>OY726523.1:46216399-47715065 GCA_963383655.1 Bathymodiolus septemdierum | reverse complement strand
CATCAAATAAGCAATGTTACCAATAACTGAATATGTAGATATTATTTGCATGACTTACAATAGAAGCAACTTTCCCTACATAAAAGTTGTATGTGTTGCCAAGCATGTTCGTATATAATTTATAGTACTTACAATCTTGTCAATCCTTTGATCAGGAATTTTATAAAATCTTGCTTCACTGTCGATAATGTACCTAACCAAATCAACCGATTGGTAGGTTTCCATAGTGGTATTTCTACATTAGGAACACAACCACTATTAAACAAATCACATTTCGCTTGATTTACTACAGCTTTACAAAGTTCTTCATCTTGCTCAATAACTATTCCGTCATCAAGATACATAATAACTTTCTTACCTTCTGACCGCCATTTTTTTAAGCAAGCCTCGTTGAAAGGTAGCACAGTCGTTACCTGTCCATGAACACCCTAAAAAGTCGGTATGAGGTTCATGGATATCCATATGATGATAAGCTGAGTGAATATAAAATTCAAACATAGAGAATTTAAGCTTGATATGTTGTCGAGCAGTCAGCATGTCTTCCAATTTTACACTTTGCTTCCATAAATGTTCATTGACAGCTCTAAGATGGAGAGAATTTATATAGGATATTGCCTGCTATCCAATCCATTTCATTTATTTATGAAAACAATATGTTTAAACTGAAAAATAAGATGAATAATCAATCTTTTCATTTGTTTGATTGAATAAAAACTGTTATGGATTAACCACAAAAGGTTGCTTATTACATTTAACTATTAATATCTATGTAATAAATCTTGTAAAACTGTATCTACAAAATCAGCTTTCTCTAAACCAGACATATTATTAGATAAATAAACTGAAGGTGGACTAGAATAAAATGGCATCTTACAACTATCTCTGAGAGTGTCAATAATAAATAAATAATAAAATCGTAAGCACCGATATCTATCCAAAAGAATACAAAATGTATTAGTTTTTACAACATATTGCACAGTGATTCCCTGTTATATATATTAACTAGTTTGTATGCCATTATAATATTACTTTCACATACTCAAATATTGTACTTTTTAAATGCGCACCAAACATGCTGAAACATTAATAGAAACATTTAATCATTATGCAAAAACTATATATAGGGGAAAAGGTTTATATAAAAATGTGAAAAAAACATAAGATTATTTCTATTTCTCAAAGGAAAACTACAACTTTCTACAGAGCAGCGTTTCTTGCTTCTTTGCTGACAAATTCGTATGATACACACAATTTGCTAAGACCTACCTTACAATACCGTGAAGTACCGGTAAATGGAACGTACGGTAGGTGACTTAATCACAAAGCAAAACAAGATACTGATAATAAGCAAATAGCAAAACAAGATACTGATGATAATTAAATAGCAAATAAAGATACTGATGATAATTAAATAGCAAAACAAGATACTGATGATAATTAAATAGCAAATAAAGATACTGATGATAATTAAATATCAAATAAAGATACTGATGATAATTAAATAGCAAAACAAGATACTGATGATAATTAAAGAGCAAAACAAGATACAGATGATAATTAAATAGCAAAACAAGATACTGATGATAATTAAATAGCAAAACAAGATACTGATGATAATTAAATAGCAAATAAAGATACTGATGATAATTAAATAGCAAAACAAGATACTGATGATAATTAAATAGCAAAGATATAACACGTGAATAAGCTGGAATACAATAAAGAAATTTGAAAAACAAGTTCAGCTGAAAATCAAAGGTAGAAAACGGTTAGTCGATAATAGCTCGCCAGGGCGCGACCACAATGAAACAACTAAGCCATTAATCTGATTAAATGTAGATCTCCACATGTGCTCTCTATTATTTCCTATCGATTGGTAGCATACCGCCTCCTGGTAGATCACTGATCTGCAGGTGTAATGGTTTTTTACTGCTATGTCCTGTTTTAATTGCTAAAGGGTGGGCCTGTTAATTTTGCCCTCAGTGATTTAGGAAGTTCAAATTCTAAGTATTTCTTTAGTTCAATTTTTCCGAAATCTTGCTAGAAAATAAAAGTTTACCTGAATTGTTATCCTTTACCTTTGTTTATTTCAACTTGCAGTTTTGAGAGAAAATATAGCTTGACATGCAGGTGTTGAAATCCAATTGGAAAAGGGACAAACGTTTTTCACAACTGTCTAAATATTGTATTGTCTGTCCATTAATTTACGGTTTTTAGTGGCATTCGTGTTACTCGATCTTTAGTTTTATGTGTATGTTTTGTAGATAGTTGTTTGTCCTTTTGTCCTTTTTCTTTTGACCATTGTGTTGTCTGTTCTTCTTTGATTTACGGATTCTGATAACACTTTTTGTATCATCAAACTCTTCTTATGGCTTCTGATTAACTCTCGGTATCTTCAAGCTTACCTTCTTACCACTATTAGAGGGGGTTAGGGTTATGGTGTTTAATGCCACTTTCAACAATATTTCAGCTATATGGTGGCAATTAGTTTTATTTGCTGAGGAAACCGGAATACCAGGAGAAAAGCATTATTAGAAAATACTACCACAAGGTAGTAATGTTGACCAACTATTTCAATATTTAGCTAAATCCAAAAATAGAAATTAACTTTTGGTAGAATTTTTCTTAGAAAAGGTAGTATTTTAATCTTACTGAGATTTATATTAAGCTTCAATTTGTTATGACGATAGACCACCACTTCTGTTAATTTGAAGTTAGCATTCTTTTGAGACCTAAATATATTTTGGATGGGCTGATTTAATCTAAACATATTTTATTGTCAAATATATACAATAGGATTGAACACAAGTTTTACAACTTATTTGAAGTTCTCTCCAGTATCATACAAATATAGATCTGACAGAGAGCATGACGGATAATAAGTGTATAATCATTTATGGTATAGCAAAATTAAACGATAACAGATAAGTAAAATGGGGGGATGGGGGGATGCCATTGTGATAAAGGGTTGTGGTGGTACAACACAATGGAGATAATCGAGTGCCTGTGATCAGGGCCGCATTGTGATCTTTTGGGAGGCCCTATGCTAATGCATTTATTGGGCCCCATGCAGATGGATCCACGCTCTAACTCGTCCATCCCGTTCTTGAATATGCTTACTCGAGATATTATTTTGCGACATTGCATAGCCTGAAGTAATCTCATCGGAAATTCTTTAAATAAACTAGGATATATATCTTTTGATTGTTATTAAGTGAATATTCTGAGACGCCCAAGCTTGAGAGGCCCTAGGCTGTAGCCTATGGGACAATCAAGCCCTGCCTGTGATATGCTGAGACCCCCAAGCTTGAGAGGCACCAGTCTGTAGCCTATAGGACAATCCAGCCCTGCCTGTGATATTTACCATATAAAGATCAATATCACCTTGTTATTGTCAAATTTGATGGAACAATATAGAATGCATACAGGGATAACGACAGGTAAATATTATATTGGAGAAGAATATTAGTCTGAATGTTTAAAAAAATGTTTACGACACAATGATAAGCTATTTTTATCTTAGGTGATCTTGACCTGCTAATTATATGCATAGATATTTGGAAATTTTCTATTGGGAAATTCCAAGATTCTATTTAAAGATGACAATTTGTTTTTTTATTTTCTTATCACATTGTGTGGTAAAATACATTTCAATCGGACACTATCGTAGCTTCCCGTCGGCGTTCGCCATATTGCTTACACTGGTTACGCAAATATTCATCGAGATATGAGCGAATAGAAAACAAATAAGTGACAGTACTCTTGGTCAATCAAAGAGCACGAAAACGATAAACATATGAATTATGCGTATTTTTTACTATAAGTGGGTCTCAAAATCAGTAAATAGTATTATGCCCTGTGATGAACAATTTTTGTTATGGGGGAAAATAAATCCTCATCGCAACTAGTTATTGTTAGGATTATTGGTTTTGAAAGGTTTCTGCTTAGAGTAATGGACAGATTGTCAACATCGCAGTGTAAATAGGAGTCAAACTGGGAAACCTAAAGCCACATCGTTCGTGTATTGGTATGGTGTAACACACAGACGAATCCAGTTAAGCTATGACATCTCTATTATTTAATCGGGTAAGTTAGCAGAAACGGTCTGTACTAAAACATAATCATTTTGTTCAAACAATCATGAGATGACATTCTGTGGAAAATGATAATAAATATACAAAAGTTACGTCACAAGACACAAGATTTGTATTACACTCTGATAATATACACTGTTGCATGAAGCAGCCGATATAAAACACAATACATTATGACGAACTGAATGAAAGACACGCACTTACATAATTATTACACATCACAATATAAGTACAGGTGACCTCTATACGGGTAACTTTTATGTATCATGTAAATCACAAGAATGATATTTACACTGTTCTTCTAGAAAACAATCAAAACCCATAGACAACATAAAATACCCATAAATATCTATAAATAGGCCAATATTAGAAAAACAATATTCAAATTGAATAGCAACGCAACAGTGCCATGTGCTGTGTTTAATTCAGCAACATAGTAGTATACAATACAAACAAAAATATGCATACACTTCATTATCTGTAGTGCAAAAAAACAAAAAAACTTGATGAAATGTTAATATGGAATAAAGAAGAAAAATTTTCCTCGAAGCAAGATAAAATTTAACTAGCGAAGTAAAACACGTCCAATCGAGTCGGCCATGTCGTGCTGAATGGTATTTTCACGGACGGCGGGAAAATACATACGGTCTATTGGCAGATAGTTAGAAGAAATTAATTTCAATCTAATTCAGTTCCTTCGAACGATTGAAATAATATTTCTTCTAGACAACAACCAAAACCCATAGACAACATACAATACCCATAAATATCTATATATAGGCCAATATTAGAAAAACAATATTCAAATTGAATAGCCACACGACAGTGTCATGTACTGAATAAAAAAGAACGAAATCGAAAATAAAGTTTATCTTTTTTCTTAATAAATAAACTAATCAGATAATTTTTAAATTGTTTATCACGCATCCAAAATTAAAGTCATAAAACCTATGCTTTTTGGAACCAATTCACCTGTCTTTTAATGAATCGTTTTAAACGTATTCCTCTTTTGCAAACGGTTAGAAATGGCATAATTTGGTGCGGTAGTCACACCATCAGGTCTCAAACTGTGTAATCCATATTTCTTAATATCAGAAACAAACGGTAGAAATGCATCAATGAATAATTCCCTCATACGGGTGAATGGAAGTGGTCTAATCTCCTTACGCAATTCAAAACGATCCTTACACTTAGTTAAGTTTCTATTCAACAACAATAAACACTTTTCTTAATTTATTAATTGGATACACGTTGCTATCCATTCGGGATATGACAACTGTATTTCCGTCGCGATATATGTCAGTTTTACTTTAGGAATAAATATCGACACATAATAAGATTCGAAAATAATATCGCTCCTCTTATTTTATAATAACTCGGAAACACGCAGAAATTCTGCAAAGGCAAGTAGAAAAGAACTTATAATACGATGTAGCATAAGAGTGTTCTCTTTGAAAACTGAATTAAGCAATTTATGTAACATATCAGGAGTAATGGGTGCCTTTTCTCTATAGGTGTAACTAATCAACGTATTGCACCATCAAACATGTGTTTGGCTATCATACTATTAGTCGGAGATATTTTCCCAAACAGTTTAAGCTCAGTTTAAGCTGTAGTAACGGGAGACAGTACGACTTGTTTGTATTAAAGAAGATCAATAAATGCAACATGAAACGGATTTCCTGGGAATATATCCAACATGTTAATACCATTCGCAATAGCTTTTTCCAACGCACGAATCCCGCATAATATGCTTTAAATGTACTATCTGACTCAGATACACACAACAAATCCATAAGTAAATCTACATTCCCAAATAAAGGTGACGGCAACAGTTGTACATTAGACTCATGATCCTGCAAAAATACATGTACATTATGGATAAAAAAAATTTCAATAAGCACATTCTTATCATTAAATAATATTAATGCATATAATCATTGTATATTAGTAAATCTCCAACAAAACTATTAAATATATAGTCTGAATGCTTGACATAGCATTCGATGTTAGTGTATTAGTTATCAACAAGGCTGATATCATATATCAAGCCTTTAATGTCAGTTCTGAAAATAAAATTCAGATATGCATTAAAAAGTTAGTATATCAAAACTGTACAAGTCCTTAATGTGCCTTACTTTTTATCATCTGAAAAAACAGATAAGCATTAATAGCTTGTAAATTTCAAGGTATACATCCTTTAAAAAAATAAGTATTGCTACTTCACTATTGTCTGAAATCTAACCTTTAAGCTAGCATTCTAAAACGTCAGATCAGTAATACCACAAATATATCTCTGACTTTTACCTGGAATGTAAAACATCTTTTCAACAGGTAAATCAATATATCCGATCACTTGATCTATAAACCCGTTACCACTCGGACATAGCATTGACCAATAATTGGCAGACGGCCAACATGGAACAATCAAAGTTCCAATTGCTCTACACTCTCTCATATATTTCAATCCACGTGGTATTAAAAATATAGGAGGTACAAAAAAACCATGAACCCCATGTCTACTGTAAGTGCATCTATACCTGTCGAATACATATTCTAATATCTTGAATAAAAAAGTTTGAAATTGTGGTCTGACGAATACCAATCTACTTCATGTGGTCCCCAATTAAATTCTATGATCTGATAAATGTACTCTGATATACTCCAGTGGTCGTTATCAACAAGGCAACTCAAAAAGTCAGCTTTATCATTTTCTGACCCTGTGATTCAAACCATATCAATGTTAATGTTGTATTTAAAACATATACTAAGCATACCGAGAGCTAATTTTTGTAGGACTGTTTTAGTTCTGTCCTTACTAACTATGCTAACGACATTTTGGTTGTCTATAAACCATTGTATTTTCGTGCCCTATATAACAGGTTTGTTTATGACAATAGCACCATAATTGCTGTAAGCTATTTCCATGTAGAACTATTACCACGTTCTACATCAAGCCACATACCATGAACAATGTTAAGTGGTGTTTCAATAATGTAACCACCCAAACCTATGTCACTGGCATCACTATATACAATACTCTGACACGATTCATCTGTGCTACAATGTTTAGCATTCACGTCTCAAATACATTCTTTACAACATATTAATTGTTGAGCACTAGATTATGGTAACTTAATATATAATATATACCATGAAAATGATTTGTTAATATCAATAGTAAGACGTTTAGTCATCAAATGAGCAATGTTACCAATAACTGAATATGTAGATATTATTTGCATGACTTACAAAAGAAGCAACTTTCCCTACATAAAAGTTGTATGTGTTGCCAAGCATGTTCGTATATAATTTATAGTACTTACAATCTTGTCAATCCTTTGATCAGGAATTTTATAAAATCTTGCTTCACTGTCGATAATGTACCTAACCAAATCAACCGATTGGTAGGTTTCCATAGTGGTATTTCTACATTAGGAACACAACCACTATTAAACAAATCACATTTCGCTTGATTTACTACAGCTTTACAAAGTTCTTCATCTTGCTCAATAACTGTTCCGTCATCAAGATACATAATAAATTGCTTACCTTCTGACCGCCATTTTTTTTAAGCAAGCCTCGTTGAAAGGTAGCACAATAAATTTAATGTTCTACAGTCGTTACCTGTCCATGAAAACCCTAAAAAGTCGGTATGAGGTTCATGGATGTCCACATGATCATAAGCTGAGTGAATATCAAATGCAAACATAGAGGATTTAAGCTTGATATGTTGTCGAGCAGTCATTATGTCTTCCAATTTTACACTTTGCTTCCATAAATGTTCATTGACAGCTCAAAGATGGAGTGGATGTATATAGGATATTGCCTGCTATCCAATCCATTTCATTTATTTATGAAAAAAATATGCTTAAGCAGAAAAATAAGATGAAGAATCAATCTTTTCATTTGTTTAATTGAATACAAACTGTTATGGATTAACTTTGTTTTTCTGTGTATTGTTTTGTAGATCGTTGTTTGTCATGTTGTCCATTTTTTTTTATCCATTGTGTTTTGTGTCCTTCGATGTATGGATTCTGATTACCCCTTTGGTATATTCAAATTCGTCTGAGGACAGGATGTGTTTTGGGAAAGCCAGGTTCCTTACAAGTAATAGTTGCAACTTATAGCATAAATGAGTAATGGTAGAGTGATCGTTGATGGCGTGTTACAAGACAAAACTTCCCGACACTATTCACTATCTCCCCGCCTCATCCTCAACCCAGCAGGCACACAACGTCATTTCAACGTTGTTATCAACTACTTCAAACGTTTAAATTACGTTGTTGAAGTGCTGGGTACAGCAATCAAACACCAATTAATTAACCGAATCAGGTCACATTTTTGCCTATATAATTTATTGATTGTAATAAAAACGTAGATATCTAATTTAGTTCATGCGACGGGTTTCTGGAATAACCTTCAGCAGATACGTTCAAAGCAACACTATTTGAAAGTCAAATAATATAAAAGTCTATAGGGACAAGAGACCCAAAGGGCCTCAACAGTATAGGCCAAATCGGCTGAGGCCACATATGACTGAGGGGGGGGGGGGGGGGGGGGGGGGGTGAGAATCTTAGTTTTGATTTTTAATAATTACATGACTTAAGATGTAAATTTCGATATAAAAATATATCTAATAAATCATGTCAGTGACGATACGTGTTCTAATCATGAATATAATCTAAATACTGCTCACATTACATTAATAGAAAAAAAGTAAATCAATTATAAAAGTATTGAAACGTAGTTATTTTCTAACTGGAAGAGAAATTATGATCATGAAAACTGACGACAGCATTGATTCCGATGATGATGACCAAAGGAATAAACTATCAATCGACTTGAATACGAAATGGTTCCATTGAACATTGATAGGCAATGGAAACAAAATCATGAAAGCATCAATGTCAATTATAAGACAATAGTAATATTAATATCAATAGAAACATTGCATACTCCATTAATCAGCTATATATAGGAGCGTGACATTTTTCTATTCCTATTAATATTATATATTTTTTGATAACTAATTAATCGGAGAATGCTCATAGATTTCGTCTGGTGGAAAGCGGTAACTTTAAAATTTATAAAAACACAAATATAAAAGATTACTGTGATACAAATTTTATATAAGGCTCAAGCTAGCGACCAATTTCTAGCGACTACTAAGCTAGCGACCAATAAGACGATATGTCTCAAAACCAATAAAAATAATAAGAGTAAAATGTACTTTTAAAGATTAAAGACACGGGGCGATACATTTTACGTTTTATTTCACATGTTCACCCGAACATAAAATATTTCTTTTCTTTGCTGGGCTAAATAACTAAGGCACAAATATTTTTGGGATGGCGAGCTTACAAAAACCAATTTAAAGACATCTCATCAATCTAAAAAAAAAGATATTTGAATTTGTTTTTGTGGAGGAGGGGAAGGGCGCTATACATATCCCATGAAAAGCTCTCAACGGCAAAGTTCTTGCCCACTAGGGGTTTGAATCAAAGGTATTGTACGGGCCTTTTACTGACTTAAGTGCGTGTGTGGGTATCTGAACTTCAAGCCCACAGAAGGGTGTCAAATATCAATAAAGTCTTGCAGTGAAACGCCATGCTCTGGGGCATTCCCTACTCTACAAATAGCAACGTCATTCTCGGAATTTCCGTATGCATAGGTCATGCATCAAGACCTCCATAAAAGATGGAAATACAATTAAATGCAACCAAATTTGGGCTCAAAATAATCCTTACATATTTACCTGCAACTACCATTGTTTATGCCAATCCATTTTTTTTTTTTTTTCAAAACACAACAAAGCGAAAGGAACTTTTGTCTTTAAAAGGGACTACTTTTGTATATGTTCTAAGCTCTGATTGGTGAATTAAATTGGTGATTTGAAACCTTTAAATACACAATTTAAAAATAAATAGATAAAACAAAATAATATTATTTATTAAATAAATATGACACGTGCACGCACATGCGGGATTTAGATTTTGCTTATTTTTTTATAAATCTTAATGTTATATTTTTCTAATGTTCTATATTTACATTTTTTTGTAGAGATGTCATCATGTGGACCGGAATCTTAGGGGGGGGGGGGGGGTGCTCCAGAAATAATTCCTCTATGCCCAGATGTCCATTATTGTGTTGAATATGCATTTACGGTAAAATAAATTAAATTTAGAGTCACATGTTAATCTATACGTGTTTTGATTGGTTTAAAAAGTTGAGGTTATTTGGCAATGATCAAAATCTAAAAATAGACGTCGTTCTCAAGGTGTTGCGTGCCGTTGTCATCAGGTGATTTTCTTTAAATGAGGCACCTTTAAGGTTATACAAATTGATTTCCGATTATTTTCCTTATTTTGAAAAAAAAAAATATATTTTTCAATATCATAGCAAAAAAAATTGAAATAATTTGTAAGGATTGATCGAAATTATTTGTTCGGTTCTTTCGAAATAACCCCAATCAGGTTGTACACACCGTGTAACCCGCTTAGCGAGTAACGTAAGGGTCTGTACAACCTGATTGAGGTTATTTCGGATGAACCGAAAAAAAATTGCGATCAATTCTTAAATATTTGTTATTAGTCGCTAGAAATATTTAAAAGTACATTTTACTCATATTAATTTTTTGCCTTTGAGACATATTACTTTATTGGTCGCTAGAAATTGGTCGCTAGCTTGAGCCTTGTAATAAAGAGGGGGGGTTGGGATATGGTGAGGGCTGGGATCCCGTTAGCGGTTTAACTCTGGCACATATGTGTGCCTGTCCCAGGCAAGGAACCACATTACAAATACATTGTGTATTGTTTTTATGTTCAATGATATGAGGTAATAGGTGGTTGTTCGTTTTGTTGACATTGGTGGAATTGTTGATCCACACTGCTTAATGAACCAGTGGAATAAATATAAACCTTGATATATAATTAAAATATGTTGCAATGAAGAAGTAGATATCAAATTTAGTGCACACGACGCGTTTCTGGTACGCTCAATATCGAAAGCCAAATAATTTAAGGTTATGGGGGCAATACAACCAAAGGGCATAAACAGGATAGTCACTTTGGAACCAACAATTTAACTTTTAATGAGTGTGAGAGAGGGGGTGTTTCCCGCTACACATGTATTTTTTTCACTCGGAGCAACAATCTGATTTCTTTGACATGAAAAATCGATATTTTTACTTCCGAGATGTCTTATTTAAAAGTTAAATGATCATTCCTTAGATTCATAAACATATTACCAAGCAGTTTAAATGTGAGTCAAGTTAAGGGAGTTTAACATTTAACCTATGGTAGCAAAGATAATGCAATACCAATTGATAAATACCCATTACATACATAGTGGTTCCCTTTTTGTGCTCAGTTAAGATAAAAAGTGATTGTTCGCTTTTGTTGATATCGATGGAATTGATGACAATCACTGTTTAAAATGGGTGATATACAAATCAATAGACGACACCCATATTAATTTCATGTACCATATTTTTCTTTTTCAGTTGTTGTCTATCCAAAACTATTGGAAATTCATAATAAAAGACCAACCAGTGATGGGCTCAAAACACATAATGTACAAACCTACAAAGAATTAACCGAGCTAAACTATGTTTATTTATTATTTGCTCCACAGGGTGACTGACATATATGATATCTGTTATAATGGAAACAAATTCCATAGTCATATTGTTAAAACATGTGATGTCATTAATTGCTTGGACAATGATTATGAATATACACATCTCGTTATCTCGAATCACAGTGGATCGAGAGAAAAATTCGAGTTATCCGTAGTTCGACTAAATCTTCTTGTAAGAACTCGATGTCCATGAAAGGGGAAGTAACCTCGTTTGGTAAGTTGTGTCAATTTCCCGACCTCGTGATCATGTTGATAGTTTTTGATACCCATACTGTATGTAATTTGGTATATGAATGTTTGTTTTCAAATTTTATTTCCGTTGATAATATCGATGTTGCATACTTCCTGGGATTTTTTTGTGTGAGTTGTTTTCCTGCGTAATAAAAATCAGTAATGTTTTAGTTATCGTTGAGTTACAACGATACGACCTTTAATCAGCTAAAAATGAACTGTACATAAAAGAATAACTTTATTCACAAGATAAACTCACGTTTATTCATACGAAAGAAACATCAACAATTGTCACATGGCAATACACAATTTTTTTTTTATTTGAAAAATACGAAATATTTAAAGAAACGAATTTATCAATGTAACACACACAAAATGTTATGAATTATCAAGCACTAATAAAAACATTTAAAAACAAATGACTCAGTATGCTAGAATGAATTTCTGAAGATTGACAAAAATTTGAAATGTCACTTTGAACAGTACACAGTTATATAAATGTTGTTTCATCAAAAAACGAGTCACTACGTTGAATTGCATTAATGCATTCTCGAACTTTTCGTTGCACTCAAGTTGGTCTCTGATTATGTAGCATGCTGCTAAGACTTCCTCCATCAGTCTTTTGACGGGTGTTGATATTGTATCATCTTCCTCGTCGCTGGTGTCGTCGATCTCGATGTCGCGTGATGAGATAATTTCTTGTACAAGGTTGTCATCGGTAATGTTGGCAGAGGTTGGAATATCGCTGTCAATCGTTGGGTAGTTTTCAACGGTAGTACCGGGTGCAAATCCAATGTTGAATATTCTAGAAAGCGGAATATCGTCGTCATGGTCTTCTTCATCGGTGGCTACAGCTGGATATTATTACGAATTTCGCATGGAGGAAGCAATTGCTGATAGCTTTGCTAGCAACTGAACCCCATGCTTGACTTAACATACGGAGAGCATCCAAAACACTAATTATCAAATCTGTTTTATTATCAACGGCCCTAAGAAAAAATTGAATGACAAGTTTGCGATAATGCAATTTTAAATTTCGAATAACACCTTGGTCCATAGGTTGAGTTACACTTGTTGTGCTTGGTGGTAGAACAAACCGAATTTAATCGATTGAAGGCCTGGAACAAGTGGATGAGCAGGACAATTGTCAACTATCATTACAATTGATTTTTTCAACTTTGTCATTTTCTTATGTAATTTATGCAACCAATCAATACAAAATTGATGATGTCATCCATGCTTCTTTGTTAACTAGACATTCTGTTGTTAAAGGATTTATATTTTTAAAACACCTAGGATTTTTAGATCCTCCAATCACTAAAACTGGCAATTTATCGCTACCAGGCATATTGGCGCATACCATAGCCGTTAAACGATCTTTACTTAATTTGCCACCGTGACAACTAACATTTTTAAATTCTAAAGTTTTATCAGGTAACAAACCTGTTAAAAATACCTGTTTCATTGGCATTTTAAACTTGATCCAGACTGTAATCTTGCAGGATTTTAGAAGTTTTGTTTGCCAGTTTTCCATTTCAACTGAATTTGTTTCTACAGAATTTGCTTCCCCACAGACACGTTTAAAACTGATTTCATGACGAACTTTAAACCTTTCTAGCCAAAGTGATGAACAATCAAATTCCAAATCCGAGATTCCCAATATTTTTGCAAAATATTTAGCCTTTTCTCTCATTATTTCACCCAAAACAGTTGTATTTTGTTCTTTTGCATTCATAAGCTATATTAACAGAGCTTATTCGACTTCTGGAAATTTTGCACCCCTACTTTCCTTTCTTTCCGACCCCATTTCTCCCGTAAGATATTTTTGTTTAATTTCTGATTTCCTGAAACGTCATCTTCATCTGAGAAACAGGCTACTGGACCAGGGTTATAAAAAGATTCACCTTATTCGATCTCTTATAAAGTTTATATTCCGATACCAATATCTTGTCGAAATATATTCCGTCTCTGCAGAAAAAATTATAAGCGATGCATTTTCATATAGTGAAAATGTATAAAGATAAAGAAATCAAAAATGTCAAGAATATTTTTGTCAATGTGTGACGTAAAAATATTTTTGACATTTACGTCACCGAATATGGTACTGCTTTGACAACTATTTTACCTATTTTGTTCCTGTATTTAAATACTGTTACAGTGAGAGCCGGAACCTTTGAACCGTAATGAGAGCGGGAGATTTGGCGCCTTAAAAACTGATTCAACCCACCATTTCTTTAGAAATGCCTGTACCAAGTCAGGGTCATTACGGTTTTCACAGTTTTCCGGTTGTTGACTGATTTTGTCTGTTTATATAATTATGAGTTTTGACTTTCCCTTTGTAAGATTGTTCGGAGTTCGGTAATTTTGTTATTACCTTTATTCATCACCCTTTTCAATCCATGTTGATCAAGTTGAAATCGGAATGCCAAAATCTGTTGCAATTTGTTTTTTTGCTTTAACACCCTTTTCTACTGCCATGATAGCCTCATATTTTGTCTCATAAGATTTTACGTCTAGTCTAGGTTTTATGCCTTTGCCTCCTACAACTAACCCAGTAATCCCCCAGTTTTTACACTGGATCATTGGCTGGATTGTTCAGCTAGTGCTATGAATCTGGCTATCCCCCGGAACTAGGTCCGAGTCCTTCACCAGATCCAATCGTATAAGGTTTCTCACTTGACATTATGAAAGACATGCAAATCACAATTTAAATGCGCCTTTTATACCTATGGGGATGAATGTCTCAAAGTTCCAATCTTATAATTAGCCTTTCCCTTTTACCAAATGTTTTTACACGACACAATACATGAAAGACAATTTCGGCGGAAATTACGTAATTAACATAATCCGTATTTTACAATGACCCAAGCGCTACCTGTATGATATTGCCACATCAAACGATATGGAAAAAATTGCAAGAATAAATTATTGCTGGTGATTTAGCTGACTGAATTTAATTATCACTTGATTGCTTCATTTAAAATTGAAACAGTGTACACATTTCTTTACAACAATAAGAATTAAAAAAAATTGATAAAACTTACCCGAGACGATGAATGACGGAAGCCATAAATTTGACATGACATCTGTTTATTGAGATTAATTATCAATTCGATCAAGGATTTATATAGAATACAAATCATTGGTTCGACACAACGAACATGTATTGATTTATACCTTTGGGACTGAAAAGTTACTTCGAGACAACCGAAATTTTGACATATAGAATTTGTAGAAAAAAGGAGTCAAATCAGTTGAAATGCACTGGGATTTGCTGCGGACTTGAATTTGTTTTCGAGAAAACCGAAATTTCGAGATAACGGAGTTTGAGATAACGAGATTCACCTGTATGTCAATAATGATATATCAGACTTAACTGTTTTTAAAGTTTCTAAGCGGCAGGAACTGCCTACCTTTCCGGTAGCACCTGAGTTCACTCCCGGTTTTTAGTGGGGTTCATGTTACCTGATCTTTTGTTTTATATGTATGTTTTGTATATCGTTGTTTGTCCTTTTGCACTTTTTCTTTTTCGGTTCTTCTTCGGTATACGGATTCTGATTACCCCTTTGGTATCTTCAAACTCTTCTTGAAATTAAAATTTTGAATTACTAATCGAACATCATCATACAAATATTAAAGATATTTGTTTTATTCCGCAATAAATTTCAAGTTAAAAATAATACTCTTATATTATGTCAAAATTAAAAAAAAAAAAAAATATATATATATATATATATATATATATATATACAAACAACTCTAGATTAATTTCCGAACGCTGCGGCTTTGCGGCCTTCCTCGGTTATATATATAATCTGTAAATAATTTGATGTCGGATCGTGAGGCTGACGTTGAGTCACCTAAAATTGTTTCTTGTCTCCAGGGTTGATCTGTACTTAGTAACATCTCGCAAATGACCGAATTTCTGTTCCTATTTTTTAATGAGTTAATGATGAGGACCAACACGCTTAACTGGATTTTGTAAGTGTTAGCTCACTAGCTTACTTAAACAACAGTCCGCGGATAGTATGACAGGTACCGGAACGGGTTTCTATAACAATGCTATCACCACATGTGTTCTAATAGACAGGAAACTATTAACAAGATTATATAACTAATCTAGAAGCAGAGAAATGATGATATAACTGAATTATTTAAATGTGTACTGGATCAACTCAGTACTTTAATAAGGGGTCGAAACAGGGTGGAAGGGGGTCAAACTAACAAATGCGATAAAACTATACCACAATTCATTCTTATAAGACAAACAAAAGAAAGTAAGACGACGGGTATTGAATATTCACTCACGGTCTCGTCTGTGAATAATATACACGTGTAACTCACGGAAATGTAAAACTAAGTATTAGAGGGTTTACCTCTAAAATTAGAAATCTCGTGAATCTGTACTCGTGAACAAGAGATATTGGGACCTGTATCTCATAAGTAAATAAGTTCTGTCCCACTATCAAGCAATCTCTTGCTGGCTCCGACAAGAAGATCTGAAATCTCACGAGACAGACAGTAGAGTTAAAAGGAACCAACAACAATGTCCAGATTAGACGATTAGACGATTGGGACAGGGAGTCGTAACTTTAAAAAAAGGGAGATATATTGTGTCGTGAGATCTGCTCTGTCATCCAATAAAGCCGGTCGTTTGTTTGATTTACAAATCTCGCGCAGCACGAGACCAATGACATCATTCTGCATATTTATATAGTACATAAACACAGAGTGAATTCTTATAAACTTCAAGATTACAAGATGAGATTAAAACAGATTTGAATAAATTCCATGCGAGTAAAAGAGGTCCTTTTTTCCTGGTTATTATCCTTGTTAATTCTGATTTA
The DNA here is from genome assembly GCA_963383655.1 of Bathymodiolus septemdierum. Lineage (NCBI taxonomy): Eukaryota > Metazoa > Mollusca > Bivalvia > Mytilida > Modiolidae > Bathymodiolus > Bathymodiolus septemdierum. The sequence continues at coordinate 47,698,252 of OY726523.1, read as the reverse complement.
AGCAATGGTATTCCCCAAGCATTATTACCTTTCAGGATTGTTGATGTAATTGTAATCACAGATCATGACCTTTTCTGGAATGTAGACCAAGCAAATTGTATTTGAAAATACTTTGAAAATATGATGATTGATCATTCAGACTCCACCATTTTCTAGCAAATGGCTGATTTAGCCGGGAAAATGCATATTTTAAAGCATGTGCTCTCCATTAGTCAAAACATGGAAGTTTATTTGGTACTTCCACTGCTGCTTTTATGCCAAATATACCCCCTTAATCCTTGATGGAATGGAATGATATTCACAGAAAAGATAGAAAAAGAATTATTGGAGCAGAAATAATCAAAATTTATAGCATAAGCTGAGCAGAAAATTAAGTTAAACCAAACAGATAAAGGAGACTATCTGGGGGAAAAAACTGTCATTAGGCCTATTACAAATAGTATCAACAAAACATGCCAAAACATTATACAATAAAAATACAAATTAAAAAAGGTTTTTTTTTGTTGGGCATATAAAGAACAATAAACATAAGCTCTAATGAGCTGTATACCGACATGACATGGTGACATATAAATATATACATTACATATCAAATACATTTAGCAAGATGATAAGCAATAAGCACATATGAAACCAAAGCACTAGCTATTAACATTTAAGCTGAGTTCATGCATGCTTATAATACATACAATAAACTGTACATATAAAAGAACCAAGTTCATGCACACACATTGCAGTGACACGAGCTCCCATTCCATGAATTAATTAAATTTTTGAATTGGTCGAATGATGTTTGAAGTCGAAAGTGGTTTGGCAGCTCGTTCCAAAGTTTAAAAGAGAAATATTATAAACAATCAAAAGAAATAAACATGTTTGATAATATGATCCTATTATACTACTCTTTATATTTTCAGTTACACCCTGCACATCTGAAAAAACAAATCAAGAGGGAAATTGAGGATGCATAGTCCCAGTATAATGACAGATTCCTACATAGCAGCAACTAGGAAGGACAAGCTATCAATAAGAAAGGCAACACAGCGGTATGGTGTACCTTACCACGTCTTAAGAGATCGAGTGGCTGGCACAGTTGAACCTGAGTGTATACAGATGGGACGAAGTACAGTGTTAAGCTTAGAGAAGGAAACCAAACTGGTATCCCACTTGACAGAAGTGGCTATAGTTACTATTCTGTGTACTTAATTATTAGAAAATTCGACAATCCATTTAGTTTAGGATAGTTTTATTCCTTTGTGCAAAGATGACCAGATCTCAGAGTTCTTTAGCCATGTGCATTGGACATAGCAGGAGTGAAAGGTTGTAATAAGGTGTGTGTGGACAAGTACGTTGATGAACTTAGAGCAGTTATTCACAGGTATATTCTTCAAAGCAAACCACACTTAATCTACAATGTAAATGAGAAGGGTATACAAGCCAATCACAAACCCCCAAATGTAGTTGGTGGCACTGACTGTCATCCTCCTGCAGTGACTGCTGGAAGGTCAGAAACAGTCACCCTCATTGATTGTGGAAATGCTGCAGGAAGTTCTATCCCATCTTACTTTGTTTATCCTGGGAAGAAAATGCAGAGTAGATGGTTCTAAAACGGAACCTGTTGGAACAGTATCTGATAGTGGTTGGTCCAAATCTCAAATATGCTTGGACTATTTGAAACACCATTTTAAGCTGCATGTGCTAGGACAGAATGATAAAATGTTGTTGTTACTTGATGGTCACAAGTCTCATGTCTCGTTGCCAGTTATTGGGTGGGCACAGGATAATAACATTAAAATTCATGTACTACCAGCACACACATTCCACTTTCTGCAACCAATGGAAGTTGGTATTTATGGACCCTTACAAAAATGTATGATATTCTTTGTCATCTACTGTAATCATGAAGGAAGATGTATGCCAACTTGCCGGTGCTGCATACATGAAGTCAGCTACTCCTGAAAACCCAAAGTCAGCCTTCATAAAAACAGCGATTTTCCCCCTTAACAGAGACATAGTTGACAGTAAAATGTTTGCTGCTCCTGCTGAAGTGTTCCACAATGAAAACATTAATGTAACTATGAATGAGGCTGTTGTAAATGAGTCCCAATCTGTAGTTGTTGAGGTGGAGGAGGGAAGCCAGGTTACAAAAGAGGATGAAGGAGGGATGGATGAGCATTGGACGCATCTTATGCTTTGTATTGATCTAAGGGTTGTGAGAACTGGGAGTGAATATGTGTGTGTCCGTTGTACGTGAGTGTTGGATATTCAACTTTATTGTGTGATATTAAATGTGATTGAAATAAATTGAATCAGTCATTAATTGTTTTACAAAAATATGGCAGTATGTAGTCAGTCTAATATATTGTATTGACAAAAAACAAAAACACCAAATTCTCTGGAATAAATATTTAATTATATGGGTAAGCAATATCAATATTTGCATCAAAATAAATAATTTTTAAAAATACTTCAATTTCAAACTACTTAGCAAAAACATCTTTGATTTTTTTCAAACAAAGCAATTACACAAAAAAATCTAAAATACTGTACATTCTTAATCTGGTTTACTATTTAAGCTTGGTTGGCGTATTACAAAGTCACATGATTTATTTACAACTGGTCGGCCTTATGTCACGTTATACGACGCCATTTCCCCCAAAAAATAGCGAACCAATATGGGTCAGTGTTTCATTGTTATCTATCGTTTTTCTATGGAACTTTACACATGTGTGCGAGAATAGAAGAGGAACATAATTAAAAAGATAAACTGTTTATTTTTCAAACATGCAACAAATAATCAAACATTATTCAATGACAGGCCGACTTACATATTTATCCTAAATTCCACATACAATATTTGAAATCGTAAAAATTCTGTATTTTCTGGATTATTTCAGAAAATAAATCGATCTATTAATTCATAATGTTGAAAAAATCCCTATTTTCTTGTATGCTATTTATCTGATTTGTGAAAGTAATAAAATGTGCTAAATAAAATATTTTGCTCTGATTACTGGAATTACACAGCTAAGGACATCTTATTGTCTTATTCAATATTCCCTATCATTAGAAGTGCATGGAATGTGGAAAAACTGAAAGATGTGATATGTTATAAGGCATCCTAAAGGATGAGTGAAAATATTAATATCTGACTAAATAGAATAGCTATTTAGATAACAGATAAATATTTACTTAACTGACTCTTAATTGTGTACTGATCTAAGTCTAGAAAAACTACAAGACTTAAATTGATCAGAAACCTGTCTAAAGAATAAGCTTAGCAAATTTTGACAAACTGTCAATGCAGTGTAAACGACTGCAACGAAAAGATTGAAGTTCCCAAAAATCAGAACTCAAGCCAAATGTTCTGAACATATCTGGGAATCAAATCAGAAATAGTTGAACCATGATGGCTTAAAGGAAAACTGACCAACAATCTACTGGCTGGTACTGGTTATCACAAAAATTACCAAACATCTGGTGGTTCTAAGAAAAATAAGACAAATAATACTAAGAAAAAATGCGAGCCTGAAATTAAAGGGTGCGTCCTTTCTATATAGGAAAATTCATTAAGTGAAAAATATGTACATTAGAAATTAATCAATATGCATACGGAATGTAAAAATAATATATGTACATATTTCAACTAAATTGTATATGCCTTTAATACAACAATTCATAAATAAATCTATTTACAACTGCGATTGTTTTCATATTCGTTTACTGCAACTCCCATTTTCAGTACATACGGGTGATTGGGGTCACGAGGTTAATTACGTCACACACAGCTTACACAATTTACATATCACAACGTACAATAATGGCGACATCAAGTAGGGAAAGCAAAGTGGCACTGAAGCATTATCAAGGAAATCTATGAATACAAACACTGAGAAACCTGTATAAATGGACAACTGAAAACATGCGGGAATGACCAAAACAATGAAAAAGTATGACATTCGTTTAATTTAATAAATATCAATCGGAAGTCAGAAAACGTGGCCTGGGAAAAAATTTGAACACGAGGTAATTAGTGTTTTCTTACATGAATATGGTCTAAGTTGTTACAATAGACATGTCGCCCCACTCGGACATATTATCATCATTCCGAGCCAACCAGTCATTGCTCATTCTCATTAATGCTGCATGCTTAACGGAGAAGCAACATATGCCTATGTCATAGTCTTTGGTTTGACCCAATCGAGGCTCGAACCCACGATCTATAGTACTCCAGGCGAGCATGACAAACATTACACCACCGATGCGGTTTACCCAATTATGACTATTTACTCAATTTTGAATATGGGTAACACGAAAGGGGCCACCAGCGGAGCAGGAATTACTCACTCTTTCGAAGCATACTCAGTTGTTGTTCCTCTTTTTGTTTTCAGTGTTCAGTATTTGTGAAGTGTGTTTGTCCATGTATCACGATGTTTTCGTTTCGAATAAATTTATATCTTTTGATCACGTCTTGGTACCATTTAAGCTGTAGTTCTTCAAAGCAACGCATTAGTTAAGTGGTAGTAGAGGAAATCCATATTCCCGGAGAAAACCAACAATACTGGGAAAGTACATGTATGCATTTCAGATTAAAATAATGTTATTATAACTTGTACCCGATCTCCTCTTTCTTTGATATTATGCAAATAAAATATATTTAATTCAGCTTGTAACATCAATACGCATTTTTCTTTTGATGCTTTTATGCAGTAATCAACTTAAAAATAGTGAACTTTTACAAACCATGGTCTAACATGAAAATCATGGAATAACATCAATATCTTGATGTTATTCCGTGATTTTGCGGACCTCAACGAAAGCACCCAATATTGATTTCTGCTACAAATTATATATACCATGTATCTTACTCATGAACTTATTTAAACCAACTCATCCTTCGGAATCGTTGGTTTGAATAAGTTAATTCGTAAGATTCATGGTATATATAATACTTAATTCACATGTGGACAACATCTTACAGTAAAATGAAGATTTCATAAAATGTTGTCTTTCGTACATGTCACATCTTCCTCGGGGGGTATTATCTGAAAATAATGATAATGTTCGTCCTCCTTGTCTTGTATATCTTCATAGCTATGTGGAGTATGATCTGCTTTGTCGTCACTGGCAGTTGAATGGTGTAATGTTTTGTCGTCACTGGCAGTTGAATGGTGAAATGTTTTGTCGTCACTGGCAGATGAATGGTGGACTGATTTGTCGTCACTGGCAGTTGAATGGTGGACTGAAACTTTATCATTAAGGGTATAATGTCTCCACGTAACCGATTGATATGAGGTAGAATCAATTTCATAGTTTTGTGATTCATTCTGAATACTGTAAGTTTCATTAGTTGTGACGTGGAGGCTTGGATTACTGTAAGTGAAAAGACTGAGTATTGTATATATATAAGGAATCCCACTACTAGTCATTAGATAATTGTCATTTTCTCTCATGGTAAGGTGTACTCGATATAACCTTAATATATTATGTGTGTAAGAAGCTCAGAAGGTAGGGATGGTCTCTGTAGAGATATTTAATGCTTCTCCACCAATGAAACAGACAACCACGATATGCCTGATATATTTGTTCAAGTACAAACGTAGATATTCTAATTTAGTGTGCAGCAAGAAAGCAATAATAAAACATGTCGCCGCCGAAGCAGCACTGACTACTTGGCTGTTGATACCATGGAGACTAGCAACACAGTGGCAGTAATATAAACCTTGATATCTAATTGCAATATGTTACAATGAAAACGTAGATATCAAATTAGTGCGCACAACGCGTATCTGAATAACCTTCATCAGATACGCTTAAAATCGAAAGACTGGAAAGCTAAATAGCTTAAAGTTTTGGGAGCAATTAAACCAAATGAACTAAACATGATAGCCAATATTGGCTAATATCAGCTATGCATGAGGGAGGAGAACGTTAGTCTTAGGAAAGGTAAATTTCATTATTTGTATTTAAATCATGTCAGTGCCGGGGCACTGAATATTGGGCGGATGCTACCCTAGGGAACTAATAGTCTACCAGCAGATGTATCGGCTCAGTGATAGTAATGAAAACGTAGATATCAAATTCATCAGGTACGCTCTAAAGTTTGTTACAATTATTGCATGAAACCAATATTCGGATCGTCTCTAGTTGTTTGTAGTGGGGTCAAAGTCTTATTTATCTTGTTTTATTGCGCATGGTAGTGTCCCACACGATTTGATTATATGAGTAACACGGTGATTACCCTTCGAGAACATCTGGCTTCACGCCCCTTTTTTGTGGGGTGCGTATTGCTCATCTTTTTTTCGTTTTCTGTGTTTTTTTTTCTTTTTTTCTCAACTGGTTAATTAATGTTATCGTTTATAACTATATCAATGCATGGTTTCTATATTTACCTTGTATTCAAAACTATGTTGTGACCTTTGTACCCTACAATAATAAAATGTTATAATATCAAATGAGGTGAAGCTTTATACATCGCAAATTCATAGCATACTAATTTTAATATATTTCGTGCTATGTTTTTTCATTATTAAGTCTCGTACACAACGTTGGTAGACATTGTTTATACTCTGTTTCTTAGTACTACTATTCTTGATGGGAATTTGTGTCGGTCCCTGTGATAAACCCCACAGAACTGTCCAGTACGTCCCTATGTGGTGCATAGCGGGGTCTCTCTGTGTGCAGTATCAGGTTATAATATGGAAAGCTGACAGCGGACAATAGTGGGTGCCGTATTTTGAAGTTTGGGTGTAGCACGCGTTTAGCGTTTTCCACGTTAAAAACCCGTTTTGTTGATTTAAAAAAAGGAGGGTCGTTGTATCTGCTTTGTCAAAGACTATTATTGTATCTTCCTAACTTTCCATACTTTTCTAGTGGAAGTCAAAAGTTGTTCTACCTGTTGTCAAATTAATCCCTCATTTACTCATACTGTTTAGATATTGTTGATCTTCTTCTCGTCCTGAATATGTATGAAATATTTCCTACTGTACAATAAGATACCATCAATCAATAAATCAATCAATAGTATTCTTGTTTCTTTCTTTCTTCACTGTCCCCAAAATTTGTCGGAAGCAGTTCTCGATAGCTATAAGTGGTGATATTTTGAACACTTGGCAGTTTTTAAACCCATATCTTTAGATTTGTCCTCAAATGGAATAATTTGAGGGTCCAAAGAGAGGCGAGGTATACATAAGAACATGATGCTAACAAGGAAGCCACTGAACTAGGGGTTCATATTGGTTAAGTTGAAGTCATGACTTCGCAAGTTTTAAGATTTGGACTTTATATAACGTTTTTGCAGGATTCCGGTTTATTCAGAGTTCGGTTTAGACATATTTCCCTGGATATAAACTAAGCAAAGATTGTTCAAAATAAATATCTCACAAGTTCTATTTGATTTAGGGATAACCAACCACAACCACATTAACAATATGAACCACTCCTTTTGCAAATATCCAACTCCCAACATGAAAATTTATTGATACTGTATTAGGATAGGCAAAACAATGAAGTCAAGTTACTAGCTCTCAAATATCATTTTGTAAATATTTGTGAATATCTTAAATGTTTATATTAAATATAACTATTGAACAAATGGGAACATAAATGAGAAAAATATGATGTTTGGGTTAAATATGGGAGTTAAACATGAATTTCTATTAAATACATTAATTTTTATATCTAAGTGGTCTATTTTAAAGGCGAGAAATAAAGTTAAATATGACAAAAATCAAATCAATCAAACTTTACTTTATAATATATGAAAACAGACTTTAGAATCTGAACTAAATATTTTGCTAAGTGCCAATTGTAATGATACAAAAGATAAGACCAAAATCTTGACAATTATATCCTTGATTAGTAGTTAGTTATAATATATGGGTACACTGCATGTATGTAAATGGAAAATGTTGAATCTATCATAAAATATCTTTATATATTGACCTATACGTTGTTTTTTTTTATTTATAAATTTAGTTGTATTTTTGATATGTGAACATATTGGTTTTAAAATTGATACATTTAGTGGTGTTTTTGAAATGGGATCATTTGGACTCTAATTAATCTCTTATTAACTCTGGGTAAGAGATATATTGTAAAACAGGAAACCTTAGATTATTTTTGCTTACGTGGGCGTCTAAGGTGTTTTGTTAACAGGCGAGTCAAACAATAAAGTACTATGTTATTAAAAAAAAAATATTGAACACAAAAATACGTTTTAGAGTGTTTAATGCATAAAGCAAAATATATTTGAGCTCACCTTTGGGACGAGGATAAGTTTATCATTTGATTTTCAATTTAAACACGGTCCCACGATGGTATAGATGTCACCTGTACATTGATATTAAATTAGTAAGAAAGAATATGGATGTAAATGAACATGAGAAATTATTCAAGATTACACCTAGACACAAATTAAAGTAAAGGAGCAGCTCTTTAATTGCTGTTCGTTATACATTTCACAGTTATAGTAGTGTTTTCAACAATGAACATAGCTTATACCTTATAAGGAGTGTGAGACGTCCATTACCTGCAGGCGTGCAGCACTCTTTACTTCCTCTATGTATGCAGATAAATGCTATAGTTGGCCGTCTTTGTCACCCTGGTGGTATTTGGCGGCGCTTAGAAATTTATTTCCCAAATGCGATTTTTAATGTTTTATATTGTAACTACATGCCATTGATTTTTTCTATCCAACACTAGACCAGAGATAACCGGGGTAAGATCGAATTGTCGTTGGATTGACGCCCCTTGGTGTGTGCTTGTGCATGTTATCAGTAAGGTTGTTATTAGGAATCCCACAAATAGCTGGCAAGACATGCTCTACATAATGTTATTGGATACAATTTGTCGAACTTTACTTTGTGCAAGGTCTATTTCTAACTGTGTAATCCGGTTTTCATCACCTATCAAATGCACCGACTCGATGAATCTAACATATTGTTGAAATATCGTTCTAATTCCATGATCCCAATCCTAACATAACTAAAGTTAATCTCCCCTCAAGCATCGGTAATCTTAGTTGATGTTGGCTATACTGTTTTGATACTTTGGTTCATTTGCCATCAAAGAGTTTTATATTATTTGGCTTTCCAGTTTTCTGATTTTGTGAGTACTAGATGAAGGTTATCACAGAAACACGTGGTACTAGATGAAGGTTATAACAGAAACACGTGGTACCAGATGAAGGTTATGACAGAAACACGTCGTACCAGGTGAAAGTTATGACAGAAACACGTGGTACTAGATGAAGGTTATCACGGAAGCACGTGGTACTAGATGAAAGTTATCACAGAAACTCGTCGTACCAGGTGAAGGTTATGACAGAAACACGTGGCACCAGATGAAGGTTATGACAGAAACACGTGGTATTAGATGAAGGTTATCACAGAAACACGTGGTACTAGATGAAGGTTATCACAGAAATACGTGGTACTACATGCAGGTTATCACATAAACACGTCGTACCAGGTGAAGGTTATGACAGAAACACGTGGTACTAGATGAAGGTTATCACAGAAACACGTGGTACTAGATGAAGGTTATCACAGAAACACGTGGTACTACATGAAGGTTATCACATAAACACGTTGTACCAGGTGAAGGTCATGACAGAAACACGTGGTACCAGATGAAGGTTATGACATAAACACGTGGTACCAGATGAAGGTTATCACAGAAACACATCGTACCAGATGAAGGTTATCACAGAAACACGTGGTACCAGATGAAGGTTATCACAGGAAAACGTCGTATCAGATGAAGGTTATCACAGAAACACGTGGTACCAGATGAAGGTTATCACAGAAACACGTCGCACCAGATGAAGGTTATCACAGAAACACGTGGTACAAGATGAAGGTTATCACAGAAACACATGGTACCAGATGAAGATTATCACAGAAACACGTCGTACCCACCAAGTTAGTTATCTACGTTTTTATAATAATATACCTTGTTTGTATATACAACAAGCAACAACAATCGTAGTCATGACAACAATTATACCAGCAGCAGATATTGCGAAATATATGTACATATTTTCAAAGGCTGCTGCTTGTCCTAAAAATACAAGAAAGCGTCATAGCATCTTGGTGTTATACGATTATGTTCCATAACATTTAGTAAAAACAAATTATATGACGTCCATCTTTTGCTCTGTAAACAAACACATGCGCGGTCAACACATTTTAGCCAGGTGATAAAATCACACAATACAATTATTTAAACTGATGCTAAGGTTTTTAAAACATCCCTATTCACTGGAAATATTCATCTTATCCAAAAGTTAATAAATATGTGATGTGTAAGTAAAATACGCAAACACAATAGTACAGCTACAGCTGTTCCATCAATAACACTTTCCTATTGTTATTGTCGGCTCGAAATTGGCATGATAAAATATAGAATAGCCAACCTGCGTCGCATAAATTGGTTCAACCTTACCCTCAAACGTAACCATACTTTACAGTTTTTTGCATCAAAGTGTACTACCGTATTTGCACCGTTAGACATACCAGAATCGAAATAATTCATGGAAGCCATCCACGCTATCATTGGAATGTTCGTATAAGAAGCAGGAATGCTCACCCTTCGCGAGTACCTGAGTTCATCCCGGGATTTTTTGTGGGTCCATATTGCTCATCATTTTAGTCTTATCTCTGTGTTGTCTTATTATGAGTCTTTACGTTCTGAGTTCCGTGTTGTGATTACAATTTCCGCACAAAAACTATGCTCGGTTGGTCTTTACCTCCTGTTTGTAGGAGGGACCATGTCTTATTTACGTTATTTGCGTTTGTTTGCGCATAGTGATGTTCAACACATATTGTGTTGTGTTTTTGCTTTGTTTTTATTCGTCTTGTGCTTGCTCCGTGTTGCCCTGGATTGTCCATTTTTGATTGCCCCTTCGGTGTTCTCTAACGTATATCCTGCCAAACCATGATGAGATTATTAGCACATTATGAATTGTTTTTTAATTATCCTTAGAATTACCAATGTTATAGAGGAGAGTTAATCGTTTGTAAAAATGAATTCTTATGGAAGCCATTTGACCACAGTTTTAACTATAATACATTGGATGTGAAATCAGGTGCTCCGGGGATGTTCCTGGCTTTAAAAAAAATTTATTTGTTCATATTAAGCGAAAATGATCAGAAAAGAATTTGAATGAAACGTATGCAGTCTTATGTTACATTGCATAGTTTAATCAACCGAGCATGCACGAAACATATACGTGCACATTATAAGCAAATAGTACAAAAAACATAATGTGGAAAAAAGTAATTCGAAATGTGGTTTGATAAGGTGGCATTTACTGGGGTACGATAACATATCTAGTTTTCTTTTAAGGTCTGGTAGTTCCTACCTTCTGTTAATAAGTTGACATTGGTTGCACTTAAAACATCGGCTTAACGTGGATAATGGAAGAGGAAATGAGATTCATTTTCATGTTAAGTCCTAGGACCAAGATCGTTTCCCAGTGGCGATGTTATGCCTATTAGCTGAAAATCTAACATACCTTCTGTTGTTTTGTTAATGGGTGATGTTGCATCACCTCCAAATATAGCATGGAAGTCTTGTTGGTTAAATACAGCCTCGGTGCTACCACATTCATTTTGAATCTGACAATTTATTGTCGAATTTAAATAATCCATTGTATCATAACTGATATAGGTCTTCATACCATTTGTTCTGACTAGTTTCTGATAACAGAATAAATTTATATCAACATTCGAAGAAATGTCTGTTAAATTACCATCTATTAACTTGTCGTCATAATACCATTTGATCTTAACTGAAGATATACTCGTAAAAAAATAGACTGACAGTATACAGACGCCATGTTGCATGGATACGTGTTGGTCTGTTATAATAGGTGAACCTATAAAACATAAACAATGATTAGCATAGGTGATTAAAATGGTCACAATCGTTTGAAGATGTGTTGTTGTTTTTTAAAACTAATATGAAAGGCAAATATCGTGGAATTTTTAGATTAAATATTTTCACTTAATATGTCACTTAATTTTAGCAAAATCAACTGCATAACATTAAAAATCCGCTCAAAGGCAGATATTAAGAGCAAATTGCAAAATATTTGACAGCAGATAATTAAGTTTTCCCGTACAGTAATGGAAATGATATGCGCGTGACCCAAGATTTGAACTCTTCCGGGGAGATTATCACTCATGCGCACTGTTCAGTTGATGAAAAAAAATATATATTCCGTGTGTACCACATAAGAATAATTGCAAAATAAAATTGGTTCACACGACATGAAACATACAGATTCTTCAATAATCATTGTCAGGAATGTGTGCGTGCTTATGAAGGATCAATGATTGTCTAACCTTTATTCACGAGGTCATGATCGGCAATCATCGAAACAAAACAACCGAAAGTTAATCAGTCTACACAACAATGGCGAGGACGATAAACATGCACACGGATTTGCAAATTTCTAGTTGTTGGGAACATATTTCGATTTGAAAAATGCATGAATAGCTCAGTAAAGATACCGCCGTATTCCAAATTAAATTTATTTTCAGGAAAAAATTATCTTCACTCAAAACTGGTGTAATATTATTTTAAATTGAAATATATGATTTTATAATCTTTTAGGTTCTGCACTTCTCCGAATATAATAACGCAATCCTGGACTAACAAATGAGAATAAGAAATAATGACTCGGTGAAGAAACCATAATATCCCCAAGAGAAACAGAAAATATCCGTAAATCATTGAAACAGATGACCACATAAGGTTTTATCGAGTAACTGATAGGGCAGAAAGACATTTACTGTATTGTTGTTAGGCTCATATTTCCTTTATTATATCCCAATAATTTTAATATATATTTGTCCGTGCACTATGTGTAATAATAAAAATGGAATTTTGGAGAAGACTAGAAATTTTCTTCTAATGTTTATGTTAAAAAGTACGACACGTTTCAGGAATAATTAAAACGTAGATATCAAGCTTAGTGCACACGACGCGTTTCTGAAATAATATTCGCCAAGCAATTTATTCAGCCAAATAATTTTAAAATCTTTGCTATTTATTTTTTTTTACTCTACCATAAACTATCAAATCTGTGGAAGCTGAAACATTTACACCTTTAGAAGTCCAAGAACAGATATATGTTCCAGTGTCCTGATAGTCGCAATATATTATGTCCAAACTGGAAACACCTGTGATCACTAAGCCATCAAGGGATCGAATATATACACCACTTCTATAATGATGCCATGCATTGTTCCATACATTAGTGGCATATCCATCAATAGTGCATATTAATTTGATGTTTTGGGAAGTGTTACAGGAATTCGGTGATTCTATGGACACATCAGGTTCTACAAATAAAAACAAACATATCGGCATTGTATTCCGTGTGGACAACATTACCATCATATCATAAGTTCACTAAGAGATGGTCTGAGGGATTGGGGACATGCAAATAATTTCAATCCCTACACATTGTATTAGTCCTCGTTTTAAGCCAGGAAACTGGACGTACAAACACACACACACACACACACACAGTTGAAAGGTAGTTGAAAATGTACACATCAAACTGACACAATAAAATAATGATTTAATATATGAGTTGGCCATGCAAAGGCAGTTTTGCCTGAACAATATGCAAATCTCCATTTTGTCAAGCAAGCATGTACAGTTTCGATAAAGCTGCATTTACAATGCAAGAGTTTCAATTACAAAGGGCAATAACTCCTACAAAACTGGTTCAATCAATCTGTGAAAACAATAAGCACACATCCATATGCATGTGGTATTAAACAAACATTCACTGTTTTTATGCATGAAGAGCATTTTTGTGATGAACGGATCGACAGGAAAGAAAACAATATATTTATCCCATAATTTGACGTTACACAACAATGAATACTGATAAGTGTCTCACTGATCTGTGAGCTGGGCATGTACTTCAAACTAATTTGTTGAAATACATTGGTTATAATAGGCTACCCTTAGAACGCACCTAGACCAATACAACACATAAGTAGGACATCTATTTTTCTGTTTGGTCGCTGAAGGACATGAGCTGAAATATCAGTAATATTAATATTGTGGCGGCCCTAAACCAGAGTTTAGATTTTCTTGAGTTCAGTTCAGACTTTTTGTTTAATGGAGTTTGTCGAGTTGTTGTAGATATTGCTTACTATAACTTTTCTTTTAAGATATATGAAACACACTTTTTTCTTCTTAAATTCCTGTTTGTTCTTTAAATATAAAACGTGAATATAATTTATCGCGTACAACAATTTCCTTTTTCCTTTTATCAAGTACGCTCAAAGTCACGTGGTTGGAAAGCAAAATAACAAAAAATCTACTTGATAGCAACAAAACCAAGGGGTCTAACAGGATAGCCAAAATAGTCTAAGGGTACGTACGACTGGGGAAGGAGAAACTTAGTTTTCGTAATGCTTACATAATATACAAATATATAAAACACAAAGGTTTTGTTTTAATTCTGGTCTGCTGTTTAATTAATTTAATCATAGTAATCAGAACTGGTATATAATACATAATCTTACCATAACCATACAGAATAACAGTTAGCTCTGCACTACCCTCACTATTCCTTACAAGAGCTTTGTAATTTCCAAGATGATTAGGTTTTGACGGTAGCACTGTTGATTGGACATTGAATGTACTGCCTTTCTGATTCATTACATTCCAAGTACCAAGTTTTCCTCCCAACGTTTCTATCCAAGAAACGACAGGTTTCGGATAGCAATCGACCAGGAATGTTACATCTGTTATGCTTTCAAACTTTACAGGTACATATATTGTACTGCCGTTGAGGACTTTTGGTTTTCCTGTTTTCAAATAAAATGAAAAAAGACCATAATGTCAGAAAATTTCGAAAATGCAACAGAAAAATTGTCGAAAGAGGCAAACACATCCAATGTATTGCTCAGATATGAATTGATCAGATATAATATATATTTAAAAACTAGGTTGGTAGCCAGCCTATAGCTAAGATTTGTACTTCATGAAAAAGTTATTAAAATGGTTCATACTATGAATCGGATTATTACACGATATGAATCAAGATAAAAACGTAGATATCTAGTGCACAGGACATGCATATTTGGAAGTCATCACCATTTACGTTTATGATCAACAAATTGGAAAGCCAAATAACTTAAAAGTCTTTGGGAGAAAGAAAACTACAGGACCTTAGCAGGATAGGCAAATCTAGGTAAGATCAGTTATGCGTGAGGGAGGAAAGCCTAAGTTTTAATGATATTGATGTCATTTTAATCAAATTGTCCTAGAGTGAAAATTACGCCACAATATTTCCATGTTAAAGCTAAAATCTGGTGAATTAACATAAATTTCATTTGAATCGGTAGTACACGCGAAACCAGGAAATGTCTAATTAATACATGACCTCCACCATATCAGCTCGAGACGCAGTTGTGTGTGGCCAGTCATTACCAGGCACTCCCAGATGATAATTATTGTTTTCGTGGTGACAATGCTCCTGTTCATGGCCAGAATAGTCTACTGGTCTTTATGACTGAGGGAGGAGAACATTAATATTAGTAATGCTTACATAATATAAAAATATATAAAGCACAAAGGTTTTGTTTTAATTCGGGACTGCTGTTTAATTAATGAAATTTTAATAATCAGAACTGGTATGGAAATACATAATCTTACCATAACCATACAGAATAACAGTTAGCTCTGCACTACCCTCACTATTCCTTACAAGAGCTTTGTAATTTCCAAGATGATTAATATTTGACGGTAACACTGTTGATTGGACTTTGAATTTACCGCCTATCTGGTCCGTTACATTCCAAGTACCAAGTTTTCCTCCCAGCGTTTGTATCCATGAAACGACAGGTTTCGGATAGCAGTCGACCAGGAATGTTACATTTGCTATGCTTTCAAGCTTTACAGGTACATAGATTGTACTGCCGTTGAGGACTTTTGGTGTTCCTGTTTTCAAATAAAATGAAAAAAGACCATACTGTCAGGAAATTTCGAAATTCCAACAGAAAAATTGTCGAAAGAGGCAAACACATCCAATGTATTGCTCAGATATGAATTTATTAGATATAATATATATTTAAAAACTTGGTTGGTAGCCAGCCTATAGCTAAGATGTGTACTTCATGAAAAAGCTATTAAAATAGTTCGTACTATGAATCGGATTATTACACCATATGAATCAAAATAAAACCGTAGATATCTAGTGCACAGGACACGCATATTTGGAAGGCATCACCATTTACGTTTATGGTCAAAAGATTGGAAAGCCAAATAACTTAAAACTCATTGGGAGAAAGAAAACCACAGGACCTTAGTAGGATAGTAAAATCTACGTAAGATCAGTTATGCATGAGGGAGGAAAGCCTAAGGTTTAATGATATTGATGTCATTTTAATCAAATTGTCCTAATGTTAATATTACGCCACAATATTTCCATGTTAAAGTTCAAATCTGGTGAATTAACATAACTTTCATTTGAATCGGTAGTACACGCGAAAACAACGTCAGGAAATGTCTAATTAATACACGACCTTTTCCATATCAGCTCGAGACGCAGTTGTGTGTGGCCAGTCATTACCAGGTACTCCCAGATGATAATTATTGTTTTCAGGGTGACAATGCTCCTGTTCATAGAGCTCGCGTAACAGAAACATTGATGGATGAAAACGAAATCAAAACCATGAAATGGCCGCTCCAATGTGCGGACTTGAATATCATTGAAAATGTATGGCTGGAAAATGAAAATTGAGTTCCAACAAATTTCGAAGACTAGATTCTAGGGATCAACTTATTGAGCAAAATTGACAAATATGGAACAATATTTAAGTAAATAACACGTTAATTCCAAAACGCGCAAAACTTAGAGACCTTGAGGTTACATCACCAAACATTAAGGCAAGTCAATCCAGTTTGTATATTGTTTTACATTTTGAGCTTGCATGAGACTCGAAGCTCATTTTAAATAAAAAGTATTTATTTCCTTTTGAAACGTGCTTATTCGTGAGACGCTTACATGAAGATGATGAACCGTAACGCCATTATCATTACAATATTTTTGCCCACGCCCAGTATGTGTGTTAGATATTTATTTTGCCTGCCTGTGTTTACGATTTTCCGGTTAGAGTTTGAATATTTTCTGACATTTGTTTATTAATAGAAAATAAAAATGTAGATATCTAGTTTAGTGCACACGACGGGTTTCTGGAATAAACGTAAGCATGAAATCATGTAAGCTCAATATTCAAAGATGTCTTTCACATTTTAATTCCGAAATGTCTTTTTTAAAAGTCAAAATATCGGAAAGCCAAACAATTAAAACGTTTTCGCAGCATATATAATAAACCACGTCAGAACTGAATACTGAGCTGATGCTACCTCCTGTGATTAATAGTCCAGCAGCAGAGGTATCAACACAGTGGTAATAATACAAACGTAGATATCAAATGTAGTGCACATGACGCATTAACATATGATTTTCACTTTAGTCTAAATAAGGGTAATAACAAAATTACCGAATTCCGAACAATCTTACAAAGGGAAAGTCAAAACTCAAAATTATATAAACAGACAAAATCAGTGAACAACCGAAAAACTGTGAAACCGTAATGACCCTGACTTGGTACAGGCATTTCTAAAGAAATGATGGGTTGAATCAGATTTTAAAGCGCCAAACCTCCCCCTTTCACTACGGCTAAGCGGATTTTTAATATTGTTGCATTCGAATATCATTACTCTTAAAATATGCAATAAGACGTTGAGAATCATATAGTTAGCCATGTTTTAAAACGAAATAAAAGCCGAGTCTTGGTAAGCATTTAAGTTCAGCCGCAATCCATTTGTGTCACTTTCAAAGAAAATGGCGAATGTCTTATAAGAGAGAGGAACTGCTTACCATTCGCGAGCGCCTTGGTTCATACCTGGTTTTTGATAGGGTCGGTGTTGCTCATCGTTTTAGCTTTTTTTCCTGTGGTTTCTGTTTTTGTGCCTTGTTGGTCTTCGCTAATTTTCTTGTGTATCCATTGTTTCCAGTGTCTCTGGATTGGCCATTCTTGATTGCTCCTTCGGTATTCTCTAACGTTTATTTAATTAGAATTAAAAGTTGTTTTTGAACGCAAAAGAATGCCCCCCCCCCCCCCCCCCCCTGTGATCTGTCACCTTTCAATAATATAATCGCTATAACTTTTGTGAAGGCTATGAGAACAGTAGTTGGACATGTGCTTATGAAACTGAAAATAATATTGTGATTCAAGATATAAGAATTGGTCATCCAAAGGCAGAACGACAATCTCCATTTTGACCAGTAGACATGTAAAGTTTAGCTTAATTTTAATATACAGTGCAGGAGATCCAAGTACAAAGGACAGTAACTCCTACAAAACTGGTTCAATCAAACTGTTCAAACAATATGCACACCGCCATATGCATGTAGTATTCAACAATCATTCATAGTTTTTATGCATGAAGAGCTTTTCTGTGATGAACGAATAGACAGGACCAAAGCAATATATTTACCCCATACTTTGACGTTACACAACAATGATCACTGAAAAGTGTCTCCCTGATCTATCAGCTGAGCTTGAACTTCAAACTAATTAGTTGAAATACAATGTTCATAGGCTACCCATATAACGCTCTCATAGACCAACACAACACATACGTAGAACATATATTTTTCTGTTTGGTCGCTGAAGGACATGAAAACTGAAATATCATTAATCCACATTAATATTGTGGTGGTCCTAAACCAGAGTTTAGATTATCTTGGGTTCTGTTCAGACTTTTAGTTTAATGGAGTTTGTCAAGTTATTGTAGATATTGCTTACTATTACTTTCCTTTTATGATATATGAAACATACTTGTTTTTTTTCCTTCTTAAATTCCCCTTTGTTCTTTGAAAATAAAAAGGTGGATATTTAATTAAACGCACATCACTCCTTTCTAGAATACCTTTCATCAAGTACGCTCAAACTCAAATAGTTGGGTAGCAAACTAACATAAGACTATTTCAGAGCAAGAAAACCAAAGGAAACAACCGGATGGCCAGAATAGTCTACGGGTCTTTATGACTTACGTAGGAGAACATTAATATTAGTAATGCTTACATAATATCAAAAATATATAAAGCACAAAGGTTTTGTTTTAATTCTGGTCTGCTGTTTAATTAATGAAATCTTAATAATCAGAACTGGTATGGAAATACATAATCTTACCATAACCATACAGAATAACAGTTAGCTCTGCACTACCCTCACTATTCCTTACAAGAGCTTTGTAATTTCCAAGATGATTAGGTTTTGACGGTAGCACTGTTGATTGGACATTGAATTTACCCCCTTTCTGATCCATTACATTCCAGGTACCAAGTTTTCCTCCCAACGTTTGTATCCAAGAAACGATAGGTTTCGGATAGCAAACGACCAGGAATGTTACATTTGCTATGCTTTCAAGCTTTACAGGTACATAGATTGTACTGCCGTTGAGGACTTTTGGTGTTCCTGTTTTCAAATAAAATGAAAAAAGACCATGCTATCAGAAAATTTCGAAATTCCAACAGAAAAATTGTCGAAAGAGGCAAACACATCCAATGTATTGCTCAGATATGAATTTATTAGATATAATATATATTTAAAAACTTGGTTGGTAGCCAGCCTATAGCTAAGATGTGTACTTCATGAAAAAGCTATAAAAATGTTTCATACTATGAATCGGATTATTATACGATATGAATCAAGATAAAAACGTAGATATCTAGTGCACAGGACACGCATATTTGGAAGTCATCATCATTTACGTGTATGGTCAACAGATTGGAAAGCCAAATAACTTAAAAGTCTTTGGGAGAAAGAAAACCACAGGACCTTAACAGGGTAGGCAAATCTAGGTAAGATCAGTTATGCGTGAGGGAGGAATGTCTAAGTTTTAATGATATTGATGTCACTTTAATCAAATTGTCCTAGAGTGAAAATTACGCAACAATATTTCCATGTTAAAGCTCAAATCTGGTGAATTCAGATAAATTTCATTTCAATCAGTAATACACGCCAAACCAACGTCAGGAAATGTCTAATTAATACATGATCTTTTCCTTATCAGCTCGAGACGCAGTTGTGTGTGGTCAGTCAATACCAGGTACTCCCAGATGATAATTATTGTTCTCAGGGTCATACTGCTCCTGTTCATAGAGTTGGCGTAACAGAAACATTGATGGATGAAAGCGAAATCAAAATTATGAAATGACCGGTACAAAGCGCGGAAAATGTATGGTTGGAAAATGAAGTGAGTTCCAAAAACTTTCGAAAACAGTAGATTCTAGGGATCAACTTATTGACAAAATTTGACAAATATGGAATAATATTTCAGTAAATAACACGTTAATTCCAAAACGTATCCGCAAAGTTTACACAGCTCGAGATTACATCACCAAATATTAAGGCAAGTCAATCCAGTTTGTATATTGTTTTACATTTTGAACTTGCATAAGTCTCGAAGTTCATTTTAAATAAAGAGTTTTTATTTCCTTATGAAACGTGCTTATTCGTGAGACGCTTACATGAAGATGATGAACCGCAACGCCATTATTGTTCCAATACTTTTGTCCACGCACTGTATGTGTGTTAGATATTTATTTTGCCTGCCTGTGTTTACGATTTTCGGTTAGAGTTTGAATATTTTCTGACATTTTTTTATTAATAAAAAATAAAAATGTAGATATCTAATTTAGTGCCCACGATGCGTTTCTGGAATAAACGTAATCATGTAGTCATGTAAGCTCAATATCCAAAGATTTCTTTCACATTTTAATTCCGAAATGTCTTGATTAAAAGTCAAAATATTGGAAAGCCAAACAATTAAAAAGTTGTGGGAGCATATCTAATAAAGCACGTCAGGACTGAGTACTGACCGGATGCTACCTCCTGTGATTAATAGTTCAGCAGCAGAGGTATCAACCCAGTGGTAGTAATACAAACGTAGATATCTAATTTAGTGCACAGGACGCGTTCAAATATGTTTTTAATTTCAGTGTAAGCGGATTTTTAATATTCTTGCATTCGAATATCATTACCCTTAAAATATGCAATAAGACATTGAGAATAATATACTTAGCCATGTCTTAAAACGAAATAAATGTCGAGTCTTGGTAAGCATCTACGTTCAGCGCAACCCCTTTGTGTCACTTTCAACAAAAATGGCGAATATCTTATCAGAGGCAGGAACTGCTTACCCTTCGTGAGCGCCTTGGTTCATACCTGGTTTTTGATAGGGTTGCTGTTGCTCATCTTATTATTTTTTTGCTGTGTGTTCTGTTTTTGTGCTTTGTTTGTCTTCGTTAAGTGTCTTGTGTAACCAATGTTACCAGCGTCTCTGGATTGGCCATTCTTGAATGCTCCTTCGGTATTCTCTAACGTTTATTTAATTAGAATTAATAGTTGTTTTTGAACGCAAAATTATGTCTCCCCCGGTAATCTGTCACCTTTCAATAATATAGCCCCCATAGCCTTTGTGGAGGCTATATGTACAGTAGTTAAAAATGTACCTATGAAACTGAAAATAAAATTGTGATTGAAGATATACGAATTGGTCATGCAAAATGGGGAATGACAATCTCCATTTTGTCCAGGAGGCATGTAAAGTTTAGCTTAATTTTGAAATACAGTGCAGGAGGTCCAAGTACAAAGGGCAATAACTCCTACAAAGTTTGTTCAATCCAGCTGTCCAAACAATATGCACACCTCTATATACATGTACTATTCAACAAGCATTCATAGTTTTTATGCATGAAGAGCTTTTTTGTGAAGAACGGATTGTCAGGATCAAAGCAATATATTTACCCCATACTTTGACGTTACACAACAATGATCACTGATAAGTGTCTCCCTGATCTGAGAGCTGGGCATGAACTTCAAACTAATTAGTTGAAATACATTGGTTATAGGATACCCATATAACGTTATCATAGAACAACACAACACATAAGTAGGACATATATTTTTTTTGTTTGGTCGCTTAAGACCATGAGAGCTGAAATATCATTAATCCACATTAATATTGTGGTGGTCCTAAATCAGAGTTTACATTATATTGGGTTCTGTTCAGACTTTGTGTTTAATGGAGTTTGTCGAGATATCGTGGATATTGCTTACTATTACTTTTATTTTATGATATATGAAACACACTTGGGTTGTTTTTCTTCTTAAATTCCTATTTGCTCTTGAAAATAAAAAAACAGGTGGATATTTAATTTAACGCACATCACGCCTTTCTGGAATACCTTTTATCAAGTATGCTCAAAATCAAATAGTTGGGTAGCAAACTAACATAAAACTATTTGAGAGCAAGAAAACCAAAGGAAGCAATAGGATGGTCAAAATAGTCTACGGGTCTTTATGCCTGAGGGAGGAGAACATTAATATTAGTAATGCTTACATAATATAAAAATATATAAAGCACAAAGGTTTTGTTTTAATTCGGGACAGCTGTTTAATTAATGAAATCTTAATAATCAGAACTGGTATGGAAATACATAATCTTACCATAACCGTACAGAATCACAGTTAGCTCTTCATTACCCTCACTATTCCTTACAAGAGCATTGTAATTTCCAAGATGATTAGGTTTTGACGGTAACACTGTTGATTGGACTTTGAATTTACCGCCTATCTGGTCCATTACATTCCAAGTACCAAGGTTTCCTCCCAACGTTTGTATCCAAGAAACGACAGGTTTCGGATAGCAGTCGACCAGGAATGTAACATTTGCTATGCTTTCAAGCTTTATAGGTACATAGATTGTACTGCCGTTGAGGACTGTTGGTTTTCCTGTTTTCAAATAAAATGAAAAAAGACCATACTGTCAGAATATTTCCAAAATCCACCAGAACAATTGTCGAAAGAGGCAAACACATCCAATGAATTGTTCACATATGAATTTATCAGATATAATATATATTTAAAAACTAGGTTGGTAGTCAGCCTATAGCTAAGATTTGTACTTCATGAAAAAGCTATTAAAATGGTTCGTACTATTAATCGGATTATTACACGATATGAATCAAAATAAAAACGTAGATATCTAGTGCACAGGACACGCATATTTGGAACAGTCATCACCATTTACGTTTATGGACAAAAGATTGGAAAGCCAAATAAATTAAAATTCTTTGGGAGAAAGAAAACCACAGGAACCTTAGCAGGATAGTCAAATCTAGGTAAGATCAGTTATGCGTGAGGGAGGAATGCCTAAGTTTTAATGATATTGATGTCATTTTAATCAAATTGTCCTAAGGTGAAAATTACGCCACAATATTTCAATGTTAAAGCTCAAATCTGGTGAATTAGCATAAATTTCATTTCAATCAGTAATACACGCCAAACCAACTTCAGGAAATGTCTAATTAATACATTTCCTTTTCCATATCAGCTCGATACGCAGTTGTGTTTGGCCAGTCATTACCAGGTACCCTCAGATGATAATTATTGTTCTCATGGTGACAATGCTCCTGTTAATAGAGTTGCCGTAACAGAAACATTGATGGATGAAAGCGAAATCAAAATTATGAAATGGCTTGGTCGAAAGTGCTGATTTCAACATCATTTAAAATTTATGGTTGGAAAATGAAAGATTAGTTCACAATTTCGAAAACAGTAGATTCTAGGGATCAACTTTATGACAAAATTTTCAAATACGGAATAATATTTCAGTAAATAACACGTTAATTCCAAAATATATCCGCAAAGTTTAAACAGCTCGAGGTTACATCACCAAATATTAAGGCAAGTCAATCCAGTTTGTATATTGTTTTACATTTAGAGCTTGCATAAGTCTCGAAGTTCATTTTAAATAAAGAGTTTTTATTTCCTTATGAAACGTGCTTATTCGTGAGACGCTTACATGAAGATGATGAAACGTAACGCCATTATCGTTCCAATACTTGTGTTCACGCACTGTATGTGTGTTAGATATTTATTTTGCATGTCTGTGTTTACGATTTTCCGGTTAGAGTTTGAATATTTTCTGACATTTTTTCATTAATAGAAACTAAAAATGTGGATATCTAATTTAGTGCACACGACGCGATTCTGGAATAAACGTAATCATGTAATCATGTAAGCTCAATATCCAAAGATTTCTTTCACATTTAATTCCGAAATGTCTTTTTTAAAAGTCAAAATATTGGAAAGCCAAACAATTAAAAAGTTTTGGAAGCATATCTAATAAAGCACGTCAGGACTGAGTACTGACCGGATGCTACCTCCTGTGATTAATAGTCCAGCAGCAGAGGTATCAACCCAGTGGTAGTAATACAAACGTAGATGTCTAATTTAGTGCACATGACACATTAAAATATGTTTTTGATTTTAATGTAAGCGGATTTTTAATATTGTTGCATTCGAATATCATTACCCTTAAAATATGCAATAAGACATTGAGAATAATATAGTTAGCCATGTTTTAAAACGAAATAAATGCCGAGTCTTGGTAAGCATTTAAATTTAGCCGCAACCCCTTTGTGTCACTTTCAAAGAAATGGCGAATGTCTTATCAAAGGCAGGAACTGCTTACCCTTCACGATCGCATTGGTTCATACCTGGTTTGTGATAAGGTCGGTGTTGCTCATCTTTTTAGTTTGTTTCTGTGTGTTGTGTTTTTGAGCTGTGTTTGTCTTCGTTAAGTGTCTTGTGCATCCAATGTTACCAGCGTCTCTGGATTGGCCATTCTTGATTGCTCCTTCGGTATTCTCTAACGTTTATTTATTTAGAATAACAAGTTGTTTTTAAACGCAAACATATGTCTCCCCCAGTGATCTGTCACCTTTCAATAACATAGCCCCTATGACGTTTGTGAAGGCTATAAGTATAGTAATTAGAAATGTACCTATCAAACTGAAAACAAAATTGTGATTCAAGATATAAGAATTGTTCATGCAAAGGCAGAACGACAATCTCCATTTTGTCCAGGAGACATGTACAGTTTAGCTTAATTTTGATATTCAGTGCAGGAGGTCCAAGTACAGAGGGCAATAACTCCTACAATATTGGTTCTATCAAACTGTTCAAACAATATGCACATCTCCATATACATGTAGTATTCAACAAGCTTCGTATAATTTATGCATGAAGAGCTTTCTTGTGATGAACGGATCGTTAGGATCAAAGCAATATATTTACCGCATAGTTTGACGTTACACAACAATGGTCACTGATAAGTGTTTCCCTGATCTGTGAGCCGGGCATGCACTTCAAACTAATTGGTTGAAATACATTGGTTATAGGCTACCCATATAACGTTCTCATAGACCAACACAACACATAAGTAGGACATATATTTTTCTGTTTGGTCGCTTAAGGATATGAGAACTGAAATATCATTAATCCACATTAATATTGTGGAGGCCCAAAACCAGAGCTTAGATTATCTTGGGTTCTGTTCAGACTTTTTGTTTAATGAAATTTGTCGAGTTATTGTAGATATTGCTTACTATTACTTTCCTATTATGATATATGAAACACACTTGTTATTTTTCTTCTTAAATTTCTGTTTGCTCTTTAAACATAAGAAAGGTGGATTTCTAAACTAACGCACATCACGCATTTCTGGACTAGCTTTTATCAAGTACGCTCAAGATCAAATAGTTGGGAAGCAAATTAACATACAATTATTTGAGAGCAAGAAAACCAAAGGAAACAACAGGATGGTCAGAATAGTCTACGGGTCTGTATGACTGAGGGAGGAGAACATTAATATTAGTAATGCTTACATAATATCAAAATATATAAAACACAAAGGTTTTGTTAGAATTCGGGACTGCTGTTTATTTAATGAAATCTTAATAATCAGAACTGGATTAGAAATACATAATCTTACCATAACCGTGCAGAATCACAGTTAGCTCTTCACTACCCTCACTATTCCTTACAAGAGCTTTGTAATTTCCAAGATGATTAGGTTTTGACGGTAACACTGTTGATTGGACTTTGAATTTACCGCCTATCTGGTCCATTATATTCCAAGTACCAAGGTTTCCTCCCAACGTTTGTATCCAAGAAACGACAGGTTTCGGATAACAGTCGACCAGGAATGTTACATTTGCTATGCTTTCAAGCTTTGCAGGTACATAGATTGTACTGCCGTTGAGGACTTTTGGTTTTCCTGTTTTCAAATAAAATGAGAAAAGACCATACTGTCAGAATATTTCCAAAATCCAACAGAACAATTGTCGAAAGAAGCAAACCCATCCAATGCATTGCTCAGATATGAATTTATCAGATATAATATATATTTAAAAACTAGGTTGGTAGCCAGCCCATAGCTAAGATTTGTACTTCATGAAAAAGCTTAAAAAATGGTTCGTACTATGAATCGGATTATTACACGATATGAATCAAAATAAAACCGTAGATATCTAGTGCACAGGACACGCATATTTGGAAGGCATCAACATTTACGTTTATGGGCAAAAGATTGGAAAGCCAAATAACTTAAAACTCTTTGGGAGAAAGCAAACTACAGGACCTTAGCAGGATAGGGAAATCTAGGTAAGATCAGTTATGCGTGAGGGAAGAAAGCCTAAGTTTTAATGATATTGATGTCATTTTAATCAAATTGTCCTAATGTTAATATTACGCCACAATATTTCCATGTTAAAGTTCAAATCTGGTGAATTAATATAAATTTCATTTGAATCGGTAGTACACGTGAAAACAACGTCAGGAAATGTCTAATTAATACATGACCTTTTCCATATCAGCTCGAGACGCAGTTGTGTGTGGCCAGTCATTACCAGATACTCTCAGATGATAATTATTGTTTTCAGGGTGACAATGCTCCCGTTCATAGACCTCTCATAACAGAAACATTGATGGATGAAAACGAAATCAAAACCATGAAATGGCCGGTCCAAAGTGCGGACTTGAACATCATTGAACATGTATCGTTGGAAAATGAAAATTGAGTTCCAATAAATTTCGAAGACTAGATTCAAGGGATCAACTTTATGACAAAATTTGACTAATATGGAACAATATTTAAGTAAATAACACGTTAATTCCAAAACGCGCAAAACTTAGAGACCTTGAGGTTACATCACCAAATATTAAGGCAAGTCAATCCGGTTTGTATATTGTTTTACATTTTGACCTTGCATGAGACTCGAATCTCATCTTAAATAAAAAGTATTTATTTCCTTTTGAAACGTGCTTATTCGTGAGACGCCTACATGAAAATGATGAACAGTAACGCCATTATCATTCCAATACTTTTGTTCACGCACTGTATGTGTGTTAGATATATATTTTGCCTGCCTGTGTTTACGATTTTCCGGTTAGAGTTTGAATATTTTCTGACATTTGTTTATTAATAGAAAATAAAAATGTAGATATCTAGTTTAGTGCACACGACGCGTTTCTGGAATAAACGTAATCATGTAATCATGTAAGCTCAATATCCAAAGATTTCTTTCACATTTTAATTCCGAAATGTCTTTTTTAAAAGTCAAAATGTCGGAAAGCCAAACAATTAAAATTTTTGGGAGCATACCTCCTGTGATTAATAGTCCAGCAGCAGAGGTATCAACACAGTGGTAGTAATACAAACGTAGATATCAAATGTAGTGCACATGACGCATTAACATATGATTTTCATTTTAGTCTAAATAAAGGTAATAACAAAATTACCGAATTCCGAACAATCTTACAAAGGGAAAGTCAAAACTCATAATCATATAAACAGACAAAATCAGTCAACAACGGAAAAACTGTGAAACCGTAATGACCCTGACTTGGTACAGGCATTTCTAAAGACATGGTGGATTGAATCAGATTTTAAAGCGCCAAACCTCCCCCTTTCATTACTGCAAAGCGGATTTTTAATATTGTTGCATTCGAATAGCATTACCCTTAAAATATGCAATAAGACATTGAGAATCATATACTTAGCCATGTTTTAAAACGAAATAAATGCCGAGTCTGGTAAGCATTTAAGCTCAGCCGCAATCCATTTGTGTCACTTTCAAAGAAAATGGCGAATGTCTTATAAGAGACAGGAACTGCTTACCATTCGCGAGCGCCTTGGTTCATACCTGGTTTTTGATAGGGTCGGTGTTGCTCATCGTTTTAGTTTTTTGCTGTGTCTTCTGTTTTTGTGCTTTGTTTGTCTTCGTTAAGTATCTTGTGTATCCAATGTTACCAGTGTCTCTGGATTGGCCATTCTTGATTGCTCCTTCGGTATTCTCTAACGTTTATTTAATTAGAATTAAAAGTTGCTTTTGAACGCAAAAATATGTCTCCCCCGGTGATCTGTCACCTTTGAATAGCATAGCCCCTATTATTTTTGTGAAGGCTATAAGTACAGTAGTTAGAAATGTACCTATGCAACTGAAAATAAAATTGTGATTGAAGATATAAGAAGTGGTCATGCAAAGGCAGAACGACAATCTTCATTTTCTCCAGGAGGCATGTAAAGTTTAGCTTAATTTTAAAATACAGTGCAGGAGGTCCAAGTACAAAGGGCAATAACTCCTACAAAACTGGTTTAATTAAACTATCCACACAATATGCACATCTCCATATGCATGTAGTATTCAACAAGCTTCATAATTTTTATGCATGAAGAGTTTTTTTGTGATGAACGGATCGACAGGACCAAAGCAATATATTTACCCCATACTTTGACTTTACACAACAATGATCACTGATAAGTGTCTGCCTGATATGTGAGCTGGGCATGAACTCCAAACTAATTGGTTGAAATACATTGGTTATAGGCTACCCATATAACGTTCTCATAGACCAACAAAACACATAAGTATAACATATATGTTTCTGTTTGGGCGCTGAAGGACATGAGCTGAAATATCACTAATCCACATTAATATTGTGGAGGCCCTAAACCAGAGCTTAGATTTTCCAGGGTTCTGTTCAGACTTTATGTTTAATGGAGTTTTTCGAGTTATTGTAGATATTGCTTACTATTACTTTTCTTTTATGATATATGAAACACACTTGGATTTTCTTTCTTCTTAAGTTCCTGTTTGCTCTTTAAAAAGAAGAAAAAAAGGTGGATATTTAATTTAGCGCACATCATGCCTTTCTGGAATACCTTTTATCAAGTATGCTCAAAATAAAATAGTTGGGAAGCAAACTAACATAAAACTATTTGAGAGCAAGAAAACCAAAGGAAACAACAGGATGGCCCGAATAGTATACGGGTCTCTATGACTGAGGGAGGAGAACATTAATATTAGTAATGCTTACATGATATAAAATAATATAAAACACACAGTTTTTGTTTTAATTCGGGACTGCTGTTTAATTAATGAAATCTTAATAATCAGAACTGGTATGGAAATACATAATCTTACCATAACCGTACAGAATCACAGTTAGCTCTTCACTACCCTCACTATTCCTTACAAGAGCTTTGTAATTTCCAAAATGATTAGCTTTTGACGGTAACACTGTTGATTGGACTTTGAATTTACCGCCTATCTGGTCCATTACATTCCAAGTACCAAGTTTTCCTCCCAACGTTTGTATCCATGAAACGACAGGTTTCGGATAGCAGTCGACCAGGAATGTAACATTTGCTATGCTTTCAAGCTTTACAGGTACATATATTGTACTGCCGTTGAGGACTGTTGGTTTTCCTATTTTCAAATAAAATGAGAAAAGAACATACTGTCAGAACATTTCCAAAATCCAACAGAACAATTGTCGAAAGAGGCAAACACATCCAATGAATTGTTCAGATATGAATTTATCAGATATAATATATATTTAAATACTTGGTTGGTAGCCAGCCTATAGCTAAGGTTTGTACTTCATGAAAAAGCTATAAAAATGTTTCATACAATGAATCGGATTATTACACGATATGAATCAAAATAAAAACGTAGATATCTAGTGCACAGGACATGCATATTTGGAACAGTCATCACCATTTACGTTTATGATCAACAAATTGGAAAGCCAAATAACTTAAAAGTCTTTGGGAGAAAGCAAACTACAGGACCTTAGTAGGATAGGCAAATCTAGGTAAGATCAGTTATGCGTGAGGGAGGAAAGCCTAAGTTTTAATGATATTGATGTCATTTTAATAAAATTGTCCTAAAGTGAAAATTACGCCACAATATTTCCATGTTAAAACTCAAATCTGGTGAATTAACATCAATTTCATTTGAATTAGTAATACAAGTGAAACCATCGTCAGGAAATGCCTAATCAATACATGACCTTTTCCATATCAGTTTGAGACGCAGTTGTGTGTGGCCAGTCATTACCAGGCACTCCCAGATGATAATTATTGTTTTCAGGGTGTCAATGCTCCTTTTCACAGAGCTCGAGTAACACAAACATTGATGGATTAAAGCGAAATCAAAACCATGGAATGACCGGTCCAATGTCCGAACTTGAACATCATTGTAAATGTATGGTTAGAAAATGAAAATTGAGTCGCAGAAAATTTCTGATAGGGTAGATTCTAGGGATCAACTTTATGACCAAATAGACAGCTCGAGGCTATATCGCTAAATATTAATGAAAGTCAATCCAGTTTGTATATTGTTTTACATTTTGAGCTTGTATGAGTGTCGAAGTTCATTTTAAAGAGTTTGTATTTCCTTATGAAACGTGCTTATATGTGAGACGCTTACATGAAGATGATGAAACGTAGCGCTATTATCGTTCCAATACTGTTGTCCACGCACTGTATGTGTGTTAGATATTTATTTTGTCTGCCTGTTTTTACGATTTTCCGGTTAGAGTTTGGATATTTTCTTACATTGTTTTTATTAATAGAAAATAAAAATGTAGATATCTGATTTAGTGAACACGACGCGTTTCTGGAATAATCGTAATCATGTAAGATCAATATCCAAAGATTGGAAAGCCAAATAATTTAAAGTTTTGGAAACAATAAAACCAAAGGGCCTAAAAATAATAGCCACTTTGAAACTACCAATTTAACCTTTTAAAGGGTGTGAGAGAGGGTTTCCCACTAGTCGTTTATTTTTTCATATGAAACAAATATCAGCTTTCTTTAACATGGAAAATCGACATTTAAATTTCGAATATCTTTTTAAAAAATCAAAATATTGGAAAGTCAAACAATTAAAACGGTTTGGAGCATATCTAATAAAGCGCGTCAGAACTGACTACTGAGCGGATGTTACCTCTCGTGACTAATAGTCCAGCAGCAGAGATATCAACCCAGTGGTAGTAACACAAACGTAGATATCAAATTTAGAGCACATGACGCGTTCAAATATGTTTTTGTTTTTAGTGTGAGCGGATTTTTTAATATGGTTGCATTCGAATATCATTACCCTCAAAATATGCAATAAGACATTGAGAATAATATACTTAGCCATATTTTAAAACGAAATATATGCCGAGTCTTGGTATGCATCTAAGTTCAGCTGCAACCCCTTTGTGTCACTTTCAAAGAAAATGGCGAATGTCTTATCAGAGGCAGGAACTGCCTACCCTTCGCGAGCGCCTTGGTTCGTATCTGGTTTTTGATAGGGTCGGTGTTGCTCATCTTTTTAGTTATTTGCTGTGTGTTTTGTTTTTGTGCTTTGTTTGTCTTCCTTAAGTGTCTTGTGTATCCAATGTTACCAGTGTCTCTGGATTAGCCATTCTTGATTGTTCCTTCGGTATTCTCTAACGTTTATTTAATTAGAATTAAAAGTTGTTTTTGACGCAAAAATATGTCTCTCCGATGATTTGTCACCTTTGAGTAGTATAGACCCTAGATATTTTATGGAGGCTATAAGCACAGTAGTTAGAAATGTACATATGAAACTGACCATATCCATTTTGTCAAACAAGCATGTAAAGTTTAGAATAATTTTAATTTACAGTGCATGAGTTCCGAGTACAAAAAGAAAAAACTCATACAAAAATGTTTCAATCAAACCGTCCAAACAATATACACACCTCCATATACATGTAGTATTAAACAAGAATTCACATTTTGTATGTATGAAGAGCTTGTTTTTGATGAACGTATCGACAGGACAAACACAATATATTTACACCGTAAGTTGACATTACACAACAATGAACATTGGTAAATGTCTCCCTGATCTGTGAGCTGGGCATGAACTTCAAACTAATTAGTTGAAATACATTGGTTATAGGCTACCCATATAACGTTCTCATAGACCAATACAACACATAAGTAGGACATATATTTTTCTGTTTGCTCGCTGAATTACATGAGTTGAAATATCATTAATGCACAGTAGTATTGTGGCGGCCCTAAACCAGAGCTTAGATTTTCTTGGGTTCTGTTCAGACTTTTTGTTTAATGGAATTTGTCGAGTTATTGTATATATTGCTTACTATTACTTTCCTTTTATGATATATGAAACACAATTGTTTTTTTTTCTCTTAAATTCCTGTTTGCTCTTTAAAAATAAAATAGGTGGATATCTAATCTAACGCACATCACGCCTTTCTGGACTAGCGTTTATCAAGTACACTCAAAATCAAATAGTTGGGAAGAAAACTAACATAACACTATTTGAGAGCAAGAAAACCAAAGGAAACAACAGAATGGCCAGAATAGTCTACGGGTCTCTATGACTGAGGGAGGAGAACATTAATATTAATAATGCTTACATGATATAAAATTATACACACAGGTCTTTTATTCTTGAGTTGGGGTCTGCTGTTTAATCAATTAAATCATAGTAATCAGAACTGGAATGGAAATGCATAATCTTACCATAACCGTACAGAATCACAGTTAGCTCTTCACTACCCTCGTCATTCCTTACAAGAGCTTTGTAATTTCCAAGATGATTAGGTTTTGATGGAAACACTGTTGATTGAACTTTGAATTTTCCGCCTTTCTGGTCAATTACATTCCAAGTACCAAGTTTTCCTCCCAACTTTTTTATCCAGGAAACGACTGGTTTCGGATAGCAGTCAACCAGGAATGTTACATTTGTTATGCTTTCAAGAATACCAAAGACATAGATTGTACTGTCGTTGAGGACTGTTGGTTCTCCTGTCAAATAAATAAAAAAAACGCCATGCTGTCAGAAATTTTCCAAATTTCAATAGAAAAACTATAGAAAGGGGCAAACACGTCTAATGTAATGACAAGATATAATTTTATCAGATATAATATACTTAAAAACAAGGTTGGTATTCAACCTATATATAAGGTTTGTATTTCACGAAAAATATATATAAAAATGCATTGCACATACAATAAATCGGAATATTACACGATGCTCAAAAACCAATAATCGATTACAATGTATCAATATACAATGAATCAAAATAAAAACGTAGATATCTAATTTAGTGGAGAGTATTCACATATTGGAATAGTCTTCACCATGTACTTTCATAGTCAACAGATTAGAAACGCAAATAATTCAGAAGTCTTTGGGAGTAAGAAAACAAAACGACATAAACAGGATAGGTAAATCAGGTTAAGATCACATATGCACGGAGGAAGAAAACCTCAGTTTTAATGATGTGATGTGATTTTAATCCATTTGTCCTAAAGTGGAAGCCACGAGACAATATTATCATGTTAAAGCGCAAATCTGCTGAATTAACGTGAATTTCATTTCAATGGCTATTAAATCTGAAACCAACGAAATGAAATTTATCTGATTAATACATGTTAATTAATTAATAATCCGATAATGACATGAATAGCTATTACTTACTCAGAACTATTACTGTGTATTCAGATGATACTGTCTTTCCTTTTAAGACCGTCGTGCACCCGTATACTCCCTGGTCCTTTCTGGTCAGATGGTGAATTTTCAGATTATATTCACCTATGTTGTTGTCACCGGTAAGACTCAAACGGTCGTGTATTGGGATATTTGTGTTGATTCTCTCATTATGCGCATAATCGCCAATGGTTATTGGTCCAAACCATATTATCGGATGGGTGACAGTTGATAGGTAAGGACAATGCAATACAACATCTGTGTCTAATTTTGCGTTTATAGGTTTTCCGTATATTTGTTCTATAAGAATAAAAACAATTTGATTTATTACCAAAGCTAGAGGTACTTTCTCAGTGAACTAAAACATATGTCTCCCCTTCACGAGACGACTTCAATTTTAAAATCATAAATTTTCCAAATATGTGCAGCAATATACCAGCTTCTCCTGCATATGGTGTTTACATCTCGCAATTGATTCGCTATGCAAGGGCAAGTAGCAATTATTCTGATTTCCTGAAACGTGAACTTCATCTGAGAAACAGGCTACTGAACCAGGGCTATAAAAAAATTCGCCTTAATCGATCTCTTAAAAAGTTTATATATTCCGATACCAAGATCTTGTCAAAATATATTCCGTCTCTGCCACAGGTACTTAGTTTGGGAATTTTTTGGCGCAAAGCTTAATTTTACCCGGAACTCTCGCGTTTTACCGTATCGTCAATATTTGAAATGACCAGCAGATGTCGCTAATAATCACACTTCCGTTGCTTTAATTCGAGTTTTCAAAAATGTCGTCTGAAAATCGCAAAACGCGAGTGGAAAATGTTCAATGGAGAGTTGTCAGCTGCTGTAAATATATATTGATGTGTGTTTTCAGGGAGAATAATATATACAGAGAAGGAATAAGCCAATTTCCAGACAGGTAGGCCTTTTTTATTCACTAAATTTAAGATGAATGCACAACAAGTACCCCAATATAAACAAAGGAGAGTGACTTACCTTCTAACTTATATCTTGTCAGAAACCCGGCATGGATAGAAACTACTGTTTGATTGTATTTATTGTATATATGTCATACAGTGATACATAGAAAATTGCAAAATGTTGTTTATATGACAAAAAGTCGTTTTAACAAAAAAATAAAAAAAAGGGGGGGGGGGGGGGGGGCAACATCTTAAAAACAAAAAAAAACAAAGAAAAGGGTGCAACATAGGGTCCTGTCCACAAGTACCTGTGGTCTCTGCAGAAAAGATTATAAACGATGGATTTTCATATAGTGAAAATGTATAAAGATAAGGTGTCAACAAAAATGTCAAAAATATGTTTTATCAATGTGTGACGTAAAAGTGTCTTTGACATTTAATACACTGAACTTGGTGCTGCTTTGACAACTGTGTTCCCTGTTTTGCTCAAGCATTGTTATAAATACTGTTATAGTGACAGCCGGAAATTTTGAGCCGTAAGGAAAGGGGGAGGTTTGGCGCTTTTAAATCTGATTCAACCCACCATTTCTTTAGAAATGCCTGTACCAAGTCAGGGTCATTACGGTTTTCACAGTTTTCCGGTTGTTGACTGATTTTGTCTGTTTATATGCTTATGAGTTTTGACTTTCCCTTTGTAAGATTGTTCGGAGTTCGGTAATTTTGCTATTACCCTTATTTACTGTAACCATGGCCAATGTCACTGCTGGTGGAATTTTTTCCCCCGAGGTCATTGCAACTTGAGTGCTTTACTTAAGCATTTATGAATAACGAAATTAAGGACAACATACCGGCTAGGACGTCACCCGGGTTAACAAGGTCCTCATTTCCTACTACACGGAACGGGGTAGCAAATGATATATGCGTTCCACGGAAAATCCTACCGGATACCCCCGATTTGTCTTACGTTCAGCCAGAGGTTGATTATTATTTCAAAACTTCCGATTCGCATCAAATTTTAAAATCTTGTTCTATTAATATTTCGGACTGTCTTAAATCTCCAGGTACTTGTGACTCTTCTCCATGCATTACTACTTGCAAAATAAAAACTGACAAAAATAATACTTGTAAAACATGCGGCATGCTAATAACATTTCCTGAATTTACAAGTAATTTAACTGGAAAAACTTACTACACCAAATCGTTTGACCCTCTGGACTGTTCTACTAAAAATGTCATTTACGGCATATGCTGTACACTCTGTGGACTTTTGTATGTTGGTGAAGCTCGTCAAACATTGCGAAGTAGAATGAACCAACATCGATATGATGCAAGAGATGCCAAATACAGGATGTTGTAAAATCATTTCAATCAACCGGGTCATGACCGCTGTTTGACGATGAAAGTTCGAATCATCGAGAAGATTTACCATCATACAAACAGTCCAATACTTAGTACACCTTACCGTACCGATAGAGAGTTGCTTTGGATTAAAGAGTTAGGTACTGCAATACCTTACGGTTGCAATGATAACATCAAAGGAGTGGGACATTTGTCAAGTCCTGGATGCAGCGAAATCAACGTGATGAGCCTTTTTAATACTATTCCAAGAACTAAGCGTAGCCATGGTCATAAAAGAATTCAACATCCAAATGTTAAAAAGGCCTCTAAACCAAGAACGTTACAAGATACTTTTAATGATTTACTTTCTAATATACATAAACCTCCTGGAATTCATCACATTCGTATAATCTTATTTTCAATACCTGTAAACTACCTCAAAGATCGTAGGGATTTTGGACTTGACAAAGGAGGCGTAGATTCTCTTTCTCCTAAGTACAGATTGTCTAGTATTATATGTGACGTGGCGTCCTGTCGTCTTTTCAAACCAGTTCGATCTGAACCTCTTCATGATAACAACAGAAAATTCCTCCATATTCCGTTTGTTAACAAAGGAATCGATGCTATTAGCATCAGCAACATTCTTAATAGAAAAGAGGTCGTAATAGAAATTCCACCATATTTCAAAAATCAATCTGTTCCCATTGTCTCCTATAGCTACACTAACAGCAGTGGCCGTAACATTTTCAACTACAAAGAAGCATTGCAAGATATTAACATAGAAGAGTACCTTAAGAACCATCTGACTTGTGATTGCTCCCACTCTCCTTTTCAATACAACCCATCTGGACATGTAATCACTGGTGATCTGAATATCATTCAACATGAGTCTCCGAAAGGTGATTTCTCATGGTCCTAAATTCAGAGAACCTCAACACATCAATTAGAAACATAATTTCAAGATAATTATGGATGCTGTTAAAGAGTATGCCAGAAGGTGGATAAAGAGAGAAATAGAAAAAGATCCTGAGTTAGAGTCCTTGTCAGACTGGGTTAAAACCATTAGGTCTCTAGTACAAGTTCGGATTCACAAACTCACAATTTGTGTTAATAGTCGACCTAAGTCTGTATTTAAAGACCAAGAAGCTGTTAAGTGTCTTTCCTCTCTTCATGACAAATATGTTATTGTTCCTGCGGACAAGGCTTCCAACAATATGGTGCTTGCATGTAAGTCATATTACTTCGAATGCCTAATCAAGGAATTAGGCATAAATAACAATACCTCTAGTAATACCACATACAAACCTACTTCGTTCGACAAAGATGAAATCCTAGCTAACCACAGATCATTCATGACCTCTTTAAACATTCCTTCTGGTAAAGAGTCTGAGGATTTACCCTATTTATATTGGATACCTAAACTCCACAAGACATCATACAAAGAAAGGTACATAGCGGGATCATCAACTTGTTCGACGAAAGAATTGTCTATTCACCTGACAAAGATTATGTCTGCAGTAAAAGAGGGACAACAGAAATATTGTGAACCTGTTTACTCGCGTAGTGGCATAAATCACATGTGGATTTTGAAAAACTCTAAAGATCTTTTGGATAACCTTATATCAAGATCTTTCTCTCGTGTATCCTCATTCAACACTTTTGATTTTTCAACCCTATATACCACCCTACCGCATGACAAATTAAAAACCCACTTAAAAGAAACAATTTACAAAGCTTTCAGTCATAAAAACTATGCCTCATAATTTGTTGTGTTAGGCTACAATTCCACATATTTTTCAAACAAAATTCAAAAAGGTAAAACATGCTACTCCGGGGAACAAGTGATCAGTATGCTGGAGTTCCTCATCGATAGCATATTTGTCTCCTTTGGAGGGATACTGTTTCAGCAGGTCGTCGGCATACCAATGGGTATGAATTGTACCCCTCTTCTAGCCGATTTATTTTTACACTCATATGAGTCGGAGTTTCTTCAAAAGTTTGTAAAAGATAAGAAGATTCATGAGGCTAGAGCCTTTAATTTCACATACAGGTGTGTTGATAACGTTTTATCTATCAATAATTCTAGATTTGCAGAATTTCTTCCATTGATATATCCTCCAGAGCTGGAAGCTAAAGAGACCACAGATACCACTTCGTCCACATCATTTTTGGACTTATACCTCGAATTTGACGACAGTGGTTAAATCAGTACTAAAATTTATGATAAACGGGACGACTTCAATTTTAAAATCATAAATTTTCCAAATACGTGCAGCAATATACCAGCTTCTCCTGCATATGGTGTTTGCATCTCGCAATTGATTCGCTATGTAAGGGCCAGTAACGATTATTCTAATTTCCTGAAACGTCATCTTCATCTGAGAAACAGGCTACTAGACCAGGGCTATAAACAGATTCGCCTTATTCGATCTCTTAAAAAGTTTATATTCCGATACCAAGATCTTGTCGAAATATATTCCGTCTCTGCAGAAAAGATTATAAACGATGGACTTTCATATAGTGAAAATATATAAAGATAAGGTGTCAACAAAAATGTCAAAAATATTTTTTATCAATGTGTGACGTAAAAGTGTCTTTGACATTTACTTCACTGAGTTTGGTGCTGCTTTGACAACTGTTTTACCTGTTTTGTTCAAGTATTGTTATAAATACTGTTATAGTGACAGCCGGAAACTTTGAGCCGTAATGAAAGGGGGAGGCTTGGCGCTTTAAAATCTTATTCAACCCACCATTTCTTTAGAAATGCCTGTACCAAGTCAGGGTCATTACGGTTTTCACAGTTTTCCGGTTGTTGACTGATTTTGTCTGTTTATATACTTATGAGTTTTGACTTTCCCTTTGTAAGATTGTTCGGAGTTCGGTAATTTTGTTATTACCCTTATTTATTATCCTCGGGATTCTGCCATTGACACATATAACTTATTTGAACTTGACATGTAAGACTCATACACCTGTCACTTATCATGAGGCTTGTACAAACACAAATAAAGTTTAATTGCTTTCCAAAGAACCTATCAGATTAAAACAAATATTTGGCATTGTGGTGAAGGTCACAGAAGCAGGAGAAACGGAACACTTTTGAGACCCCCTTTCGAAAACAAATTTTAGCATGGGTTCCCCTTATATTTATTATTTTCAGATATGGCTGAGCAAAAATGATTTCATTAATTTTCAGTATATTTACCCTTTTTGCACCCCAAAATATAACATGGACTCCCATTTATAAAACCAATTTGGGCAGGGGTTCCCCTCATATTTTTCACTTTATTACGACTGAAAACAACAAGCTGTTCATCAATGTTGAGCATTTTTACCCTTCTCGAACACGGAAATATTATCTAAAACCTCCCCCACTTTGAGACACCCTTTCAAACAATTATCATCGAAACCCTATCAAAAGAAAGGGCTACTCCTCATTATTCATTTTTCAGAATGACTGAAAACGAAAAGCATCAGTCTTTCATTTGGAGAATTTTTACCTTTTTAAATAAAAAAAAAATAACATGGACCGCCATTTGAGACACATTTATGTAAAACAAAATTGGGCAGTTCTCCTGATATTTTAAGTTTTATATATCGCTGAAATCAAAATAAAACTTTGGGCAGTTCTACGTTGTATCTCACTGAATGAAACAAAACTTATTTGTCCTTGATATTTACGGTCAAGATCACAGTGACCTCATTTGTATATGCAACACTCTGTCATGTCTTACTACATTTGCATACAAAAGATGTAGGCACAGTGTCTTAAGACAAAGTCTTGTACCAACACACTATATATGTAATAAGTTTATCTAACATTTCAATAAAAACTAATTTTAAAATTAACAACTTTATACAATATTATGAGGGAGACTACATTTTGCGCATGACATCACGTTATTTGTTGTCGTTCATTCACCAATGCCACGTTACTGCTAAATCGCTTTCGGCGTCACTGTACAATCGGTCGACAACGTCTTTTATTTTAGAAATGTGGGACGTACATTAGCCGGAAATATTGGAATTATGTCCTTGGAAACTATAATTTGTTTCCGTTGATTATTTTGATGTTTCCCCCCCCCCCCCTCAATTTCAATTATATGACGTCATGACAAAGTTGTTCGGCAAAAAAGATCTCGTGCGACGTTGCGTCATTCCTTTATCACCACAGTGTGGTGATACAATATCTTATTATACGGTTTACCATCTTTAATTTCAAAGAGAAATGTAGAAAATATTAGATAATAACTTTTATTTCACAATTGATGCCAAGGTTACAGTGGCCTCGTTTTGGTACGCGACACTCGTTACATCCTGAAGCATATGTATACCCCTCAAATAAAATTAAATTAGTACAAAGCGCAAAAATGTTAGGCACCGGACAACATACCACTGATAAAAATGAACTTGCATTGCACTGTCCTAATATATATACATAATCTTCATGAAGAAGAGATTGAAGATACCAAAGGGCGAAGACATACACATACACAATAAACTAAAGATCGAGTAACGCAAACCCCACTAAGAACCGGGGATGAATTCAGGTGCTTCGAAATGGCAATCAGTTCCTGCCAAACTAGTGGCAGTCGTGCTATTCTAGTTATAAACCGGGTAATAAGTCAGAAATGGGGAAAGGACAGGGAAGTGCTTACGACAAGTGGAACATATCCGTGATCATTTGTGACAAAGATATTCCATAACGGTCAATCAAGTCATGATGGTGACCGTAAAACTTTCGAAGTGATCACTTCAACTTAACCAAGAGGAAAGCTTGGTTCAGTAGCTTCCCTGTTAGCAGTAACCCTCTATCAACGAAATCCTGATAGGAACCACAAAGGATTGGGAAAAATCTTTGGGAACTAGCAACCAAAGCGGGATAGTCAACATCGGCTACGTTTTCTATTCATGAGGGAGAAAATTTACCCTTATGGTAATTCTTATTAAGATTCTACAGTTGGAGCGAATTCTCTATAACTTAATCTTCATAAAACACCTTATTCATAGTTATCTTCAGATCTTATTAATTCTTTAGCAATTTCAATGTCTTCAATATACAAATGTAGTTTGACGGAGCACACAAGAGATTCAATTCTTATAATTACATTTAAATCACACCAAAATTGAATATAGTTTAAATTTTGGTTGTGAATTTTATTTGTGTTAGATTATTTGCTGTTGGAAATTACTACGTCATTGATTGCTTACATCTGACGTCGTCATGGAGGTACGTGCAAGTTCGGGTTTGAGTTTTATTGGGATGTAAAGCATCTCTTTTATAATCATGTGACCACTTCATAACCAATCATATTGTAACATTTCAATGACAAACGGAAGTAATGTAATTATGTATTCGTACATATCGTTCGTATAACATTGTATACCTATATTACACTTACCGATGTAAAATCCTACTGCTAAGATAAGCTTCATGGATTCAATAAGTAATGTCATGCTTAGACACAGTTCACTCTAAAACATAAGAATAACATTCAATAAAATATTAAGATATAACAGTATTAATGGTTATAAATTATATATTATAGATTTCTTCTAACTGAACAACCTTCAGACCTTTTAGATGATCTGTTAATGAGAACTTTCAGGAAGTTTCAAAGAATAAAAGGTTTGAAATTGTAAAAAGAATAAAAAATCCTCCTTTATAGTTGCGTTGCAACTGTGGCCATATTTGTCCAACTGATTTCATGTGTTTTGGTTCAACATGGTTCTTTCTCTAAAGCATATTCCTATTACGTTTTCTGACATTCTGCTCAGCAGTTGTCATGCGAAGTTCGTTTTTGTATTTAAGTATTATATTGGTATTTTGTTAAACCCAAAAACATCATCTGAGCCACTTTTGGAGCTCGTTTCGAAATTATGTGTTTGCATTCAACATGAAAAGACGAACACATTTTGACTTTTTACCATGACAAAGATTGCCCCTTTTGAATAAAAATAAAATAAATTTAAGCTATACCATGAAATAACCATGCACTATAATCGATTTGAATACTTGTTAAAAAATGTATATGCAATCAAAATTAATTATCTATAAGAATATAAAAACACTCGCAGGACAATATGTGAGAAATTATTACCAATTTGTATTCTTAATTGTTTCATATTAGAATCCGTAAATCGAAGGACAGACAACACAATTGTCAGGAGAGAAAAAGACAATAAAACAAAGATCTACAAAACACTGCACAGAAAACGAAAGAACGAGCAACACGTCCACGAACTCCACTAAAACAGGATGTGAACTCTGGAAGGGTAAGCATTTCCTGCTTCACTAGTGGTACTCGTCGCATTGCTCACGTTACGAACCCGGTGATAAGTGACGAATGAGCGTGTGGTATCTCGTTAATGCATTTCTACTGCAATCAACAAAACATTAGAAAATAATAAAGATGACAAAAAATTCTGAGTGATGTTAAACATTATTTGATCAATCAGAAAATACTGAGTTTCCGTTCTTAAATACTAAATATAATTCCCAAAGAGTCTACTTAGCAAAATGAAAATATAATTCAAAATTTAATCTGATGAGAGAATACATATATTTTGTATTTAAGTAACGTATTTTATTACTTCCAGTTCAGTAGAAGATTAATAAAAACTGTGGAAAAAAAACAACAAACAAAAAATGATATCTTCCCTTTAAACTGACCAAATTTTCAAATCATACCAATGATATGCAGATTGCATCCATTCATGTCTGACATACATCGAAAACAAATAAAAGTTCCTGTTATTGAATTTTTTTTTTTTAAATATATTTTTACTAATTTAATCTAATGAGAGAATGAATACTTTTTGTATCTAAGCAACGTATTATATTACTTCGAGTTCAGTAGAAGATTAATAAAAAAAAACTGTGGACAAGACAAC
The DNA here is from genome assembly GCA_963383655.1 of Bathymodiolus septemdierum. NCBI lineage: Eukaryota > Metazoa > Mollusca > Bivalvia > Mytilida > Modiolidae > Bathymodiolus > Bathymodiolus septemdierum. Next base: position 47,655,379 of record OY726523.1, on the reverse strand, counting down.
AACAACAATAAACAAGACAACAACAATAAACAAAAAGTATATCTTACCTTACACTTACAAAATTGTCAAATTATAACCATGATATACAGATTGTATCCATTTACATATGACATGCAGCGGAAACAAATAAAAGTTCCTGGTTTTTAATTATATTTCTGTTAAATATTTCCTCATATGCGTTACTTAGAGGAATTTAATTGTGCGTTATTGTTTTCAGTACAAATATAGAAAGAATTGAAATATTTTGAAATGGAAATCAGCTTTGTATTTTTTGTTACTATGGCCACTCTCCGGCACAGATAGTGGTTGACGTAGAATATCCAGAATTCTTTGAGTGAGGATTATATTAATAATGGTATAAACGACGATATTTTCAAAAAAAATAAAAAAAACAACAACAAACAAACAAACAACTACATACACAAAAAACAAAAGAAGAATGGATACTTGTGTCCAAAAGAAGACGAACGGGCTACAAAATTATGAGTGTATAATTGAAAACTTTAAACAAAACACATACATAGAGCGAGGACAGCAAATACACCAACTGGTTGTACAACAAGATGTTGATATATTCCACTGTGTGATTACACGAACATTGTGTTAACCAGAACCGATGTAAATACCATCACAAGCGGAATACAAACAAATCTTGAACTGATTATGTTACATTACTGAAGATTCCATCAGTCTTACAATACACAAAGATTAATAATGTATTGCCATCACTTGGCGCATACCTCTGTTAGTGGACTATTATTCCATGAAGATAGCATCCACCAAGTAGTTATCACTTCGGAATTGACACGGGTGCCTCTAGTGGAGAAGGAACTGCTTATCTTTCCGGGGCATTTGAGTTCACCCCAAGTTTGTTGTGGAGTTATAATTCACGTGCTCAATAATTTGTATTCTGTGTAGTGTTACTTTGATCATTTTCTGTCCTTTTACTTTTGCCCATTGCATTGTCTGCCCGTCTTTGATTGACGGCTTTTGATTACGTTTTGCATCTTCAAACTTTCTTGTACTCATGGTAGGAGTTTAATAGTGCTAACCAACTGAAGCAACTTCCACTCCACTCAAACAGATTATACTGGCTCCGAACCAATCAATGTCTGTTGCGTACGTACGTATCAAATACTCGACGATGAATCGTAATCACAATTGTCGGCACTTGAGATGAGCACATTAACCATTACACAGCCGAGGCGATTTGTTAAATAACATGAGATATAGCGAAATTAATAACACCAAACAATAAATATATAGACTCCACTACTCTAATAAAAATGTAGATATCAAATTTAATGCACATGACACGTTTCTGGAATAACCTTCATCAGTTACGCTCAATATCGAGAGATTGGAAAACCAAATGATTTAAAGTTTTCGGAGCAATAAAACCAAAGTGCCAATGACTTAAGATGCTATGTTTGTAAATTTGCTCTTGTCATGCAAAACAACTATACTCATGTGACCTTTAATAAATAAATCAACCAATCAATCAAGTACTTTTATGGGCCCAAATATCCGCTCTTAGTGAAATGATAAGGTATTTTCTACATATTATTATAATGCAAAAACTCGCATAACTTAGTTAAATTGCATGCATTTGAAAGCAGTGTGCTAGTTTTCATTTTTGATTTTCGCATTATCGAGCATTTTGATTTAAGTTAGTTCTTACTATCCCATCGATATATATATATATATATATATATATATATATATATATATATATATGTATATATGAAAAACCTGGCATTACATATTTATAATTTATAATTATATTTATAACCTCTACACCAGGTAAAATAATCTTTGGAAAATACCAAACAATATACTTGACATATCAATTATCTATGTTTTTTGGTTTATTATTTCCGTTCACTCAACATCAAAACATATTGACAGAGAAACACTTGAATCTATCTCCAACTTTCCTGTCTCTTCAAATAAACATACAAGAGGCATATCCTGTACCAGAGTGTTTTGTGAGACGCGGAGTGAGTTCTGTATATTTATTGACAATGTGTAGCGCTATTAAAAATATTTTAAAAAAATGAAAATATTTAATTGGACTTTACCTATAAGAAGATTTGAAGATACAAAAGGGGTAGTCAGAAGAACAGACAACACAATGGTCAAAAGGAAATGGACAAAAGGAACAAACAACGATCTACATAGAACACTAACAATCGAGCAACGCGAACCCAACTAAAAACTGGGATGAACTCAGGAAATGTCTTGGTATATCTAATATATTTCTTTCTCTTAGAACTTTAAAAAAGCTATAAATATCAGTTTGGTAAAAAAAGTGCAAAGATCAAAAGACAAAAAGAGAAAAGAAAGCTTCAATATAGAACTAACTGAAACACGTAGAAACCGATATCAGATATAAACTGAATAACGTATCAACCGAAATCCTTTGTAAACTGAACCAAGCATCAAATGAAATCCTGTGTAAACCGAACCACATAGAAACCGATATAAGATATACACTGAATAACGTATAAACAAGAATTATGTGTCAACTGAACCACGAATAAATCGAAATCCTATGTAAACTGAACCACATATATAACACATGTTCCTCTGTAAGCTGAACCACGTAGAAACCGAAATCAGATATCAACTGAATAACGTATAAACAGAAGTTATATGTAGACTGAGCCACGCATTATACGAAATCCTGTGTAAACTGGACCACGCATAAACCGAAATCCTGTGTAATCTAAACCACGCATAAAACGAAATCCTGTGTAAACTGAACCACAGTTAACACGAAATCCTCAGTAGACTGAACCACGTATAAACCGAAATCATTTGTAAATTGGATCACGTATAAATCGAAATCTTTGGTAAATTGAACCACATATTAATCGAAATCCAATGTAAAGTGAACCACGTATAAACCGAAATCATGTGTAAACTGAACCACGCATCAATCGAAATCCTGTGTAAACTGGATCACGCATAGACCGAAATCAATGTAAGTTGAAACATGTATAAACAGAAATCCAATGTAAATTGAACCACGTATAAACAGAAATCCTATGTAAATTGAATTACGTATACACCGAAATTCTATGTAAACTGGATCAAGTATAAACCGAAATCCTATCTAAGCTGAATCACGTATAATCCGAAATACTGTGTAAACTGGACCACGCATAAACCGAAATTCAACGTAAACTGGATCACGTATAAACCATAATCTTATGCAAACTGGATCACATATAAATAAAAATCATGTGTAAATTGAACCATGTATAAACCGAAACTATGTGTAAACTGAACCACCTATAAACCGAAATCCTGTGTAAACTGAAGCACGTATAAGCCGAAATCCTATGTAAACTGAACCATGTATAAACCGAAATCCTCTGTATAGTGAACCACGCATAAACCGAAATCCTGTGTAAACTGAACCACGTATAAACCGAAATCCAACGTAAACTGAAGCATATATAAACAAAAATAAAATATTAACTGGATAACGCATAAACCCAAATTCAACGAAAACTGGGTCACGCTTAAACCGAAATCCAATGTAAACTGAAGCACATATAAACCGAAATCCAACGTAAACTGAAGCACGTATATACCAAAGTCATGTGTAAACTGGATCACGCATAAACCGAAGTCCAATGTAAACTGAACCGCGCATAAAACGAAATCCTGTGCAAACTGACACCACGCATCAGCCGAAATCCTTTGTAAACTGAAACACGTAGAAACCGATATCAGATATAACCTGAATAACGTATCAACATAGATCCTGTGTAAGCTGAACCACTCATAAATAAGCTGAACCACTCATAAAACGAAATCCTGTGTAAACTGAACCACGTATAAAATAAATTCTGTTGCAAACTGAACAACGTAGAAACCGATATCAGATATAAATTGAATAACGTATAAACAGAAATTATGTGTAAACTGAGCCACGCATAAACCGAAAACCTGTAAAAACTGACACCACGCATCAGAGGAAATCCTGTGTAAACTGAAACACGTAGAAACCGATATCAGATATAACCTGAATAACGTATCAACATAGATCCTGTGTAAACTGAACCACTCATCAAACGAATTCCTGTGTAAACTGAACCACGTGTAAAATAAATTCTTTTGCAAACTGAACAACGTAGAAACCGATATCAGATATAAGTTGAAGAACGTATAAAGAGAAATCCTGTGTAACCTGAACCACGCATACAACTAATTCATGTGTAATGTGAACCACATATATACCGATATCAGATATAAACTGAATAACGTATGAACAGAAATTATGTGTAAACGGACTACGCAAAAAACGAAATCTCGTGCAAACTGGACCACGCATAAAACGAAACCCTGTGTAACCAGGATCACATATGAACAAACATCTTTTGTGAAAAGAACCACGCATAAATCAAATTCTTTTGTAAATTGAACCATGTATAAAGCGAAATCCTGTGTTAACTGAACCACGTATAATCCGAAATCCTGTGTAAACTGAACCACATTTAAACACAAAATCCTCTGTAAACTGAACCACGTATAAACCGAAATCATGTGTAAATAGGATCACGTATAAATCGAAATCTTTGGAAAATTGAACCACATATTAACCGAAATCCAATGTAAACTAAGCCACCTAGAAATTGATATCAGATATGAAGTGAATAACGTATAAACAGAAATTATGTGTCAACTGAACCACGAATAAATCGAAATCCCATGTAAACTGAACCACGTATATAACGAATGTTCCTCTGTAAGCTGAACCACGTAGAAACCGAAATCAGATATAAACTGAATAACGTATAAAAAGAAATCCTGTGTAGACTGAACCACGCATAGCACGAAATCCTGTGTAAACTGGACCACGCACAAACCGAAATCAGATATAAGTTGAAGAATATATAAACAGAAATCCTGTGAAATCTGAACCACGCATAAAACTAATTCCTGTGTAAAGTGAATCACGTAGAAACCGATATCAGATATAAACTGAATAACGTATGAACAGAAATTCTGTGTAAATTGACCACGCATAACACGAAATCATGTGTAAACTGGACCACGCATAAACTGAAATCATGTTTAAACTGAACCACATTTAACACGAAATCATCTGTAGACTGAACCACGTATAAACCGAAATCATGGGTAAATTGGATCACGTATAAATCGAAATCTTTGGTAAATTGAACCAGGCATCAATCGAAATCCTGTGTAAACTGGATCACACATAGACCGAAATCCAATGTAAATTGAACCCCGTATGAACAGAAATTCAATGTAAGTTGAACCACGTACAAACCGAAATCCTATGTAAATTGAATTACGTATAAACTGAAATCCTATGTAAATTGAATTACGTATAAACCGAAATCCTATGTGAACTGGACCACGTATAAACCGAAATCCTACCTAAGCTGAATAACGTATAATCCGACGTCCTGTGTAAAATGCACCACGTATAAACCGAAATCCTGTGTAAACTGAACCACGTATAAACCGAAATTTAACGTAAACTGAATCACATATAAACCATAATCCTATGTAAAATGGATCACGTATAAATAAAAATTATGTGTAAACTGAACCATGTATAAACCATAATCCTGTGTAAACTGGATCACGTATAAACCGAAATCCAGCGTAAACTGAACCACGTATAAACCGAAATCATGTATAAACTAAACCACGTATAAACTGCAATCCTATGTAAACTGAAGCACGCATAAACCGAAATCCTATGTAATCTGAACCATGTATAAATCGAAATCCTCTGTAAAGTGTACCACGCATAAACCGAAATCCTGTGTATACTGAAACACGTATAAACTGAAATCCAACGTAAACTGAAGCACGTATAAACCAAAATAAAATATAAACTGAATCACGCATAAACCGAAATACAACGAAAACTGGATCACGTATAAACCGAAATCCAATGTAAACTGAAGCACATATCAACCGAAATCCAATGTAAACTGGACCACACATAAACCGAAATCCAATGTAAATTGAACCCCGTATGAACAGAAATTCAATGTAAGTTGAACCACGTACAAACCGAAATCCTATGTAAATTGAATTACGTATAAACTGAAATCCTATGTAAATTGAATTACGTATAAACCGAAATCCTATGTGAACTGGACCACGTATAAACCGAAATCCTACCTAAGCTGAATAACGTATAATCCGACGTCCTGTGTAAAATGCACCACGTATAAACCGAAATCCTGTGTAAACTGAACCACGTATAAACCGAAATTTAACGTAAACTGAATCACATATAAACCATAATCCTATGTAAAATGGATCACGTATAAATAAAAATTATGTGTAAACTGAACCATGTATAAACCATAATCCTGTGTAAACTGGATCACGTATAAACCGAAATCCAGCGTAAACTGAACCACGTATAAACCGAAATCATGTATAAACTAAACCACGTATAAACTGCAATCCTATGTAAACTGAAGCACGCATAAACCGAAATCCTATGTAATCTGAACCATGTATAAATCGAAATCCTCTGTAAAGTGTACCACGCATAAACCGAAATCCTGTGTATACTGAAACACGTATAAACTGAAATCCAACGTAAACTGAAGCACGTATAAACCAAAATAAAATATAAACTGAATCACGCATAAACCGAAATACAACGAAAACTGGATCACGTATAAACCGAAATCCAATGTAAACTGAAGCACATATCAACCGAAATCCAATGTAAACTGGACCACACATAAACCGATATCAGATATAAACTGAATAACGTATTCACAGAAATTATGTGTATATTGAACCACACATAAACCGAAATCCTTTGTAAACTAACACCACGCATAAAACGAAATCCTGTGTAAACTGAAACACATATAAACCAAAATAAAATATAAACTGGATCACGCATAAACCGAAATACAACGAAAACTGGACCACGTATAGACCGAAATCCAATGTAAACTGAAGCAAATATCAACCGAAATCCAATGTAAACTGGACCACGCATAAACCGATATCTGATATAAACTGAATAACGTATCAACATAAATCATGTGTAAACTGAACCACGCATAGAACGAAATCCTGTGTAAACTGAACCATGCATAAAACAAATTCTTTTGCAAACTGAACAACGTAGAAATCGATATCAGATATAAACTGAATAACGTATCAACAGAAATCCTGTGTAAACCTAACCACGCATGAAGCGAAATCCTGTGTAAACTGAGCCACGTAGAAACCAAATATTCCTCTGTAAACTGAATCACGTAGAAACCGATATCAAATATAAACTCAATAACATAAAAACAGAAATCCTTCTAAACTGAACCACGCATTAAGCGAAATCATGTATTAACTGAACCACGTATAAAAAGAATATTCCTGTGTAAACTGAACCACGTAGAAACCGATATCAGATATAAACTGAATAACGTATCAAAAGAAATCCTGTGTAAACTGAACCACACACAAAACGAAATCCTGTGTAACCTGAACCATGTAGAAACCGATATCAGATATCAACTGAATAAAGTATAAAAAGAAATGTTGTGTCAACTGAATCACGCATCAACCAAAGTCCTATCTAAAATGAACCACGTATAAAACGGTATCACGTATAAAGCGGTATCCTGTGTAAAGTGGACCACGTATAAAACTAAATCCTGTGTAAACCGAACCACGTAGAAACCGATATCAGATATAAATTGAATAACGTATAAAGAGAAATCTTGTGTTAGCTGAACCACACATAAAACGAAGTCCTGTGTAAACTGAACCACGCATTAAATGAAATTCTTTTAAACTGAACCACGCATAAACCGAAACCTGTGTAAATTGAACCACGCATAAAACTAAATCCTGTGTAAACCGAACCACGTAGAAACCGATATCAGATATAAATTGAATAACGTATAAAGAGAAATCCTGTGTTAGCTGAACCACACATAAAACGAAGTCCTGTGTAAACTGAACCACGCATAAAATGAAATTCCTTTAAACTGAACCACGCATAAACCGAAACCTGTGTAAATTGAACCACGCATAAAACGAATTCCTGTGTAAACTGAACCACGTAGAAACCGATATCAGATATACACTGAATAACATAAAAAGAGAAATCTTGTGTAAACTGAACCACGTATAAGACGATATCCTGTGTAAAGTGGACCATGCATAAACCCAAATCCTGTGTAAGCTGAACCACGTATAACACGAATTCCTGTGTAAACTGGACCATGCATAAACCGAAATCCTGTGTAATCTGAACCACGCATAAAACGAATTCCTGTGTAAAGCGAACCAAGTAGAAACCGATATCAGATAAAAACTGAATAACGTATAAACAGAATTCCTGTGTAAACTGAACCACGCATAAAACTAAATCCTGTGTAAACCGAACCACGTAGAAACCGATATCAGATATAAGCTGAATAACGTGTAAAGAGAAATCATGTGTTAGCTGAACCACGCATAAAGCGAAATCCTGTGTAAACTGGACCATGCATAAACTGGAATCCTGTGTAAATTGAACCACGTTTAAAACGAATTCCTGTGTAAACTGGACCACGCATAAACCGAAATCCTGTGTAAACTGAACCACGTAGAAACGGATATCAGATATAAGTTGAATAACATATAAAGAGAAATCCTGTGTAAGCTGAACCACGAATAAAGCGAAATCCTGTGTAAACTGAACCACGGATAAACCGAAATCCTGTGTAAACTGAACAACGTAGAAACCGATATCAGATATAAGCTTAATAACGTTAAACAGAAATCCTGTGTAAACTGAACCACGTATAAAACGAACATTCTTTTGTCAACTGACTCACGTAGAAACCGATATCAGTTATAAACTGAATAACGTATCAACAGAAATCCTCCTAAGCTGAACCACGCATAAAACGAAATCATTTGTATACTGAACCACGTATAAAACCAATTCTTGTGTAAACTGAACACGTAGAAATCGATATGAGAAACAAACTGAATAACGCACACACAGAAATCCTGTGAAAACTGAACCACGTATAAAACGAAATCCTATGTAAACTTAACCACGTAGAAACCGATATCAGATATAAATTGACTAACATATAAACAGAAATCTTGTGTAAACTGAACTACGCATCAAGTGAAATCATGTGTAAACTGAACCACGCATAAAGTGAAATCATTTGTAGACTGAACCATGTAGAAACCGATATCAGATATAAGTTAAATAACGTTAAACAGAAATACTGTGTAAACTGAACCACGAATAAAACGAATATTCTTGTGTCATCTGACCCACATAGAAACCGATATCAGTTATAAACTGAATAACGTATCAACAGAAATCCTTCTAAACTGAACCACGTATAAAACAAAATCCTTTATAAACTGAACCACGCATAAAACGATTTGTTGTGTAAACTGAACAACGTAGGAACCGATCTGAGAAATAACCTGAATAACGCACACACAGAAATCCTGTGAAAACTGAACCACGCATAAAACTAAATCCTATGTAAACTCAACCACGTAGAAACCGATATCAGATATAAACTGAATAACGTATAAACGTACATCTTGTGTAAACTAAGCCACGCATAAAGTGAAATCCTGTGTAAACTGAACCACGTAGAAACCGATATGAGAAACAAACTGAATAACGCACACACAGAAATCCTGTGAAAACTGAACCACGTATAAAGCGAAATCCTATGTAAACTTAACCACGTAAAAACCTATATCAGATATAAATTGACTAACATATAAACAGAAATCTTGTGTAAACTGAACTACGCATAAAGTGAAATCATTTGTAAACTGAACCACGTAGAAACCGATATCAGATATAAGCTAAATAACGTTAAACAGAAATACTGTGTAAACTGAACCACGAATAAAACGAATATTATTGTGTCATCTGACCCACATAGAAACCGATATCAGTTATAAACTGAATAACGTATGAACAGAAATCCTTCCAAGCTGAACCACGTATAAATCAAAATCCTTTATAAACTGAACCACGTATAAAACGATTTTTTGTGTAAACTGAACAACGTAGGAACCGATCAGAGAAATAAACTGAATAACGCACACACAGAAATCCTGTGAAAACTGAACCACGCATAAAACTAAATCCTATGTAAACTCAACCACGTAGAAATCGATATCAGATACAAACTGAATAACGTATTAACATAAATCTTGTGTAAACTAAACCAGGCATAAAGTGAAATCCTGTGTAAACTGAACCACGTAGAAACCGATATCAGATATAAGCTAAATAACGTTAAGCAGAAATCCTGTGTAAACTGAACCACGCATAAAACGAATATTATTGTGTCAACTGAACCACATATAAACCGATATCAGATATAAACTGAATAACGCATAATCAGAAATCCTTCTAAACTGAACCACGCATAAAACGAAATCCTTTGTAAAATGAACCACGTATAAACCGATATGAGAAATAAAACTGATTAACGTACACACAGAAATCCTGTGTAAACTGAACCACGCATAAAACGAAATCCTGTGTAAACTCAACCTCGTAGAAATCGATATCAGATATAACTGAATAACGTACAAACAGAAATCTTGTGTAAGCTGAACTACGCATCAAACGAAATCCTATGTAAACTGAACCACGTAGAAACCGATATCAGATATGAACTGAATAACGTATAAACAGATATTATGTGTCAACTGAATCACGCATAAATCGATATCTTATGTAAACTGAATCATGTATAAAACGAATGTTCCTCTGTAAGCTGTACCACGTAGAAATCGAAATCAGATATCAACTGAATAACGTATATACAGAAATCCTTCTAAGCTGAACAATGCATAAAACGAAATATTGTGTAAACTGAACCACGTATAAAGCGAAATCCTGTGTAAAGTAAACAACGTAGAAACCGATATCAGATATAAACTGAATAACATATATACATAAATCTTGTGTAAACTGAACCACGCATAAAACGATATCCTGTGTAAAGTGGACCACGCATAAACAGAAATCCTGTGTAATCTGAACCACGCATAAAGCGAATTCATGTGTAAAGCGAACCAAGTAGAAACCGATATCAGATATAAACTGAATAACGTATAAACAGAAATCCTATGTAAACTGAACCACGCATACAACTAAATCCTGTGTAAACCGAACCAGGTAGAAACCGATATCAAATATAAACTGAATCACGCATCAAGCGAAATCCTGTGTAAACTGAACTACTCATAAAACGAAATCTTCTGTAAACTGGACCACGCATAAACTGAAATCCTGTGTAAACAGTACCACGTATAAGCCGAATTTTGTGTAAACTGAACCACTTAGAAACCGATATCAGATATAAACTGAATAAGGTATAAAGAGAAATCCTGTGTAAGCTGAATCACGAATAAAGCGAAGTTCTGTGTAAACTGGACCGCGCATAAACCGAAATCATGTGTAAACTGAACCACGTAGAAACCGATATCAGATATAAGCTTAATAACGTTAAACAGAAATCCTGTGTAAACTCAACTACGCATAAAACGAATATTCTTGTGTGAACTGAACCACGTAGAGACCGATATCAGTTATAAACTGAATAACGTATCAACAGAAATCCATCTAAACTGAACCACGCATTAAACGAAATCCTTTGTAAACTGAACCACGCATGAAACGAATTCTTGTGTAAACTGAACAACGTAGAAACCGATATGTGAAATAAACTGAATAACGCACACACAGAAATCCTCTGTATACTGAATCACGCATAAAACGAAATTCTGTGTAAACTCAACCACGTAGAATTTTGTGTAAACTGAACCACGTAGAAACCGATATCAGATATAAACTGAATAACGTATAAACAGAAATTATGTGTAAACTGAACCACGCATAAAGCGAAATCCTGTGTAAACTGGACCACGCATAAACCGAAATCCTGTGTAAACTGAACCACGTATAAACCGAATTCCTGTTTAAACTAAGCCACGTAAAAACCGATATCAGATATAAGCTGAATAACGTATAATCATAAATCCTGTGTAAACTGAGCCAAGCATAAAATAAATGCCTGTGTAAACTGAACCACATACAAACCGATATCGGATATCAACTGAATAACGTATAAACATAAATCCTTCTAAACTGAACAATGCATAAAACGAAATGCTGTGTAAACTGAACCACGTATAAAACGATATCCTTTGTAAAGTGGACCACGCATAAACAGAAATCCTGTATAATCTGAACCACGCATAAAACGAATTCGCGTGTAAAGCGAACCAAGTAAAAACCGATATCAGATATAAACTGAATAACATATAAACAGAAATCCTGTGTTAGCTGAACCAAGCATAAAACGAAATCCTGTGTAAACTGGACCACACATAAATCGAAATCCTGTGTAAACTGAACCACGTATAAACCGAAATCATGTATAAACTAAACCACGTATAAACTGCAATCCTATGTAAACTGAAGCACGCATAAACCGAAATCCTATGTAATCTGAACCATGTATAAATCGAAATCCTCTGTAAAGTGTACCACGCATAAACCGAAATCCTGTGTATACTGAAACACGTATAAACTGAAATCCAACGTAAACTGAAGCACGTATAAACCAAAATAAAATATAAACTGAATCACGCATAAACCGAAATACAACGAAAACTGGATCACGTATAAACCGAAATCCAATGTAAACTGAAGCACATATCAACCGAAATCCAATGTAAACTGGACCACACATAAACCGATATCAGATATAAACTGAATAACGTATTCACAGAAATTATGTGTATATTGAACCACACATAAACCGAAATCCTTTGTAAACTAACACCACGCATAAAACGAAATCCTGTGTAAACTGAAACACATATAAACCAAAATAAAATATAAACTGGATCACGCATAAACCGAAATACAACGAAAACTGGACCACGTATAGACCGAAATCCAATGTAAACTGAAGCAAATATCAACCGAAATCCAATGTAAACTGGACCACGCATAAACCGATATCTGATATAAACTGAATAACGTATCAACATAAATCATGTGTAAACTGAACCACGCATAGAACGAAATCCTGTGTAAACTGAACCATGCATAAAACAAATTCTTTTGCAAACTGAACAACGTAGAAATCGATATCAGATATAAACTGAATAACGTATCAACAGAAATCCTGTGTAAACCTAACCACGCATGAAGCGAAATCCTGTGTAAACTGAGCCACGTAGAAACCAAATATTCCTCTGTAAACTGAATCACGTAGAAACCGATATCAAATATAAACTCAATAACATAAAAACAGAAATCCTTCTAAACTGAACCACGCATTAAGCGAAATCATGTATTAACTGAACCACGTATAAAAAGAATATTCCTGTGTAAACTGAACCACGTAGAAACCGATATCAGATATAAACTGAATAACGTATCAAAAGAAATCCTGTGTAAACTGAACCACACACAAAACGAAATCCTGTGTAACCTGAACCATGTAGAAACCGATATCAGATATCAACTGAATAAAGTATAAAAAGAAATGTTGTGTCAACTGAATCACGCATCAACCAAAGTCCTATCTAAAATGAACCACGTATAAAACGGTATCACGTATAAAGCGGTATCCTGTGTAAAGTGGACCACGTATAAAACTAAATCCTGTGTAAACCGAACCACGTAGAAACCGATATCAGATATAAATTGAATAACGTATAAAGAGAAATCTTGTGTTAGCTGAACCACACATAAAACGAAGTCCTGTGTAAACTGAACCACGCATTAAATGAAATTCTTTTAAACTGAACCACGCATAAACCGAAACCTGTGTAAATTGAACCACGCATAAAACTAAATCCTGTGTAAACCGAACCACGTAGAAACCGATATCAGATATAAATTGAATAACGTATAAAGAGAAATCCTGTGTTAGCTGAACCACACATAAAACGAAGTCCTGTGTAAACTGAACCACGCATAAAATGAAATTCCTTTAAACTGAACCACGCATAAACCGAAACCTGTGTAAATTGAACCACGCATAAAACGAATTCCTGTGTAAACTGAACCACGTAGAAACCGATATCAGATATACACTGAATAACATAAAAAGAGAAATCTTGTGTAAACTGAACCACGTATAAGACGATATCCTGTGTAAAGTGGACCATGCATAAACCCAAATCCTGTGTAAGCTGAACCACGTATAACACGAATTCCTGTGTAAACTGGACCATGCATAAACCGAAATCCTGTGTAATCTGAACCACGCATAAAACGAATTCCTGTGTAAAGCGAACCAAGTAGAAACCGATATCAGATAAAAACTGAATAACGTATAAACAGAATTCCTGTGTAAACTGAACCACGCATAAAACTAAATCCTGTGTAAACCGAACCACGTAGAAACCGATATCAGATATAAGCTGAATAACGTGTAAAGAGAAATCATGTGTTAGCTGAACCACGCATAAAGCGAAATCCTGTGTAAACTGGACCATGCATAAACTGGAATCCTGTGTAAATTGAACCACGTTTAAAACGAATTCCTGTGTAAACTGGACCACGCATAAACCGAAATCCTGTGTAAACTGAACCACGTAGAAACGGATATCAGATATAAGTTGAATAACATATAAAGAGAAATCCTGTGTAAGCTGAACCACGAATAAAGCGAAATCCTGTGTAAACTGAACCACGGATAAACCGAAATCCTGTGTAAACTGAACAACGTAGAAACCGATATCAGATATAAGCTTAATAACGTTAAACAGAAATCCTGTGTAAACTGAACCACGTATAAAACGAACATTCTTTTGTCAACTGACTCACGTAGAAACCGATATCAGTTATAAACTGAATAACGTATCAACAGAAATCCTCCTAAGCTGAACCACGCATAAAACGAAATCATTTGTATACTGAACCACGTATAAAACCAATTCTTGTGTAAACTGAACACGTAGAAATCGATATGAGAAACAAACTGAATAACGCACACACAGAAATCCTGTGAAAACTGAACCACGTATAAAACGAAATCCTATGTAAACTTAACCACGTAGAAACCGATATCAGATATAAATTGACTAACATATAAACAGAAATCTTGTGTAAACTGAACTACGCATCAAGTGAAATCATGTGTAAACTGAACCACGCATAAAGTGAAATCATTTGTAGACTGAACCATGTAGAAACCGATATCAGATATAAGTTAAATAACGTTAAACAGAAATACTGTGTAAACTGAACCACGAATAAAACGAATATTCTTGTGTCATCTGACCCACATAGAAACCGATATCAGTTATAAACTGAATAACGTATCAACAGAAATCCTTCTAAATTGAACCACGTATAAAACAAAATCCTTTATAAACTGAACCACGCATAAAACGATTTGTTGTGTAAACTGAACAACGTAGGAACCGATCTGAGAAATAACCTGAATAACGCACACACAGAAATCCTGTGAAAACTGAACCACGCATAAAACTAAATCCTATGTAAACTCAACCACGTAGAAACCGATATCAGATATAAACTGAATAACGTATAAACGTACATCTTGTGTAAACTAAGCCACGCATAAAGTGAAATCCTGTGTAAACTGAACCACGTAGAAACCGATATGAGAAACAAACTGAATAACGCACACACAGAAATCCTGTGAAAACTGAACCACGTATAAAGCGAAATCCTATGTAAACTTAACCACGTAAAAACCTATATCAGATATAAATTGACTAACATATAAACAGAAATCTTGTGTAAACTGAACTACGCATAAAGTGAAATCATTTGTAAACTGAACCACGTAGAAACCGATATCAGATATAAGCTAAATAACGTTAAACAGAAATACTGTGTAAACTGAACCACGAATAAAACGAATATTATTGTGTCATCTGACCCACATAGAAACCGATATCAGTTATAAACTGAATAACGTATGAACAGAAATCCTTCCAAGCTGAACCACGTATAAATCAAAATCCTTTATAAACTGAACCACGTATAAAACGATTTTTTGTGTAAATTGAACAACGTAGGAACCGATCAGAGAAATAAACTGAATAACGCACACACAGAAATCCTGTGAAAACTGAACCACGCATAAAACTAAATCCTATGTAAACTCAACCACGTAGAAATCGATATCAGATACAAACTGAATAACGTATTAACATAAATCTTGTGTAAACTAAACCAGGCATAAAGTGAAATCCTGTGTAAACTGAACCACGTAGAAACCGATATCAGATATAAGCTAAATAACGTTAAGCAGAAATCCTGTGTAAACTGAACCACGCATAAAACGAATATTATTGTGTCAACTGAACCACATATAAACCGATATCAGATATAAACTGAATAACGCATAATCAGAAATCCTTCTAAACTGAACCACGCATAAAACGAAATCCTTTGTAAAATGAACCACGTATAAACCGATATGAGAAATAAAACTGATTAACGTACACACAGAAATCCTGTGTAAACTGAACCACGCATAAAACGAAATCCTGTGTAAACTCAACCTCGTAGAAATCGATATCAGATATAACTGAATAACGTACAAACAGAAATCTTGTGTAAGCTGAACTACGCATCAAACGAAATCCTATGTAAACTGAACCACGTAGAAACCGATATCAGATATGAACTGAATAACGTATAAACAGATATTATGTGTCAACTGAATCACGCATAAATCGATATCTTATGTAAACTGAATCATGTATAAAACGAATGTTCCTCTGTAAGCTGTACCACGTAGAAATCGAAATCAGATATCAACTGAATAACGTATATACAGAAATCCTTCTAAGCTGAACAATGCATAAAACGAAATATTGTGTAAACTGAACCACGTATAAAGCGAAATCCTGTGTAAAGTAAACAACGTAGAAACCGATATCAGATATAAACTGAATAACATATATACATAAATCTTGTGTAAACTGAACCACGCATAAAACGATATCCTGTGTAAAGTGGACCACGCATAAACAGAAATCCTGTGTAATCTGAACCACGCATAAAGCGAATTCATGTGTAAAGCGAACCAAGTAGAAACCGATATCAGATATAAACTGAATAACGTATAAACAGAAATCCTATGTAAACTGAACCACGCATACAACTAAATCCTGTGTAAACCGAACCAGGTAGAAACCGATATCAAATATAAACTGAATCACGCATCAAGCGAAATCCTGTGTAAACTGAACTACTCATAAAACGAAATCTTCTGTAAACTGGACCACGCATAAACTGAAATCCTGTGTAAACAGTACCACGTATAAGCCGAATTTTGTGTAAACTGAACCACTTAGAAACCGATATCAGATATAAACTGAATAAGGTATAAAGAGAAATCCTGTGTAAGCTGAATCACGAATAAAGCGAAGTTCTGTGTAAACTGGACCGCGCATAAACCGAAATCATGTGTAAACTGAACCACGTAGAAACCGATATCAGATATAAGCTTAATAACGTTAAACAGAAATCCTGTGTAAACTCAACTACGCATAAAACGAATATTCTTGTGTGAACTGAACCACGTAGAGACCGATATCAGTTATAAACTGAATAACGTATCAACAGAAATCCATCTAAACTGAACCACGCATTAAACGAAATCCTTTGTAAACTGAACCACGCATGAAACGAATTCTTGTGTAAACTGAACAACGTAGAAACCGATATGTGAAATAAACTGAATAACGCACACACAGAAATCCTCTGTATACTGAATCACGCATAAAACGAAATTCTGTGTAAACTCAACCACGTAGAATTTTGTGTAAACTGAACCACGTAGAAACCGATATCAGATATAAACTGAATAACGTATAAACAGAAATTATGTGTAAACTGAACCACGCATAAAGCGAAATCCTGTGTAAACTGGACCACGCATAAACCGAAATCCTGTGTAAACTGAACCACGTATAAACCGAATTCCTGTTTAAACTAAGCCACGTAAAAACCGATATCAGATATAAGCTGAATAACGTATAATCATAAATCCTGTGTAAACTGAGCCAAGCATAAAATAAATGCCTGTGTAAACTGAACCACATACAAACCGATATCGGATATCAACTGAATAACGTATAAACATAAATCCTTCTAAACTGAACAATGCATAAAACGAAATGCTGTGTAAACTGAACCACGTATAAAACGATATCCTTTGTAAAGTGGACCACGCATAAACAGAAATCCTGTATAATCTGAACCACGCATAAAACGAATTCGCGTGTAAAGCGAACCAAGTAAAAACCGATATCAGATATAAACTGAATAACATATAAACAGAAATCCTGTGTTAGCTGAACCAAGCATAAAACGAAATCCTGTGTAAACTGGACCACACATAAATCGAAATCCTGTGTAAACTGAACCACGTATAAAACGAATTCGTGTGTAAACTGTACCACGCATAAACCGAATTCTGTGTAAACTGAACCACGTAGAAACCGATATCAGAAATAAACTGAATAACGTATAAAGAGAAATCCTGTGTAAGCTGAACCACGTATAAAGCGATATCATGTGTAAACTGGACCACGCATAAACCGGAATCCTTTGTAAAGTGAACCGCGTAGAAACCGATATCAGATATAAACTGAATAACGTATAAACAGAAATTATGTGTAAACTGAACCACGTATAAAGCGAAATCCTGTGTAAACTGGACCATGTATAAAACGAATGTTCCTCTGTAAGCTGTATCACGTAGAAACCGAAATCAGATATACACAGAAATCCTGTGTAAACTGAATCACGCATCAAACGAAATCCTGTGCATACTGGACCATGCATAAACCGACATCCTGTGTAAACTGAACAACGAATAAAGCGAATTTCTGTGTAAGCTGAACCACGTAGAAACCGATATCAGATATAAGCTGAATAACGTATAAACAGAAATCCTGTGTAATCTGAACCACGCATGAAACTATTTCCTGTGTTAACTGACCACGCATAAACCCAAATCCTGTGTAAATTGAACCACGTATAAAACGAATATCCTTGTGTCAACTGAGCCATGTAGAAACCGATATCAGATATAAGCTGAATAACGCATAAACATAAATCGTATATACTCTGAGCCACGCATAAAGCGAATTCCTGTGTAAAGTGAACCACGTAGAAACCGATATCAGATATGAACTGAATAACGTATAAACAGAAATCTTGTGTAAGCTGAACTAGGCATAACACGAAATCATGTGTAAACTGAAGCAAGTAGAAACCGATATCAGATATAAATTGAATCACGCATCAAGCGAAATCCTGTGTAAACTGGAACACGCATAAACCGAAATCCTGTGTAAACCAAACCACGTATAAAACGAAATCCTGTGTTAAGTAAACAACGTAGAAACCGATATTAGATATAAACTGAATATCGTATAAACAGAAATTATGTGTAAACTGAACCGCGCATAAACCGAAATCCTGTGTAAACTGAACCACTAGAAATCGATATCAGCTATAAACTGAATAACGCATTAAGTGAAATCCTGTGTAAACGGAACAACGCATCAACCGAAATCCTGTGTAAACTGAACCACGTATAAACAAAACTCCTGTGTAAATTCAATAACGTATAAAACGAAATCATGGGTAAACTGGATCACGTATAAATCAAAATCTTTTGTAAATTGAACCATGTATTAACCGAAATCGAATATAAAGTGAACCACGAAATTCTGGGTAAACTGGATCACGTATAAACTGACATCATGTGTAAACTGGATCACGCATAAACCGAAATCCTTGGTAAATTGACCCACGTATAAACCGATATCCTGTGAAAACTAGATCTTTTATAAATTTAACCACATATTAACCGAAATTCGATGTAAACTGAACCACGTATACACCGAAATCCTCTCTAAGCTGAACCACGCATAGACAGAAATCGTGTGTAAACTGAACTATGCATCTACTGAAATCTTGTGTAAACTGGATCACATAAAACTGAATCCCTGTATAAAAAGGATGACGCATAAACCGAAAGCATGTGTAACCTGAAAAAGGTATAAAACGAAATCAAATGTAAATTGAACACCGTATAAATCTAAAACGTATTTAAGCTCGACCACGTATAAACCGAAATCTTTTGTAAATTGAACCACGTATAAACCGAAGTCTTTTGTAAACTGAATCACGTATAAACCGAAATCCTGTGTAAAATGGATCACGTATAAACAGAAATCCATCGTAAACTGAACCATGTATTAACCAAAATCCAACGTACAATGAACTACGCATAAACCAACATATTTTTAAACTGAACCACGTATAAACCGAAATCATGTGTAAAGTGGACCACGTATAAACCGAGTTCCCGTGTAAAATGAACCACTTATAAATTGAAATTCTTTGTAAAGTGCACCATGAATAAATCAAAATCCTATGTAAACGAACCACGTATCAATCGAAATGTTTACTACGAACGCAATGAATCTATGTTCTCGGAAATCGTAATTTAATCTTTTGGGGATTGTGGCAATAATTTCTTTATTTCAGTAATTAATGGGACATACTAGGTACTATTAATGTATATAGCATGTTTTATTTCAGTAGTCAATAGGACATACTAGGCATTATTATGTATATAACATGTTTTATTTCAGTAATCAATAGGACATACTAGGTACTATTATGTATATAGCATGTTTTATTTCAGTAGTCAATAGGACATACTAGGTACTATTATGTATATAACATGTTTTATTTCAGTAGTCAATAAGACATACTAGGTATTATTATGTATATAACATGTTTTATTTCAGTAGTCAATAGGACATACTAGGTACTATTATGTACATAACATGTTTTATTTCAGTAGTCAATAGGACATACTAGGTACTAAAATGTTCATAAGACTTGTAGACACCATGTACATTTATGTTGAAGTCTACTTTCTCAAAAGAATCAAACTCTTATGAATGACTGGGGAAATAGCATAAAAATGTCCACGAGACAATATTCAAATTTATAATGCAAAATACTGGCAACAAATATTATACCGAAAAACATTACTCATAGTTGAATGATCACCTCAAAATGATAAAGACCAATAAAATCACGCATCGTTTACCAGTACATGTACATGGTGACTACAAGTTTCATGGAAATTTATGTGAAATTTTGAGAAAAAAAAAATTATTTTAGTATTTTGAATTTTCTTTGAAAATTTTGAAATTTAATGAAATTTTATGAAAACTGAAATTTTTCAATTTTTTTTTAAAATTCAGAGTTTTCGTTAATAGACGATGAAGTCCAAGTGTTCCGAATAAATATAAAACGTTTATCCAATCCGGTCGCGGAACTAAAAATCCGTGAAAGCGATTCACATTGCCGGTCCATAGTCTTAAAAACTATGGACCGCTCAATAGTCAAACAACTGGAAAAGGAGAAAAATAGCAATTTTAATGTAGAAAATTGTGTAGTGATGTTCATATACTGAGGTACAATAAGACATACTAGGTACTATTATGTATATAACACGTTGTAGTTCAGTAGTCAATAGGACATACTAGGTACTATGCAATATTTAGAGTAGTTTTAAGTTGGTGTATGTGCTGATAAACTGATCGAGAGCGTGCCCGAGATCCGTTTATCTGCGCATGCAAGAAATTAAAAGTATTCTAAATGTTTTGTATCATAACCAATCAAACGGAAGCAAATGTGTGATTGACGTCTGTCGCACTTGAGAAGACTGATCTTTGTCACGTATGCCAGCAGTCAGTGACGTGGTAAAAAGTTTTTATTAGAACACGTGGTTAACGTCAAAACGTTAAATGGCAGCGAACATGACCGACGATCTTCTAAACGATGATATGGATTTTATGCTTTCACAGGTTGCAGAGAACATCTCATTATTTTTTTTTTATTGAAATTGAAAATTTTAGAGACGAAGGTAAAATTCTGATGCGGCACACACATGACACAACTTTTTCTGAAAAAATTCTTGATTTTTACAAAATTTTAGAAGAGAGCGAACAGTTTTTCCTTTTATTTTTAAAGAAAATGGAAAATCTGAGGCGGTTTTTCAGCATTTCTGAAGTGCAAGGCGGCAAATTTTTTTTTGAACGTGGTGTGACTCAAATATGATCACTTTTTTTCATTGCAAAACTGATAATTTGTCTTGTTTGAATAAAAAACATTGCTTAGTTAATAGTAAAGTTAAAGAATTGTTCATGTGTTTTTATGTCATCTTCATGAACAAACACGTGGGGATCACTTTGTCAGTCGTTTTGCTTGTTTTATACACAGGCGCTCGTGGCACGGACCATCCCCCTTTTTCTAACTTTCTGTTTACAAACTTAATTTCAATAAGATTTCTTTGCTTCTTTATTATTTCATCTGTTTTTCCTTATTTTAACTTGTTCGTGTCAATATTCATACAATCTTATCAGGGGCGGATCCAGGGGGGGGGAGGGGGGCGCACCCGGCGCGTGCCCCCCCCTAAAATTGGAAAAAATATAATTTTTGGCGTAAAATCGTGATTTTTCACACGAAATACCCCAAAAATGTTCGCGCCACCCTCCGCTCGGCGCTATATTTTTAAGTGCACCCCCCCTAACTTGAAATCCTGGATCCGCCCCTGCTTATGCTAACATCAAATTGCTTGTGTCGACCCTATAATAGTCATAGATACTAAGGGACCGACCATTTAACTTGAAAGGGGGGGGGGGGGGGGGGGGAGTGAGTGTTATGATTCTGTTTCGTTCAGAAATTATTTTTCGGACAACACGAGAGTTAGAATATTTATTTTTTTCCAGAATTCCATATTAGGTTATATGACAAAAGCTCTGAATCATATTTTTTTCCCTCCACCAAAATCTGAATATTTTTTTCAGCAACATTGGGAATCAAAATATTATTTTAGAAAACAATTCAAGTTAAATGGTCGTTCCCTAATAGGGTCGACACATGCAGTTTGAAGTTAACATAAAATTGTATGAATGTTGACACGAACAAGTTAAAATAATGAAAAAGAGAAGAAATAATAAAGAAATAAAGATATTTTATTGAAAATAAATTTGTAAACAGAAAGTTAGAAAAAGGGGGGTGGCCCGTGCCACGAGCGCCTGTGGTTTTATAGTTTTTTTCCAGTGTCAGATTTAAGAAAGCTTGCACTTAGTACCACTTTGCACCCAAAATGTCTATCACTTGGTCAAAAAATTACAATGTGTACCAATTCAAGGCAATTGTCCAAAAAAAAGTTAATGTGTTTATTTCTGTGTTCTATCAAAATTAGGTGACAGTTAACGCACACTAAATAGAACATGCTTTGCCCAAAATAGTTATCTTGACTCCACCTCCTGTATGGTTATCTTCATTTAGAAAATACTAAAGACCAAAGGAAAACACACTGGGTTGTGATACAATATGTATATAGCACATTTTATTTCAGTAGTCAATAGACATTCTATTAGAATAATATATGTTTGCTTAACTTCACATGAGAAATATGCGAGACCAAGAAAACAATTGATTCGCATAGCTAAGCATGGTTGCACCTTGCCTAATTGTGGCTATGTTTTAACTTGCCACAGGTAAACGAGGATAAATAATGATAGGTATAAAAATGATATTATATGTACATAAGACAATATATATATAGTTAAGTCCGGTCAAAGTTGTGGCAGTGATAGAGGAAAGAAAACATCTACGTAAAAAGTAACATTTCCATTGTGATTTGAGATATGGATATTTCGTGATGTAATGATTACGGTAGAATGTTTGTAGCGATGATCTCAACATCCATTTTTAAACCTGGTATACTATTTTTTGTCATACTAAATATATCAATTAAGACACAAATTAAACATCTTACATGTAGTCTTGAATATATTTGTATTACCATGTCTGTTTTCCTCCTTGAATAAAGATGACAAATTATGAATCCGTTCTAGTTCATCATGTTCTCCAAGTATCTATACAAACAAACGTACATGACATATCATACCAAGCGGTTAGAATGTATTATAAAACTAGTAAAAAAGCAAATATAGTATATTAAAAAATACATATAAATTACGCATAAAAATCTACAATAAATATAATAGTAAAAGGGAAAATCCAAGAGGCCAAAGATTTTTGAGACCTTAATATATTAAAATAAATTAGATCACGAATGCCCCCCCCCCCCCCCCCCCCCCCCCCCCCCCCCCCAAGAGAAACAAACTACATATAAAATCATAGCAAATCAAAACAAATGAAAATGAATAGAAAAACAAAAACATGAAAGTCACCTCTTTAGTTTTAAGAAGACGTTAAAATGATTAAACTCTTCCCTTTGTTATGTCCTAATATTACTGACCTTTATTGGCTTTTAATTTAGTCAAACATAATAATTTGACTAATTATTATCTTTATTAAAAATTAATTGCAGAAAAAAACATTCACAGAGATGAATGACTACCCGTCCAATCACGTGATATGTAAGCCGAACTTTTCGGGTTAAGATTAAGGAAACGTTCAACACCGTTTCCTGTTGTTTCATTTCTATTTTCCTATTTCTAGACGTATTGAAGTAGACAACTACTTTTAAAACTACTGCAATTGTATCGCAGTAGTCATTTTGTTTGGATGAAAAACCCACAGCACCTTCAGAAACTACAAACCGTCAAAATGGCACTGAAAATTATAATTACATAAAGTTTTATTGAAATTTAAGCTTGTTCAATGAATGTAAATCAAACTACCATGTAAGGGAGGCGATGATTTCGCTAGATCTTTGGTGAAAACAGCTTTGATCATATACCTCATTTAATTTACCAAGTAACTAGTTAACAAACCCACTTATATTTTAAAAAACTAAGTACCATACCATATTGAAAATACAATGATCTTAAGTAATTCAGATTCGTCCAATCGTACATATCTGATAGTACCATGTGATACAAGAGCTAGTGGTGTACCTGCTTAGCTTCCCTGAAAGCAATATGTCAATAGTGACCAGTTTGTAATGCTGGTGATAACCAGAGTACTCACATTTTAAATGTAGTTAAATACATTTTTAATATTCAACTAATTATAAAACTCTAAAGTGATTTTTTAAATGAATAAACCAAAGCTATCAGAAAAAAAATTGTTAAGTGTAAAATTTTACCGAAATTTGAGTAGTATTATTGCATCACTACATTAAACAACAAAAATACACATCTTATAATATTATACCTTAACATGTACATGTACTATTGATTTATATTCACAGTGAGTGTTTTAACCCTAATCAATAAAAACTACCAATGAATATTTACATTTTTTATACATGTATGTTACAAATTTTTGTTTTAATTTATATTTCATATATTTGTATCTATGTTATTCTGATATTTTTTGTTTTCATTTTAAAGGATGACGAAAGAGGTGAATACTCCATATTGCATCGTCAGTCATGCTCCAAATTGCAGATATTGTTATGAGTAAATTAAATATATTCTAAATAACAGGTAATCCGCGCAAATGTAAAAAAAAAGTATCAGGTACATTTTACAGGCAATTGTAATGCTCTTTCTCCGTGCAAAAGTAATACCTGTTAATCTCCAAATCCACGCAAATGTAATGCGCCCTCTGCATGTGTGTGCTTAATTTTATTTTTGAACCATTGTTTGTACATGTACCCGATATAGTTCTTTTCTAGAAATTTCTTCTAGGTACACATTCGTTAATAAAATATGTTGATACATTGTAAATGCAGAACTGAAACAAACAATAACGTGTAGCTGTTTTAATGATTTTTTATGACTCTCGAAATATAAAAAAATGTAGCGTGCATCTAATATGTATTGCTCGCTTCATTTGATTAATGTTCATATTAAAAAAAATACAGATAGCAATTATTTTCTTCAAAATTAGGCTTACGATTTACGACTTGCGAGTACCTTCCACCACTCTTAACTTTGCGAACACTTTTTGTCGTAAGTCGTAAATCCTAACTATTAGTGAAACGGTCATAAACTCTGAAGAGTACACTTACGCCTACGTTTACGACTTACGACCTTTAGTGAAACGATCGCCTGTGACTTCTCCTCCATGTATTACAAAGTTAATGTATCATTGTAAAACTGTAATTAATTGTTAAACATCGTGATATTTTTTATTAAAGAATATGTAATTGATTATGCTGAGAATTTAATCAAATAATAAAATAATAATAGTAAGGATAACATAATAATTATAATAATAATTTTAGTAAGAGTATAAATATATTTAATCAGGTCTAAATTTAACTCAGTCAGTTTGTACTCACTTTCTAAATAACAATTCTGTCATTGGATAAATAATATCCTTTGTCTAGATAGATAATTAATCTAAAACATTTTATTTCTATTTCATTCTTGGCTAATTTATACGCAATGATTGCGTGAATTTAAAAAGGAAAATAATATAAAAAACCCATCCACCCTCCACATAAATGTAATTCTTAATTATAATATGACGTCGTTCAAACGCTTTGAGTCCAAACCCGTGGTAAACATAATATTTATCTACGTCCGACTACGTCATAGATAGACGTGGTTTGTGCTTTATAAGCGGCTGTTCCATGACACTCCCCTGTAAAAGGTACACTATGATAAGTATATGCAATGCACAAAATAACTAAGCATTCGTGTATTGGAAATCGGCTCAGGCGATATAGAAAACAAACAGGGAAAATAAACCCACATCCCTTGAGTAGATCCCGAATAACATATAGTATTCTTGCATATCCCTGGGCCTACAAATCACACAAATTAAAATTCCGCGAAATGTTGTTGACGATTTTGGCACGTAAACAACATAACGTCATATGAAGACTTCCAGTTTAGAACATAAAGATCCTGACGTTTTTTGGCTTCGTGTACGCCTCCTTGTCGAAGTGGAATGTGTAGTATTTTCCCTTTCTATTGAATTGATGTTCATGAATGACAACATTTAGTAATCTCAAAGCATATTTGTCATCGGCATGAAACACCTTTTCGGTTGTCATTTCAAATATCTTTGGGAAAAACGGAATATTATTGTAACATTTCAGTCGGTTTAATTAGCGGAACAGCTAAAAACACTGGATGACCTAGGCTGCTTTGATATGAAAATGTTCCGTAATTGTCCCATTAGAATCGAAATAATTACCGGTAGCCATATATTTATATTGTTTTCACCACGGGTTGTCACTTTATGCCTTCATTTTATTCCTCGCTACCGCTCGCGGTAAAATATTCGGCATAAAGTGCCAACCCGTAGTAAAAACAATATAAATATATGGCTACCGGTAATTATTTCTTAATTCATAAATGAATGTCATATTTAATTTGACCAATTTTTTGGCCAAAATATTGATATATATTGATGTAATTTTTATTATTTAATGTGTTTTTCATTATTTATATGATGATTTATATGATGATGTTATATATTTGTGTATATATATATTTATATTAATGGCTAATCTATGCCCAATGATTGCGTGAATTTATAAAGGAAAATAATATAAAATTATATTTTTCCTAGAACTTTGAATGCTTATTTATATTATGGATTTAACAGGACTTTTAATGTTTATCCAACATTTAGAATTTACTACACTTCGTATGTTAGTATACATGTAATTTTACGGAGAATTTATATAGTAGACAGTATACGTGAATACTTGTACTAGAAACGTTTTCTAGATTTTCAAATTTTGGAATTTACTACACTTCGTTTGTTAGTATACCTGTAGCTTACGGAGTTGTATACAGTAGACAATATACTTGAATACTTGTACTAGAAACGTTTTATAGCTAGAATCTATTATATGATCCAGTCAGTTGGCAAAACAACATAAAGATAATGTCAACGAAAGGAGAACTTAGAGAAAAAAGGGACATTGAGTACAAGAAGTTACGCAATGGAACTATGTTTGTGGCGGATACAGAGCTAACTCCGGTTAAAACGACTAGGGTAGTTACATGTAGAAATGGATATAAGATCGAGAAGAAGGAAGCAAAAATGGAATCGGATATGTCAAGCGATTCAGATTCGGATTTGGATGAGCAAGAATATGCTTCAGATGAAGAAATTAAAAGAATAAAGAAGGAGTTACAAGTGGTGAAAGATCAAAGGAAGAAGTTACAGAAAGCGAAAAAGAAGGGGAAATTATTGAAAGAGCTGAAAGAGAAGAAGAAACAGTTATAAAAAGAAAAAGACAAAGACAAAGGTGATTTTGTTAAAGTTAAGAAAAACGTTAAAAATGATGTTTTAAAAGTAAAAAAAAATATCAAAGATGTTGAAGAACTGACTTTAAATAAATTGAGATCAGACAGTGTAATTAAAACAAAAGCAAAAAGCATGGTTAAGAAAATACTAGAATTAGAGTCTAGTGATACTGAGAGTACATGTAGTAGTAGTAATATTAGTAGCTCTGATAGTCCAAGCAGTAGTAGTATTTCAGATAATTCTGTAAAGAAAATCAAAAAATATATATCAAAGTCTAAGCGATAATCTGGTATTTATGACAAACCTTCTGATGAGGTGGTTGAAAAACAATATGAGTATGCAGGGTCAAAAATGAGCTTTGAAGATTTTGTTTGTCGCTGGAGAACTAGAAATTATATCTGGTAACAAAATCAGTGACAAAGAAAAGAAAGGCAGAATTTAATTATTAAAGAAAATTTCATATTTTTATGAATTGTACGAATGGAAAGGCATTAAAATGTTATATGCACACATAATTAGACAAATTGAAAACGGCTTGGCCGATTGGACACATGACTTTTGTGAAATAGAAACACCTTTGCACATAAAATATGTAAAAATTGAACAGAGGGGTAAGCAAAGTGAGCAAAAGAAAATTGCAAACAAAGATGAACACGTGTTTTATTGCCCTTTTTATCAACGTAAAAAATGTTCCCAGTCAAATTCTCATTATGGAAAAATAAAGGGAATTGATCGATATATACAACACATTTGTGCTACATGTTATAGGAAGGGAGGTAAACAAATTTATCATCCAGAATGTTCTGAGATGTGCCCTCTTCAAAGAGCATGACTATGTTATACAAAGGCAAAAAGTACATGTAGTGAGCAAACGTAATTTGGCAACAGTTCAAAATTGATAGATAGTAAGCTTAATCCTTTAGCTGAGATATTTTTACCATCATATGTTAAAAACAAAGACACTGTTTCAGATATTACAGAGTTTAAAGTGAAATGTTAAGGGTTTTGTAAAAAGAATAAACAGGTGCTTTGTGATGATGTAAGTTTAAATAGAGAACTTATTGATATCAATGTAAAAGAAGATTTAAGTAATTATGAAATTGTAGAATGAAAACAAATTTCACAATTTATATTAATTGAAAAAGAATTGGCACACATTATTTATACACACAATAAAGTAGTAAATTCGGGATTGCCAAATTATCAAGGTTGCAAGATTCCAATTTATCTCCCCACAATAAAGCGCACATGCTCTATTTTTGACGGAATGAGTAAGACCGTGTGCTTAAAATGAAATCAGTTGTTCCAGGTCTGACAGCATGAAAGAGATCAGACGTTCTATCATTTCAACCATGAATTATACCAGGTATTTTATTTATTGAGACCAGGAGAGAGACAAGATGTTGTATTCATTGACAATGTGTTATCAGCCTAGAAGCACGAGAAACATACTTATTGCACATATGCTAATAACATACAACTAACGATATATGCCGCTAGATATCTCTGAATATCTAAATAGGAATGCAGATGTATAATAAACTAGAAGTTTGTATGTTTAATAAAACCCTCTAGATGATATTTAAGTTCATTTCGTTACTTCTAGGTTCTATAAGCAACAAACAATAGTTTAACTTTTTTGGCGAATATTGGCATGACTTTATTAACAACACAAACAAAATCTTAGAAAGGGTGGGAGGGATGGATTTCTGGTGATCCTCCTTTTGCGTTCAATTTGGAATGAAGACAAAAACCTATTTCCTTTATATATATCTCATTCGTACTTTGGCGGGAAAGTTGTATGTAACTGCAAGGCGCCGTCGCTTACCACATGTACAAGACTTATACGAGATTTTGGATGTCGCTGATCACTTTATAAAATACAAATAAACGATAACATAAAAGTGAAGCATAACTGATGACAACAATCTATGCTTAGTGCAATACACGAATTTAATACTTATTAAATTTGATTAATGCATTATTTACAAATCAAATGGAGTTAGGTTGGAACAATAAAATGAAGCACACAAAAACACTACCCCGTCAGAACTGTGGCAAACTACAATAGAACAATCGTAGAAAGAGGTAAGCTTAATACTATCTAACACACAAATACATGGACGCTCAATTTTCTGGCTTGATACAGGCTTATGGTTATGGTGTAAAACACTACTTTGAACACTATTTTGCAATATCGTTTCGATCAATTTTATTGATGGAGGAAACCGGAGTACGCGGAAAAAAACACAGACATATCGCAAGTCAGTAACAAACTTTATCACATAATGTTGTATCAAGTACACCTCCCCATGAACGGAATTCGACCTCACAAAATGTAGCGGTGATATGCACTTATTGTATAAGTAGTTGTAAATCCAACTACCATAAATAAGATTACGATCGTTATGACAGTGGGCCTCTCATGTACCTGCTCTTCCCATCAGTAATTATGCTTAAGATCCAGCTATCAAGAGTGAAAACATGCGGTCCTATTAATTGAACTAACCCCGCCATATCTGTATGCTTTTCCAAGACCAGGCAATTATCGTGGTCTTTTTCAGCGCTTATTCATTTGAGATGGTAGTTGTTCGCTTAGTTGACGTTAGTAGAATATTTTTTTTCACTTCCAAAGATGTATGGTCTACAGTTGGTTCACCACCACGGACATTTTGTGAGACTACGGTTCGTCTTTGTAGTCAAATCCCGTTCTTTACTTGTGCATTAACAAAGATAAAATGTCATTAGATTTTAAGATAAGTAACACAATGGGTACCATTAGTGGAGTAGTATATCGTCACCGTTCAGGAGAGCCTAAAATCACCCTCGATGTTATAGGGGATAATATTACTCAATCTTAAATTTTCTGTGTAGCTTATTGTGGACCGTTGTCTGTATTTGTGATATTTTTTTCTTTAGGTCAATGTATTTCCGGCTCTTTTCCAATTGATGATTTCTGTCTACCCTTTCGGTATCTTCAGATTTGTCCTTTTTGGCAATGTAAAAACTAGTTAAAGAGAACTCATTTTCAGACAAAATTCTGATGTGAATTTGTTTGTGACATTTTATCTGTTGTCTTTCAATTGACATATTGGCTTTGATTTGTATATGGTTCAATTTTGCATTGAATTATCTGCTAAAATTTGGTTTTCGTCCCATATCGTCAAAAGAGATGCATTTGTCTTTACTTCTCGGCGGAAAACACTTGTTGGTCGTAAGGGAGAACTGCATAGTAATTAATGGACTGATTAAGATTGGTATTAGTGTGCGATGGTGGCCCAAAATGAAATGAAATAAAAAGTAGCGCATTATCTGCTGTTGTAATTGTGGTAGTATAAAACCCTTCCATATACCCAATGTAAATAAGGGTAATAACAAAGAACTGCTCACACGTGATTTTTGACCTTAATCAATAGATAATCGAACCTTGATATACCGATTATTGCTTTAAGAAAAACACGATAAGTGTAACCTTGAATACCTGTGTGATATCACTTTTGTTTTCCTCTTTGAATACAGATGATATATTGTGAATACGTCTGAGTTCACCGTCGTCTCCAAGTATCTATATGAACACAGACAAAATCAGGTTATGCGCATTATAATGGTTTGTCCCAAAAATCTACGTGTTAAAAATTTAACATAATTTACCAAAAATATATATGCACACGATGCTCTTTTTGATAGCGCTTACATTTGTATCTCGCCAATAATGATAATATTTAAAAGCTAGATATTCACAGATTTGAAAAAATTTGAAACCGTGATATTCATGCAGCTTAATTCTTAATTGTCTATGTATTGCTTTGACCACTGTTTGTCTTTTAATCTGTCTTATATTGACCATTAGGGGATGTCGTGGTCGAGAACGTACGGTAGTTGGATTAACAGCTACCTATGCAGTCAGTGCACATTACCATTACAGCTATTAGTTCTAATCATGTTCATTGAGAGGTGTACTACACACAACATTATTTGATTATGTTTGACAGTGACTTGCAGTAGGTCGGTGGTTTTCGGTGGGTACTTCGGTTTCCTCAACCAATAAAAGAGACCTTCACTGTATGATTGAAATATTATTAAAAGTGGTGTTAAATACCATAGCTCTAACCCTATCTATTGGCCATTGGATTGTGTCAATTGTTGGTTTCTGACCACTTCTTTATTATTTTAAGCTTGTCCTGTATTTACATAGAAATGTTCATCGTAGAGATTTGTACCTACCTTGAAACCTCCCGAATTGTCATATGCAAATCTTCACACAATGGTACTATTAGCATCATTTACAGCAAATATAGGTGTGATTGTAACCCTGAAATGTTAATGCAGGAAATCTATATTCATTTTCAAATAACAAGTATTTAGTTCTCTTAAACATCACTGTCATTGCGTTTTAAAGTCGAGAAAACATGTTAATCTATACAATGAATGAATATTTAGAGCTTTCTATAAAGCTTTGTATACTGTAAACCCGATGTTTGTAGAAAATAGGAGGCGAACTCAGGTGCACCGAAGGTTAAGTAGTCCCTGCTCCACTAGTGGCACCCGTCATATTACTTTAGTTACAAACCATATGATAAGTTATGAATGAGAAAAGGACCGAGAAGTGGTTACGACAAGCTTGGTACCGCCGCTGTTTCCTTCCCTTGTTTAACTATCTTTTATATTGTTATTATCTTTATATCCTAATCGTCCATATGTTCGGTAATCGTAGCGTTAAGCTTATAGCATGCAATATTGTGACGTTATCAAAGTTGACATGTTTTTCAGATTTGTGAGATTTAAGATGCTCTCATATTGTCACAATGATTGGCATTCTGTGTTATATAATCAATTATAAAGCATAATTTTAAAGTTTACAAAACTTTGACTGTAAAGATCATTGCTGCATCAAAACGAAGTGCCATATTTATATGTTATAAGAGTTACAATCACGTCTGTAATAATACGTGTAGAACACTGATTCGCTATATTGATTTGATTTACCTATGACTATTTACCTCTTTCCTCTATGTTAATCAATTTACTACATTTGTCTTTCTCACTCCTGCTTAGCCTCCACAAACATTATTCCAAGAGGGTTTTCATTGTCATGGGCTGACGGCAGCAACACATTAACAAAGAGCATATGTATGGTCTTTTTAATTCCATTACAGTTGTGTGTTCATTATCACAAAGTATCATTGACAATGGTCTATTTCTGTGAAAACACATCCGCCAACAAGTCGTCTAAATATTAGTAATATAAACATTTTTTTTTCATAAAATATGGGAACAAATGTAAAATTAAGACATCTTATCTTTTTGAAAGTCTGCTGTTTACAGTAAAAAAATACATAAACTGCATACATAATAAGTCGCCACTTCGAAAGACTTTAACATTTACGTAGTATCTTTTGCACAAATCACCACTAGTATGTTCCGGTTGTCGCAATGACTATCCGGACCTTTTCTCATTCATGACTCATCACCGGGATTGTAAGTGTAACACGACGGTTGTCACATGTATACCAGGAGCACTCGAGTTCATCCCCTGTTTTTAGTGAGGTTCGTGTTACTCGATCTTTAGTTTTATGTGTATCTTTTGTAGATTGTTCCTTGTCCTTTTGTACTTTTTCTTTTGACCATTGTGTTGTCTGTTCTTCGAATTACTGATTATGATTACCGCTTTGGTATCTTCAAACTCTTACTTAGTGAGGTTCATATTACTCGATCTCTGTTTTTTTTTGTGTAATGTTGTATATATCGTTGTTTGTCTTTTTTTTTTTGGCCATTGTATTGTATGTTTATCGTCGATTTGCCGCTTCTGATTACCTCATTGGTATCTTCAATGTGTTTCTTAAGATAATAAAAAGCAGGATGTGCAGTGAAGAGAAAAGTTTATTTATCAGAGAGAATTCAATTTGCTTTGGTATTGCTAACATATGTGCATGTCTTGTTTTAGATTTTACCCTCTAATTGATATTTTATTTTCATCTGTATTTTGTCTATCATGATTGTGATTTGTGTTGTAGGGTTCATTGTTATTTGTGATTTATGTTGTACGGTTCATTGTTATTTGTGATTTGTGTTGTACGGTTCATTGTTATTTGTGATTTATGTTTCATTCGTGTTGTATTGTCTTTCAAACTGAGATATGTGTACTGTTTCCTCTAAATAGTGTTCACCAGAAAGGTGAGAGACAACACATATGTCCATCTTGGGTATCGATACATGTTATACCTTTATCGTAGATGATTGTGTTTCGTAAATTGTGTATGGTGGAAACACTTATATCTATAAAGAGGAAGATAGCACAGTCAAAATGTAGGGTTATATAAATGCAATTGATGATCAAAAAGGAAATTATTTCTATTTTCTGGTTAAAGGAATTGCAGAAAGCTATTAATTTGTTACGTTGAAATCAAATAGTATGTATTTCCCATCGTCAAGGCAGCTGTCATATTGATGAAAAGTAGAGACGTTACACCTTTGTTTCGAGTAATTCAAAGATTACAATATATATTATCAACCAATCAATAGAATGCACTTTTATTTGGCAGAACAGATGATTTTTAAATTTGATATTAAACATATCAAACTTTATATCAACATAAAGCTTGCTTAATATGTAGCTCATTAATACAATAGTTACACAATGTTGGTGCATTTTGATGACGTCACCCTCATTTGAATGCACGTGCATATTGAAATCTTTCTGCCACTTTTTTGTCAATTTTCAGAAATTGTTGAATAGTCATTTGTTTGTGCAGTTTGCTTCTACAAGAGTATGACGAACTCGTGCAGCTTGCTTCAGAGAAACTTGTATATTAAGACAGAATGGTTTTTCCAGATTTAAATGTCCAATATGAGCAAACAATTTCTTCCCTTCAAGGAAGCAATGAAGGTATACATATTGTTTTAGTAGGACCTTTTCTTCTTCTAATTTTACTTGTACTCAAGCAACTTTATTCATGCTGTAACTCTTTTATCCTTTGATATAGACTTATGATATGTGGGATGTAGGTGTGTTATAAAAATATGCTGTATCATGGATCATCACGACCTTCACATGACCTTCACCTCAGATCTCAAGGTAAAATAATTGAATTTAGGGAATTATCTTATCCAGGCTGTAACTTGTTTATATTTTGACATGGACTTGTGATATTTGGCATGTATGTAAATTATCATAAGATAGTGTGTCATGTATCATCACGACCTTCATATGACCTTGAACTTAGATACCAAGGTCAACCGAGGTCAAATAGCTTTCATACCTTTTGTCATAGATTTCTCATGTATCATCAAGGTCAAATAAATGAATTTTGGGGTCATTTTCGTGTCCTTACTGTCATCTTTTGCTTATGAAATTTAGTATAAAGATGTATTGCATGAACAATGTGCTGCTTATCATCACAGCCTTCATATTATCTTGCCATATCATATGTTGGTGCTTAGCGCCACTTTCAACAATATTTCAGTGTGGTCAGTTTTATTGGCGGAGGAAACCGGAGTATCGGGAGTAAACTTCAGACCTGTCGGAAGCCACCGACAAACTTTATCACATAATGTTTTATCGAGTACACCTCATAACGTTAGTGGTGATAGCACTGATTGTGGTTAGTGGCGGAAATAATATTGTTTACAAACAACGCTACGAGCTTTATTATTGATGTTGACTATGTTCTGTCACAAGTTTTATGTCAGATTACAGGTACAATTATTTTCCATATTTTTGATGGATTGGACTTCAAATATTACCAATGTGCATCGTTCTGTTCTCAATGGTGTAGTGCATTTGTACTATAACAACACGACGTTATCAAGTTCAGATGAGCGAAAGTTCACAGAATACTGTGCATAGAATATATGTTATGATTTGTGTAGTTATGATTCTATTTATATCTGGGGAATTCCCACCACTTTATCTTTTGCGTTCGAAATATACGGTAACAATTTCGACAATTATTTTGTGCAGTGGTTGGGATTTACAAACAATGGGATATATTTGGTAAACGTAATCTTAGTTATATCATATCTAATAAATATATGGGTTTATGTTTTGATGAGTAAATCGTTCCGTGAAAGACGTTTGACCATGTTGTGCATACATGTATCTTCTGCACGATAATCATATTCAATCAGGTAGGTCGTAATAAACATAATACATACACATTATAATTCAAATGTTATTTGTTCAAATTGATGTAGCCGACAATATGATATATTGGGTCTCATATGTCATGTGCTTTGAAGTTTGTCTTTTACTGGATGACTAGTCCGAGATGCTGCGATTTGTAAGCTATTTCTGTTTAGCTTTTAACCTTTAATGTCCCACAGCCATATGTGACATATACCATTTCTGGCTGTCCTGTTTTGACTGTTGATAATGTTGTGTGAATGGTCTGGAATATCATTATCGTGCTTGTGTGTTTATTTCATTTGTTCAATAAAATTGTTGCATATGACAATTTTTTCTTTCTTTCGTAATTCATAATTTAGATAACCAATTAACATATCGGATTCCATGTATTAAGAGACGTTAAAACAGATGCCATAGGCGGCCTTATTTGCCCATCTGCTTCTGGCATTGCTGTGGTTGAACGGTTATGATTTGGTAAACAAATGACGGATATTGTTATGGTGGCTTTTGGTTGTGGCTATATATTTCACTGACAAGAATATCATCGGCTGTTCATGGATAAGTCATCTAATAAAAAGTGATATGTGGCGATTGTCTTTCTAAATGATAGCAGTTATTTCCAGCTGTCAGAATCATGATAACACACAGAAAAATAAATATATGAGCAACTTAGCCCCCACCAATAATACGGGGCTGAACACGGGCACCCGCGCAAGATAAGCAGTTCCTGTCTCTATCATAAGGTCCTATAAATTTTGAGGTGATGATACTATCATTCAACTCTCTTCATAATTGTGTTGCCAGTGGCATCGGTGGTCTAACGACTGGGTTTGGTCTTTAACGTCTGATCACATTTCTGACACCTCTGACATCGATTTCAAACCCAGTACAAGCCTCAAGTATTTAGGTTGTCATAAACCTACCGATGGTTAATGCTTTCCTGGACAATTGCTTACCATGTACAACTGTCCGAGCTTTCCTCTCATATGAAGTCCGGTAATCACAATATAGCTGTGCAATCTGCTTGAAGCTAACAGAAGAGCTTGAAGATACGAAAGGGGTAATCAAAATTCGTAAATCGAAGAACAGACAACACAATGGCCAAAAGAAAAAGTACTAAAGGACAAATAACGATCTACAAATCATACACATCAAGCTAAAGATCGAGTAACACGAACCCCACTAAAAACCGGGTATCAACTTAGGTGTCAATGGCGTGTCTCAGCTCAAATGTTCTACAGTAAATACAAATAGTATTTTGCTTGAACTAACCTGATCTCGAACACACGATCTACCGCACTCGAGACGGACACGCTAACCATTATAGCACCAATACAGCTTTAATTGTATATACAATACAATTATTGATGCTGTCGTATGCTTCAAATATTGTTTTTATTTTCTTCATGGCAGGTGCTATGCCTGAAATAAGAGATGAAATTCGCTCAATCACATTATTTTAATGGGAGTTCGTGGTCTGCTTACGCTCCTTTATTGTGTGTTTGTGTTATTTTTTTCATTGTTGTTTTTGTGATCGATCTTTTCTTTTTTATATGCTCTCTATGGACATTTCGTATTTTATGCTTGGTATACAATGACCGCTTTAGAGAAACTCAATCAGGGGTAATAAAATATTGCTTATTTCCATTATCTATGATATGAATTTATTATAATACTGAGCTGCTATATGGAGAGGTGTGATCGCGATGCTATGGTTCTTGGATTTACAACTACCTGTGCAATTAGTGCCTATCATCACTAAAGTCTTTTGAGTTCGAAATCCGCTCATGGGGGAATGTACTCGATACAACATTATGTGATAACGTGTGTAAGTGACTTGGGACTGGTCGGTGGTTACCTCCACCAATAAACCCGACCGCCTCAATGTAGCTGAAGTGTTGTTGAAAGTGGCGTTAAACGCCATACACCAAACCAAACTAGATATATCGTTTGCTTAAGCTTGCTCACTAGTGAAATATAAATTGATGCACATATGTTCACGAACTATGGAAAGTTTAGAAGAGAATTTCCTGTTACACTATATTTATATCTATTAATACCCTAGTTGAAAAATATATTGACCAATAACATTAATTGAAGCTTAAAACAATAAACGTTAAGCAAAACCGAAGGAGCTATAGATAATCTGTAGACACATGTAACATTCGGCAAATGACACAGAACGTAGATAAAGAAAACAAAGAATTCAATACAGAAAACTAAAACGATGAGTAGTACGGTTCCATCAACAATCTGGGGTTTAATAAAGATAGCTGGCGATGGATTAGTAGCTCCCGTTTTTCATCATACCCCTGTCGCATTACTCATAGTGAAGTCGATAATAATAGTTTCCGCCAATCAAACTTACCATGGCGATGAACGTTTCTGACATATATACTATCTTAATTCCAGCAAATTGGTATTGAAAATGTTAGTTATTTAGTGTATTCATTTACATTTGAATGCTTAAGTACAGCATATCTGTTCAATTCAGTCCTAGTAGCCTTCTGTTTGAGTGAGCATTAAGTACATGCCATTGTAGTAAACATATGATCGTCGTGATCATATGGTAGTTGAATTTACAACTACTTTTGCAATCGGTGCTATCACCATTAAAGTTGTGGAATAACTTTTCATTAGGTATTCAAAAAATAGGTGAGTTTTAGGATTTTTGTGACAATGGTAAACGGTAAAATATTCATTTACGTTTATTGAATATTCAGTTCATTTTGTTTGTGCATTTATTAAAATTTAATGTATATTGTGAGCTCGAATCCCGCTTATGACGGAATGTGCTCGATACAACATTATGTGGTAAAGCTTGCCACTAATTAGCGGCATATATTTGGTTTTCCTGTGTACTCCGGTTTGCTCCGCTAATAAAACTGACCGTCACGATATAGCAGAAATAGTGTTGCAAGTGATGTTAAATACCATACTAGTAATAGTAGTAGGATATTTTTCATCCATATCCAACTCTTTATAATTTTACAGGGGCTGTCAAAAGTCGTTGT
Organism: Bathymodiolus septemdierum; assembly: GCA_963383655.1. Lineage (NCBI taxonomy): Eukaryota > Metazoa > Mollusca > Bivalvia > Mytilida > Modiolidae > Bathymodiolus > Bathymodiolus septemdierum. The sequence goes on along the minus strand of OY726523.1, from coordinate 47,615,988 downwards.
GCAGGTTGTTCCATACACTCCTTATTCAAGTGTATATATTATTTTTATTTTTGAACTTTTTCTCGTCTTCAACATAGCTAAAGTACAATTTGATGCAAAGTAATCAATCAATCAATCAATCAATCAATCAATCAATCAATCAATCAATCAATCAATCAATCAATCAATCAATCAATCAATCAATCAATCAATCAATCAATCAATCAATCAATCAAGCAAGCAAGCAAGCAAGCAAGCAAGAAAGCAAGCAAGCAAGCAAGCAATCAAGCAATCTACAATTATAAGGGATGGCACATAAATCATAATTCGAAAAGATAAAAAATAGGAACTATTGACCAGTAACAATACACTAAAATAGCAAACCAACAACCAAAAAAAGAGCAACACAACAAACTCTCACAAGAAAAGCCGAAGTTACAGTATGCGTGGTACTCCAGCGTTACATAAGTATATACAATTAATAGTAGTGAATCCCTTCGGAATACGAAACTGTTACCGCGAGTGGTAATAAAAACGTAGATATCAAAATCTAGTGCGCACAACGCATTTCTGGAATAAGTCTCATCAGGTACTTCCATGTCTCGATCATAGCACAAAATGGTTTATAACACTTAATAGAATACTTTAAAAAAGCATTTTTTTATCAACAATATATAGCAATTATGTTCCCCATATTGGTTGAAAGTCAGCTGTCATGTTTTATATTTGACTTTGGATTGTTGTGACATTTATTTGTTTTTCGTTTTATTCAGGATAATCGAACCAGACTTTCGTTCCATGACTGTTGGTTGGTTTCCACGATAGCAAACATATAAAAAAAAAAACACATTATATGGCAGAGAGTGTCAACCAGATGTGACCAGGGTATATAATGCTACTGCCAACGGTATTTTTATCATTACATCTGATATAACTGGTGAATGCGAACTGATACAAATATTTAATTTAATTTTAATAAAAAGTCAGATATCTAATTTAGTGTGAACGAAACGTTTCTGGAATAACTTTTCATTGGGTATTCAAAAAATAGGTGAGTTTTAGGATTTTTGCGACAATGGTAAACGGTAAAATATTCATTTACGTTTATTGAATATTCAGTGCATTTTGTTTGTGCATTTATTAAAATTTAATGTATATTGCTATGCATATAGTGATGTCCAACTTTCTACGGTTGCTCATCTTTGAAGTTTGCTGTGTTGTGTGTTTTGCTTTGTTTGTCTTTGTCCTGTGTCTTGTGTATCCAATGTTGACAGTTTCTCTGGATTGTTCATTCATATTATGTGGCTTAATGGTTAGCATGCTCGCCTCCTCGAGTATGGTAGATCGTGTATTTGAGCCTCTATCTTATTAAACCAAATACTAGTATTTGCTACTTCTACGCTAAGTACGCAGCATTAAGATGAAAGAGAAGGATAATGTGTCCGTGTGGAAAGACATGACTGCCCTCGAACTGTTGTATTAGTAACCTAGCATTAAAAACATTATGATCATTCATCTAAGCCTGTTTGTCTCGTACAAAGCGGACATATTTATCATCATTTCATCGAATATAGTTTCTTATCGCCATGATATTGCTGTGAAATTGCCCATTTGGCGTTATAAAGGAATCACTTGCTCTAATTCAGTGCGCACGATGCCTTTCAGCATATATCAGATATCACGATGGTGATAAATATTGCATGTATTATTCATATATTTTCTGTCCTGTAATTGTGTGATTTTTAGTACTAATAAAGGAGGTCAAATACACTTTTGTCATGGACGTAATAACAGATTTCTGGTACCTGATGTATGTAGAGCGACAGAAGGAAACGGTTTTAATATAACGTTGACGTCGCAGAGGATACCGTTGAAAACATGTAAAATACCGTCCTTTATTTTTACCCTATTTAACAAGACATTAATTTGGTTAATTAAGCTATGTTTATCGATATAAGATTTGCTTGATGGGGTTAATAACAGTTTGAAAATACAAAATGGTAACCAGAATAGGTAGTGGTTGAAAATATAAATAAAAAAACAACAAATATCAGCTAAACTATCTAAATCACAGTTTTTTGTCATGGGAGTTCGTGGTCTGTTTACGTACTTTTATTGTGTGTTGTGTTAATTTTTTATTGTTGTTTTTGTATTCCATCTGTTATTTTTTATATTCTCTCTACGGACATTTGGTATTTTATGCTTGTCATAACATGACCGCTTTAGAGGAATTCAACCAGCAATGCTAAAACATTGCTAGTTTTCACAATTTATTATATGATTTTGTTATAATACAAAACTACAAATACAAAAGGTGCGCTCGTGGTCGTGATTGTGTGGTAGTTGGATCTACAACTACCTGTGTAATCAGTGTGTATCACCACTAAAGTCTTGAATTCAAATACCGCTCATGGCTGAGAATAATCGGTGCAACATTATGTGATACCGTTTATCAGTGACTTGCGAATGATCGGTAGTTTTCTCTGGGAACTCCGGTTACGTCCACCAATAAAAAACTGACCACCACGTTATAAATGTAAATATTGGTCAAAGTGGCGCAATACCCCATACACCAAACCTAACTAGAACTACCGTGCGCTAAAGCTGACGCACTAGTGAAATTTAATATATGCACATAGGTCCAAGAACAGAGTTAGAAGAGAATTGCTTTGTACACTAGAATTATATCTATTTAATCAAGGTTCTCGAATAAAATGATTAGCTCCCGTTTTTCATTATGCTCCGGCGTCTAACTCATAATGACGTCGATCATAATAGCTTCCGGCAATTAAACTAAACATGATGACGAACGTTTCTGACATATTTACCATATTAGTTCCAGCTATTTGGTATTGGAAATATGAGTTATTTAGTGTATTCATTTACATTTGAATATTTTAGTACTTCATAATTGTACAATGCAGTCGCAGTAACCTTCTGATTGAGGGAGCATTAAGTACATGGAATTGTAGTAAACATGTGGCCGTCGTGATCATATGGTAGTTGAATTTACAACTACCTTTGCAATCGGTGTTTATCGCCACTAAATTTGTGAGTTCTAATCCCGCTTCATCAGGTACGCTAAAGTCAAGTCTCAATCATAGGACAAAATGGCTTATAACACTTAAAAGACTACCAAACAACAATCAATGAATGAAAGGTTGGTTCGATTATTCTGATTAAAACGAAAAACAAATAATGTCACACTGTTGAAACAATTCCAAAATCAAATATCAAACATGACAGCTAACTTTCAGTCAACAAGGGAAACATAATTGACATATTTTGTTGATAAAAGATAAAAATGAGTCGTCTTTTCAGTGATATGAACCATTTTGTCTTATTATTGATACTTGACTTGTGCGTACCCGATCAAGGTTATTTCAGAAACTCGTTGTACGCACTAGATTTTTATATCTACGTTTTTAATACCGCTCGTCGTTACAGTTTCTCTTTCAGAACGGATTCACTACTATTAATACTATATACCTATGTAACACAGGAGTACCGTACTCTTTGCAAACACAAACGGTAACTCTGGTTTTCTTGTCGGAGTTTGCTGTGTTGCTCTTTTTTATTTGCTTTTTTAGTACATGGTCATTAGTCAATAGTTCATATTTCTTTTTTCTTTCCAGATTTGGGTTTTTGGACCATCCCTTTTAATTGTAGATCGATTGATTGATTGATTGATTGCTTACTGTCCAGCGAGCTGTATTCTAGCTACATATGTATTCATATTCAGTAATTTCATTGAATAAATCAAACAAACAAACAAGCAGGTTAATTATCTTCCAGACCATTCACAAAACATTATCAACAGTCAAAACAGGACAGCCAGAATCGGTAAATGTCACCTATGACTGAGGGATGTTAAAAGTTAAACAGATATAGCAGCATCACAGACCAATTCTCTAGTAAAGCACAACCTTCCAAACACATGACATTTTATATACTTATGTTGTACATTATGTTCTCGTTCCAAACACAAACTCCTGGTTTCTTGGGGGAGTTTGTTATGTTGCTTTTTGTATTTGTTATTTTAGTGTATGGTTAATAGTCAACACACATGTTAACTATAATTGCATGTACTTACTGCTCACTCAAATATAATTCGAAGGTTACTAGGACAGAACTGTACAGTGATGATGTACTAAAATATTCAAATGTAAGTAAAACACTAAATAACTCATATTTCAAATGCCACAAAACTGGAACTAAGATGGTAAATATGTCTGAAACTTTCGTCGCCATGATCAGTTTGAATGGCGGAAACTATTATCATCGGGGACTAATAATCTTTCGCGAGCAGCTTTGTTAAACCCGGGTTTTTAGTGAGATCCATGCCGCTCATCGTTTCAGTTTTCTGTATTGAGCTTTTTGTTGTGTTTGTATACTTTCTGTGTCATTTGCCAAATGTTGTTTGTGTCTATAGATTATCCATAGCTCCTTCGGTTTTGTTTAACATTTATTGTTTCAAATTTCAATTAATGTCATTGGTCAATATGATTTACAACTCCACGAGGGTATTAATAGATACAATTATAGTGTACCAGGAAATTCTAACCTTTGTCCGCTGTTCGTGGACATATTTACATATATTTATATCTCACTAGTTAGCCAGATTTAGCATACAGTAGTTCTTGCTTGGTTTGGTGTATAGTGTTTAACGTCACTTTCAAGAATGTTTCAGTTATATCGTGGCTGTCAGTTTTATAGGTGGATATAATCGGAGTACCCAGAGAAAACCACCGACTAGTCGCAAGTCACTGACAAAGGTTATCACATAACGTTGTATCGAACACATCTCGCCTGAATTTAGTGCACTGATTGTACATGTAGTTATAAATCCAACTACCATGCGTCACGACCTCGACCGCTCCTTCCAGTAGTTCTGCATTAGAACAAAATCATAGCATAAATAGTAGAAACTAGTAATATTTTATTATTTCCAATTGAATTCCTCTAAAACGGTTATTTTATGACAAACATAAAACAACAAATGTCCGCATAGAGCATATCCAAATATAAGATCGGTTACAAAAACAACAACTGATATTGGGCAAATCTCATCTCTTATTTCAGTCATAGCACCTGCCATGATGACAATACATTGAAGAGGAAAACGTACATTTGAAACATACGAGAATATCAACAATAGATAGTATTTCAGTTAGAAATAAAGCTGCATTAGTGTTGTAATTATTATCGTGCCCACCTCGAGTGTGGAATATGGTAGGTTCGAGATCAGGTCAGGTCAAACAAAAGACTAAAGAATTGGTATTTGCTGGTCTTACAGTAGACAACTCACTATTTCATACACGCCATTGGTGACTATCTTCGAGCATATTTCACAGCTATATTGTGATTACCGGACATCATAGGAGAGGAAAACTTCGACAGCTATGCATTGTAAACAACTTTCCAGAACATCGTCAATTGGTAGATTGATGGAAACCCTAATACTAGAGGTTGGTACCGGGCTTGAATTCTACGTTAGTTGTGCCAAAATTGTGATAAGACGTCAAAGACCAAAACCATTCGACCGTCCACCCATGCCACTGGAAACAAAATTATGAAGAGATTGTATTCATAGTATTATCACCTGACAAATTTTAGGATCTTAGGTAAGAGGGAGGAACTACTTATCCTTCGCGGGTGCCCGGGTTCAACATCGCATTGTGGGAAAGGTTTGCTGATATATTTAGTTTTCTGTTTTCTGTTTTTTGTTTTGTTTGTCCTCGTCTTGTGGCTTTTGTGGCAAGCGTTGCCAATGTCTCTAAATTGTACATTGTTGCTTGCTCATTCGGTTTTCTCCAACGTTTATATATCTTATCAGTCAATACTTATCAATAGGTGATGATTTTTCTGAGCAGAATATAACATGCTTCTGACAACATAAAATAACTGGTACCATTTAGAAAAACAATCGCCATATATCCAATTTTATTAGATGTGTTTTCTTTGAAAAGTCAATGACATTCTTGTTAGTGAAATATATAGTCACCCTGACAACTGCCATGACTAATAAAACAACATATTGAGCTGGTCTAATACCAAAACCGTTATTACATATTTTACCAGAATATAGAACGTACACACAAGAGTTATGGTTCCTATTTCCTAAATTGAAGAAGTAATCATATCAAAAGTTTGATGATGGTTGCTTGGTTAACCGCTACTGAATGTCTGTGTCATACATGATCCGTAGTATGAACTGCTTGTTCTGCTTTATTGAATACATTAAACAAACAAACAAACAAGCAAGACACTTAACCTCTAGAACGTTCACAAAACATTATCAAAGGTCAAAACAGGACAGCCAGAATCGGTAAATATCAATTATGCCTGAGGAAGGTTAATGGTTAAAAGTTAAACAGAAATAGCAAACAAAAGCCTCCTAGCACCTGATATATGAACACCAATATGTAATATTGTCGGCTACATCAATTTGAACCCCCAAAAATAACACTTGGATTTTGATGTTTATTTATTGTCTTTATTACGACCTACCTGATTGAATATGATTATCGTGCAGAGGTTATGTACAACATTGTCAAAAGTCTTTCACGGAAAGATTTACTCATCAAGACATTAACCCATATATTTAGTAGATATGATAGAACCAAGATAACGTTCACCAAGCATACCCCATTGACTGCAAATCCCAACCAATGTACAAAATAATTCTCGGAATTTTTACCGTATATTTCGAACGCAAAGAATAAAGTGGTGGGGAATTCCCCAGATATAAATAGCATCATAACTACACAAATCATAGCATTTGTTCTATGTATAGTATTCTGTGAACCTTTGCTCAAATGCACTTGATGACGTCATCTTGTAATAGTACAAATGCAGTACACCACGGAGAACAGAACAATGCACATTGGTAATATTTGAAGTCCAACCCATCGAAAATATGGCAAATAATCGTATCTGTAAGCTAATATAAAATCTTGTGACAGAACATATTCAACGACAATACTTAACTCCGTAACGTTATTTTCAAACAATCTTATTTCCGCCGTGACGTTGCTTATCATAAGCAACGGTAACATCATCATGGCACAGATAAAGAACGCTGTGACCATTGCTATCACTGTGTTTCTCATGGTGAATAGAAATCGTGATTTAAATGGAAATGCACATATACACAGTCACTGTACAGCAATAATAGTCGTCACTAAGATTGAGAACGAGTGAAATATGATAGGAATATACTCTGATATTACAGAACGTAGTATGTACACAGTCTGCATGTCTTGCATGCTGCTATATGATGCAATAGGGCGGCATATACCAGGCAGAATTACTGTAATGGAATCAGATAACGACAATACTGTTAAAAGAATTGTCACGTGGGATCGGATGTCAGGTCTCGGCCATATACACTGAAATGTTTGAAATTACAGTCACTACTGCTAATGATGAATACACTGCAATATACCATACCGGAAATTCATCATATATGAAGCATTCCATTGTTTATGATCAAGCACCTCCAACTGCAGAAATACGGCCAGTTGTGTTAACTGAATGCTGAAAAAATATACGCCAACACCAGAAATACGGCTAGTTGTAGTCACACAATGCTGTAAGGAGAAAAAATATATAGACATTTATAGGCAGACATATAAGTATTTATGATCATCTAAAACACGCGACAGCCATACAATGTATCTATTCCAAACTGCATTCCGAAAGGATTCTGGGTTGAATAATATTATATCGGTTGAATAATATTATAAGCACTCATTTACTTAGAATAATGAATCATTTAGCCCTCATCAGCCAATCCGCTATTTTAAAATACGCCTCAAGCAGGTTACAACCATACAATATATCTTCCCCAGACTTGATTCCCAAGCATATGGGGTCGAATTAAATACTAGAATGTGTATAATATACCTCTAAAAATTCAACTCAATAGTGTTAATTTAGATATCTTAGCTGACCTTTGTTTATATAATTTTGTTTTTCACTCTGTGTTATTCAAACCATAGCTCTGTCCTTCTTAGATTTACGGATTCTGATTATCCCTTTTGTATTTTCAAAATGTTCTTAACCTCTCATCCGAATCTAATATATATATATATACATAGTTTAATTAACTGAGATGATACCTTGTCAGATAAGGTGAAACTAAAGAGCGATATTATATATGTGTATAAGCGTACAGTACTATATCTTAGATAATAAATAAACGCTTTGAGAAAACCGAAGGGGCAATAAAGAATGGACAATCAAGAGAAACTGGCAACACTGTGTACACAGGACACAGGACGAAAACAAACGAAACAAAAACATAACAGAGAAAACTACAACAGCCAAATGTTGGACATCACTACATGTATAACAATTATCAATTAAATTAAAAGCAAAACAATACACAAAAAAAACAACAACAAAAACAACAAAAATACAAATACATATTAATAAACGCAACGGAATAATTTTACCGTCACGCAAATCATATAACTCAACTATTTTAGAATGCTCGATGAAGGTTATTCCTTAAACACGTCATTCACACTAAATTAGATATCTACCTTTCTTCATTTATGTTAAATTAAATGTTTCTAGCAGTCCGTATTCATCCGATATATCAGCTGTGATACAAAAATACCATTGGCAGTAGAATTATATACTCTGGTGAAATCTGATGAAAAATCTTTGTCATATATTATGTGTTATCATGGAAACAGAGCAACAATCAATGAAGGAAAGGTCGGTTCGATTATCCTGATTAAAACGACAAACAAGAAATATTACACTGTTGGAACAATTCCAAAATCAAATATCAAACATGACAGCTGACTTTCAGTCAACAAAGGAAACATAATTGCAATATATAGTTGTTAAAAGATAAAATAAAATGTCTTTTAAATATTATAAACCATTTTGTCCTATGATCTAGATTTGACATGGAGAAGTACCTGATGAAAGTTATTCCAGAAATGCGTTGTGCGCACTAGATTTTGATATCTACGTTTTCATTACTGTTCGTCGTGATAGTGTTTTGTTCAGAAGGGATTTATTCACTACAATTAATTTGATATACTTATGTAGAGCAGGAGTACCGTACTTTTTCCAAACACAAGATTTTCTTCTGGGAGTTTGATGTGTTGCTATTTTTTTTTTTTTTTTTTTTTTTTCAGTGTATAGTCAATAGTCAATAGGTCATATATTTTATCTTTCCACATTATGATTTTTGTACCATCCCCTGTAATTGTAGATTAATTGATTGATTGATTGCTTTCTGCCCAGCAAGCAGTATATTAGCTCTGTTCAAGAGGAGACAAAGTTAAAAAATATTAAAAAAAAATATACTTAAATAAGGCTGGTATGGAACAACATCAGCAACGACTTTTGACAGCCACTGTAAAATTATAAAGAGTTGGATAGGGACGAAAAATATGTTACTACTATTACTAATATGGTGTCTAACGCCACTTTCAACACTATTTCAGTTGATATTGTTGGCGGTCAGTTTTATTGGGAAGGAAACCAGAGTACACAGAGAAACCGCCGTCCTGCCGAAAGTTACTGACAAGCTTTCTCTAATAATGTTGCATCGAGTACATCTCGCCACAAGCGCGATTCGAACTCACAACTTTAGTGTTTGTCTGCGTTCTGTGCCATTTGCCCACTGTTGCATGTGTCTACAGATTATCCATTGCAGTTTTGTTTAACGTTTATTGTTTTAAGTTTCAATTAATTGCATTGGTCAATATATTTTACAACCTCACAAATTGCAAGGGTATTAATAGATATAATTATAGTGTACCAGGAAATTCTCTTCTAACCATGTTTCCACTGTTCGTGGACATATGTGCATATATTTATATCTCACTAGTGAGCAGCTTTAACATATGGTAGTTCTGGTTTTGTTTGTTATATGGTGTTTAGCGTCACTTTCAACAGTATTTCAGTTTTATTGGTGGAGGTTACCGTAGTACCCAGAAGAAAAACACAGACCAGTCGCAAGTCACTGACACACGTTATCAGATAATGTTGTATCGATTACATTACGCCATGAGCGGGATTATATCTCAAGACTTAAGTGGTGATAGGCACTGATTGCACAGGTAGTTGTAAATTCAACTACCATATAGTCACAACCACGACTGCCCTTACAGTAGTTCTGTATTAGAATAAAATTATATCATAGATAGCGGAAACTAGCAATATTTTATTATTTCTGATTTAATTCCTCTAAAACGATCATTTTAAAACAAACATAAAATACCAAATGTCTGTAGAGAGTATATATAAAAAAAAATGACGGGATGCAAAAAACAAAACACAAACACACAATAAAAGAAGGTAAACAGACCACGAACTACCACAAAAATAAACTGAGCTGGTGAAAATGTCACCTCTTATTTCAGTCATAGCATCTGCCATGATGAAAATAAATAGAAGAAAAAAACTTACATTTGAAACAAACAACACCAACAATAGTATTTTACTTACAATTAAAGCTGTATTGGTGCTGTAATTGTTAACGTGCCTGCCTCGAGTGCGTTAGATCCTGGGTTCGAGATCAGGTCAGGTCAAACAAAAGACTATACAATTGGTATTTGCTACTTTTCCAGTAAACAACAATCACCCCTTCACTCACTATTTTTAGTTTCCTGCAGCAAATTTGAACTAAGGCAAACCATTGGTGACTATCGTTTGCTTCGAGCATATTTCGCAGCTATGTTGTGATTACCGGACTTTACAGGAGAAGAAAGCACGGACAGCTATACATGGTAAGCACATGTCCAGAGAAAGTATTAGCCATTGGTAGATTTATGACAACCTTAATACTTGAGGTTGGTGCCGGGTTTGAATTCTACGTCAGTGGTGTCATAATTGTTATCACCCGTCAAAGACCAAAGCCACTCCTTCGTCCACCCATGCCGCTTCCAACAAAATTATGGAGGGAGTGGAATCATAGTATATTCACCTGACAAATTCTTAGGATCTTAGGTAACAGGGAGAAAGTGCTCATCCTTCGCGATTGCCCGGGTTCACCCCCGGGTTTTTTGTGGGGTGCAAGTTGTTCATATATTTAGTTTTTTGTGTTTTTGTGTTTTTTGTTTTTATGTCTTCCTCTTGTGTCTTGTGAGACCAGTGTTGTCAATATCTCTGAATTGTAAATTGTTAATATCGCATTCGGTTTTCTCTAACGTTTTGGTATCTAGCCAGTAAATACTCAACAATAGTTTTTGATTGTTACGATCAGAATATAACATGCTTCTGACAACAAGAAATAACTGGTATCATTTAGAAAGACAATCGCCACATGTCGATGTTTATTAGATGCTTTATCTTTGAACAGCCAAAGATATTCTTGTCAGTGAAATACATAGTCACCCTAACAACTAATATGATATACAAATACAACATATTGAACTGTAGTAAAACCAAAACCGTCGTTACATATTACACCAGAAAATAGAACGTACACACAAGAGTTCTTGAAAGTATCCTATGATTTGTCCTAAGATATGTCTTAGGGTGATATAGAGTTCTCGGGTTGATACGGCATGTGATACAGATTTTGACATGTAATATTCAGTATATATAACATTTTTCACATCACATGTCATATCAACCTGAGACGCCCATATTAGCCCAAGGGACGAAGGCCCGAGGGCTGATATAGGTCGAGGGTTGATATGGCATGTGATATGAAAATACCATATCATAACCTATTTATCATATACTTCAATGCGTCTTTCTTCATATGTGTGAGAGCTGATCGTTTTCAGAAATTTGGGATATGATGCAATAATGTCATATTATATCTACGCTTTCATTATATATGTATTTAGAGACATAATCCGTATACAGTTACACTTTTTTTTACAACACAAGATGATTCAATCTTTGGTTCATATACTAAAGGAGTTTCATCATTTGTTACATAACGAGCATTTTCCATGTTTTCTTCGTAATCCATGTTGACATTCTCTATCCAGAGTTGTCGTTCCTGCTACGATAGACTCTTCTCTGATGAAAATAAATCACTCATTTCAAATCAATTGTCTCTTAAAAATGATTTGTGATCGTTTTTAACTTTTTAATATTTACCTCCGCAAAATAGTTCTCCAAGAAGTGGGAGGGGGGGGGGGGGAATCATTTTTATGAGAGAATTGATTTGAAATGAGGGATTTATTTTCATCTTTATTGATATTTACAATAATTAAAACAATTTTAAGTACATTTTGTTTACTGTTTCTAACTTTTACAAGAATCTTGTAAAATGGGCGTTGACAGAGATAGAGTCTATAGCATAGCAGGAACGATAACTCTGGATAGAGGATGCCATTTTGATAGCAACAAATGACGGAAGTAAAAATCGATACATTAATAACGAAAACTGATCGGACCAGAAAACGTGAATTTTGGAAGAAATTTGTTTTCCAAAATGTTCATAAAATTTCAAAAATTTCATAAGATTTCAAAAAATTTCAAAAAATTTCAAAAAATTTCATACGATTTCAAAATTTTCAAAATTTAATAAGAATTTCTAAAATTTCTAAAATTCATTAAATTTCAAAATTATAAAAATTTCAAAATTTCAAAAAAATTTCAAAACATTTAAAAAATTCCAATTTTTTTCCCCCAAAAAAATAATTGTGAATAACCAAATACTCGATTTCAAGCAAAATTTCCGGCCGCCATTATGAACAATCAATATGACACCCCTCCCTCCATGTAATATGGCACACATTATTACACCCTCCTTCCCCCAATGTAATACGGGTCAGGTTACTACACCCCTGGAAGATATGACTGGTTGCATTTCGAATTTATCACATATGCAAAATTAAACATATCTTGAGTAAGCATATAATAAATATTTTTACATACCTTTCTTAGATAAGCAGTCTTTCCATCACTGGCAAAATATGTGTACGGTAAATCAAATTGACGAGCGAAATCGGTTTCCACGTCAAATGTGTCAGTCATCATCGTGTTCATCCATTTACCTGTAATTGTTTGATCTTGAACGGTCGAACGATTTTGATAAAGGCGCACTCGATTGACAATAACACAATCTTTGTTTATATAAGTATAATTTATTAAATTGAATTGTTTATTCAATATATGATAATAATAACATTATTCTTAGAAATTACCGTATTATATATTTATGCAAAATATATCGGGTTTATCGATACATAGGGATATATAATAAATGCACTTAATGGCATACAGTCGCTCAGATTGATTTTTTTTTATATTGAAAGTTGCCAATATTCGATGTTTTATACTAAATGCAGTTGAAATTTTTCATAATATCATACATATTTAACCTGTAACCAGAGGAGGCACGACGCTTTGCACACGACACGCATATAACACGTATATTATCGACAACCGGATGTTTACGATTCAGTTTGAAAATGGATTTTGAAGTGAAAACATCTCGTTAAAAAAAATACTTAAATTAAACGTGAATTTATCCAGCTGTCTAACTTTATTTTCAATATGGGATCTCTTGAAATGTATGATCGCAATACTTGTATACAAGTATTGTCAACAATACTTGAATAAAAAAGTGTACAAGTATTGTTATTCCCCCCTCCCCCCCCCCCCCTCAATAGTTGAACTCTATTGATTATGATTATTTTTCTGTTCTGTTATGGAGTGTAAATGAAATTGTGTTTTTATTTAAAGAATCATAATTAATAAATTGTCCATATTTCTTTTCACTTATTTGACATTCTGTTTTATAGAAAAACGGGTATAGTTTAGTTATTGCACAATGCACACACATGTCTCTGCAATACACATCTACAACATTTATCATAATTATTAAAGGTCATTAAACTTAATTACATTTAGTTACGCAACAATACTAAAATATTCTTATCAAAATCACATACATCAAAATACACTAATTAGTTCTCAGGTAAAATACAGGTAACAATACTTCGACAATACTTGTACTTTTTTTATCATATATTTTTTTTATTATATATTTGTATACATAAAGTTCACGTGATCCTCAATATGTTTTAGTGTGAAATCGTATAATCACCATTAAAAAGGCTAAAATATGATATTCTGTGGATTCAAATTGTCACAGGAGATGTTTGATACAACACAAATCACGAAAAATTGGGGGATTTTCCAAGGTCAATTGTGGCGCAATGGATGGAGACTTAAGGAGACATAAGAAATTATTGGAAGCAAAATGATTGATCTATGTCATACTAAAAGGGATAGGAAAAGTTTCCAACAGATTATACAAATATTCATTTTTAATGGTGATCGGTTGAGGACGCTATGAATGAAAAAAAAAATGAAAACTTTCTATTGTTGCAAAGTAAGTTTTATGTTAAATATAATGTGCAATATACATAATATGAACAGTTTGAATAAATATTTACAATTTCAATTTTACAAGCAAATCGTAATAGTTAGTTTATATAATATATCATTAAACCTTATCTACTGATGCAAATGGTTGCTAATCATACAACAAACATGTTTATAATTAAATGCAAAGAAATTCATAGCACATATAATTCCTGTCTATATCAACTATCAACACTGTACGACAACAAGAATATTCATTTCAGAAGCCGGGAATGTTTCCCATTATAAAATGATTGATTGCCATTGTCACAAGAGAAATATGATGCATGTAATTAATTCCTCTCCTAAGTTGCACACTTTACGTACAGAGAAAACAATTCAATTGAGGATCATTTAACTTTGTATACTTGTTTACCATTTCAAATACAGTGATTGTTCTGATCCTTTTGGCTTGTTTTTCTTTGATACAAAACGTAACTCAGAACTTAAATAACGTAGAGCATAACGATCAATTTATAAATAGGTTGGTTTATTACAAAATGTGGTTTTACCATTAGGGATTGGCATGGATTGTCCGGGTTCACTTCGCCTGGGTTGATTTATTGGAACCAGAATAATGAGGTTCATTTGTCAACGTACTAATGGGGTATATTACGAATTTAGTTTGTTGCACATATTTTCATTGGTTATTCAACCCTGAATGTCAGCATATATTCGGAAAACAGACGGGGTATATATGTACATTTTCGGTCTCCCTCATTTGGGCCCCAAAAAACAATAACAACGTGGTTGACAAAAACAGAAATATTTACGCTTCACTGAATCAATATCATAATACGGAATAATAAATGTATTTTTACCAAATTAAATGCTGTTTTTAAACTCAAAACGGTTGTATGAACAAAAAAGATATCTACACCAACCACTCAATTCGTGCAACGGATGCAATTATCCTCGGAAGAAACTGTTCAAAGGCACACATTATGGCAGTTACCAGACACAAATCTGCTTCGTCAGTTGCAGTATATCAACGTGTTTCATCAAAACAAAAACAAGTTATGGGAGACATTATCACAAGTTCTGTTCGTGGAGAGCAACCATCTCAACTATCCTCAATAATGCCACCGCACAGTACTTCCCGGTTGCAACTCATGCCGCCGACACAAAACAGTTCAAGTTCAACATCACTTGTTCAAATGAGAGCCAATACACATGTTTCATCGTCGGCTACGGACGTCGTTGACATTTTGGATGTAAATTATGATGATTTATTTTGTGATTATAACACTCTTACAACAGTTAATTCCGTCACAAACACCAGAACAATTCAGCAATCTCCCATGTTCCACGGCTGTACCATTACAAATTTGAACATAACAATCAACAAGTGAAAGTGTGTTAAAGTTTCCGCCTTTAAAACTTTCGAGGTCACGGGGCCACACCAAGTTTTTGCTTATTGTTAACATTTCAATTATTGAAATTGTTTCACAAACCCGTTGTTTTGTTATGTAATATATTAATGTTATAATTATAAAGTTTATTAAATTTACTGCATATGAAATTGTGTTGATTTAGAAATATTGAACAGGATTTTCCTTTATGAGACACCTCAGTACATAAAATATCACGTGACAAATATTTGACGTCATTGAACAAAGAATGTCAGAGGTACGAAAAGGGACATCTAGAAATACGGAAAATGAAAATAAAAGACGCAAAATATTTAATAAGGTTTTAAATATGAATTGAGACTATGTACGTGGTAAAAAAAACCAAAAGGAAAATAAAAATAAACAAACAAAAAGGAAACAAACAAACAAAAATAAATAAAAAAAAATAAAAAAAAAATGTATACGACAGTTTGGTTCTGTATTTAACAAAAAAATGGTTAAATCCTTAATATATTTGTTATTCAGCTATCAGACAGGGTATATAGATCATAAGCCGGGAATGTCACATTATATACCCTGTCTGATAGCTGAATAACATATATTATTATATTATTTATTAGATCCTAAACAGTACATGAATTGGTAATTAGGTGGATTGTGCTAATTGATCTTAACCAGTACATGCATTGGTAATTAGGTGGACTGTGCTAATTAATCTTAAACAGTACATGAATTGGTAATTAGATGGACTGTGCTAATTGATCTTAAACAGTACATGAATTGGTAATTGGGTGAACTGTGCCAACTGATCTTACACAGTACATGAATTGGTAATTGGGTGGACTGTGCTAATTGATCTTAAACAGTACATGAATTGGTAATTTGGTGGACTGTGCTAATTGGTCTTAAACAGTACATGAATTGGTAATTGGGTGGACTGTACCAATTGATCTTAAACAGTACATGAATTGGTAATTAGGTGAACTGTGCTAATTGATCTTAACCAGTACATGCATTGGTAATTAGGTGGACTGTGCTAATTAATCTTAAACAGTACATGAATTGGTAATTAGATGGACTGTGCTAATTGATCTTAAACAGTACATGAATTGGTAATTGGGTGAACTGTGCCAACTGATCTTACACAGTACATGAATTGGTAATTGGGTGGACTGTGCTAATTGATCTTAAACAGTACATGAATTGGTAATTTGGTGGACTGTGCTAATTGGTCTTAAACAGTACATGAATTGGTAATTGGGTGGACTGTACCAATTGATCTTAAACAGTACATGAATTGGTAATTAGGTGAACTGTGCTAATTGATCTTAACCAGTACATGAATTGATCATTGGGTGGTTTTACCCCGAGCTGATTGAACCTAACCAGTACATGAATTGAACATTAAGTGATCTTACTCTGGCCTAATTGAACGTAAAGAGTACGTGATTTGGCCATTTGATTATAATTTAATTTGATTTTAATACTGCAATCTGATTGGCTAATCCACCGGGAGAAAATTTTGGTCATACTTGATAACCTGGGTTGGTATTGTGACGTCACCAACGTGTTCATCCGCCAACGACAAATTCAAATAAGCACATGAAATAATCGTAAGTAAAATCGAGGAATCATCAAATGTTATTGTACAAATTAAATTATAAGGAATATTTGAAATTGTTGAACAGGTAATACTTGTATAACCTGTTCAACAATTTCAAATATTCCTCAAATACCTCCCAAATCTGATTGAACCGAAATGACGCAATATCGATAATTGGATGGCTTTATCCTTGACTGATTGGACCTAAACAGTATATGAATTAATCATTAGGTGGTCACATGCAAAATTACATGTACATTTGTATATTTCAGTGGCGTAGCAATGGACTGGAAAGTGGAGAGCAAGCCTTAAGGGTGGACCTGAAAATGTGAATGGAAGCACTTGAAGTGTACAGACAAATATGGGGGAAGCTTCAGGAGACGATCTGATAGAGTAGGGGCATAGTGGTGGACCTAGAGTATGTGTCGCCCGGGACAGCAATTGAATTGACCTCTGACACCACACCTACCCACAAAAATACAACACACTGATTCCCTGCTATATATAATAACTAGTTTGTATGCTATTGTAATATTATTTTCAAATACTCAAATATTGTATTTTTTAAATGCACACCAAACATACTGAAACGTTAATAGAAACATTTAATCATCAAGCAAAAACCATATATAGGGGAAATGTTTTAAAAAAAATGTGAAAAAAATAAGACTATTGTTATTTCTAAAATGAAAGCTACCACTTTCTACAGAGCAACGTTTCTTGCTTTTTTGCTGACAAATTCGCATGATATACACAATTTACTAAAACCTACATTACAATACTGTCAAGTACCGGTGAATGGATCATGCGGGATGTGACTTGATCACAAAGTAAAACAATATACTGATGATAATTAAATAGCAAAACAATATACTGATGATAATTAAATAGCAAAGATATAACACGTGAATAAGCTGGTATACAATAAAGAAATTTGAAAAACAAGTTCAGCTGAAAATCAAAGGTAAAATACGGTTGGTCGATAATAGCTCGCCATAGCGCGACCAAAATGAAACCACTAAGCCATTAATCTGATTAAATGTAGATCTCCACACGTGCTCTCTATTATTTCCTATCGATTGTTTGCTTATCGCCTCCTGGAAGATCACTGATCTGCAGGTGTAATTGTTTTACTGTAACGCCCTGTTTTAATTGCTAAATGATGGGCACTGTTAGTTTTTCCCTCGGTGATTTAGGAATTCTAGTTATGTCGTTAGTTCAAATTACCAAAATCTTGCTATGAAATAAAAGTTTACCTGAATTATTATCCTTCACCTTTGTTTATTTCATCTTGACTTTTTTGGAGAAAATATAGGTTTGATTTCCAAGTGTTGAAATCCAATTGGAAAAGGGATGCACGTTTTTCACTACTGTCTAAACATTGTATTGTCTGTTCTTTAATATACGGTTTTTGGTGGAGTTCGTGTTACTTGGTCTTTAGCTTTATGTGTAGGTTTTGTAGATAGTTGTTTGTCCTTCAGTCCTTTTTCTTTTGGACATTGTGTTGTCTGTTCTTTAATTTACGGTTTTTGGTGGAGTTCGTGTTACTTGGTCTTTAGCTTTATGTGTAGGTTTTGTAAATAGTTGTTTGTCCTTTTGTCCTTTTTCTTTTGGCAATTGTGTTGTCTGTTCTTTATCGATTTACGGATTCTGCTATCTTCAAACTCTTGCTATGACTTCTGATTAACTCTCGGTATCTTCAAACTTACCTTCTTACCATCATTATAGGATGTTAGGATTATGGTGTTTAATGCCACTTTCAACAATATTTCAGCTATACGGTGGCAGTTAGTTTTATTGGCGGAGAAGACCGGAATACCAGGAAAAAAAGCATTATTAGAAAATACTACCACAAGGTACTAATGTTGATCAACTATTTCGATATTTAGCTAAAACCAAATTAGAAGTTAACTTTTGGCATAATTTTTCTTAGAAAAGGTAGTATTTTAATTTTACTGAGATTGATATTAAGCATCAATTTGCTATGACCACAGACCACCACTTCTGTTAATTTTAAGCTAACATTTCTTTGAGACCTAAATATGCCATTCTGATAAAAGGTTGTAGTGGTACAACACAATGGAGATGTTTTTGTCTTCGATATAATGCCTGTGATCAGGGCCGGATTGTGACCTTTTGCGACATTACATAGCCTGAAGTAAACTCATCGCAAATTCTTTAAATAAACTAGGATAGCTATCTGTTGATTGTTAATAAAAAATATTCTGAGACCCGCAAGCTTGGGGGGCCCCAGGCTGTAGCCTATAGGACAATCCGACCCTGTCTGTGATATTTATAATATAAAGATCAATATCACTTGGTTATTGTCAAAATTTGATGGAACAATATAGAATGTATACAGCGAAAACGACAGGTAAATATTATATTGGAAAAAATATTAGTCCAAATGTTTAAAAACAACTTATAATACGACGCAATGATAAGCTATTTTTATCTTGAACAGGCTAATTATATGTGTAGATTTCTATTTAAATCATATTGTATGGTTAAATACATTTCAATCGGACACTATCGTAGTTTCCCGTCGGCATTTGCCATATTGTTTACACTGGTTACGCAATAGTTCATCGAGCTATGAGCGAATAAAAAAAACAAGTAGTGCTCTTGGTCAATCAAAAGTCACAAACATAAACATTAATTATATAAGAATTATGCGTATTTTTCACTATAAATGGGCTTCAAAATCAGTAAATAGTAATATGCCCTGTGATGAAACATTTTTATTATGGGGGAAAATAAATCCCCATCGCAATTAGTTAGTGTTTAGGTTATTGGTTTTGAAAGGTGGCATCCCTCTATTGCTTAGAGTAATGGACAGATTGCCAACATCGCAGTGTAAATAGGAGTCAAACTGGGAAACCTAAAGCCACATCGTTGGTGAATTGGTATGGATGAATCCATTTAAGCTATGCTATCTCTATTATTTAATCGGGTAGGTTAACAGAAACGGTCTGTACTCAAACATAATCATTTTGTTCAAACAGTCATGAAATGACATTCTTTGGAAAATGATGATAAAGGTACAAAACGTCACAAGACTGAAGACTTGTATTACACTTTGACAGAATACACTGTTACAAGAAGCAGACGATATCAAACACAATACATTATGACGAACTGAATGAATGACACACATTATACAATTATTACACATAAGAATATAAGTACACGTGACCGCTATACAGGTAACACTTATGTATCATGTAAATCATAAGAATGATATTTACACTGTTATATGATTTTTTTCTATTAAATAAAATTTCTTATCCACTTCTTGTGAACTGTGAATAATTAATAGAACGAACATCATTATTATAATTATGAAGATATTTCTCTTACGATGCACTAAGTTTCAATTTGAGTGAGTGAGTGGTTGTTACTTAGCGCCAACGCAGCAATATTTCAGCCATATCATGGCGAGAACAAGTTAATTTTCAATGAAATGATGATGAGGTTCGCTTTGTACTCGACCAATACGCTTAGTTGGATTGTTATAGTGATAGTTCACTGAAACAACATTCCGCGGATAGACATGTTTCCCCATTTGGACACATTATCCTGATTCCGAGTTAACCAGCATTTGCTCTTTCTCCTAAATGCTGTGTGGTTAGCGGAGAAGCAGCAAATATCCATTTCATAGTTGTTGGTTTGACCTGGTCGGGACTCGGAACACACGATCTACCACACTCGAGGCGATAACCATTACACAACCGATGCGGTTAGCATTACACAGTAAAGTGACGTATTCATGACGTGTTGTCTTTCATGCATGTGACATCATATCTTCCTCGGAAGTTATTCGAGAACAACTCGCAGTAAAGTGAAGTGTTCATGAAATGTTGTTTATCGTACATGTCATATCTTCCTCGGGAGTTAGTCGAGCACTCCTCGCAGTAAAGTGAAGTGTTCATGCAGTGTTCATGGAATGTTGCCTTTCGTATATGTCATATCTTCATCGGGAGTTAGTGGAGCACACCTAGCAGTATTCGAGTATCCGATGCGGTTTACCCGTTTTGACTATTTCTCGATTTTGAATATGGGTAACACGAAAGGTACCACAAGTGGAGCAGGAATTACTCACTCTTTCAAAGCATACTCAGTTATGATTTGTGGTGTTCCTTTTTTAGTTTTCAGTGTACATTACTTGTGAAGTGTGTTTGTCCATGTATCACGATGGTGTCGTTTGGAATAAATTTATTATATCTTTTGATCACGTCTTGGTACCATTTAACTTTAGTTATTTAAAACAACGCATTAATTAAGTAATTGTAGAGGAAATCAACATTCCCGGAGAAAACCAACAATTCTCGGCAAGTACATGTATACATTTCATAATAATAATGTTATTAAAACTTGTATCCGATCTCCTTTTGCTTTGATATTATGCAAATAAAATATATTTAATTCAGCTTAATTCACATGTGGACCACATCTTACAGTAAAGTGGAGATTTCATGAAATGTTGTCTTTCGTATATGTCATATATTCCACGGGTGTTATTATCTGAAGATAATGATGATGTTCGTCCTCCATGTCTTGTAGATCTTCATAGCTATGTAGAGTATGATCAACTGTTTTGTCGTCACTGGCAGTTGAATTGTGGACTGTTTCATCACCACTGACAGTTGAAAGGTGGACTCTTTTGTCGTCACTGGCAGATGAATGGTGGACTGTTTTGTCGTCACTGGCAGTTGAATGGTGCACTGCTTTGTCGTCACTGGCAGATGAATGGTGGACTGTTTTGGCGTCACTGGCAGATGAATGGTTGGCTGTTTTGTCGTCACTGGCAGATGAATTGTGGACTGTTTGATCGTCATTGGCAGATGAATGGTGGACTGTTTGATCGTCACTGGCAGATGAATGGTGGACTACTTTGTCGTCACTGGCAGTTGAATGGTGGACTGTTTTGTCGTCATTGGCAGTTGAATGGTGGACTGTTTTCTCGTCACTCTCAGTTAAATGGTGGACTGTTTTCTCGTCAGTGGCAATTGAATGGTAGACTGTTTTGTCGTTACTGGCAATTGAATGGTGGACTGATACGCTATCATCAATGGTATAATGTCTCCACGTAACCGATTGATAAGATGTAGAATCAATTTCATCGTAATTTGATTCATTCTGATGACTGTCAGTTTCATTAGTTGTGACGTGGAGGCTTGGATTCCTGTAAGTGAAGAGACTGAATATTGTATCTATAAGGAAGCTCATTATTAGTCATTAAATAGTTTACCTTTACCTCTCATGGTACGGTGTACTCGATATAATCTTACGATATGCTTGTAAGTAGCCCAGGTTGGTCTCTGTAGAGATATTTAATGCTTCTCCACCAATGAAACATACAGCAACGATATACCTGATATATTTGGTCAAGTGCAAACGTGGATATTCTAATTTAGTGTGCACACGGCAGCAAGAAAACAATAATAAAACATGTCGCCGCCGAAGCAGCACTGACTACTTGGCTGTTGATACCATGGAGATTATCAACCCAGTGGCAGTAATATAAACCTTGATATCTAATTAAAATATGTTGCAATGAAAACGTAGATATCAAATTTATTGCTCACAACGCGTATCTGAATAACCTTCATCAGGTACGCTTAAAATCAAAAGACTGGAAAGCTAAATAGTTTAATGTTTTGGAAGCAATTAAACCAAAATGACCTAAACATGATAGCCAAAATCGGCTATGATCAGCTATGCATGAGAGAGGAGAACCTTAGTCTTAGGAACTGCAAATTTCATTATTTGTATTTAAATCATGTCAGTGCCGGAGCACTGACTACTGGGCGGATGATACTCTCGGGAACTAATAGTCTACCAGCAGAGGTATCGACTCAGTGATAGTAATGCAAATACCAAATTCATCAAGTACGTTACAATTATTGCATGAAACCAATATTCGGATCGTCTTTACCTCTAGTTGTTTGTAGTGGGGTCCATGTTTTATTTATTTTGTTTTATTGCGCATGGTGGTGTCCCACACGATTTGTCTATATGAATAACACGGTGCTTACCTTTCACGAGCATCTGGCTCCACGCCCCTTTTTTGTGGGATACGTGTTACTCATCTTTTTTGCTTTCTGTGTTTTTATTTTTGTTCTCTACTGGTTAATAAATGGTATCGTTTAGACACATAATAATGCATGGTTTCTATATTTACCTTGTATTCAAAACTATGTTGTGACCTTTGTACCCTACAATAATAAAATGTTATAGTGTTAAATGAGGTTAAGTTCGATAACTCCCGTATTCCGTACACATCAATCTTAATCTATTTCGGGCGATGTTTTTTTCATTATTAAGTCTCGTACACAACTTGGTAGACATTGTTTATACTCTGCTTCTTAGTTCTACTATTCTTGTTGGGAATTGGTGTCGGTCTCTGTGATAAACTCACAGAGCTGTCCAGCACGTCCCTAGGTGATGCATAGCGAGATCTCTTGATGTGCATTATCAGGATATAATATGGACAGCCTGACAGCGAACAATAGTGGGTGTCGTATTTTGGAGTTTGGGTGTGGCACGCGTTTAGCGTTTTGCACGTTAAAAGCCCATTTTGTTGATTTAAAAACAAGGAGGGTCGTTGTATCTGCTTTGTCAAAGACTATTATTGTATCTTCCTAACTTTCCATACTTTTCTAGTGGAAGCCAAAAGTTGTTCAACCTGTTGTCAAATTAATCCCTCATTTATTCATACTTTTTAGATATTGTTGATCTTCTTCTCGTCCTGAATATGTATGAAATATTTCCTACTGGACATTAAAGATACCATCAATCAATAAATCAATCAATATTATTCTTGTTTCTTTCTTTCTTCACTGTCCCCAAAATATGTCGGAAGCATTTCTCGATAGCTTTAAGTCGTGATATTTTAAACGCTTGGCAGTTTTCAAACCCATATCTCTAGATTTGTTCTCAACATTTTGCATAGGGCTCAAGAAATGGAATATTCTGAAGGTCCAAAGAGAGTTGCGGTTTACATAAGAACATGATGCTAACAAGAAGCCAGTGAACCAGGGGTTCCTATTGGCTAAGTTGAAGTCTTGACTTCGCAAGTTTTAAGATCGGGA
The DNA here is from genome assembly GCA_963383655.1 of Bathymodiolus septemdierum. NCBI lineage: Eukaryota > Metazoa > Mollusca > Bivalvia > Mytilida > Modiolidae > Bathymodiolus > Bathymodiolus septemdierum. The sequence goes on along the minus strand of OY726523.1, from coordinate 47,591,599 downwards.
CTGTATATAACGTTTATACAGGATTCCGGTTGATTCAGGGTTCGGTTTAGACAGATTTAACTGGATATAAACTAGACAAAGCGTGTTCAAAATAAATATCTCACAAGTTCTATTTGATTTAGGGATAGCCAGTCACAACAAAATTAACAATATGAACCACTCCTTTTGCAAATATTCAACTCCTAACATGGAAATTTATTGATACACTCTTAGGATAAACAAAACAATGAGGTCAGGTTACTAACTCTCAAATATCATTTCGTAAATATGTGTGAATATCTGAAATGTTTATATTAAATATAACTATTGAGCCAAAACATACGCTTTAGAATGTTTAATGCATAAAGCAAATTATATTTGAGCTCACCTGTGGGACGAGGATAAACACGGTCGCACAATAGTATGAATGTCAACTGGACATTGATAAGTAAGAAAGGATATGGATGTAAGTGAACATGAAAAAGGAGCAGCTCTTTACTGTTCGTTCTACCTTTCACAACCATAGTAGTGTTTTCAACAATCAGCATAACTTATACCTTATAATGAGTGCGAAACGTACCTAACTGCAGGCGAATATTATTCTTTCCTTCCTTAACGTATGCAGATAAAGGCTATAGTTGGCCGTCTTTGTCGTCCAGGTGGTATTTGGCGGCCCTTAGAAGATTAGTTCCCACATGCGATGCTAAAGGTTTTATAGTGTAACTACATGTCTTTGTAGACCAGAGATTACCGAGGCAATTTCGAATTGTAGTTGGATTTACGCCCCTCGGTGTGTGCTTGTGTATGCTATCAGTAGCGTTGTGATTAGGAATCCCACAAATAGCTGGCAAGATATACTCTACACAATGTTATCGGATAGAGTTTGTCGAACTTTACTGTGTGTAAGGTCTGTTTCTATCTGGGTATCTGTTTTCACCACCTATCTAATGAACCGACTCGATGAATCTAAAATATTGTTGAAATATCGTTCTAATTCCATGATCCCAATCCTAATATAACTAAAGTTAATCTCCCCTCAGGCATCGGTAACCTAAGCCGATGTTGGCTATACTGTTTCGTCATTAAAGTCTTTTAAATTATTTGGCTTTCCAGTCTTTTGATTTTGTGAGTAACAGATGAAGGTTATCACAGAAACACTTCGTACCAGATGAAGGTTATTACAGAAACACGTCGTACCAGATGAAGGTTATTACATAAACACGTCGTACCAGATGAAGGTTACTATAGAAAAACGTCCTATCAGATGAAGGTTATTACAGAAACACATCGTATCTGATGAAGGTTATTACAGAAACACGTCGTACCTGATGAGGGTTATTACAGAAACACGTCGTGCCAGATGAAGGTTATCACAGAAACACGTCGTACCAGATGAAGGTTATTACAGAAACACGTCGTACCTGATGAAGGTTATTACAGAAGCACGTCGTACCAGATGAAGGTTATTACAGAAACACGTCGTACCAGATGAAGGTTATTACAGAAACGCGTCGTACCTGATGAGGGTTATTACAGAAACACGTCGTACAAGATGAAGGTTATTACAGAAACACGTCGTACCAGATGAAGGTTATTACAGAAACACGTCGTACCAGATTAAGGTAATAACAGAAACGCGTCGTACCTGATGAGGGTTATTACAGAAGCACGTCGTACCAGATCAAGGTTATTACAGAAACAAGTCGTACCAGATGAAGGTAATTACAGAAACACGTCGTACCTGATGAAGGTTATTACAGAAGCACGTCGTACCAGATGAAGGTTATTACAGAAACACGTCGTACCAGATGAAGGTTATTACAGAAACGCGTCGTACCTGATGAAGGTTATTACAGAAGCACGTCGTACCAGATGAAGGTTATTACAGAAGCACGTCGTACCAGATGAAGGTTATTACAGAAACACGTCGTACCAGATGAAGGTAATTACAGAAACGCGTCGTACCTGATGAGGGTTATTACAGAAGCACGTCGTACCAGATCAAGGTTATTACAGAAACACGTCGTACCAGATGAAGGTAATTACAGAAACACGTCGTACCAGATGAAGGTTATTACAGAAGCACGTCGTACCAGATGAAGGTTATTACAGAAACACGTCGTACCAGATGAAGGATATCATCGAAACACGTCGTACCAGATGAAGATTATTACAGAAACACGTCGTACCAGATTAAGGTTATTACAGAAACACATCATATCAGATGAAGGTTAGTACAGAAACACGTCGTCCTAGATGAAGGTTATTACAGAAACACGTCGTACCAGATGAAGGTTATTACAGAAACACATCATATCAGATGCAGGTTAGTACAGAAACACGTCGTACCAGATGAAGGTTATTACAGAAACACATCGTCCTAGATGAAGGTTATAACAGAAACACGTCGTACCAGATGAAGGTTATTACAGTAACAAGTCGTACCAGATGAAGGTTATAACAGAAAACGTCGCACCTGATGAAGGTTATTACAGAAACACGTCGTACCAGATAAAGATAATTGCAGAAACACGTCGTACCAGATGAAGGTTATTACAGAAGCACGTCGTACCAGATGAAGGTTATTACAGAAACACGTCGTACCAGATGAAGGATATCACCGAGACACGTCGTACCAGATGAATGTTATCACAGAAACGCGTCGTACCTGATGAAGGTTATTACAGAAACACGTCGTACCAGATGAAGGATATCACAGAAACACGTCGTACCAGATGAAGATTATTACAGAAACGCGTCGTACCTGATGAGGGTTATTACAGAAGCACGTCGTACCAGATGAAGGTTATTACAGAAGCACGTCGTACCAGATGAAGGTTATTACAGAAACACGTCGTACCAGATGAAGGTAATTACAGAAACGCGTCGTACCTGATGAGGGTTATTACAGAAGCACGTCGTACCAGATCAAGATTATTACAGAAACACGTCGTACCAGATGAAGGTAATTACAGAAACACGTCGTACCAGATGAAGGTTATTACAGAAGCACGTCGTACCAGATGAAGGTTATTACAGAAACACGTCGGACCAGATGAAGGATATCATCGAAACACGTCGTACCAGATGAAGATTATTACAGAAACACGTCGTACCAGATTAAGGTTATTACAGAAACACATCATATCAAATGAAGGTTAGTACAGAAACACGTCGTCCTAGATGAAGGTTATTACAGAAACACGTCGTACCAGATGAAGGTTATTACAGAAACACATCATATCAGATGCAGGTTAGTACAGAAACACGTCGTACCAGATGAAGGTTATTACAGAAACACATCGTCCTAGATGAAGGTTATAACAGAAACACGTCGTACCAGATGAAGGTTATTACAGTAACAAGTCGTACCAGATGAAGGTTATAACAGAAAAACGTCGCACCTGATGAAGGTTATTACAGAAACACGTCGTACCAGATAAAGATAATTACAGAAACACGTCGTACCAGATGAAGGTTATTACAGAAGCACGTCGTACCAGATGAAGGTTATTACAGAAACACGTCGTACCAGATGAAGGATATCACCGAGACACGTCGTACCAGATGAATGTTATCACAGAAACGCGTCGTACCAGATGAAGGTTATTACAGAAACTCGTCGTACCAGATGAAGGATATCACAGAAACACGTCGTACCAGATGAAGGTTATCACAGAAATGCGTCGTACCAGATGAAGGTTATTGCAGAAACACATCGTATCAGATGAAGGTTAGTACAGAAACACGTAGTACCAGATGAAGGATATCACAGAAAGACGTAGTATCAGATGAAGGTTATTACAGAAACAACACATCGTACCAGATGAAGGTTATTACAGAAACACGTCGTACCAGATGAAGGTTATTACAGAAATACGTAGTACCAGATGAGGGCTATTACAGAAACACATCGTCCTAGATGAAGGTTATTACAGAAACACGTCGTATCAGATGAAGGTAATTACAGAAACACGTCGTACCTCATGAAGGTTATTACAGAAACACGTAGTACCAGATGAAGGTTATCACAGAAACACGTCGTACCTGATGAAGGTTATTACAGAAACACGTAGTACCAGATGAAGGTTATCACAGAAACACGTCGTACCAGATGAAAGTTATTACAGAAACACGTCGTACCAGATGAAGGTTATCACAGAAACACGTCGTACCAGATGAAGGTTATTACAGAAATACGTAGTACCAGATGAGGGTTATTACAGAAACACATCGTCCTAGATGAAGGTTATTACAGAAACACGTCGTACCAGATGAAGGTTATTACAGAAATACGTAGTACCAGATGAGGGTTATTACAGAAACACATCGTCCTAGATGAAGGTTTTTGCAGAAACACGTCGTACCAGATGAAGGTTATTACAGAAACACATCGTACCAGATGAAGGTTATTACAGAAATACGTAGTACCAGATGGGGATTATTACAGAAACACATCGTCCTAGATGAAGGTTATCAGAGAAACACGTCGTACCAGATGAAGGTTATTACAGAAACACGTCGTACCAGATGAAGGTTGTTACAGAAACACGTCGTACCAGATGAAGGTTATTACAGAAATACGTAGTACCAGATGAGGGTTATTACAGAAACACATCGTCCTAGATGAAGGTTATTACAGAAACACCTCGTACCAGATGAAGGTTATTACAGAAACACGTCGTACCAGATGAAGGTTATTACAGAAATGCGTAGTACCAGATGGGGGTTATTACAGAAACACATCGTCCTAGATGAAGGTTATCACAGAAACACGTCGTACCAGATGAAGGCTATTACAGAAACTCTTCGTACCAGATGAAGGTTGTTACAGAAACACGTCGTACCAGATGAAGGTTATCACAGAAACACGTCGTACCAGATGAAGGTTGTTACAGAAACACGTCGTACAAGATGAAGGTTATTATAGAAACACGTCGTACAAGATGAAGGTTATTACAGAAACACGTCATACAAGATGAAGGTTATTACATAAACACGTCGTACAAGATGAAGGTTATTACAGAAACACGTCGAACAAGATGAATGTTATCACAGAAACACGTCGTACAAGATGAAGGTTATTACAGAAACACGTCGTACAAGATGAATGTTATCACAGAAACACGTCGTACAAGATGAAGGTTATTACAAAAACACGTCGTACCAGATGAAGGTTATTACAGAAATACGTAGTACCAGATGAGGGATATTACAGAAACACATCGTCCTAGATGAAGGTTATCACAGAAACACGTCGTACCAGATGAAGGTTATTACAGAAACACGTCGTACCAGATGAAGGTTGTTACAGAAACACGTCGTACCAGATGAAGGTTATCACAGAAACACGTCGTACCAGATGAAGGCTGTTACAGAAACACGTCGTACAAGATGAAGGTTATTACAGAAACACGTCGTACAATATGAAGGTTATTACAGAAACACGTCATACAAGATGAAGGTTATTGCATAAACACGTCGTACAAGATGAAGGTTATTACAGAAACACGTCGTACAAGATGAATGTTATCACAGAAACACGTCGTACAAGATGAAGGTTATTACAGAAACACGTCGTACAAGATGAATGTTATCACAGAAACACGTCGCACAAGATGAAGGTTATTACAGAAACACGTCGTACCCACCATTTTAGATATCTACGTTTTTAATAATAATATACCTTGTTTGTATACAAAACCAGCAGCAACAATCGTAGCCATGACAACAAGTATACCAGCAGCAGATATTGCGAAATATATGTACATAATGTCAAAGGTTGCTGTTTGTCCTAAAAATACAAGAAAGCGTCATAGCAACTTGGTGTTTTAAGATTATGTTCCATAACATTTAATAAAAACAAATTATATGAGTTCCATCTTTTGCTCTGTAAACAAACACTTGTGCGGTCGACACATTTATTAATTATTTAATTATTTAAACTGTTGTTAAGGTTTTTTAAAACATCCCTATTCACTGGAAATATTCAACATATTCAAAAGTTAATACATATGTGATGTGTAATTAAAACACACAAACACAATAGTACATCTACAGCTGTTCCATCAATAGGACTTTCCCATTGTTAATGAGTTATTGTCTGCTCGAATCTGGCATGATAAAAGATAGAACAGCCAATCTGCGTCACATAAATTGGTTCAACCTTGCCCTCAAACGTAACCATGCATGACAGTTTTTCGCACCGTTAGACATTACAGAATCGAAATAATTCATGGAAGCCATCCACGCTACCGCCCGGGATAAACTCCGAATATTCTTATAAGAAGCAGGAACACTTCCCTTTGCTCATCTTTTTAGGGTTTGTTTTGTTGTGCTATTATGGGTCTTTACAATTTCCGCACAAAAACTATATTTTGTTGGTCTTTACCTCCTGTTTGTAGGAGGGACCATGTCTTATTTATGTTATTTGTGTTTGTTTGTGCAAAGTGGTGTTCAACACGTTTTGTGTTGTGTTTTTGCTTTGGCTTTATTCGTCTTGTGTTTGCTCCATGTTGCCCTGGATTGTTCATTTTTGATTGCTCCTTCGGTGTTCCCTAACTTGTATCCTGCCAAGCCATGCTAACATTATTAACACAGAATGAATTGTTTCTTAATTATCCTTTGAATTATCACTGTTATAGAGGAGAGTTAATCGCTTGTAATAATGAATTCCTATGGAAGCCATTTGACCACAGTTTTAACTATAATAAATGGGATGTGAAATCAGGTGCTCCGGAAACGTTCTTGGGTTTAAAATAAATATATTTGTTCATAATAAACTAAAATGATCAGAAAACAGTTACAATGAAACGTATGCAGTCCTATGTTACATTGTATAGTGTAATTAACTGCGCACGCATGAAACATATACGTACACATTATAAACAAAGAGAACAAATAAACATAATATGGAAAAAAAGAAAAACGAAATGTGGTTTGATAAGGCGGCATTTAGTGGGGTACGAGAAAACACCTAGTTTTCTTTTGACGTCTGGTAATTCCTACCTTCTGTTAATAAGTTGACATCGATTGCACTTAAAAATCGATTTAACATGGACAATCAAAAAGGAAATGAGATTCATTTTCATGTTAAGTCCTCTGAAAAACCTCGTTTTCCTGTGGCGGTGTTATGTCTTTAAACTGAAAATATAACATACCTTCTGTTGTTTTGTTAATGGATGACGTTGCATCGCCTCCAAATATAGCATGGAAGTCTTGTTGGTTAAATACAGCCTCGGTACTACCATATTTATTTTGAATCTGACAGTTTATTGTCGAATTTAAATAATCCATTGTATCATAACTGATATAGGTCTTCATACCATTTGTTCTGACTAGTTTCTGATAACAGAATAAATTTATATCAACATTGGAAGAAATATCTGTTAAATTACCGTCCATTAACTTGTCGTCATAATACCATTTGATCTTAACTGAAGATACACTCGTAAAAAAATAAACTGACAGTATATAGACGCCATGTTGTACGGATACGTGTTGGTCTGTTATAATAGGTGACCCTACAAAAAATAAACAATGATTAGCATAGGTGACTAAAGTGGTCACAATCATTCGAAGATGTGTGGGTTTTTTTAAATTACACTATGTAACTGTATAATCTTTCAGGTTCTGGACTTCTACGAACATAATAACGCAATCCTTAACTAACGAATGAGAAAAAGAAATAATGACTTGGTGAAGAAACCATAATATCCTCCAGAGAAGCATAGAATTTCCGTAAATCATTGAAACAGATGACCACATAAGGTTTTATCGAGTACAGCTGATAACGGTAGTACTCAAAATCCTTAATACTGATAGTCAAATATTGCACAGGTGTACATTCAAACACCATGCGATCGCGGGCACGGAAACATTTACTGCATTGTGGTTATGCTCATATTCCCTTTATTATATCCCAATAATTTTAATATATATTTGTCCGTGCACTATGTTTAATAATTAAAATTGCATTTTAGGGAAGACTAGAAATTCTCTTCTAATGTTTATGCTATAAATCACGACACGTTTCTCGAATAATAAAAACGTTGATATCAAACTTAGTGCACACGACGCGTCTCTGAAATAGTATTCGCCAAACAATTTGATCAGCCAAATAATGTTAAAATCTTTGCTATTTAATAATTTTACTCTACCATAAACTATCAAATCTGTGGAAGTTGAAACATTTACACCCTTAGAAGTCCAAGAACATATATATGTTCCAGTGTCCTGATAGTCGCAGTATCGTATGTCCAAACTGGAAACACCTGTGGATACGGGGCCATTAAGAGATCGAATATATACACCACTTCTATAATGATGCCATGTATTGTCCCATACATTGGTGTCATATGCCTCAATAGTGCATATTAATTTGATGTTCTGAGATGTGTTACAGGAATTCGGTGATTCTATGGACACATTAGGTTCTACAAATAAAAACAAACATATTGGCATTGTATTCCGTGTGGACAATATTACCATGATATCATCATTTCACTAAGAGATGGTCTGAGGGTTTGGGACGATGCAAATAGTTTCAATCCCTACATATTTCATTAGAGTCCTCGTATTAAGCCAGAACAGTGGGCGTACACACATACACACACATAGTTGAAAGGTAGTTAAACATGTACACGTCAAAGTGGCACAATAAAATAATGATTTAATATATGAGTTGGCCATGCAAAGACAGTTTTGCTAGAACAATATGCAAATCTCCATTTTGCCAAGCAAGCATGTAAAGTTTCGATTTTGCATTTACAATGCAGGAGTTCCAAGTACAAAGGGCAATAACTCCTACAAAACTGGTTCAATCAAGCTGTCCAAACAATATGCACACCTCCATATAGCAATAAACAAGCATGTATTTAATATACAGTTGCGCGTGCAGACCTTTTGTGATGAACGGATCGACAGGAATAAAGCAATGTATTTACTCCATAGCTTGACGTTACACAACAATGAACACTGATAAATCTGAATATTCCGTAAACCGTAGATTTTTTCTGAGCGCATCCAACGAGAGTTTTGTCAGGAATTGTACTGCTATTTTGGAGTTGTATGAATATTTACGGTTCAAATTATTCTGAAGGCCATGCTCATCTGAAAAATTACCCATTTTTAGCGTTATTTTGGTCTTTATTTCAGGTTAAGTTTTTCAAATACGCCAAGTTTGCTCGTTAAATGCGACAGCCAACTCACCGCGGACGTAATCCCATTTAACAATATGAACGACGGTGGTCCCGCAGCTGGTCTATTGTCTCTTGTCGAAGTGTCGAAGAATGCTATTGGAACAATGGTTAATGCATTTGATTACGTGACATTTATACACAGGCTTACCTGAGATTTACCAGGAAAATTTTGAAAAAAACGTGAAATCATAAATTTCCATAATTACTGATTTTTAATTTGACCAAGTTATTTCAATCTTTCGGAAATACGGCCTTTTCTGCTAATATATTCACTGAAGTTAGACATAGAGTACACAATTATTGGGTATCAATAAAATTTCATATGTAAAAACGTTATGTACAATCTGTCATTTACAACCGGTGTACCCGTTCAATCTGTAATCATGTTGGACTGGATTCAGCTTTCCTCGTCGCTGGACTCGTCGTCATCAAAGTCAATTATTATTGGAGGAATCTCACTCCTATTAATGCAATTCTCTTTCCCATACTCCTTTTCTATTTTTGTTACATGGTCTTCTGCCTTCGCCCAAACTTCCTTTGTAATTCTGCCAATCCCCCCATAAACAAGTTCTTTCACATCCTTCAAACGAAAAGTTGTATTGTTTTCTGCAACAAACTCTTTAACCTGTACCCAAATAAGTTCTATGGGTTTCAATTCTCAATGGCGAACAGGGATTATAAGAACTTCGTGACCGTCTAGGTTGGCAATGTTATCAGTTTTAAAAACGGAAAAGGGCTTCTTAAATTTGATTTTTTCATAAAGTATTTTTTTTTAGTTTCAAGGGGTTGAAATGGAATGTTGTGTTTTGAAATATAATTTTGCAAGACAGCTTTTCTCTTATTAAAGTTTGGCACAACAGTTTCTCCAGGTTTACTGGCATTATCTAAAACGATAACACTTGGACTTTTTAATGCTGGCGTAAGCTGATTTTCGAACCAGTTTAGAAAGGTGGGCCCGTTCATTTCTTGGTGATAATCCCCATCTTTAGCTTTGGCAAGAAAAACCAAATCACACCTATCAATCAAACCCTCCTCACGATTACCAGCGTGTAAATCTATCAACCTTTTACCTTTTCCTGAAGGGATCTTTGGGGCATCAGAACCATCAACTGGTAACCACATGTAGTCAGTGACATGATTCTGATTAACCCAGGTCTCATCCAAATATACAATTTCATACCCACCCTCTCGAAACTTCCTGATTTGTCGGAGGTAATTACACCGAATATTTATTACTGACCTCTGATCATATAAAAGCCTCCTATTATGGCCGGATTTTTTGTACTTATAACCAAGATCTAATAAAGTTAAAGTAAGCGTTGATTTCGAGATTTTAATTGTATCTTCAATTTCTTTCTTAATTTTTGAGATTGTTGAGGCAATTTTCCTGTTGTGCATGCTATGAACAGTCCGTTTAATAACGCGACGACCAAAATCATCAAGAGTTTTCTTTCTTTCTTTCGGCCTGTTGGATTCAGGAGGAATTTTTCCGTTTACAACTATATATACAGAACTGTAAGATATGCCAGCAGCCTTGCATGTTCTTTTAATCAAATTATCCGGGGAATAAAGTGGTCATCCCCTGTCCTTCTCAAGCTGAAAAAACTTGAATAGATTTAACACAATGTTTTTACAATCATTTGACAAGTCCTTTGTTTTTCCCATTCTTGCGATGTTTATATATGTTAAGATGTCAAAAAATAGGTTGATGAAGACATTGTAGGTGAACTTTTAGAAAGATTTTAAAGCTTAAAAATGGAGTGGCAAAATATGCATGTACACGTGTCTCTGTCTCTATCAAGGTAAGATTTACCTGGCTGCTACCTCTAGTTAGTTTTCTCCCACCTCTATTTTGGCGGTAGAATTCGGGGAAAATGTCAAATTTCAGATGAGTGCAGCAATAATGAAAGGTTATGGTTAGATCAGTTGCATATTTTAAAAATGGTAGTAGCATTTTGCCCAAAACTCGTTTACTGTGTTTTGAAAAAATCCCTTGTTTTCGAGAAAACTCAAATTTTCCGTTTTCTAATAAAAAAAAATTAATACTTTAATTGGTTGAAATACATTGGTTATTATAGGCTACCCATAGAACGCTCTCCTAAGACAACGCAACACATAAATAGGACATATAGTTTTCTGTTTGGTCGCTGAAGGACATGAGCGTTATTATCGTTAATCCACATTAAAATAGTGGCTGCCCTAAACTAGAGTTTAGATTTTCTTGGGTTCTGTTCTGACTTTTGGCTTAATAGATTATGTCAAGTTATTGTAGATATATGAAACACACTTGTCTTCTTTTTTCTTTTTTTTTTAATTCCTGTTTGCTCTTTAAATATAAAACGTGAATATAATATATCGCGTACAACGACTTTTCTTTTTAACTTTTATCAAGTACGCCCAAAATCACGTGGTTGGAAAGCAAAATAACTAAAAATCTATTTGATAGCAACACAACCAATGGGCCTCACAGAATAGTCAAAATAGTCTAAGGGTACGTGCGACTGGAGGAAGAGAATCTTAGTTTTCGTAATGCCTACATAATATAAAAAAATATATAAAACACAAAGGTTTTGTTTTAATTCGGGTCTGCTGTTTAATTAATTAAATCATAGTAATAAGAACTGGCATGAACATACATATTCTTACCATAACCGTAAAGAATCACAGTTAGCTCTTCACTACCCTCACTATTCCTTACAAGAGCTTTGTAATTTCCAAGATGATTAGGTTTTGACGGTAACACTGTTGATTGGACTTTGAATTTACCACCTATCTGGTCAACTACATTCCAAGTACCAAGCTTTCCTCCCAACGTTTGTTTCCAAGTAACGACAGGTTTCGGATAGCAGTCAACGAGGAATGTTATATTTGATATGCTTCCAAGATTACCAAAGACATATATTGTACTGCTGTTGAGGACTGTTGGTTTTCCTGTTATAAAATAAAATGAAAAAAGACCATACTGTCAGAACATTTCCAAAATCCAACAGAAAAATTGTCGAAAGAGGCAAACACATCCAATGAATTGTTCATATATGAATTCATCAGATATAATATATATTTAAACACTAGGTTGGTAGGCAGCCTATAGATAAGATTTGTACTTCATGATTAATCCACATTAATATGGTGGTGGCCCTAAACCAGAGTTTAGATTTGCTTGGGTTCTTTTCAGACTTTTTGTTTAATGGAGTTTGTCGAGTTATTGTAGATATTGCTTAGTATTACTTTTATTTTATGATATATGTGACACACTTGGTTCTTTTTCTTCTTAAATTCCTGTGTGCTCTTTAAAAATAACAAAGAGGTTATCTAATCTAACGCACATGACGCCTGTCTGGAATAAATTTTATTAAGTACACTCAAAATCAAATAGTTGGGAAGCAAACTAACATAAATAAGGGTAATAACAAATTTACCGAACTCCGAACAATCTAACAAAGGGAAAGTCAAAACTCATAAGTATATAAACAGACAAAATCAGTCAACAACCGGAAAACTGTGAAAACCGTAATGACCCTGACTTGGTACAGGCATTTCTAAAGAAATGGTGGGTTGAATCAGATTTTAAAGCGCCAAAACTACTTGAGAGCAAGAAAACCAAAGAAAACAACATAATGGTCAAAATAGTCTACGGGACTCTATGACTGAGGGAGGAGAATATTAATATTAGTAATGCTTACATGATATAAAATTAAAAAAAAACACACATGTCTTTTATTCTTGAGTCGGGGTCTGCTGTTTAATCAATTAAATTATAGTAATCAGAACTGGAATGGAAATACATAATCTTACCATAACCGTACAGAATCACAATTATCTCTTCACTACCCTCGTTATTCCTTACAAGAGCTTTGTAATTTCCCAGATGATTAGGCTTTGACGGAAACACTGTTGATTGAACTTTGAATTTCCCACCTTTCTGGTCAATTACATTCCAAGTACCAAGTTTTCCTCCCAACATTTTTATCCAAGAAACGACTGGTTTCGGAAAGCAGTCAATCAGGAATGTTACATTTGATATGCTTTCAAGATTACCAAAGACATAGATTGTACTGTCGTTGAGGACTGTTGGTTTTCCTGTCAAATAAATGAAAAAAACGCCATACTGTCAGAAGATTTCAAAAATTCAATAGAAAAACTATAGAAAGGGGCAAAAACATCAGATATAATAAATTTAATCGATTACAATGTATCAATATACAGTGAACGGACTATTACACGATGTTCAAAAACCAATAATCGATTACAATGTATCAATATACAATGAATCAAAATAAAAACGTAGATATCTAATTTAGTGGACATGACTCACATATTAGAATAGTCTTCACCATGTACGTTCATAGTCAACAGATTAGAAACACAAATAATTCAAAAGTCTTCGGGAGAAAATCAAAGGACCTAAACAGGATAGGTAAATCTGGTTAAGATCACATATGCACGAAGGAAGACAACCTCAGTTTTAATGATATGATGTGATTTTAATCCATTTGTCCTAAAGTGGAAGCCACGAGACAATATTATCATGTTAAAGCTCAAATCCGCTGAATTAACGTGCATTTCATTTCAATCGGTATTAAAGGTGAAACCAACGAAATGAAATGTATCTGATTAATGCATGTTTATTAATTAATAATCCCATAATGACATGAATAGTTACTACTTACTCAGAACTATTACTGTGTATTCAGATGATACTGGCTTTCCTTTTAAGACCGTCCTACATCCGTATACTCCCTGGTCCCTTCTTGTCAGATGGTGAATTTTCAGATTATATTCACCTGTAGTGTTGTCACCGGTAAGACTCAAACGGTCGTGTATAGGGATATTTTTGTTGATTCTCTCATTATGCGTATAATCGCCACTGGTTATTGGTCCAAACCATGTTATCGGATGGGTGACAGTTGATAGGTAAGGACAATGTAATACAACATCTGTGTCTAATTTCGCGTTGATAGGTTTTCCGTATATTTGTTCTATAAGAATAAAAACAATTTGATTTATTACCAGAGCTAGAGGTACGGTCTTAGTGAACTAAAACATATGTCTCCCCTTCACTTGTCCCCGGGATTCTGCCATTGACACATATAACTTATTTGAACTTGACATGTAAGACCCATGCACCTGTCACATATCATGAGGCTTGTACAAACAAAAATAAAGTTTAATTGTTTTCCAAAGAACCTATCACAGATAAAAAAAATATTTGACATTGTGGTGAAGGTCACAGAAGCAGGAGAAGCCCTTTCGAAATCAAATTTGAGCATGGGTTCCCCTTATATCTATTATTTTCAGATATGGCTGACCAAAAATGACTTCATTCATTTTCAGTATATATACCCTTTTTGCACCCCGAAATATAACCTGGAACCCCATTTATAAAACCAGTTTGGGCAGGAATTCCCCTCATATTTTTACTTTATTACGACTGAAAACAAAATGCTTTTTTTATTTGTGTTAGATTATTTGCTGTTGGAAATTACTACGCCATTGCTTGTTTACATCTGACGTCGTCATGGAGGCACGTGCAAGTTCGGGTTTGAGTTTTATTGGGATGTAAAACATCTCTTTCATAATCATGTGACCAATTCATATCCAATCATATTGTAACATTTCAATGAAAAACGGCAGCAGTGTAATTATTCATTCGTACATATCGTTCGTATAACATTGTATAAGTTTGATAATTATATTACACTTACCGATGTAAAATCCTACTGCTAAAATAAACTTCATGGATTTAATAAGTAATGTCATGTTTAGACACAGTTCTGGACTCTAAAACATAAGAATAACATTCAATAAAATATAAAGATATAACAGTATTAATGGTTATGAATTATGTATTATATATTATTTTCTAGATGAACAACCTTCAGACCTTTTAGCTGATCTCTTAATGAATTTCCAGGAAGTTTGAAAGAATAAAAGGTTCGAAATTGTAAAAAAAAATTAAAGAAAATCCCCCTTTATAGTTCCGTTGCAACTGTGGCCATATTTGTCCAACTGATTTGATGTGTTTTGGTTCATCATGGTTCTTTCTCTAAAGAATATTCCTATTACGTTGTCTGACATTCTGTTCAACAGTTGCCATGCGAAGATCGTTTTTGTATTTAAGCATTACATCGGTATTTTGTTAAATCCCCAAAACATCATCTGAACCACTTTTTGAGCTCGTTTCGAAATTATGTTTTTGCATTCAACATGAAAAGACGAACACATTTTGATTTTTTACCATGACAAAGATTGCCACTTGAATAAAAATAAAATTAATTTAAGCTATACTATAAAATAACCATGCACTATAATCGATTTGAATACTTGGTAAAAAATTGATATGCAATAAAAAGTTAATTATTAATAAGAATGTAAAAACACTCACAGGACAATATGTGAGAAATTATTGCCGTTTTATATTCGTAATGGATGCATATTGCAAGAACAGTTTGAAGATACCAAAGGGGTAATCAGAATCTGTAAATCGAAGGACAGACAACACAATGGTGAAAAGACAAAAAAGACAATAGAAGAAACAAAGATCTACAAAACACTACACAGAAAACGAAAGAACGAGCAACACGTGCACGAACTCCACTAAAACAGGGTGGGAACTCCGGAAGGGTAAACATTTCCTGCTTCACTAGTGGCACCCGTCGCATTGCTCAAGTTACGAACTCGGTGATAAGTGACGAATGAGGGTGGGGTATCTCGTAAATGCATTTCTACTGCAATCAAGCAATAATTAGAAAACAATAAAGCTATCAAAAAATGTTGATTGTGATGTTAAACATCATTTAATCAATCAGCAAATACTGAGTTTCCGTTCTTAAATAAAAAAAAATATAATTCCCAAATGAGTCTACTTAGCAAAATGAAAATATAATTTACAATGTAATCTGATGATAGAATAAATATGTTTTGTATCTAAGTAACGTATTATATTAATTCCAATTCAGTAGAAGTTTAATAAAAACTATGGAAAAAGACAACAACAATAAAAAAAAAATTATATCTTCCCTTATACTGACCAAATTTTCAAATCATATCAATGATATACAGATTGCATCCATTCATGTCTGACATACATCGAAAACAGATAAAAGTTTCTGTTATTTAACTTTTTTTCTTAAATGTATTTTTACTAATTTAATCTAATGAGAGAATAAATACGTTTTGTATCTAAGCAACGTATTATATTACTTCCAGTTCAGTAGAAGATTAATAAAAAAAACTGTGGACAAAGACAACAACAACAATAAACAAAAAATAATATCTTACCTTACACTTATAAAATATTCAAATTATAACCATGATATACAGATTGTATCCATTCATATCTGACATGCAGCGGAAACAAATAAAAGTTCTTGGTTTTTAAATTATATTCCTGTTAAATATTTCCTCATATGCGCTATTTAGAGGAATTTAATTGTGCATTATTGTTTTCAGTACAAAAATAGAAAGAATTAAAATATTTTCAAATGGAAATCAGCTTTGTATGTTTTGTTATTATGGTCACTCTCCGGCACAGCTAGTGGTTTACGTAGAATATTCAGAGTTCTTTGAGTGAGGATTATATAAATAATGGTATAAACGACGATATTTTCAAAGAACAAAAAAAAAAACAACAAACAAACAGACAACAAAATACTCATAAACAAAACAAAAACACCAAAAAAACGAGAAAAAAAAAACGAAAAAAAACGAAAGGAGAATGGATACTTGTGTCCAAAAGAAGACGAACGGGCTACAAAATTATGAGTTTATAATTGAAAGCTTTAAACAAAACACATACAAAGAGCGAGGACAGCAAATACACTAACTGGATGTGCAACAAGGTGGTCATGATATATTTCACTGTGTGATCACATGACCATCGTGTTAACCAGAACCGATGTAAATACCATCACAAACGCAATACAAACAAACCTTGAACTGATTATGTTACATTACTGAAGATTCCATCAGTTTTACAATACGCAAAATTTAATAATTTATTACCATCACTTGGCGAATACCTCTGTTAGTGGACTATTATTCAACGAAGATAGCATCCACCAGGGAGTTATCACTTCGGAATTGACACGGTGTCACTAGTGGAGAAGGAACTGCTTATCTTTCCGGGGCATCTGAGTTCAACCCAAGTTTGTTGTGGAGTTATAATTCGCGTGCTCAATAATTTGTATTCTGTGTAGTGTTACTTGGATCATTTACTGTCCTTTTACTTTTGCCCATTGTATCGTCTGCCCGTCTTTGATTGACGGCTTTTGATTACGCTTTGTATCTTCAAACTTTCTTGTACTCATGGTAGGAGTTTTATAGCGCTAGCCAACTGACGCAACTTCCACTCCACTCAAACACATTATACTGGCTCTGAACCAATCAATGTCTGTTCTTACCCCTTTATGGTGTTGCGTACTTATCAAATACTCGACGATGAATCGTAATCACAATTGTCGGCACTTGAGATGAGCACATTAACCATTACACAACTGAGGCGGTTTTTTTAAATACCATGATATATAGCGGAATTAATAACACCAACCAATAAATATATAGATTCCACTACTCTAACAAAAATGTAGATATATGAAATTTAATGCACATGACACGTTTCTGAAATAACCTTCAACAGGTACGCTCAACATTGAAAGATTGGAAAGCCAAATGATTTAAAGTTTTCGGAGCAATAAAACCAGAGGGCTTAAACAGGATAGCCAAATTCGGTTCGGCTTTTTACCCATTTAAGTACCATTTATCTACAAGATGCTTTGTTTGTAAACTTGCTTTTGTCATGCAAGATAACTATTCTCATGAGACCATTAATAAACCAATTAATAAATCAATCAAGTAGTTTTAAGTTCCCAAATATCCCCTCTAAGTGAAATGATAAGATAAAATAAGTATTTTCGACATATGATTATAATGCAAAACCTCGCATAACTTAGTTAAATTGAATATATTTGAGAAAGCTGTGTGCTAAATATTTTTTTTTTTCATTTTTGATTTCACATTATCGAGCATCTTGATTTAAGTTAGTTCTTACTATACCATCGATATATATAAGTGGATGTGGTCGAGTGGTCTAGGGCGTTGGACGTAAGGCTAAGCGAATGGTGCTGCAGTGTATCAATGGTGTGGGTTCAAATCCAGTCGAGGGAAGAACAAAAATTTGACAACTTTAAAAATCTAATTCTAACACTGTTTGGTTTATTTGCAGACGTATATATATATATATATGAAAAACCTGGAATTGCATATTTATAATCTTTAAAAAAAAGTTGGGAAAAAACAAACAATATACTTGACATATAAATTATCAATGTGTTTTGGTTTATTATTTCCGTTCACCCAACACCACAACATATTGAAAAAAGACCCACTTGAATCTGTCACCAACTTTCCTGTCTCTTCAAGTAGACATACAATAAGTATATCCTGTATCAGAGTGTTTTGTGAAACGCGGAGTAAGTTTTGTATAGTTATTGACAATGAGTAGCGCTATTAAGCAAACTATTCAAAAATAAAAATATTTAATTGGATTATACCGACAGGAAGAGTTTGAAGATACAAAAGGAGTAATCAGAAGAACAGACAACACAATGACCAAAAGAAAAGGGGAAAAAGGGACAAACAACGATCTACAAAACACATAGGAAATGTCTAGGCCTAGCTAAAATATTATTATCTCTTAGAACTTTTAAAAAGCTATGAATACAAGCTTGATAAAATAAATCCAAGATCAAAAGACAAATATAGATAAGAATGCTTCATTATGGAACTTACTGAACCACGTAGAAACCGATATCAGATATAAACTGAATAACGTATAAACCGAAATCCTGTGTAAACTGAACCACGCATAAAACATATTCCTGTGTAAACAGAACCACGCATAAACCGAAATCCTGTGTAAACTGGATCACATATAAACCAACATCTTTTGTAAAATGTACCATGTATAAACTGAAATCCTGTGAAAACCGGAACACGTTTAACCCGAAATCCTCTGTAAACTGAACCACGTATAAACCGAAATCCTCTGTAAACTGGATCACGCATAAATCGAAATCTTTTGTAAATTGAACCACGTATTAAGCAAAATCTAATGTAAACTGAACCACGTATAAACCGAAATCCTGAGTAAATTGAACCACGCATCAATCGAAATCCTGTGTAAGCTGGATCACGTATAAACCGAATTCCTGTGTAAACCGAAGCACGTATAATCCTAAATCCAATGTAAGTTGAACCACGCATAACCCGAAATCCAATGTAAATTGAACCACGTATAAACCGATATCCTATGTAAACTGAACTAAGCATAAACCGAAATCCTATGTAAACTGAACCACATATAAACCGAAACTCTATGTAAACTGAACCACGTATACACCGAATTCTTATGTAAACTAGACCACGTATACACCGAATTCTTATGTAAACTGGACCACGTATAAACCGAAATCTTATGTAGACTGAAGCACGTTTAAATTGATATACTGTGTAAATTAAAACACGTATAAGCCAACATCCTGTGTAAACTGGACCACGTATAAACCAACATTCTATGTAAACTGGATCACATATAAACCGAAATCCTATGTAAACTGGATCACGTATAAACCAAAATCCTGTGTAAACTGAACCACGCATAGATCAAAATCCTGTGTAAACTGGACCACGTATAAACCGAAATCCTATGTAAACTGAATCAAGTGCAAACCGAAATCCTGTGTAAATTGAACCAGGTATAAACCGAAATCCTATGTAAACTGGATCACGTATAAACAGAAATCCTGTGTAAACTGAACCACGTATAAACTGAAATCCTATGCAAACTGGTTTACGCATAAACCGAAATCCAATGTAAACTGAAGCACGTATAAACTGGAATCCTATGTAAACTGAACCACGTATAAACCAAAATCCTATGTAAACTGAACCACGTATAAACCAAAATATTCTGTAAACTGGATCACGTATGAACCAAAATCCTGTGTAAACTGAACCACGTATAAACCGAAGTCCTGTGTAAAGTGAACCACGTATAAACCGAAATCCAACGTAAAGTGAGCCAAGTATAAACCAAAATCCATTGTAAATTGAACTACACATAAACCGAAATCCAACGAAAACTGAAACATGCATAAACCCAAATTCAACGTAAGCTGAAGTACATATAAACCGAAATCCAATGTAAACTGGGCCACGCTTAAACCGACATCGAACGGAATGTGGACCACGTATAAACCGAAATCCAACGCAAACTGAAGCACGTATAAACCGAAATCCTGTGTTAACTGAACCACGTATAAACCGATATCATGTGTAAACTGAACCACGTATAAACCGAAATCATGTGTAAACTGAACCACGTATAAACCGAAATCAAATGTAAACTGGATCACGTATAAACCGAAATCCAACGTAAACTGAAGCACGTATACACCGCAATCCTGTGTAAACTGACCACGTATAAACCGAAAGCATGTGTAAACTGAACCACGCATCAACCGAAATCCAATGTAAACTTAAACACTGGTTGGCTCGGAATCAGATTAATGTATCCGGGTGGGGCGATATTTTATATCTATCCACTGACTGTTGTTTCAGTGAGCTAGCACTATAAAAAAATGTTGGTCGAGTCCAAAGCGGACCTTATCATCATTTCATTGAAAATTAACTTCTTCTCGCCATGATATAGCTGAATAATTGTCGAATTGCCGTTAAACAACAATCACTCACTCACTCAAATTGAAACTAAATGCCGAGAAAAACGAATATCTTCATAATTATAATGATGATTTCGTTCTATTAATTATTCACAATTCCAAGAAGTGGATAAGAAACTTTATTTAATATTTGGTGTCAGCTAAATTGAAATAGTTGATCAGCATTAGTTCCTTGGGATAATATTTTCTAATAATGGTTTTCTCCTGGCACTACGGTTTCTTCCGCCAATAAAACTGACTGCCACCATGTAACTGAAATATAGTTATATCGATATATATATATATGAAAAACCTGGCATTGCATATTTATAATCTTTAAAAAAAGTTGGAAAAAAACAAACAATATACTTGACATATTAATTATCTGTTGTTTTTTTTTTGTTTATTATTTCCGTTCACCCAACACCATAACATATTGACAAAAAACACTTGAATATTTCTCCAACTTTACTGTCACTTCAAATAGACATACAATAGGTATATCCTGTACCAGAGTGTTTTGTGAGAAGCGGGGTGAGTTTTATTTAGTTATTGACAATGAGTAGCGCTATTAAACAAACTATTCAAAAATAAAAATATTTAATTGGACTTTACCGACAAGAAGAGTTTGAAGATACAAAAGGGGTAATCAGAAGAACAGACAACACAATGGCCAAAAGAAAAGGGGAAAAAAGGACAAACAACCATCTACAAAACATTACATATAGAAAATGTCTTGGTATGCACACATTTATCAAAAGCTGACCTCATTAACAAGGGCGCAGCCATTAGGTAGTCACGTGGTACGTCAGCCATAGCATTAGTGAAAGATTATGCACGTGCTCCGATCAAAACATTATCGATCTCTTGTTTACATTTTTTATTTGTCTCTTCTCATTAAAAATAATTAATGGATATCGCTGAAAAATATCAAAAATGTGGAGGCACTTTATGTGCAGTAAATGGGTGTTCAAATAACCCAAGAAAATTAAATTTGTGGAAAGAATCCAACTGTGAAATGCATGGACAATTGCATAAAGAATGAACCCGCTTAAATCCATATAAATTTCATATCATGCCGTCCGAGGGACCTGTTATATTAGAATGGATGAAGACAATCAATAGAAAAACTTTGCGAAGTAAAGTTTTCGCTTGCTTTGAAAATTTTCTTAATGGAATGCCAACGGACAGAAATCCGTTCCCAAAGCTAACTAGTATTACTGTGAGCACAGCTCACTAAGATATACCCCCCGCTCGCCACTTCTGTCCAACCTATTTCAATAACAAAAATATTACTGATTGTTCCGACCAAAAATGAAAGTGACCCTCCTCTCTCCACCGGTAAGCTGCTGATAAAATTTCAAAACATTCTGAGAAACACTACTCAAGTTATCATACGACATAGAGTAAAAATCCTATTTTCCGTCATATCAAGTCCAATAACTCTGGAACGGCAAAAGTGAAAATTGTCAAAAAAGAAAGGGATCCTCCTCTCTTCACCAGTAAACAGCTGATAAAATTTTAAAAGATTCTAAGAAACACAACTCAAGTTATCGTACGACATAGGATTTGTCTACAGACGGACGGACAGACGGTCGGACGGACGGACATGGTGAAACCAGTATACCCCCCTACAACTTCGTTACGGGGGGGGGGGGGGGGGGGGGATAAAAATGGGATATGAAATAAAAGGT
This sequence comes from Bathymodiolus septemdierum, assembly GCA_963383655.1. Taxonomy (NCBI): domain Eukaryota; kingdom Metazoa; phylum Mollusca; class Bivalvia; order Mytilida; family Modiolidae; genus Bathymodiolus; species Bathymodiolus septemdierum. The sequence continues at coordinate 47,569,009 of OY726523.1, read as the reverse complement.
ACTCCGGACGTCGTAGAATTCAGAAGCATTAAGGTAGCGTTAAAAAACGTAAGTTAAATGACAGTAATCAATTTGAACAGCATGATGGTTTAGAAAATATACAAATACATTCTTCACCTGAGGCTTCTTGTAGTTATAACGTTCCAACTACTACATGTACTGCCACCCAATATGACAAACTGACTTTACTATATGCAATGATCATTCATATTCTACAGAATGGTCGGACTTTTAGAATAAATTTTCGCAGACAAAACTTATTCTAACTGAGGAAAAGGGATTACAAGCCAAACTAGACTGCTGCCCGAAATATAGTTATTGATAGCGATTCTTTGCTGTATTCTGGTGTCACCAAGGAAGTATTCTTTACTTTAATAGAGTGCATGTCTCGATTCAACATTTTCAATTTTTAACTGGACATTGCAGACCAAATTATGCTTGTTTTAATGAGATTAAAATTAAACTTAATATTTCACGATTTATGTCGTAGGTTTGGAATTTCAAGCAGCTTACCATGCAATATTTTCAGTTCATGGATACCCGTTCTAGCCGATATGTTGAAGTCTCTTATTATTTGGCTCCCTAGGGAAACAATAAGAGCCTGTTGTCCTGAATCTTTTCGAGAAAACTATCCTAGAACTACATGTATAATAGATTGTGCAGAAACATTTATTCAGAGAAATACATATTTGAAAAGTAGAGGAGAAACATACAGTAGTTATAAATCACACAATACAGCAAACTGTGTGGTAGGGATATCTCCACATGGACAGTTAATGTTTATTTCGAAAGCCTTTGGTGGACGGGCAAGTGACAAGTTTATTGTGGAAAAAAATGTTTTTTTAAGATTATATGTTGCCTAGTAATGAAGTCATGGCAGACAGAGGCTTTACAATTGATCATTTACTTTTTCCAAGATGAGTCGAGCTCAATATACCAGCCTTTACAAGATGTAAGCCACAACTTAGTGGAGAAGATGTGACATCAACTCGCCGTATCGCAAGAGTTAGAATACATGTTGAGCGAGCAATACGACGACTGAACGTTTTTAGCGTACTAAGTAGTGCTGTGCCTGTGTCTTCTCTGAAGCTTTTTGATGATATACTTATTGTGTGTTCTGCTCTTGTAAATCTAAAATCTGATCTTATTCGGGATACTGCGGAAAATGATTAATATATGAAATAAATAAATGTACATGTAATGATGTTGTTATGAAAATCCTGTCGGAAATGATTTTCTTCAGTTTTAGAACCGGAATAAAAGTTTGAGAATTATATTTTTCACGATGCATGTACATATACCTCCTTTTTCAATTTTTCCTACTTGTAAATGTATGTGATACAAATCATGTCTGTCAGTACATGTGTACATGTAAATAGTTGATTTTTCAACGCAGAATTTTCATTGTTTGTTCCATCCATGATGGGGTATAATTTTACTTGTAACACCATATGGGTTATTTCATGACGGTAAGTGAAATAAGGAAGAAAATTCAGCACCTGAAGGAAAATAAAACCTTTTTCAAAATAAGTGTCTGGAAAATTGGTTTGAGTGATAAATAAAACATACTTGAATGGGCCATACATGTACCAATAATGTTTTAAGCTGTAGGCTGTACTGTTCATATAAATGTACACTAGTGAAACCAAGTTATATAACATATACATGTACTCTGTAAGTTCCAATTGCAATCGTACTCCTGACCTTAATAAGTTGTTAATCATGGGTTTAATCAGTGCACAGCTTCTTTCAAGATTAATTGTACATTGCATAAGATAAACATCAGATTATCCTTGGTCTGAACAGCATGATGTCTATTGATTTATTATTGTGTAAACAAGTCCTCCTATGATGCTTTGGAAATTAAATACATGCAAAGTGGGGGGAGGGGAGGGGTTGTGTGCATATATAGTAAATATTTAGTAGAAGGCGAAATTCCATTTACCATGCTTAAGCTCAACATACAAAGATCTATGCAAAGCATTCGGTAGTTTTAAGTTTGTCAATTTGGATAAAACTCATCATGTCAGGGTCAGATAACTTATTAACACCCATATCCATTAAAAGGAGTGAGTGATTGTTGTTTAACGCTAATTCAGCAATTTTTGGCGAGAACAAGTTAATTTTCAATGAAATGATAATGTTGTCCGCTTTGTACTAGACCAAAACGCTGAATTGGATTTTTATAGTACTAACTAACTGAAACAACAGTCCGCGGGTTGGCATGTCGCTCCACTCGGACACATTATTCTGATTCCGAACCAATCAGTCTTTGCTCTTTCTTCTTAATGCTGCGTCCTTAGCGGAGAAGCAACAAATACCAATTTTTTAGCCTTTGGTTTGACCCGACCGGGGCTCGAACCCACAATCTACTGCACTGGAGGCGAGCACGCTAACCATTACGCCACCGATGCGATTTTGCCATTAAAAGGTTCAAAACCGTTATGCTCTCTTATAAAATATTGATATTGACCTGTCGCAAATCACTTACAAACTTTATCACATAATGTTGTATCGCCTTCGCAATAGGAAATGTGTTATATTTGAAAAGAATGAAAAGTGATTCAAATTTTGTGATTATTTACATGTATAACACGAGTGTGTTTGTGATATACGTGTACATGTGACAATAATACGGATTAAACAGGATAATGCACACTCTAAACACGGATGTGAAAAAATGTGTTCTACGATTACAACCTTAAGCTGAATTTGCTAAACTAAACTGTCACCCGGATATCTGTATTATAAAGAAGACGAAACTGTCAAATAGACGCTTCAAACCACTGGCATCGCAACACGAGTCCAAAAACAGGCAAATGGAAACATACTTGTTTACTATGAATTCAATGTTCGCGAAGATGAAACTCATTTCTGTCTTGTCTGTAAATATTAATATTAATAACAATAGAAACATGTCATTAATCAGTTATAAAAATATTAACATTTAATAATCCTCAAAAATTGCTACGATTCGCTTCATTTATTAAATAGTTGATAACTATGAAGATGTGCTATTCTTCCTTCTATAATATTGTTTGCCTTACATATCCTAAATGTCTTCTATTTCTTCTATCTATTCTTATATTAGCTATATAATCGTAATATTTCTTAATCACTATACAGTGATTAAATATCTGCACAAGAATTCCCGCCAATTTCTTTACGATGGTTATTACCACAGGTATTTGACCGATGGACCTTAATTTCCCCATGTTTGCCACGGGGGTACGTATTTTCAGGGCTAGTAACAATGTAGGGTTCTGGGTCCACACGAATACTAGAAAAAAACACAAGGTAAGAAACAAAATGGCTGGGTACTGCTAAATTTCTTATTATTATCGATTTCCCTGATTTCTGAAAAATAAACGAATGGAATGCACTAACCTTGTGGACCCCCATCAGCTGTTGTGTCCTTGGTTTGCTGTCGTATTTGTACTATTTTGCATATATACCCCCGACAATCTGTTCCCAAGACCGATTGTCAACCAAGGCGGAGGTCTATTTTGGATTCTCTCGGACTCCAACGTGTCTTTAGAAGAACAAATCTGGCTTACCGAATGCATTTATTTCAAACTTAGAAAAAAAAAGAAAAAACAGAATGAAATGTCTTTTTTAATCACATGGTAGGCATAAAAATATCAATCCTTTGCCACAATGGAACCATATTTGACAAACCCCGGGAAAAAACCGGACTGGCCATCAAAAGACACGTTGGAGTCCGAGAGAATCCATCTAATGAAGTCTTCTCCCATTAATACAATAAATTAACATACTACAATGGTCATTTTGAGCATGCATATAATACATATAAAAATATATTGTAAACAACTAACGGGCTAATAAAAAGGTTGTGTTCGATGGATGCGAGGTTGGCGAGTAGATACTTATCAAAAAATTATACTACAAGGAATTTCTCTGAAGATTTAATAAAATTGAAAACGTGTTTCAAGATATTGATATTTTCTTCGTATGTTAAAACATCAGACCCACAGATTAGTAGAGTGTGATCGATTGTCTGTACCCAATTTAAATTGTTCATCATAGTAAGTCTTATTTCCGCATAGTTTGCACAAGTAAACAAATAATGGTATGCATCTTCCCATGGTGCTCCACATGAACAAGAAGCATTATTTACTATATTAACCTTTGATAGATCGTAATTTAGAAAGGAATACGAGTTACGAAGTTGGGTATGAACAATATTAAGTTTTCTGGGACCATAATAAAAATGTTTCGGGATATGTTTTGTATTATCTGACTGTTCCCTTCGAATGGTTTTTTTGAATTTAGCTAATGTGTCAAGATTACGATCAGATTGATCTAGCCGGTTTCAGAGTTTAACAGTAGATGAAATAAAAGATTCGGTTGTAATCTCGAGTCTACAAAAAGGTATTATTAAATCCGAATCATTTCTTAAGGGGTAGGTAGTTGTGCTTTGTACAGTTGGAGGAATAAGTTCTCTAAGATAAGTTGGTGCATGTCCATTTTTTACATTATAAAATAACTAAAGTTTCTTATTATTTCTTCTACTAGAGAGAGTAGCCCATCCAGTTTCTGAGTACAATTTATCTGTTTTTGTGAAACTTTGTAAACCAGATACAATCCTTGCAGCATCTAGTTGCAATTTTTCAAGTTTGGTTGAATAACACACTCCACAATTATCCCATATTTCACAGGCATATTCAAAAATTGGGCGGATATATACCAAGTACAGTTTTTTTCTAGATTTTGTCTACTTAACCTATATGATTTTGTTGCTTTTTTTTTCTTTTCTTTTCAGGGATGGTTTGGTGAGGTGGGGTGGCTAAAATCATTAATGCAAATTGTAATTCGGAACTCAATTTGATCGAGGATATCAATTTATGAATGAACATAGTTTACCAATCGTCCATACCTCATAACTGATCACGCTTCGATACTCTCTTACTCATCACGACGAGTAATGAGTAATAGACACGTGATTGTGATGAGTGGAGATTAATCGTAGCGTGATCATCCGTGGATTAACGACGATGATTTCCGCATTAAAATATTCTACATTTATTTTTTTCAGGAGAAATCTCTGACAGGTGTCTTCAGTGTATCTGTGACGTAAGTACATGCAGATATCCACTAACAATAATGAAGGTTTCATAAGGGAATAAACGTTAGATAATACCGAAAGGCCAATCAAAAGAGGATAATCCAAAGAAATTGGCATCATAGGGCACACACGACGAAGAAAAACAAAACAAAAAAACAACACAATATGCTTTCGACACCACTTTACAAACACAAATCACACGGAACTCAGAACGTAAAGACACATAATAGAACAATGCAAAAAACTAAAAAGATGAGCCACACGAACCCCACAAAAAACGGGGGTGAACGCAGGTGCTCGCGAAGGGTAAGTCCGGTAAAATTCGTGGCAGTGATAGAGGAAAGAAACATCTACGTAAAAAGTAAAAGACCCATTTGAGATATAAATATTTCGTAACGGTCAACCAGATTATGATGACGACCGTAGAAATTGTGTAACGATGACTTGAACGTAGGAGCAACGTAGCCTTGTTGAGTAGCTTGTGCGTCAGCAGCTGAGCTCTGTACAGAACTTTTGATCTGCGATGTTTTTCATTTTCTAGATTTTCTGTTTTAAGTGAAGGTTGGCACACTCGCAAACGTTATATTGAAAAGTGGCTTAAAGAACTATTTTTGTAGTATACTAGTATTGGAAAGAATAACAAACACGAAGTCTTCTGTTTAAAAGAAATACTATCAATTGTAAAATGGAACATGCAGGATATCATTTATGCCGATTAAATTATGTACATTGTAGAAAATGTGGAGAACAAGTTTTGTCCGCGTACTCCGGTCGGTTACCTCCACTAATAAAACTGACCGCCACGATATAGCTGTAATATTTGTGAAAGTGGCGCTAAATACCATAACCCCCTAGGTTATCTCCAATTAATTATATTTTCCTTCATTCCTACTGTCAAATACATTTAAGTTGATTATGTGTTGCATCGCTGACTTACATGTTGTATTTATATAATAGTTACTGATATGGAGGGCAATATCAGGATACAATGTATACAGACTGCCCAAGAGGCGAGGGCAATATTATCATTTCCACTGGTCCGTACCACGACCCAAGGGCAGTCTGTCTATCCTGATATTGCACTCCATATCAGTAACTATTGTGTTTATTGCATTGAAGACCAGAATCTGTCACATACAATATAAATGCGTAGACATTTTTAATCAGGATCATTGAAGGTTTCCCAAGGCGTTATCACCTTCGTTATTACATAATTTGAATAGACTACAACAATTGTTTGAATGGTGCTCAACTTATAATGAGAAATAAAATGAGATTATAAGTGTAATGGGCCTGGTATCTATTGAAAATGATATCATAAAGTAAATTATAATAAATAGGAAAATAAACTGTAAAAAAGGGTTCGTTACCTAAGTTCACAGGCACTTGTTTCATTCAAAAAAATATATGCCCCCTTCTCTTCCTTACTTCAAGGTAAACATCTGCACTTTTCCCCTTCCCCTCTTCGCCTCAACATTTTTCGCTTATCTGTGATCCTTTCGCTGACCCAATTATATCGTTACACTCCCGAGATATTTCTCTTTACGACTGCCACATTTAAATATACCCCCCTCAGACGAATTGGACAAGAATATCAGCGAACTTAGCTTGTTTTATTTTTAAGACATTGAAACACACTCGTCGCAACTTCGGCTGATTCCGTACTTTCATCAAACCTCGTCCGTATCACGATAGCTCCCATTGGAACTACTTTCGGAAATCTTCAATGAAGGAGGTATTAAAATAATTTCACTTTCGAATATTCGTTCAATAATAATATATTTTCATTCGTCGCAATGTCGGCTGATTCCGTACCTTCATCAAAGACCAATATTTTTCAAATCAAACTCTATACACTCATTTATTGTCGCCATTTTAGAACTTATTCGCGGTGCGCAATGTTTGATTGAAGTAATACGGTCTTCCGCCGAAGAAATATGACACGTAGACTCATATCAAATACCGTATTAAAGCCGAGGTATTGAGGAAGCGAAGCGGACTCACCCGAGACTTGCCGATTGATTTAAACAGATACAACCACTTCCGGTTTGCGCTGGATTTTTCATATGCATTCGAAATTCTCTAGACCGGCCAGGTGTAACCATGCCATCATCATCTCTTCTTTCGGTATGCAGCTATTCATCCACTGGATGATCACTAGCTGTTGCGCATGCGTGGGAATAAGAAATAATAATAAATTCAGTCAGTTTATAACATATTTACAGGTGGTGCCAACAGAAATAAATTTTGTGGTTAAAACTATTTACAATTTCCTCTCAAATGTAAAGTAAGTCTTTGAAATACAGATAATTGTTCCAATGCAGATTATAAAAATATGTTCAACTCCAAATTATTGACATTTGATTCTTAAAGCACCCTTTTTAAAATTTTCTAAATCAATTTAAATCGGACCGGAAGTGGCTGTATCCGTTTCAATGTCTTAAAAATAAAACAAGCTACGTTCGCTGATATTCTTGTCCAATTCGTCTTAGGGGGGCCCGGTAGGTATATTTAATAATTTACGCCACTATACTATAGTAGGTAAAACAAGGTATCCAATTTACGCCTCTATTCTATAGGATTACCCATTATTGTAGTTTAAATAGTTGAAATGTTGCCTTTGAAACAACTAAATTCACAAAATGTTGCTATGTTAAGGCGGAGATGCAACTCTACAATGGGAAGACGATGGTGGTTCCCCCTCTTGTGGACCCTTCAAGATCAAGAAAGTTTATTGGCTAGACTGGCAAACCAGGAAACAGTAAATATTTCTATGTATCTACATATCTACATTGAGTTATTTATACTTCTAATGATCATACGATTATCGTGTTAAAGCCATCACATTAATGCCTGCTGTAATGGAAATGAAGTCAAATCTGTATTAAAAGGTCACCTTTGGGAAAAAGAAAACGTGGTCTTCTAAAACAGGTGACCTCTTAAAAGAGGTTCAATTCATATGAAATTTTCTACGACAGAACAAAAAAAATTACATTTTAATACAGGCGACTGCTTAATAGAGGTGACCTCATACACAGGTTTGACTGTAGTTTTAATAATATTCAATATATCATTCTTTTAATGACTTGTTGATAGTTGGTTGATGGTGTTTAACACCACTTTCAACAATATTTCAGTTATATCGTGGCGGTCAGTTTTATTGGTGGAGGAAATCGGAGTACACCCGGAGAAAACCACCGACATGTCGCAAGTCACTGACAAACTGTATCACATAATGTTGTATCGATACATTATGTGATAAAAGTTTGGCAGTGACTTGCGACATGTCAGTGGTTTTCTGTGGGAACTCAGTTTTCCTCCACAAACAAAACTGACCGCCACAATATAACTGAAATATTGTTGAAAGTGGTGTTAAACATCATAAAACCAACCAACTAACCATATAACGTTTGATCGCCACAAATATAACTGCATGTATATTGCTAAAAGTAGGATTAAGGACACATTACATAATCCAACACAACCGCATTGTTGGTGTAACGGTTAGCGTGCTGGCCTTGAGTGCGGTAGATACGTGGGTTCGAGCCCCAATCGGGTCAAACCAAGGATTAAAAAAATGGTATGTGTTGCTTCTCCGCCAAGCGCGCAGCATTAAGGAGAAAGAACAAAGACTGCTTGGCTTGGAATCATGATAATGTGTTCAATTAGGATGACATGTCTACCCGCGTACTGTTGCTGCAGTGAGCTAGTACTATAAAAATAAAGCTAAGCGTGTTGGTCTATTACAAAGCGGACCTCATCATCATCTCAATGAAAATTAACTTGTTCTCGCCATGATATAGCTGATATATTGCTGAGCTGGGGTTAATCAACAATCACTCACTCACTCACAATTCAACATATAATTATAAATGTAAATGATTTCTTTAACATTGATGTACTGTAGGTTTTGAGGAGTGTGCCAAGGACTATGTACTAAAATATGTGCGCACGCCTATATGAAGAGATACGGTGGATGGAAATATACCAACACGTGTCAAGATTATGCCAGAATGCACGTAGGGGGTCCTATGTGATGTATAAAACCAACAACTCTTGGTTATTGAGAGAAAATTAAGGAAAAGGGATGCAACGAAAAGAGTTAGATTTACATGTATAAATAGAAGACTGGACAGCTGTAATCAACCGGGAAATGATAGACTTATTACATTATTAAAGGTTTTTCACTTACAAGTGACTTCTACTAATATAAAAGATCTTAACCTACCAGAGACTTATTACAATAGCTTATTTTATTTCTTCTGATTATCTTTTTTTTTTTATTTCAATATTAACGATTGTTATCTGATGAAACTCAATAAACCATGTTATTTGTAATCATTTTTATTGTAATATTTTGAAATCACATGTAAAGTGTAATCGCCATAATTACATAAAAATATTAGAAACTATAAAGTTGAAATTCATTTAAAGTAGAAATTTGATAAAAAAAAAATATATAGATATATATAGGGAGTGGATGTAGTCGAGTGGTCTAGGACGCTGGACGTAAGGCTAAGCGAATGGTGTTGCAGTGTATCAATGGTGTGAGTTCAAATCCCGTCGAGGGAAGAACAAAAATTTGACAGCTCTAAAAATGTTATGGTTTATGACTAATAATCTGATATTTATTTTTTAATCTAATAAAAATTATATTACAACATAGATTTACTTACGGGTGTGACTATAAAAATAGACAATTATACCTTAAACCGATTAATAAGTGGTCAAACTTAATCGATAATTGCTATATAACACGCGTGTCATTTACAACCGTAATACTCTATCTATACCGGGTTCGATTCCGGTATTTAACAAATATTATTATTAACGGATACGCTTGGTGCGTTTTACGTGTAATTTTTATTATGGCGCTGGTGTTCAGTGCGTGAAAACATATAATAAGGAGTAATAAAACGATTCATTACTCCCAACATATAAGGGCTGTTCCATTTAAATATACCTGGGGGGACGCCACTTATTTCAGATCCCCCCCCCCCCCCCCCCCCACCAATAGAACCAAAAAAAACGACCACCCAACGTAAAAAATATGGTTTCACCCCCACAACCAACAGGGGAAAAAATGGCATTCCCCCCTCCCAGGTAGACTTAAATGGAACAGCCCTTACCACAACTAGACAATATTTTCATTCATTATATCTCATACAATTTTCTATTAAAGAGGAGACTTAATCAAATGCCTGAAATGCATATTAAGAAATTCTTTAGCACCAGAATCGGACACGGTATTTTGAGTATTGCGCATTGAATGACTGGGGTGTTAATTAATACTCACCAAGTTATATACATGTATATCAGGAAAAATAACTGGCATATTATTGATATACAATTAATATTTCAAGAAACTGAAGTATTTACAGTGAAATCTTCATGACAGATATTATTAAAATATTTGGTTTTCCAATTGTTTAGCTTTGAGGATATCCGATCACGGTTATTCTAGAAACGCGTCGTGCACACCAACATCTAACTACTTATTTATTCAACAGTATTTATTTCGAGCGCATTGCTATCCTGATTAGGCTCGATGGTTTACTTGCTCTCAGAGTCTTCCTAAATTTTTTGATATTCCAATCTTTTGATTATGAGGTTACCTGATTCCGGAAATCAGTCGTGCCCATTAAATTGGGTATTTACGTTTTTATTACTATCACCGAATCAATACCGCTGTTGGTGAACTATAAGTCCATGCGACTATCATCCACCCAGTAGTCAGTGTTTCGGTTGTGAAATTCTGAATAAAATATATTTATGTTTGAAATTTGGTTTCTAAATTATATTCTCTGTCACATCATAAATTTAACCAAAATATGGTAATTATTTTTATATGGTCATTCACTACCCCTTTGCTTTGACAGAAATGCTAGTCTCCATCACAAGGTAAATGAGCCATGATTTGCATTCTCCCTTAACAGATATGGAACATAAAATACTGCTAAAAATATGCTTGACGCTACCGAAAGAGGCATTTAGAAGTCGTAAATCGAACAAGGACGGAAAACACAATGACCGAGCGAAATAAAATGACAATATGTAAAACGATTATCTACAAAACATTACATAGAAAACTAAAGATGGAGCAACATGTACCCCACTAGAAACTGAGGGTGAAGTCAGATTCTCCAGATGACAAGACAGTTCCTGCACCACATGTGGCACCTGTTGTGTTACTCTTGCTACAAACCTGGTTATAAGTCATGAATGGGGAAAGGATCGACAAACGGAACATATCAATATTTTAAAGATTTTAATAAACAAGTCACAAAAAAACTCAAATAACAGATCTATATTAGATATGGTAAATACAATGCATGGTTATATTGACAAAATTAAATAAATAAATAAGATACTGGAAAGTTTCTTTATAAAACATGATATTATAAACATACTGCCTTTAGTTGAGAGTACTATGGACATAACACTAACTAAATAAAGCAACAACTACTATCATTTCAACAAATAATATTTTCATTAAAAATAACAGGGGAAAACATGTCAACAATACATATATAGATAAATGATAGCAAAAAACAAATGTTCATTTGAACAATAACAACAAGAAAAAACAAAGATGGGTAAAGAATTTAGATATTGCTAATTTTCTATTTCATGTGAAAGTGAATATTCACAGAATAGTTACTGTTAGAAATTTGCGGCACTGTCATAACATTAAGCACTGTCATAACATTACGGTTTCTTGCTTCTAACAAACTAAAAAACCAACAAGGGCAATGCAAAGCATGGTGTATCTCCTCGCCGCTAAACCCCTAAAAATTCAAAGTTCAACTGTGACCTTGACCTTTGACCTATGACCTTGAAAATCAATAGGGTGCCAGATCTTTCTTAGTATTACTTGAGTACCAAGTTTGGTTGAAATCCATTGAACCATGTTGAGTGCTCACAGGAAATGTTACGGAAGGACGGACAGACAGTAGCGTTACTATATCCCCTTCGCAACTTTGTTGGCCAGGGGATAACTATGAATAAAGTGTGGTCAAAATCCATTGAAGGATGTTGATTCTAGAGTATTCACAAGGATGTTGCAGTGTTAAAATTAGACCCTGTGACCTTGACCTTTGACCTTGAAAATCAATAGGGCTTCCGTCACAGACATGGGGTAATCGTAATTTGTAATCATAATCAGTTGTAATCTATTACATTTTTTCATGTAATCGGATGTAATCTATAATCAACCATTTTTTAGATTACATGTAATCATAATGTAATCGATTACATTCATTTTGACCCTGTAATCACGATTACTTTCTGATTACATTTAGATTACTTTTCATCATTTTGACTTATTCTATCTTAGCTGAAACATATTTCCTTAGATATTTAATGTATGATTGATGTAAATGAATTTTCTTTATGAAATTTATTAAACAAGTTTACTAGAAAAAATATATTTAGTTTATTGACATCTAAATAAAAAATATGTTATAAAATTCTGTTCATTCCACCTAATCCCACTTTTTAAAAAAATCATTAAAAAATCTAAAATTTCAATTTATTTGTAAGTGGGAATAGGTAGTTTTAAAAAGTAGGATTAGATAGAAGACACATAAAATTCAATTGTTAAAAACTAAATCTAAATAAAAAATATGTTATAAAATTCTGTTCATTCCACCTAATCCCACTTTTTAAAAAAATCATTAAAAAATCTAAAATTTCAATTTATTTGTAAGTGGGAATAGGTAGTTTTAAAAAGTAGGATTAGATAGAAGACACATAAAATTCAATTGTTAAAAACTCCCCAAAAATATATTAAAATAAAGTGGCAATCACAACATGATCAAAAGATATTCTATGCTTAATTGCAATCAAAACAATCACAGCTACAAAAACAGTATTAAATATTATTTCAATTTCTTTTGGGTTTCAAAATTTCAGTGAAAACAGTTTGTCTGCTTGTGTAAAGCAAAACAAGCTCTAAAATTTATAAATTATCTGACACAAGATATATGAAACTGCTTCTATGAAAGACTATCACCATGTCCTCATGATTCGCATAAGATAAAGAAATATTTTATATAAACCAAAACATAGGTATCTCATGAAGATTTCTTATACAAGTTTGAAAAGAGATATAAATTTCAATAAAGATATTATATAAAAAGTAAAATGTAAGTTATAATTTTCAGAAACATTTATTTATGATGCTGGTAGTAGAATAACAAAATATTTTCAATCATACATATTATTTGTAAAATTTTTGATTTTTTGGTGTGAAATTTAGCAATGGTGTTAGATTGTTACATAATTTGGTGTCATAAATAAGACCTTAATTACACATTTTATCTGTGACACAGGTTAATTGCTAATTTATTATCCACAATATACTTTGACAGGAGGATGTTTGAAATTATTTGATACATATTATTAAAATGTGCAAATGTATGTTATAATATTTACTAATAGTATAAGATGGAATGAATATTGGTCATAGTTATATGACACAACATATTTTATGAAAAAAGGGAAAATGAGAATTTCTGTTTATAATTTACAATGTGCTGTATGTTATTGCATGTAATGATCACATACAACTGAATTGTAATTCTTTTTTAGTTCTGAGTAAGGAATACAGGTCCATGTTTTTTTTTAAGAAATATTGGACAGATACACATGAGACAAAATAACATAAAACACTAATATATGGGTTGTCATGACATTAAATGTAATCAGTAATGTAATCGATTACATTTACAAAGTAATTGTAATTTAATCGATTACATTTGAAAACTGATGTAATCGTAATGTAATGTAATCATGAAAATTGCATAGTAATTGTAATGTAATCGATTACATTTGGAAGTAATTGACCCGAAGTCTGACCCCTGACTCTCTAGGACTAGGTATGTACCAAGTTTGGTCAAAATCCATTGGAGGATGTTCATTCTAGAGTGTGCACAAGGATGTTATGGAAGGACGGACGGACGTAGCGTTACGATATCCCTTCGCAACTTCATTGGTGAGGGGATAGCAAACTTACCGGAAATGACTAATCGGCAAAACTCTGACGGAGCGGAAGTTATTTTTCTGTTCGGCAAAGTTTCGCCCTAGAGGGTGATATTACAGGTAACTAAAGCATAGTTTTCATCATCCATGATGACGCCGCTGTCATCTTCTTTGTCTACTTTTGATTTCATATCCAACATTATATGCTTCTGGTCCACATCGGAATCAATGGTGTCGTCAGTTTTGGTGATCTCAGTTATCGTCCTCTTTTGAATACTTCTCCCTACAACAACAAAATTATTATAATAATTTATTCTTTTTTCGTTAAATGTAAAGTGAGCGGTGTTCAAATTATATTCAGTACACACAATAAACTATATAAGTAAAGATGAGGTCTGTCTGGGCCAATAAACTGATGCTTTGGTTGCTATACCCAGCACCATAACAATGTAATTTCAACATTTGAAATAGTCGAAAAGAACGTTGAAATGACGTAGCGTGCTTGTTGTGATGAGGAAGAGGGGAGATAGTGAATAGTGTCTAAAATTACTCATTAATGATATAAGTTGCAACGCTTACGTAAATCGAAGAAGAACAGATCACACAATGACAAAAAGAAAAAAGACAAAAGAACAAACAACGATTCACAAAACACTACACAGAAAACTAAAGATCGAGCAACACGAACTCCACTGAAAAACGGGGACAAACACTGCTAATACATCATAGACGGACGAAAAAACATCGGTGGTGTAATGGTTAACGTACTCATTAGATCATGGCTTTGAGGTCGGGTCAGACAAAAGACACTTATATTTGTATTAATGCTTCTCCTAAGAGAATTCAGCAATAAGGAAAAACAGCAAAAAGAGACTGGATAATGTACCCGAGTGGGGTTATATGTCTCCCACGGACTGTTACTTTAGTACTATAAAAATCCAAGTAAGCGTGTTGGTCTAATGCAAAGTGGACATCATCATCATGTAAAGTGACTTTATCTCGACATGAGATAGCTGAAAATTGCCCATTTGTCTATAAGAAATCACTCAGTCATTCATAGACGGACGAACGAAGTATGCACAATAATGAAAAAAATATCGTTTAGTTTATGGCCTATTTAGCTAAAAAGTAGTTCTTACTTTTGTAGATTATAACCCCTCCAGTAAGAAGACATACTAGTACTACAACAGACAAAGCGACAGCCCATGTATTCTTTAAGCTGTCTGTGGTGCATGCTTCTGTTGATGTATTGGTGTATGCAGGCGTACTGACACCATCGCCTCTTACTTATGCAATAAACAATATTTCTTTAAAATTAGTCACAAAATTGATTGTTATTGGCATATACATATACTTTTTATTTAATATATAATGTACTTACTTAAGTTAATGTTAATTTACACAAATACAATAATTATTGTTAATGGCTATTTCAGAGAATATTGCATCATGGGTATCATTCTATTTTCGTACATTTGAAAATTTGCTATGCCATTGGTCAGTTTCCTATGTATACAGAGACACGATGGATAATTGAAAACTAACGTCATTTCAAGTATATCGAATTGATTACTATTAAGAACTTAAGTTTCCTCGTATGTCTAGTTCACCACCGGTTTTTGGTGTTACTCATCTTTTTAGTTTTCAGTGTTATGTCTCTTATTTTGTTTTTCTTCGTCCTGTGTCTTGTGTACACAATGTTGCCTGTGTGTCCATTCTTGATTACCCCTTCCGTTTTCTCTAACGTTTATTTAGTATAAGTTGTTTTAGTGTTTTATTATAATTGTTCATCTTTTAACGATGTTATTTTATTTATTTACGCATAATGGTGTTCAACACTATTTTCATATCAGATGATGTTCGTATAGTTTAACAGTAACACGATGGGTGAAACTAGTAAAGCAGCAACTGCCAACTGCAGCATCAAAGTTCACCACCTGGTTTTAAATAAGTTTTCTAGATCCTTTTGTCCTTTTTTCTTTTGACAACTGTATTTTCTATCCTTCTTCGATTGATGGCTTTTGAATACCTCTTTCGTATCTTCAAGATTTTTATAGAACTAATTTTATTTACTAAGTAATTATCATGTAATTAATAGATGTTATTTTCAAATAATATTCTAAGAAGCATGTTTGTTTTAATATTCATGATTGCCTATTTGATATCTTCAACTTTTTCTTAATATCATTTATGCTTACTTTTCTACATTGTTTACATTATTATGCTTCAGCAATGTTGTAAATAATATACAGTACAAACTGAACTCGATATAACATGATGCATAAAACCTGTCACATTACGGACAGACAGACGGACGGTGATTTCTCTATTTACTCCTATATCCTGACCACCACGATTTAATTGACATTTTCTTAAGACAAACGTTTAACAGCAACGATTAAAATTATATACCTGTGCAGTTCCGTATTGGCTCTCCTGAGGTGGTGACAATATTATATTCATTTCCAATATAACAAAGCAATGTCGGTTTCTTGCCGCAGTCATCAGCTACAATGCTAAAGCTTGCTTCATATGTTCCATAGTAAAATACGTCACGTTTCACAGATGTGAAAATTAAGTTATCAAATAACGTTCGCTCCTGAAAAATATGAAGAAAATGAAAGCTTGATAAACGTGATGACATATATATATATGTAGAGTTCCCAATTGTAAACTTACCGATCATGGGTAGTGTCTCCTTCATTGTGTGTCCCAATGCCCACGGTATTCTGAAGTCTGTTATCTCTATTGCTTAAGACTCTTTAACAATAATATGCAAAAAATTATAATACCGCACTGTTGCTATATATGGATACAAATGTCTATTATATTATTCCACCCCGGTTAAGTTAAAACTATAATTTAAGAAATTGTAAGCTATTTATAACGGATTTGTTGTTCCATGCGGCATTCAAGGGAGTGGTTGTTGCTTAGCATCAAGTGAGCAACATTTGAGTCATATCATGGCGAGAACAAGTTACATTTCGATGAGGTGAAATGTACTAGTCTAATACGTTGAGCTAGATTTTTATAATGCTAGCATGTTTGAACGTCAGTCGCTCCACAGGAAACATTATCTTAATACTGATCCAAAGAACCTTTCTTCGTACTCCTTAATTGTGCGTGCTTAGAGGAGAAACAGCAACTGTCTTTAGCTTGACCCGACTCGGGCTCGAACACACTATCTACCTCACTCGTGTTGAGCACGCCAACAATTACACTTCTGATGCGGCATTCGTTCGTCTCAACTGATTGCAGATATTTGACAACCTATGTATCTCTTACTGACTTTCAGAATTTATAATTTGTGTGAGAGTCCAAATGTTATCCAAGTGTTATTCTGTCTTTGTTTAGAAGATAGCCAAGGATGGAAGCAGGTGCTCCGGGAGGGTAAACAGGTCGTGCTCCACCTGTGACACATTTTATGTTACTCCTAAGCTAACTTTTGTTTGTTTTGTTGTTCATTATTTAATAGGATTAACTAAAATATTTCTATTTTTAATACTCTGCAGTTTTCTTTGCGGTATTCACACTAGCCACAAAAATGCGCCGTTATTTCGGGCTAATTAAGTGTATTAATATAGTGTTAGTGGAGTCTCACCGAGTGCTGCTATTTACTTGAAAAATAAAACTTGTACATGCAATGTCGTTTAGTTTTTCTTACCCCAATGGCGATAGATAACTCTGGACGCGGATATACTCGTTCAAAATGTATGTAAATTGAGAGCGTTTCATTGGATTGTTGAATATGTATGTCCACTTTTAACGGGGGGACTGCAATGATAAAACAAATACATAACTATTCTTCCTAAAACCAACCCAAAAGTGACAAGAAGTCAACTGTGAAAGGCACGATATCGCTGACGGTTGAAAGAGTGGGATCTCATTTAACCCCGCCACATTTGTGCACGTGTCCAAATCCAGCACCATGATTTCCATAGGCAAATTATGGTATTTTTGTTTTCAATGACTTGAAGTAAGGGGGTGAATGTTCGCTTTGTTGATGTTAGTGGAATTGTTGGTCACCGTTGTTGACAATTTCTTTCCACAATATTCAATTTATGCACCGAATTGTTACTACTAAATGTATATGATATAAAATATGCAGCCATACAAGTATGTGCATTTCTTATTGGTTAGAATCTTTCGTAGTGTTCTTTTGTCAGACAATATTTGTACAGTGTCATATAATATCAAGTTTATCAAGCTTGATAATTGAGATGAAGGCGAAGCTTATCGAGCCTTTTGCCAGTTTTGTGCCGAATACAAATAAACTTTATATTTTAAGACACTGCATTAATATTGCGTTGATCTTGCTGAAAAATCACATTTATCCATTGACGTTTATATTTCAAACTAAATAGTAAGATTATATAGTTATCCCTTAATTGCCCATTTTGATATTATCTGTCAACAGGAAGTGAACTGGATATACAACTAGGTTCCATCAACTCAACAGGTAACATGTAACAAGGGTACCAGAAAAAGCTATATTTCGTTCAGTGACAGGGTATAACAAAATGTATCTGGTCAATGCAATTTACCTTCTCAAATAGAATTAGTGCAGGGTAAAATAAAACTAATAAATACCAATGATGTAAACGAGCGATACAACGTCATTTTCAATTTTTTACGTTGAGCAAAACAATCAATCAATGTTAATATATGATAGATTTGTGAATAATATGTGGATGATAGCTGAATTAACTTGAAAGGGATCGTGTTGGTCGCGATCGTGTGATAGTGCAATCAATGTACATTTTTGTATATCACTAACGTTGTGAGTTCGAATCCCGATCATGACGAGGTGTACTCGATACAATATTA
Source organism: Bathymodiolus septemdierum (assembly GCA_963383655.1). Lineage (NCBI taxonomy): Eukaryota > Metazoa > Mollusca > Bivalvia > Mytilida > Modiolidae > Bathymodiolus > Bathymodiolus septemdierum. The sequence goes on along the minus strand of OY726523.1, from coordinate 47,550,114 downwards.
TATGATAAAGTTTTTCAGTAACTGGCGACCGGTCGGTGGTTTTACTCCGCCCATACCACTACTGTAACTACTCACGCTTGGCTTCTCATTGCTGACATAGCAACAGCAATTGCATTTGCTGACGATCAGTTATTGCAGAAACAATATAAAGTTAACCCAGTATTGTATCATATATACTAATCAATATACTTACCTATGAAGTCTTTATCATTTAGACCAATACACTAATCAATATACTTACCAATGAATTCTTCCGTGTTGATGTGTTTTCTATGTAAGATAAGCCATAAAGACAACTGTGCGTGACCTTGTCTTACATGGCATTGTCAGCCAATCAAATCGGCGGAATATAATCAATAAGAAGTAGTTCCGTAAATTCGCTATTTTTAGAATTAGGTGTTTTTGGCTTTAGTTGACAGCCGCAAATAGAAAACAACAATGGCAGACGATACCAACATATTATTTAATATCCCATAGCCGGCAGATCACTAGACAAAGTTAATCAACAGGGGTTAGGGTCCACTACGAAGTTAGGCGAGCGCCAATGGCGCGAGAGTTCGTATTAAAAACAAGTGTCTGGGTGAGGGTCTATTCTTAACAGTTAATTCTATACTATCAATGGGGAAGATCGATTGACGTCACCCAGCTTACTTACGACGTCGCTGAGAGGTTTGAAAGTACCATAGATCGATAGATGAATGAAAGGGTTACCAGTTACGAAAAAGATACGAAGCTACGATAAAAAGTACGTAAAGGTTACGAAATAAGTTACGAAAGACCTTGATTACGAAGTTACCAAGTTACGAGATAGTAACGCCACCTATCGGGATAATTTATTATGACGTATAGTGATGCATTATGGGAAAATGCCGTGGGCAACGTTTATGATAAAACTGGACAAAGTTGTTAAGTTTTTCACTGTATTTGATGAAATATTAATAAATTTGTTGTTTACTTACCTGAATGTCTTCTCTAACCCCTTTAATCGATGAAGGTCTATCATCCATTCCCGGAATATTCTGTGTGTATATGTGTTATGGTTTTCTCTGTCTAAACCAATCCGCGTAAAAAAGGAGTCCGCTTCTACGACTGCTGTAGTAATACACATAGTAGATCTTAAAAAGCTTCAAATATCAATCTTACCTGAATTTTAACTGATTTCCCTAATAAATTTAATGCGGTTTTAAATACGTGTGTATTTACTGCATTGCACGTGGCGTTGTAATATTTTGTGTAGTAAACATAACATCGACATGCTTTGTATTTAAGTTGAAACGGAAGAAACATGTACTTGCACTCGTCCTTATTGAAGATCTGGGATTTCTTTCACTCGTGAGAGAAATTCAGCGTCCTTCCACTCGTTCCGCTACGCTCCACCCGTGAAAGAAACGATGGAGTTTCTCACACTCGTGGAAGAAATCCCAGATCTTCAATAAGAACTCATGTAAGAACATATTAGTCTTTATCACTTAGACCAAGACACTAATCATTATACCTGCCTATGAAGTCTTTATCACTTAGACCACGACACTAATCAATATACTTACCTATGAAGTCTTTATCATTTAGACCAAGACACTTATCAATATACTTACCTATAAAGTCTTAATCATTTAGCCCGGGTGGCTCAATGAGTTAGGTCGTTGGATCTAACAACGCATACAAGCCTATCACCAATACGGCGTGGGTTAAGGTTAAAGTTTACCAGTTGCTTGCCCATGGTCGGTGGTTCTCTCCGGGTACTCCGGCTTCCTCCACCACTAAAACAGGTCGCCATGATATAGCTGAAATATTGTTGAAAGTGGCGTTAAAGCACCAAAAGTAAAAAAAATAACATCTTATCACTATACTTACCTATAAAGTCTTTATCATTTAGACCAAGACACTAATCACTGTACTTACCTATGAAGTCTTCATCATTTAGACCAAGAAGTTGTGTGTAGGACTTGAAACCACATGAACATGTATAGTTAATGTTGAGATCTGACTCAATATAGTTTTTAATAACTAGAGAAAACTCAGTGGATGACACGTTCGTTCTATCCTCATATTTTGTGGCATCTCGAGAAACTTCATTGTAAAGCAATAGCTTGTCCTTGTGACCCCCGTACCATTGACGAACAGGGCATTCAACTCTGTCTGTCAACACATGCCCTGTTTGGCATGTTAATATGACATTGTATCCATACATTACAGGTTTGTTTGACACAGTCCAGTAAACTAAAAAAATACCAAAATATACAAGCTGTGAATTTACGATTATAATTCTGTTATAATAATAAGTTGACTATAATTTTATTAACCTACACATCAACATACCATCCCATTAATAGGTTAGTGAAATTAATAACAAAACAAATATTCTAAGTGATTTGGAATTTTAATAAGAAAGTTGTGTTACAGTTCCGTGGCCAGTTGCGAACGTCCGGGACTTGGGAGTAAAGAGTTATCGAAGAAAACATACTTTAATAGATGCATAAACAATTATATGAAAAGCACACAGAATTGTTCAAAAACATTGCTGGTAAAGAAACAACACCAGTTGACAGCCTCCCAAAATCGGCGAAAGTACCATTCCAAAATCACGTTGTATTCATTGTTCACTACATTCGTAAGACTTCAGCCATATCTGATCCTGTTCATTGTTCACTACATTCGTAAGACTTCAGCCATATCTGATCCTGTTTAGGTTCTTTGGTTTTCTTGCTTATTTGGCTTTCTAATCTTTTGTATTTGATGATACCTGATAAAGGTTGACAGAAACGCGTCGTGTGCACAAAACTAAATATCTATGTGTTTTTACTTTTCATTGTATTTCTCCTATTTTGCACGATATTCTAGATATATTGATACATTTCCAACTCCTGTACATAGTATACTATCTATATAACATGGAAATAATAACAAGCATGTCTGAACCAAAAAACAACAAAATAAAAAAAGTAACCTGTGAAATCCCGGGACAGTTCATATTGTTCTTCTGTGCATATATAAATTTTGCATGCACCTCATGTCTAAGCAAAGTTGAAAAAGTATGTAATGCAATAAATATAAAGGTTAAAATACACAAAACACAAAAAAAAAACTATGCATTAAAAACAGATGTGTTGCCTAAATCTAGAGATATTCATAGTTTAGTGATGAATTTTGGTGTACATGGACTAGGGGAGTTAACTCTGATACAAAAGAAAACAGAAGGAATTTCAAAACTACATGTAATATAGGACTTTTCAAATGAATAGCTCTATATCTTTATTGTTTCACATTTGCACTAATTGTTTCTATCATGGAAATTATCTTTTCTTATATATATTTGTTTTTATTTCTGAAAATTAACAATTTTGATAAATTTAAATTAATGACAAAAGAGAAGAGATCACACATGATGCACATTTATACAACAGTCCTTTGTTTTGTGCAATCCTATCTGATCCAGTCAAGTTTGGCAATATGGATTGGATCATCTGAGTTGAAGTATAACATTTTCCTTTTATCCGACAATATATGATATGTGCCTTTAAGACTAAATAACCAATGTAAGACATATAAATACATTTGTAGATACTATTTACTATATTTTACATATAGTCATATATACCATGACATACTATAGTACACATATTGATTTAATGAGAAACTCCCTGTTTTATGTTGACCCCCCAAATGAGTTCAAAAACCTGTATTGTCATTCAATTTTGATTATATTTACAGAGTGCTTTTCAATTTATAAAGTGTATATAATGAATAGTGAAGAAATAGCGGATTCTCTTTTAAAATATTCCCTGTCTATTTTTATATATTAATAACAGTCTGTATTTAAATGGAATCACATTCATGTGTATGTATAATAAAGCATATCTATATATATTAATAATAGTTAATGAAGATATAGGTGTATATAAGTGCATATGTCTCCCCTATGCTGTGTAATGGAAATCAGTGTCTAATATAATATATGCAGCCATTACATACACAAGCTTAAGCAATAAGTATTTAGTAACAGTGAATTTATCTAGTAATTTTGTCATTAGTCAATAAACCAACCCCAACTTATGATTAATTAAATGTTACATTAAAACAGGACCCTAAAACTATAAATTAGGCTAAAGAATCCATCAAACCTGACCAAAAGGTCACAGAAGTGCCCCTGTGTCACGCCATGTTAGATATATTTTACATATATGTACTATACATGTATACTCTATGCGCACACAGGCACCTTAGTTACTTATTTTTTTTTTTTTTTACTACCTGTACTATTCAAGAACCCCGGCAGCTGAAACTTGTCTAGATTTGTCACATTTTTATAAGATAGCAGTTAATGTATATCTTAGCATAAGAGCTGCGACAGTAGTTTGTGATTACGTTTTGAACTGCCAAAGCTCTATATAGTCCGTTTCACTTGAGGTTATACTGTATAGATATAACTTATAAGTCAGGGAAAATAACTAACATGCACAACAAAAACGACAGAAATAAAGAAATAAATATACATGTATATACATATATGTATACACATGCACATAAACATAATATACAAAACATTACACATGCAAATAACAAAAAGCTCTTGCAATGGTTACTCCCAAGTATGATCTATTTTTATTAAAGCGAGCAGAAATAAGAGCAAAACCATAAGCTTAATTAAATATGATAAGCAATAAAATAGACTAAAGCAAAAATAAATATGTAAAGCAAACATAAAGCATTGTAGGAAAATAATCCAAATTCTTTTTTTTTGTCAGCTTTTCATACTTACAATAGGATTCCTGACCTGTCAAAAAAGAGTATAGTATTAAATAACATTTTATAAACAAGATAAATAGACAAAAAGTACACAAGTTCATGTCAATATTAGTCATATCAATGTACAACATTATTTGTTTTAGATATTTTATTCTCTACGACTCCACTTATCGGAAATACTTTTACGTTTCTCTAGCATCATATGAGCTCCGTCATCACGACTTCTTGTTTGTAAGTTCTCATTTTTACGAATTTCATAGGCTATATGTGATAATAGGAACCTCTCTTCCTTCATTGATACTGGGAGGTCATCTAAAATACGTATTTGCTTGCCAGCTAAATTGTGAGCTCTAGACATAACCAGTTGTTTATCTCCGAAGTGTAAAAAATGCACGATAATTGGTTTTGGACCTTTCGATCTTGTTGGCAGTCTATGTGCATTAGCAATGGGGATTGCATTTGCTTTCCTGTGATCAATTTCAAGGTCCTGAGTAAAGAGGTGACGGGTTACGGCATATATGTTCTCATCTTGATCACTGTCGTCAATACCATAAATAAGAATGCTATATTTTCTCTCATGTCTCTCGAGCAGGACCACTTTCTCAGAGAGGCTCTCAATTTGTTTTAGGGGGTCAGTTTTCTGTTTTTCCAATTTCTCGTTTTCAATTTCCTGGACTTGCAAATACATAACCGACACCCCCCGTTCAAGCTCAGTAAAATCTCTGCGTAGCTCTTTGATGTTCGTTATTGAAGTGTTACATTTTACTTTCAGCACGTTGACGTCTGCCTTCACTTCATTAACCATAGTTTTTAAACTACGTTCAACATTATCGAGCTTTTCTGAAAAGTCACCAACCTTTTAATCAACTCCTAAAATCAGTGTTTTCAGCTCTTGCAATTCAGCTGACGAAGCCATATTACCTGTATAAAATTTTCTGTATATATATACTCTTCAATATTTATTGAAACTATAACTGTTAATTATGCTATCATGTGCGTGAAACTACATGTCTATACAATAAACAAAATATGTGAGATAACGTACTCATTGTAGATCAACTGATCGAATCAAAATACACAGGTTGTACAGGTAAAATGTGTTTTCACTACATCACCGCTTTCAAGACAACTTCAAATAGTTATATTTTTCAATTATTCATGTTATCTTATTCTCTGTAAATCATAGTCATTGTAGAATATCTCATATTTTGGTCTATCAAAAAATGTTCATGGGTGCAGCCATTACAGGGGCGACAACTATAGATGATCATACTGCCACCAGTGGATTACGATATTTCTCCACTCAAATTGTAAAGCTCGATCTTTTGGGAGAGCTTTAGAATTTGAAAATTTAACTATCGATTGTAATCCACTGGTAGCAGAAGGAGAATATGTTTCTCCTATTACCAAAGCTTCCAAAGTTTCTAATTTCCGTCGTTAATGACGTCGAAATTTGGTGGAAATTTCCATGCAGAAATTTAACCACCGTGATTAAGAATGTTAACCAACTGGATAAACACGCTAAGAATAGAATTAACGAGTATACTTTGCAGTCTTACAACTTAGCTCAATGAACAGCGTTTGTTGACATTTCTTATTTGTTAACGTACCTTTGCTTGCTGCCTGAAGCCAACACGATATTAAAAAGACCACATGCAGTTCCATCAATTGCAGTGAATTTCGTTGATCTGAAACACATGAAATATGGTTACTTCATTATTTGAAAATTACAGAAACATTTCATACCAAGGGTGTTTGACGGAAGATAATCTCCATAGCTTAGGTTCACCCAACTTGCAAGCGTTCAGATGATCTATCAGATGATCTAAACAAAACATCCCAAGAATCCAGATCATCTGTGCGTGCATCCCACTTTATTATGGCTGGAAATCAAATACTACATAGTGTATATCACTTAAGCAAATTACATGGGGAGGATGGAGGAAATTAGATTGGACTTGTTCACTTGTTTACAAATTTGTCAATTTATTTCATTGCTTAATACTTACCAGTCACAAATATACATTAGGATTCAGATTCCAAAGCAATCCAAAATGAGGTGGTGTTATGTATTTTCTGATATCTTCTACTTAATTACAAAGATACCATCGTGGTCGTGATCGCATGGTAGTTGGATTTATGACTACCTATGCAATCAGTGCCTATCACCACTAGCGTTGTGAGTTCGTTCGAACCCCTCTCAGGCGAGGTGTACTCGATACAATATTATGTGGTAAAGTTGGTCAGTGTTTTGCGACAGGTATTTGGTTTCTTCGGGTACAAGGGGTTTCTTCCACCAATAAAACTGACCACCACGATATAACTGAAATATTGTTGAAAGTGGCGTTAAACACCATACATCCCCTCTTCTTAATTACTGTATTCATAAACATAGTTAAATTAAAACCCTTCCGCCAATAACTTGATAAAATACTTCAACTATAAATACTCTCCAAACGCAACTCGTCGGAAAGATAATCAGCTATGTAATACTTCTACATGAATATCTCTAAGATAAAAGTTACAAAAAGTTCAATTTGCAGTCTATGGAACTGATTTAATTGATAGCACAAGAATGGCAAATAGCTCTAGTTAATTGTGCTTTTAATTACAAATATTCATTAACATAGGCTAATTTAAATGGTCTGAACAATCCAAATGTAAATCCAATGTGAAATTGTTTGTGATGTAATAGCTTTATGTGGCTCCTTCAACCTCAATAAATTTCTGTAATTTTCATAATGAAGAAGACATCTTTTATGATCAAGTAATTCATTGTCTTAAAAATCTTTTGAACCAAAATGATATTGCCTGTCTTGTTTAGATAGACTATTTCTAACAAATGTAATCTCTTTATTTTGAATACTCATTTCTTAGAGACAGTAGATCGCTGTCTATTCTGAAAGAAGAAAAGGTAATATCAATATACAGTAAAACATCTGTGTCTCGAACTCGAAGAGACTGTCAAAATGTATTCGAGTTATTGGTAGTTCAAGCCACAGAGGTTCCATAATTCAAGAGAGAGCAAAATCAAATCCAGTTCCGATCTGGGACAGTTTTGCTATGATAAACTGGTGCCCACGACAGTGGTCCTTAGAAGTAATCAAAAAGATTAAATTCTTTAGAAAATTCTCAAAGGCTATGGCTTCTGAATATGGTTTTCAAAGTTTTCCGGTTGTTGACTGATTTTGTCTGTTTATATACTTATGAGTTTTGACTTTCCCTTTGTAAGATTGTTCAGAGTTCGGTAATTTCGTTATTACCCTTGATTATCCATTTGGTATCTTCAAACAGTTCGTAGAAACAATTGTTCACTGATTTCGTGATCCATTTTAAATTTGCTAACAGGAGGTCCGTTAATAATAGTTGGATCGATATCGGTATAATGTTTGATAGTTTGATCAAATCTTTAAAGAGTTATATTATATATAGATATAGTCATCATAGTTCGTTGTTAATCAACGTGGTTTTACTCATATAGTTTGATGATAACATTGATGGAATACAATTCTGTTTTTAAATTCCATGAGGTGTCAGATGATTATGAAGATATTTAGAATGACAGATAATTTCTAAGGTCAATGCACTTCTTCAGGAAATTTATGTCAAATGATAGATAATAAAAATAAAACGATGACAGTAAATTCAAAAAGTTTAATAACTAGTGCAGACCCCCTGCCTCGGTAGAATAACATAGTAAGCTACGCCCCTGTTGTGGGTGATACATCTGTGTTTTTGGTTGATGTAACAAGTCGTCTCGAATTGGTATTTTGACTGATGGAGAAATTAGAATTGTAGTAGCTCTGTGTACAAGTGACTTCTTGGCCACTGAGGAGCCATTAGAATAATTTGGCAATGAAACTGTCTAATATATTGTAATATTTTGGGAATAGGGTATATTGGAGGATAAACATAAGCATACAGATTTTCGAATGATATTGTCAGTGCATCCATTGCTAAAGCTTGAGGATATGCTGACCAAGTACAAACACATCTCTGTCGATTTTCTATTGATGCTAACAAATTTATTGAATGGTGACGCCATAGTTGTAAAATTGCTTGGATTACGCTCTTGTGGGTAGGATTTTCCCTGCAGTATGAATATGTTGTTTTGAATAGCTAGTTTCCAAAGATCCCAAGTTATATAACGGAGATTGAGCGCTCTTGTTTTCCCTTCTTTGCTTATATATTAAACTACAGTTGAATTGTCTGATCTGATCAGTACTGACTTCCCAATCAATTCTTTCAGAAAATTTTTTACTGTCATGTGAACTGCTTCTGTTCTATCAGGTTGATATGCAATTTCTTTTTGAGAGATCGACCACACTTTCTGAAATGTTTGGTTGTTCATATATCACACAAACCATGTTTTTGAAGCATCTGTGGTTATGGTAGCATATGCATAACATTCTTTGCTGAATTTAAACACCATTCGAAATTCGAGATCCAATATCTGAAATTCGAGGTTCGAAGTTCAATATTCCGATTAACCAATGAGTGGAAAGATAACAAACTGATGTTCCTTTTGGGCAATTAAATGCCGTTTTACAAATATATATTATTTTGCCAAAATTTATAATTTTATTTGTGTGGATCAAACATGAGTTTACCTCCTATCATTTTTAGCATTGATTACAGTGTATATTCTTTTTCACAAGAATACAAGCAGGATAATGTAAAAACATGGAGAAGGTATAAGAGAAGATGTCATGTGTTGTCATCGTTTTATTTTTATTATCAATCATTTGACATAAATTTCCTGAAGAAGTGCATTGACTTTAGAAATTATCTGTCATTCTAAATATCTTCATTATCATCTGACACCTCATGGAATTTAAAAACAGAATTGTATTCCATCATTGTTATCATCAAACTATATGAGTAAAGCCAAGTTGATTAACAACGTACTATGATGACTATATCTATTTATTGTATAGCTAATCGTAGAATTTGAATATCAAACTAAGACCACGAGTGACCGAAGTACGCATAAGGATTAAACGAATGCTACGAGTTTAATCGTTAATACGTATTCGGTCACGAGTGGTCTTATTAGTTATTTTGGTATTCAAAATGTATGATTTAGTCATACTGTTTATTATATAGACTTTCAAAATTTTTGATATATTATTTTTGTTATTTGTATATTTCATTTCACGCGTGTGAATCTACGAGCAATGATGCTAAGGGGCAATCTCCCATACAGAGTTGTCGGTCCTTGCTGGCTCTCTATCTCTGTAAACGTCTCAAAAGTAGTCCCAAAACACATGATCATGTTACGAACGATCATGTGACAATTTTTGATGTAGATATTCAAAAGCTTGCCTTTGACAGTCCCTCAACACGATGTTCTTGTCATAATCTTTAACAATTGTATCTAATGTTGGCATTTTATCGGATGAATAAAAGAACCAAATTACTCAGAATAGGAAAACGTTTCACAAAAAATAGTCCCTATAAAATGGTATTTCGCCTCAAATAAAATCATATTTCACGTCAAAACTAAAGATATATGCGGTCACGGGAGCTTATAACATTCTTGTACGATGTTGCTGATCTATAACTTGAAACAGTAACTAAGTTTTTTCCACGAACTATGCTTGACGGACTTTCTTGGAAGTTCTAAGGCTAAAGACGTAATGGTCAATACAAAAAAGTAAGCACCGCCCACTGACTTTCTGTAATTTTCCGTCTCCATCGTTTCGTAACTGCACGTTATTTTAGAAGAAAATATAAATCATCATCTTTCTTGCAGTTGTGTTTATTTATGCTAAATCAAAATACACACACATATATATATAGAGAGCCTGGTCAAATATCTGCAAGTTTATCTATCGTCTGCATCGTTATTTTTATGAATGGAATTCTAAGGCTGAAGACGTAATGGTCACTACACAACATTAAGCACCGCCCACTGACCTTCTGTAATTTCACGTCTGCATCATTTCGTTACTGCGCGTTATTTGTATGAATGGAATTTTCTCCTGGCCAGGAAAAGCGTATTAATCTTATTCTCTTGATTTCCATATATGACTCTTCTTTCTATCGTTATTTTTAGGAATGATTTTATCCAATCATAGGTCGTCAAATAAGTGCAACATCGTACAATAATCATTGTCAGTAATGTGTGCGTACTTACGAATCATCGATGATTGTTTAACTTTTCTTCACGAGGTCATGATCGGCAATCATCGGAAAAAAGCAACCGAAAGTTAATCAGTCTCCACAACAATGGCGAGGACGATAAACATGCACACGGATTTGCAGATTTCTAGTTGTTGGGAACATATTTCGACTTGAAACATGCATGAATAGCTTAGTGAAGATACCGCCGTATTCCAAATTAAATTTTCAGGGATATATTTTCTTCACCCAAAACTGGTGTAATATTACTTTAAACATATTTTATTTGCCAAATATAGCAAATTGTGATCAGACACAAGTTTTCCCAAATGATGAAGTCTTCTCCCGAATACAATCATTTACAATTGTATAAGCATACGTAAGTGAAATGATATAATATCCATATAATATACCGGTATATAATATAGCAGAACTATTATATACAAAACATAGGTAGAAACTATATATGAAAGAAAAGAAAGGAGAATAAATACTTTTGGAGATGTGTGTTGATTCTTTAAATCATTTATATTGACAATGGTAAAGCTTTTGGAGTCTTTAATATATTTGAAAACATGCTTAAGAATAGTTTTATTTTCTTGATATGTTAGGAAATCACTTCCTTTTGTCGGTAGATTTACAACCTAGTGCAATAAAAGGCCAACTAAGTGTGTTGGTCTAGTATCAAGCGGACATCATTAATCGTTATACAATATATGATATCAATGAAAAAAATGAACCAAATTGTGACCATCAAGTGATCAAATATACATCATGCTTATAGTAAATTTAGCAAAAGGAATGATATTGTTTTATAATTTTGGCATTTTGTACAAAACAAAAACAATATTAATCTAGAAACGTATATTGAATCACACAATTAAGTGATATTTTGAATAATTTTAAAATGCAATTCTTGAAGTCTCCAAGGATGTTATGTTAGATCGGAACCATTCTGTGAATTGCTGTAGGTTATAAATATAATAAGTAAAACCGCATCGATGGCGTAATGGTTAGCGTGCTCGCCTCGAGTGCGGTAGATCATGGGTTCTCCGCTAAGCTCGCAGCACTAAGGAGAAAAAGCCAAGACTGATTTGCTCGGATTTAGAATGATGTGTCCGAGTGGAGCGACATCTTTACCTGCGGACTGTTGTTTCAGTGAGCTAGAACTATAAAAAAAATTCAACCTCAGCGCGTTGGTCTAGTACAAAGCAGATATCATCATCATCTGCTTGAAAATTATCTTGTGCTCGCCATGATATAGCTGATAAATTGATGAATTGGCGTAAAACAACAATCACTTACTCACATAATAATTCACATTATGTTTTATTAAGACAGGTGGTCTTTTCTATAAAAGTATTATTAACATCATATAACAATAAACATTAATTTACACTTAATAAAACGTTCTCCTCATCACTATCATTGTTAATTAACTGAGGTTCATCAGTCAGATAAATACTCCAGTCCACCGAAGTATTCCTTGATAACTCGAGGATCCCAGATACCAAAGTACTGAAGTAACATGAGCACTTGTACCTAATACACGGGTTCCTACTCGGTATTGATAATACCACCCTTTAACTAGTACTTCATCGTACTTAATCCAGAGTGTACATACTTTGTTTGAGACAAAAGTTTTGAAGAAAAAAAATCAAGCGCAGAGCAAATGCGAAGCAATTTCTGGCGGTTTTTTTTTGTCTAAGCCTTGGTGGTCAATCCTCTCTTTCAGATGATTATGTTGTTTGGGCAAATGGAATATTTTACAGGGAACAAGTTCATCGTGAAGGTTGCTGGTATTATATGGTTTTAAATATTTATTTAATATTGCACATACAAATGACAGATAATCTGCGTTGAAGGGAATTTGAGAATTTACAATTTTACACGTTCACACTGCACACTCCTCTAACATTCTTAGTAGAAAACTTATTAAGATAATTAATTTAATTAACAGTCCATTTGTTAATTATAATTTCATTAGCAACTTTGATATACATGTATAAGTCTTATTTATTAAAAAATAAAAGGTTTAATCTGTAATTTAATAATCTTTATCAAGCTCATCATTTATTTAACATTTTCAATTATAATTTTGATACCTCGTACCCAAGCGTACTCAAATGTGTTATCTGTATGCCATTATATTTACAAAGGTTACCAGAAATAAATATATATATATATTTCTCATACTCAAACGCATTACAATTTCATACAATTCATTCATACATGATACAAGTATTGATACAGACATTTAGTATTATATCAAAATTACAGAAAAGACTAACTGACCTTAGAATAGAAGTGGAATATTCAAGGACAAGATTTTTTAACCACAGTTAAATTTCAGTGTTATCCATCAAAAGCAATATGGTGTAAATCGAACAGTATAGACAATATAATTTAACTGCCAAAATAGTAGTGACTAATGAAGATAAAGTACGGCTCCACGACCGTGAAGGACATGTTTAAGTTTAAAGTAGCAGACCCAAATTTATATAATGGTTTTTTTTCCATTTCGCCTTATCTGATATACAGGTGAAAAGGTAGAACAAATATATTACGAACTTGACCTTAAATGAGATCTTTTCATTGGCTATAGTAGACATTTTATAAAGAATATCCGTTGTAAGATCGTAGTTATGAATGAAGTTTATTTATAGCTACACTGACCTCAAATGAGATCTTAACTTTGGCTATTGTCATGAGAAACTATGTTGTAAGCCATGAATGAAGTTTATTTATAGCTACACAAAAAAATCAATAAACACACAGATCCACTTATATCGGTGAACGCATTGGGCTTAGCACACAAAACAATACAATGTTACGCAATCAAGTTCGTACAAAAATATTATCAGCGTTAAAATGCGAGACATTGACATTGAAAAGATAGCGAATCAATTGTACGGTTCCAGTTTCATTTTTAAGGCTGAAAATATATATTATCTGATGCTCTCGTGGCAAGTAGAATTTTGATTGGCTAAAGAGGTACTTTCAAAACTTCAGGGAAGCCGTGCGGTGACAGAAAATCAATAATCGCTCTCACCTATGTGCTGACCATTTTCACTGTGCACAGCAGACGACACACATTTCACAAGATGACAGAAAATCAATAATCGCTCTCTGTGACCTTTGTCCAAAGATACACGTATTTATGTTTTTCCTATAATAAGGACATACTTATTAATGTTAGAACATTCAGATAAAAATATATTCTCAGATAAATTTGTAAGACGCTCAGGTCACAGGCGCTCGTGGCACGGACTTACCACTCCCCTTTTTTTTTCGAACTCTCTGTTTACAAATTTATTTTCCATAAAATTTCTTTATTTCTTTATTATTTCATCTCTTTTTTCCTTATTTTAACTTGTTCGTGTCAATATTCATACAATCTTATGCTAACATAAAATTGCATGTGTCGACCCTATATAGATACTAATAATCCACAAGGCATGCAACTCGGCAGGTTTTAAAATCATACCCCTGCTCGCTTCGAGTACATCTATTGAACCTTATTTCCATTATGTCATTCAAATTACGACATGTATCCATTCCTAAAAGAGGCATGTTGTTGCCCCTGTTTTTGTTTTGTGCATGCGATAGCTCAGTTCTCTAGAATTTTAAGATTTTCACACATTTATTGCCAAATTTTTCGCATAAGGACCCACGGCTGACGGAAGTGACGTACCACTGCATTAACTTCAAGGATAGGGTCAGAAAAGTTCAAAAAGTTTTAATTTAATTTAGTTTTTTTGGAATTGTATGTTATCATTTTTCTTGGTTTTAGCATAGACCGTTTCTGTTAACCTACCCGATTATATAATAGAGAAAACATAGCTTACTATTTACAGTTCTTAAATAATGTAATTATTGTCAACACTTAGGTTCTCCTCCCTCAGACATTGGTCACCTTAAACGGTTTTGGTTATCTTGTTTAGGCACTTAAGTTTTATTGTTCTCAAAACTTTAAATTATTTGGTTTTCCAATCTTTCTATTTTGGGCGTACCAGAAGAACGTTATTCCAGAAACGCTTCGTGCGCACTAACTTTGATATCTACGTTTTTATTAACTGGATTCGTCTGTTTATTTGTTTATTTTCAGCTTTTCAATTGTGAGGACGCAAACCAATACATCAACGATGTGGCGTTAGGTTCCCCAGCTTGACCCCTATTTACATTGCGCTATTTGATAATCTGTCCATTAATCTGAAAAATACAGTGATGCCTCATTTCAAAACCAATACAACACTAACTACTTGCGATGGGGATTTAGTTTCCCTCACAATAAAAAATATTCATCACAGGGGTATACTACTATTTACTGATTTTGAGATCCATTATAGTGAAAAATACGCATCATTCTTGAATGAACAAGAGCACTGTCACCCGTTTGTTTTTGATCCGTTCAAGACTCCATGAACTTTTCCGTAACCAGTGTAAACAATATGGCGAACGTAGACAGGAAACTACGATAGTGTCCGATTGAAAGCAAGCCTGAAATCAGGTTAATAATTAAAATAGGGAAAAATTCACCTTGAAGAATTTTAAGGATTAAACGGTTAATATGTATTAAGTTTTTGAGTGCACTGTTTTCACATGCATGCATGAACTCTTAGAAAGAAGCGTTTAATCCTATAATTTATTATGCACAATATGATAAGAAAATCAATAACGAATTGTCATCTTTAAATAGAAACTTGGAATTTTTCAATAGCAAATTTCCAAATATCTATACATATATTAGCAGTTCAAAAACACCTAAGATAAAAATAGTTTATCATAGATTATTTTTTAAACATTCAGACTATTAATAGTTTTCTCCGATATAATATTCACCTGTCGTTATCTCTGTTTACATTCAACTTTTGACAATAATAAAGTGATATTGAACTTTATATGGTAAAATCACAGACAGGGCTGGATTGTCCCATAGGCTACAGCCTGTGGCCTCTCAAGTTTGGGGATCTCAGAATATGTTTCATTAACAATCAAAAGATAGCTATCCTAGTTTATTTAAAGAATTTGCGACGAGTTTACTTCAGGCTATGTAATGTCGCAAAAATACATCTCGAGTAAAAGGGGGCCCAATAATTTCATTAGTCAAGGGCCTCCCAGAAGTCACAATTCGGCCCTGATCACAGGCACTCGATCGAAGACTAGATCATCGCCATTGTATTGTACCACTACAACCCTTTATCACAATGGCATCAACCCATCCAATATATATTTAGGTCACAAAGGAATGCTAGCTTCAAATTAACAGAAGTGGTGGTCTATCGTCATAACAAATTAAAGCTTGATATCAATCTCAGTACAATTAAAATACTATCTTTTCTAAGAAACACTCTACCAAAAGTTAACATCTATTTTGGTTTTAGCTAAATATTGAAATAGTTGATCAACATTAGTACCTTGTGGTAGTATTTACTAATAATGCGTTTCCCCTGGTATTCCGGTTTCCTCCGCCAATAAAACTAACTGCCACCATATAACTGAAATAGTGTTGAAAGTGACATTAAACACCATAACCCTAACGTCCTCTAATAATGGCAAGAAGGTAAGTTTGAAGATACAGAGAGCTAATCAGAAGCCATAAGAAGATACCAAAGGGGTAATCAGAATCTGTAAATCGATAAAGAACAGAAAACACAATGCCCAAAAGAAAAAGGACAAAAGGACAAACAGCGATCTACAAAACATAAACACAACACTAAAGATCGAGTAACAAGAACCCCACCAAAAACCGTAAATTAAAGAACAGACGATGCAATGTTTAAACAGTTGTGAAATACGTTTGTTCCTTTTCCATTTGGATTTCAACACTGGAAGTCAAGCCTATATTTTCTCCAAAAAAAATCAAGATGAAATAAACAAAGGTGAAGGATAAAAATTCGGAACTTTTGAACTAAAGAAATACGTAGAATTTGACTGTCCTAAATCACTGAGGGCAAAACTAACAGTGCCCACCCTTTAGCAATTAAAACAGGGCGTTACAGTAAACACCATTACACCTGCAGATCAGTGATCTTCCAGGAGGCGATAAGTAAACAATCGATAGGAAATACTAGAGAGCACGTTAGGAAATCTACATTTGATCAGATTTATGGGTTAGTGGTTTCATTTTGGTCGCGCTCTGGCGAGCTATTTTCGACCAACAGTTTTTTATCTTTGATTTTCAGCTGGACTTGTTTTTCAATTTTTTTTATTGTATTTCAGCTTATTGACGTGTTATATCTTTGCTATTTAATTATCATCAGTATCTTGTTTTACTTTGTGATCAAGTCACCTCCCGTATGTTCCATTCACCGATACTTGACAGAATTGTAAGGTAGGTTTTAGTAAATTGTGTGTATCATACGAATTTGTCAGCCAAAAAGCAAGAAATGTTATTCTGTAGAAAGTTGCAGTTTTCATATAGATAGTCTTATGTCTTTTACCATTTTATAAAAACATTTTTCCTATATATCGCTTTTGCTTGATGAATAAATGTTTCTATTAACGTTTCAGTATATTTGTTGTACAGTTAAAAGGTACAATATTTGAGTATGTGAAAGTAATATTATAATGGCATACAAATTAGTTATTATATATAACAGAGAATCACTCTGCAATTTGTTGTATTCATGTGGGAATGTGTGGTTTAAGAGGCCAATTCAAGAGCTGTCCCGGGCGACACATACTCTAGGTCCGCCACTGTGCCCCTACTCTATCAGATCGTCTCCTGAAGCTTCCCCCATATTTTTGTTTACACTTCAAGTGCTTCCATTCACATTTTCAGGCCCACCCGTAAGACTTGCTCTCCACTTTCCAGTCCATTACAACGCCTCTGAAATATACATGTTATTTTGCATGTGACTACCTAATGATAAGTCATATACTGGTTAGATCCAAGCTGTCAAGGATACAGCCATCGAATTATCGAGACTGCCTCATTTTGGTTCAATCCTATTTGGAAGGTGCTATCAAATGATCATATCGTGTACTGTTTACGTTCAATTAAGCCATGGTAAGATCACCTACTATTCAATTCATGTACTGTTTAAGATCAATTAGCACAGTCCAACCAATTACCAATGTATGTACTGTTTAAGATCAATTAGCACAGTCCACCTAATTACCAATTTATGTACTGTTTAAGATCAATTAGCACAGTCCACCTAATTACCAATTTATGTACTGTTTAAGATCAATTAGCACAGTCCACCCAATTACCAATGCATGTACTGCTTATGATCAATTAGCACAGTCCATCCAATTACCAATTCATGTACTGCTTAAGATCAATTAGCACAGTCCACCCACATACCAATTCATCTACTGTTTAAGATCAATTAGCACAGTCTACCCAATTACCATTTCATGTACTTTTTAAGATCAATTAGCACAGTCCACCCAATTACCAATTCATGTACTATTTAAGACCAATTAGCACAGTCTACCCAATTACCAATTCATGTATTCCATCGAATCATCGAGACTGCCTCATTTTGGTTCAATCTTATTTGAAAGGTGCCATCAAATGATCATATCGTGTACTGTTTACGCTCAATTAGGCCAGGGTAAGATCACCTAATATTCAATTGATGTACTGTTAAGGTTCAATCAGCTCGGGGTAAGACCACCCAATGATCAATTCATGTACTGTTTAAGATCAATTAGCACAGTCCAACCAATTACTAATGTATGTACTGTTTAAGATCAATTAGCACAGTCCACCTAATTACCAATTTATGTACTGTTTAAGATCAATTAGCACAGTCCACCTAATTACCAATTCATGTACTGCTTAAAATCAATTAAGACAGCCCACCCAATTACCAATTCATGTACTGCTTAAGATCAATTAGCACAGTCTACCCAATTACCAATGCATGTACTATTTAAGATAAGTTAACACAGTCCATCCAATTACCATATCATGTACTGCTTAAGAGCAATTAGCACAGTTCACCCAATGACCAATTCATGTACTGTTTAAGATTAATTAGCACAGTGCACCCAATTACTAATTCATGTACTGTATAAGATCAATTAGCACAGTCCACCCAATTACCAATACATGTACTGTTTAAGATCAATTAGCACAGTCCACCCAATTACCAATGCATGTACTGCTTAAGATCAATTAGCACAGTCCACCCAATTACCAATGCATGTACTGCTTAAGATCAATTAGCACACTCCACCCAATTACCAATGCATGTACTGTTTAAGATAAATTAGCACAGTCCATCCAATTACCAATTCATGTACTGCTTAAAATCAATTAGCACAGTCCACCTACATACCAATTCATCTACTGTTTAAGATCAATTAGCACAGTCTACCCAATTACCATGTCATGCACTTTTTAAGATCAATTAGCACAGTCCACCCAATTCCCAATCCATGTACTGTTTAACATCAATTAGCACATTTCAACTAATTATCAATGCATGTACAATTTAAGATAAATAAACACAGTCCATCCAATTACCATATCATGTACTGCTTAAGAGCAATTAGCACAGTCCACCCAATTACCAATTCATGTACTGTTTAAGATCAATTAGCAAAGTCCACCAAATTACCAATTCATGTACTGTATAAGATCAATTAGCACAGTCCACCCAATTACCAATGCATGTACTCCTTAAGATCAATTAGCACAGTCCATCCAATTACCAATTCATGTACTGCTTAAGATCAATTAGCACAGTCCACCCACATACCAATTCATCTACTGTTTAAGATCAATTAGCACAGTCCACCTAATTACCAATTCATGTACTGCTTAAGATCAATTAGCACAGTCCACCTAATTACCAATGCATGTACTGCTTAAGATCAATTAGCACAGTTCACCCCATATTTTTCTGTACACTTCAAGTGCTTTCATTCACATTTTCAGGCCCACCCGTAAGACTTGCTCTCCACTTTCCAGTCCAATACAACGCCTCTGAAATATACATGTAATTTTGCATGTGACTACCTAATGATAAGTCATATACTGGCTAGGTCCAAACAGTCAAGGATAAAGCCATCGAATCATCGAGACTGCCTCATTTTGGTTCAATCTTATTTGAAAGGTGCCATCAAATGATCATATCGTGTACTGTTTACGCTCAATTAGGCCAGGGTAAGATCACCTAATATTCAATTCATGTACTGTTAAGGTTCAATCAGCTCGGGGTAAGACCACCCAATGATCAATTCATGTACTGTTTAAGATCAATTAGCACAGTCCAACCAATTACTAATGTATGTACTGTTTAAGATCAATTAGCACAGTCCACCTAATTACCAATTTATGTACTGTTTAAGATCAATTAGCACAGTCCACCTAATTACCAATTCATGTACTGCTTAAAATCAATTAGGACAGCCCACCCAATTACCAATTCATGTACTGCTTAAGATCAATTAGCACAGTCTACCCAATTACCAATTCATGTACTGTTTAAGATCAATTAGCACAGTTCAACCAATTACCAATGCATGTACTATTTAAGATAAGTTAACACAGTCCATCCAATTACCATATCATATACTGCTTAAGAGCAATTAGCACAGTTCACCCAATGACCAATTCATGTACTGTTTAAGATTAATTAGCACAGTGCACCCAATTACTAATTCATGTACTGTATAAGATCAATTAGCACAGTCCACCCAATTACCAATACATGTACTGTTTAAGATCAATTAGCACAGTCCACCCAATTACCAATGCATGTACTGCTTAAGATCAATTAGCACAGTCCACCCAATTACCAATGCATGTACTGCTTAAGATCAATTAGCACAGTCCACCCAATTACCAATGCATGTACTGTTTAAGATAAATTAGCACAGTCCATCCAATTACCAATTCATGTACTGCTTAAAATCAATTAGCACAGTCCACCTACATACCAATTCATCTACTGTTTAAGATCAATTAGCACAGTCTACCCAATTACCATGTCATGCACTTTTTAAGATCAATTAGCACAGTCCACCCAATTCCCAATCCATGTACTGTTTAACATCAATTAGCACATTTCAACTAATTACCAATGCATGTACAATTTAAGATAAATAAACACAGTCCATCCAATTACCATATCATGTACTGCTTAAGAGCAATTAGCACAGTCCACCCAATTACCAATTCATGTACTGTTTAAGATCAATTAGCAAAGTCCACCAAATTACCAATTCATGTACTGTATAAGATCAATTAGCACAGTCCACCCAATTACCAATGCATGTACTCCTTAAGATCAATTAGCACAGTCCATCCAATTACCAATTCATGTACTGCTTAAGATCAATTAGCACAGTCCACCCACATACCAATTCATCTACTGTTTAAGATCAATTAGCACAGTCCACCCAATTACCAATTCATGTACTGCTTAAGATCAATTAGCACAGTCCACCTAATTACCAATGCATGTACTGCTTAAGATCAATTAGCACAGTTCACCCCATATTTTTCTGTACACTTCAAGTGCTTTCATTCACATTTTCAGGCCCACCCGTAAGACTTGCTCTCCACTTTCCAGTCCAATACAACGCCTCTGAAATATACATGTAATTTTGCATGTGACTACCTAATGATAAGTCATATACTGGCTAGGTCCAAACAGTCAAGGATAAAGCCATCGAATCATCGAGACTGCCTCATTTTGGTTCAATCTTATTTGAAAGGTGCCATCAAATGATCATATCGTGTACTGTTTACGCTCAATTAGGCCAGGGTAAGATCACCTAATATTCAATTCATGTACTGTTAAGGTTCAATCAGCTCGGGGTAAGACCACCCAATGATCAATTCATGTACTGTTTAAGATCAATTAGCACAGTCCAACCAATTACTAATGTATGTACTGTTTAAGATCAATTAGCACAGTCCACCTAATTACCAATTTATGTACTGTTTAAGATCAATTAGCACAGTCCACCTAATTACCAATTCATCTACTGCTTAAAATCAATTAGGACAGCCCACCCAATTACCAATTCATGTACTGCTTAAGATCAATTAGCACAGTCTACCCAATTACCAATTCATGTACTGCTTAAAATCAATTAGCACAGTCCACCTACATACCAATTCATCTACTGTTTAAGATCAATTAGCACAGTCTACCCAATTACCATGTCATGCACTTTTTAAGATCAATTAGCACAGTCCACCCAATTCCCAATCCATGTACTGTTTAACATCAATTAGCACATTTCAACTAATTATCAATGCATGTACAATTTAAGATAAATAAACACAGTCCATCCAATTACCATATCATGTACTGCTTAAGAGCAATTAGCACAGTCCACCCAATTACCAATTCATGTACTGTTTAAGATCAATTAGCAAAGTCCACCAAATTACCAATTCATGTACTGTATAAGATCAATTAGCACAGTCCACCCAATTACCAATGCATGTACTCCTTAAGATCAATTAGCACAGTCCATCCAATTACCAATTCATGTACTGCTTAAGATCAATTAGCACAGTCCACCCACATACCAATTCATCTACTGTTTAAGATCAATTAGCACAGTCCACCTAATTACCAATTCATGTACTGCTTAAGATCAATTAGCACAGTCCACCTAATTACCAATGCATGTACTGCTTAAGATCAATTAGCACAGTTCACCCCATATTTTTCTGTACACTTCAAGTGCTTTCATTCACATTTTCAGGCCCACCCGTAAGACTTGCTCTCCACTTTCCAGTCCAATACAACGCCTCTGAAATATACATGTAATTTTGCATGTGACTACCTAATGATAAGTCATATACTGGCTAGGTCCAAACAGTCAAGGATAAAGCCATCGAATCATCGAGACTGCCTCATTTTGGTTCAATCTTATTTGAAAGGTGCCATCAAATGATCATATCGTGTACTGTTTACGCTCAATTAGGCCAGGGTAAGATCACCTAATATTCAATTCATGTACTGTTAAGGTTCAATCAGCTCGGGGTAAGACCACCCAATGATCAATTCATGTACTGTTTAAGATCAATTAGCACAGTCCAACCAATTACTAATGTATGTACTGTTTAAGATCAATTAGCACAGTCCACCTAATTACCAATTTATGTACTGTTTAAGATCAATTAGCACAGTCCACCTAATTACCAATTCATCTACTGCTTAAAATCAATTAGGACAGCCCACCCTATTACCAATTCATGTACTGCTTAAGATCAATTAGCACAGTCTACCCAATTACCAATTCATGTACTGCTTAAAATCAATTAGCACAGTCCACCTACATACCAATTCATCTACTGTTTAAGATCAATTAGCACAGTCTACCCAATTACCATGTCATGCACTTTTTAAGATCAATTAGCACAGTCCACCCAATTCCCAATCCATGTACTGTTTAACATCAATTAGCACATTTCAACTAATTATCAATGCATGTACAATTTAAGATAAATAAACACAGTCCATCCAATTACCATATCATGTACTGCTTAAGAGCAATTAGCACAGTCCACCCAATTACCAATTCATGTACTGTTTAAGATCAATTAGCAAAGTCCACCAAATTACCAATTCATGTACTGTATAAGATCAATTAGCACAGTCCACCCAATTACCAATGCATGTACTCCTTAAGATCAATTAGCACAGTCCATCCAATTACCAATTCATGTACTGCTTAAGATCAATTAGCACAGTCCACCCACATACCAATTCATCTACTGTTTAAGATCAATTAGCACAGTCCACCTAATTACCAATTCATGTACTGCTTAAGATCAATTAGCACAGTCCACCTAATTACCAATGCATGTACTGCTTAAGATCAATTAGCACAGTTCACCCCATATTTTTCTGTACACTTCAAGTGCTTTCATTCACATTTTCAGGCCCACCCGTAAGACTTGCTCTCCACTTTCCAGTCCAATACAACGCCTCTGAAATATACATGTAATTTTGCATGTGACTACCTAATGATAAGTCATATACTGGCTAGGTCCAAACAGTCAAGGATAAAGCCATCGAATCATCGAGACTGCCTCATTTTGGTTCAATCTTATTTGAAAGGTGCCATCAAATGATCATATCGTGTACTGTTTACGCTCAATTAGGCCAGGGTAAGATCACCTAATATTCAATTCATGTACTGTTAAGGTTCAATCAGCTCGGGGTAAGACCACCCAATGATCAATTCATGTACTGTTTAAGATCAATTAGCACAGTCCAACCAATTACTAATGTATGTACTGTTTAAGATCAATTAGCACAGTCCACCTAATTACCAATTTATGTACTGTTTAAGATCAATTAGCACAGTCCACCTAATTACCAATTCATGTACTGCTTAAAATCAATTAGGACAGCCCACCCAATTACCAATTCATGTACTGCTTAAGATCAATTAGCACAGTCTACCCAATTACCAATTCATGTACTGTTTAAGATCAATTAGCACAGTTCAACCAATTACCAATGCATGTACTATTTAAGATAAGTTAACACAGTCCATCCAATTACCATATCATATACTGCTTAAGAGCAATTAGCACAGTTCACCCAATGACCAATTCATGTACTGTTTAAGATTAATTAGCACAGTGCACCCAATTACTAATTCATGTACTCTATAAGATCAATTAGCACAGTCCACCCAATTACCAATACATGTACTGTTTAAGATCAATTAGCACAGTCCACCCAATTACCAATGCATGTACTGCTTAAGATCAATTAGCACAGTCCACCCAATTACCAATGCATGTACTGCTTAAGATCAATTAGCACAGTCCACCCAATTACCAATGCATGTACTGTTTAAGATAAATTAGCACAGTCCATCCAATTACCAATTCATGTACTGCTTAAAATCAATTAGCACAGTCCACCTACATACCAATTCATCTACTGTTTAAGATCAATTAGCACAGTCTACCCAATTACCATGTCATGCACTTTTTAAGATCAATTAGCACAGTCCACCCAATTCCCAATCCATGTACTGTTTAACATCAATTAGCACATTTCAACTAATTACCAATGCATGTACAATTTAAGATAAATAAACACAGTCCATCCAATTACCATATCATGTACTGCTTAAGAGCAATTAGCACAGTCCACCCAATTACCAATTCATGTACTGTTTAAGATCAATTAGCAAAGTCCACCAAATTACCAATTCATGTACTGTATAAGATCAATTAGCACAGTCCACCCAATTACCAATGCATGTACTCCTTAAGATCAATTAGCACAGTCCATCCAATTACCAATTCATGTACTGCTTAAGATCAATTAGCACAGTCCACCCACATACCAATTCATCTACTGTTTAAGATCAATTAGCACAGTCCACCCAATTACCAATTCATGTACTGCTTAAGATCAATTAGCACAGTCCACCTAATTACCAATGCATGTACTGCTTAAGATCAATTAGCACAGTTCACCCCATATTTTTCTGTACACTTCAAGTGTTTTCATTCACATTTTCAGGCCCACCCGTAAGACTTGCTCTCCACTTTCCAGTCCAATACAACGCCTCTGAAATATACATGTAATTTTGCATGTGACTACCTAATGATAAGTCATATACTGGCTAGGTCCAAACAGTCAAGGATAAAGCCATCGAATCATCGAGACTGCCTCATTTTGGTTCAATCTTATTTGAAAGGTGCCATCAAATGATCATATCGTGTACTGTTTACGCTCAATTAGGCCAGGGTAAGATCACCTAATATTCAATTCATGTACTGTTAAGGTTCAATCAGCTTGGGGTAAGACCACCCAATGATCAATTCATGTACTGTTTAAGATCAATTAGCACAGTCCAACCAATTACTAATGTATGTACTGTTTAAGATCAATTAGCACAGTCCACCTAATTACCAATTTATGTACTGTTTAAGATCAATTAGCACAGTCCACCTAATTACCAATTCATCTACTGCTTAAAATCAATTAGGACAGCCCACCCAATTACCAATTCATGTACTGTTTAAGATCAATTAGCACAGTCTACCCAATTACCAATTCATGTACTGCTTAAAATCAATTAGCACAGTCCACCTACATACCAATTCATCTACTGTTTAAGATCAATTAGCACAGTCTACCCAATTACCATGTCATGCACTTTTTAAGATCAATTAGCACAGTCCACCCAATTCCCAATCCATGTACTGTTTAACATCAATTAGCACATTTCAACTAATTATCAATGCATGTACAATTTAAGATAAATAAACACAGTCCATCCAATTACCATATCATGTACTGCTTAAGAGCAATTAGCACAGTCCACCCAATTACCAATTCATGTACTGTTTAAGATCAATTAGCAAAGTCCACCAAATTACCAATTCATGTACTGTATAAGATCAATTAGCACAGTCCACCCAATTACCAATGCATGTACTCCTTAAGATCAATTAGCACAGTCCATCCAATTACCAATTCATGTACTGCTTAAGATCAATTAGCACAGTCCACCCACATACCAATTCATCTACTGTTTAAGATCAATTAGCACAGTCCACCTAATTACCAATTCATGTACTGCTTAAGATCAATTAGCACAGTCCACCTAATTACCAATGCATGTACTGCTTAAGATCAATTAGCACAGTTCACCCCATATTTTTCTGTACACTTCAAGTGCTTTCATTCACATTTTCAGGCCCACCCGTAAGACTTGCTCTCCACTTTCCAGTCCAATACAACGCCTCTGAAATATACATGTAATTTTGCATGTGACTACCTAATGATAAGTCATATACTGGCTAGGTCCAAACAGTCAAGGATAAAGCCATCGAATCATCGAGACTGCCTCATTTTGGTTCAATCTTATTTGAAAGGTGCCATCAAATGATCATATCGTGTACTGTTTACGCTCAATTAGGCCAGGGTAAGATCACCTAATATTCAATTCATGTACTGTTAAGGTTCAATCAGCTCGGGGTAAGACCACCCAATGATCAATTCATGTACTGTTTAAGATCAATTAGCACAGTCCAACCAATTACTAATGTATGTACTGTTTAAGATCAATTAGCACAGTCCACCTAATTACCAATTCATGTACTGCTTAAAATCAATTAAGACAGCCCACCCAATTACCAATTCATGTACTGCTTAAGATCAATTAGCACAGTCTACCCAATTACCAATTCATGTACTGTTTAAGATCAATTAGCACAGTTCAACCAATTACCAATGCATGTACTATTTAAGATAAGTTAACACAGTCCATCCAATTACCATATCATGTACTGCTTAAGAGCAATTAGCACAGTTCACCCAATGACCAATTCATGTACTGTTTAAGATTAATTAGCACAGTGCACCCAATTACTAATTCATGTACTGTATAAGATCAATTAGCACAGTCCACCCAATTACCAATACATGTACTGTTTAAGATCAATTAGCACAGTCCACCCAATTACCAATGCATGTACTGCTTAAGATCAATTAGCACAGTCCACCCAATTACCAATGCATGTACTGCTTAAGATCATTAGCACAGTCCACCCAATTACCAATGCATGTACTGTTTAAGATAAATTAGCACAGTCCATCCAATTACCAATTCATGTACTGCTTAAAATCAATTAGCACAGTCCACCTACATACCAATTCATCTACTGTTTAAGATCAATTAGCACTGTCTACCCAATTACCATGTCATGCACTTTTTAAGATCAATTAGCACAGTCCACCCAATTCCCAATCCATGTACTGTTTAACATCAATTAGCACATTTCAACTAATTACCAATGCATGTACAATTTAAGATAAATAAACACAGTCCATCCAATTACCATATCATGTACTGCTTAAGAGCAATTAGCACAGTCCACCCAATTACCAATTCATGTACTGTTTAAGATCAATTAGCAAAGTCCACCAAATTACCAATTCATGTACTGTATAAGATCAATTAGCACAGTCCACCCAATTACCAATGCATGTACTCCTTAAGATCAATTAGCACAGTCCATCCAATTACCAATTCATGTACTGCTTAAGATCAATTAGCACAGTCCACCCACATACCAATTCATCTACTGTTTAAGATCAATTAGCACAGTCCACCTAATTACCAATGCATGTACTGCTTAAGATCAATTAGCACAGTTCACCCCATATTTTTCTGTACACTTCAAGTGCTTTCATTCACATTTTCAGGCCCACCCGTAAGACTTGCTCTCCACTTTCCAGTCCAATACAACGCCTCTGAAATATACATGTAATTTTGCATGTGACTACCTAATGATAAGTCATATACTGGCTAGGTCCAAACAGTCAAGGATAAAGCCATCGAATCATCGAGACTGCCTCATTTTGGTTCAATCTTATTTGAAAGGTGCCATCAAATGATCATATCGTGTACTGTTTACGCTCAATTAGGCCAGGGTAAGATCACCTAATATTCAATTCATGTACTGTTAAGGTTCAATCAGCTCGGGGTAAGACCACCCAATGATCAATTCATGTACTGTTTAAGATCAATTAGCACAGTCCAACCAATTACTAATGTATGTACTGTTTAAGATCAATTAGCACAGTCCACCTAATTACCAATTTATGTACTGTTTAAGATCAATTAGCACAGTCCACCTAATTACCAATTCATGTACTGCTTAAAATCAATTAAGACAGCCCACCCAATTACCAATTCATGTACTGCTTAAGATCAATTAGCACATTCTACCCAATTACCAATTCATGTACTGTTTAAGATCAATTAGCACAGTTCAACCAATTACCAATGCATGTACTATTTAAGATAAGTTAACACAGTCCATCCAATTACCATATCATGTACTGCTTAAGAGCAATTAGCACAGTTCACCCAATGACCAATTCATGTACTGTTTAAGATTAATTAGCACAGTGCACCCAATTACTAATTCATGTACTGTATAAGATCAATTAGCACAGTCCACCCAATTACCAATACATGTACTGTTTAAGATCAATTAGCACAGTCCACCCAATTACCAATGCATGTACTGCTTAAGATCAATTAGCACAGTCCACCCAATTACCAATGCATGTACTGCTTAAGATCATTAGCACAGTCCACCCAATTACCAATGCATGTACTGTTTAAGATAAATTAGCACAGTCCATCCAATTACCAATTCATGTACTGCTTAAAATCAATTAGCACAGTCCACCTACATACCAATTCATCTACTGTTTAAGATCAATTAGCACAGTCTACCCAATTACCATGTCATGCACTTTTTAAGATCAATTAGCACAGTCCACCCAATTCCCAATCCATGTACTGTTTAACATCAATTAGCACATTTCAACTAATTACCAATGCATGTACAATTTAAGATAAATAAACACAGTCCATCCAATTACCATATCATGTACTGCTTAAGAGCAATTAGCACAGTCCACCCAATTACCAATTCATGTACTGTTTAAGATCAATTAGCAAAGTCCACCAAATTACCAATTCATGTACTGTATAAGATCAATTAGCACAGTCCACCCAATTACCAATGCATGTACTCCTTAAGATCAATTAGCACAGTCCATCCAATTACCAATTCATGTACTGCTTAAGATCAATTAGCACAGTCCACCCACATACCAATTCATCTACTGTTTAAGATCAATTAGCACAGTCCACCCAATTACCAATTCATGTACTGCTTAAGATCAATTAGCACAGTCCACCTAATTACCAATGCATGTACTGCTTAAGATCAATTAGCACAGTTCACCCCATATTTTTCTGTACACTTCAAGTGCTTTCATTCACATTTTCAGGCCCACCCGTAAGACTTGCTCTCCACTTTCCAGTCCAATACAACGCCTCTGAAACATACATGTAATTTTGCATGTGACTACCTAATGATAAGTCATATACTGGCTAGGTCCAAACAGTCAAGGATAAAGCCATCGAATCATCGAGACTGCCTCATTTTGGTTCAATCTTATTTGAAAGGTGCCATCAAATGATCATATCGTGTACTGTTTACGCTCAATTAGGCCAGGGTAAGATCACCTAATATTCAATTCATGTACTGTTAAGGTTCAATCAGCTCGGGGTAAGACCACCCAATGATCAATTCATGTACTGTTTAAGATCAATTAGCACAGTCCAACCAATTACTAATGTATGTACTGTTTAAGATCAATTAGCACAGTCCACCTAATTACCAATTTATGTACTGTTTAAGATCAATTAGCACAGTCCACCTAATTACCAATTCATGTACTGCTTAAAATCAATTAAGACAGCCCACCCAATTACCAATTCATGTACTGCTTAAGATCAATTAGCACAGTCTACCCAATTACCAATTCATGTACTGTTTAAGATCAATTAGCACAGTTCAACCAATTACCAATGCATGTACTATTTAAGATAAGTTAACACAGTCCATCCAATTACCATATCATGTACTGCTTAAGAGCAATTAGCACAGTTCACCCAATGACCAATTCATGTACTGTTTAAGATTAATTAGCACAGTGCACCCAATTACTAATTCATGTACTGTATAAGATCAATTAGCACAGTCCACCCAATTACCAATACATGTACTGTTTAAGATCAATTAGCACAGTCCACCCAATTACCAATGCATGTACTGCTTAAGATCAATTAGCACAGTCCACCCAATTACCAATGCATGTACTGCTTAAGATCATTAGCACAGTCCACCCAATTACCAATGCATGTACTGTTTAAGATAAATTAGCACAGTCCATCCAATTACCAATTCATGTACTGCTTAAAATCAATTAGCACAGTCCACCTACATACCAATTCATCTACTGTTTAAGATCAATTAGCACAGTCTACCCAATTACCATGTCATGCACTTTTTAAGATCAATTAGCACAGTCCACCCAATTCCCAATCCATGTACTGTTTAACATCAATTAGCACATTTCAACTAATTACCAATGCATGTACAATTTAAGATAAATAAACACAGTCCATCCAATTACCATATCATGTACTGCTTAAGAGCAATTAGCACAGTCCACCCAATTACCAATTCATGTACTGTTTAAGATCAATTAGCAAAGTCCACCAAATTACCAATTCATGTACTGTATAAGATCAATTAGCACAGTCCACCCAATTACCAATGCATGTACTCCTTAAGATCAATTAGCACAGTCCATCCAATTACCAATTCATGTACTGCTTAAGATCAATTAGCACAGTCCACCCACATACCAATTCATCTACTGTTTAAGATCAATTAGCACAGTCCACCCAATTACCAATTCATGTACTGCTTAAGATCAATTAGCACAGTCTACCTAATTACCAATGCATGTACTGCTTAAGATCAATTAGCACAGTCCACCTAATTACCAATGTATGGACTACTTAAGATCAATTAGCAGAGTCCACCTAATTACCAATCCATGTACTGTTTAAGATCAATTAGCACAGTCCACCCAATTACCAATCCATGTACTGTTTAAGATCAATTAGCACAGTCCACCCAATTACCAATTCATGTACTGCTTAAGATCAATTAGCACAGTCCACCTAATTACCAATGCATGTACTGCTTAAGATCAATTAGCACAGTCCACCTAATTACCAATGTATGTACTGCTTAAGATCAATTAGCAGAGTCCACCTAATTACCAATTCATATACTGCTTAAGATCAATTAGTACAGTCCACCTAATTACCAATGCATGTACTGCTTAAGATCAATTAGCACAGTCCACCCAATTACCAATGCATGTACTGCTTAAGATCAATTAGCACAGTTTACCCCATATTTTTCTGTACACTTCAAGTGCTTTCATTCACATTTTCAGGCCCACCCGTAAGACTTGCTCTCCACTTTCCAGTCCAATACAACGCCTCTGAAATATACATGTAATTTTGCATGTGACTACCTACTGATAAGTCATATACTGGCTAGGTCCAAACAGTCAAGGATAAAGCCATCGAATCATCGAGACTGCCTCATTTTGGTTCAATCTTATTTGAAAGGTGCCATCAAATGATCATATCGTGTACTGTTTACGCTCAATTAGGCCAGGGTAAGATCACCTAATATTCAATTCATGTACTGTTAAGGTTCAATCAGCTCGGGGTAAGACCACCCAATGATCAATTCATGTACTGTTTAAGATCAATTAGCACAGTCCAACCAATTACTAACGTATGTACTGTTTAAGATCAATTAGCACAGTCCACCTAATTACCAATTTATGTACTGTTTAAGATCAATTAGAACAGTCCACCTAATTACCAATTCATCTACTGCTTAAAATCAATTAGGACAGCCCACCCAATTACCAATTCATGTACTGCTTAAGATCAATTAGCACAGTCCACCCAATTACCAATTCATGTACTGTTTAAGATCAATTAGCACAGTTCAAACAATTACCAATGCATGTACTATTTAAGATAAGTTAACACAGTCCATCCAATTACCATACCATGTACTGCTTAAGAGCAATTAGCACAGTTCACCCAATGACCAATTCATGTACTGTTTAAGATTAATTAGCACAGTGCACCCAATTACTAATTCATGTACTGTATAAGATCAATTAGCACAGTCCAACCAATTACCAATACATGTACTGTTTAAGATCAATTAGCACAGTCCACCCAATTACCAATGCATGTACTGCTTAAGATCAATTAGCACAGTCCACCCAATTACCAATGCATGTACTGCTTAAGATCAATTAGCACAGTCCACCCAATTACCAATGCATGTACTGTTTAAGATAAATTAGCACAGTCCATCCAATTACCAATTCATGTACTGCTTAAAATCAATTAGCACAGTCCACCTACATACCAATTCATCTACTGTTTAAGATCAATTAGCACAGTCTACCCAATTACCATGTCATGCACTTTTTAAGATCAATTAGCACAGTCCACCCAATTCCCAATCCATGTACTGTTTAACATCAATTAGCACATTTCAACTAATTACCAATGCATGTACAATTTAAGATAAATAAACACAGTCCATCCAATTACCATATCATGTACTGCTTAAGAGCAATTAGCACAGTCCACCCAATTACCAATTCATGTACTGTTTAAGATCAATTAGCAAAGTCCACCAAATTACCAATTCATGTACTGTATAAGATCAATTAGCACAGTCCACCCAATTACCAATGCATGTACTCCTTAAGATCAATTAGCACAGTCCATCCAATTACCAATTCATGTACTGCTTAAGATCAATTAGCACAGTCCACCCACATACCAATTCATCTACTGTTTAAGATCAATTAGCACAGTCCACCCAATTACCAATTCATGTACTGCTTAAGATCAATTAGCACAGTCTACCTAATTACCAATGCATGTACTACTTAAGATCAATTAGCACAGTCCACCTAATTACCAATGTATGGACTACTTAAGATCAATTAGCAGAGTCCACCTAATTACCAATCCATGTACTGTTTAAGATCAATTAGCACAGTCCACCCAATTACCAATCCATGTACTGTTTAAGATCAATTAGCACAGTCCACCCAATTACCAATTCATGTACTGCTTAAGATCAATTAGCACAGTCCACCTAATTACCAATGCATGTACTGCTTAAGATCAATTAGCACAGTCCACCTAATTACCAATGTATGTACTGCTTAAGATCAATTAGCAGAGTCCACCTAATTACCAATTCATATACTGCTTAAGATCAATTAGTACAGTCCACCTAATTACCAATGCATGTACTGCTTAAGATCAATTAGCACAGTCCACCCAATTACCAATGCATGTACTGCTTAAGATCAATTAGCACAGTTTACCCCATATTTTTCTGTACACTTCAAGTGCTTTCATTCACATTTTCAGGCCCACCCGTAAGACTTGCTCTCCACTTTCCAGTCCAATACAACGCCTCTGAAATATACATGTAATTTTGCATGTGACTACCTACTGATAAGTCATATACTGGCTAGGTCCAAACAGTCAAGGATAAAGCCATCGAATCATCGAGACTGCCTCATTTTGGTTCAATCTTATTTGAAAGGTGCCATCAAATGATCATATCGTGTACTGTTTACGCTCAATTAGGCCAGGGTAAGATCACCTAATATTCAATTCATGTACTGTTAAGGTTCAATCAGCTCGGGGTAAGACCACCCAATGATCAATTCATGTACTGTTTAAGATCAATTAGCACAGTCCAACCAATTACTAATGTATGTACTGTTTAAGATCAATTAGCACAGTCCACCTAATTACCAATTTATGTACTGTTTAAGATCAATTAGAACAGTCCACCTAATTACCAATTCATCTACTGCTTAAAATCAATTAGGACAGCCCACCCAATTACCAATTCATGTACTGCTTAAGATCAATTAGCACAGTCCACCCAATTATCAATTCATGTACTGTTTAAGATCAATTAGCACAGTTCAAACAATTACCAATGCATGTACTATTTAAGATAAGTTAACACAGTCCATCCAATTACCATACCATGTACTGCTTAAGAGCAATTAGCACAGTTCACCCAATGACCAATTCATGTACTGTTTAAGATTAATTAGCACAGTGCACCCAATTACTAATTCATGTACTGTATAAGATCAATTAGCACAGTCCAACCAATTACCAATACATGTACTGTTTAAGATCAATTAGCACAGTCCACCCAATTACCAATGCATGTACTGCTTAAGATCAATTAGCACAGTCCACCCAATTACCAATGCATGTACTGCTTAAGATCAATTAGCACAGTCCACCCAATTACCAATGCATGTACTGTTTAAGATAAATTAGCACAGTCCATCCAATTACCAATTCATGTACTGCTTAAAATCAATTAGCACAGTCCACCTACATACCAATTCATCTACTGTTTAAGATCAATTAGCACAGTCTACCCAATTACCATGTCATGCACTTTTTAAGATCAATTAGCACAGTCCACCCAATTACCAATCCATGTACTGTTTAAGATCAATTAGCACAGTCCACCCAATTACCAATTCATGTACTGCTTAAGATCAATTAGCACAGTCCACCTAATTACCAATGCATGTACTGCTTAAGATCAATTAGCACAGTCCACCTAATTACCAATGTATGTACTGCTTAAGATCAATTAGCACAGTCCACCTAATTACCAATTCATATACTGCTTAAGATCAATTAGTACAGTCCACCTAATTACCAATGCATGTACTGCTTAAGATCAATTAGCACAGTCCACCCAATTACCAATGCATGTACTGCTTAAGATCAATTAGCACAGTTCACCCCATATTTTTCTGTACACTTCAAGTGCTTTCATTCACATTTTCAGGCCCACCCGTAAGACTTGCTCTCCACTTTCCAGTCCAATACAACGCCTCTGAAATATACATGTAATTTTGCATGTGACTACCCAATGATAAGTCATATACTGGCTAGGTCCAAACAGTCAAGGATAAAGCCATCGAATCATCGAGACTGCCTCATTTTGGTTCAATCTTATTTGAAAGGTGCCATCAAATGATCATATCGTGTACTGTTTACGCTCAATTAGGCCAGGGTAAGATCACCTAATATTCAATTCATGTACTGTTAAGGTTCAATCAGCTCGGGGTAAGACCACCCAATGATCAATTCATGTACTGTTTAAGATCAATTAGCACAGCCCAACCAATTACTAATGTATGTACTGTTTAAGATCAATTAGCACAGTCCACCTAATTACCAATTTATGTACTGTTTAAGATCAATTAGCACAGTCCACCTAATTACCAATTCATGTACTGCTTAAAATCAATTAGGACAGCCCACCCAATTACCAATTCATGTACTGCTTAAGATCAATTAGCACAGTCCACCCAATTACCAATTCATGTACTGTTTAAGATCAATTAGCACAGTTCAACCAATTACCAATGCATGTACTATTTAAGATAAGTTAACACAGTCCATCCAATTACCATATCATGTACTGCTTAAGAGCAATTAGCACAGTTCACACAATGACCAATTCATGTACTGTTTAAGATTAATTAGCACAGTGCACCCAATTACTAATTCATGTACTGTATAAGATCAATTAGCACGGTCCACCCAATTACCAATACATGTACTGTTTAAGATCAATTAGCACAGTCCACCCAATTACCAATGCATGTACTGCTTAAGATCAATTAGCACAGTCCACCCAATTACCAATGCATGTACTGCTTAAGATCAATTAGCACAGTCCACCCAATTACCAATGCATGTACTGTTTAAGATCAATTAGCACAGTCCAACCAATTACTAACGTATGTACTGTTTAAGATCAATTAGCACAGTCCACCTAATTACCAATTTATGTACTGTTTAAGATCAATTAGCACAGTCCACCTAATTACCAATTCATGTACTGCTTAAAATCAATTAGGACAGCCCACCCAATTACCAATTCATGTACTGCTTAAGATCAATTAGCACAGTCCACCCAATTACCAATTCATGTACTGTTTAAGATCAATTAGCACAGTTCAACCAATTACCAATGCATGTACTATTTAAGATAAGTTAACACAGTCCATCCAATTACCATATCATGTACTGCTTAAGAGCAATTAGCACAGTTCACACAATGACCAATTCATGTACTGTTTAAGATTAATTAGCACAGTGCACCCAATTACTAATTCATGTACTGTATAAGATCAATTAGCACAGTCCACCCAATTACCAATACATGTACTGTTTAAGATCAATTAGCACAGTCCACCCAATTACCAATGCATGTACTGCTTAAGATCAATTAGCACAGTCCACCCAATTACCAATGCATGTACTGCTTAAGATCAATTAGCACAGTCCACCCAATTACCAATGCATGTACTGTTTAAGATAAATTAGCACAGTCCATCCAATTACCAATTCATGTACTGCTTAAAATCAATTAGCACAGTCCACCTACATACCAATTCATCTACTGTTTAAGATCAAATAGCACAGTCTACCCAATTACCATGTCATGCACTTTTTAAGATCAATTAGCACAGTCCACCCAATTACCAATTCATGTACTGTTTAAGACCAATTAGCACAGTCTACCCAATTACCAATTCATGTATTCTCTAAGATCAATTAGCACAGTCCACCCAATTACCAATGCATGTACTGTTTAAGATCAATTAGGACAGTCTACCCAATTACCAATTCATGTACTGCTTAAGACCAATTAGTACAGTCTACCCAATTACCAATTCATGTATTCCTTAAGATCAATTAGCAGAGTCCACCCAAATACCAATTCATGTACTGTTTAAGACCAATTAGCACAGTCTACCCAATTACCAATTCATGTATTCCTTAAGATCAATTAGCACAGTTCACCCAAATACCAATTCATGTACTGTTTAAGACCAATTAGCACAGTCTACCCAATTACCAATTAATATACTGCTTAAGATCAATTAGCAGAGTCTACCCAATTACCAATTCATGCACTGCTTAAGACCAATTAGTACAGTCTACCCAATTACCAATTCATGTATTCTTTAAGATCAATTAGCACAGTCCGCCCAATTACCAATCCATGCACTGTTTAAGATCAATTAGCACAGTCCACCTAATTACCAATTCATATACTGTTTAAGATCAATTAGTACAGTCCACCTAATTACCAATACATGTACTGCTTAAGATCAATTAGCACAGTCCACCCATTTACCAATGCATGTACTGATTAAGATCAATTAGCACAGTCCACCCAATTACCAATTCATGTAGTGTTTAAGATCAATTAGCACAGTCCACCCAATTACCAATTCATGTACTGTTTAAGATCAATTAGCACAGTCCATCCATTTACCAATTCATGTACTGCTTAAGATCTAATAAATAATATAATAAACCCCACTAATCCGTTGCCAAATGAATCTCATTAGTCCGGTTCCAATACATCAAGCAAGGCGAAGTGAACCCGGACAGTCCGTGTCAGTCCCTAATGGTAAAACCCCATTTTGTAATAAACCACCCTATTCATAAATTGATCTTTATACTGTATGCTATTTAAGTTCTGAGTTACGTTTTGTATCAAAGAAAACGAAGTCAAAATGATCAGAATAATCAATGTATTTGAAATGGTAAACAAGAATGCAATGTTAAACGATCCTCAATTGAATTGTTTTCTCTGTACGTAAAGTGTGCAACTTAGGAGAGGAATTAATTACATGCATCATTTTTCTCTTGTGACAATGGCACTAAATCATTTTATAATGGGAAACATTCCCGGCTTCTCAGCTGAATAATATTGTCGTCGTAGAGAGTTGATAGTGGATCTAGACAGGTATTATATGTGCCATGAATTTCTTTGCATTTAATGGTAATCATGTTTGTTGCATGAGTAGCAATCATTTTCATCAGTAAATAAAGTTTAATGATATATTATACAAAATATGTAAAATTTAAATTGAAAAATTCAAACTGTTCATATTATATATATTGCCTTTATATTTAATATAAAAACTTACTTTGCATAAATAGAAAGTTTTCAAAATTATAACTTGTTTTTCCTTTTCATTTATTCAAACATTATGCTTATACATATAATGGAACAAATTATCAGGTATTTTGATCAAATTAACACCTAACTTATCTTAAATAAACAATCCTACAGACAGGAAGTTAAAGTTACCCGATGTTCAAGGAAGACACTATATTTTTAGTATTGACTTAGATCTATTTATAAACTCTTTCAATATTGCTGGAAACAACAATCTAATAGATAGGTTAATTCCCATTTAGACTTAGTATTTTTGTTCTGCCTTCTTAAACCTATTTTTAATTTTGAACTTACACAATACAAAAAATCTGAAACAAACCCTTTACTAATTAACCTATTTTATTATATGGCTGTGAAGTATGGGGAGTGGGAAATAACGACATTGTTGAAAGAGTTTTGCAAAATTCTATTACATGTAACAAAAGAGTACCCCTGATTTTATGGCATACGGAGAGCTTGGCAAATGTCCTTTAGGCATATACGTTACAACTTCGGATTATCAATTATTGGGTTAAATTACTAGCAGGAAAACAAGAAAAGATTCCTGCAATGTTGTACAATTTTCGCTCCTGAACTATTGACCTAACATACCTTGGTTAAAACGTGTAAAATCTATATTAGACGAATGTGATTTGTCATATATTTGGACTAATCAATATTTTGTAAGTGCTACTTGGCTATGTAATACTGCATAGCAAAGTCTAATCGACCAATTTAAACACATTTGGCATTCTAATTTACAAAACTCACTAAAGGCACTAAATTATCGCATATTTAGACAAATTAGAATTAGAAAAATATTTTAAGAAGCTAAGCGATATAAACATTATAACACTTTGTAGATTTAGAACGACCAAACACAAATTACGAATTGAAATGGGCATGTGGCAAAACATTGCAAGAGAAAATAGAAAATGTTTATTGTGTATTTCTGGTGATATTGGAGACGAGTTTCAGTACATATTTTCATGTTCAAAATTCGACGACAACCACAATTTACTTATTAGGCAAAATTTAGAAATAGACCAAGCTCATTAAAATTCAGTTCACTTATGAATAGTAATAACTTGTCTGATGTGAATAATCTGTGCAAATTTATTAGAATAGTGAATCGAATGTTGGACTCTCCTGTGTATTATTTATTTATTTATTTATTTATTTATTTATTTATTTATTTATTTATGTCTCTTTTTCTTCTCTGCTTTAAAAATGCGTATTACAAAGCTCTTATGTCTTACTATTTGTACATTTTGCTTTAGTATATATAATTTGTGTATTTCTCTATAACATTGTATCTTGGATTATGAAAATAAAGATATATGTATCTAAGTTAATAATCAAATTTGTTCACGCCACGATATAGCTGAAATATTGCTAAAGTGGGCGTTAAACACCAATCAAAAATAAATAAATCTACCATTTTACCTGTATATTCTAGATAAGGCGAAATGGGAATACAACCATTATATAGTTTTGGTTCTGCTAATGTAACTCTATATAACTTTAAACA
This sequence comes from Bathymodiolus septemdierum, assembly GCA_963383655.1. Classification (NCBI taxonomy): domain Eukaryota; kingdom Metazoa; phylum Mollusca; class Bivalvia; order Mytilida; family Modiolidae; genus Bathymodiolus; species Bathymodiolus septemdierum. The sequence goes on along the minus strand of OY726523.1, from coordinate 47,510,239 downwards.
TTTATATTCATGGTTCGTTAACATATTGGCAGTTAAATCTCGATTGTCTATAATTTTCGATTGACACCATATTACTTTTGAGGGACACCACTACACTGAAATTTAGCTGTGGTTAACAAATCTTGTCCTTGGATAGTTTACTTCTATTTCTAATGTCAGTTATTTCCTTTTCTAAAATTATAATATGATACTAAATGTCTGTATTAATAATTGTATCATGTATGAATGAATTGTCATAAATTGTAATGCGTTTGAGTACGAAATATAAAAATGATAATTGAAAATGTTAAATAAATGATAGATTATTAAATTACAGATTAAACCTTTTATTTTTATAAATAAGACTGTCACTTATATATACATGTATATGAAAGTTGATAATGCAATTATAATCAACAAATGGACCGTTAATTAAATTAATTATCTTAATACGTTTACTCTAAGAGGAGTGTGCAGTGTGAATATTTAAAATTATTAATTCTCAAATTGCCTATAAGGGAGAGTATCTGTCACATGTATGTGCAATATTGAATAAATATATCAAACCACTTCATACCAGTAATCTGGACAACGAACTTGTTCCCTGTAAACTTTCCATTTGTCCAAACAACATTTATTTATACTTATTTAAAAGAGACGATTGACCAGCAAGGCTTAGACAAAAATCCCGCCGACATGTCTTCGCATTTGCTCTGGGCTATATTTTATTTTCTTCAAAACTTTCCACGATTTACAGGAAGATGGTTTACGGGAATAAACGGGAATAATATAATGAAGAATTTCACTGGCCACAAATTTGGAATAATCTTAAAAGACTGGACATCAGTAATAAAATTAAAGAATTCCAATGGAAATGCAACCATAACATTATTTACACCGAAAGTAGACTTAGAAAAATGAACCTATCCAATGGAAGATGTCACCTTTGTAAAGAATCGAACATTCAAGAAGATCTTCAACATTTGTTTTTTAAATGCATTATATCTAACCGATTCATATCAAACATCACAATTTTAATAAACACTTTAAATGTGGGAACTGTTAACTTAAATGAGAAAAATATGATGTTTGGGTTCAATATGGGGGGTAAACATGAACTTCTATTAAATACATTAATTGTTATATCTAAGTGGTCTATTTGGAAGGCGAGAGGCAAGGTTAAATATGACAAAATTCATATCAATCAAAATGTACTTTGTAATATATGGAAACGGACTTTAAAATCTGAACTAAACATTTTGCAAACGGCCAATTGTAATGATACAATAGATAAAGCCAAAATATTGACAATTCTATCACTGATTAGTAAGTAGTTATAATATATGAGTACAATGCATGTATGTAAATGTTATAAACAATTATGTTGAAGCTATTATAAAATGCCGATATAGATTGACTTACATGTTGATTTTATTATTGATAAATTTAGTTGTATTTTTGAAAGGGATCATGTGGACTCTAATAAATCTCTTATTAACCCTGGATAAGAGATCTATTGTAAAACAGGGAACCTTAGATTATTTTTGCTTACCTGGGCATCTAAAGCGTTTTGTTAACAGACGGGTTAAACAATAAAGTAATATGAAAAAAAAAAAAAAAATAAATAATTATCATAATAAGTTTACTACTAAGAATGTTAGAGGAGTGTGCAGTGTGAACATGCAAAATTGTAAATTCTCAAATTCCCTTCAACGCAGATTATCTGTCATTTGTATGTGTAATATTAAATAAAAATCTAAAAACACTTAATACAAGTAACCTTGACGATGAACTTGTTCATTGTGAAATATTCCATTTGCCCAAACAACATAATCATCTGAAAGAGAGGATTGACCAGGAAGACTTAGACAAAAAAAAAAAACGCCCGACATTACTTCGCATTTGCTCTGCGCTTTTTTTTTCAAAACTTTCCCCAAACTACAGGAAGATGGTTTACGTGAATTAACGCTTGGTATATATCAAATAAAATTAACGAAGTCGTACACCAAAGAACATTTAAAAGATGGTGGTGAATATGAAGTTTTAGTGAATAAGCCGAATGAGAACTCATGGGAAAGATCCAAAGTCGGCATGTATCAAACAAAGTATGTAAACTCTGGATTAAGTACGATGAAGTACTAATTAAAGGGTGGTATTATCAATACCGAGCAGGAACCCGTGTTGTAGGTACAAGTGATCATGTTGCCTCAGTACTTTGGTATATGTGATGCACGAGTTATCAAGGCATAGTTCCGTGAACTGGAGTATTTATCTGACTGATGAATCTCAGTTAATTAACAATGATAGTGATGAGGAGAACGTTACTGAAGAATAGTCTTACTAAGGGTAAATTTAATATGATGTTAATAATACTTTTATAGAAAAAAACCTGTCTTAAAAACATAATGTGAATTATTATGTGAGTAAGTGATTGTTGTTTTACGCCAATTCATCAATTTTTTCAGCTATATCATGGCGAGCACAATATAATTTTCAATGAGATGATGATGAGATCCGCTTTGTTCTAGACCAACACGGTGAGTTTGATTTTTTTCATAGTTCTAGCTCACTGAAACAACAGTCCGCGTGTGGACATGTCGTTCCACTCGGACACATTATTCTAATTCCGAGCAAACCAGTCTTTGCTTTTTCTCCTTAATGCTGCGAGCTTAGCGGAGAACCCATGATCTAACGCACTCGAGGCGAGCACTCTAACTATTACGTCATCGGTGCGGTTTTACTTATTATGTGTATAACCTACAGCAATTCACAGAATGGTTCCGATCCAACATAACATCATTGAAGACTTCAAGAATTGCATTTTAAAATTAATCAAAATATTAATCAAAATATCACTTAATTGTGTGATTCAATATACGTTTCTAGATTAATATTGTTTTTGTTTGTACAAAATGCCAAAATTAAAAAACAACAGATGGTCACAATTTGGTGCATTGTTTTAGAAGAAAATACAATTATTTTTAAGCATGACAATACCAATGATAAAGTCTGATAATTTAATACTATATATACATTATATACATTATATTCATCAAAACCTACGAACATCGTTTGTGTCTTCTTTAAAGAAAAAATACCGCTTCATAGCATGTTTACGAAACATTTTCACTCAGAACTCTTTGACGACAGTGTAATAAGAAGACACTCTATTTTTAGATTGACCTAGATCTACAAAAATATGTATTTATAAACTCTGTCAATATTTCTTGAAACACCATTCTAAAAGGTATGATTTGTTTTCATCTGTTTATTTCAAAATGTATTTCATTGTATATTTGTATATATAAATTTCTGTCGATATGTTTTTCTTACTATTCATCCACGTGACACTCATTCATTTAATATTGTTGCACCACTGGGGTGGTAAAGATATAAGTATAAAAACTGGTTGTATAATCACCCTGGTAGTTGGTTATTTCTATTACTGGTACTAGTAGCGTAATCTGCACAAGCTCAAGGCACTGGTAAAACTTAATGGTTCATACTTGTACAACAAATAACAAGGATATAGAATAGATTCTTGTGACATTTATTATAGTAACAATTGATAATTTAACAAATACAATATAAAATCCTACTGAGCGCTATGAAATACCGGGACCCCCCTTTTTTGGACAAATGTCAATATTAGCGTAAAGTCGTAAGAACGTAGTAAAAATATACAGGTCACAGGTCGGAATATTCTATTTTAAGGGAAACATACCAGTCTAAATAACAGAAAGAGTACTGTGAAAATAACTGATATCTATCTAGCTGGTAGCGCTCAGGTCAATTGCAAGGTGTTTAAAAGATGTAATTGCCCTGGTCTCGGATTAAAGTGGCTCCCCTCAGTAGCAGACGTTTGGTCTTTTTATACACAGGGCCCACATCTGGATGTGGGTCAAACACCGCTGATTGGTTGGTTATTCCGGAAGTTCCCACGGTAATTATGCCGCAACGGGGCCGCAAACAGGGCCAAATAAGTGTTTTCACCTGTATATCAGATAACGCCAAATGGGAACAACCAATTATATAAAAATAAATGTGATGTTCTCATTACCACACGTTAAGCATTACTTTATCTTCATTGGTTACTACTATTTTGGCAGTTAAATTATATTTTCTGCACTTGTCGATTGACACTATATTGCTTTTGATGGATAACACTGAAATTTAACTGTGCATAATAAATCTTGTCCTTGGATATTTCACTTCTATTCTAAGGTCAGTTAGTCTTTTCTGTAATTTTGATATAATACTAAATGTCTGTATCAATACTTGTATCATGTATGAATGAATTGTATGAAATTGTAATGCGTTTGAGTATGAGAAATATATATATATATTTATTTCTGGTAACCTTTGTAAATATAATGGCATACAGATAACACATATGAGTACGCTTGGGTACGAGGTATCAAAATTACAATTGAAAATGTTAAATAAATGATGAGCTTGATAAAGGTTATTAAATTACAGATTAAACCTTTTTTTTTTTAATAGATAAGACTTATACATGTATATCAAAGTTGCTAATGGAATTATAATTAACAAATGGACTTTTAATTAAATTAATTATCTTAAAAAACTTACTACTAAGAATGTTAGAGGAGTGTGCAGTGTGAACATGTAAAATTGTAAATTCTCAAATTCCATTCAACGCAGATTATCTGTCATTTGTATGTGCAATTTTAAATAAATATTTAAAACCACATAATACCAGTAACCTTCGCGATGAACTTGTTCCCTGTAAAATATTCCATTTGCCCAAACAACATAATCATCTGAAAGAGAGGATTGACCACCAAGGCTTAGACAAAAAAAAAAACGCCAGAAATTGCTTCGCATTTGCTCTGCGCTTGATTTTTTTTCTTCAAAACTTTCCCCAAACTACAGGTTTACGTGAATTAACGCTTGGTATATATCAAATAAAATTAACGAAGTCGTACACCAAAGAACATTTAAAAGATGGTGGTGAATATGAAGTTTTAGTGAATAAGCCGAATGAAAACTCATGGGAAAGATCCAAAGTCGGCATGTCTCAAACAAAGTATGTAAGAAGTACTAATTAAAGGGTGGTATTATCAATACCGAGCAGGAACCCGTGTAGTAGGTACAAGTGATCATGTTGCCTCAGTACTTTGGTATATGGGATGCGCGAGTTATCAAGGAATAGTTTGGTAGAATGGAGTATTTATCTGACTGATGAATCTCAGTTAATTGACAATGATAGTGATGAGGAGAACGTTACTGAAGAATAGTCTTACTAAGGGTAAATTTAATATGATGTTAATAATACATTTATAGAAAAAAACCTGTCTTAAAAACATAATGTGAATTATTATGTGAGTAAGTGATTGTTGTTTTACGCCAATTCATCAATTTTTTCAGCTATATCATGGCGAGCACAATATAATTTTCAATGAGATGATGATGAGATCCGCTTTGTACTAGACCAACACGCTGAGTTTGATTTTTTTCATAGTTCTAGCTCACTGAAACAACAGTCCGCGTGTGGACATGTCGTTCCACTCGGACACATTATTCTAATTCCGAGCAAACCAGTCTTTGCTTTTTCTCCTTAATGTTGCGAGCTTAGCGGAGAACCCATGATCTAACGCACTCGAGGCGAGCACTCTAACTATTACGCCATCGGTGCGGTTTTACTTATTATGTGTATAACCTACAGCAATTCACAGAATGGTTCCGATCCAACATAACATCATTGAAGACTTCAAGAATTGCATTTTAAAATTAATCAAAATATTAATCAAAATATCACTTAATTGTGTGATTCAATATACGTTTCTAGATTAATATTGTTTTTGTTTGTACAAAATGCCAAAATTAAAAAACAACAGATGGTCACAATTTGGTGCATTGTTTTAGAAGAAAATACAATTATTTTTAAGCATGACAATACCAATGATAAAGCCTGATAATTTAATACTATATATACATTATATACATTATATTCATCAAAACCTACGAACATCGTTTGTGTCTTCTTTAAAGAAAAAATACCGCTTCATAACATGTTTACGAAACATTTTCATTCGGAACTCTTTGACGACAGTGTAATAAGAAGACACTCTATTTTTAGATTGACCTAGATCTACAAAAAAATGTATTTATAAACTCTGTCAATATTTCTCGAAACAACATTCTAAAAGGTATGATTTGTTTTCATCTGTTTATTTCAAAATGTATTTTATTGTATATTTGTATATATAAATTTCTGTCGATATGTTTTTCTTACTATTCATCCACGTGACACTCATTCATTTAATATTGTTGCACCACTGGGGTGGTAACGATATAAGCATAAAAACTGGTTGTATAATCACCCTGGTAGTTGATTATTTCTATTACTGGTACTAGTAGCGTAATCTGCACAAGCTCAAGGCACTGGTAAAACTTAATGGTTCATACTTGTACAACAAATAACAACGATATAGAATAGATTCTCGTGACATTTATTATAGTAACAATTGATAATTTAACAAATACAATATAAAATCCTACTGAGCGCTATGAAATACCGGAACCCCCTTTTTTGGACAAATGTCAATATTAGCGTAAAGTCGTACGAACGTAGTAAAAATATATAGGTCACAGGTCGGAATATTCTATTTTAAGGGAAACATACCAGTCTAATTAACAGAAAGAGTACTGTGAAAATAACTGATATCTATCTAGCTGGTAGCGCTCAGGTTAATTGCAAGGTGTTTAAAAGATGTAATTGCCCTGGTCTCGGATTAAAGTGGCTCCCCTCAGTAGCAGACGTTTGGTCTTTTTATACACAGGGCCCACATCTGGATGTGGGTCAAACACCGCTGATTGGTTGGTTATTCCGGAAGTTCCCACGGTAATTATGCCGCAACCGTGCCGCAAACAGGGCCAAATAAGTGTTTTCACCTGTATATCAGATAACGCCAAATGGGAACAACCAATTATATAAAAATAAATGTGATGTTCTCATTACCACACGTTAAGCATTACTTTATCTTCATTGGTTACTACTATTTTGGCAGTTAAATTATATTGTCTGTACTTGTCGATTGACACCATATTGCTTTTGATGGATAACACTGAAATTTAACTGTGCATAATAAATCTTGTCCTTGGATATTTCACTTCTATTCTAAGGTCAGTTAGTCTTTTCTGTAATTTTGATATAATACTAAATGTCTGTATCAATACTTGTATCATGTATGAATGGATTGTATGAAATTGTAATGCGTTTGAGTATGAGAAATATATATATATATTTATTTCTGGTAACCTTTGTAAATATAATGGCATACAGATAACACATATGAGTACGCTTGGGTACGAGGTATCAAAATTACAATTGAAAATGTTAAATAAATGATGAGCTTGATAAAGGTTATTAAATTACAGATTAAATCTTTTTTTTTTTTAATAGATAAGACTTATACATGTATATCAAAGTTGCTAATGGAATTATAATTAACAAATGGACTTTTAATTAAATTAATTATCTTAAAAAACTTACTACTAAGAATGTTAGAGGAGTGTGCAGTGTGAACATGTAAAATTGTAAATTCTAAAATTCCATTCAACGCAGATTATCTGTCATTTGTATGTGCAATATTAAATAAATATTTAAAACCACATAATACCAGTAACCTTCGCGATGAACTTGTTCCTTGTAAACTATTCCATTTGCCCAAACAACATAATCATCTGAAAGAGAGGATTGACCACCAAGGCTTAGACAAACAAAAAAAACGCCAGAAATTGCTTCGCATTTGCTCTGCGCTTGATTTTTTTTCTTCAAACTTTCCCCAAACTACAGGTTTACGTGAATTAACGCTTGGTATATATCAAATAAAATTAACGAAGTCGTACACCAAAGAACATTTAAAAGATGGTGGTGAATATGAAGTTTTAGTGAATAAGCCGAATGAGAACTCATGGGAAAGATCCAAAGTCGGCATGTCTCAAACAAAGTATGTAAGAAGTACTAATTAAAGGGTGGTATTATCAATACCGAGCAGGAACCCGTGTAGTAGGTACAAGTGATCATGTTGCCTCAGTACTTTGGTATCTGGGATGCGCGAGTTATCAAGGAATAGTTCGGTAGAATGGAGTATTTATCTGACTGATGAATCTCAGTTAATTGACAATGATAGTGATGAGGAGAACGTTACTGAAGAATAGTCTTACTAAGGGTAAATTTAATATGATGTTAATAATACTTTTATAGAAAAAAAACTGTCTTAAAAACATAATGTGAATTATTATGTGAGTAAGTGATTGTTGTTTTATGCCAATTCATCAATTTTTTCAGCTATATCATGGCGAGCACAATATAATTTTCAATGAGATGATGATGAGATCCGCTTTGTACTAGACCAACACGCTGAGTTTGATTTTTTTCATAGTTCTAGTTCACTGAAACAACAGTCCGCGTGTGGACATGTCGTTCCACTCGGACACATTATTCTAATTCCGAGCAAACCAGTCTTTGCTTTTTCTCCTTAATGCTGCGAGCTTAGCGGAGAACCCATGATCTAACGCACTCGAGGCGAGCACTCTAACTATTACGCCATCGGTGCGGTTTTACTTATTATGTGTATAACCTACAGCAATTCACAGAATGGTTCCGATCCAACATAACATCATTGAAGACTTCAAGAATTGCATTTTAAAATTAATCAAAATATTAATCAAAATATCACTTAATTGTGTGATTCAATATACGTTTCTAGATTAATATTGTTTTTGTTTGTACAAAATGCCAAAATTAAAAAAACAACAGATGGTCACAATTTGGTGCATTGTTTTAGAAGAAAATACAATTATTTTTAAGCATGACAATACCAATGATAAAGCCTGATAATTTAATACTATATATACATTATATACATTATATTCATCAAAACCTACGAACATCGTTTGTGTCTTCTTTAAAGAAAAAATACCGCTTCATAACATGTTTACGAAACATTTTCATTCGGAACTCTTTGACGACAGTGTAATAAGAAGACACTCTATTTTTAGATTGACCTAGATCTACAAAAAAATGTATTTATAAACTCTGTCAATATTTCTCGAAACAACATTCTAAAAGGTATGATTTGTTTTCATCTGTTTATTTCAAAATGTATTTCATTGTATATTTGTATATATAAATTTCTGTCGATATGTTTTTCTTACTATTTATCCACGTGACGCTCATTCATTTAATATTGTTGCACCACTGGGGTGGTAAAGATATAAGAATAAAAACTGGTTGTATAATCACCCTGGTAGTTGGTTATTTCTATTACTGGTACTAGTAGCGTAATCTGCACAAGCTCGAGGCACTGGTAAAACTTAATGGTTCATACTTGTACAACAAATAACAAGGATATAGAATAGATTCTCGTGACATTTATTATAGTAACAATTGATAATTTAACAAATACAATATAAAATCCTACTGAGCGCTATGAAATACCGGGACCCCCCTTTTTTGGACAAATGTCAATATTAGCGTAAAGTCGTAAGAACGTAGTAAAAATATACAGGTCACAGGTCGGAATATTCTATTTTAAGGGAAACATACCAGTCTAAATAACAGAAAGAGTACTGTGAAAATAACTGATATCTATCTAGCTGGTAGCGCTCAGTTCAATTGCAAGGTGTTTAAAAGATATAATTGCCCTGGTCTCGGATTAAAGTGGCTCCCCTCAGTAGCAGACGTTTGGTCTTTTTATACACAGGGCCCACATCTGGATGTGGGTCAAACACCGCTGATTGGTTGGTTATTCCGGAAGTTCCCACGGTAATTATGCCGCAACAGGGCCGCAAACAGGGCCAAATAAGTGTTTTCACCTGTATATCAGAAAACGCCAAATGGGAACAACCAATTATATAAAAATTAATGTGATGTTCTCATTACCACCCGTTAAGCATTACTTTATCTTCATTTGTGACTACTATTTTGGCAGTTAAATTATATTGTCTGTACTTGTCGATTGACATCATATTGCTTTTGATGGATAACACTGAAATTTAACTGTGCATAATAAATCTTGTCCTTGGATATTTCACTTCTATTCTAAGGTCAGTTACTGTCTTTTCTGTAATTTTGATATAATACTAAATGTCTGTATCAATACTTGTATCATGTATGAATGGATTGTATGAAATTGTAATGCGTTTGAGTATGAGAAATATATATATATATTTATTTCTGGTAACCTTTGTAAATATAATGGCATACAGATAACACATATGAGTACGCTTGGGTACGAGGTATCAAAATTACAATTGAAAATGTTAAATAAATGATGAGCTTGATAAAGGTTATTAAATTACAGATTAAACTTTTTTTTTTTTAATAGATAAGACTTATACATGTATATCAAAGTTGCTAATGGAATTATAATTAACAAATGGACTTTTAATTAAATTAATTATCTTAAAAAACTTACTACTAAGAATGTTAGAGGAGTGTGCAGTGTGAACATGTAAAATTGTAAATTCTAAAATTCCATTCAACGCAGAATATCTGTCATTTGTATGTGCAATATTAAAAAAATATTTAAAACCACATAATACCAGTAACCTTCGCGATGAACTTGTTCCCTGTAAAATATTCCATTTGCCCAAACAACATACTCATCTGAAAGAGAGGATTGACCACCAAGGCTTAGACAAAAAAAAACGCCAGAAATTGCTTCGCATTTCCTCTGCGCTTGATTTTTTTTCTTCAAAACTTTCCCCAAACTACAGGTTTACGTGAATTAACGCTTGGTATATATCAAATAAAATTAACGAAGTCGTACACCAAAGAACATTTAAAAGATGGTGGTGAATATGAAGTTTTAGTGAATAAGCCGAATGAGAACTCATGGGAAAGATCCAAAGTCGGCAAATCTCAAACAGAGTATGTACACAAGATAATTTTGAATGAGATGATGATGATGATGAGATCCGCTTTGTACTAGACCAACACGCTGAGTTGGATTTTTTTTATATAGTTCTTGCTCACTGAAACAACAGTCCCCGGGTAGATTGACTTAGATCTACACAAAAAAGTATTTCTAAACCCTGTCAATATTTCTCGAAACAACATTCTAAAAGGTATGATTTGTTTTCATCTGTTTATTTCAAAATGTATTTCATTGTATATTTGTATATATACATTTCTGTCGATGTGTTCTTCTTACTATTTATCCACGTGACACTCATTCATTTAATATTGTTGCACCACTGGAGTGGTAACGATATAAGTATAAAAACTGGCTGTATAATCACCCTGGTAGTGGGTTATTTCTATTACTGGTAGAGTAATCTGCACAAGCTCAAGGCACTGGTAAAACTTAATGTTTCATACTTGTACAACAAATAACAAGGATATAGAATAGATTCTCATGACATTTATTATAGTAACAATTGACAATTTAACAATTACAATATAAAATCCTACTGAGCGCTATGAAATACCGGGACCCCCATCTTTGGACAAATGTCAATATTAGCGTAAAGTCGTACGAACGTAGTAAAAATATATAGGTCACAGGTCGGAATATTCTATCTTAAAGGAAACGTACCAGTCTAAATAACAGAAAGAGTACTGTGAAAATAACTGATATCTATCTAGCTGGTAGCGCTCAGGTTAATTGCAAGGTGCTTAAAAGATGTAATTGCCCTGGTCTCGGGTTAAAGTGTCTCCCCTCAGTAGCAGACGTTTGGTCTTTATATGCACAAGATATGGGTCAAACACCGCTGATTGGTTGGTTACTCCGGAAGTTCCCACGGTAATTATTCCGTAACGGGGCCGCACACAGGGCCACATAAGTGTGAGGTAACAGACATGCGCACTATAAATTATTTACACACAGGATACATGGCGGAAAGTATAAACACGTTGTTTGTCTTGTCAAGAGGAAGGGAAAACGGGCTTAATAAAGTTGATCCTTATAGAAAACAAGCCTAAGTACAATATATAAACCTAGCGTGAATAAATGAAATAGAAAAGAAAATATGACACAGTTTATAAGGAGAAATAAAGATGGGACTGTCGTACCCCCCTGGACAAACAATGAGGACAAACTTTATCTTAACCATGCAAACTTTCCCATATAAAATAACAATATACATACAATAGGTATTCCCGATCACGATGCCTGAAATATAAATAATAGTCCATTCATACACAGACGGCTGTACACGCATCCACAGGCGCTCGTGGCACGTACCACCCCCCTTTTTCTAACTGTCTGTTTACAAATTCATTTTCAATAACATTTCTTTATTTCCTTATTTTAACTTGTTCGTGTCAATATTCATGCAGTCTTATGATAACATCAAATTGCATGTGTCGACCCTATATAGATACAATTACAATGTAAATTCTATTCCATTTGTAGTTTAACCTAGTTGTAAATCACAAATTAGTCATGATTTTAGTTGACCATCAGTTTTATAGTGAAGGAGGGAATTATTATTTGCTTGATAGTTGTTATAGAGGATATGTAGCATCCTTTTCACTTTGTTCATCCTTTAAAAAAAGGAGAAATTTGTTTTTAAAAAAATACTGGGCCTCTCTGAAATTTTGTCGAAGCGTATATGTTAAAAAACATTCTTCAAATTCATACGAAAACAAAAATGACACCATTCGTTCATCTAAAACATTCCCGCAAACCATTGGTATGATCAAAGTTCTAAATATTAAGAAAAAGAAATACTTTCCCCGTGCATGTTCCTTATATTTTTAAAGAAATAATTTCCGTAAAGTACATGTATTAAATAATCTGATTTGAAAATAAGGGCCAGATTTCTAAACCGGCTTCAGCCAGCAGTAGGCTTGGGAATTTTCGGATTCCTAGGAAACAGCAAAGTTGGCTCAAAGGTTAGCAACATCTAGAGATAACTGTAGGGGGACATCTATTTTCTTTTCAAATTTGAAAAATATAACAGACAATCAATGGATCTTGTCTGTAATAAATCAGGACTGCAATTTGGAATTCCAACCAAACCCTTTTCTTAAAGAAATGCCGGATAAAAGTTTAGACATTATTGTTGAAGAGGTAACTACTTTATAAAAATAAAATGCAATGGAACTCGTTCCTTTGAACCAAATTCACACATGTTTTTACAGTATTGTTTGCATGGTGCCCAACAGGATTGAGAAAATGAAACCTGTCATAAATTTGAGATCTCTAAGACGTTATCTCCGGAAAAAAACCCACTTCAAAATGGATACATTAAGCAAAGGTCTGCATCTAATAAAATCAAAAGATTGGACGACTATCCTCGATCTCTCGGATGCATAACTACAAGTTCCAATTTTCAAAAAAATACAAACAATATCTAAGATTTTACATTTAATGGAAAACGCTTTGTTTCGGGCCCACAGAGTTTCAGAGAGATCACTTTAGATCGTCTTTAAAGCATGTGGATTTCAAAAACATGATTCTATCAATTATTAAAAAATTACTGCTATAAACTATATCACTTTCTGATTTTGTTGATAACAAATATTGTTAAAATCGGACATCGGTTTACATCAGATGAATATTTTGAAAAAAAATTAATGTAGTTTTGTGTGAAATATACTGAGGAAATTGGAATCGTACGCATACTTTTGTCCACTCTCTGTAGGACTACAGGGTGTGTTTAATTTTATTGTCCATATCCAATGGTAGCAAAACCCGTAATTAAAAGTATGTGAATTTATAACTCAATCAACAAATGCAAATTTCTTAGTTCCATTATTGGGGCCGTCTTGATCCTATGGTTGTTTTACAACTACCTGTGTAATTAGTGTCTATCACCACTAAAGTTGTGAGTTAAAACCCCGTTCATGGCGAGATGTACTCGATACAATATTATGCGATAAAGTTTGTTAGCGACTTGCGACAGGTCAGTGATTTTCTCCAAGTACTCCACCAATAAAACTGATAACCAAGATATAACTGAAATGTTGTTGAAAGTGGCATTAAACGCAATAAACCAAATCTAGTTCCAATATTAAACATTGTCTTAGAAGTAAGACGAATTTCGTAGAGCTATGCAAATAAATATATTTATAATATATTGCAGCTAGCTAAGCGTGACTGATATGATCGATTGATCATTATCACCATTCATCGTTTACCTGTTTCCCAATAAAAAGTCCGTCCATCTGATAGAACTGCCATAGGGGATCATTTTTCATCCGGTTAGGGAGTTATAGTGAGGGAAAAAACAAACACGTGTTACCCCCTCCTCATAAGACCAAATTATATAGGAAAGTTGATTTACTTCTACAAAGTACATAATTAATAGGTATGACTTTGTCAATAGAGCATATCATTTGGTCGTAAGGATAGCGACAATAAAATGGCCTTGAGATATTTATCTATGTTTGAAACTATTCATCCAAATGAATGTGAACGTCTAAACAGTAGTCATCCTCAGTAAAAAAAAAATAAGTTGCTTACAAAATACAAATTTTTGATAATAATTATTGTTATGATGACTCGAGATTCTTTTAATTTCACTGCTTATTAAGTTTAATTTCTACAACAGTTTAGAAAAAAATCTACATTTCAATAAAGATTTCTTTAAAAAATCACCTTTAAGTGCATTTTTTCTACAATGTTTGAATGATTCATTTATCCTCTTAATAACTTTCCATATATGGATGATATTGTTCTGCTATTAATTGCTAGATAAACATATTGTGCTAAACTGTTTTACTTTCTCTGTGTTTACATCTTTCGCATTTATGAAAATATTTCAAGATTCAACTACAAGTATAATAAACTATTATTTTATCTACATGTACCTACTACAATATTTCACAAATCAACTACTCAGCTAAAACATGTGTTTGCATGAAGATGCTACGAGAGAGGACATAATATCACGTTATCCATGGACCTCTCTCCTGTCCGGGGTCAGTATTATATCTTATCGGTCGGTTCCATATTTTATGTACTGATTCCGGGTCCAGATTTTTGACAGTGATTTTGGAAGGTGATTGTATGTACCTGGTCCGATTATGAATTGTATATACCTAGTCTGGATCGATCTGGAGTTTATTAATACATGTAATCTAAATGCTAGTTTTATACACATTTAACTTTATCAATTGTGTATATTGGATGTCTCTGATTTTGTTGATTATGGCAGAAAATATGCAAATTGGGCTGATTTCGACAAATAAATAAGTAGGAAATCCTCCTCTGAAACTAATAGAACTATTGGAAATATGCAACAACTTTGTTCTCAGAAAATGATATTGATTACATTAATATATATTTAATCTATAAAATACATTAAATATATATTAAACATTTTATTTCTATAAATGAAAATTCTCAAGAAATAGTTTTAGATAAGTGCATTATGTCAAAAGCAACTTATTTGCTTAAATGAAGTTTTATGATAACAGTCTCTTTTCCACACATAAATGAAATTCTGCACTTGTCCGGCTGACATATAGTTACAGTAATGAATGTCAAAATATGTTGATGAAACAGACATAAAATAATTAAACCAGACTAGTCAGTGAAAATAGTTTATGATATGTAGTGCATATAATATATTATTATACCTCATATATTAATTACCATAAATAGATTAATTTGATTGGACAATGGGTGAAAATCAGAACACGTGATCACACAGGACAAAAATCATATTCCGTGAAATAAAAATCATATTCCACCCCCTTTTACATGTATGTGTTTTCTTGGTTTCATTCGGTATAATAGAACATTTATAGCATGCGGGTTCAGGAAATATGAAAAATTATTCACCCACGAGTATCATATTCCCCTAGGGCGTTGCCCTCGGGGAATATGATACTCCTGGGTGAATAAATTTTCATATTTCTCTCACCAACATGCAATAAATGTATATTGTTATATAGATAGATGTGAATTATGGGGATTTATCCGTGAAATAAATTCCGGTATTTCACGTGTTACGGTGAATACACATGCGATTGTAGATTGAAAAAAAATCGCGAAATATCATTGTCGACTTTGACACATAACCAACATGACGTCATATGAAGACTTCCAGTTTGAAACGTAAAGATTATACGTTATTTAGCTTCGTGTACACTTCAATTTTGATCAAATTTAACTAAAATAAGTTTTCAAGGTAATCATTTTAATTATATGTGTGCACTGTTGTAAATATGACATGTAGAATTTCACATTTGCAAGATGGCAGACCCTTTCAGCTGAACCCCTTAGTCAATATCCCATACAAATTTGTCAGTCCTTGCAGGCTCTCTATCTCTGTAAGCGTCTCGATTTTACAAGATTCTTGTAAAATATTAATATGCTCTAGATTTTGCTTCTAAGACGCTATTCGTCTTTTTTGCATATATCTTTAGTTTTGACGTGAAATATGATTTTATTTGAGGAGAAATACCATTTTAAAAAAGTTATATTTATCGGTACTATATTTTTGTGAAACGTTTTCCTATTCTGAGTAATTTGGCTTACTTATTCATCCGATAAAATGTCAACATTAGATACAATTGCTAAAGATTATGACAAGAACATCGTGTCGGGGGGTTGTCAAAGGCAAGCTTTTGAATATCTACATAAAAGAATGTCAAATGATCGCTCGTTACATGATCACGTGTTTTTGGGACTACTTTTGAGTCGCTTACAGAGATAGAGAGCCTGCAAGGACCGACAACTCTGTATGGGAGATTGCCCCTTAGTATCATTGCTCGTAGATTCACACGTGTGAATTGAAATATACAAATAACAAAAATAATATATCAGAAATTTTGAAAGTCTATATAATAAACAGTATAACTAAATCATACATTTTGAATATCAAAATAACTAATAAGACCACTCGTGACCGAATACGCATTAACGATTAAACTCGTGGCACTCGTTTAATCCTGATGCGTACTTCGGTCACTCGTGGTCTTATTTTGATATTCAAAATCTACGATTAGCTATACTATATATAGATATAGTCATCATAGTTCGTTGTTAATCAACTTGGCTTTACTCATATAGTTTGATGATAACAATGATGGAATAAAATTATGTTTTTAAATTCCATGAGGTGTCAGATGATTATGAAGATATTTAGAATGACAGATAATTTCTAAGGTCAATGCATTTCTTCAGGAAATTTATGTCAAATGATAGATAATAAAAATAAAACGATGACAGCACATGACATCTTCTCTTATACCTTCTCCATGTTTTTTACATTATCCTGCTTGTATTCTTGTGAAAAAAATATACACTGTTATCAATGTTAAAAATGAAAGGAGGTAAACTCGTATTTGATCCACACAATTAGAATTATAAATTTTGGCAAAATAATATGAGGCACCCCTTCGGCCCCTCTTCTACTTCGGATCTGTCATCGTGTGATGAGAGTTTATAACAATCAATTTGGAAAAGATGACATTTTGGCTACAACTTGGAAGGAATACATAATTATATATATTACTAGTGCAGTAATTTGTTGAACGGCATTTAATCGCCCATAAAGAACATCAGTTTGTTATATTTCCACTCATTGGTTAATCAGAATATTGAATTTCGAATCTCGAATTTCAGATATTGAATCTCGAATTTCGAATGATGTTTAAATTCAGCAAAGAACGCAATTCATATGCTACCATAACCACAGATGCTTCAAAAACATGGTTTGTGGGATATATGAACAACCAAACATTTCAGAAAGTTTGGTCGACCTCTCAAAAAGAAATTATACATCAACCTGATAGAACAGAAGCAGTTCACATGACAGTAACATTTTTTTTGAAAGAATTGATTGGGAAGTCAGTACTGATCAGATCAGACAATTCAACTGTAGTTTAATATATAAACAAAGAAGGGAAAACAAGACCGCCCAATCTCGTTATATAACTTGAGATCTTTGGAAACTAGCTATTCAAAACAACATATTCATACTGCAGGAAAAATCCTACCCACAAGAGCGTAGTCCAAGCAATTTTACAACTATGGCTTCACCATTCAATATATTTGTTAGCATCAATAGAAAATCGACAGATAATTTTTTGTTCTTGGCCAGTATATCCTCAAGCTTTAGCAATGGATGCACTGACAATATAATTCGAAAATCTGTATGCTTATGTTTATCCTCCAATATACCCTATTCCCAAAATATTACAATATATTAGACAGTTTCATTGCCAAATTATTATAATGGCTCCTCAGTGGCCAAGAAGTCATTTGTACACAGAGCTACTACAATTCTAATTTCTCCATCAGTCAAAATACCAATTCGAGACGACTTGTTACATCAAACAAAAACACAGATGTATCACCAACAACAGGTGCGTAGCTTACTATGTTATTCTACCGAGGCAGGGGGTCTGCACTAGTTATTAAACTTTTTGAATTTACTGTCATCGTTTTATTTTTATTATTTATCATTTGACATAAATTTCCTGAAGAAGTGCATTGACCTTAGAGATTATGTCATTCTAAATATCTTCATAATCATCTGACACCTCATGGAATTTAAAAACAGAATTTTATTCCATCATTGTTATCATCAAACTATATGAGTAAAGCCACGTTGATTAACAACGAACTATGATGACTATATCTATATATAATATAACTCTTTAAAGATTTGATCAAACTATCAAACATTATACCGATATCGATCCAACTGTTATTAACGGACCTCCTGTTAACAAATTTAAAATGGATCACGATATTAGTGAAAAATAGTTTCTACGAACCGTTTGAAGATACCAAATGGATAATTAAGGGTAATAACAAAATTACCGAACTCCGAACAATCTTACAAAGGGAAAGTCAAAACTCATAAGTATATAACCAGACAAAATCAGTCAACAACCGGAAAACTGTGAAAACCATATTCAGAAGTCATAGCCTTTGAGAATTTTCTAAAGAATTTAATCTTTTTTATTACTGCTAAGGACCACTGTCATGGGCAACAGTTTATCATAGCAAAACTGTCCCAGATTGGAACTGGATTTGATTTTGCTCTCTCTTGAATTATGGAACCTCTGTGGCTTGAACTACCAGTAACTCGATTACATGTTGACAGTCTTTTCGAGTTCGAGACACAGATGTTTTACTGTATATTGATATTGCCCTTTCTTCTTTCAGAATAGACAGCGATCTACTGTCTCTAAGAAATGAGTATTCAATATAAAGGGATTACATTTGTTAGAAATAGTCTATCTAAACAAGACAGGCAATATCATTTTGGTTCAAAAGGTTTCTAAGACAATGAATTACTTGATCATAAAAGTTGTCCTCTTCATTATGAAAATTACAGAAATTTATTGGGGTTGAAAGAGCAACATAAAGGTATTACATCACAAACAATTTCACATTGGTTTACATTTGGATTGTTCAGACAATTTAAATTAGCGTATGTCAATGAATATTTGTAATTAAAAGCACAATTAACTAGAGATATTTGCCATTCTTGTGCTACCAATTAAATCAGTTCCATAGACTGCAAATTGAACTTTTTGTAAATTTTATCTTAGAGATATTCATGTAGAAGTATTACAGAGCTGATTATCTTTCCGACGAGTTGCGTTTGGAGAGTATTTATAGTTGAAGTATTTTATCAAGTTATTGGCGGACGGATTTTAATTTAAATATGTTTATGAAAACAGTAATTAAGAAAAGGGGGTGTATGGTGTTTAACGCCACTTTCAACAATATTTCAGTTATATCGTGGTGGTCAGTTTTATTGGTGGAGGAAACCCCGTGTACCCGCAGAAACCACATACCTGTCGCAAAACACTGACCAACTTTACCACATAATATTGTATCGAGTACACCTCGCCTGATTTCCAGCCATAATAAAATGGGATGCACGCACAGATGATCTGGATTCTTGGGATGTTTTGTTTAGATCATCTGATAGATCATCTGAAAGCTTGCAAGTTGGGTGAACCTAAGCTATGGAGATTATCTTCCGTCAAACACCCTTGGTATGAAATGTTTCTGTAATTTTCAAATAATGAAGTAACCATATTTCATGTGTTTCAGATCAACGAAATTCACTGCAATTGATGGAACTGCATGTGGTCTTTTTAATATCGTGTTGGCTTCAGGCAGCCAGCAAAGGTACGTTAACAAATAAGAAATGTCAACAAACGCTGATCATTGAGCTAAGTTGTAAGACGGCAAAGTATACTCGTTCATCCTATTCTTAGCGTGTTTATTCAGTTGGTTAATATCTTTAATCACGGTGGTTTAATTTCTGCATGGAAATTTCCACCAAATTTCGACTTCATTAACGCGGGAAATTATAAAACTTTGGAAGCTTTGGTAATAGGAGAAACATATTCTCCTTCTGCTACCAGTGCATTACAATCGATAGTTAAATTTTCAAATTCTAAAGCTCTCGCAAAAGACCGAGCTTTACAATTTGAGTGGAGAAATATCGTAATCCACTTGTGCAGTATGATCATCTATAGTTGTCGCCTCTGTAATGGCTGCACCCATGAACATTTTTTGATAGACCAAAATATGAGATATTCTACAATGACTATGATTTACAGAGAATAAGATAACATGAATAATTGAAAAATATTACTATTTGAAGCTGTCTTGAAAACGGTGATGTAGTGAAAACACATTTTACCTGTACAACCTGTGTATTTTGATTCGATCAGTTGATCTACAATGAGTACGTTATCTCACATATTTTGTTTATTGTATAGACATGTAGTTTCACGCACATGATAGCATAATTAACATTTATAGTTTCAATAAATATTGAAGAGTATATATATACAGAAATCCGCTATTTCTTCACTATTCATTATATGCACTTTATAAATTGAAAAGTACTCTGTAAATAAAATCAAAATTGAATGACAATACAGGTTTTTGAACTCATTTGGGGGTCAACATAAAGCAGGGAGCTTCTCATTAAATCAATATGTGTACTATAATATATCATGGTATATATGACTATATGTAAAATATAGTAAATAGTATCCACAAATGTATTTATATGTCTTACATTGGTTATTTAGTCTTAAAGGCACATATCATATATTGTCGGATAAAAGGAAAATGTTATACTTCAACTCAGATGATCCAATCCATATTGCCAAACTTCACTGGATCAGATAGGATTGCACAAAACAAAGGACTGTTGTATAAATGTGCATCATGTGTGATCTCTTCTCTTTTGTCATTAATATAAATTTATCAGAAATGTTAATTTTCAGAAGTAAAAACAAATATATATAAGAAAAGATAATTTCCATGATAGAAACAATTAGTGCCAATGTGAAACAATAAAGATATAGAGATATTCATTTGAAAAGTCCTATATTACATGTAGTTTTGAAATTCCTTCTGTTTTCTTTTGTATCAGAGTTAACTCCCCTAGTCCATGTACACCAAAATTCATCACTAAACTATGAATATCCCTAGATTCAGGTAACAAATCTGTTTTTAATGCATAGTTTGTTTTGTGTTTTGTGTATTTTATCCTTTATATTTATTGTATTACATACTTTTTCAACTTTGCTTAGACATGAGGTGCATGCACAATTTATATATGTACAGAAGAACAATATGAACTGTCCCGGGATTTCACAGGTTACTTTTTTATTTTGTTGTTTTTTGGTTCAGACATGCTTGTTATTATTTCCATGTTATATAGATAGTATACTATGAAAGGTCAATTCCTTAAAATGGTCTCTTATAATTGTCAAGGACTTAATATGAAGGAAAAGCGGGGAGATGTACTTAATTATTTATACTCAAAAGACTATAATATGTATTGTCTTCAAGACACACATTTTGTAGAACAAGATGAAGCACAGATCAAGAATCAGTGGCAGGGAGAATGCATTTTTAATTCATTTGCATCTAACCAGAGTGGTGTTGCTATATTTTTTCAAAAATAACTTTGAATTTAAAATTAACCAAATTAAAAAAGATGATAATGGCAACCTTCTTGGATTAGACCTTAATATTGAAGACAAGAGAATTACTTTAATTAATAGTTATGGTCCAAATGTGGACACTCTCTGTTTCTATAATAAAGTGGCAGAGGTAATTGAAAACTTTGATAATCAGTCCTGTATATTATGTGGAAATTTTAATTTAATTCAGAATTTCAATCTTGACACTCAGAATTATGTTAACATCAATAATCCCAGATCTAGAAAAAAAACTTTTAGACATTAAGGAAGACTATTATTTAGTTGATCCTTTTAGAGAGCTATATCCTCTTCTTAAAAGATTTTCTTGGCGAAAACGGAATCTTTTCAAGCAGTCTCGGTTAGATTTCTTTTTGGTCTCCGATAGCCTCTTTCATAGTGTATGTAATGTTAAAATTGATAATAGCTATAGGTCAGACCATTCGCCAGCCATATTTTCATTCAAAATAAATGAGTTTATGAAAGGCAAAGGCTTTTGGAAGCTTAACAATTCTCTTCTTCATGACACTGAGTATGTAAAATTAGTCAAGAAACAAATCAAAGATGTAAAGGAACAATATTCAGTACATATATATAATAAAGAGGAATTAAGAGATATTGAAAACCTTGATATTCAATTAGCAATTGATGATCAGCTCTTTCTAGAGATTTTTCTTACAGAAATAAGAGGCAAAACTATTTCGTATGCTACTTTTAAAAAACGGGAAAGGATAAAATTGAGTAAAATAAATCGCAATTACGGATACTTAGGCAAAATGAAATGAGGGGTCAATATATTCGGTCACGGACTCAGTGGATTGAAGAAGGAGAAAAACCTACAAATTTTTTGTTTAACTTAGAAAGTAAAAATGTTGTCTCAAAAACTATCAAGAAGTTGATAATAGATGAAAATGTTGTTGTTGATGACCAAAAGGAAATCCTGAAGCAAACAACACAATTTTATGAGAAGCTTTACAAAAAGCAAGACTGCCTAAAAAAGGTTAATCTCTCAACAGAGATCCCATATAATGATATACCAAAATTAAATGAAAATCAAAAACAATCATTGGAAGGGGAAATTAGTTTACCCGAATTGACGTCAGCATTAAAACGCATGAATAATAACAAGAGCCCAGGATCAGATGGCTTTACAGCTGACTTCTTTAAATTTTTCTGGATTGATGTGGGAAAATTTGTCTTCAGATCTGTTAATTATGGATAACAACACAAAAAAAATGTCTGTCACACAGCGACAGGGTTTGATTACTTGTATCCCAAAAGAAGGTAAATCGAAAGAATTCTTAAAAAATTGGCGTCCAATTACCCTCTTGAATTCTACATATAAATTGGCCTCTAGATCTATAGTAGAAA
This sequence comes from Bathymodiolus septemdierum, assembly GCA_963383655.1. NCBI lineage: Eukaryota > Metazoa > Mollusca > Bivalvia > Mytilida > Modiolidae > Bathymodiolus > Bathymodiolus septemdierum. Next base: position 47,486,988 of record OY726523.1, on the reverse strand, counting down.
GGATAAAATCAGTTTTGTCACATTTAATCAGCAATAATCAAACTGGTTTTATCCCAGGAAGATACATTGGGGAAAATTGTCGTCTTATCTATGATATATTACATTTTGCAGAAGAAAATGACATTCCTGGTATACTCTTACTTATTGATTTTGAAAAGCATTTGATTCGATTTCTTGGTCATTCATTTATGACACATTGAAATTCTTTAATTTTGGAGAGTCTGTGATAGAATGGGTAAAAACCTTTTATAAGGATATTACATCAGCCGTTACACAATTGCTCTCTGTCAGAATTTTTTAATGTACAAAGCGGTTTCAGACAAGGACAATTTGTCTCCCTACATCTTTTTACTATGTGCTGAAATTTTAGGCATTTTAGTGAAGAAGAGTAGGGAAATAAAGGGTATAACAATTGACGACACAGAATATAGATTGTCTCAGTACGCTGATGATACCTCACTGATTCTGGATGGATCTCCTGCTTCACTTGATGCATCTCTCCGCCTTCTCCAATTTTATGCTGAAATCTCGGGACTCAAAATTAATTTGGAAAAAAACAAATGTGATTTGGATAGGTAGTAAGAAACATAGTCAGGACAAAATATGTGTCAAGTGGGGACTGAAATGGAGCTCCAGTACACTTAAACTATTGGGAATTACTGTTTCTGTTGATTTAGATCAGATGATAGTACTTAACTACAAACCTAGACTCAAAGAAATAGAAAATACTATAAACAGATGGTCAAAGCAAACACTTACTCCATTTGGAAAAATTACTATTATCAAAACTTTAATCATATCAAAATTGAATCATCTGTTTTTAGCCATCCCAGGACCAGATGAGAATATGATACGCCAACTGACCAGTAAAATATATTCATTTATTTGGGATGATAAACCAGATAAAGTAAAGAGAGATTTAATTTTTCAGGACTACTGCTGGGGTGGCCTGAAAATGATAAACTTAAAGGCTTTTATTCAAGGGCTTAAACTTACTTGGGTACGGAGACTATTCCATTCAGAGTCAAATTAGGTTAAATTGTATAAATATAGTGAAAAAATAGATTTTACTGTGTTAGCTTATTTTGGACCAGTAAAAGCTTCAAGGAATAAATTTTGGAAAGAAGTCTTTGATTCCTGGAATAATTTAAAAGAACTACATTTACCTCGATACCCAGGAGATGTCCTGTCGACTTCATTATGGAATAATAATAGTATTAAAGTTGGCAATTCTACGGTTTATTACAAACATTGGGCAAAATGGGGAATTTGGACAGTTAATGATCTCATTGATAATCAAGGCAATATTATGTCATTTCATGATTTCCAGCAGACTTATAATTTAAGACCAATGTTCTTGCAGTTTTATGGTATAACTCTTGCGGTTAAAAAATGGCTGCATTATACTGGTGTAAATGTACATGAGAAAAATCCTCAGCCATTAAGGCCATTCAACATTGGCCTTTTTCTTAAATCTAGGAAAGGCTCAAAGGATATGTACAATGTCTTAAATAGAAAGACAGTACAAATATCTGCAGAACGAAGTTGGAAAACATCCTAAGTAAATATGATATTGAGTGGAAAAATATTCACTTTCATTGTACAAAGCATACAAAAAACACAAAACATTGCTGGTTTCAATATAGAATTATCCATAGCATATTGGGAACAGACACTTTTCTTTACAAAATAAAAATAAAGGATTGTAACTTGTGTACTTTTTGTAAAGAAGAGCCAGAAACTATTGAACATCTACTATGGGGGTGTCATAAAGTCTCAGACTTATGGCATGAATTGAACAGATGGATTTTTGAAATGACATATATTGAAATTCCATTGAACTTGGAGATAGTTATGTTTGGCCTACTACATCCTTATGATGCTAATTTAATTAAAAATAAAATAATCTTGTTAACAAAATTTTATATCTTTAGAACAAAGGTAAATGATGGAATGGTCAACTTTGAAACATTAAAGAATTATTTAAAAGAAAATCTGATTTTAGAAAAACACATTTCTTTCAAGAACTTAGCTCTAGAAAAATACAATTCTTACTGGAGTCCCTGGTTACCTATACTGGAACGTTGATCAATATTCATATAGTATTAAGGTATTGTTTCCTACCTCGTATACCTTTGATTAACAGCACTATATTTACGCAAATTGTATATGTGTTTGGTTATGGCTTTGTTACCTTTGCAGTCAAATTATAAATGTTTTATTGAGTTCAATATCCTTGTGTCTATACTAAATATGCATGTCTGTTTTCTGTATGCTGTAATATTTATATATGTGTTTTGTACAATAAATATAAAGTTTTCATTAAGAAAAAAACAATATAAAAAAAAAAAAAAATCTATAAGGGTATCTAAATCCAATTCAAGAATATTTCAGTTAAATTGTAGCGGTTAGCTTTATTATATTGGTGGAGTAAAATGTAGTACGTGTAGAATACCAAAAATCTGTCGCAAGTCACTACAGGGGTTGGAAATGTATCAATATATCTAAAATATCATGCAAAATAGGGGAAATACAATGAAAAGTAAAAACACATAGACATTTAGTTTTATGCACACGACGCGTTTCTGTCAACCTTTATCAGGTATCCTCAAGGACAAAAGATTATAAAGCCAAATAAGCAAGAAAACCAAAGAATATAAACAGGATCAGATATGGCTGAAGTCTTACGAATGTAGTGAACAATGAATGCAACGCGATTTTGGAATGGTACATTCGCCGATTTTGGGAGGCTGTCAACTGGTGTTATTTCTTTGCCAGCAATGTTTTTGAACAATTCTGTGAGCTTTTCAAATATTTTTTTTAATATTCTATGCATCTATTAGAGTATTTTTTTTCGATAACTCTTTACTCATAATTCCCGGACGTCCTCAACTGGCTACGGAACTGTTATAAAGCTTTCTTTATAAAATTCAAAATCACTTTGCATAGTTTTTCTTAAATCAATTGCATTAACCTATTAATGGGATGATATATTGATGCATAAGTTAATAAAATTATAGTCAATTTATTAGTATAACAGAATTATAATCGTAAATTCCCAGCTTGTATATTTTTGTGTTTATTTTTAGTTTACTGGATAGTGTCAAACACACCTGTAATTTATGGAGACAATATCATATTAACATGCAAAACAAGGCATGTGTTGACAGACAGAGTTAAATGCCCTGTTCGTCAATGGTACAGTAGTCACAATAACACGCTATTGCTTTACAATAAAGTTTCTCGAGATGTCACTAAATATGAGGATAGAACTAACTTGTCATCCACGGAGTTTTCTCTTGTTATTAAAAACTATACTGAGTCAGATCTCAACATTAAGTATACATGTTCATGTGGTGTCAAGTCCTACACAAGACGTCTTGATCTAAATGATAACAACTTCATAGGTACGTATATTGATTAGTACATTTGATACAATACTGGGTTTACTTTATATTGTTTCTGCAATAACTGATCGCCAACAACGGCCATTGCTGTTGTCATGTCAATAATGAGAAACCAAGCGTGAATAGTTACAGTAGTCATGGGTGGAGAAAAACCACCTATCGGTCGCCAGTTACTGACAAACTTTATCATATAATATTGTATCGAGTACACCTCGTCATGATCGGGATTCGAACTCACAAAGTTGATGATAGACAGTGATTGCACTGGTAGTTGTAAATCCAACTATCATACGATCGCGACCAAGACGAACCCTTTCAAGTTGATTCAGCTATCATCCACATATTATTCACAAATCTATCATATATTATTATTGATTGATTGTTTTGCTCAACGTAAAAAATTGAAAATGACGTTGTATCGCTCGCTTATATCATTGGTATTCATTAATCTTATTTTACTCTGCACTGATTCTATTTGAGCAGGTAAATTGCATTGACCGGATACATTTTGTTATATACTGTCACTGAACGAAATATAGCTTTTTCTGGTACCCTTGTTACATGTTATATGTTGAGTTGAGGGAACCTAATTGTAAATCCAGTTCACTTCCTGTTGACAGATAATATCAAAAGAGGCAATTAAGGGATAGCTATATAATTTTACTATTTAGTTCGAAATATAAACGTCGATGGATAAATGTGATTTTTCAGCAAGATCAGCGCAATATTAATGCAATGTCTTAAAATATAAAGTTAATTTGTATTCGGCGCATAACTGGCGAAAGGCTCGATAAGCCTCGCCTTTATCCCAATTATCAAGCCACATACACTTAATCTTGATATTTTATGACACTGCACAAATATTGTCTATGAAGCGTCAGGATGTCCCAGATAATGCTTCTATAGTTCTTCATCTGACAAAAGAACACTACGAAAAATCCTAACCAATAAGAAATGCACATACTTCTATGGCTGCATATTTTATATGATATACATTTAGTAGTAACTATACGGTGCATAAATTGAATATTGTGGAAAAAAATTGTCAACAACGGTGACCAACAATTCCACTAATATCAACAAAGTGAACAACCACCTCTCACTTCAAATCATTGAAAACAAAAATACTATAATTTGCCGATGGAAATCCTGGTGCTGGCTTTGGACACGTACAAACATGTGACGGAGTTAAAATGATAAATAAGATCTCACTGTTTCCGTTATCAGCGATATCACGACTTTCACAACTGACTTCCGGTCACTATTGGTTGGTTTTAGGAAGCATAGATATGTATTTGTTTTATTATTGCAGTTCCCCCTTTAAGAGTGGACACACATATTCAACAATCCAATGAAACGCTCTCAATCTACTTAAATGTTGGGAGAGTACATCCTTGTCCAGAGTGTTCTATTGTCATTGGGGTAAGAAAAACTAAACGACATTGCATGTACAAGTTTTATATTTCAAGTGAGCAACAACACTCGGTGATATTCCACTAAAAAACTAGATTAATAAACATAGTTTCCACGGTAACGCTGCACATTTGTGGCTAGTGCAGTTAACGCAAAGAAACATACAGACTATTAAAAATAGAAATGTCCTATTTAAGAGACACTACCCAATGAAGGTTATTCCAGAAACGCGTCGTGCGCACTAAGTTTAATATCTACGTTTTTATAAAATGAACAATAAAACAAACAAACAAAGGAAGGAGGGAAGAACAAAGATTGGGTATTATTTCATCTTCCATATAAATCCTTAATTCTGAAAGTCATTAGAGATACATACATGTAGCATATCATGTTCATATTGGAAAAAGTTTGCAATCAGTTGAGACTCTCGAATGCCACAATAGACGTGTAATTGTTAGCGTGCTCACTCGTATAGTGTATTCGAACCCCAGTCAGGTCAGACCAAAGACATTTACTGTTTCTCCACCAAACACACAGCATTAAGGAGTAAGAATAAAGACTGCTTGGTTCAGAATTAAGATATTGTTTCCAATTGCAGTGACTGATGTTCTAGCATTATAAAAATATAACTCAGCGTGTTAGTCTATTACATTTCCCCTCATAGAAATGTAACTTGTTCTCGCCATTATATAATTAAAATGTTGCTCTCTTAATGTAAAACAACAACCACTCCCTATAATGCCACATGGAACAACCAACCCATTATAAAGAACTTACAATTCTTAAGTAATGACACAATTATAGTCTTAGCGTATTCATGGTAGTTAATTTAATAGACACTTGCATCCACATTCAGTGTGGTTTGTTAAAAGTTGTATTGTTAAACTGTCTAAGACAACAGAGATAATAGATTCCAGAATACCGTTAGCATTTGGATACAGAATGAAGGAGAGGCTACCCAAATAGCGGTAAATTTACAAATGGGAACTCTTATGCCATTACGTTTATCAAACTATCATTTTCTAATATTTTTTTAGGAGCGAACAGATAACTTAACTATAACATGTGTGAAACGTGGCGTATTTTACAATGCAACATATGAAGCAAACTTTAACATTGTGGCTGATGACTGCGGCAAGAAACCGACATTGTTGTGTTTTATTGGAAATGAATATGATATTGTCAACACCTCTGGGAAGTCAATACGGAACTGCACAGGTACATACTTTTATTCGTTGGTGTTAAACATTGCTTTTAAGAAAACGTAAATTAAAGCATAGTCGCCATTGCTATCGTTGGAGGAAATAGTAGTAAATAGAGAGACCACAGTCTCCGTCCGTAAAATAACAGATTTTATCGCATCATGTCATATTAAGTCCATTTCGCACTGCATAATATGTACAGCATTGCTGAAGCACCATAGTGAAAACAAGGTACAAAAGCAAACAAATGATATTAAGAAAAGTTTGAAGATACCAAAGAGGTAATCAAAAGTCGTAAATAGAAGAAGGACAGACAACACAATGGCCGAAAGAAAAATGAACAAAAGGATATACAAAACACTATGCAAAAAACTAAAGAGTAATACGGAATTGAGGTACGGAAATCGCTTTGAACACCATGATGCGTAAATAAATACAAATAACATCAATAAAACATAAACAATTATAATAAAACACTAAAGCACCTTATATTAAACAAGCGCTAGAGAAAACCGAAGGAATAATGAAGAATGGACAATCCAGACACACAGGCAACATTGGGTACACAAGACACAGGAAAAAGACAAACAAAATAAGAGACAAAACACAGAAAACTAAGAAGATGAGCAACACCCACCCACCAAACCGAGGGTGAACTAGACATTGGAGGAAATTTATAGTAAACATTTCGATATATTTATAATGAGGTTATGTTTCAATTCCCCATCGCATTCTTGATGTTAAACTATGTACACATTGGAAAACTGACCAATGTTAGAGCACTGTTTTAAATGTTGATGTACGAAAATACAACGATACGCATGATGCAATATTCTCTGAAATAACCAATAATATAACAACAATTCTTACATTTGTAAAATGTAAATTAAAATTAACATAATTGAGTACATTGTACATAGAAAAATAAAGCGAACTACCACTAAAATAGGAAAAAACAACAGCACAATCATGCACACAATCCACGAGTATGACCAATTAACCTTTCGACCGTGATCGGTTTGAAAGTGTCAAAAAATCCGGATACTGTCAATGCAAAAAACATGTGAAATCACCATAGACAGCTATTATGTGTATTAAATGTCATAATTACAATATATACTGTATATTATCTTTAAAAAGTGTACTAACAATATTTATTTTGAAGTAAGCTTCACTAAATAGATCCCTTGCTATTTAGTGATTAACAACTAGGGAAAGCTGTATACTTAGTGAATTGTTAACTGTAATTTAGTGCAATAAAATTATTTGTGCTTAGCAAAAAGTACATTGTATATGTATATGTCAACTTCAATCTATTTTGTGACTAAACTAAGAGAAATATTGATTATTGCAGAAGTAAATGGCGATGGTGGCAATACTCCTGGATACAACAGCACCTCAACCGAAGCTTTCACAGCAGACATCTATGTTTTCATATATATTTCAATATATGTCGTTTTGTCTGGTTTAGTAGTTGTAATCTACCGAATAAGTAAGCAAATATTTTAACTAATTTTTAGCTCCATTTTATAGTGCTAGCTTACAGACACAACAGTCCGCTGGAGACATGTCGCCCCACTCGGTCTTTGCTATTTCTTCGTCATGCTGCATTCTTAGCGGAGAAGCAACAACTACCGAGTTTAGAGTATTTAGTTTGACGACCCAACCGAAGCTCAAACCCACGATCTACCACACTCGAGACGAATATGCTAACCATTACACCACCGATGTGGTTTCGTCTGTATTATTAGTGGTCGTCAATTTTTGATTGAAGATATTTAATTAATTTTTTTATGACAAGAAATTTTAAAAAGTGATGGTCAGTAAAAAAAAACCGAACGATCACCTCTCACCTCAAATCAACGAACACAAATAACGTTGGAAATCCAGGTTCTGGTTTGAGATAAACACGGAAATGCATCGGGGTTAAACCGGTTAATTGGATCACAATCCCTCTCTAGGTTAATGGATCTCCAACGTCATTACGGGAAAAAATCCAACACAGATTCGCTTCGCCATTTTTTATGTGTGATTCACGTTATCCAAGAAACAACTTGCTCGTGATAATTTGGCTTTGCTATAGTCGTAATTTTTTATTTTATTCAAATAAGTTACATTTGAGAAAAAATCATCCACTTTATTACAACATTTTTTAGTTCAAATCTCATAATAAATTTCTTTGATAGGACTGTGCAAGTCAAATACACAATTCACCCTTTGTAAACTATTCGTTTCTGGAATAAACTTCATCAAGTACGCTCACAAAGTCGAAATGTTTTATTAGTCTTAGGCAGCAAGAAAACCAAAAGGGCCTAAACAGAATAGCCAAAATCGCTTAAGGTCACCTATGCCTGAGGGGGGGGGGGGAGAATTTTAGTTTTGATAGTGACGATACATGTTCTGATCGTGAATATAATTTAAATACTGCTCACTGTACATTTAACCCCCCAAAAAATAATTATATAATTATTTTGTAGGGAGTAGTATAAGTAGATCTATTCGAAAGGGAAAAGGAACTTTGATCATCAAAACTGACGACATCATGGCTATGAAACCAATAATACACACACAAACTGACAGTCTACCTGTATGACGAAAGATGTTCTTTACAATCACATAAAAATGTTTACATTGAAGACATCTTGTAAATATTTGATATCATGTAGGTTTCGTTTTCAGGTTTATTTTACAGTTCGTTCTCATAAACACGTCACTTTTGCTGAATATCTTTTTGCAATGCTAATCTATATATCAAAATAGCATGCAACATAAATAAGGAAAATGACTTGCATCTTATTTATTTATTATTCAATAAAAAAAATGTTGTCAAAATAACCATGCATTGCATTTACCATGTCTATATCTGTTATCTGTTAATTTCGACATTTACGTAAAATTTGTTGTATATGTTGACCTCATCTAACAAATATATTGTGTCTGTGTTATCTTATGAAATATTGATATGTTCCGTTTGTTAATCCTTTTCCTATTCATGACTTATAACCAGGGTTGTAACAATATTAACACGACGGGTGCCACAGGTGGTGTAGGAACTGCTTAATCATCCGGAGTACCTGTCTTCATCCTCAGTTTTTATTGGGATTCGTGTTACTCCATCATTAGTTTTGTAGAACATCGTTTTACGTATTGTCCTTTTATTTCGCTTGGTCATTGTGTTTTCCATCCTTGTCCGATTTACGGCTTCTGAATGCCTCTTTTAGTATCGTCAAACATATATTTAGCAGTATTTTATGTTCCATATCTGTTAAGGGAGAATGTAAAGCAAGGATCATTTACCTTGTGATGCAGACTAGCATTTTTGTCAAAGCAAAAGGGTAAGGAATGACCATATAAACATAATAACCATATTTTGGAAAAAATGATGATGTGACAGAGAGTATAATTTAGTAGCAAATTTCAAACACAAATATATTTAATGCAGAATTTGACAACCGAAACACTGACTACTGGGTGGATGATACTCGCATGGACTTATAGTTCACCAACAGCGGTATTGATTCGGTGATAGTAATAAAAACGTAAATACCCAATTTAATGCACATATAATGTCTCATATTCATAACTGGTCACAAAACTGGGCTATTAAATTTAATCCTAATAAAACTGAATCATTTTACTAGACGAAATATAAATAACCCTCCAGTTTATTTTGGGGATATGGGCAACAGAGTGACAGATGTTAATACTTACTGCCATCTGGGTCTGGATCTCCAAAATAATTGTAAATGGGGTGATTATGTAAGTAAAATATATAAGAAAGCATGTGACAGAATGAAAATTCTTAGAATGCTCAAATATCAAGTTGACAGAAATGTATTGATTAATATATATTTGTCATTTATCCGACCTATACTAGAATATGTAAATGTAATTTGGGACAATTGTACCCAAAATGAAGCTAACCTATTGGAAAGTGTTCAGGTTGAGGCAGGCAGGATAATTACAGGGTTGAGAGTGAATTCATCCAGATCTAAATTATATAGTGAACTTGGCTGGAACCCCTTAATAAAAGAAGAGAGAAACAAAAGTTGATGTTACTCTATAAAATAATAAATGGTTTAACTCCGGACTATATGTATGACATGATCCAACCATACATAGAAAATATTCACGATTATAATCTACGACAACAAATATCAGGGGACTTGTGTAATACTGTCTCATATAGCAAAAGTTTCATCCCTTGTACGTTACGACTCTGGAATGGTCTGCCTGCCTCAACAAAGTCCAGTCCTTCTCTTAATATATTTAAGACAAGACTGAACTCTGGTACAAAAGCCTCGCATAAATATTTTCATATAGATGACAGAAAAGAAAATATCATACACTGTCAGATGAGGAATGATGCTAGCAATCTAAATCTACATTTGCAGCAACATCACTTATCTGACAGACCATCTTGCCCGCATTGCAATGATTCCTGTGAAAGCCCCTCCCATTATGTTATGCACTGCCCTTTATATAATATTCATAGGCAACAACTTAATAAACTTAACATAGAATTTACTATTCAAACCATTCTTTATGGAAGTGAAACCTCTGATTACAATCAGAATGTAAAACTTTTTCGTGCAGTACATTCCTTTATTAAGCGGAGCAAACGATTTGATAATAATATAGTAATATAAATTTAATTTTTTAAACATTTTAAACTATAACAGTATTCTCACATATGATGAACCATGAATATCGGTACTATTCCTCTCACATGACTAAATTAAATTAACTTATTGATATTCTATTTATAATTTATTTTGTTTTATAAATATATACATGTATATATGTCATAAATCTCATATTTACACTATGATTACCTACTGCATGCTAATAAAAAATTTCTGACATGAATTAAGTATTTAATTTAAATTGAGAGGTAATAAATCTAGCAACATCGTACACTGGTAACACTTTTAGATAGCAACTTATTGTATTTAAAAAAAAATAGTAGATCTCATATCAGCCAAATTGTCGATTAAATCTAATCAATGTTAATTACTTATCAATAATTGAATATATGAGATTTCTGACTGCTATTGTATACTCGAGTTATTTCCCTTTGAGTATGAAATTCTATATTGTGTATTGTAAATATTAACTGCATGCATTATTGATTGTTGCTGTTGCCTTGTGTATGGAGAGGATTTATATAGGCTATTGCCTGCTATCCAATCCATTTCATTTATTTATGAATAAAATATGTTTATAATGAAATTTAATGCACACAACTGATTTCCGGAATAACCGTCATCAGGTAATCTCATAATCAAGCGATTGGAATATCAAATAATTTAGGAAGCCTTTGAGAGCAAGTAACCCATCGAGTCTAATCGGGACAACAATGTACTCGAAATAAATACTGTTGAATAAATAAGTAGTTAGATTTTGGTGCGCACGACGCGTTTCTAGAATAACCGTCATCGGGTACGCTCAGTCAAACAACTGGAAAGCCAAATAATTCTTAATATGCATTTCCGGCATTTGGTTTAAGTCTTTAATAGAAAATTGTATGAGATATAATGAATGAAAATATTGTCCAGTTGTGGGTATATGCTGGGAGTAATGTATCTTGTTATATGTTATCACGAATTGAACATCAGTGTGATAATAAAAAAGCAGTCCTTCAAATTATAGACCCATATCTTTATTAAGTTTTATAGGGAAAGTGATGAAACGTGCTGTATACAAGTATACATATAATTTTATTTTTGAACATTCTCTTCTGTATGCCTACCAATCAGGATTCATTCGTGGTCATTCTACTGTATACCAATTATTAGAAATGTATCATAGAGTATGTCAAAATTTAGACGAGCGATTGTCAACTATTTTAATATTTTGTGACAATTCAAAAGCTTTTGACAGAGTTTGGCATGAGAGGCTTATAAAGAAACTAAAATCGTATAGGATATCGGGCGACCTTTTGATCTGGTTTAAAAATTATTTAAGTGGTAGAAAGCAGTTTGTGTTGGTAAATAATGAACTATCAGGATTCTGGTCTTGTCAAAGCAGGTGTACCTCAAGGATCTGTACTTGGAACTTTATTATTTTTATTATATATTAATGACATTACAGATAACTTAGGCAATTTGGCGAGACTGTTTGCTGACGACACTTCATTGTCATACTTTGGGAAACACTTTGATTTAATGCAAATTGAGAAAAATAATGATTTTTAAATATTGGATCAATGGGCAAAATACATGGCTTGTAGACTTGAACCCTAAAAAAAACTAAAGTCCTTATAATATCAAATAATACTAATATTCCTGAATTAAACATACGATTTAATGACGAATCAGTTGAACTTGTTGATAATCATAGACATATGGGTGTAACATGTGTATCTGATGGAAACTGGACTGTACATATTGAAAACATAGCTAGATCAGCATTAAAACAAGTAAATGTTCTTCTTAGATTAAAATTTCTATCTTACATTTATCAGACCAGTACTAGAATATGCATGTGAAGTGTGGGATGGGTGTTATGAACGGAACATTGAACAATTAGAAAAAAATCCAATTAGAAGCGGCACGAATTGTAACAGGTCTGACAAAATTTGCTAGTAAGGATTCATTATATTTTGAGACTGGATGGGAAACCTTATCCAATAGGCGGGAAAATCGTAAATTAATTACTTTTTATAAAATTCACAATAAATTATTCCCTCCTTATTTATTTAACTGTTTACCTCCAGTTACATCAGATGTAAATAGTTATAACCTTAGAAATAATCAGAATTATGTTCCACCCAGATGCAGACTGAGAACATCAGCAAGCTCATTTATTCCATCTACCGTTTCGGTTTGGAACAATCTAAACATATCAATAAGAAATTCTCCTACATTATCTTCGTTTAAAAATAGAGTGAAAGTGGATATCTATAAAACCCCAAAGTATTATCATGAAGGCCCACGGAAACTAAGTATATTACATACTAGACTTAGACACCAATGCAGCTCACTCAATGCCGATTTGTCAAAAATACATATAATAAATAATTCTAAATGTAATTGCGGTGCTTCTTTTGAAGATGCTATACATTATTTTCTGGAATGTCCTTTATACCTGAAAGAAAGAAGAACACTTCTGAGTAATTGCGACGATATTTATATCAATATTGAAACTTTGCTCTTTGGGAACGATAAGTATAGTTATGACGTCAACTCCAAAATATTTGGAAAAGTTCGAACTTTTATAAATCAATCAAAAAGATTTTAGGGCTAATGTCAGCAATTTTTCACTTTTTCACTTGTACTTCTTACTTTCTTCCAGTGTCAACATTTTAAATGTCTATTGTCTGTGTTTTGTTTAGCTGTCATTAATTCATGTGTATAATTTGTAAGGAGAGGACTTCATATAAGTTGGTATAACTTGCTGTCCAATCCTATTGTTTATGTACAATAAAATATTATTAAACTAAATAAAAACTTCACGTATAAAAAGCATACTCTCACTACCCAACGTATCCGTTAATAATAATATTTGTTAAACACCGGAATCGGACCCGGTATAGATCCGGTATAGAGTATTACGGTGGTGCATGACACGCGTGTTATATAACACTAATCGATTAAGTTTGACCACTTTTTAATCGGTTTAAGGTATAATTGTCTACTATATTCACATCCGCAAGTAAATCAATGTTGTAATTTAATTTTTATTAGATTAAAAAATAAACATCAGATTATTAATCATAAACCTTACATTTATATTTCATCAAATTTCTACTTTAAATGAATTCCAACTTCATAGTTTCCAATATTTTATGCAAAAATTGTATATTATTATTTACTTCTCTGTAACTACGTGTATTTGGTTGATGAGAATTTTAAGATTCATTCATTATTTCAAAATTTTATGTAAAAATTAAGATTTAATCAGCCATGCGGCGATTACACTTTTCATGTGTTTTAAAAATATTACAATAAAAATAATTACAAATAACATGGTTTATTGAGTTTCATCAGATAACAATCGTTAATATTGAAATTAAAAAAAGAGATAATCAGAAGAAATAGAATAAGCTATTGCAATAAGTCTCTGGTAGGTTAAGATCTTTTATATTAGTAGAAGTCACTTGTAAGTGGAAAACCTTTAATACTGTAATAAGTCTATCATTTCCCGGTTGATTACAGCTGTCCAGTCTTCTATTTATTTATGTAAATCTAACTCTGTTCGTTGCATCCCTTTTCCTTAATTTTCTCCCAATAACCAAGAGTTGTTGGTTTTGTACATCACATCACACTACGTGCATTCTGGCATAATCTTGACACGTGTTGGTACATTTCCATCCACCGTATCTCTTCATATAGGCGTGCGCACATATTTTGGTACATTCATAGTGCTTAGCACACTCCTCAAAACCTACAGTACATAAATGTTAAAGAAATAATTTACATTTATAATAATATGTTGAATTGTGAGTGAGTGAGTGATTGTTGATTAACGCCAATTCAGCAATATTTCAGCTATATCATGGCGAGAATAAGTTAATTTTCATTGAGTTGATGATGAGATCCGCTTTGTACTAGACCAACACGCTTAGTTTGATTGTAATTGTGCTAGCTCACTGCAGTAACAGTCCGCGGGTCGACATGTCATCCTAATTGGACACATTAGTATGATTCCAAGCCAATCAATCTTTGTTCTTTCTCCTTAATGTTGCGCGCTTAGCGGAGAAGCAACAAATACCATTTTTTTAATCTTTGGTTTGACCCGATTGGGGCTCGAACCTACGATCTACCGCACTCGAGGCGAGCACGCTAACCGTTACACCAACGATGCGGATGTGTTGGATTATGTAATGTGTCCTTAATCCTACTTTTAGCAATATACATGCCGTTATATTTGTGGCGATCAAACTTTATATGGTTAGCTGGTTGGTTTTATGATGTTTAACACCACTTTCAACAATATTTCAGCTATATCGTGGCAGTCAGTTTTGTTGGTGGAGGAAACCTAAGTTCCCACAGAAAACAACTGACCTGTCGCAAGTCACTGGCAAATTTCTTCACATAATGTTGTATCGAGTACATCTCACCACTAAGGTTGTTAGTTCGAACCAGCACATGGCGAGGTGTACTCGATACAACATTATGTGATAAAGTTTGTCAGTGACTTGCGACAGGTTAGTCTGGTACTCGTGACCCCTCGGATTTTTTTGTTTGATATCGGGGTCTTGTAACGGCTGAGTCCATGTTTTTAATGGCGGCCGCCATAGCGTACATATATTCCCATCTCAGCAAAGGAAATGATGCACATCATTGAATGAAGGCGTGTCTTAAGTGGGTAATTGGCACAATTCACTTCAGATACATTTGTTTTTGTTATTTTAGAGGTTGAAAACATCACGCGGGAATGTACTTTTGGTCACATTACAAAAAAGGGGGGGGGTGTTTATCACGACACACCATCTCCAGCGCTCCATTTCACCAATCTAAACAATGTCTGACCCGAAATTTTTTTTAAAACAAATAAAAACATATTGATATATCCTCCCAGTGTAACCAAACTGTATGACACGTCTGTTTTATCTCAATAATTGCTACCTTGTCAATGTACTTAGGAAAGTACAACTTCACAACTTGTCTCCATTGTCTTTACTTGTACATGTACCCCACAATAATGTGTGCAATCCTTTACATCTATTAATGGTTGCAGTATGAAATAAAGAAGGAAAATGTCAAAAATAAATATATTTTACAGTGAAGAAAAGCTACAAGGTACTGTCACAAATCTGTCATCTTTTTAGAATGGTGCATGACTCATTGTCCTATAAAATGAGATTGTCCAACACCCAAGCTTTTCTTGAGTGGTAGACTGGGTACACCGTTTCCATATTTAGGCCCTGTTCCTCTTTGATAGAAGAAAAAAGAGATGTTGTGTAAATGTCGATGAGAAAACGACCCATAACCATCGGAATTAATACTGCAATCAAATACAAACATGAGGCTAATGACAGCAGTTTTAATTGATGAACATGTTCATGAAAAGGTATTTAATAACAGAATTGCTGAGCTGCTTGCCTTATTTGTGATCAAAGAAAGTGCATTATACTTTGAGGGGCTACTATTATTTTAATTTGCATATTTCTTTTTTATTTTGCTTGCTTTTAATTAATTTGTTTTTGTTTTATGTTTTCTTTGCAGTTTGCACAATCCAGTTTGATGTTTGGATCTTAGATACATGCTATGACAATAGTTTCATGCTTATGATACTTGCTTCAATTTATTTGCAATTACATTTGTATGGTCCTATTGTCAATACAAGTCATCAGAAAAAGGAAATTCTTATTCAAACCTAGTTAACACAGCCTGATGAGGATACCAGCATGAATGAACCACCGATGCGTTATCCTTCACCAAGCCAAAATCTAGCATATAGTCACCACGGCGTACAAATGAGTGACAAAATTAAATCCTGTTGCAATGGAAAACGTACTATGGATCATCACTAGACTTGTATCCAGAGATGTCATCGTGCTTCCCATCCATAGAGAAACCATGACCCAAATAATACCTTACTGAACAGGATTCCATTGTTTGCTATCGGAAAAGCGGCCCGATGTTACTGATGTTGCATATCCTCCAATTATTGATGCAAAACCGACAGACATGTCCACAGTATCTACAGCTATGAAAAAATGTCTTGATATGTCAAACTACGCTGGCCAAGAGCATGCTATCCAAGCATTTGATCAACAACTTTATGCGATATCCCAGCAAGTAAAATGGTCAAGGCCTGGTATCTTTGAGCTCCACATCCTCAGACTAGATGGTTTTCATAGTCTCTCTACTTTTTTCGCATTAATTAGATAAGCTGTGGGCAGATGGAGGTCTTCGCGACTTGTTGGTTGACTGATGTTGATGCCTCTAACACAGTTGAACAAATGTTGATACGAAAACAATTCAACAGGGCTGGGCTGTCAAGGGATTCACACTTCTATTTTATTCCTTTAACATTATGCATATAGTGACCTGCATACACTTGTGTAGAACATTTGACCACTTCGATGAGATCCATGACGTGTTTCTGGAACTGTCTGTTTGATTTCCATACTAATATACGTGAATTATTTACATGATCAACATCATGACATGAACAAATGTCGTGTAAACATAGCTACAAGTCGAGATGCACGTTTGGTCAGTTTACCCTCTCTGAAGCAGCACTGAAACAGCATAGTCTTCGAGCATCCCTTCAAATCCAGATCTGGACTACCTTACATGTTGCAAAACCCCATATTCCATCACCATTAGAATACAGATGGCAAAAAGGAAAGGATTCGCTACAACCGGTATACTTTGAAGGACTGATGTCAGCAGACACTTTACAAGATCTTGTATGTTCATGTAATGGTACATCGCCATGCAAAATATCATGCGCTTGCTTCGAGGAAAACCTTGCATGCACAGATTTATGCTTCTGCCAAGGGTCAGAATGGTGCAAACATGCACAAACGCATACATTGAGAGAGGAAACAAGTCAGGTAACTGAACAATAAACGTTTCTTGGAACATACTGAAGCTACTCTTATTTTTATTTAATTAGAAGCAAACTAGTTTTCACATGGTTGTGTACGACAGATACAAAGACCCATCTCGAAAAATAGTACATTTTTTGTATACTAGTACCATTCATGTATGCCTACTGTTCAAACTACCCATGCTTGTTCGTTTACAAAAATCGTCTTACAAGATGCAGAAACTGTGTACCCTTTCAGTGTGCCTTTATACACAAGCAAGCTTATATTTTGTGTAGGGGTTGCTCATTTGCTTTTAATTTTCAGTGTAATGTTTTCATTTGTTTGTCTTCCATCGTCTCATTGTGTTTTTTATTGACGTTGTCTCTATATTATCGTTCTTCATTTTCACTTGTTTTGTTTTAATTTTACTTTATCTAATAAATGAGAGAATGTATATAGTGCATTAAATCCACTCAAAAATACTTCAGTTGATTGGATTTCACACAATTGTTGATGTTTTAGTCAAGATGTTTCATTTTGTCTCCTTCCCATTACTCAGCTTATGTTAAGTAAAGCATATCATATGTTGGGTTTTTTATTTTTTTATTTATTGGATACAAATCCTTTTGTATACCATTGTATTTCAATTACATTTCAACAGTAAAATTACTGATCAAGTTGATAATATAATTCGAAAGCCAAAAAAAATGTTGTATCTTTTCCCGCGCTTTATTAAACGTCATAATACGTAGAAATCAGTCGACGTCTTGCAAATAGATTTTAATTTTCGGACAAAGGATTGATAAATACAAAGTTGTTTAACCAATAAAAGATTTTCATATTATGTTGGACTATACATGTAGATCAACAGTGTTTTAGGTTCAAAAACATAATTTTACCATTGTCCGTATACAGAGAGTATAATACTTATGGATATATAGCCCACATAGACTTTCTGGAGGCTGTCATGGTCATGATCATATGGTAGTTGGATTTACAACTACCTGTTCAATCAGTGTCTATCACCACGAAAGTTGTGAGTTCAAATCCTGCTCATGGCGAGGTGTACTCGATACATCATTATGTGATAGAGTTTGTCAGCGACATGCGGAAGGTCGATGGTTTTCTCTGGGTACTCCGGTTTCCTCAAACAATAAAACTGACATTCAAGATATAACTGAACTATTGTTGGAAATGGCGTTATACGCCATAAACCCAACTATCATATGTGATAAAGTAATATGAAATATCAAGCTCATTGGTGATTACCGCCTTTAGATGTCTATAATATGCATTAATGTATTGCATGCATGTTCATTATAAAAATTCAAGATACAGTCAAATCTGTTAAAAGAGGTTCAATTCATATGAAATTTTCTATGACAAGAAAAAACAAAGATGACCTTTTAATACAGGTGACTGCTTAATAGAGGTGACAGCGTAGGCAGGGTTTACTTAATTGGATGTGCAAATGGCATTTCAATTATATCATGGTGGTCAATTTTGTTGTTAGATAAAACCAGATTACCGGGATGAAAGGTCACACACTTCATAATTAAATGGCAGACTTTATCACATAAGCTTGTATCAGGTACACCTCGCCAACGCAGCACCAGATCTTATCGGTGTTGCATGGCTTAATGGTTCTGTTTGCATTGATATGTGTAAATAGAACTACCATACAATCAGGGCCACAGAGGCCCCTTGTTTAACGTGAAGCTAATTGTATATTACATGTACATTGTATGTTATATTGATGATATTTTTCACTTGTTATCATGCTTGATAAATACAATATATGAATATCATGTTGATCTTTATTCTGGCCATGTTGAAAAAACAATATTTGGATTCCATGTTCTTGTATTCAAATATTTATTAGATAAGACTTTCATTACAGTCTTAACATTTATTGTCAAATACAATGTGTTATGATGTATTTTCGTCCAGTGCTCTGAAAGAATTAAATTTGACTGCTTTTGCCCTGCTGTTGATAAGAGGAGACACAGGGTTTTAGTGATTATACCCTCTTGTTTAGGGACAAAGTTTTCCTCCCCATTTCTTTTCATGGACATGATGTTGCCGAGTTCACCCCAATCATAGGCAGATGAGTTTTCTGAATGACCCCGTTGTCAATGAGTAGATGAATAATGTGTTTCTGGTGTCACCCATTCGACCAGTGTCCAGGGACATGGTTTAACAGTTTCAGCCTTGATAAATAGCGGAAAGGACTGGTGGTAATCATGGTTTCACTGTTGTATGTACCTCTCTATTTCGAGAATGGTTTCCCCTCTGGTTTATGCTTCTCTATTTCTAGCATTTGGGGTCAAAGTATTATGCACATTTAAACTACACTTTGCTGATCATCAGTATAAAACCTTGACGGCATTGGTCAGTGAGGTAGATCGTGGGGTTGAGATAAAACCAAAGACTAAATAAAATTATTATTTTTGATAAATATATTTTTGTGCTTCTCTGCTAAGAAAACGACATTAAGGAAGAAGAGTAAAGACTGGATGTTTCGGAGTCGGGATAATTTATATGGGTAGTTTCGCCCCGATTCCCGTTCGCCCCGGGTCGTTTCGCCCCAATTTTCAAATCATAAGTTAATAAATAAAGCAGTATATTTATTATATTATAATATTATACAATTATAATATATATATATAAAAATAGCGACTCAGCGGCCGAACAGGATTTGGGGTGAAACGACCAGGATTCTCAATATGTTGTCTGAGTGGACCTACATGTCTACCCGTGAATTAATGTTTTCAGTGCGGTAGCACTATCAACATCCAACTGAGCAAAGTTGATCTAGTGCAAAGCGGACATCATCAACTTTTTCTCGCTATCATGTAATTACTGAACATTGCTCACTTAAACAACATTCACTCAGCCGAACGAGGTGTCAATGAAACACTAAGGAAACGACAAGATATATAATGGTTTATTAGTATTAAATAAAAATTATAATATAAATACAAAATATAGAAAAAATATAGAAATTTATAAAAATATATTATATATACAATTTTAATGGGGAAAAAAAATGGTTATATTTGGCGATAATTTCCGTTTTCAGAATCTGGTATGTTTGACAATAGTTTGCATCATTCAGAATAAGGATATTTCTGATTTGATACCACAACCAATATATTTACATGTAATTGCTGTGCAAAATGTTCATGGTACAACACCTTAAATATCACCAGCGAAATACATAAGCATTTTTCAAAGTCAGATTTGATTGACAAGCACATTTATTATGTCATCACTGCTATCGCTTGACTCACTGTCAGGAAGAGGGTCGGCCTTGAGTGTCAGGTCTATGTCTGCTTACGGTGCATTGTTGCGTTCTCCACGAATACAAAACTTGCGAATTGGCTTGGTGGATCTACGTATTCAAGTGACTTGTGTCCCTGTTAGATTCAAAACTTGATTAATTACAAATTGAGATTTTAAATAAATCGTATATTCAGCTAATGTAATCTAATGGACAATTCATAGACAGACAAAATTGGACACAAGACACAGAACGAAGTCAAACAAAAAACACAACGCATAAAACTATAAGATGAGCAGCACGAACCCCCACGAAAAAACGAACGTGAATACAGGTGCGATGGCATGGGTAAAACATGTGTAAGAATTCATACTTCATCAAAGACGCTTTCTAAAACGATTGATGTCATATATAAAATATTGTCTATGTTGTTTTGGTTTGGTTTATGGGGTTTAACGCCACTTTCAAAAATATTTCAGGTATATCGTGGCGGTCACTTTTATTGGTGGAGGAAACCGGAGTACCCGGAGAAAACAACGACCTATAGCAAGTCACTGATAAACTTTATCACATAATGTTGTATTGATTACACCTCGTCATGAACGGGGTTCGAACTCACAATTTTAGTGGTGATAGGCATTGATTGTGTATGTAGTTGTGAATTCAAGTAGCATGCGATCACAACCACGGCGGCCACTGTCTATGTTGGATATGCTACCTTAAACTCACATAATAATGTTGATATTACTAAAACTAAGTTTCTCAGGTATAGGTGATCTAAGCCGATTCTGGCTATTCTGTTAGATTATCTGTGTCACAAATGACCAGTGATATGCTCCGTTTTTCGTATTCACAACCTGGTCCTTTC
This sequence comes from Bathymodiolus septemdierum, assembly GCA_963383655.1. NCBI lineage: Eukaryota > Metazoa > Mollusca > Bivalvia > Mytilida > Modiolidae > Bathymodiolus > Bathymodiolus septemdierum. The sequence continues at coordinate 47,465,327 of OY726523.1, read as the reverse complement.
CTCAAGAGGAATACGACAGGTGCCAAAAGTGGAGCAGGAACTGCTTACCCTTCCGGAGGACCTGAGTTCACTCTCGGTTTTAAGTGGAGTTCGTATTGTTCGATCTTTAGTTTTCTATGTAATGTTTTGTAGATCGATGTTTGTGTTTTTGTACTTTTTCTTTATGGCATTGTGCTGTCTGTCCTTCTTCGATTTACGACTTCCGATGACCCCTTTGACATCTTCAAACTTTTCTTAGCGAACATAATACAATATCAATTTCCCTTGCAATTCATAGTTTCAATCAGTTTACTTTTTCTCAAGTAGCGACCAAGGTACAACACTACAACATATGCAAGTTTCCATTACAATGAGTGATTGCTGTTTAATGCCAAATGGGAAATTGTCCAGCTATATAATGGCGAATCACTAAAAGCCTTAAGGTGTAGGAGTAGTTAGTTGAGTATACATTTTGTTTTGCGATTATAATCACAACAGATTATTTTCCTGCACTCTTTTAAAAATAGTGCCTACTTATACCACTATTACATATGACAATTAGTCAAATATAAATATAAATATAAATATAAATATAAATAAAAAATATTGAGCTATGACTATATTTCTATAATTATTATAAATTTATAAATATAAGTGTGTAAATATAGTACCGAAGATTCTTGATGTTGAATATGGGATATGATGCCTGCCGAATTGGTAGACTGCAATGGTGCTACGTCTGTAAGGAAAACATTTTGATTATGACATAAATACTACAATAATGGAATACATTTTTATCTGAATAAAAGTCTGGCAACCTAACGATTCATTTCCAAAGAGCCTTCATTACAAATTACATTCGTGTTTTATTGAAAATATAAGAATAGAAGACGAAAATAAACGAATAAACATTAGAAAAAACCAAAGGGGCAATCAAGAGACACAGGCAACATTGAAAACAGGACACAGGGTGAAGAAAAACAAAACAATTAAACACAACATAGTAAACAGAAAAGTTGAATAATACGGACCATACCAAAAAAAATACACAAAAAACACACAAAAAAAAACAAGACATAAGACACCCGTTATACTATTCATATGGTCAAGACTTCTTTGACACCACTATATGAAAGAAAACACAAATAACATAAATAAGACATGAGCCATCATACAAACAACTAGGGATTATTAAAAATGACATTAATGCTTTTTAACAAATACCTAATACTGATCCTGTTTGCATTGCAGCATTTCTAGAATGTGAAATTGCTGGAGAATTGGTAATAATATTATCATCATCATTGTTGTTGATCTGGTGAACTGTATTTCCTGAAAAAAATACGAGTAAATATTATGAAGAATGTGTAATGCACCAAAGGGTTCAAGGGTTGGGGTTATGGTGTTTAACGCCACCTTCAACAATATTTCAGTTATATCGTGGTGGTCAATTTTTTTTGGTGGAGAAAACCGGAATACCTGGATAAAGCCACCAATCTGCCGCAAGTCGCTGACAAACGTTATCACAAAATGCTGTATCGAGTACACCCCGCCTGTGTGGGATTCGAGATGATAGGTACTAATATCATAGGTAGTTGAAATCTAACTACCATACGATCACGACCACGACGGCTCCGTATTGCACCAAGTAATTTAACTTACATATACTAAATACGCATTCTGATATTGATATCGAAGAGTTGGTTATTTCGTCCAGCACAACAATTAGACAAAAAAACATTAGAGAATACAGAAGGGGCAATCAAAATTGGACAACCCAGAGAACTGGTAACATGGGATATACAAGACGAAGAATAACAACAAAACAAAAACACAACACAACACAAGTTGGACCCCACTGTACCCAAGCAAACACAACTATCGTAAATAAGACGTGAACCATCTTTCGGAGGAGTAGTGCAACGAGGAGGAGAAAATATTACCTGTATTCTGAGGTTCCCCCGTGGTTTGTTGTAATTTGGAAATAGATAAAAGTTGGGTTACAGTGAAACTGCTGAGAACTTCTTCCAGTATTTCTTGGATTCGGTTGCATATATTATGAACAGTAATACTTACCTTATAAGATATGGCCCATCGTGGTCGTATGGTAGTTGAACTTACAATTCCATGTGCAATCAATGCCTATCACCACTAACGTTCGAACCCCGCTCATGGCGAGGTGTACTAGTGATAAAGTTTGTTAGTGACTTGCGGCAGAAAGGTTCGCTTTCTCCGGTTTTCATTAAAACTGATGCCACGATGTAGCTGAAACATTGTTGAAAGTGGCGCTAAACACCATAAGCAAATCAAACCAAACCTTATATGATAAATGTGTATTTAATGTATAAAGGCTTTAAGGGTTAGAGATGATGTCGTTTTCTTTCACTTGATTGAAAACTTACATCATTCATATATTCATATTATTATCCGTTACTACGAAATAATTCTGCAGCCCTTTTACAAAAATTGTTACGATAACTATTTATTGTAAATGCAAAATTGAGATGAAAAGTTTCACAAAAACAACTTACGATAACCGTACGTGCATGCAAAATTTGTCGTAAGTCTACGACTAAACCTACCCACTCTTAAGTGTATAGAAATGTTGGAGAAAACCGAAGGGACAATCAAGAATGCAAAATCCAGAGACACTGGCAACATTGGGTACACAAGACACAGGATGAAGACAAACAAAACAAATAACACAACACAGAAAACTAAAAAGATGAGAAACACAGACACCACCAAATATCGGGTATTAACCCCGGTACTCATGAAGGGTAAGCAGTTCATGCCTCTAATAAGACGTCCGGCATGTTACTTATATAGTTCAGACGTATTTGACACCACTATGCGCAAACAAACACAACACTAGAGGCTCACAGAGCCTGTAATCGCTCACCTGGTTTTCCATTTGACATCGAAAGTTGATAGAAAATGAGGGTGTTGCACATAATTTTGAAAGTGGGCCACGCAAAGATCATTTTAACTCAAATTTCTGAGCAAACGATTTTGATGTCATTTTTATCTCATAATATTCCTAAATGGAATAAACTGGCTGAAAAAATATCACTGAAAAACCCAGAATATATGTTAAGCTACTCATTGCCATGTAGCTGCAGTTACAATTTGAGTTAATTTTGATTTGCAATAAAGCAGAAATTGACAACTAAAGAAATTTCTATTTTTTGTAACAGCAACCATTTTGAATGGAGGGCGGCGCTGTCTGGCACAATTTGAAAAGGGACCACCCAAGGACCATCCGAGCCAAATTTGCTTTAATTTGGTTTAGCGGTTTCAGAGGAGAAGATTTAAGTGTTATCTTTTATCAAAATATGCCTAATTTGCATAATCGGTATAAATCGGCTGAAAGAAAAATGTCACAAAAAATGTCACAGAAAAAATGTCACAGCTAAACGACTCCTTGCCATGTAGCTGCAGTTAAAATTTGAGCTCATTTTGACTTATACTAGCGCAGCAATGGACAATTGAAGAAATTTCTATCTTTAGTAACAGCAGCCATCTTGAACCGAGGACGGTCGGAACAAAAAGTAAAAAAACTTGATTAGGACCTTGCAAGGAACATTTCTGCCAAGTATAGTTCCAATCCATCCTGTGGTTCTTGAGAAGAAGTTTGCTTTACATATTTCCCATAGGGTCGATATGTTAACTTATGTCCCCCACTGGTGGCCATCTTGGACATTCAATCGGTCCAAAAAGCAACAACACTTGGTTAGCAGCTTCCAATGATCATTCATGACAATTTTCAATTCCATCCTCCATGTAGTATCGGAGAAGAAGATCTTTGAAATTTCAGCCAATCAGAGGCTATTATGGCCCCTGGTAGCCATATTGGATAACCGATCGGAACAAAAAGTAACAACAATTGATCAGAACGTTGTCAGGAACATTTCTGCCAAGTATGGTTCCAATCCATACAGTGGTTCTTGAGAAGAAGTTTGCTTTACATATTTCCCATAGGGTCGCTATGTTAAATTGTCTCCCACGCTGGTGGCCATCATGGATTTTCAATCGGTCCAAAAAGTAACAACACTTGGTTAGCAGCTAACAATGCTCATTCATGACAAGTTTCAATTCCATCATCCATGTAGTATCGGGGATGATCATTAACAATTTCAACCAATCAGAGGCTTTTATGGCCCCTGTCAGCCATGTTGGATAACCAATCGTAACGAAAGTAACAAAACTTGGTTAGACCATGCAAATGAACATTCCTGCCACGTTTGGTCCCATTTGCTTCAGTGGTTCTCTAGAAGAAAATTGAAATGTTTACGAACGGACGATGGACGGACGGACGACGAACGCAAACTGATGGCAATAACTCACATGACCCTTTAAATTGGGGATAAAGACGAATCGAACATTGTTTTATGCCGAAATCGTAGCGAATCGTAAGAGTAAAATTCTTCTTAAATAAAACTAGAAGCTCCCAGGAGCCTGTAATCGCTCACCTGGATTTCAATTTGACATCTAAAGTTGATAGAAAATGGGGGTGTTACACATACTTTTGAAAGTGGGCCACCCAAAGATCAGTTCAACTCAAATTTCTGAGCAAAATATTTTAATATCATTTTTATCTCATAATATTCCTAAATGGAATAAACTAGTTGCAAAAATTATCACAGGAAAACCCAGAATATATGCTTAACTACTCATTGCCATGTAGCTGCAGTTACAATTTGAGTTCATTTTGATTTGCAATAAAGCAGAAATTGACAACTAAAGAAATTTCTATTTTTAGTAACTGCAGCCATTTTGAATGTATGGCGGGGCTGGTGTACACAATATTGAAAGGGACCACCCAAGGACCATCCCAGACAAATTTGCTTTAATTTGGTTCAGCGGTTTCAGAAGAGAAGATTTAAATGTGATCTTTTATTAAAATATGTCTAATTTGTATAATCGGTATAAATCGGTTGAAAGAAAAATTTCACAGAAAAACCCAGAATATATGTTAATCTACTCATTGTCATGTAGCTGCAGTTAATATTTGAGCTCATGTTGTTTTATAATAAAGTAGCATTGGACAATTGAAGAAATTTCTATGCTTAGTAACAGCAGCCATCTTCAATAGAGGGCGGAGCTGTCGCACACAATTTTGAAAAGGGACTACCCAAGGACAAGCTCAGCCAAATTTAGTTTAATTTGGCTCAGCCGTTTCAGAGAAGAAGATTTAAATGTGATCTTTTATCAAAATATGCCTAATTTGCATAATCTGTATAAATCGGCTGAAAGAAAACTTCCACAGAAAAACTCGGAACATATGTAAAACTACTCACTGCAATATGTAGTTACAGTTAAAATTTAAGCTCATTTTGATTTATAATAAAGCAGCAATGGACAATTGAGAAATTTCTATTTTTAGTAACAGCAGCCATCTTGAATGGAGGGAGGAACTGTCGGACATAAATGTGTGAAAGGGACCCGCCCGAGGAACATCCCTGCTAGGTTTGGTTTAATTTGGGTCAGTGGTTTCAGAAGAAAAGATTTAAATGTGATCTTTTATAAAAATATGCCTATTTTGCATAATCGGTATAAATCGGTTGAAAGAAAAATTTCACGGACAAATCCGGAATATATGTTAAACTACTCATTTCCATGTAGCTGCAGTAAAAATTTGAGCTCATTTAGATTTATAACAATGCAGCAATGGACAATTGAAGAAATGCTTATTTTTAGTAACAACATCCATCTTGAAAGGAGGGCGGGTCTGTCGGACACAATTTTAAAAGGGACCCACCCAAGGACCATCCCTGCCAGGTTTGGTTTAATTTGGTTCAGCGGTTTCAGAGGAAAAGATTTAAATGTGAAAGTTTACGACGTACGACGGACGGACGGACGAACGACGGACGCCAAGCGATGGCAAAAGCTGCCAGGTGAGCTAAAAAAAAATGTTTTTAACAAATACAATTCTGCATAGTCTCTGATTTCGGGTTGATATTTGGTAACATTCACACTTTTTGACAGCTTAATAAAGAAAAAAGAAGACGAGGTCGGATTAACCTCAAATGGTTTCAAATCTAAATGCGCACATAAGAAAACCAATCCATCCCATAAATACGAAATGACTCTTATAACAAACATTTTTATAAATGTTTCATTGTGACACGCCTTCGAGACGTGTAGTTGACGCTAAATTACGAATATCTAAAGCATGTTCAACAGGAAATGATCTCTAAAGTTGGAGATAAATAAAGAACAACTTCGATAAACAGCCTGTATCACTGCCAAGGGACGGACCATTTAACTTCCAGGGTGGAGGAGGGGGCTATGGTTTTATTTCTAAAAAAATATTCGGATTCCCAATTTTGCTGAACAAAATATTCTGATTTTGGCGGAGGAAAAAAAATAATCCGATTCAGAGATTTTGTCATATAACCTAATGTTAAATTCTGGAAAAAAATTCGCGCTTCGCACGACAAAAAAAATAAATATTCTAACTCGTGTTGTCGGAAAAAAAAATTCTGAACGAAAGCAAAAAACTATAACCTCCCCTGCAAGTTAAATGGTCTGTCTCTAAATGATAATAGTGGTGTCCAACACATATTGTGCTGTGTTTTTGTTTTGTTTGTCTTCGTCCTGTGTACCCTGTGTTGCCAGTTTCTCTGGATTGTCCATTTTTATTGTCCCTTCGGTATTCTCTAACGTTTATTTATTTATCACACATTCAATAGTGATGGCTGATTTAACACTACTTTCAACAATATTTCAGATATGTCGTGGAAGTCAGTTGATGATAGTGGATAAAACCATATTACCCCGAGAGAGCCACTGTTCCTGCTACAAGTCACTGATAAACTTGATCACACAAGGTTTTCTCTAATTCAAAAGTACAATGGTAATATATCCGATATAGACACTGATTACATAGGTATATGATTTGAAATGTTACTCACTTTTCATCAAGAGCAAATATACACCAATGACAGCAAGGATACCCAGCATCACAATTGAAACTGACAGGACAGACACTAAATACACAATCTTGTCTGAAATATGAAGCAAAATACACAATCTTGTCTGAAATATGAAGCAAAATACACAATATTGTCTGAAATATGAAGCAAAATACACAATTTTGTCTGAAATATGAAGCAAAATACACAATCTTGTCTGACATATGTACTTACTATAAGCTACTATGCACATTTTAATACCAGTAAAGTATTGTTTACCTTCTTATCTAGTGGTCAATCTGTCCGTCAGTCCACCATGATATTCACTGGCCTGTACTGTATTTTATGTTCTGCTACTATCTCCAATGAAATGCGCACTAGTGTGTGTTTATAGTTACCCTAAATATGTTCATATTTTATCATGTGTTTTTATACGTGCGGCCTTATGTAATCATTATATAGAAAAAAATGTGTGTTGTTAGTTGAGGTGAATTCGTTGAAAGTTTTTTTTTATTGTTGATTCCTTCTTGGCCACTGGAGATCAACAAGAGTGGACAGAGCTGGGATCTCTTTAACCGATTTCCTCCCGCCATATTATATGCCTTTGCAAGTCAGGACATAGATTTGTATGTAATATCTCATATTAAATTAAATCTTCAACAGTTCCCTTTTTCTACAAGTCCCTCATAAATAGCTAACGCAACTCCATAAAAAGTCACGTCCATATGGAAACGAAGGCCTTGGTATTTGGAGCTATATGACAAAATAGAGCTGAATGGAGCGACATCTCTCCCATAGCACTATAAAACCATGTCATGTTGGTTTAGTACAAAGTAGCCATTCTCTTCATATCTTTCGATACCAGGGGGCATCGTGGTCATGATAGTATGGTAGTTGAAATATATAACTACCTAATGCAATCAGTACCTATTACCACTAAATTTGTTATTTCGAATACCGCTCATGGCGAAGTGTACTCGATACAACATTATGTGATCAAGTTTGTCAGAGTCTTGTGACAGGTAGGTGGTTTTCTGCAGGTACACCGGTTCCACCAGCAATAAAACTGACCACCACGATATAACTGATATATTGTTGAAATTGGCGTTAAACACCACAAACCAACCAAACGAAGAATAAAATATGATGTCTAAAGTTTCTTGAAATTTGGAACAAATTTAAAAAAAAATTGCACCTTGGTTACCCATTCTCTATCCATAGTTGTCGTTCCTGATACGCTACACAACATCTCTGTGAACGCTCATTTTACAAGATTTTTTTTTAATTTAGAAACGGTAGCGAAAATGTACTTAAAATTGTTTCAATTATTGTAAATATCATTAAAGATGAAAATAAATCACTCATTTCAAATCAATTCTCTCTTAAAAATGACTTTCCCCCCACTTCTTGGAGAACTTTTTCGCGGAGGTAAAAATTAAAAAGTTAAAAACGATCACAAATCATTTTTTAGAGAGAATTGTTTCTAAATTATACAAAAATCTTGTAAAATGGGCATTGACAGAGATGGAGTGTAGCGTAGCAGGAACGACAACTCTGGATAGAGAATGCTTGATTACCATGGCAACGTCCGCCATTTTCAATTTTATCAACAGGCCAAATGCTTCCACACACTACGGTGAATATTCCTACTATGTTTCATGAAGTTTGATGAAAGAAATCATTTTTTTTTTTAAGTTTGTCCAACCGATTCCGATTGTGTTGGCTTATCTCGTTCCACTAGATGTGGATGTTGTTCCTATCAAGTTTCATCAATTTCTGTTCGTTCCTTTTTTATTTCCATGGCAACTGCGGCAAAGTTTGTCCTACCAATTCCGATTTCTTTTTTGGCTTATCTCGTTCCACTAGATGTGGATGTGACAGGAAACATTACTGCAACAATTTGTGAATTTTGGAGTGAATTTAACATCTTGTGTACCTTGGTTACCATGACAACGGCCGCCATTTTGAATTTTTTTCGACCCCCAAAAGCTGTGGATATTCCTACAAAGCTTCATGAAGTTTGATGAAAGAAATCCAAATTATTTTTAAATCCCACCTTTTTTGTTTCCATAGCAACTGCGGCAAAGTTTGCCCAACCGATTCCGATTTTTTTGGCTTATCTCGTTCCACTAGATGTGGATGTTGCTCCTATCAAATTTCATCAATTTCTGTTTGGCGTGTAACCTGCTATGATCATTTTTGTGTTTTTCAATTTTTTAGCATTTTGGCCGTTTCCATAGCAACGGCAGCCATTTTGAAAACATCAACCCATACAAGCACAACTTCACATGGCATATGATATTCCTACAAGGTTTCATATAGTTTGATCAAGGCATCTCCGAGAAATTGAGCGGACAAAAATGTGTAGAAGAAGAAAAATAATAATATTAATAGTGAAAAGGAAACGTAGAATAGCAATACGTCACCCGGCAGCAGTCGGGGTGACGTAATAATAAGAATAATAATAAGAAACAGAGCAAACACAATATATTAGTGCATATCACCACTAACGTTGTGAGATCGAATCCCACTCTGGTGAGGTGTACTCGATAAAACAATATATGATAAAGTTTGTCAGCGACAGGTCGGCGGTTTTCTCCAGTTTCGTCCACCAATAAAACTGACCGCCACGATATAACTGAAATATTGTTAAAAGTGGCGTTTAACACCACAACCCTTACCCTAACTCTAACCCTACGTTGTATTTCATTGCTACATTTCACTATTGGGTTAGGCTTTGGAAATTGTAATTATATTGTCAGTCTCGACCGCAACAAGCTGTATGTTTAATAATCTTTGTCAAATTAACTATAAACTTGATTCGTCAGTTTCTTTTCTTGTTACGAAGGGTGTCACTAATAGAGCAGTAACTGCTTACTCTTATGGAGCACATGAGTTCACCGCCAGTGTTTAGTGGGGTTCGTGTTTTAAGATCAATCTTTAGTTTTCTGTGTAGTGTTTTGTAGATCGTTGTTTGTCCTTTTGTCCTTTTTCTTTTGACCATTGTGTTTCCTGTCCTTCGATTTACGGATTCTGATTGCCCTTATTTGGTGTCTTCAAATTCTTCTTAGATGTTAGATTAGGAAGTTCAACGTTGTATTTCAAAGAATAAACATGTAGTACTTTTAAGTCGAGTTTGTGTTAAGGCTTGGTAATAGGTTTGCGTTTATTCTCATGTTGAGCATAATATACAATGCAAAGGCGAAATACTCACCATGACTTCCATTCGTGACCTCTCGTTGACATTTGTGTATATATAAAACACAATCACAGTAATCTGATGACTCAAATTTCTTTAAAAATAAATTCCATTTTTTAAAGAAACCTTTGTACATATGTTTTGCAGTGTTTGTGGAAAAAAATGATCCGCAATCACATGATACGGGATAACTACAGTTTCCGTAAGCTATATTATGGAATAAGTTGTTAGTGGGTTGTTCTTTTTCACTTCCTGAAACGATGTTATTGGGATCTTTTTTTTTCCTCCCTGAAAATATACCACTTCATAAAGAATAAAGTTGATAGAAATAATATTAACAGTATCAGAGTAATACAATTTGTTGTATTGCTACTGTTACGAATCTCGAATTTATTATTATTCTATAAATTGTTTTTGCTAAAAAAAAAACACATAAAGAACAAAATGTCATGTTGATATTGAACCAACGTTGATACTACGTCCAACGTTAATTTTCTATATTATTTCAATATAATTAAAATTACCCTCCTTCTTATATATGTCGATTTCGTTAGACATATTAGAAAAAGGAGGGGGCAATATAAAATCTAATTTTAATTAGATTCACGTTATTTCAACGCTGAAATGTCGCTGTTTTGATGCTTGAAATATTTTACAATAAGATTATTTTTTATTATCTTGAATAAGAAAGTTGAAATTAAAATGTCATTACTTACATGTCAGATTTAATTGAAGTGTAATATTTGCTGTGAAGCACTGATCCATATTCAAAACGGAACACGTGACATTTTGATTAATTCCCCGGATGTTTGTTGATTCTTCATGTGTACTTCTGTGTACTTGTGTATACGTAGTAGCTATATCAGTATCGTCAACAGTACACAAAACTTTCCTCAGATGTTCATCCAATGCGTTGTTGTCAGTTTCACTGAACAGATTCATTTCCAGGGGTACATCTGCAATATCAACATGCTAGTTTGCGACAAAATGGTGGCTTTTGCTCAATAGGAGTGAGTGAGTGATTATTGTTTAACACCAAATGAGCAATTTTTCAGCTACATCATGGCGAGAACAAGTTACATTCAATGAAATGATGATGATGCCCGTTTTGTTCTAGACCAACACGCTGAGTTTGATTTGTATAGTGCCAGGTCACTGAAACAACAGTCTGTGGGTAGACATGTCGTTCCATTCAGACACATTATTATGATTCCGAGCCAACCCGTCTTTACTCTTACTCCTTAATGCTGCGTGCTTAGTGGAGAAGCAACAAATACCAATTTTGTAGTCTTTAGTTTGACCCGATCAGGGCTTGAACCCACGATCTAGAGGCGAACACACTAACCATTACATCACCGACTTGGTTGCTCAATAGGAGATTATGGTGTTTGAAAATACAGTTCCTAAATAATATAATTATTATCAAACCAAAACTGATTTCCCACTCAAAGCTGACCTTGGTATCCTGATTAGGCCCTTTTCTTTTCATGGTCCCAAAGATCTTATAATTATTTGGCTTTCCAATCTTTCGATTTTGAACGTGTCTGATGAAGGTTCTCTCAGAAACGCGCATTGCGCAGTAAATTAGATATCTATGTATTTATTAAAAACATAAGAACACAGATGGGAACATCTGTGAATTAAACAAATGTAATACTAGTATTACTGTGAGCACAGCTCACTAAGATATACCCCCGCTCCCCACATCTGTCCAACCTATTTCCATAGCCAAAACATTACGGATTGTTCTGACCAAAAATGAAAGGGACCCTCCTCTCTTGATCGGTAAGCCGCTGATAAAATTTCAAAACATTCTGAGAAACACTACTCAAGTTATCATACGACATAGGGTAAAAATCCTATTTTCCGTCATATCAAGTGCAATAACTCTGGAACGGCAAAAGTGAAAATGGTCAAAATGAAATGGATCCTCCTCTCTTCACCTGTAAACAGCTGATAAAATTTTAAAAGATTCTAAGAAACACAACTCAAGTTATCGTACGACATAGGATTTGTCTACAAACGGACGGACGGACAGACGGACATGGTGAAACCAGAATACCCCCTTACAACTTCGTTGGGAGGAAGGGTATATTAAAAGAAATAGTTAAAACATTAAAATGAAGTCAAAAGTACAAACTGAATGCAGATTAAATATCAACCAAAGTCAATATAATATTAACATTGATATCTAACTTAATGCACACAGAACAACACTGACTCATCAGGCAGGTTCGTGATCAAAAGATTGGATATCCCAATAATTTAAAAGAAGCATTTGAAGATACCAAAGGGGCAATTAGAATCCAAATATCGAAGAAGATTTTATTTGATTTTTGGTGTTTAAACGCCATTTTCAGCAGTATTTCAGCTATATCATGGTGACCAGTTTTAGTGGTGGAGGAAGCCGCAGTATCCTGAGAGAACCACCGACCCTGGGCAAGCAACTGGTAAACTTTATCACTTGCGGCTGCGAGTCGAGTGCACCATTTTTATAATTTCCAAAGCTGGGTGCGAACCCACGCCGTATTGGTGATAGGCTTGTATTAGCTGTTAGATCCAACGACCTAGCTCATTGAGCCACCCGGACCTCTATCGAAGAAGAACAGACGAACATAATGACCAAAAGAAAAAGTACAAAAGGACAAACAACGATCTACAAAACATACATATTAAACTAAAGATCGAGTAACACGAACCCCACTAAAAACTATCCAAGAGTTACGATCTGCTCCTCTCCTCTCCACCCTTGTCAGATTAAGTTGAAATATCGGGTCCTCACGGTATTGTTTTCTATTCGATGCAGCAGTGGGTGGCTGTGTCCAATCAAAATGCGTCTAACGAAATATCACGCAACGATCACATGTAGAGAAAAAAAAATGTAAACAATGGCGACATGTGGAGAAAACTGTAGACTTTGTCATGAATCTTTGCCCCCAAACACAGAAGAACGATATTTACAGAAACTTTTACAGTATTTGCCCAATTAATATTTTCTCCCTTCGAAGAGGCAATAGTACAACCGTTCTCATTGGTTGATAATGATGTAATGCAAATGGGCTGAATTTCATAAATCCACTAGAGGGCGATACGCGGTAATTACAAGGATGGAGAGGAGCGGATCGTAACCCTTGGCTAGCGAAGATGTAAACACCGGGGGTGAACCCAAGTGCTCCGGAAGGGTGGGCAGTTCCTATCTCAATTGAAAACTTATTATTTGGCTCTGAAAACTTAACAGACGAAAACAATTTAATAGTGTTTAGAAATGTACAAAAATGTATACATCATGCCAATAGATTTGGGTGTCAGATATGAAATTATACTCTGTATTAAGGATGATATCATACATTTACACTCAACCTCCTTCCCTCTTCTGTATGTATACATTTATTATATATGTAACTTGCTGTCGTTTTCATATTTATGTGTATAACATTATTGTATGGAGAGGATGTACTAAGATGATATAACTTGTTTCCAATCCATTTGTACATTTATAAGACAGCCTCGAAAACTAAAAGTCCACCAACAAAGGTATCCACCAAATGATAGCAATAAAAATGCTACATAGATATTCTTATGCTTCGCTTGATTGTACAAACTCTCCATATAAAGCTTAAAGGGCCGCCGTGGCCATGATCGTATGGTAGTTGGATTCATAACTACCTATACAAGCAGTGCCTATCACCCACAGAAACTTGTCTTATTCAAAATATGTATGCCCCCTCCTCTTCCATACATCAAGGTAAATATCTGCCCTTTTCCCCTTCTCCACTTCGCCTCTGTATCTGTCTGTATAAAGTACGTCGATGGATCCACTTCTGGATTTTACTTCGACGGAGTGGGGTGCGCTATGCGACTTAGTAAGAATGTTGGAGAGCAGTTTTGAATCTCTCCAAACTGGACTGGTTTACTGTGTTATCGTCGAGATGGTTCCAGTCTAATAATGTCTTTATGAAGAAAGAGTTTTTAAATGGTTCAGTGTTCGCCCTTTGGTATACTAGGCCCTTAGAGTTATTGATGACACTATTTTCTACTATGTTTTGTGATATAATGTTCGATTATTGTCTGGATTTTATTAATCTTCTTGGTCTAGTTTTGGATGCAAAATCAGAGGGAGAAATTTCCGGTACCAGGCCCTCAACCACTTTGAACATAAATGTTAGATGTTGGGCTGTTCTTCTTTTCTCTAGTGTTGGAAATTCTAGATCTATGAGCATTTTGGCTATGCAGCCTGGTTCTCTTGTTTTGTAGTCACCTGTGATGAACCTGGCTGCTTGATGTATGCGCTCTAGCCTATCAACGTCTGTTTTGAGATTTGGGGCCCAAATTATACCTCCATAGTCCATTATGGATCTTACTAAGGCGATATATGCAGTCATCTGCAAACAGACGGACTTGTGATTTGACGGCATCCGGTAGGTCATTTATGTGACATAAAAATAATATTAGTCCCAATACTGTGGCTCAGTCCCCCAGACTCCAGAATCCGCAGTGACTTCGCTAAAAGTTTCCCCTTCAAGTACTACTAGCTACTCGCATTTTTCTTTTGGTTAGGAACGATTTTAGCCAGCTATGTATAGAGCCTTTTGCTCCATACTCAATATTTTTCGCTTATTTATGATCCTTTCGCTGACCCAATTATATCGCTACACTCCCCTAAATCTTTCTCTTTTCGACTGCCACATTTAAATATGACTACCGGGCCCCCCTCAGAATTTCACACTTGCGATGTACAAACTTTCCAAAAGTGAAAATCTTTCATTTCTGGCAAGTTCAAATGCATACGGAGCTAAGATTAAAATAGTACGTTTATCTTTGTGTAATGCAACACAGACAATTTCTCTCGCCGGCAAAAAGTTACTAGCCATCTTTAATACAGGTCAAACTCGAACAAACCACTGAAACTTTCCTTCCATTTCATGATGGTTCGCATGTATCCAGATGTATCAAAACATCGAAATCTAAGTCACTAAGACGTTTCAAATATATAGTGCACCCATTATTTAAAGCGCTCTATCGATATACTAGATGAAAATACAAAACCAAGATAGGGAAAACCAGAAATTCCGGATTTATAGACCGAATAGAAAAAAATAACTTGCGTTTGTTTTTCACCAAATCCGTCTTAAAACCTACCCGCACGCGGACGCAAAACAAAGAAAAACACAACTTAGGCCAGGGCGAGGAGTACAACATTATGTGATAAAGTTTGTCAGTGACATGCGACAGATCGGTGGTTTTCTCCGGGTACTCCGGTTTCCACCACCAATAAAACTGACCGTCATGATATATAATTGAAATATTGAAATATGGTTGAAAGTGGCGTTAAACACCATGAAATAAACAAGCAATCATATAAAGCTGAATGTTACTGGGTTCAACTTGATTTACTCTAAAGTGATCTGATCTTTTACTTTTCATGTTCTTTCGATGTATACTTTTTTGTATAATCGTGTTGTTGTAATATGATATCGAACAAATGGTAAGCTATTTTGCACATTGACTTACCACCCGGTTTGTAACAAGAGTACCACGAGGGGTGCCACATGTGGAGAGTACCCTTCGGTTTTTAGTGGGCTTCTTGTTGCTCGATTTTTAGCTTTCTGTGTGGTGCGTTGTTTGTTCTTTTGTTGTTTTTCTTTTGGTCATTTTGTTTTCTTTCCTTCTTCGATTACGGCTTCTGATTACCCCTTTGATATCTTCCAACTTTTCTAACATTGAAATGACATGATATCATTTAATTGTTGACGAGAGGTAAATAGTACCACTGAACAACATGCTAGTTTGTCTTTCAAGCTTGCTTTAAAACATGATCGAATTATCTTTGCATCATTAGGAAAAGACACAAATTTCCTATATATATTTAAAAAAAAATTATTATAAAAACACCAAATGGCTAGTATTTTAAAGGAGGTGATTTGTTACTCGAAAATCAAATACCCCAACAACAACACATTGTTAATGGATACCTTGTAATTTCCATATAAAATAAAAGGTTTTTTTATCGAGTAATAAAAGTTGTTGGAACTGTCTGATAATGTGGTATTTTTTTCATTTATATATCTTCTTTAATAAACTAATATACTATTCAATAGGTATATCAATTTAAAATTATTGCTTATTCTGCCATACATGTTTTGGCCAAAAGATTTCTTAAATTAAGAAGAGCTTGAAGATACTAAACACCGGGATGAACTCAGGGGCCCCGGAAGAGCTAGGAGTTACCTATTTCGGAAAAGTCTACAATAAAACAAAAATCTACTATATTAGTAAAATTTAAAGTTTAAGCATGTTTTACTTACCACACATATATATGTTGAAAAACTCTTCAACTAGTTGGTTATCATGGGTACCTGAACATATATACATGCCTTCATCACGAACACTGAAATTAACTATCTGCAGAATTGATTTGTCAGCTCCATAATGACTAGAAATCCTAAATTTCCCTTCTCCATCACCAACCGTGTCTCGAACAACAAAAAATGTATTTGAATTTCTCCAGGTTATGGGTGCTGTTTGATTTCCCTTGTAAGGGCAGACAACTTCTGCTGTGGTATTTGGTTTAATGTACATTTCAATATAACCAGAAGCAAACCCTATTAAAATATAAATAATATATGCATATCGTCTCAATCTGTTTAAAATCTCCTTTACTGTTTACTGGTATGTCACGTCGTGAGAGATCTGAAGAAACCACATAGAAGATCACAGTAGGGTTAACCTGTGTTAGCTTGATTGATTTTGGTGTCTTAACGCCACTTTCAGCAATATTTCAGCTATATCATGGCGACCAGTGTTAGTGGGGCAAGAAGCCGGAATATCCGAAGAGATTCACCGACCATTGGCAAGCAACTGGTAAACTTTATCACTTGCGGCTGCGAGTAGAGTGCACCCTTTTTGTAATTTGCAAAGCCGGGCGCGAACCCACTCCGTATTGGCAATAGGCTTGTATGAGTTGCTAGGTAATCCAATTACCTAACTCATTGAGCCACTCGGGCCCTCCTGTGTTAGCGTCCAATGAAAATGTTATATGATTTAAAAGTAAACTGTTGTGAGCAATACGAGTGGTTGATAAATGTCATTACATGTATGTATCATATCAATAAATATTTATGACATGATATAGGGTCACTCGCATGTGACTCGTATTGTTGCTTTCTCCAGATCTCTTACGCCGCGACATATCAGTTAAGGGGGAGTGAAAATGAGATAATAGATTTTAATCAGATTTATGTCGTCGTGTCTTGTATTTCCTCCTTTTGATTTTAATCAGTGACTATCAATACTATTGTGTTTACCCCCGTAGTGTAATCCATTACAGTTGATTACGATTACAAATTTCGACTACACAAATTCTGGTTCCCCCTTTTCTGATGTGGTAAGGTGTACTCGATATAACCGTTTGTAATCAACCGAGTTTGAAGAAAGCTGATTTAACAACGTGCACGAAATAATCAAATCCAATGTGTGTCTATGGGGTTGTTTTTGTCAGAGCTGACGCTTGCTATTTCACAACGGACATTTGGTTTATACAGTGAAACCTGTCTAATCAGACATTACGCTGAACCAAACAAGTGTGTCGGATTTGACGGGGTGTCGGAATACTCAGGGGTAAGTATTACGAGAACAAATGTTGTTCTCAGTTCGGTCAAATTAACAACGCATTTATATTTTTTTGTCATAGAAAGTATCATTACTACCCGAGGAAAAAACAATATTGACAAAAAAATTGAACGCAAATACTTGTTCAGTTCGTCTTTACCTCCAGTTTAGTGTAGGAGGGTTCATGTCTTATTTACGTTATTTGTGTTTGCTTGCGTATAGTGGTGTCCAACACATATTGTGCTATGTTTTTGTTTTGTTTTTTCTTCGTGTTGTGTACCCTATGTTGTCAGTGTCTCTGGATTGTCCATATTGGTATTCTCTAACGTTTATTTAATCAAGAATATAATCAGGTCAATAATAATAATAGTGATCGTACTCTATCAATTATTATAAGTAGACCAAAACAAAAACAAGGAGAAAATGAATTATTAATTCATTCTTACATTTTACAAAGGTGCAAAATGCGAAGAAAAAGTTGAAAATTATTATATCATGTTCGGAATGTACAATTGGGAAACCGCCAATCAAAGACTTCCTTATAGTATATAGAACAATATTCCTTACCATATTTCCAAAACCCAAATACGATCAGCAATGTTCCAAGCTGAGAAACCATTGTTCTAAAATATATTAAGGAAATATTAAATCTTCAAAAAGAATAAGTCAAATATTAGAATGAAGTTGCATGTTTAGTCAATGGATAGCACAGCTATTGTTATTAGGTTTATATACACACACACGCACGCACAGACATACAGACATGCAGTAAAAAACAATAACAGAACCGTAAATAAAAGAGAAACTTGTCTGGAATGTCCGTGTATAAATTTCGTAATTTTGAACAGAAAATACAAATTATGATATTTGGTTTTAGACATCGTTCGACACCTCCATCCTCCACATACGATATGAGAACACTCAGCATTAAGTCCACTAGACGGTCTCCATTTTGAATGAGGTTTTTCTTAATTTGAGACTAAAATTATTCCACAAGACATTGTTTGTCGAATATGCATCTAATAAAAACGCATTCGTTGGTACAAAATGCCTGTTTTGTTTTTAATAAGTGATTATTGCTTACCACCAAGTGAACAAATCATGGCGACATTAATTTATATTTCGAAGAGATTATGAGAATGTCAACTTTGTACTAGAATAACATGCTAATTGCACTGTAACAGCAGTCTGCGGGTAGATAAATTGCTCCACTGGGACACATTATCGTAACTTCGAGCTAACCAGTTTTCGTCCGTACTCTGAAATTACGTGTGCTAAGAGGAAAAACAAAAAATACCAATTGTACTGCCTTTGAATTAGGGGCCGTCGTGATCGTATGATAGTTGGATTTATAACTACCTATGTAATGAGTGACTATCACCACTGAAGTTGTCAACTCGAATTCCGCTCAGGCGATATGTAATCGATACAACTTTATGTGATAGAGTTTGTCAGTGACCTGCGACAGGTCGGTGGTTTTCTCCGTGCACTCCGCTTACCTCCACCAATAAAAGTGAGCTCCATGATATAACTCAAATATTGTTGAAAGTAGCATTAAACACCATAACCCTAACCCTTAACCCTGTCTTTGATTTAATCTGACAGCACACGAGGCGAGCATGCTAAGCATAACACCGTCAATGAAGTTCTGTTAATTCATAGTGTATAGTTTTAAAGATAAATGTTTACATACCTTAGTCCTTTAATTTACGACCAGAAAAAACTGGAATTGATATGAAAATGACACATTGATTGAAATGAATCAATTGTAAGTAAATATGGAGAGGAAATTGACAAAACAAACAGGAAATTAACAATCGATTAATTATGAATTCATTCATATAATAGAGATTGTTCTAAATGGTACCAGGAAAATATATATATATATTATATATATATACGTCTGAAAATTAAACCAAACAGCGTAAGAATTAGATTTTAGAGCTGTCAAATTTTTGTTCTTCCCTCGACGGGATTTGAACCCACACCATTGATACACTGCAGCACCATTCGCTTAGCCTTACGTCCAGCGCCCTAGACCACTCGACCACATCCACTCCCTAAAAAAGGATCTTCAATAATCATAGTGTTACCTTTTCTCGTAAGGCAAATCTAGGGATAGACGTAAGACATGGGTATAAGCGTGTGTAGATGGTACATATATACTTAATATTATAATTTGACAGCAATCTAACTCAGCATATTTTAATATATTGTATAGGATAATGAAGAATTCATTATACAGTCACAGGAAATAAAGTATATTATACAAACGTCTAGAAGCAAGTGACAACCATACAATATATATGTCCCACTGGATTTCAAAGTTACTAAGGATACTAGGTTAATACTAAATATTATATACGTCTGAAAATTAAACCAAGCAGTGTAAGAATTAGATTTTAGAGCTGTCAAATTTTTGTTCTTCCCTCGACGGGATTTGAACCCACGCCATTGATACACTGCAGCACCATTCGCTTAGCCTTACGTCCACCGCCATAGACCACTCGACCACATCCACTCTCTAGAAAAGGAGCTTCAATAATCGTAGTGTTACCTTTTCTCGTAATGCAAATCTAGGGATAGACGCAAGACATGTGTATAAGCGTGTGTAGATGGTACATATATACTTAATATTATAATTTGACAGCAATCTAACTCAGCATATTTTAATATATTGTATAGGATAATGAAAAATTCATTATACAGTCACAGGAAATAAAGTATATGATACAAACGTCTAGAAGCAAGTGACAACCATACAATATATATATATAAATCTAGAAGATTGTGCAACGATACCGATAAAGATGTTACAAAAAATATATTGACAAAATTTCTATCAACAAATGACCTTCTTCAATGTCTTTCAAAATTAAACTGAGTGTGTAAAGATTAGACTTCTATTATATATATCAAAAGAGCACAATAAATGATATATATGCAATACTTGTGCACTATCGAAGCATATAGGTAATATGTGTATGAGGCTTAGAAACGGGGGAAAAGGCGAGGCTTCGCAGAGCCTTTTCCCGCATTTCGCGCCGAATACACATATTTACCTATATGCTCCGACAGTGCACATGTGTTGTATTTATTCTGCAATTTTAAATCGTAAATAAACGTTTACTGGACGATGATAAACGTATTTGAAATAAAGTTGTGTATGCATTTGAAAACAATATCCCCCGATGTGCCCCGTTTTACATTTGTATGTTCTATTTATAACTGCCCAATATCAAACAAAATATTGGGCAGGCTATATTGGTAGGTAAATGCTGCCATTGCAGGATAAATATATATATATATATATATATATATATATATATATATATATATATATATATATCATTTATTGAGCTCTTTTGATGCTAAAAAGGAAAATGTTTTACAATTAAAGATAGTCTAATGTAGAAATATTGCTGTCATGATGACACCCCCCACCCCAAATATAAGTATATTTATAAAATGAATTCTGAAACTGGAGTCATGTTAACACAACTTAGCAATATTCCAGCATCAGCAGCGTATGGAGATTACATTTCACAACTCATACGTTATTCTAGAGTTTGCACCAAATACAGTGATTTTCTGGACAGAGTTCAGCTGCTCACGCAAAAGCTACTCAAACAAGGTTGCTCCTAGGTTAATGTCCTCGCTACAAATATTCTACGGTCGTCATCACAATCGAGTTGACCGTTAAGACATATCCATATCTCAAATGGCAATGGGTCTTTTACTTTTTACGTAGATGTTTTCTTTCCTCTATCACTGCGAAGACTTTTACCGGCGAGTGTCTTATGAAACGTGACTTCACCTCTGGTTTTGTGGTTGGGTCAATGTTGCTCATCTGTTTAGTTGTATATGTTTTCCTGTTGTGTGTCTTTACGTTCTTAGTTCCGTTACGATTCCACATAAAACGATGTTCGGTTCACCTTTGCCTCCAGTTGTTTGAGGAGAGCTGATGTCTTATTGTGTTTTGTGTGTATGTTTGTGTATACATACTGATGCCCAGCATTTTCCTGTTGCTCATCTTTTTAGTTTTCAATATTTTATTTTTTGTTTTGTTTGTCTTCGTCCTGTGTCGTATGTGCCTAGTTCTAATAATAAAACCCTAAATACTCGCTTACTTGCAAGGGTTATAACGGGATGCCATTACACGTAATGGAGCAGCCGCCGAGATTTTTTGCGCTCGCTTACAGAGTTTCTGACGCCTGCATTTATCAATAATAAGACATAACCTTTCCTTTTGTCCATTATTATAACAAGTTTTTATCACCTACCATTATTTTAGAATGTAATTCCCACAAAATAAAAATCCATGTTTGCTTTCTCTCTGAACATTTTGAATTTCGTCATTTCCGGCCTGACTATTTGGATGTCGATACCATATTTGGCGATTTGAGCCGTGAATGTTTACATGTTTACATTGTGAACGTGTAGTAAGAAATACCATATTTAGAAAAGCTCCGCCTTCCGTAGTTTCCGGTTATGGCAAACGATCGATAAATTTTAACAAGGTTGTTGCTACCTTTCAAAAGCATATATTTCTCAGCCAAACCGATTTAACAAGGACTGGGATCATCAGTGATAGTTATAATGAAATGTTTGAAGCGTAAATAGTGAGTTTTTTATGTTTCAACTGCAACTTTTTGTTTTGCTCCATTGTGACGAATGGGACCGCGTTGTAGCTCTGCCGAGACACAAGTTTGTCACAGGAACTACATTATTGCAGCTAGTATGTGCCTACTGTTGCCGATTTCTCTGGATTGTCCATTCTTGATCCTTTCGGGCTTCTCTAACGTGTATTTATCCTATTATAATTAAGTGAGTGAGTGGTTGTAGATTAGCGCCACCTCAGCAATTTTCCAGCTATATCATGGTGAGAACAAGTTGATGTTCAATGAGATGATAATGAGGTCGGCTTTGTACTAGACTAACACGCTTAGTTGGATTTTTGTATAGTGCTAGATCACTGAAACAACAGTCTGCAGATAGACATGTCGCCCCACTCGGGCACATTATCCTGATTCCCATTCTTTCTCCGTAATGCTGCCAGCTGATGACAACGTTGTTGTTGCCCTGAAGACATCCGTTCTGAAACCTGTTCACGCTAAGTGGATCATCTCTATCAACAGTAAGATGGAAACCCGCAAAGACCTGATACAGCTTGGTTTCCGTAAGGCTGGCTTGTCATAAACCATATATAGACTGTTAAATGTGATATTAATGTAGTGTTCAATAACTTTATTGAAACTTAGTGCTTTTTGTATTTTCTTTATAATGTATTATCGTGATTGTGTCAAAGGTTCATAAAATAAAAAAATAAAACAATACTTCTATTTTTTTTTAAATTCATCAATAAATAATTATTACTAGTAAAATAAGCATGTTGAAATACAGATATGTAGAACCAGACAAATACACATAAAATGAACCATTATGCCACCATTACATCAACATTTATTACCGGAAGTTGTTAATATCTTTTCACAAATAAACATTTCTGTCATATTTACACATTCATTCAAAATCAAATCATTCTCAAACATGTTCATATGTATCATAACCCATCAACAGGTATGCTCGTACTTATTTCGTCATTACAATTACCAACAACGAACATAATTAAAAGTTTAAGCCCGGTATACACGATGCAAGTTTTACATCCAAGTTTCCATTCAAGTTTCTTGAATTCAAGTTTTTTGATCGTGTATGCCATACAAGAAACTTGAATAAAAAAACTTGAACGGACTTGGATGGAATAGAAATGCATCCTATTTTTTTCAACTTGGATGGAACTTGGATGGAGATTGACCAATCAGAAGACAGCATCCTTATCAGCATTAATTTGTGAATGTAAATAATAACAACTACACGTGTTGTGCAAAGATGGCGGGAAAAGAGGAAACTCCAGAATGCAGGAAAAAGACAGTTACATGGACTAATGAAATGATTGAAGATCTAATAGACTTCATGGAAATACATCCCATTGTTGCCATCGAAGCCATTTACGAGCCCATGTTGACCTCTTTTTGCAGCTTAATCTCCTTCGCAGTACAATTGTACATAATAATGCAATACAAAGGGCAGCACCCTCCTCTCTTCCCAAAAATGCCATTTTGTTTGTTGTATCTCCCGCCAAAACTTGTGTGTATTCATCAAAATTTCTTGCATCGTGTATACACAAACTTGAATTGAAGTTTTCTTGATCCAAGTTTTCTTGAATGGAGACTTGGATGCAACACTTGTATCGTGTATACCGGGCTTTATTTAGAAACTGTATTAATTCGGACTCACATTCAGATTAAATACAAACCAAGCACAATATTTTATAAAGGTCATTACACTTAAACCACGTGTATCAATTTGACAATAAATCAAGTTAATGGCCGTTACAGTGATTTCAGTACTCTTCGTTACAGTGTTGACATCTGTCGTTTAGAGCAGACGACTTTTAATAAATATAGGAAATATAAATATAAATATAAACACATGCATGACAATATATGCTACATAACACAATCAAAGAAGTTACGTAGCCCCCAGGACGGCATTCAGTAATTGCCGAATGCAGAGATGCACTTAATATGTATACAGACTACACTTAAATCTTATGGATGACCAGATGTACACTCTACAAATCCAATACAATATTTCATA
Organism: Bathymodiolus septemdierum; assembly: GCA_963383655.1. NCBI lineage: Eukaryota > Metazoa > Mollusca > Bivalvia > Mytilida > Modiolidae > Bathymodiolus > Bathymodiolus septemdierum. The sequence continues at coordinate 47,440,961 of OY726523.1, read as the reverse complement.
ATAATATATTACATGTAGCTGCACAATTAAATCGATTTGTTAATTAGCTGCACCTGTCGAGACTTTGTACTGATGGCCCTCAAATTGCAATCAGGGTGCATAATCCATATGTCCATTTGTGCATACCCTTATCCCCCTCATGCACAATTATGCATACCCCAGAGATGACCCCTATTAAAAAGAGCGGGAAATTGGATCTATACAGATGGCCTTGACTACTGATGATCTACAAAACATTGTATAAAAAACTAAAGATGGAGTAACACGAACCCCACTAAAAACTAAGGAGGGAGTCAGGTACTCCGGATGACTAAGCAGTTCCTACACCACATGTGGCACTCGTCTGTTACTTTTTACAACCCAATGATAAGTCATGAATGAGGAAAGGTTATGATTGTGATTACGACAAGTTGAACATATACGTGGTAATTTGTGACGCTGATATCCAGCAAAGGTCAGGTGTTTGGGTCAACGAAATATAAAAAAAACATGAAAACAAAACTTACACCTTACTAAATATTTACAAAGTGTTTTCAATGGAACCCTTTACAGGTGATAGTAAAGAATGTTTTAGTGTATCTTTGATTTCATAATCAACGTATCGTGAATCTGATCATCATCGGAATGAATGTGGTCATCAGATTTAATGTTCAAATTTGATCCTTTTTCCTTTCGAATAGATCTACGTCTACTTCTCACTACAAAATAATTATATAATTAATGTTTTTGTGTTAAATGTAGAGTGAACAGTATTTAAATTATATTCATGATTAGAACACATATCGGTACTGACATGGTTTATTAGATGTATTTGTTATTGAAATTTACAGTTCTTAAATCATGTAATTATTAAAAATTAAAACTAAGATTCTCTTCCCTCAGGCATATATGGCCTTGGACGATTTTTGCTGTCATTTGTAGGCCGTTTGGTTTTCTTGCTCTCTAAGACATTTAGATTATTTGGCTTTCCAACATTTCGACTTTGTGAGCGTCCTTGATGAAGGTTATTCCAGAAACGCGTACTTCACAAAGGGTGAATTGCGTATTTGACTTGTACAGTACAATCAAAGAAATTTGTTATGAGATTTGAACTGAAAAATGTTGTAATAAAGTGGATGATTTTTCTCAAATGTAACTTATTTAGATAAAGCAAAATAATACGACTATAGAGGAGCCAAATTATCCCGAGCAAGTCGTTTCTTAGATAACGTCAGGTACGCATTGCAACCCGTTCGTAATATCCCGGATAACTGAAAAACTTAGATATTCGAGTACTCTCGGGTGAAAATTGAGCGTCCCTTCGAATTCGATGCAACTATCTATTTCTTATTATATATATATTTGTTTTTATTCAGAAACTACCCTTTTACCACGGGGCAAACATCAGCTGGGTACAAATGTTTTGCGTTTAATAATCATAAATGAACAACTATATTAAAATTAGCATAACTCATACACGAACATTTTCATCAAAGAACACAAAACATATCAAGGTCATTGTGATAAAAGTCATAATATATTATCACAGAAAAAAATGTGTCATTCTTCATTGAAACAACATTATATACAATGTATATTATAATTACACTTAATTATAAGTAATATATAAGAATGACATATAAAATAACAGAAACACAATATTAAGCGAGTTCCTGATCATCGACACATGACTCAATTAAAATAGTTCGCTCTTTCATCATTTTACATAACAGTTTTCTACTGATCTGGTCAAGCGAGAAACCAAGCTCGGTCTTAAAACTAAGACAAAAGTCACCGATCAAGAACTGCAGTTATTGTTATTGTTATTCCTTGAGAACATAGATAAATCATGCAATATGGAAAAAAATAACGAATGGCGAAGCAAATCTGTGCTGGTTTTTTTCTTACCGTAATGTCGTTGAAGATCCAATGATCTAGAGGGGGTTTGGGTCTAATTAACCGGTTTACTTCCGACACATTGTTGTGCTTGTCTCAAGCCATGACCTGGATTTCCAACGTCATGTGTCGTGATATTGTTTGTGTTCGTTGATTTGAGGTGAGAGGTGATTTTTCGTTTTTTTTTTTTATATATTGTTGGAATTACTTACCATCTTTCTTGTCATGAAAAATATATTAAATATTTAAATTCAATATCTCCAATCCAAAATTAACGAATACTATTAAATATATAAATATAATAATGTTGTGTTAGCAATGACTATGCCAATATAGTGGTCAGGGTTGAAAACATAGTGCACGACCCGAAGGGGAGTGCACTATGTCTTCAACCCTGACCACTATATGGCAAAGTCATTGCTAACATAACATTATTATTACTATTATGCTGACTGTTATATGTAGACAAAATATATTGAGAACTATTACAATAAAGGAGGTCCTGATATTGGTGACTAATATATTGGATCAGATAGTCTTGAAAGTGTGAGAATATTCTTTGTTTCATTTAAGGCTTTAAAAATATAAAGATGTTTGAAGTTTGAAATTTAATTAACAACAATAACAAGTATTACAAAATAGTAACATGAATAATAAACGACTATGATAGATTGACAGATTGGATCCGCCCACTTGCACGTGGACTAGCTATACATAGCTTGACAGACAGCTGAAAACCCAACCTTCCCCGCGTTAAACTGGCATAGTAGATGTACTATTTTCGGAAAGTATATCAACTCTATATAATTCTGTGTGATATATGCCAAGATGTCGTAAGAACTTATATTACAGAAGAAATTTACAGAAAGCATAATAATACATCATAGACGGAAGAAATCGCATCTGTGGTATAATGGTTAGCATATTCGTCTGGGGTGTGATAGATAGTGGGTCTTAGCTCTGGTCGGATCAAACCATAAACTATAAAACTGTTCTTTGTTGCTTCTCTGGTAACATTGTCTCATTAAGAAGAATGGGCAAAGACCGGTTGGCCCCAAGTGCGGAAACATCTCTCCCGCGGACTGTTGCTTCAGTGAGTTAGCACTATGCGTGTTGTTATATTGCAAAGCGGATATCAGCATCATCTCATTGAAATGTGACTTGTTCTAGCTATGATACAGCTGAAAAATTGCCCATTTGGAATTAAACAATAATCACTCACTCACTATTAGACAGCCGTTCGAAGTATGCATAATAATGTGAAAAAAATAAAATATTTCCTTACTTGTGTAGAATATAGCCACCACAATAAGACATACTAGTATTGAAACAACCGAGGTGACATCCGACGAAACAATGCAATTGTCTGTTGTGTAATATTTGGTTGGTGTGCTGTATCCAGTCGTATTGCCACCATCGCCTCTTATCTCTGCAATAAACAATATGTCTTTATGCTTAGTCACAAAATTGATTGAAGTTGACATACAATGTACTTAATTATGTTAATTTTAATTTACATTTAACAAGTGTCAGAATTGTTGTTAAATTATTGGTTATTTCAGAGAATATGACATCATGGGTATCATTCTATTTTCGTACATCAACATTTGAAAATGTGCTATATCTTTTTATCAGTTTTCTAATGTATACAGCGATACGATGGAAATTGAAAATTAACGTCATTGCAAGTATATCGAATTGATTATTATTAAGAACTTATATTTCCTCCTATGTCTAGTTCTCTCCCGGTTTTTGGTGGGTCCATGTTGCTCATCTTTTTACTTTTCTGTGTTTTGTCTCTAATTTTGTTTGTCTTCGTCCTGTGTCTTGTGTACAGTGTTGCCTGTGTGTTTTCATTGTCCATTCTTCATTACCCCTTCTGTTTTCTCTAGCGTCTATTTAGTATAAGGTGCTTTAGTGTTTTATTATAATTGTTCATGTTTTATTGATGTTATTTGTATTTATTTACTATAATTGTGTTCAACATGATTTCCATACGAGCTAGATACTAGCTTTACACTAAGACAACTGGTGTAACTAGTGGAACAGGAACTATTTACCCTTCCGAAGTACCTAAGTTCACCTCCAGTTTTTCAGTGAGGTTCGTGTTGCATAGTGTTTTGTATATCCCTTTGTTCTTTTTCCTTCGGCCATTGCATTGTATGTCCTTCTTCGATTTACGATTTTGATTACCTCTTTGGTTTCTTCAAACTTTCCAAAAAAATTATCCTGAAGTCAATTCATGTCCAATTTTAATAAAAAAAAAATCAACAAAAGCAGAAAAGTATGTAGTATATAGATGCTATTTTCAAATAATAATTTTAAGAAGCGTGTTTTAAAATCTTCATGATTGCCCCTTTGGTGTCTTCAATCTTTTCTTAATATCATTTATGCTTAGCTTTCTATCTTGTTTACATTATTATGTTTCAGCAATGTTGTGAATACATACAGTACAAATTGAACTCGATATAACATGATGTGATACAATATTATGGACGAAGGGACGGACGGTGGTTTCTTTATTTCTACCAACAATAACAATGGCCGTCACGATTTTAATTCACATTTTCTTAAAAGTAACGTTTAATACCAAATAATTTAATTTGATGTGAATACTGGAATCTCATTGACTGATCCACCGGGAGAAAAAAATGGTTATACTTGATAACCTGGTTTGGAACAGTTTGCGCTTTTCATAAACCGTTTCGCGGTTTATTAAGCATCAACTGCCCCAAATCAGGTTATCAAGTATAAACTTTTCAAAATATTTTAATATTCCTTTATTATTAAAATCATATAATAGTACCTGTACAGTTCAGCATTGGCTCTCCAGAGGTGTTGACAATATTATATTCATTTCCAATATAACACAACAATGTCGGTTTCTTGCCGCAGTCATTATCAACAATGGTAAAGCTTGCTTCATATGTTGCATTGAAATATACGTCACGTTTCACAGATGTTAAAGTTACGTTAGCAAACACTGTTCGCTCCTGAAAAATAATATATTTATATATATATATGTAGTTCCCGATTGAACATTTACCGGCCTTGGGTTACCTCTCCTTTATTCTCATTCTGTATCACAAAGCTAACGATATTCTGAAGTCTATTATGTCTGTTGTCTGAGACTGTTTAACAATGACATTTAAGAGAAAAAGACACTGAATGTAGATCCAATTGTCTAATAAAGTAACTACCACCGTTAGGGGTTAAAACTATAATTTTGTCATTAATTAAGAAATTGTAAGTTCTGTATAATGGATTGATTGTTCCATTTCAGTCATATCATGGCGAGAACAAGTTACATTTCGACAAGTGAAATGTAATAGACCAAAACGCTGAGTTAGATTTTTATAATGTTAACCAACTGGAACATCAGTCCCTTCACTAGGACACACTATCTTAATTCTGAGCCAACCAGCCTTTCTTCTTATTCTTTAATGGTGCGTGCTTAGCCAAGAAATAGGAAATGACTTTGGTTTGACCCGACTGTGACTCGAACACACGATTTACCTCACTCGTGGCGAGCACGCTAACAATTATACCTCTGATGCGGCATTCGTGCGTCTCAAGTGATTGCAGACATTTGACAACCTATGTATCACATACTGACTTTCAGAATTAAGAATGTGTGTGCTAGACCAAATGTAGAGTTGTTCTGTCTTTGCTAAGAAGTGAACAAGGGATGAAGGCAGGTGCTCCGTAAGGATAAGCAGTTCTTCCTGCTCCACTAGTGACACCCCTTGTGTTACTCCTAAGCTAACTTTTGTTTGTTTTGTTGTTCATTACTTAGTAGGCTTGTTCCTTAGATAGAACATATCTACTTTTAGTACTCTGCAGTTTTCTTTGCGCTACCCGCGCTATCCACAAATCTTCATCTATATCGTGGAGACTAGGCTTAAGAATCTAGTTTTAGTAGAATGTCACCGAGTGTTGTTACTTACTTGAAATATAAAACTTGTACATGTAATGCCATTTAGATTTTCTTACCCCAATGACGATAGAACACTCTGAACGCGGATATACTCTCTCAACATGTATGTAAATTGAGAGAGTTTCATTGTAATGTTGAATATGTGTGTCCACTCTTAAGGGAGGAACTGCAATAATAAAACAAATACATATTTATACTTCCTAAAACCAACCAACACTGGCCGGAAGTCAATTGTGAAAGTCGCGATATCGCTGACAACGGAAACAGTGAGATCTCATTTACCGTTTTAACCCCGTCACATTTGTGTACGTGTCCAAAGCCAGCACCAGGATTTCCATCGGCATATTATGGTATTTTTGTGTTCAATGATTTGAGGTGAGAGGTGGTTGTTCGCTTTGTTGATACAAGTGGAATTGTTGGTCATCGCTGTTGACACTTTCTTTCCACAATATTCAATTAATGTACCGAATAGTAAATGTTTACGACTAAATGTATATCATATAAAACATGCAGCCATAGAGTATATTTATTTCTTATTGGTTAGAATCTTTCATAGTGTTGTTGTGTCACTCAGATGAAGAACTATAGAAGCATTATCTGTGACATCCTTACATTACATAGACAATAATAGTGCAGTTTCTTAAACTATAATGTTTTTGTGTATGAGGCTGACAAACTAGGATAAAGGCGAGGTTTACAGAGCCTTTCCCCAGTATTGCGACGAATACACATCAACTTTATATTTTAAGACACTGAATCAATAGTGTGTTATCCTACAGAAAAATCAGATCAATCCATCGACGATTACATTTTGAATTAAATAGTAAAATTATATAGTTATCCCTGATTTGCGCCTTTAGATATTATCTGTCAAAAGGAAGTTAACTGGATTTAGAACTAGGTTCCCACAGCTCAACATGTTGCATGTAACAAGGGTACCAGAAAAAGCTATATTTCCTTCAGTGACAGTATATAAAAAAATTAGCCAGTCAATGCAATTTACCTGCTCAAATAAAATCAGAGTAACATAAGATTAATGATTACCAATGATGTAAGCGAGCAATACAACGTAATTTTCAATTTTTGACGTTGAGCAAAAGCAATCAATCAATGTTAAAATATGATGGATTTGTGAATAATATGTGAATGATAGCTGAATTAACTTGAAAGGAGTCGTTTTGGTCGCGATCGTATGATAGTTGGATTTACAACTACCAGCGCAATTAGTGTATATCACCAACGTTGTGAGTTCGAATCCCGATCATGACGAGATGTACTCGATACAATACTCGATACAATATTATATGATAAAGCTTGTTAGTAACTGTCGACCGGTCGGTTGTTTTACTCCACCCATACAACTACTGTATCTACTCACGCTTGGTTTCTCATTATTGACATAACAACAGCAATTACTTTTGATGACGGATCAGTTATTGCAGAAACAATATAAAGTAAACCCAGTATTGTATTAAATGTACTAATCAATGCACTTACCTATGAAGTCTTTATCATTTAGAGCAAGACCTTTTGTGTAGGACTTGAAACCACATGAACATGCATAGTTAATGTTGAGATCTGACTCAGTATAGTTTTTAATAACTAGAGAAAACTCCGTGGATGACAAGTTCGTGCTATCCTCATATTTTGTTGCATCTACAGAAACACCATTGTAAAGCAATAACTTGTTCTTATGACCGCCGAACCACTGACGAACCTGACATGCACCTCTTCTGTCTGTTTTACATGTTAATATAATATTGTCTCCATAAATTACAGGTTTGTTTGACACTATCCAGTAAACTAAAAAAAAAAAAAATATATAAGCTGTGAATTTACGATTATAATTCTGTTATAATAATAAATTGACTATAATGTTATTAACCTATGCACATCAATATACCATCCCATTAATAGGTTAATTAAATTGATTTAACAAAAGCTATACAAAGTGATTTTGAATTTTATAAAGAAAGGTTTGTAACAGTTATGTGGCCAGTTGCTGACGTCCGAGACTTGTGAGTAAAGAGTTATCGAAGATAACATCCTGTAACAGATGCATAAAAGATTAAAAAATAATTTGAAAAGCACACAGAATTGTTAAAAAAAACATTACTGGTAAAAAATAACACCAGTTGACAGACTCCCAAAATCGGCGAATGTACCATTCCAAAATCGCATTGCATTCATTGTTCACTACATTCGTAAAACTTCAGCCATATCTGACCCTGGTCATTGTTCACTACATTCGTAAGACTTCAGCCATATATGATCATGTTTACATTGTTTGGGTTTCTTGCTTATTTGGCTTTCTAATCTGTTATCCTTGATGATACCTGATAAAGGTTGACAGAAACGCATGGTGTGCACAAAACTAAATATCTATGTGTTTTTACTTTTCATTGTATTTCTCCTATTTTGCACGATATTCTAGATATATTGATTAATTTCCAACTCCTGTGCAGTAACCTCCGACAGATTATTGGAATTCTACACGTACTACATTTTCCTCCACCAATAAATCAAAGCTAACCGCTACAATATAACTGAAATATTGTTGAATTGGATTTAGATACCCATATACGTATAGATTCTCATACTGCTACCAGTGGTTTACGATATTTCTTCACTCAAATTGTAAAGCTCGGGCTTTTGTGAGAGCTTTCCAATTTGAAAATTTAACTATCGATTGTAATCCACTGGTAGCAGAAGGAGAATATGTTTATCCTATTACCAAAACTTCCAAAGTTTCTAATTTCCGTCGTTAATGACGTCGAATTTGGTGGAACTTTCCATGCAGAAATTTTACCACCGTGATTGAAAATATTAACCAACTGGATAAACACGCTAAGAATAGGATGAACGAGTATACTTTGCAGTATTAATGATTAGCATTTGTTGACATTTCTTATCTGTTAACGTATCTTTGTTGGCTGCCTGAACCCAACACAATATAAAAACGACCACATGCAGTTCCATCAATCACAATAAATTTCGCAGTGAATTTCTTTCTGCTGAAACACATGAAATATGGTTACTTCATCATTTGAAAATTACATAAGCATTTCATACAAAGGGTGAAAAAAAAATTCTGAGTTTGACCCACCTTAGGTTCACCGTACTTGCAAACGTTCAGATGATCTAAACAAAATATCACAAGAATCCAGATCATCTGTGCGTGCATCCCACTTTATTATGGCTGGTAATCTGGTAATCTGGTTTCCTCCACCAATAAAACTGACCACCACGATATAACTGAAATATTGTTGAAAGTGGCGTTAAACACCATACACCCCCTCTTCTTAATTACTGTATTCATAAACATATTTAAATTAAAATCCGTCTGCCAATAACTTGATAAAATACTTCAAATATAAATACTCTCCAAACGTAACTCGCCGGAAAGAAAATCAGCTCTGTAATACTTTTACATGAATATCTCTAAGATAAAATTTACAAAACGTAAACTCAGAAGTTCAATTTGCAGTCTATGGAACTGATTTAATTGATGCTCCCTTAAGAATAGCACAGGAATGTCAAATAGCTCTAGTTAAGTGTGCTTTCAATTACAAATAGTCATTGACATACGCTAATTTAAATGGTCTGAACAATCCAAATGTAAATCCAATGTGAAATTGTTTGTGATGTAATACCTTTATGTGACTGCTTCAACCTCAATAAATTTGTATAATTTTCATAATGAAGAAGACATCTTTTATGATCAAGTAATTCATTGTCTTAAAAACCTTTTGAACCAAAATGATCTTACCTGTCTTGTTTACATAGACCATTTCTAACAAATGTAATCCCTTTATTTTGAATACTCATCAATTATCTCACTATCTTTAGAGACAGTAGATCGCTCTCTCTTCTGAAAGAATACGATATACAGTAAAAATTAATTAGAAAATTCTCAAAGGCTATGGCTTCTGATTACCCATTTGGTATCTTCAAACATTTCTTAGAAACTATTTTTCACTGATTTTGTGATCTATTTTAAATTTGTCAACAGGAAATACAGGTCTGTTATTAACAGTTTGATCGATATCGGTATTATGTTTGATATATACTGGACAAAAAAGGTTGAGGATCATATTTTTGAATTGCTTCTAAAAAAAAATATGAATGCAATTTTGACCATTTGTTTTCTCCATATTTTCTTCCATATGTTTACAATACAGTAATGTTACCTGTAGGCCCATGCATTTCATGGGTAAATGATTACACGAATGAATACTGATACAGGGTCAAAAACATAGTGTTTCAACGTGTCTACAGGGTTGACTGTGATGTTTATTGAAAGACATTTGTGAAGTTTTCGATAATTGTCGACATTCTACTGACATTTCACATGATGAGACGTCATTTAACAGGTAATGAAGCATGCTTATTTCCATATCCCAATTTCTTTGGCTTCCAGGAAATTTCTCCGATTTGTCTGGAACAACAAGGTTTACCAGTTTCTGGCGGTCCCGTTTGGCCTGGCGGTTGCACCACAGGTTTTTACTCGGGTTTTTCAAACGGCTATAGCTTAGTTGCATACTCTGTCGGTTCAAGCTCATCAGACTTCTTCTGGACCTAGGCTTCCTTATTTCTTGGAAAAAGTCTCAGATACATCCTTCCCAAGAATTCCTGTTTTTGGGGGAACATTACAGGACAGATTTAGGTCTGATTTTCCCCCAGAGGACAAATTTCAGTCACTTTGCCAGAAAATTCTTATTTTCAGCAATAGTCCATCAGTCACGGCTCGACAATTCTCTCAGCTACTGGGCTTTCTGAATTCTCTAGCCGATGTGGTTCCTCTAGGTCGCCTTCACATTCGACCTCTCCAGTTCTTTCTTCAGGAACATTGGGACTCCGCTTCTCAAGTTTGGGAGGCTCTAGTACCTATTCTTCCTGTCTTACTGCCTCGCCTAGATTGGTGGACTCGCAGAGAAAATGTTTTGACAGGTGTAGCTTTGCTTCACCCAGTTCCTTCTCTAACTCTGTATACAGATTCCAGTCTTCAAGGATGGGGAGCTTTTCTAGAGGGAAAGTCTGTGTCGGGAGTGTGGTCTCTTGTTCAGCAACAAGAACGCATCAATTTGCTAGAGATGAGAGCTGTCCTATTAGCGTTACAACATTTCAAGACTCTTCTAGTTTCGAAAGCAGTAGTGCTAGCAACGGACAATACAACAGTAGTGGCCTACTTGTAGAATCAAGGAGGAACTCGCCGTCATGCGCTCTTTCTTCTTTGCAAAGAAATTCTTCTTCTTTATCTTCTATCGCACATTCATCTGGTAGTCAGACATATTCCAGGGACCTTCAATGTACTGGCAGATTGTCTGTCTCGCTTCCACAATCCAGTCAACACAGAGTGGGAACTACGGCAAGTAGTGTTCGACTCAGTTGTTCTGCGGTGGGATCGTCTTCATGTAGATCTCATTGCTACCAGTCTGAATCACAAACTGGAAACCTTTGTATCTCCAGTTCCAGACCATCTGTCCTTCGCAGTAGACGCCATGTCTCTCTCTTGGGACGGAACGTTCGCCTACGCCTTTCCTCCATTCCGCTTTCTTCTTCAAGTGCTTCTCACGATCAGGCAATCAGATTGGAAGATCATACTTATTGCACCAGCCTGACCAAAACAAGCATGGTTTCCAGAACTTCTGCTTCTGTCTTGTGCCAGGCCTCTAAAACTTCCTTTCAGACGAGATCTTCTCTCTCGGTTCAAGGGAAAAGTGGCACATCCAAGGCCAGAGTCTCTTCATCTTCACGTTTGGCTACTCTCAGGGAGGGACTACGTCAGAAACGCTTTTCTGAAGGAGCAACCTCACACATCTCTAAATCTGTCAGACAGTCTACAGGGATCGTGTATGAGGCCAAGTGGGCAATCTTCTGTGATTGGTGTAGTGGACGAGATATTGATCCAGTCCGAGTCACTGTTCAACAGTTAGCTGATTTTCTAGTTTACCTATTTGAGATTAAACAGTTAGTACCCTCTACTATTAAGGGGTACAGATCAGCTATTGGCAGGATTATTTCTTTACTTGGTGGACCTGATTTTGGGCAAAATGAATATATTTCTTTACTTGTTAGAAGTCTTAGTCTGGAGAGACCTAAGCAGAATAAGTTGGTTCCTCAGTGGAATTTAGGGTTAGTCTTAGCTGCCCTAAACTCTGCCCCTTTTGAACCAGCAGAGGAAGTAGATTTACGCTTTCTCTACTACAAGTGCTGTTTCTTGCTTTCCTTAGCTTCTGGCAGAAGGAGAAGTGAGATTCATGCTTTTTCTGTTTCTGACTCTTCTCTACGTTTTAACAGAAACAAATCTTCTGTAACCCTGTTAACAGATCCTTGTTTTCTTGGAAAGAATCAGATTACAGATAGGAGTGCTGAGCCATTCATTATTCCAGCGTTGCCACAAGATGCTTCTTCTAGGTTGTCTTGGCAAATCAGAATCCTTAGCATATATCTAGATAGAACTAAGAATTCTCGTCCTGCCAAGAATACTAGGATTTTTCTTCCTTTGAAAAAGGGAATTTCTGACATCTCTGCCAAGACTATTTCCTCTTGGATTTGCCGTACTATTCTTCTGGCTTACGAGTCTTCAGGTGCCCCGGACGGGTTAGCAGGTCCTGCTCAACTAGTGGCACCAGTCATGGTGTCCATGTGTGAATAAAATGCCGATATATATATATTTTTTAATTGTCGAACCTCATGTGGCCATTGAATCACCGAATTCCTGTAACACATCTCAAAACATCTAATTGATATGCACTATTAATGGATATGACACCAATGTATGGGACAATAGATGGCATCATTATAGAGGTGGTGTATATATTCGATCTCTTAATGGCTCAGTGTCCACATGTGTTTCCAGTTTGGACATATAATACTACGACTATCAGGACACTGGACAATCTTTATGTTCTTGGACTTCAAAAGGTGTAAATGTTTCAGCTTCCACAGATTTGATAGTTTATGGTAGAGTAAAATATTTAATACCACACATTTTTAAATATTTGGCTGACCACTAAATTTGATATCTACACGTCGTGTTTTTTAATACAAAACTTTAGAAGATTTTCTAGTCTTTCCCAAATGCAATTTTAATTATTTAACATAATGTCTTCGTGTCCGCGATCGCATTGTACTTGAATGCAAACCTGTGCAATCTTTGACAATCAATATTAAGGATTATCAAACATTGACTACCATAGATAAGAGAAGTGCTCGATAGAACCTTCTGTGGTAACGTGTTTCAGTGACTTCCGGAAAGTCCCTGCTTCTTTGAGAGTATTCTGGTTTTCTTCACCACATTGTTACAGCTATATTGTTCAAAGTGGCAATACAACTCAATATTTCTTTCCTTCATTCGTTAGTCAATGATTGCGTTATTATATTCGTAGAAGTGCAAAACATGAAAGACTATACAATACCAGATTTAAATATAAAGAAACACATCCTCAAATGAGTGTGACCATTTTAGTCACCTATGCTAATCAATTTTTATGTTTTGTAGGTTCTCCTATTATAACAGACCAACACGTATCCATACAACATGGCGTATGTGTACTGTCAGTTTATTTTTACACAAGGGTATGTTCAGTTAAGATAAAATGGTATTATGGTGACAAGTTAATGAACGGTAATTTAACCGACATTTCTTCCAATGTTGATATAAATTTATTTTGTTATGAGAAACAAGTCAGAACAAATGGTATGAAGGCCTATATCAGTTATAATACATTGGATTATTTAAATTCGACAATAAATTGACAGATTCAAAATGAATATGGTAGTACCGAGGCTGCATTTAACTTCCAAGACTTACATGTTATATTTAGAAATGATGCAACTTCATTCATTGGCGAAACAACAGAAAGTGTGTTTGATTTTCAAATACAAGACACCACAACACAGCAATGAGACGAGAATGTGTTCAAAGGTAAAATAAAAATGTTACCCCTCAGAGTCATGCTTACATAATTTACTGACTGATAAATGATGTTAACGAATAGTTTGAGTGTTGTGTACTTTGCATAACGTCATGTGGGAATTATATTAGAAACCGAGCAGTACATCGGTATATACACGTATACGAATTGCTCTGGCATATCTATTCCGAAAGGAAACGTGTCAACACTAAGTTAATGGAAATTAATGGAAGTGCATTATCTAATTGGGCCTTTGGTATCTTCAACATTTTCTTGTCAACATTGTGATATAAACGAAAGCTGGAAGAGTGGGTGATTGTTGTTTAACTCCAAATGAGCAATATTTCATGGCGAGAAAAAGTTGCATTTGATGATATGACAACGATATTCCCCTTTACGTTGTGTGCTTAACGGGGAAGCAACAAATACCAATTTTGTCGTATTTGGTTGGACGCGACCAGGGCTCGAACCCACAATATATCCCATTCGAAGTGGAGCACGCTAATAATTTTACACTATTACGGTCAAAAGCTAGAAGAAAGTCTATGTATTGTGTGCATGATGAAATAAAGGAAAAGGGATGTAACGAAAATAGTTAGATAGACATGCATAAATAGCAGAATGGAAAGCTGTAATCAACCATGAAATGATAGACTTATTACAGTATTAAAGGTTTTTCACTTACAAGTGACTTCTACTAATATTAAATGTCTTAACCTACCAGAGACTTGTTACAATAGCTTATTCTATTTCTTCTGATTATCTTTTTTTTTTCCATATTAACGATTGTTATCTGTGAAACTCAATAAACCATGTGCATGTATTTGTATTTTTTTTATTGTAATATTCTGAAAACACCTGAAAAGTGTAATCCCCACAATTTTTCTCACATTTTTACACAAAATATTGGAAACTACATATGTATCAAGTTTAAAGTAAAAATTTGATAAAATGTAAATGCTATGGTTTATGATTAATAATATGATATTGATTTTTTAATATAAAAAAATGAAATTACAACATAGATTTACTTACGGATGAGAATATACAAATGTAGGAGACAATTTACTTCAACCGATTAAAAAGTGGTCAAACTTAATCAATTAGTGCTATATAACACGCGTGTCATTCACCACCGTAATACTCTATATATACCGGGTCCGATTCCCGTGTTTTACAAATACTATTATTAACGGATATGCCGGGTAGAGAATTTTGTATTATGTTCAATGGGAACATTCGCATGTGATTTTAAAGAACATTTACACTTCTGATGCTACAATCGTGTGTCTCAACTTATTGCAGATATTTGACAACCTCTTACTGACTTTCAGAATTTAGAATTTGTGTGCGAAACCAAATATTATCCAAGTGTTATTCTGTCTTTGTTTAGAAGATAACCAAGGATGGAAGCAGGTGCTCCGGAAGGGTAAGCAGTTCGTGCTCCACCTGTGACACACTTCATGTTACTCCTAAACTAACTTTTGTTTGTTTTGTTGTTCATTATTTAATAGGATTAACTAAAATATTTCTATTTTTAGTACTCTGCAGTTTTCTTTGCGCTATCCACACTAGCCACAAAAATGCGCCGTTATATCGGGCTAATTAAGTGTATTAATATAGTGTTAGTGGAATCTCACCGAGTGTTGTTATTTACTTGAAATATGAAACTTGTACATGCAATGTCGTTTAGTTTTTCTTACCCCAATGGCGATAGATAACTCTGGACGCGGATATACTCGCTCAATATGTAAGTAAATTGAGAGTTTTTCATTGAATTGTTGAATATGTGTGTCCACTCTTAACGGGGGGACTGCAATGATAAAACAAATACATAACTATTCTTCCTAAAACCAACCCAAAGGTGACCAGAAGTCAACTGTGAAAGGTGCGATATCGCTGACAATTGAAAGAGTGGGATCTCATTTAACCCCACCACATTGTTGTTCGTGTCCAAAGCCAGCACAATGATTTCCATAGGCAACTCATGGTATGTTTGTTTTCAATGAGTTGAAGTGAGCGGTGAAAGTTCGCTTTGTTGATGTTAGTGGAATTGTTGCTCACCGTTGTTGACAATTTCTGTCCACAATATTCAATTTATGCACCGAATGGTTACTACTAAATGATATGATATAAAATATGCAGCCATACAAGTATGTGCATTTCTTATTGGTTAGAATCTTTCGCAGTGTTCTTTTGCCATACAATATGTGTACAGTGTCATAAAATATCAAGTTTATGTGTATGTGGTTTGATAATTGAGATGAAGGCGAGGCTTATCGAGCCTCTCTACAATTTTGCACCGAATACAAATAAACTTTATATTTTAAGACATTGCATTGATATTGCGTTGATCTTGCTGAAAAATCACATTTATCCATCGACGTTTATATTTCGAATTAAATAGTAAAATTATATAGCTATCCCTTAATTGCCTCTTTTGATATTATATGGCAACAGGAACTGAACTGGATTTACAACTAGGTTCCCTCAACTCAACAGATAACATGTAACAAGGGTACCAGAAAAAGCTTTATTTAGTTCAGTGACAGTATATAACAAAATTTATTCACTATTCGACTTGCCTTTCTTCCATATTTTCCATATCATTTCACAATTCAACCTACTTTTTTTCCGCATTTTCCATATCTTTTCATTATTCAACTTACTTTTCTTCTGTATTTTCCATATCTTTTCACTATTCAACTTGGGTTTCTTCAGTATTTTTCATATCTTTTCACAATTCAACTTGGGTTTCTTCCATATTTTTCATATCTTTTCACTATTCAACTTACTTTTCTTCTGTATTTTCCAAATCTTTTCAATATTCAACTTACTTTTCTTCTGTATTTTCCAAATCTTTTCAATATTTTTTCCATATTTTCCATATCATTTCACAATTTTCTTCTGTATTTTTCATATCTTTTCACTATTCAACTTACTTTTCTTCTGTATTTTCCATATCTTTTCACTATTCAACTTGGGTTTCTTCCGTATTTTTCATATCTTTTCACTATTTTCTTCCATGTTTTCCTTATCATTTCACTATTCAACTTACCTTTCTTCCATATTTTCCAAATCATTTCACTATTCAACTTATCTCAATTCGATATTTTCCAAATCATTTCACTATTTCCTTCCATATTTTGACAACTGTTTTACCTGTTTTGTTCAATTATTGTTGTAAATACTATTATAGTGACAGCCGGAAACTTTGAGCCGTAATGAAAGGGAGGGGAGGGGGGTTTGGCGCTTTAAAATCTGATTCAACCCACCATTTCTTTAGAAATGCCTGTATTAAGTCAAGGTCATTACGGTTTACACAGTTTTCCGGTTGTTGACTGATTTTGTCTGTTTATATACTTATGAGTTTTGACTTTCCCTTTGTTAGATTGTTCGGAGTTCGGTAATTTTGTTATTACCCTTATTCCCTATCTTTTCACTATTTTCTTCTATATTTTCCAAATCTTTTCACTATTTTCTTCTTCATAATAACGGCAATTAGGGATCATGGTTTCTGACATTCTACCGGTAGCAAATCCAGAGTCTAAACTAGTGGCGTTTTGTCTATCTTCTTTAATATTCCCGAGCGGTGTCGAATGTGCAATACTTGTTGGGGACTCCGAGCATTCATTCTGTAGTTTACTTATTTCTATATTCAAATGTTCTATTTCATGTTCTAAATCTTCTGCACTACTTTGATTTTTCCTGGTAGGGTTATCACACTGTGTAAACGCTGTACTCGATGGAATGATATTTCGTGTTGCGGTGTACTGATATTTCGCTGTTGTCTGTCTACTGACATGGGACCGTCAAAAGAAGTATGTTTTAGGTGAGTTTTTGTTATATTATACCCCATAGCAATTCCAACAATTATTAGGAAGTATTTAATGTGTTTATTAATGCTTTAAATTTCAAACTTAATTTAATATGAACATAGAAAATTAGGTAATAGTAAACAGTGAATTAAAAATATTATTAAAATGTAAAGAAAATAATTCATTACAGGTTATTTCATAAATTTATGAATTAAACACAAGCTAAATTTTACCCCTCCTTAATATTTTATCGTCTGAATTCATTGTAATAGAGACATGATGTTTTAAACGTTTGATTTATATTCACCATACAGCGATGAACTGTACTGTTATCTTATGTTCATATATTTGAGTGTACTGTTTCTTCGTGTATCAACGACAAAAATTGTACTGTTATTTCAGGTTTCTTTAACTTTATAGCTATAATTTTTTACTAACCATTTCATTTCCTACTTTCCAGATAACTGTATTGGACCCCTACCGGTGTTACTACTGCAATGCCACCAAAACGACTGAAAGAGACGCTTTATCCCATTCGAGAGAATACCATCCAAAATTGGAGCTTAAATACAAGTAAAACGAACTTTCTCCATCGTGTTTAATTCATAAATTTATGAAATAACCTGAAATGAATTATTTTCTTTACATTTTAATAATATTTTTAATTCACTGTTTACTATTACCTAATTTTCTATGTTCATAATAAATTAAGTTTGAAATTTAAAACATATATAAACACATTAAATACTTCCTAATAATTGTTTGAATTGTTATGGGGTATAATATAACAAAAACTCATCTAAAACATACTTCTTTTGACGGTCCCATGTCAGTAGACAGACAACAGCGAAATATCAGTACAACGCAACACGAAATATCATTCCATCGAGTACAACGTTTACACAGTGTGTTCATGGAAAACTAACTTCAATGTGTAGGTTAACCCGAGACGGACGAACGGACAGACCCGAACACTATATACCCCCTACTTTCGTAGGCGGGGCATACAAATAGTTCATCATGGCGTTATATGTTGCGACTGTGCGAGATCCGCAAGGATAGTTAAGGTCGTTAAACACTCCCAAAAACAAACACACAAAGCTGACCGCCATTTTCCATTATATGGAACGACAGACCGCCCCAAAATAGTATACAGACTGAAGCGAAGCTGAGGCCCATATATTGTTTTTCTGAGTGATCTGGTTAGAGCATTATTTGCAAACTTAGTACATAAAAACGACTAGCAGATTTAAAAACATTACGCAATAGAAAAAGAACGGATATGGGGAAATGCCATCAATGCACCAGGATATAACCAATTAAAATTATAAAGACACAGGCCTGGGGAGACAGGAATATGTGGTTTGGAAGAAAAACATCCCATTTGAAACATTAAATAACGGTACAAGTTTAACAGAAGTAACAGTACAGTTTAATTTCTATTAACAGATACGCACGGGAAATATCAGTACACTAAGGATTTTCCTAGTCATAAATTTCGGGTTGCTCCGTACATATAACACACAAATAGTACTTTCTTATGTAACACAATATAAAATAAGGATATTTTAAGAGATATTTCATTCAGAAATTCTATCTTGTAAGTTTTTATTTATGAGAAATATCATTTGTTACATACATTTTCAAGGTATCATTCTATTCACAACGGTATCATAGGGATTTACATGAAAATTTTTCTATAAAACTTATTTTGGACATTCATGATATACACAAAAATTATATATTAGCAAGTAAATTTGGTTTTGAGGGCTCCAAGTAAACAAAAATACATACCAATCTGCGTTCTCTGATACGTCGGCGTCAACATGTAAAACAACAGCGAAATATCAGTACACCGCAACACGAAATATCTTTCCATCGAGTACAGCGTTTATACAAAGTAAAAACAGCATCGGTTTCTTCCCCATCAAAATACATCGTAAACAGTTAATGTTTCTCAGGTCCCGTCGCTGCCACCAATTTGTAACGTGTTTCGGCGTTTATTTAATATATAATATATAGTAGTTCGTATCAGTTTCCTGAGACCCGAAGTTACCTCAAACACATACACACTGTGTAAACATATAAACCACTGAAGATATGCTTCAAACTATGTGTTTGAGACTAATCACCTTATTTCTCAAATTGTCAAATTAAATGAGGCTTGATTAAAGCCGAAAATTGATTAAGATTTTATGTCACCAAAATTATGCTGAGAGATAACATGAAATGCGCACGCAAGTCAAGAGGTCACTATTTAGAGAACATGGAAATTCAAATAACTACACACTCCAAACTGACAAAACACGTCAAATATAGCTTGTGATACTGTCATGGCATCACAATTCGGTAACGGTACATTGTATACAAACTTACTAAACATGTCTATTGCGAAGAATATGCATAGTTGTGCTCTTTGTGACATAGGCAATGGGCCATAAAGGTCGATTTGCCACACTCGAAATGGCTCTAATGGAGTACTATACGAAATAATGCCAGATTTTGTGTGAGCCTGAGTCATTTTTCTCGCTTGGCAATCGTGGCATGACTGAACATATTCACTCACAATAAATGGTAGTTTGTCAAAATAGAAATTTTTACTATGTAAATCTACTGTATTCTGGATACCTCCGCGTCATCCCATAGGAGAGTCATGCACAATTTTGATACAGGTTTTATAAGTATTTTAGGCAACACCAATTGATATTTGGGTTTATGGTCAAATGTTCGCCTACATTTTGCATTTCTCCTACGATATAATCCGCAGAGCGTAAAATTAATCTTCGGGCTTCACGTTGTAACTTTGGCAAAGTTCCTTTCTCTAGATAGTCAATAAGTGTTTCAGAATAAGTTCATTGTATTGTAAATCTTTAATACTATCTGGACTGAAATCACATTGTTTGAATAAGTTAATACCTTGTTTCAAATGTTCATCTTCGGTAGTATGATCAGTTTTATCGTCGGTCTCATTTTAGCTTTCACCAAACAACATTTTGTGTACAGCGTTGAATTGTATATCACTTAGCTCCGACACGTTGGTGATTTTCAGCCACTCTTGTGTATGTGAACTGTTGTCAATTCCAATTATATGGTCCGCGTGTTCTGTAAGCACTTTATATTGTAGACTATTTAATGGTTCGGAAATGCTATAATTTCCAAACGAAAGCTGCGTATCATGCGAAACTGAATCAAGTCCAGGCGTTGCACTAGTAATGCACTTTTCGTCCTGTGAATTCTCAAAATAGGAAAGAATACTAATTACATATGAGGTAAAGCAATCTTTTCCATCATACAATAACGCTACATTTAAATCTGAAATCTGCAGACTGACTATTTTCTCCTCCTGAATGAAAGCACTATTCAAATGGCACATTTCGGTATTCGCTAAATGATATGTGGAAATGCTATCATTTCCTACTTTCAAAACGGAATCATCTTCTGTATCCGCCGTATACCCTGTATCAGAATCACTTTCATTGGGAATTACACTCATATGATTTTGTTGTATTTCTTGTATAATTTGCTCCCCACATGAATTAACTTCAATAATATCGATGTTTCCAGTTTGTTCCGCCACATACGGAAAATACGGATCGGATTCATTCGGACTTGAAATGCAGTCGGTTGCGTCAGATTTCATGCATCTTGATAATGCACCCGGGGCTTACATCTGTGCAGCCGGTTTATAGCAGATTTGGAAATTATATTGTTGGAGAATGGCCAACCATCGTCATAAATGGCTCCTTTCAGTTGTTTTTTGTATTAATGGACGGAGCGCCGCATGGTCACATTCTACAACGAAATGGTGAGATTTCAAATAACTCGAACGATAGGTTATGCTGGTCACAACGCCAAGTAGCTCTAGCTTGGTTGGTCCATACGATTTTAACCAATGGTTCAGAACTTTCGAACCAAAACCCACAACTCGAGTGTTTTCGAATGTTACGTTGTTTCCCGGATGTTTCTGATAAAGAACATAACCTATCCCTTTTGCGCTAGTGTCTACTGCGAGATAAAATGGGATGGCAAACTGTGGAAATGCTAAAACTGGAGAATTTATTAAACGATGCTTTCGTTCGTGAAGTGCATTATCCTACTCAGTTGTTCAATTGAAAACGCTTCCTTTCTTTAGCAATTTTGTCATAGGTTGCGTACTAGCACTATATTGAAGAATAAACTTTTTAAACCAGTTGAATAGTCCTAGAACTCGCCGTAATTGTTTAACATTTTTAGGATACGCAAGAACTTTTTGCAAAGGAGCACTTTTTCGGATTAAGTTTTAGTCCGGCGTTGCGAAAACGGGTGAACATGTCTTTCAGATCTGATATATATTGCTGGAATGTCTCTGAACACACCAGAACGTCATCCAAGTAACATAGGCATGATTTATAGGTTAGACCACGTAGTAATTTGTCCATTAACAGCTGAAATGAATTTGGTGAAGAACTCAAACCCATGGGCAAACGTTGAAATCTAAAGGTTCTAAAGCAGGTGTTAAAAGCTGTGTATTTTGAACTTTGAGGGTCAAGCTCCATCTGAAAACATCCCTGAGATAAATCAATGGTTGTGATAAAATTCGGAGTGCGTTCTGTAAAAGATTCCGTAAGTTCCTGTAAATAGGGTATCACGTAACTAACATTTTGTGTCATGGAATTTAAGTACCTAAAATCACAGCAAAAACGGAAATGTGAAATACTGTCCTCGTGACTGTATGGCGGACCTTCACTTTTAAATTTTGCCCTTTTTGTCACCAAAACTACTGGACTAGTAATTGGTAAATCTTCACTTGGATCAACTGTACAAATTATACCTCGGTTAAGGAGTTCATCAAGGGGATGACCTAGGACCCTCCTTTTTATCGGGTGATAACCTGTATTGCCTTTGATATTTAGGCTTTGCGTCCGGTTTCAGTATTATCTTGTGTCGTACAAGATCGGTAAATTCTAAACCAGGATTATCCTTAGTTACAAAATATCTTTGTTTTGGTATAGGAAATCCTCAAGTTCCGTTTGGTCAGTGCTAGAGAGATCTGATTCTGCGAAACTATAATTTTGCAAAAATTCGCCAATATCCTGAGAGTCTAACACTTTATCGTGTTGATCAGATTGGTCTGATGAAATTTCGGTTTCGGTTTTGAACAGATTAATGTTTTGAACTTGATGCTCATTACTGACTGGCTGTAATGTATAATCTGGTGACATATGTGTAAAATGGGCTAACGGTTTTCCTTTGTGTACTATAACAGTCATTTGTCGGATTTAAAATTTTGATTGACACTTGTTTGTTTTTAGCTATGGAGACAACGGCTTTCGAAACTAATATGCCTTTACACAGCACATATCTGCTTGAAACACATAGCCCTTGCATTCCATAAAATCCATAATGTAACTTTCCCCAAAGTATAATCTCTAAATTAGGGGGGATTGCAGTGCGCTTTGTACAATAAATGTTCGAGTTCAACGATACTGGCGTTTTATTACTGAAATCAAGAATAATTTTATTCTCAGTTAGATATTCTGTTTCTAAAATTAGAGGATTGGAACTCGTTTTAAGAATGTAACACATAATGTTTTGATGTACATCGGATATTGTCATTTTAATCATCGCTGTTCCAATGACATCAATTTTCTGATTATTTGCAAGTACAATAGCATCTTTTATACTAACAGTAATATCACTTTTCTTACTATTCGAGAGCGACTTATAAAGTTCCTCAGAAATTATATTCACCGAACTTCCGATGTCGATGAGTGCTGAGATTTTCAATTTATTAAAATGTACAGTAGTATATAAAAATGACGATCCCGAATTTAAAGTACATGTATGATTTTGATCCGTATCAGTAGTATCAGAACTACTGGGTGAACTCGATTCATCCCCGTTATGAATATTATTTACATTCCTATTTACACGACACGGAGATTGACTTCTAATATGACTGGCACTTTTTCCTGTACTCCTGGGAGATCGTGCCCTGTGGCCCCCATGTTGTTCCGGTTTCCCTGTAAGCTGTAGCAATCTTTGGCACTATGACCCCTTTTTGAGCAAAGTTGACATTGAATAATATCAATTGTCTTTTGGACATTTTTCAAAGTATGACACTGGGTCGCAAAGTGTCCAAACTGTGAACACAGCTGACACTGACTCTGAGTAGAAGGGTGACCTTTTCCATTCCAATTCCAAGTTCGCCTTGCGTGACCTGTTGCATTGCATTTGAAACACGCTCCAGTGCTACGTGGTTGTTGAAATTTGGGCTTTCTTTTGGTACAGGTCCTTGATTTTCATTAGGCCGATTTTTACATTGAAACGTTAATCCTTTAACAACGTCTGTTAACTGATTTATTTGAAGTTTCATATCAGCAAGGTCGTCGGATTGTGATTGTAACGTTAGCGGCAGCAACGGTTGGGTCATGTTCCCTATAATTGTATGCCTCGCCGGTTTTAGCAATATATGTAGTTAAGGCCTCTGTCGTATCATTTGGTTTTGATGCCCGAATGTAAAAAGCAAGCTTTTCTGGTAAGCCTTTAATGAACTGGGCCATGATTTCGTGTTCTGGTTTTGACAAAAGCTAACCCTTTTCAATTAGTAGACAGTAAAAGTCTTCAATGTTCTGTCCTGGTTTTAAAGACAAGTTGTGGAAAATTTCATTTTCAATTTCAACCCATGGATGTTGCCAATCAACTCTCACGTATTTGTCAATAAACATGTTTTAGCATCGTCCCATTTGGTTTCTGCATTTGTTTTTAAACCATTATACCAGGTTAAAGCTGGTCCTTTCATGTGTAAATGGAAAGCTGCTTGTCTACGGCTTTCATCATCTTCATAATCTAGTTCATGCAGGGTTGAGAAAGATTCGAATTCTTTAAGAAATGTCTCCCCCCATTTTCATGTGGGTAACCCGAAAAATGTCTACATGTGCCTAATTTTTCCATTTGGGCAAACGACGTCTTATTTTTGGTTTTACGGGAAACTAGAATTTTCAAAACTTTGTTGATCAAGATGTGGACTTAAACCTAAACTATATCGAGTATTTGTCTGGTTTTCGGGAATATAGTTTGTATGAGTTGGTGTCAAATATCTATTTACAAAAGACTCGCTAGTGTTTATTGGGAAATAACTTGAGTTTGTATATTCCTCTCCTTCACTCTCATATAAATTTGATATATATTTACCAGACATCAGAACGAAACACAAGCGAGACAAAAATGGAACTGTGAGAAAGACAATCCTTTCTACTAACAGTGGGCTCCTGGACCACGAATGTTTGATTTCATAAATTGAATACGGTAGACAACATAGATGAAAAACCCGATTTTGTTTTATACTGTGAGAAAGGCAATCCTTTCTACAAACAGTCGAAGACTACACATGTTTCTATGGTTTATTACCAACACAATTGTATATATATATATGAAATAATGTAACAAAGGTACCAGTACATTTATTTATATCAATCTCACCTCGGTAAACTATTCAACAACTTTTCACAGCGCATAGCAATCTTTATGGATTAAATTTGTAAATTGAATTAACCACAATTTTGCCAGTATGTTTTCGGGGTGAACACCATCTTTTAACAACGAATAATTTATATTGTACGATATTGTTGTACTTGTTTTTCGACGTCTTGGCTTTTGCAAATCTTCTGAAAATTTTGGAGATATTACATGCAAAGGTCTGTTGGTATCATTAATGTAAAAATTCACAGCATCAATTTGTTGTTTAAGAATATAATCATCCTCTTTAAATGAATTTTCCTCTTCGTAACCTTGATGTGCATTAAACTCATGTATTGAATAAACTGGTAATTGTAAAAATACAAGTTTAACTTGATTCCCAAATTGTTTGACAAATTGATAAATATTTTTCGAATCAGAAATAAGTTTGTTGACGGCACTGTTATCCCTGGATCTAAGATAAATAAAATCACCTTCTCTTTTTGTCAATTTACATGTGCCTACCCAAACATAGTGTTATATTATGCAATGTATTTAATTCTCTCTCCAAATTATCCTGTAAATATTGTAATCTATTTTCCGCTGTAGCTGAGGATTTACACCAGAATTGTATAAAACTTTCAGGATTTACTTTTACTTGTTGTTGTAAGTTAAAACCTTTACTATCGGCTAGCAAAACTGGGATGCGTACTGGTTGTCTTAAAGGGGGGAGCCGTAGCTTATCAATCTGGTTCTGTAATTTTCGGTGATAAAACGTATTGCTCTTTGCTAAATTGTATGAAAAAGGCAATCAAATAAAATGTAAAAGTGTTTTGCATCAATTTGCAAATGTCACATGGTTGACAAATATGGCGGCCAAAATTTCAATGAAAAGTTTTTCACTTCACATGCAAGTCGGATAAAATTCGAGCAATGTACGAACGATCTGTGAGTTGGGGAACTTGTTGAGATCGATAGCCTTAATTCTCCACCATCTAAAGTGGCACTTCCACCTTAACAAATAAATAAAACAAATATTTCTGGAGCGCAATTTTATACGTCTGCTCACAATCAATTTTACATGCAAAGAGACAGATATATCATATACAATACAAAATGACATCGGAACGGAACCGTTTCCGGACTTATGAAATAAAATGCAAATACCATGTGAGGATAGATAATTCCAATATATATGTCCGAACTCCTAGACCATGCCATATTGTAAGCGTACTTTTATTCCGGTGTGTAGAATTTCCGATGAGAAATTTTACACTAGTGTTGTCTATCCATAAATAGTGCGAACTTTAAAAAAACACAGGTAAGATTTGCTTATTATGATTAGCACACATGTTTATAAACGCGCTAATCACTCAGAACCAGTTTTCCTATTGTTGTCACCCGTGCTTTTTATTTAATAGCATCTCATCAATTTATACTAATATTATAATGACAAAGATTAAATATTAAAATATGGAGCAGGAGGATTATTTTAGGAGCTGAATGTGATGATAATATGAATTTCGACATTGGATTAGAGGAGATGTTACAACCCATTACCAAAGAGACCTCAAGTAGACCAAAACGGAGTAGAAAAATGAAACAATCTAGTATTTATGAATATTATTGTCCTTGACATATATGTACTCAACTGTTCAAAGGTGCAAAGTACTGTATTATGAATGTACTATTTATTGTTTGAATTGATAAATATTTAAATGATTTTGCATAAATTGATATACAATTTATTATCACATCTATTAGAAAAAGGATGACACTTAAGGTAGTGTATTATTTCCTTGAAGAATAACTGCACTAGGTAATTTTTTCCAGGATAAATTATACTAGTGTATTATTTCCACATAACAATTCATTTTGAAATAATCACTTCAATATTTGTTAACCCCCCAAAAAGCCCATGCCCCATTTTTATTATAGTCCCCCTAAAAAAATCCCTTTTAAGAGTGTTTTGGATACACAATTAAACAAAGGATAATTTACACTAAGCATGAAAAAAAAACATAGTGCAATAATTCCTCTGGAAATATTGCATAAATTGATATACAATTTATTATCACATCTATTAGAAAAAGGATGACACTTAAGGTAGTGTAGTATTTCCTTGAAGAATAACTGCACTAGGTAATTTTTTCCCGGATAAATTATACTAGTGTATAATGTCCACATAACAATTCATTTTGAAATAATCACTTCAATATTTTTTAACCCCCCAAAAATCCCATGCCCCATTTTTTGCATAGTCCCCCTAAATAATCCCTTTTAAGAGTGTTTTGGATACACAATTAAACAAAGGATAATTTACACTAAGCATGAAAAAAATAACCTAGTGCAATAATTCCTCTGGAAATTATACACTAGTGTAACTTGTCCTCTGGAAAGAATACACTGGTGGAAAGAACACACTGTTACAATATCACTATTTAACACTTGTAATAAAAATGTAATAGAAGATGAGATTCATTTTTTACTTCAGTGTCCATCACTGAGTCAGGAAAGTTCACTTTTGTCAGTGACCTTTCCTCTAGATATCCAAATTACTGTACTCTAGATAACAAATCCAAATTTATTTGGTTGATGTCCAATGAGGACAATTATGTTAATAAAAAATTGATAAATTTAATAAATGACCTATTCAGTGCTAAACAAAAGCCAAATATGCTTTAGTTGGGTGACCTCTGATCATGAGCTCTCCTCAATAGGCGAGCGATAAAAAAAAACCGATAGAAAATAGGGAGCAAGTGTGAGTCTCAAAGTGTTGTCTAATTATTTTTATTGTCAAATGAGAATTATATGATCTCCTTTTTATGGAAGTTATAATGAGGGTTTAATAATTAAATTTTAATTATATATATGCAATAAGACTTGGGACTTGCTTTCACTGGTGTCTTCAACCTATGCCAACATTTTGAAATATCATATTCAAGGTATGCCAACAAACATTGTATTACAGGTGTTTATATAGCAATTAATGACATTTACAGGTATGTAAATTTGGAAATGCAGTTCTCAAAAGTGAAATTTATTATTTAAAAAAAAACAAAGCAAAACAAGAAACAATCTAAAAATATAAGAATAAATCTGTTAAAATTTAATAACTTGAAAAAAAAATGATTAAACTTTTGTAAAAATTTATATATAAAATAAAAATCTGGTAAAATTACACAAAAATCTGTAAATAAAAAAGATGAAAATATAAAATTTTTGAATAATTTAAATAAACAATAATTAAAAAAAACAAAAACAAAAAACAATCTAAAGATATAAGAATAAGTCTGTTAAATTTAATAACTTGAAAAGAAAAAATATTTAAACTTTTGCAAAAAATTATATTTTTAGCAATTTGTAATGTGATTGTGTATACTGATTGTTTTTGGTTATTTTGATAAAGTATGATAAAAAAAAATATCTGTCCCTATAATATCTTTAATTTATTTTCATGAAGTATGATAAAAAAAAATATCTGTTCTTGTAATATCCTAATTTATTTTCATGATGTATGATATAAAAATATATGTTTATAATATCCTATTTTATTTTCATAATGATTGATGTTAAAATATATGTGCTTATAATAATATCCTAATTATTTTGATTAAGTTTGATATTAAATATATGTGCTGATATACTGATTTTTTGTTTGTTATTTCCATAAAATATGATTTTAAAAACTAACTTTCTACTTACTATTCAATAGAAATTAATTACACTAATTAAGCATGACTAGTCATGTTTATATAACAATTAACCTATTCAGCCTATGCCAACAATCTTTCTTATCTGTTTATATATATTTTTAAAATGTTGGCATAGGTTGAATGAACCCTTTCATTCATACACATTATAAAGGACATCTATACACCAAACACTGTATTTGTTGTCTCCCTTTACACATTTCCTGAATGTATTATTATTACTTTTCTTTTTCTTTATTATTTCTCCCCTCGGGATATTGTTGTTTTTTCCCTCTCCAATCAATGCAATCGATAGTAATCAATTGTATATCTTAATTCTCATTGTAATTGTTCTGCTCCTTTGGGGCGTCGTGATTGACAAAATAAAAGTTGTTGTTGTCGTAAAAGGCACAGGTACTTGTGGACAGGACCCTATGTTGCCCCCCCCCCCCTTTTTTTTTTTTTTAATAGATCCACAAGTACCTGTGCCTTTTACAACAACAACAACTTTCTATGTATCACCTGTATACTTTATATTATGTCAGAAACCCGGCATGGATAAAAACTACCGTTTGATTGTATTCATTGTATATATGTCATACAGTGATACATAGAAAGTTGCAAAATGTTGTTTATATGAAAAA
The DNA here is from genome assembly GCA_963383655.1 of Bathymodiolus septemdierum. Lineage (NCBI taxonomy): Eukaryota > Metazoa > Mollusca > Bivalvia > Mytilida > Modiolidae > Bathymodiolus > Bathymodiolus septemdierum. The sequence goes on along the minus strand of OY726523.1, from coordinate 47,411,639 downwards.
AAGTCGCTGTTAAAAAAAAAATAAGGGGGGGGGGGCAACATCTTAAAAAAAAAAAAGAAAAAAAAAAAGGAGCAACATAGAGTCCTGTCCACAAGTACCTGCGGTAAAAGGTAGTAAAAAAATGGACATGGAAATTTAAATTTTCTTGATGGATTTTTTTTTTTCATGCTTAATGCTTGGTAAAGCTCATTGAATATTGTTTTGACCAACAGATATTTGTAATATTAAAGTTGTCTCGAAAGTACATAATGTTTATTTCTTTAGCAGCAGTTGTCAATCAAAGCAGTCACTTTACGTCTATTTCAGCTACGTCACTTTGAAAAAACTTAATGGGTCACTTCTCGAAATCTGATTTGTCGAAAAAGTAGGTTATAATTTTCATCTTCCTGGTACCATTTAGGACCATCTCTATTATATGAATCAAGTCATACTTATCATTATACGATTGTTAATTTCCTGTTTTTGTTTTGCCAATTTCCTCTCCATATTTCCTCAAAATTGATTCATATCAATCAATGTGTGTCATTTTCATATAAATTCCAGTTAATTAGAGGGCTGAGGTATGTAAACATTTATCTTTAGAACTATCCACAGTAAACAAAGCACAACCTCGTTTAGCATGATCGTCTCGTGTGTTGTCAGATCAAATGAAAGACGGGGTTATGGGTTAGGGTTATGGCGTTTACACGGTGTATATCCATAACGGAACCTTTCTGCTCAAATATGCGTTACGCGATACTTTGGGAATAAGTAACGGTTCTTTTGTAATGAAAAGGATGCCAACAAGTGGGAAAGCCACATAATAATGGATAATTGCAAGGAAGGAAGGTAAATATATCGTATATTTTGCTCTCATGGAACTCTCTGGTGTATGATTCAATCCAAAACCAAAAACCATTCACATACGTCTGCTGAAAATGCGCTTCGCACGCTTTCCAACGAGATGACTGTCAATGTAAAGTAAAATTTCGGACATATCTTTTATGAATATTTGCTTTTTTCCACCTTTTAAATCTCAAATTTTAACCATTATTAAAAGAAGAAACCTAAATGTACCAACTCCTAACCCAGTCTTCAGTTAGTAATGCATTAAAGTCCATTAAATTCGATTTTTAATAGAAAAGATTCGTAACGGCACCTTTACGATTTATAGAAAACGTGTTAAAATGTGGCACCGCGACCTTCGCGACTTGGAGGCAACGGACCCTTTACGACAAAAATGAGGTCAAGGACAAGTGCCATATAGCAGACTGACATGTACTATCCTAGACCAACTTCCATACCAAATATCAATGACTTCCCATTTGTAGTCTTTCAGAAATTTACCTAAGCAGAAAACTTTAACATGTCCATTCAACCATAAAAATGAGGTCAAGGCAAGGTGACACATGTCTGACTGACATATACACCTTAAGATGAATGACTGGACCAACAATAACCATCAACCTGGTAAGTAAAGATGCAGAGAATTCAAACTTATCATAAAAACTTTACATGTCCACTCAACCATGAAACTGAGGTCAAGATCAAATGCCAAATACCAGACTGACATGTACTACACTAAACCAACCTCCATACCAAATATCAATAACTTCCCATTTGTAGTCTTTCAGAAATTTACCTAAGCAGAAAACTTTAACATGTCCACTCAACCACGAAAAAGTCTGATTGAAATATACACCTTAAGAATAATCATTTGACCCATAATCATCAACCTAGCAAGTATAGTTGCAGAGAAATCTACCTTATTATAAAAACTTAACAAGTCCGCTGAATCATGAAAATGAGGTCAAGGTCTCATGTCATATGGCAGACTGGCATGTACTATCCTACACCAACATCCATGCCAAATATCAATGACTTCCCATTAGTAGTCTTTGGGAAATGGATCTTAGCAGAAAACTTTAACATAAATGTTTGTACGCATTTGTCTCGCTTTCGCGACTTTTCGCAGCTTGTTTACAATATCTCAAGTTTAGAAATTTATAAAACTAAGGAGTATCTCCCTCATGGAAAGCTCTGTCCTTAACTGATTTTGACTTCACTTTTAGGCCCTTAATGTTATTTGTTCTCTATCAGCCCTTACACATCTTTTGGATTTTGGTCTTCCTAGTGTTTTGATTTTATCTGCACTGATGAGACATAAGTTCTCGAAATGGCCATTTGCAGAACTCAAATTTACTTCAATTTCGATACTTTTGTTATTTTATACAATGGTCCGTTTCCTACTGTATATTCCATCAGTCTGCGATTTCGACCCACTGTGTCTCGACCACAGAGGCTTGTAGCTGCAAAGCCCTATACCCCCTGCCCTTTTTGGAAAAAAATTCATTTTTCCCTTTCATTGTTTTTTTCACATTTTAGAAGATAATTACCGAAAAGAAAGAAGAAATAAAATTTATATCTCCTCTCATTACATCTTTCTTTTTGGGAATTTTCGTCTTGAAATGTAAAAAAGAAATAATATAAAAAGGGAAAAAATGAGTTTTTTTTCAAAAAGGTGTGGGGAGTAGGGCTTTGCGGCTACAATCCCCTATGCTTTCGACAATATATATATTTTATAGATATCAGAAGTCAGAAAAAGGGTATTTTAGTTACATTCTGCATTTCAATTTAATTCTAACCATAAATATTGTAGGCGGAAGTAAAATGTGGAAAAATATTTCCGCAAACAAACCCTTAATTAACCTGCATTTACTAAGAAATAAAGAGTTTATTCATAAGTTAAAACTGTTCTTACAAAAACGATGACGGGGTTTAATAAGGTGCTTCCTGATAAGGAAGGGAGCAACTTCCTATTTTTTACGGTATCCTGGGGTGTGCAAATATATGAAAGGGTAACAAGTTTTGTAAGCTTATGAAACAATTATATCAATTTGGGGGCAATTTTTCTTCTTTTTCTAGTAAACAAATGGCCAAATATAGTGTATATTATACCTGTTTAGGAGATATTAATTTGGGCCAGTTTTCAATCCTTCAGACCGCCACGATATAGCTGAAATACTGCTGAAAGTGGCGTTAAACCCCATTCAATCAATCAATCAATCATTCAGTGGTACACAGTGGCGGATCTAGAGGGGGTGGAGGGGACGTTCGCTCCCCCCTAAAAGAGATACTACAGACCGCGGAGCATGCTGTTCCGTTGCCGTCATGCTCCACGGTCTGTAGTGTCCAAAAAATCAAAATTGGCCAATGAAAACGTTCAAAATAACTAGCTTGCACCGAGTTCAAAGTGTCCGCATCTGTTCCGAGTATACGAATACCCGGCGTGATAAGGAAATCAGGGAAACTCCAGATAGATAATTTCAAGTGACATTTCCCTTTAATTTACACTCACTGCTTAGAAACTATTTTAAACCTTTTGGAGAAGATTCATGCGTTTTAATACACTTCATCACATTCACAAAATGCTTCAAAATTGTTGACGGAAAAGCTTCCTAAATACTCAAAACCCATGAGCTTCCGGGGTGCTTTGCCTCCCGGGGCCCCCTACCAGGGCTCTGCCCTGGGCCCGCTGGAGACCTTAAGCGGTCCCCAGACCTCTCGCCGACTTTCGTTCCCCTAACACAAAATCCTGGATCCGCCCCTGGTACATCCCCGTAAAAAGTATGGTTGTTACCCCTCCTCCCTCCGGTTTACCTAATTACCAGTGCAAGAACGCTTTGAATATTTCCTTTGGCAATCCCGAAGGTTGCAGTTCCACAATCATAAAGATCCGTTGCTTTGCAGAGATGATTTTTTTTTCATCATTATTGATTTTATTATACATTAATTGGTTTTCATATTTGTCATGGCATTGAAATGAACATCCAAGATATACTCTAGCTAATAATCAAATAACAGAATACTGTTAAATTGATGATATAAGACAAACTGTGAGATGAAAACGTCTTTTCAATATGTTGATGCGGTGAAAACTGCAATCGTTTTTATACATGCCGCTTCTGTGTATGAACAGATGCGATAAATCTTGTAGAAATGGCAAATGTAATAATAGCTGAGTTCCGTGACACTTAATATACAGTTCCTAGACATCTTTGATCGTATTAAATCGTAAAAGTAAAGGGACCGGTTTTTCAACTTACCTCAAAAATCTACCAAGGATCGCGTAACGTCGATGTTCATCGCGAAGGTTCCGTTGTGGATATACACCGTGGTTTAATGTCCTTTCAACAATATTTCAGTTGTGTCATGGTGGTGAGTTTTATTGGTAGAGGAAGGCGGAGTGCACACAGAAAATCACCGATCTGTCGCAAGTCACTGACAAACTTTATCACATAATGTTGTATCGAGTACACCTGGCCGGAGCGGGATTCGAACTCACAACTTCAGTGATGATAGACATTCATTACATAGGTAGTTGTAAATTCAACTATCGTACGATCACGACGGCCCCTAATTCAAAGGCTGTAAAATTGGTATTTTTTGTTTCTCCTCTTAGCACGCATAATTTCAGAGTATGGACAAAGACTGTATGGCTCGAAATTACAATAATGTGTCCGAGTGGAGCAATTTATCTACCCACAGACTGCTGTTACAGTGCAATTAGCATGTTGATCTAGAACAAAGGACAAATAATGTCTTGTGGAATGATTTTAATTTCAAATTTAAAAAAAACCCATTCAAAATGAAGACCGTCTAGTGGAATTAATGCTCAGTGTTCTCGTATCGTATGTGGAGGATGGAGGTGTCGAACCATGGTTAAAACCAAAGATCATTAAATTTGTGTTTGCTGTACAAAATTACGAGATTTCTACATGGACATTCCCAGACATGTTTCTCTTTTATTTACGGTTCGCTTATTGGTTTTTTTTTCTGTATGTCTGCTTGTCTGTGCGTGTGTTCGTGTGTTTATAAACATAATAACAATAGATTTATTTTATTTGAAGGTTAAATATTTCGTTAATATATTTCAGAACAATGGTTTCTCAGCTTGGAACTTTACTGATCGTATTTGGATTTTGGAAATATGGTAAGGAATATTGTTCTATATACCATATAACGAAGTCTTTGATTGGCGGTTTCCCAATTGTACATTCCGAACATGATATAATCAATTTTCAACTTTTTGTCCGCATTTTGCACCTTTGTAAAATGTAAGAATGAACAAATAATTTGTTTTCTCCTTTTTTTTGTCTACTTGTAATAATTGATAGAGTAAGAATATTATTATTATTATTATTGACCTGATTATATTCTTGATTACTAAATAAACGTTAGAGAATACCAAAATGGACATTCCAGAGACACTGACAACATAAGGTACACAAGACGAAGAAAGACACAGCACAATATGTGTTGGACACCACTATGCGCAAACAAACACAAATAACGTAATTGAAACATGAGCCCTCCTACAAACAACTGGAGGTAAAGATGAACTGAACAAGTATTGCTTTCAATTTGTGTGTAAATGTCGTTTTTTCCCTTAGGTAGTAAATGATCCTTTCTATGACGAAGAATATAAGTGCGTTATCAAATTGACCAAACTGAGGAAAAAAATATTGCGATACCCTGTCAAATCCGACATAATTGTTTGGTGGATTTAGATTTTTGATTTTTGTTGTTTAACGCCACTTTCAACAATATTTCAGCTATATCATGGCGACCAGTTTTAGTGGTGGAGGAAGCCGGAGTACCCGGAGAGAACCACCGACCATGGGCAAGCAACTGGTAAACTTTATCACTTGTGGCTGCGAGTCGAGTGAACCCTTTTTTGTAATTTACAAAGCCAGGCGCGAACCCACGCCGTATTGGTGATAGGCTTGTATGAGTTGTTAGATCCAACGACTTAATTCATTGAGCCACCTGGGCCCCCATAATTGTTTGATTCCGCGTAATGTCTGATTAGCCAGATTTCAATGTATAAACAAAATGTCCATTATGAAATAGCAAGCGTCAGTTCTGACAAAAACAAGCCCATAGAAACATATTGGATTTGATTATTTCGTGCACGTTGTTAAAGCAACTTTCTTCAAACTCAGTTGATCACAGACGGTTATATCGAGTACACCTTATCACATCAGAAAAGGGAAACCAGAATTTGTGTAGTCGAAATCTGTAATCGTAATCTTTTGTGACGGATTACATTACAGAGGTAAAAATAATAGTGTCGATTGTCATTTATTAAGATCCAAATGAGGAAAAACAAGCCACGTCGACATAAATCTGACTAAAATCACATTTACCCTCCCCCTTTAACGTCGTGGCAAGCGAGAACTGAAGAAGCAACATTACGGGTCACATGCGGGTGACCCTATGTCATGAATGTTTAATATGATAAATACCTATATTGACCAATCGTATTACTCGCAGCAAAAAAGCCGATTACTTTTAACTTATAACCCTTTCATTGTCACCTAAGCGCGCCATTTTCATTGGACGGTAACAGGCTAACTCGCATGTGACCCGTAATGGAGTTTCTTCATATTTCCCACGACGTGATATGCCAGTAAACGGGGAACAAGCGAGAGACGTGATTTTAAACAGATTGAGACGACATGAATTTATTATTTATATTTTAATAGGGTTTGCTTCTGATAATATTGAAATGTACATTAAACCAAATACCACAGCAGAAGTTGTCTGCCCTTATAAAGAAAATGAAAAAGAACCCATAATCTGGTGGAAATCCAATAACATAATTGGTTATAGAGACACAGTGATTCACGAAGAAGGGAAATTTACGATTTCTAATAATGGAGCTGGGAAATCAATGCTTGAGATAGTTAATTTCAGTGTTCGTGATGAAGGCATGTATAGATGTATAGGTAAAGATGCATTTGAAATATACTTCAACATACATATGTGTGGTAAGTAAAGCAAATTACAAATTTTAAATTTTGCTAATATAATATATTTTTGTTTTATTGTAGACTTTTCCGAAATAGTTAACTCATAACTCTTCCTGAGCACCTCAAACTCTTCTTAATTTAAGACACCTTTTGTCCAAAACATTTATGCAGAATAAACAGTAATTTTAAATTTATACACCTATGGAATAGTGTACTAGTTTATTAAAGAAGATATATAAAAAAAATACCACACCATTAGACAGTTCCAACAACTTTTATTAATCGAATTTTTTTTTTAATTTTATATGGAAATTACAAGATATCCATTAACAGTGAGTTGTTGTTGCGGTATTTGATTTTCGAGTAACAATTTACCTCCTTTAGAATACCAGCCATTTGGTGCTTTTATAACATTTTTTTTTTTTAATATATAGGAAATTTGTGTCTTTGTTTAATAATATAAAGATAATTTGATCATGTTTTAAAGCAAGCTTGAAAGACAAACTATCCTGTTGTTCAGTGGTACTATTTACCTCTCGTCAATAATTAAATGGCATCATGTCATGTCGATGTTAGAAAAGTTGGAAGATTTCAAAGGGGTAATCGGAAGCCGTAATCGAAGAAGGAAAGAAAACACATGACCAAGAGAAAAACAACAAAGGAACAAACAAAACACTACACAGAAAACTGAGCAACAAGAAGCCCACTAAAAACGAAGTGAATTCAGGTGCTCCGAATGGATAAGCAGTTCTTGCTCCACATGTGGCACCCCTCGTGGTACTCTTGTTACAAATCGGGCGATAAGTCAATGTGCTAAATAGCTTACCATTTGTTCGATATCATATTACAACAAAACGATCATACAAAAAAGTATACATCGAAAAAACATTGTGCTTAAACGTTATATATCATATCACTTTAGAGTTTACTAAGGAGAGAACTCCGTAAATCTAGTTGAACTCGGTAACGTTTAGCTTTATATGAAGAGTCTGTACTATCAAACGAAGCATAAGATAGTCATAGCATTTTTATTGCTATCATTTGGTGGATACCTCTGTTGGTGGACTTTTAGTTTTCGAGGTTTAGTTTAAACATATTTCATTGTCTTATAAATGTACAATTGGATTGGAAACAAGTTATATCATCTTAGTACACCCTCTCCATACAATAATGTTGTACACATAAATATGAAAATGACAGCAAGTTAATATATAATAAATGTATACATAAATATATTTGATAAACAGAAGTGGTGGGGAAAAAAGGGGGATTGAGTGCAAATGTATGATATCATGAGTACAGAGTATAATTTCACATCACCCAAATCTATTGGTATGATGTATATATTTTTGTACATTTCCAAACAATATTAAATTGTTTTCGCCTGTTAAGTTATCAGAGCCAAATAATAAGTTTTCAATTGAGATAGGAGTGTATGGTGTAATGTTCATAAGTTCTCGAGGATATTATCCGTCCAGTAGTCAGTGTTTCGTCATGATTAATTATATATAGTTATTATTGTAGTTTACGGTTCTTTTGCAGAGCATAACTAGTATTACAAATGAGGTTCATCTTCCTCAGATATATGTGACATTAGCTGATGTTGGCTAGTGTGGCTACCCTGTTTACACCCTTTGATGTCTTCCTCACAAAACCTTTTAAATTATTGGGCTATCCAATCTTTTAATCATGAGCCAGCCTGATGAAGGTGGTTCCGTGTGCATTAAGGTAGATATCCATGTTAATATTATATTGGCTTTGGTTGTAATTGAATCTGCATTCAATTTGTACTTTTGATTTCATTTTAATATTTTAGCTATTTGTTAATTGATCAATTTTTTTTAATGAGGTGTTACCGTTTGTGCTCTTATGTTTCTAATAAATACGTAGATATCTAAATTAGTGCGCGCAACGCGTTTCTTTATAAATCTTTGGGAAAAAGAAAACCAAATGGGATAAACAGGATAACCAAATCGGCTATGGTCAGTTATGCATGAGGGAGGGAGAAACTCAGTTTTAATAATAATTATATTATTTAGGAACTGCGAATTTCAAGAAATATATCTAATCAAGCCTAGGAATGCATTTTGTTTTTGTTTTAATAAGTTCAAATCACAACCAAGCTCTCAACTGTATTTTCAATCACCATACTCTCCTATTGAGCAAAACCCACCATTTCGTCACAAACTAGCATGTTGATATTGCAGAAAAGCCACTGGAAATGAATCTGTTCAGTGAAACTGACAACAACGCAAAGAATGAACATCTGAAAAATGTTTTGTGCACTGTTGACGATACTGCTGTATCTACTACTCAAGTACACAGCAGTGTGATCACAAATGAAGAATCAGCAAACATCTGGGGAATCTTTCAAAATGTCACGTGTTTCGTTTTGAATATGGATCAGTGTATCACAGCAAATATTACACTTCAATTACATCTGAAGAGTAAGTAATGACATTTTAATTTCAAATTTTTTATTCAAGATACCGATAATAAAAATTAATCGTATTGTAAAATATTTCAAGCATCAAAACAACGACATTTCAGCGTTGAAATAACGCCAATCTAATTAAAATTAGATTTTATATTGCCCCCTCCTTTTTCTAATATGTCACGCACCAAGATCTAACGAAATCGACATATATAAGAAGGAGAGGGTAATTTTAATTATATTGAAATAATGTGGAAAATTAACGTCGGACGTAGTAGCAACGTTGGTTCAATGTTAACATGACGTTTTGTTCCTTATGTGGGTTTTTTTTGGGGGGGGGTTAGCAAAAGCAATTTATAGAATAATAATAAATTCGAGATTCGTAACAGTAGCAATACAACAAATTGTATTACTCTGATACTGTTAATATTATTTCTATCAACTTTATTCTTTATGAAATGGTATATTTTCAGGGAGGGAAAAAGAAGATCCCAATAACATCGTTTCAGGAAGTGAAAAAGAACAACCCACTAACAACTCATTCCATAACATAGCTTACGGAAACTGTAGTTATCCCGTATCATGTGATTGCGGATCACTTTTTTCCACAAACACCGCAAGACATATGTACAAAGGTTGCTTTAAAAAATGGAATTTATTTTTAAAGAATTTTGAGTCATCAGATTACTGTGATTGTGTTTTATATATACACAAATGTCAACGACAGGTCACGAATGGAAGTCATGGTGAGTACTTCGCTTTTGCATTGTATAATTATGCGCAACATGAGAATAAACTCAAACCTATTACCAAGCCTTAACACAAACTCGACTTAAAAGTACTACATGTTTATTCTTTGAAATACAACGTTGAACTTCCTAATCTAACATCTAAGAAGAATTTGAAGACACCAAAGGGGCAATCAGAATCCGTAAATCGAAGGACAGACAACACAATGGTCAAAAGAAAAAGGACCAACGGACAAACGATAATCTACAAAACATTACAAATAAACTAAAGATCAGACAACACGAACCACACTAAGCACTGGCAGTGAACTCGGGTGATCCATAAGATTAAGTATTCCCTGCTCCACTAGTGGCACCCTTCGTTAAAAGAGAAGATACTGACGAATCAAGTTTTTATTTATTTTGACATTGTAAAGTAAGAATACAGCTTGTTGCGGTCGAAACTGACAAAATATAATTATAATTACCAAAGCCTAATCCAATAGTGAACTGTAACAATGAAATACAACGTAAAGTTAGGGAAAGGGTTGTAGTGTTAAACTTTCAACAATATATCAGTTATATCGTGGTGGTCAGTTTTATTGTTGGTGGAACCAGTGTACCTGCAGAAAACCACCGACCTGTCACAAGACTCTGACAAACTTTATCACATGTTGTATCGAGTACACTTCACTATGAGCAGTATTCGAAATCACAAATTTAGTTGTGATAGGTAGTTATATATCAAACTACCATACGATCACGACGGCCCCAACTGGTATCGAATGAGATGAAGAGAATGAATATCATGGCGGACTGCCTGACTACTAGATAAGAAGGTAAAAATGTGCATAATATGAAATATGAACCAATACATTGTACTATAAGCTAAAATTATTTTAGCTTATAGTACAATGTATTGGTTCATATTTCAGAGAAGATTGTGTATTTTGCTTCATATTTCAGAGAAGATTGTGTATTTCACTTCATATTTCAGACAAGATTGTGTATTTTGCTTCATATTTCACAGAAGATTGTGTATTTCACTTCATATTTCAGACAAGATTGTGTGTTTTGCTTCATATTTCAGAAAAGATTGTGTATTTTGCTTCATATTTCAGAGAAGATTGTGTATTTCACTTCATATTTCAGACAAGATTGTGTATTTTGCTTCATATTTCAGAGAAGATTGTGTATTTCACTTCATATTTCAGACAAGATTGTGTATTTTCCTTCATATTACAGACAAGATTGTGTATTTTGCTTCATATATCAGAGAAGATTGTGTATTTTGCTTCATTTTCAGACAAGATTGTGTATTTTCCTTCATATTTCAGAGAAGATTGTGTATTTTCCTTCATTTTCAGACAAGATTGTGTATTTTCCTTCATATTTCAGACAATATTGTATATTTGGTGTCTGTCCTGTCGATTTCAATTGCGATGCTGGTTATACTTACTGTCATTGGTGTATATTTGATCTTCATGAAAAGTGAGTAAAATATCAAATCATCTACCTATGTACTCCGTGTCTATATGTATATATCATCACTGCACTTGTGAGTTCAAGACAACCTTGTGTGATCAAGTTTATCAGTGGCTTATACCAGGAACAGTGTCTCTCACGGTGTACCATCGTTATGTCCACTATAATAATTTAAACTTACCTCCACGATGTAGCTCACATATTGTTAAAAACAACCATTACCCTGCAAGTCATTGCCATGACTATTGTATACCAGATACACTCATTGCCATGATTTATGTACAGCTGTCCATAAATACATGATAATAATTTACCATGACAAACATTTAACAGTGATGCAGACTGTTTATCGAAGTTGTCCATGTTTATCTCAAACTTTAGAGAACATTTTGTGTTGAACATGCTTTAGATATTCGTGATTTAGCGTCTGCTACACTTCTCAAAGGCATTGCAAAATAAAATAACATTTATGAAGAGGTTTGTTATAAGAGTCATTTGACATTTATGGGATGGATTGTTTGTCTTCTGTTCATCCGGTAGGTTTGAATTCAATTGAGGTTAATCCGACCTCTCTTCTTTTTTCTTTCTTAAGCTGTCAAAAAGTGTGAATGTCACCAAATATCAAACCGAAACCACAGACTATGCAGATTTGTATTTGTTAAACATATTTATTATTTTTATTTAAGAGAAATTTTACTCTTACGATTCGCTACGATTTCCGCATAAAAACGATGTTCGGTTCGTCTTTATCCCCAGTTGTTGGTATGAGGATTCGTGTCTTATTTATGTTTTTTTTTGTGTTTGTTTGGGCATTGTGGTGTCAAATACGTCTGGACTATATGAGTAACATGCCGGACGTCTTATACGAGGCATGAACTGCTTACACTTCACGAGTACCTGGGTTAATCCCCGGTATTTGGTGGTGTCTGTGTTTCTCATCTTTTTAATTTCCTATGTTGTGTTATTTGTTTTGTTTGTCTTCGTCCTGTGTCTTGTGTACCCAATGTTGCCAGTGTCTCTGGATTTTGCATTCTTGATTGCCCCTTCGGTTTTCTCCAACATTTCTTTACACTTAAGACTGGGTAGGTTTAGTCGTAGACTTACGAAAAATTGTCCATGCACGTACGGCTATCGTAAGTTTTTTTTTGGTGAAACTTATCATGATCTTAATTTTGCATTTACAATAAATAGTTATCGTAACAAGCTTTGTGAAAGGGCTGCAGAATTATTTCGTAGTAACGGATAATAATATAAATATATGATGTAAGTTTTTATTCAAATGAAAGAAAACGAGATCATCTCTAACCCTTAAAGCCTTTATACATTAAATACACATTTATCATATAAGGTTTGGTTTGGTTTGCTTATGGTGTTTAGCGCCACTTTCAACAATGTTTCAGCTATATTGTGGCGGTCAGTTTTAATGGAAACTAGAGTATTCGGAGAAAACGAACCTTACTGCCGCAAGTCACTAACAAACTTAATCACCAGTACACCTCGCCATGAGCGGGGCTCGAACTTACAACGTTAGTGGTGATAGGCACTGATTGCACATGCAATTATAAATTCAGCTACCATACGACCACGACGGCCCCTATCTTATAAGGTAAGTATTACTGTTCATAATATATGCGACTGCATCCAAGAAATACCGGAAGAAGTTCTCAGCAGTTTCACTGTAACCCAACTTATATCTATATCTAAATTACAACAAATCACGAGGGAACCTCAGAATACAGGTAATATGTTCTCCTCCTCAAAGGAAGTAGGATGGCTCACGCCTTATTTACGATAGTTGTGTTTGTTTGGGTACAGTGGGGTCCAACTTGTGTTGTGCTGTGTTTTTGGTTTGTTTTTCTGCGTCTTGTGTACCTCGTGTTACAAGTTTCTCTGGGTTGTCCACTTTTGATTGCCCCTTCTGTATTCCCTAACCAACTCTTCGATATCAATATCAGAATGCGTATTTAGTATATGTAGGTTAAATTACTTGGTGGAATACGGAGCCGTCATGGTCGTGATCGTATGGTAGTTAGATTTAAACTACCTATGAAATCAGTACCTATCATCTCGAATCCCACACAGGCGGGGTGTACTCGATACAGCATTTTGTGATAACGTTTGTCAGCGACTTGCGACAGCAATTTCACAGCCTAGTTATGCTACAATACAACCAGGATCAGTATTAGGTATTTGTTAAAAACATTAATATCATTTTTAATCATCCCTAGTTATTTGTACCATGGCTCATGTCTGATTTGTGTTTTTTGCATATAGTGGTGTCAAAGAAGTATTGATCATATGAATAGCATAACGGGTGTCTTATAGGAAGCAGGAGCTTCCTACTCTTCGTGAGCACCTGGGGTCACCCCCGGTTGTTGTTTTTTTTGGGGGGGGGTTGTGTTTTTGTTTTTGTTTTATTTTGGTAGGGTCCTATTATTCAACTTTTCTGCTTACTGTGTTGTGTTTAATTGTTTTGTTTGTCTTCACCCTGTGTCCTGTGTCCAATGTTGTCTGTATCTCTGGATTGCCCCTTTGGTTTTTTCTAACGTTTATTCGTTTATTTTCGTCTTCTATTCTTATATTTTCAATAAAACACGAATGAAATTTCTAATGAAGACTCTTTGGAATTGAACCGTTGGGTTGCCAGACTTTTATTTAGGTACAAATGTATTTCATTATTGTATTATTTATATCGTAATCAAAATGGTGTTTTTTTCAGACGTAGCACCATTGCAGTCTACCAATGTTAAACCACAAATAATCCGAAGGACCAATAATTCAGCAGGCATCAGATCCCATATTCAACAACAAGAATCTTCGGTATTATATTTACACACTTATATTTATAAATTTATATTAATTATAGAAAAATAGTCATAACTCAATATTTATATTTATATTTATATTTATATTTGTATTTATATTTATATTTTACTAATTGTCATTTGTGATAATGGTATAAGTAGACACTATTTTTAAAAGTGCAGGAAAATAGTCTGTTGTGATTATAATCGCTAAAGAAAATTTATACTCAGCTAACTACACCTTTTAGTGACTCGCCATGATATCGCTGGAAAATTTCCCATTTGGCATTAAATAACAATCACTCACTGACAGACAGCACAATGCCCAAAAGAAAAAGGACAAAAACACAAACATCGATCTACAAAACCTTACACAGAAAACTAAAGATCGAACAATACGAACTCCACTTAAAACCGAGAGTGAACTCAGGTCCTCCGGAAGGGTAGGCAGTTCCTGCTCCACATGTGGCACCTGTCGTATTCCTCTTGAGGAAAGGACCAGGTTGTGAATACGAAAAACGGAACATATCACTGGTCATTTGTGACACAGATACTCCAACAGAATAGCCAACATCGGCTTAGATCACCTATACCTGAGAAGTTTAGATTTAATAATATCTACATTATTATGTGAGTTTAAGGTAGCATATCCAACATAGACAGTGGCCGCCGTGGTTGTGATCGTATGGTAGTTGAATTTACAACTACATGTACAATCAATGCCTATCACCACTAAAATTTTGAGTTCGAACCCCGTTCATAGCGAGGTGTAATCAATACTACATTATGTGATAAAGTTTATCAGTGACTTGCTATAGGTCGTTGGTTTTCTCCGGGTACTCCGGTTTCCTCCACCAATAAAACTGCCCGCCACGATATAACTGAAATATTTTTGAAAGTGGCGTTAAACCCCATAAATCAACCCAAAACAAAATAGACAATATTTTGTATATGACATCAATCGTTTTAGAAAGCGTCTTTGATGAAATATGAATTCTTACACATGTTTTACCCATGCCATCGCACCTGTATTTACGTTCGTTTTTTTCGTGGGGGTTCGTGTTGCTCATCTTATAGTTTTATGCGTTGTGTTTTTTGTTTGACTTCGTTCTGTGTCTTGTGTCCAATTTTGTCTGTCTATGGATTGTCCATTAGATTACATTAGCTGAATATACGATTTATTTAAAATCTCAATTTGTAATTAATCAAGTTTTTAATTTAACAGGGACACAAGTCACTTGAATACGTAGATCCACCAAGCCAAGTCGCAAATTTTGCATTCGTGGAGAACGCAACAATGCACCGTAAGCAGATATAGACCTGACACCCAAGGCCGACCCTCTTCCTGACAGTGAGTCAAGCGATAGCAGTGATGACGAAGATATAATAAATGTGCTTGTCAATCAAATCTGACTTTGAAAAAAAAATGTTTTTGTATTTCGCTGGTGATATTTAAGGTGTTGTACCATGAACATTTTGCACAGAAATTACATGTAAATATATTGGTTGTGGAATCAAATCAGAAATATCCATATTCTGAATGATGCAAACTATTGTCACACATACCAGATTCTGAAAACGGAAATTATCGCCAAATATAACCATTTTTCCGCCCATTAAAATTTTATGTATAATATATTTTTATATATTTCTATAATTTTTCTATATTTTGCATTTATATTATAATTTGTATTTAATACTAATAAACCATTATATATCTCGTCGCTTCCTTAGTGTGTCATTGACACCTCTCGTTCGGCTGAGTAAATGTTGTTTAAGTAAGCAATAATCAGTAATTACATGATGGCGAGAAAAAGTTGATGATGTCCGCTTTGCACTAGATCAAATTTGCTCAGTTGGATTTTGATAGTGCTACCGCACTGAAAACATTAGTTCACGGGTATACATGTAGGTCCACTCAGACAACGTTTCACCCCGAATCCTGTTGGGGCCCCTGAGTCGCTATATTTATATATATATATTATAATTGTATAATATTATAATATACTAAATATACAGCTTTATTTATTAACTTATGATTTGAAAATCGGGGCGAAACGACCCGGGGCGAACGGGAATCGGGGAGAAACAACCCATATCAATTATCCCGACTTCGAAACATCCAGTCTTTACTCTTCTTCCTTAATGTCGTGTTCTTAGCAGAGAAGCACAAAAATATATATATAAAAAATAATAATTTTATTTAGTCTTTGGTTTTATCTCGACCCCACGATCTACCTCACTGACCAATGCCGTCAATGTTTTGTACTGATGATCAACAAAGTATAGTTTAAATGTGCATAATACCTTGACCCCAAATGCTAGAAATAGAGAAGCATAAACCAGAGTTGAAACCATTCTCGAAATATAGAGGTACACACAACAGTGAAACCATGATTACCACCAGTCCTTTCCGCTATTTATCAAGGTTGAAAATGTTAAGCCATGTCCCTGGACACTGGTCGACTGGGTGACACCAGAAACACATTATTCATCTACTCATTGACAACAGGATCATTCAGAAAACTCATCTGCCTATGATTGGGGTGAACTCAGTAACATCATGTCCATGTAAAGAAATGGGGAGAGAACCTCTGTCCCTCAACAAGGGGGTATAATCACTCAAACCCTGTGTCTCCTCTTATCAACAGCAGGGCAAAAGCAGTCAAATTTAATTCTTTCGGATCACTGGGCGAAAATACATCCTAGCACATTGTATTTGACAATAAATGTTAAGACTGTAATGAAAGTCTTATCTGATAAATATTTGAATACAAGAACATGGAATCCAAATATTGTTTTTTCAACATGGCCAGAATAAAGATCAACATGATATTCATATATTGTATTCATCAAGTATGATAACAAGTGAAAAATATCATCAATATAACATACAATGTACATGTAATATAACATTAGTTTCACGTTAAACAAGGGGCCTCTGTGGCCCTGATTGTATGGTAGCTCTATTTACACATATCAATGCAAACAGAGCCATTAAAACATAAAACACCGATAATATCTGGTGCTCGTTGGCGAGGTGTTCCTGATACAAGCTTATGTGATAAAGTCTGCCATTTAATTATGAAATGTGTGTGACCTATCATCCCGGTAATCTGGTTTTATCTAACAACAAAATTGACCACCGTGATATAATTGAAATACCATTTGCACATCCAATTAAGTCAACCCTGCCTACGCTGTCACCTCTATTAAGCATCCACCTGTATTAAAAGGACATCTTTGTTTGTTCTTGTCATAGAAAATTTCATATGAATTGAACCTCTTTTAACAGGTTTGACTGTATCTTGTATTTTTATAATGAACATGCATGCAATACATTAATGCATATTATGCACATCTGAAGGCGGTAATCACCAATGAGTTTGATATTTGATATTACTTTATCACATATGATAGTTGGGTTTATGGCGTTTAACGCCATTTCCAACAATAGTTCAGTTATATCTTGAATGTCAGTTTTATTGGTTTCGGAAACCGAAGTACCCAGAGAAAGCCATCGACCTTCCGCAAGTCACTGACAAACTTTATCACATAATGTTGTATCGAGTACACCTCGCCATGAGCAGGATTTGAACTCACAACTTTCGTGGTGATAGGCACTGATTGAACAGGTAGTTGTAAATCCAACTACCATATGAGCATGACCATGACAGCCTCCAGAAAGTCTATTTGGGTTATAGATCCATAAGTTTTATACTCTCTGTATACTGACAATGGTAACATTATGTTTTTGAACCAAAAATACTGTTAATATACATGTATAGTCCAACATAATATGGCAATCTTTTATTGGTTAAACAACTTTGTATTTATCAATCCTTTGTCCGAAAATTAAAATCTATTTACAAGATGTCGACTGATTTTTAAGTATTATGACGTTTAAAAAAGCGCGGGAAAAGCTACCATATTTGTTTTTGCTTTTGAATTATATTATCAACTTTATCAGTAATTTTACTGTTGAAATGTAATTGAAATACAATGGTATGCAAAGGGATTTGTATCCAATAAATAGAAAAATAAAAAAAAAAACAAATATAACATGCTTTACTTAACATAAGCTAAGAACAAATGAAACATCTTGGCTAAAACATCAAACATGTGTGAAATCCAATCAACTGAAGTATTTGTGAGTGGATTTAATGCACTATATGCATTCTCTCATTTATTAAATAAAGAAAAATAAAAAAAAAACAGGTGAAAATGAAGAACGATAATATAGAGACAACGTCAATAAAAGACAAAATGAGACGATGGAAGACAAACAAATGAAAACATTACACTGAAAATTAAAAGCAAATGAGCAACCCCTACACAAAATATAAGTTTGCTTGTGTATAAAGGCACACTGAAAGGGTAAACAGTTTTTGCATCTTGTAAGACGATTTTTGTAAGCGAACAAGCATGGGTAGTTTGAACAGTAGGCATACATGAATGATACTAGTATAAAACAAGGTACTATTTATCGAGATCTGTGGTATACAACCATGTGAAAACAAGTTTGTTTCTAATTACATAAACATAAGAGTAGCTTCAATATGTTCCAAGAAATGTTTATTGTTCAGTTACCTGACTTGTGTCCTCTCTCAATGTATGCGTTTGTGCATTTGTGCACCATTCTGACCCTTGGCAGAAGCATAAATCTGTACATGCAAGGTTTTCCTCGAAGCAAGCACATGATTTTTTGCATGGCGATGTGCCATTACATGAACATACAAGATCTTGCAAAGTGTCTGCTGACATCGGTCCTTCAACATATACCGGTTGTAGCGAATCCTTTCCTTTTTGCCCTCTGTATTCTAATGGTGATGGAATATGGGGTTTTGCAACATGTGAGATTTGGGTCTGAAGGGATGCCCGAAGACTATGCTGTTTCAGTGCTGCTTCAGAGGGAGTAATCTGACCAACCGTGCATATCGACTTGTAGCAATGTTCATACGCCATTTGTTCATGTCATGATTAGACATTTGACAGTTTTTCCTTTGATCATATAGCCTGGTAACAAATTTCCTGATCTTGTAAATATTTCACGTATATTAGTAGGGAAATCAAACAGACAGTTCCAGAAACACGTCATGGATCTCTTCGAAGTGGTCAAATGTTCTAAGCAAGTGAATAAAGGTCACTACATGCATAATTGTAAGGGAATAAAATACAAGTGTGAATCCCCTGCCAGCCCAGCCCTGTTGAATTGCTTTCCTATCAACATTTGTTCAACTGTGTTAGAGGCATAAACATCAGTCAACCAACAAGTCGCGAAGGCCTCCATCTGCTCACAGCTTACCTAATAAATGCGGGAAAAAGTAGAGAGACTATGAAAACCATCTAGTCTGAGGATATGGGGCTCAAAGATACCAGGCCTTGACCATTTTACTTGCTGGGATATCGCATAAAGTTGTTGATCAAATGCTTGGATAGTATGCTCTTGGCCAGCGTAGTTTGACATATCAAGACATTTTTTCATAGCTGTAGATACTGTGCACATGTCTGTCGGTTTTGCATCAATAATTGGAGGATATGCAACATCAGTAACATCTGGCATCTTTTCCGATAACAAACAATGGAATCCTGTTTAGTAAGGTATTGTTTGGGTCATGGTTTCGCGATGAATGGGAAACACGATGACATCTCTGAATACAAGTCTAGTGATGATCCATAGTACGTTTTCCGTTGTAACAGGATATAATTTTGTCAAACTCATTTGTACGCCGTGGTGACGTTACGCTAGATTTTGGCTTGGTGAAGGATACAGCATCGGTGAACGAGGCGGTAGTGTCATCAGTTTAAGACGTTCTGCACATACCGCTAGTTCGTCCACAGATTTGAATTAGAAGACAGCTCTTGCTAGAGAGTGGAATGTGTTCTTTCCGTCTACTGTTTCGACGTTAATGTCAATGTTATCTGAACCCTCTTGAATCAGATGACCATCTTAGGTTATGGGACGAATCCCAGAAGGAATGTACCGATCACCATTAATATGTTCAAGTTCATGGTTTACGACACTTGTTTGGAATCTATGCAGTTCTGTGCAACTTGAACACATCCCGTTGTTATTTGGGAGTTTCAGAATTTTTTTAATCAAACCGCGATATACTTGTATGGCGAGGCCAAGATGAAGAGGCGTAACATATTACGACTGATGACCACTATGTATTCAATTTGTTCGTAGCATGTTCTCAATCCATCTGTCTGCATTGCAAGAGTAATGTCACCAGCATTGAAAGCCTTGTCATTTGTAACCCAATTAAGTAATTTTATTAAAGTATTGGGTATAGAATGAAATGAATGGCTGAGAGATGTATCCGCTGGTGTTGGGTCATGTTCGGTAAAAAATTCTACTTTCGCAATATCATTCCGAACGATTTTGGCAATACTGTGAAGGAGCTGGTCATCAGTTGGTTCTTTGGATTTCGCTCTTTCTTTAAAATGTTCCTGGCTGGTCGTATGAGTCATATTCGAGTCAGATTAATGATTTGGAGCGTCCAGAATACGACATATTCTTTCAATGGACTCCATTTTCTTAAGTGTTTTAACATTTTTGCACGTTTTATTGTTACAAAAGATACAAACATTCCAATCGATGGGACCAAACTGTGAGCGGGTTAAAATAGTAGATACAGTACTGTGCTGATTGGAGCCCGTTGTACCACATTTTCTGCCGACATAGACGGCAATGTTATGCTTGCTAGTGTACGACTTACAGCAACTTATGTCAGGGTAAACCATTTTGATATCACCAGCTTGTATTTGATCCAAAGATCCATACTCATATATAAATGTATTCCAAATTTCACCCGAGCTCAGAAAGCTTGATTTGCTGTTATGAGTGAATATATTAACTTCCTCATCACAATATCTCTGACAAATTATTCATTTCTCGAAGTTGATTCACAGTTTAGGCTACTTTGAACAACTGGGCCGAGTTTTACTGGACTTCCTCATTTTGACATTTTCCGAATATTCTTCAGAACCTAATCCGATATTTTATCGTGTTTCAAAAATTATACACACCTATATTTATAATTATAACTATCTTTAATCTAATATTTCGTTTATTTACGATTACAAAATATTGCAACCTCTTCAAAACTTCGCGGACAACTTACAAAAACCAATTAACACCGGATATACAGATACATGAAAATAAAAAATAGATATTAAGCAGGGTGAATTTGGTGCACGTGACACTCGTCGCAACTTCGGCTGATTCCGTACCTTCATCATACCTCGTCCGTATTACGATAGCTCCCATTGGAACTACTTTTGGAAATCTTCAATGAAGGAGGTATTAAAATAATTTCACTTTCGAATATTTGTCAAATAATAATATATTTTCATTCGTCGCAATGTCGGCTGATTCTGTACCTTCATCAAAGACCAATATTTTTTAAAACAAACTCATCTATTGTCGCCATTTTAGAGCTTATTCGCCGTGCGCAATGTTTGATTGAAGTGATACATTCTTCCGGCGAAGAAATGTGACGCGTAGACGCATATCAAATACCGTATTACAGCCGAGGTATTGAGGGAGAGAAGCGGACTCACCCGAGGTTTGCCGATTGGTGCACGCGACTGATCAAACTAAATATAGTGACCGAGTCGGGAGGTAATGAGATTCCGGAAGAAGTTTTAAATCCAGGATTTTGTAATGTGTGTTTTAATCGTCTCCGATAATCATTTTGATTGACGGTAATAACAACTTAATGTTTATAAGTATGGAGATAATACATCAAATGCATATTCAGTATGTCAATTGTTTAACAATGTGATATAGATATTTTTGTATATTAAATAGAAATGAAAACCTAGTGGAACTAGAAAATAAAGCGACATTTCACGTTTTCATTTGATATATTTTTTTAACATAGTATTATTTTTTTTATTTTTCATACATTATGCATAATATTGGATTGATAGAGTTTACATACGGTAAAATGAAATATATTTTCAACCCAGTATTAAAATGCGAATCGATTTATCTAGCGTATCTTCTATTCTATTTTATATGAAATGTCGTAACTAAAAGTAGAATTCCCAAAAATGGCGCGATACGAATTTTTGACGACAGGTAAAAATTGCAAGAGGATGCATTTAGTTATTCATATGCCAATTTTCAGCCGAATAGTATGAAGTGAAATTAAACTCTGTTAATATGCAATTTGTTCTCACTTTGTCACTGCACTAAAAGGACTATAATCTGAAGTGTTATATGTTAACTATTTAATTCAGGGCTATGGTGTTTAACACCAATTTCAACAATATTTCAGCTATATCGTGGATGTCAGTTTTATTGGTGGAGTAAGTCAGAGTACCCGGCGAAAACCACCCACCAGCAGCAAGTCATTGACAATCTTTATCACATAACTTTGCATCGAGTACACCTCGCCATGAACGGGATTCGAACTCACAGCGCTATTGGTTTTTAATAGGCACTGATTGCATAGTAGTTGTAAATCCGATTAACATACGATCACGACCACAACGTCCCCTACCAGTAAATTGAAAACAAATCATATCTTATAATATTTGCCCCTTTTATTGATCCCTAATTTCATAACGACAAGGGAAATAACTCTTAGTGATAAAACTGGATGAACACCAACAATCGTACAATATGTTATTTGTATTTAAAATAAACAAGGCACTTATAACTAGACCAATCAAAATCAAAGAGAAAAATAATATTAATATTAATAATATATGGTTTTTTTCAATCGTACACATATGTGTGAAAATGAATTTAAATAAATATATGTAATCACAGTTTATTAACTCTAATCAGATGTCCATAATACCAATACTCATTTTATTGGAGAGAAAATTCTTTGACCAGGTTATTGTCAGAGTATTATACACAATAACTCATACAAGTTAGAGTATCACATGCTGGTAGAGTGGTCCACCATCATGTACTTCTGACCACAAGCCTAACACCACTGACTGAGTTGGTACTTAGATACACACCTCAAATATTAACGTTTCCTAACTCCTACCAAAGGACTGGGATTTTCCCATCATTTTGCTTTATATTTCTGGGTTTTCCTCCCCCCAGAAGTCTGGTAGTCACAATACTATTGAAAGTGACGATAAACACCAATAAATCAAACTTAAAGGTTCCATTCTTCTTTTGCAAGGATCACATAAATGCATACCATACATGACCAATTACGGTAAGTATATTTTAACCTGTCTACACTTAACTAGAGGCTCAGTGGACTGAGCCTGTGTCGCTCACATTTCATTCTGCTTTGGGGAAACTTAATACAGAACCTTCCTACCAAGTTTCGGTTCATTTGGCTAAGCAGTTTCAGAGAAGAAGATTTTTACAAATCGACCAACCAGAAACAAGAATTGTCTATGGGAGCCATGTTTGTTAACAGATCGGGATGAAATTAGCAATCCTTATAGAGGACCTTCCATAAATGCTTCCTACCAAGTTTCAGTTCATTTGGCTGCGGGGTTTCAGAGGAGAAGATTACAATGTGAAAAGTTAACGGACGACAGACGACGGAAGACAGAAGACGTGAAACCTGTCACTTTAAACAATATGTTATACCATTAGTTGTTTAATTCTAATAAGTACACCAGGAATTGTGTTTTAAATCAGTTGATATGCTGATATCCAGTAATAGTCGGCCATAAAACAGGAACATCGAACGTTTCCCATTTTTGAATACATAATATTTCCGTTAAAATTATATTTTAATTAAATTGACAATGGTTGTGTTATTAGAAGACACTTCCTGATTCATTGTATGATTTATTATTTAATATATAATTTATTGTATATGGTATACATGTTTCAACTCTTGTTGATATTGGGCGTCATCGTATAATAGTTGATTTACAACTTCCTATGCAATCAGTGCCTATCACCACTGATGTTGTGAGTTCGAATCTCTATCAGGGAGAGGTGTACAACATTATGTGATAAAGTTTGTCAATGACTTACGACAGCTCGATGGTTTTCTCCGGGTCCTCAGGTTTCCTCCACCAATACCTGAAAATTGACCGTCACGATATAACTGAAATATTGTTGAAAGTGGCGTTAAACACCATCAAGCAAACAAAAAGACAAATCAAATATTCGGAATATATATATAATAATAATGGAAATGTCTAGTAATGACAACAGCATCGGTGGCGTAATGGTTAGCGTGCTCGTCTAGAGTGCGATAGATTGTGGATTTGTTGCTTTTCCTCTAACCACGCTGCATTAAAGAGAACGTGCAAAGACTGGTTAGTTCGGCATTGTCATAATGTGTCCAAGTGGTGCGACATGTCAATCCGCGGACTATTGATTCAGTGAGTTAGCACTATAAAAAGCAAACTAAGCGTGTTGGTCTAGTACAAAGCGGGCCTCATCATCATCTCATTGAAAATTTACTTGTTCTCGCTATAAATGTGTATTTATCATTGAAAGTTATTGTTCCAACATAATGTAAATGATTATAACAATGGTCAACTTACCTCAATCATTGGTAACCTCAGTCGAGCTTGTCTATCCTGATTAGGTCCTGTGTTGTACCTGCTTCCAAAGACTTTTATATGCTATGACTTTCCAATCTTTTGACTGTTGGTACCTGATGGAAGGTATTCTCGAAAAGCTTTGTGCGTACTAAATTAAATATTTATGCTTGTATTACTATCGCTGGGTCGATACCTGTGCTGGTGGACTATTAGTGCCCGCGGGTATCATCCATCCAAGAGTGAGAACTTCGGCGCTGTCTTAGAATTAGTTATTTTTTAAATTTACAGTTGATAAATAATGTAAGTTATTAGATAAACGTTAGAGAATACCTAAAGTGCAATTATACATAGACAATCCAGAGAAACTGGCAACATAGGGTACACAAGACGAAGACAACAAAATAAAAACAAAACACAAATTGTCTTGGACACCAATATTCGCAAGCAACGCAAACAACGTAAATAAAAGATGAGCCGTCCTACAAACAACTGTAGGTAAAGATGAATAAGGGTAATAACAAAATTACCGAACTTCGAACAATCTTACAAAGGGAAAGTCAAAACTCATAATTATATAAACAGACAAAATCAGTCAACAACCGGAAAACTGTGAAAACCGTAATGACCCTGACTTGGTACAGGCATTTCTAAAGAAATGGTGGGTTGAATCAGATTTTAAGGCGCCAAACCTCCCGCTCTCATTACGGTTCATCGTGTTTATGCAGAAATAGTAACGAACATCTCAGAATGGAACTAATACCGTAAGATACATAAGTTTAAGGTCAATCTAACTGACATAGAGGTAACGTTATTTGATTTTGGCTATCCCGTGTAGAACTTTTGATTTACTTGCCCCCAAAGAATTTTAAATAATGTTGCTTTCCGGTCTTTTGACCGAGCGTACCTGCGGAAAGTTATTCCCTAAACGTGTCGTATGTATTAAATTATATAATAATGTTTGGATCGATGTTTTTGCAGGGGTACTATTAGTCCCCGAGGGTATCAATAGCCCATTAGTCGGATGCAGAGAGATCGATGTTTTTACTGGGGTACTATTTATCCCCGAGAGTATCAATCGTCCATTAGTCGGATGCTGTTTTTACTGGGGTACTATTAATCCCCGATAGTATCATTCCTCCATTAGACGGGTGCTGTTTTTACTGGGGTACTATTAGTCCCTGAGAGTATCAATCGTCCATTAGTCGGATGCTGTGTTTACTGGGGTACTATTAGTCCCCGAGAGTATCAATCGTCCATTAGACGGATGCTGTGTTTACTGGGGTACTATTAGTCCCCGAGAGTATCAATCGTCCATTAGTCGGATGCTGTTTTAACTGGGGTACTATTAGTCCCCGAGAGTATCAACCGTCCATTAGACGGATGCTGTTTTTACTGGGGTATTATTAGTCCCCGAGAATATCAATCGTCCATTAGACGGATGCTGTTTTTACTGGGGTACTATTAGTCCTCGAGAGTATCAATTGTTCATTAGTCGGATGCTGTTTTTACTGGGGTACTATTAGTCCCCGAGAGTATCAATCGCCCATTAGTCGGATGCTAATTTTACTGGGGTACTATTAGTCCCCGAGAGTATCAATGGCCCATTAGTCGGGTGCTAATTTTACTGGGGTACTATTAGTCCCCGAGTGTATCAATCGCCCATTAGTCGGATGCAGACAGATCGATGTTTTTGCTAGGGTGCTATTAGTCCCCGAGGGTACCATCTCCCCGGTAGGCAGGCACTGACATAGTCATAGTCTATTATATATATTTATGTTTGAACGTTACAATTCCAAAATAATGTGATTTATGAGAACTAAGGTCAATCAGCCTGACGCAATCCTTGGCTTTATTGCTCACAAAGACTTTTAAATTATTTGTCTTTCCAATATTTAGACTATGAGCGTACATTATGAAGGTTATCTCAGAAAAGCACCGTACTCTATTATTTAGATATTTTGATACATATGTATCTACGTTTCTGTTATATTACTCATTCACTGCAGTATTTATAAAGGCATACTGTGCATGAATATTGAAGTTCCTATATGACACATATATGCATGTATATGTAGTGTTTGCTTGATGGTGTTTAACGCCACTTTCAACAATATTTCACTTATATCGTTGTGGTCAGTTTTATTGGTGGAGGAAACCGGAGGATCCGGGGAAAGCCACCGACCTGCCGCTAATCACTGACAAACTTTATCACAAAATGTTGTACACAGTGCCGGATTTGCCTATAAGCTCGATAGGGTCTCAAATTTTAGGGGGACTCCGGCCAAGGTGTATAATATATTTAACACTGTTATTAATGGACTTTCACACTTATGTTGTCATAATGTATACTGCACTTTCGAAGCAACCATTCAGTAATTTTCTATTCATCTGTAGTGTTAGTTATTGGTAATAATTTAATTAAGCTTAATTATTTAATACTTTTTATTCTTACCTATTACATTTTTGTAAACATAAAGTGTAATTAATTATTTTGATATTGTTTTGATTTATTGATTTTACTGTCGACCTGTTTGAGGACATGACATAATCACGGAGTGTATTATATTTATTCTACCTTTTCACCATTATATATCAGATAAGGCGAAATGGGACGAAACCTATTATATACGTTTGGGTCAACTATTTTAATTTTGAACATTTTCTTCACGGTTCGTTGATCCGCACTTAAACATTACTTTATCTTCATTGATCACTACTATTTTGGCAGTTAAATTATATTGTTATATTGTCTATACTTTTCGATTGACACCATATTGCTTTTGATGGATAACACTGAAATTTAATTGTGGTTAACAAATATTGTCCTTCAATATTCCACTTCTATTCTAAGGTCAGTTACTTTCTTTTCTGTAATTTTGATATAATACTAAATGTCTGTATTAATACTTGTATCATGTATGAATGAATTGTATGAAATTGTACGTTTGATTATGAGATATATACATTTCTGGTAACCTTTGTAAATACAATGGTATACAGATAACAAATCTGAGTGCGTTTGGGTACGAGGTATCAAATTTATAATTCAAAATGTAAAATAAATGATGAGCTTGATAGAGGTTATTAAATTACAGATTAAACCTTTCATTTTTATAAATAATATTTATACATGTATATCAAAGTTGCTAATGAAATTACAATTAACAAATGGACCGTTAATTAAATTAATTATCTTAATAAGTTTACTACTAAGAATGTTAGAGGAGTGTGCAGTGTGAACATGTAAAATTGTAAATTCTCAAATTCTCTTCAACGCAGATTATCTGTCATTTGTATGTGAATATTAAATAAAAATCTAAAACCACTTAATACCAGTAACCTTGACGATGAACTTGTTCATTGTAAAATATTCCATTTGCTCAAACAACATAATCATATGAAAGAGAAAGAGAGGATTGACCAGGAAGACTTAGACACAAAAAAACGCCCGACATTGCTTCGCATTTACTCTGCGCTTGAATTATTTTCGAAACTTTCCCCAAACTACAGGAAGATGGTTTAAGTGAATTAACGCTTGGTATATATCAAATAAAATTAACGAAGTCGTACACCAAAGAACATTTAAAAGATGGTGGTGAATATGAAGTTTTAGTGAATAAGCCGAATGAGAACTCATGGGAAAGATCCAAAGTCGGCATATCTCAAACTAAGTATGTAAACTCTCGATAAGTACGATGAAGTACTAATTAAAGGGTGGTATTATCAATACCGAGCAGGAACCCGTGTAGTAGGTACAAGTGATCATGTTGACTCAGTACTTTGGTATCTGGGATGCGCGAGCTATCAAGGTATAGTTTGGTGGAATGGTGTATTTATCTGACTTGATGAACCTCAGTTAATTGACAATGATAGTGATGAGGAGAACGTTACTGAAGAATATTCTTACTAAGTGTAAATTTAATATGATGTTAATAATACTTTAATAGAGAAAAACCTGTCTTAAAAACATAATGTGATTGTTGTTTTACGCCAATTCATCAATTTTTCAGCTATATCATGGCGAGCACAAAATAATTTTCAATGAGATGATGATGAGATCCGCTTTGTACTAGACCAACACGCTGAGTTTGATTTTTTTATAGTTCTAGCTCACTGAAACAACAGTCTGCGGGTGGACATGTCGCTCCATTCGGACACATTATTCTAATTCCGAGCAAACCAGTCTTTGCTTTTTTCTCCTTAATGCTGCGTGTTTAGCGGATAACCCATGATCAAACGCACTCGAGGCGAGCACTCTAACCATTACGCCATCGATGCGGTTTTACTTATTATGTGTATAACCTACAGCAATTCACATAATGGTTCCGATCCAACATAACATCATTGAAGACTTCAAGAATTGCATTTTAAAATTAATCAAAATATCACTTAATTGTGTGATTCAATATACGTTTCTAGATTAATATTGTTTTTGTTTGTACAAAATGCCAAAATTATAAAACAACAGATGGTCACAATTTGGTGCATTGTTTTAGAAGAAAATACAATTATTTTTAAGCATGACAATGCCAATCATAAAACCTGATAATTTAATACTATATATACATTATATACATAATATTCATCAAAACCTACGAAAATTGTGTGTGTCTTCTTTAAAGAAAAAATATCGCTTTATAACATGTTTACGAAACATTTTCACCCGGAACTCTTTGACGACAGTGTAATAAGAAGACACTCTATTTTTA
This sequence comes from Bathymodiolus septemdierum, assembly GCA_963383655.1. Classification (NCBI taxonomy): domain Eukaryota; kingdom Metazoa; phylum Mollusca; class Bivalvia; order Mytilida; family Modiolidae; genus Bathymodiolus; species Bathymodiolus septemdierum. Next base: position 47,382,194 of record OY726523.1, on the reverse strand, counting down.
GATTGACTTAGATCTACAAAAAGATGTATTTCTAAGCTCTGTCAAAATGTCTCGAAACAACATCTGTTTATTTCAAAATGTATTTCATTGCATATTTGTACATATAAATTTCTGTCGATATGTTTTTCTTACTATTTATCCACGTGACACTCATTCATTTAATATTGTTGCACCACTGGGGTGGTAACGATATAAGTATAAAAACTGGTTGTATAATCACCCTGGTAGTGGGTTATTTCTATTACTGGTAGCGTAATCTGCACAAGCTAAATGCACTGGTAAAACTTAATGTTTCATACTTGAACAACAAATAACAAGGATATAGAATAGATTATCATGACATTTATTATAGCAACAATTGAAAATTTAACAATTACAATATAAAATCCTACTGAACGCTATGAAATACCGGGACCCCCCCTCTTTGGACAAATGTCAATATTAACGTAAAGTCGCACGAACGTAGTAAAAATATATAGGTCACAGGTCGGAATATTCTATCTTAAGGGAAACGTACCAGTCTAAATAACAGAAAGAGTACTGTGAAAATAACTGATATCTATCTAGCTGGTAACGCTCAGGTTAATTGCAAGATGCTTAAAAGATGTAATTGCCCTGGTCTCGGGTTAAAGTGTCTCCCCTCAGTAGCAGACGTTTGGTCTTTATATACACAGGATATGGGTCAAACGCCGCTGATTGGTTGGTTACTTCGGAAGTTCCCACGGTAATTATTCCATAACGGGGTCGCACACAGGGCCACATAAGTGTGAGGTAACACACATGCACACTATAAATTATTTACACACAGGATACATGGCGGAAAGCATAAACACGTTGTTTGTCATGTCAAGAGGAAGGGAAAACGGGCTTAATAAAGTTGACCCTTATAGATAACAAGCCTAAGTACAATATATAAACCTAGCGTGAATAAATGAAATAGAAAAGAAAATGTGACACAGTTTATAAGGAGAAATAAAAATGGGACTGTCGTACACCCCTGGTCAAACAATGAGGACAAACTTTATCCTAACCATGCAAACATTCCCATATAAAATAACAATATACATACAATAGATATTCCCGATCACGATGCCTGAAATATAAATAGTAGTCCATTCATACACAGACGTTTGTACACGCATCCACAGGCGCTCGTGGCACGGACCACCCCCCTTTTTCTAATTTTCTGTTTACAAATTCATTTTCAATAAAATTTCTTTATTTCTTTATTATTTCATCACTTTTTCCTTATTTTAGCTTGTTCGTGTCAATATTCATACAATCTTATGTTAACATCAAATTGCATGTGTCGACCCTATATAGATACAATTACAATGTAAATTCTATTCCATTTGTAGTTTAACCTAGTTGTAAATCACAAATTAGTCCATCAGTTTTATAGTGAAGGAGGGAATTATTATTTGCTTGATAGTTGTTATAGAGTATATGTAGCATCCTTTTCACTCTTTTCATCCTTAATGAAAAAGGAGAAATTTGTTTTTAAAAAAATACTGGGCCCCTCTGAAATTTTGTTGAAGCGTATATATTAAAAACATTCTTCAAATTCATGCGAAAACAAAAATGACACCATTCGTTCATCTAAAACATTCCCGCAAAACATTTGTATGATCAAAGTTCTAAATATTAAGAAAAAGAAATACTTTCCCCGTGCATGTTTCTTATATATTTAAAGAAATAATTTCGTAAAGTACATGTATTAAATAATCTGATTTGAAAATAAGGGCCAGATTTCTAAACCGGCTTCAGCCAGCAGTGGGCTTGGGAATTTTCGGATTCCTAGGAAACAGCAAAGTTGGCTCAAAGGTGAGCAAAATCTAGAGATAACTGTAGGGGGACATCTATTTTTTTTTCAAATTGGAAAAATATAACAGACAATCAATGGGTCTTGTATGTAATAAATCAGGATTGCAATTTGGAATTCCAACCAAACCCTTTTCTTAAAGAAATGCTGGAAAAAAGTTTGGACATTATTGTTGAAGAGGTAACTACTTTATAAAAATAAAATGCAATAGAACTCGTTCCTTTGAACCAAATTCACACATGTTTTTACAGTATCGTTTGCATGGTACCCAAAAGGAATGGGAAAATGAAACCTGTCATAAATCTGAGATCTCTAAGACGTTATCTCCGGGAAAAAACACTTCAAAATGGATATATTAAGCAAAGGTCTGAATCTAACAAAATCAAAAGATTGAACGATTATCCTCGATCTCTCGGATGCATACCTACAAGTTCCAATTTTCAAAAAAATACAAGCAATATCTAAGATTTTACATTTAATAGAAAACACTTTGTTTCGGGCCCACAGCTGCACCCAGAGATTCAGAGAGATAACTTTAGATCGTCTTTAAATCATGTGGATTTCAAAAACATGATCCTATCAATTATTTAAAAATTACAGCTATAAACTACATCACTTTCTGATTTTGTTGATAACTAATATTGTTAAAATCGGACATCGGTTTACTGCAGACCAATATTTTGAGAAAAATAAATGTAGTTCTGTGTGAAATATACTGTGGAAATTGGAATCGTACGTATACTTTTGTCCACTCTCTGTAGGATTGTAAGGTGTGTTTAATTTTATTGTCCATATCCAATGGTAACAAAATCCGTAATTAAAAGTATGTGAATTTATAACTCAATCAACACATGCAAATTTCTTAGTTCCATTATTGGGGCCGTCTTGATCGTATTGTTGTTGGATTTACTACTACCTCTGCTATTAGTGTCTATCACCACTAAAGTTGTGAGCTAAAACCCCGTTCATGGCGAGATGTACTCGATACAACATTATGCGATAGAGTTTGTTAGCGACTTGCGACAGGTCAGTGATTTTCTCCAAGTCCTCCACCAATAAAACTGACAACCAAGATATAACTGAAATGTTGTTGAAAGTGACATTAAACTCAATAAACCAAACATAGTTCCAATATTAAACATTGTCTTAGAAGTAAGACGAATTTCGTAGAGCTATGCAAATAAATATATAATCTATTGCAGATAAACGTGACTGATATGATCGATTGATCATTATCACTATTCATCGTTTACCTGTTTCCCCAATAAAATGTTCGTCCATCTGATAGAACTGCCATAGGGGATCATTTTTTATCCGGTTAGGGAGTTGTAGTGAGGGAAAAACAAAACACGTGTTACCCCCCCCCCCCCCCCCCCCCTCCTCATAAGACCAAATTATATAGGAAAGTTGATTTACTTCTACAAAGTACATAATTAATAGGTATGACTTTGTCAATAGAGCATATCATTTTGATCCTAAGGATAGCGACAATAAAATGGCCTTGAGATATTTATCTATGTTTGAAACTATTCATCCAAATGAATGTGAACGTCTAAACAGTAATCATCCTTTGTAAAAAAAAAAAGAAGAGTTGCTTAGACTATACCAATTCTTTGATAATAATTATTGATATGATGATTCGAGATTCTTTTAATTTCACTGCTTGTTAAGTTTAATTTCCTACATGTTTGGAAAAAAAATCTACATTTCAATAAAGATTTCTTTAAAAAATAACCTTTAAGTACATTTTTTCTACAATGTTTGAATGATTTATTTACCCTCTTAATAACATTCCATATATGGATGATATTGTTCTCCTATTAATTGATAGATAAACGTATTGTGTTAAATTGTTTTACTTTCATTGTGTCTACATCTTTCGTATTTATGAAGATATTTCAAGAATCAACTACAAGTATAATAAACTATTATTTTATTTACATGTACCTACGACAATATTTCACAAATCAACTACTCAGCTAAAACATGTGTTTGTATGAAGATGCTACGAGAGAGGACATATTATCACGTTATCCGTGGATCTCTCTCCTGTCCGGGTGTCAGTATTTTATCTTATCGGTCAGTTCCATATTTTATGCACTGATTCCGGGTCCGGAATTTTGACAGTGATTCTGGATGCTGATTGTATGTACTTAGTCCGATTATGAATTTTATATACCTAGTCTGGATCGATCTGGATTTTATTAATACATGTAATCTAAATGCTAGTTTTATACACATTTAACTTGATCAATTGTGTATATTGGATGTCTCTGATTTTGTTTTGATTATTGCAGAAAATATGCAAATTGGGTTGATTTCGACGAAAAATAAGTAAGAAATCCTCCTCTGCAACTAACAGAATTATTGGAAATATGCAACAACTTTGTTCTCAGAAAATGATATTGATTACATTAATATATATTTAATCTATAAAATACATTAAATATATATTAAACATTTTATTTCAATAAATGAAAATTTTCTAGAGATAGTTTTAGATAAAAACATTATGTCAAAAGCAACTTATCTGTTTAAATGAAGTTTTAGGATAACAATCTCTTTTCCACACATTAATGAAATTCTGCACTTTTCCAGCTGATATATAGTTACAGTAATAAATGTCAAAATATGTTGATGAAACAGACATAAAATAACTAAACCAGACTAGTCAGTGAAAATATTCTATGATATGTAGTACATATATTATATTATTATACCTCATATATTAATTACCATAAATAGATTAATTTGATTGGAGAATGGGTAAAAATCAGAACACGCGATCACACAGGACAAAAATCATATTCCGTGAAAGAAAAATCATATGCCACCCCCTCGGAAGCCTCGCGGGTTTTCCTGCCAGAGTTATCGTTCTTTGACAGGAAAACGTCAGAGGCACTCGGAACGCATCACTTGCATGCGACCGTTACAATGACCACAGTATTTTACATGTATGTGTTTTCTTGGTTTCATTCGCGGGTTCAGGAAATATGAAAAATTATTCACCCACGAGTATTATATTCCCCTCTGGCGTTGCCCTCGGGGAATATGATACTCTTGGGTGAATCAATTTTCATATTTCTCTCACCAGCATGCAATAAATGTATATTGTTATATAGATAGATGTGAATTATGGGGATGTATCTGTGAAATGAATTCCGGTATTTCACATGTGAAATATCAGTTATTTCCAACCGGAACTACTTTTACATAACTATAAGTGAACTAGAACAATAGTAATTACTCGGCCATTCTCGCTACCCTGCAAATAACCTCGCATGCATTAGGCGTATAAATCGCACTACTTTTCACATGTCAGTTACATGAAAGTTTGATAAAGTTATATTCTAACCAATTTTCTATATTTTAATTAAAGCTTTAATTAATTTTCCATGATTAGATTTTACTTAGTATGTCTTCCATATTGGATTTTCGTGGACTATATTTTTGTGCGGCTTAGCTTAACTTAACTTCCGGCCAACAATTTAAGACGAATTTCTACCATGTACGTACGAGATTATTTGCAGGGTAGTGAGAATGGCCGAGTAGTTACGATTGTGAAATAGAAGTGTGGTGGTTACGTCCCTTGTTGTGTTACGGTGAATACACATACGATTGTTAATTGAAAACAATTCGCGAAATATCATTGTCGAATTTGACACATAACCAACATGACGTCATTGAAGACTTCCAGTTTGAAAAGTATAGATTCTACGTTATTTGGCTTCGTGTACACTTCAATTTTGATCAAATTTAACTACAATAAGTTTTCAAGGTAAGCATCTTAATTATTTGTGTGCATTGTTGTAAATATGACATGTAGAACTTCACATTTGCAAGATGGCAGACCCTTCCAGCTGAACCCCTTAGTATAATTGCTCGTAGTGAAATGAAATGTATATCAGAAATTTTGAAAGTCTATATAATAAACAGTATAACTAAATCATACATTGTGAATATCAAAATAACTAATAAGACCACTCGTGACCGAATACGCATTAACGATTAAACTCGTGGCACTCGTTTAATCCTTATGCGAACTTCGGTCACTCGTGGTCTTATTTTGATATTCAAAATCTACGATTAGCTATACTATATATAGATATAGTCATCATAGTTCGTTGTTAATCAAATTGGCTTTATTCATATAGTTTGATGATTAAAAGATTTGATCAAACTATCAAACATTGTACCGATATCGATCCAACTGTTACTAACGGACCTCCTGTTAACAAATTTAAAATAGATCACGAAATCAATGAAAAATAGTTTCTACGAACTGTTTGAAGATACCAAATGGATAATTAAGGGTAATAACAAAATTACCGAACTCCGAACAATCTAACAAAGGGAAAGTCAAAACTCATAAGTATATAAACAGACAAAATCAGTCAACAACCGGAAAACTGTGAAAACCATATTCAGAAGCCATAGCCTTTGAGAATTTTCTAAAGAATTTAATCTTTCTTATTACTTCTAAGGACCACTGTCGTGGGCAGCAGTTTATCATAGCAAAACTGTCCCAGATCGGAACTGGATTTGATTTTGCTCTCTCTGGAAATATGGAACCTCTGTGGCTTGAACTACCAATAACTCGAATACAATTTGACAATCTCTTCGAGTTCGAGACACATATGTTTTACTGTATATTGATATTGCCTTTTCTTCTTTCAGAATAGACAGCGATCTACTGTCTAAAAATTGAGTATTCAAAATAATAAAGGGATTACATTTGTTAGAAATTGTCTATCTAAACAAGACAGGCAATATCATTTTGGTTCAATAGGTCTTAAAGACAATGAATTACTTGATCATAAAAGATGTCTTCTTCATTATGAAAATTACACAAATTTATTGAGGTTGAAGGAGCCACATAAAGCTATTACATCACAAACAATTTCACATTGGATTTACATTTGGATTGTTCAGACAATTTAAATTATGTCAATGAATATTTGTAATTAAAAGCACAATTAACTAGAGCTATTTGCCATTCTTGTGCTATCAATTAAATCAGTTCCATAGACTGTAAATTGAACTTCTGAGCTTACTTTTTGTAAATTTTATCTTAGAGATATTCATGTAGAAGTATTACAGAGCTAATTATCTGTCCGACGAGTTGCGTTTGGAGAGTATCTATAGTTGAAGTATTTTATCAAGTTATTGGCGGACGGATTTTAATTTAAATATGTTTATGAATACAGTAATTAAGAAGAGGGGGTGTATGGTGTTTAACGCCACTTTCAACAATATTTCAGTTATATCGTGGTGGTCAGTTTTATTGGTGGAGGAAACCAGATTACCGGGAGAAAACCACATACCTGTCGCAAAACACTGACCAACTTTACCACATAATATTGTATCGAGTACACCTCGCCTGGGAGGGGTTCGAACTCACAACGTTAGTGGTGATAGGCACTGATTGCATAGATAGTCATAAATCCAACTACCATGCGATCACGACCACGATGGTACCTTTGTAATTAAGTGGAAGATATCAGAAAATACATAACACCACTTCATTTTGGATTTCTTTGGAATCTGAATCCAAATGTATATTTGTGACTGGTAAGTATTAAGCAATGAAATAAATTGACAAATTTGCAAACAAGTAAACAAGTCCAAAACAATTTCATCCATCCTCCCCATGTAATTTGCTGAAGGGATATACACTATGTAGTATTTGATTTCCAGCCATAATAAAGTGGGATGTACGCACAGATTATTTGGATTCTTGGGATGTTTTGTTTAGCTCATCTGAACGCTTGCAAGTTGGGTGAACCTAGCCTATGAAGATTATCTTCCGCCAAACACCCTTGGTATAAAATGTTTCTGTAATTTTCAAATAATGAAGTAACCATATTTCATGTGTTTCAGATGAACGAAATTCACTGCGATTGATGGAACTGCATTTGGTCTTTTTTATATTGTGTTGGCTTCAGGCAGCCAGCAAAGTTATTAACAAATAAGAAGTGTCAACAAACGCTGATCATTGAGTTAAGTTGTAATACTGCAAAGTATACTCATTCATCCTATTCTTAGCGTGTTTATCCAGTTGGTTGATATCACGGTGGTTAAATTTCTGCATGGAAATTTCCACCAAATTTCGACGTCATTAACGCGGGAAATTAAAAACTTTGGAAGCTTTGGTAATAGGAGAAACATATTCTCCTTCTGCTACCAGTGGATTACAATCGATAGTTAAATTTTCAAATTCTAAAGCTCTCGCAAAAGACCGAGCTTTACAATTTGAGTGGAGAAATATCGTAATCCACAGGTAGCAGTATGATCATCTATATGGGTATCTAAATCCAATTCAACAATATTTCAGTTATATGGTAGCGGTTAGCTTTAATATATTGGTGGAGGAAAATGAAGTACATGTAGAATACCAATAATCTGTCGCAAGTCACTGTACAGGAGTTGGAAATTTATCAATATATCTAGAATATCGTGCAAAATAAGGGAAATACAATGAAAAGTAAAAACACATAGATATTTAATTTTGTACACACGACTCGTTTCTATCAACCTTTATCAGGTATCATCAAGGACAAAAGATTAGAAAGCCAAATAAGCAAGAAACCCAAACAATCTAAACAGGATCAGATATGGCTGAAGTCTTACGAATGTAGTGAACAATGAATGCAACGTTATTTTGGAATGGTACATTCGCCGATTTTGGGAGGCTGTCAACTGGTGTTATTTCTTTGCCAGCAATGTTTTTGAACAATTCTGTGAACTTTTCAAATATTTTTTTAATATTCTAAGCATCTATTACAGTATTTCTTTTTTCGATAACTCTTTACTCACAATTCCCGGACGTCCTCAACTGGCTAGGGAACTGTTACAAAGCTTTCTGTATAAAATTCAAAATCACTTTGCATAGTTGTTTTTAAATCAATTTCATTAGCCTATTAATGGGATGGTATATTGATGTGTAGGTTAATAAAATTATAGTCAATTTATTATTATAGCAGAATTATAATCGTAAATTCACAGCTTGAATTCTTTTTAAATTTTTTTTAGTTTACTGGATAGTGTCAAACAAACCTGTAATGTATGGAGACAATATCATATTAACATGTAAAACAGGGCATGTGTTGATAGACACAGTTGAATGTCCTGTTCAGCAATGGTACGGTGGTCACAATGACAAGCTATTGCTTTCCAATAAAATTTCTCTAGATGCCACTAAATATGAGGATAGAACGAACTTGTCATCCACAGAGTTTTCTCTTGTTATTAAAAACTATACTGAGTCAGATCTCAACATTAACTATACATGTTCATGTGTTTTCGAGTCCTACACAAGACGTCTTGGTCTAAATGATAACAACTTCATAGGTAAGTATATTGATTAGTACATTTGATACACTACTGGGTTTACTTTATATTGTTTCTGCAATAACTGATCGCCAACAACGGTCATTGCTGTTGTTATGTCAATAATGAGAAACCAAGTGTGATTGTTACAGTAGTTATATGGGTGGAGTAAAACCACCGACCGATCACCAGTTACTGACAAGCTTTATCATATAATATTGTATCGAGTACACCTCGTCATGATCGGGATTCGAACTCACAACATTGGTGATAAACAGTGATTGCACTTGTAGTTGTAAATCCAACTATCATACGATCGCGGCCAGGACGAACCCTTTCAAGATAATTCAGCTATCATCCACATATTATTCACAAATCTATCACATATTAACATTGATTGATTGTTTTGCTCAACGCAAAAAATTGAAAATGACGTTATATCGCTCGCTTACATCATTGGTATTCATGAATCTTATTTTACCCTGCTCTGGTTCTATTTGAGCAGGTACATTGCATTGACCGGATAAATTTTGTTATATACTGTCACTGAACTAAATAAAGCTTTTTCTGGTACCCTTGTTACATGTTATCTGTTGAGTTGAGGGAACCTAGTTGTAAATCCAGTTCACTTCCTGTTGCCATATAATATCAAAAGAGGCAATTAAGGGATAGCTATATAATTTTACTATTTAATTCGAAATATAAACGTCGATGGATAAATGTGATTTTTCAGCAAGATCAACGCAATATCAATGCAATGTCTAAAAATATAAAGTTTATTTGTATTCGGTGCAAAATTGTAGAGAGGCTCGATAAGCCTCGCCTTCATCTCAATTATCAAACCACATACACATAAACTTGATATTTTATGACACTGTACACATATTGTATGACAAAAGAACACTGCGAAAGATTCTAACCAATAAGAAATGCACATACTTGTATGGCTGCATATTTTATATCATATCATTTAGTAGTAACCATTCGGTGCATAAATTGAATATTGTGAACAGAAATTGTCAACAACGGTGACCAACAATTCCACTAACATCAACAAAGCGAACTTTCACCGCTCACTTCAACTCATTGAAAACAAACATACCATGAGTTGCCTATGGAAATCATGGTGCTGGCTGTGGACATGAACAACAATGTGGTGGGGTTAAATGAGATCCCACTCTTTCAATTGTCAGCGATATCGCACCTTTCACAGTTGACTTCTGGTCACCTTTGGGTTGGTTTTAGGAAGAATAGTTATGTATTTGTTTTATCATTGCAGTCCCCCCGTTAAGAGTGGACACACATATTCAACAATTCAATGAAAAGCTCTCAATTTACTTACATATTGAGCGAGTATATCCGCGTCCAGAGTTATCTATCGCCATTGGGGTAAGAAAAACTAAACGACATTGCATGTACAAGTTTCATATTTCAAGTAAATAACAACACTCGGTGAGATTCCACTAACACTATATTAATACACTTAATTAGCCCGATATAACGGCGCATTTTTGTGGCTAGTGTGGATAGCGCAAAGAAAACTGCAGAGTACTAAAAATAGAAATATTTTAGTTAATCCTATTAAATAATGAACAACAAAACAAACAAAAGTTAGTTTAGGAGTAACATGAAGTGTGTCACAGGTGGAGCACGAACTACTTACCTTTCCGGAGCACCTGCTTCCATCCTTGGTTATCTTCTAAGCAAAGACAGAATAACACTTGGATAATATTTGGTTTCGCACACAAATTCTAAATTCTGAAAGTCAGTAAGAGATACATAGGTTGTCAAATATCTGCAATAAGTTGAGACACACGATTGTAGCATCAGAAGTGTAAATGTTAGCGTGCTCAACACGAGTGGGGTAGATAGTGTGTTCGAGCCCGAGTCGGGTCAAACCAAAGACAGTTGCTGTTTCTCCTGTAAGCACACACAATTAAGGAGTACGAAGAAAGGTTCGTTGGATCAGTATTAAGATATAATGTGTCCCTGTGGAGCGACTGACGTTCCAGCATGCTAGCATTATAAAAATCTAACTCAACGTGTTGGTCTAGTACATTTCACCTCATTGAAATGTAACTTGTTCTCGCCATGATATAACTAAAATGTTGCTCACTTCATGCTAAGCAACAACCACTCCCTTGAATGCTGCATGGAACAACAAATATGTTATCAATAACTTACAATTTCTTAAATAATGACAAAATTATAGTTTTAACTTAACCGAGGTAGAATAATATAATAGACAATTGTATCCATAGCGACACTGCGGTATTTTTCCTTTAAATATTATTGTTAAAGAGTCTTAAGCAATAGAGATAACATACTCCAGAATACCGTTAGCATTGGGACACACAATGAAGGAGAGGCTACCCAAGACCAGTAAATTTACAATTGGGAACTCTATGTATATATATATGTTATCACGTTTATCAAACTTTCATTTTTTTCATATTTTTCAGGAGCGAACATTATTTGATAACTTAATTTTCACATCTGTGAAAAGTGACGTATTTTACTATGGAACATATGAAGCAAGCTTCAACATTGTAGCTGATGACTGCGGCAAGAAACCGACATTGTTTTGTTATATTGCAAATAAATATAATATTGTCACCACCTCAGGAGAGCTAATACGGAACTGCACAGGTATATAATTGTATTCGTTGCTGTTAAACGTTTGTCTTAAGAAAATGTCGATTCAATTGTGGTGGTCATTGTTATTGTTGGAGGATATAAGAGTAAATAGAGAAACCACCGTCCGTCTCTCCGTCCGTAATGTGAAATTTGTTATTCATCATGTTATATCGAGTTCAGTTTGTACTGTATAGTATTAACAACATTGCTGAAGCATAACAATATAAACAATGTAGAAAAGTAAGCATAAGATATATTAAGAAAATTTGAAGATACCAAAGGGACAATCATGAATATTAAAACAAACATGCTTCCTAAAATATTATCTGAAAATAACATCTATGAACTACATGATAATTGCTTAGAAAATAAAATTAGTTCTATAAAAATCTTGAACATACCAAAGAGGTATTCAAAAGCCATCAATCTAAGAAGGACAGACAAAACAATGGCCAAAAGAAAAAAGGACAAAAGGATATAGAAAACTAAATATTGGGGAACCTTATAAAAAATAGGTGGTGAACTTTGATGCTTCGATTGGCAGTTGATGCACTACTATTGTCACCCATCGTGTTACTGTTAAACAATACGAACATCATCTGATATGGAAATAGTGTTGAAGACCATTATGCGTAAATAAATAAATTAACATCGTTAAAACATGAACAATTATCATAAAAAACTAAAGCAACTTATACTAAATAAGCGCTAGAGAAAACAGAAGGAGTAATCAAGAATGGACAATCAAGACACACAAGCAACATTGGATACACAAGACACAGGACGAAGACAAACAAAATAAGAGACACAACACAGAAAACTAAGAAGATGAGCAACATGGACCCACAAAAACCGGGGGATGATCTAGACATACGAGGAAATTTATAGTAAACATTTCGATATATTTATAATGACGTTATGTTTCAATTCCCCATCGCATTCTTGATGTCAAACTATGTACACATTGGAAAACTGACCAATGATAGAACATTTTTTCAAATGTTGATGTACGAAAATAGAATGATACACATGATGTAATATTCTCTGAAATAACCAATAATATGACAACAATATTCTTACATTTGTAAAATGTAAATTAAAAGTAACACAAGTATTAAAGTACATTGTACATAGAAAAATAAAGCGAACTACCACCAAAATAGGAAAAAGCAACAGCGATTTAGTGCAATAAAATTATTTGTGTTTTAGAACAAAAAAATAAGTACATTGTATATATATATGTCAAATTCAATCTATTTTGTGACTAAACGTAAACAAATATTGTTAATTGCAGAAGAAAGAGACGATGGTGTCAATACACCTGGATACATTAGCACATCATCAGAACCTTACACCACATACTCTATAGAGGATACATTGGTTGTGGTTTTGCTTGTTGTTGTACTAGCATGTCTTCTTACTGCAAGTGTTATAATCTGCAAAAGTAAGGAAATATTTTAACTCCTTTTAACTTAACAGGCCATAAACTAAGTGATATTTTTTTTCATTATTATACATACTTGGTACGTCCGTCTGTTAGTGAGTGATTGTTTAAAGTCAAATGGGCAAGTTTTCAGCTATATCATGGCCAGAACAAACCACTTTTCAATGAGATGATGATGATATCTGCTTTGCAGGAAACACAGCATAATTACTACCCAACAGGGATATAACTCTGCAAAAGTGACGTCCATTGATTTTAGGTCAAATATGCAATTCGCCCTTTGTAACTAGAGTAACACGACAGGTGCCACGAGTGAAGCAGGAACTACTTACACTTCCGGAGCACTTGAGTTAAACCGCGGTATTCAGTGGGATTAGTGTTACTCGATCTTTAGTTTTTTGTGCAGTGTTATGTAGATCGTTGTTTGTCCCTTTGTGCTTTTTCTATTGGCCATTGTACTACCCGTCCTTCTTCGATTTACGGATTCTGATTACCCATTTGATATTTTCAAATTCGTCTGAGAACAGGACGTGCTTTAGGAATGCCAAGTTCATCACACGTAATAGTTGCAACTTATAGCATCTATAATGAATAATGTTAGTGGGATCGTTATTGGTGCGTTACAAGACAAACTTTCCGACACTATTCACTATCTCCCCGCCCCTTCCTCATCCAAGGAGGAATGCTACGTCATTTCAACGCTGGAATGCCATTGATACAAAGTCTGACGTTGTTATCAACTATTTCAAACGTTGAAATGACATTGATACAATGTCGGATGTTTTTATCAACTATTTCAAACATTGAAATGACAATGATGGAAAGTCCGATATTCTTTTCAACTATTTCAAACGCTGAAATGACATTGATGGAAAGCCCTATACGTTCTTTTTCACTATTTGAAACGTTGAAATTATGTTGTTATGGTGCTTTGTACAGCAATCAAAATATCAGTTTATTGGTCCTGGCATCACACATTCTTTCCTATATTGTTTATTGTTTATAAGCATGTTCTTGAATATAATTTAAATGCCGCTTGCTTTATATTAAATAAAAAAGAATAAATGATTATAATAGTTTTGTAGGGAAATGTAGATCTATTCAAAACGAAAGAGAAATTTGGACCATCGAAACTGTCGATATGATTGATTCCGATGGCGACTACAGGAATGAAATGTGGACTACGTTATCAATGATACACAAACAAAATGACAGTGGCGTCGACCGGAATGACGAAACATGTTCTTTAAAATCACATGCGAATGTTCCCATTGAACATAATACAAAATTCTCTACCCGGCATATCCGTTAATAATAGTATTTGTAAAACACGGGAATCGGACCCGGTATATATAGAGTATTACGGTGGTGAATGACACGCGTGTTATATAGCACTAATTGATTAAGTTTGACCATTTTTTAATCGGTTGAAGTAAATTGTCTCCTACATTTGTATATTCTCATCCGTAAGTAAATCTATGTTGTAATTTCATTTTTTTATATTAAAAAATCAATATCATATTATTAATCATAAACCATAGCATTTACATTTGATCAAATTTTTACTTTAAACTTCATACATATGTAGTTTCCAATATTTTGTGTAAAAATGTGAGAAAAATTGTGGGGATTACACTTTTCAGGTGTTTTCAGAATATTACAATAAAAAAAATACAAATACATGCACATGGTTTATTGAGTTTCACAGATAACAATCGTTAATATGGAAAAAAAAAAGATAATCAGAAGAAATAGAATAAGCTATTGTAACAAGTCTCTGGTAGGTTAAGACATTTAATATTAGTAGAAGTCACTGGTAAGTGAAAAACCTTTAATACTGTAATAAGTCTATCATTTCATGGTTGATTACAGCTTTCCATTCTGCTATTTATGCATGTCTATCTAACTATTTTCGTTACATCCCTTTTCCTTTATTTCATCATGCACACAATACATAGACTTTCTTCTAGCTTTTGACCGTAATAGTGTAAAATGATTAGCGTGCTCCACTTCGAATGGGATATATTGTGGGTTCGAGCCCTGGTCGCGTCCAACCAAATACGACAAAATTGGTATTTGTTGCTTCCCCGTTAAGCACACAACGTAAAGGGGAATATCGTTGTCATATCATCAAATGCAACTTTTTCTCGCCATGAAATATTGCTCATTTGGAGTTAAACAACAATCACCCACTCTTCCAGCTTTCGTTTATATCACAATGTTGACAAGAAAATGTTGAAGATACCAAAGGCCCAATCAGATAATGCACTTCCATTAATTTCCATTAACTTAGTGTTGACACGTTTCCTTTCGGAATAGATATGCCAGAGCCATTCGCATACGTGTATATACCGATGTACTGCTCGGTTTCTAATATAATTCCCACATGACGTTATGCAAAGTACACAACACTCAAACTATTCGTTAACATCATTTATCAGTCAGTAAATTATGTAAGCATGACTCTGAGGGGTAACATTTTTGTTTTACCTTTGAACACATTCTCGTCTCATTGCTGTGTTGTGGTGTCTTGTATTTGAAAATCAAACACACTTTCTGTTGTTTCGCCAATGAATGAAGTTGCATCATTTCTAAATATAACATGTAAGTCTTGGAAGTTAAATGCAGCCTCGGTACTACCATATTCATTTTGAATCTGTCAATTTATTGTCGAATTTAAATAATCCAATGTATTATAACTGATATAGGCCTTCATACCATTTGTTCTGACTTGTTTCTCATAACAAAATAAATTTATATCAACATTGGAAGAAATGTCGGTTAAATTACCGTTCATTAACTTGTCACCATAATACCATTTTATCTTAACTGAACATACCCTTGTGTAAAAATAAACTGACAGTACACATACGCCATGTTGTATGGATACGTGTTGGTCTGTTATAATAGGAGAACCTACAAAACATAAAAATTGATTAGCATAGGTGACTAAAATGGTCACACTCATTTGAGAATGTGTTTCTTTTTATTTAAATCTGGTATTGTATAGTCTTTCATGTTTTGCACTTCTACGAATATAATAACGCAATCATTGACTAACGAATGAAGGAAAGAAATATTGAGTTTTATTGCCACTTTGAACAATATAGCTGTAACAATGTGGTGAAGAAAACCAGAATACTCTCAAAGAAGCAGGGACTTTCGGAAGTCACTGAAACACGTGACCACAGAAGGTTCTATCGAGCACTTCTCTTATCTATGGTAGTCAATGTTTGATAATCCTTAATATTGATTGTCAAAGATTGCACAGGTTTGCATTCAAGTACAATGCGATCGCGGACACGAAGACATTATGTTAAATAATTAAAATTGCATTTGGGAAAGACTAGAAAATCTTCTAAAGTTTTGTATTAAAAAACACGACGTGTAGATATCAAATTTAGTGGTCAGCCAAATATTTAAAAATGTGTGGTATTAAATATTTTACTCTACCATAAACTATCAAATCTGTGGAAGCTGAAACATTTACACCTTTTGAAGTCCAAGAACATAAATATTGTCCAGTGTCCTGATAGTCGTAGTATTATATGTCCAAACTGGAAACACATGTGGACACTGAGCCATTAAGGGATCGAATATATACACCACCTCTATAATGATGCCATCTATTGTCCCATACATTGGTGTCATATCCATTAATAGTGCATATCAATTAGATGTTTTGAGATGTGTTACAGGAATTCGGTGATTCAATGGCCACATGAGGTTCGACAATTAAAAAATATATATATATCGGCATTTTATTCACACATGGACACCATGACTGGTGCCACTAGTTGAGCAGGACCTGCTAACCCGTCCGGGGCACCTGAAGACTCGTAAGCCAGAAGAATAGTACGGCAAATCCAAGAGGAAATAGTCTTGGCAGAGATGTCAGAAATTCCCTTTTTCAAAGGAAGAAAAAGCCTAGTATTCTTGGCAGGACGAGAATTCTTAGTTCTATCTAGATATATGCTAAGGATTCTGATTTGGCAAGACAACCTAGAAGAAGCATCTTGTGGCAACGCTGGAATAATGAATGGCTCAGCACTCCTATCTGTAATATGATTCTTTCCAAGAAAACAAGGATCTGTTAACAGGGTTACAGAAGATTTGTTTCTGTTAAAACGTAGAGAAGAGTCAGAAACAGAAAAAGCATGAATCTCACTTCTCCTTCTGCCAGAAGCTAAGGAAAGCAAGAAACAGCACTTGTAGTAGAGAAAGCGTAAATCTACTTCCTCTGCTGGTTCAAAAGGGGCAGAGTTTAGGGCAGCTAAGACTAACCCTAAATTCCACTGAGGAACCAACTTATTCTGCTTAGGTCTCTCCAGACTAAGACTTCTAACAAGTAAAGAAATATATTCATTTTGCCCAAAATCAGGTCCACCAAGTAAAGAAATAATCCTGCCAATAGCTGATCTGTAACCCTTAATAGTAGAGGGTACTAACTGTTTAATCTCAAATAGGTAAACTAGAAAATCAGCTAACTGTTGAACAGTGACTCGGACTGGATCAATATCCCGTCCACTACACCAATCACAGAAGATTGCCCACTTGGCCTCATACACGATCCCTGTAGACTGTCTGACAGATTTAGAGATGTGTGAGGTTGCTCCTTCAGAAAAGCGTTTCTGACGTAGTCCCTCCCTGAGAGTAGCCAAACGTGAAGATGAAGAGACTCTGGCCTTGGATGTGCCACTTTTCCCTTGAACCGAGAGAGAAGATCTCGTCTGAAAGGAAGTTTTAGAGGCCTGGCACAAGACAGAAGCAGAAGTTCTGGAAACCATGCTTGTTTTGGTCAGGCTGGTGCAATAAGTATGATCTTCCAATCTGATTGCCTGATCGTGAGAAGCACTTGAAGAAGAAAGCGGAATGGAGGAAAGGCGTAGGCGAACGTTCCGTCCCAAGAGAGAGACATGGCGTCTACTGCGAAGGACAGATGGTCTGGAACTGGAGATACAAAGGTTTCCAGTTTGTGATTCAGACTGGTAGCAATGAGATCTACATGAGGACGATCCCACCGCAGAACAACTGAGTCGAACACTACTTGCCGTAGTTCCCACTCTGTGTTGACTGGATTGTGGAAGCGAGACAGACAATCTGCCAGTACATTGAAGGTCCCTGGAATATGCCTGACTACCAGATGAATGTGCGATAGAAGATAAAGAAGAATAATTTCTTTGCAAAGAAGAAAGAGCGCATGACGGCGAGTTCCTCCTTGATTCTGCAAGTAGGCCACTACTGTTGTATTGTCCGTTGCTAGCACTACTGCTTTCGAAACTAGAAGAGTCGTGAAATGTTGTAACGCTAATAGGACAGCTCTCATCTCTAGCAAATTGATGCGTTCTTGTTGCTGAACAAGAGACCACACTCCCGACACGGACTTTCCCTCTAGAAAAGCTCCCCATCCTTGAAGACTGGAATCTGTATACAGAGTTAGAGAAGGAACTGGGTGAAGCAAAGCTACACCTGTCAAAACATTTTCTCTGCGAGTCCACCAATCTAGGCGAGGCAGTAAGACAGGAAGAATAGGTACTAGAGTCTCCCAAACTTGAGAAGCAGAGTTCCAATGTTCCTGAAGAAAGAACTGGAGAGGTCGAATGTGAAGGCGACCTAGAGGAACCACATCGGCTAGAGAATTCAGAAAGCCCAGTAGCTGAGAGAATTGTCGAGCCGTGACTGATGGACTATTGCTGAAAATAAGAATTTTCTGGTAAAGTGACTGAAATTTTTCTTCTGGGGGAAAATCAGACCTAAATCTGTCCTGTAATGTTCCCCCAAAAACAGGAATTCTTGGGAAGGAAGTATCTGAGACTTTTTCCAAGAAATAAGGAAGCCTAGGTCCAGAAGAAGTCTGATGAGCTTGAACTGACAGAGTATGCAACTAAGCTATAGCCGTCTGAAAAACCCGAGTAAAAACCTGTGGTGCAACCGCCAGGCCAAACGGGACGCCAGAAACTGGTAAACCTCGTTGTTCCAGACAAATCGGAGAAATTTCCTGGAAGCCAAAGAAATTGGGATATGGAAACAAGCATGCCTCATTACCTGTTAAATGACGTCTCATCATGTGAAATGTCAGTAGAATGTCGACAATTATCGAAAACTTCACAAATGTCTTTCAATAAACATCACAGTCAACCCTGTAGACACGTTGAAACACTATGTTTTTGACCCTGTATCAGTATTCATTCGTGTAATCATTTACCCATGAAATGCATGGGCCTACAGGTAACATTACTGTATTGTGAAACATATGGAAGAAAATATGGAGAAAACAAATGGTCAAAATTGCATTCATATTTTTTTTAGAAGCAATTCAAAAAAATGATTCTTAACCTTTTTTGTCCAGTATATATCAAACATAATACCGATATCGATCAAACTGTTAATAACAGACCTCGTATTTCCTGTTGACAAATATAAAATAGATCACAAAATCAGTGAAAAATAGTTTCTAAGAAATGTTTGAAGATACCAAATGGGTAATCAGAAGCCATAGCCTTTGAGAATTTTCTAATTAATTTTTACTGTATATCGTATTCTTTCAGAAGAGAGAGCGATCTACTGTCTCTAAAGATAGTGAGATACTTGATGAGTATTCAAAATAAAGGGATTACATTTGCTAGAAATGGTCTATGTAAACAAGACAGGTAAGATCATTTTGATTCAAAAGGTTTTTAAGACAATGAATTACTTGATCATAAAAGATGTCTTCTTCATTATGAAAATTACAGAAATTTATTGAGGTTGAAGGAGCAGCATAAAGCTATTACATCACAAACAATGTCACATTGGATTTACATTTGAATTGTTCAGACCATTTAAATTAGCGTATGTCAATGACTATTTGTAATTGAAAGCACACTTAACTAGAGCTATTTGACATTCCTGTGCTATTCCTAAGGGAGCATCAATTAAATCAGTTCCATAGACTGCAAATTGAACTTCTGAGTTTACGCTTTGTAAATTTTATCTTAGAGATATTCATGTAGAAGTACTACAGAGCTGATTATCTTTCCGGCGAGTTGCGTTTGGAGAGTATTAATAGTTGAAGTATTTTATCAAGTTATTGGCGGAAGGGTTTTAATTTAACTATGTTTATGAATACAGTAATTAAGAAGAGGGGGTGTATGGTGTTTAACGCCACTTTCAACAATATTTCAGTTATATCGTGGTGGTCAGTTTTATTGGTGGAGGAAACCAGTTTACCAGATTACCAGCCATAGTAAAGTGGGATGCACGCACAGATGATCTGGATTCTTGGGATATTTTGTTTAGATCATCTGAACGTTTGCAAGTACGGTGAACCTAAGGTAGGGAGATTATCTTCCGTCAAACCCTTTTTTTTTTTTTTTCACCCTTTGTATGAAATGTTTATGTAATTTTCAAATGATGAAGTAACCATATTTCATGTGTTTCAGCAGAAAGAAATTCACTGCGAAATTTATTGTGATTGATGGAACTGCATGTGGTCGTTTTTATATTGTGTTGGGTTCAGGCAGCCAGCAAAGGTACGTTAACAGATAAGAAATGTCAACAAATGCTAATCATTAATACTGCAAAGTATACTCGTTAATCCTATTCTTAGCGTGTTTATCCAGTTGGTTAATATTTTCAATCACGGTGGTAAAATTTCTGCATGGAAAGTTCCACCAAATTCGACGTCATTAACGACGGAAATTAGAAACTTTGGAAGCTTTGGTAATAGGATAAACATATTCTCCTTCTGCTACCAGTGGATTACAATCGATAGTTAAATTTTCAAATTTGAGTGGGGAAATATCGTAAACCACTGGTAGCAGTATGAGAATCTATACGTATATGGGTATCTAAGTCCAATTCAACAATATTTCAGTTATATTGTAGCGGTTAGCTTTAATATATTGGTGGAGGAAAATGTAGTACGTGTAGAATTCCAATAATCTGTCGGAGGTTACTGCACAGGAGTTGGAAATTTATCAATATATCTAGAATATCGTGCAAAATAGGAGAAATACAATGAAAAGTAAAAACACATAGATATTCAATTGTTTGCACACGCCGCGTTTCTGTCAACCTTTATCAGGTATCATCAAGGACAACCTATTAGAAAGCCAAATAAGCAAGAAAACCAAAGAACCTAAACAGGATCAGATATGGCTGAAGTCTTATGAATGTAGTGAACAATGAATGCAATGCGCTTTTGGAATGGTACTTTCGCCGATTTTGGGAGGCTGTCAACGGTGTTATTTTTTACCAGTAATGTTTTTTTTTAACAATTCTGTGTGCTTTTCAAATTATTTTTTAATCTTTTATGCATCTGTTACAGGATGTTTTCTTCGATAACTCTTTACTCACAAGTCCCGAACGTCAGCAACTGGCCACATAACTGTTACAAACCTTTCTTTATAAAATTCAAAATCACTTTGTATAGCTTTTGTTAAATCAATTTAATTAACCTATTAATGGGATGGTATATTGATGTGCATAGGTTAATGAAATTATAGTCAATTTATTATTATAACAGAATTATAATCGTAAATTCACAGCTTATATATTTTTTATTTTTTTAGTTTACTGGATAGTGTTAAACAAACCTGTAATTTATGGAGACAATATTATATTAACATGTAAAACAGACAGAAGAGGTGCATGTCAGGTTCGTCAGTGGTTCGGCGGTCATAAGAACAAGTTACTGCTTTACAATGGTGTGTCTGTAGATGCAACACAATATGAGGATAGCACGAACTTGTCATCCACGGAGTTTTCTCTTGTTATTAAAAACTATACTGAGTCAGATCTCAACATTAACTATACATGTTCATGTGGTTTCAAGTCCTTCACAAAACGTCTTGCTCTAAATGATAAAACTTCATAGGTAAGTGCGTTGATTTGTACATTTGATACAATACTGGGTTTACTTTATATTGTTTCTGCAATAACTGATCCGTCACCAAAAGTAATTGCTGTTGTTATGTCAATAATGAGAAACCAAGCGTGAGTAGTTACAGTAGTTGTATGGGTGGAGGAAAACCACCGACTGGTCGCCAGTTACTAAAAAGCTTTATCATATAATATTGTATCGAGTATTGTATCGAGTACATCTCGTCATGATCGGGATTCGAACTCACAAGGTTGGTGATATACACTAATTGCGCTGGTAGTTGTAAATCCAACTATCATACGATCGCGACCAAAACGACCCCTTTCAAGTTAATTCAGCCATCATTCACATATTATTCACAAATCCATCATATTTTAACATTGATTGATTGCTTTTGCTCAACGTCAAAAATTGAAAATTACGTTGTATTGCTCGCTTACATCATTGGTAATCATTAATCTTATGTTACTCTGATTTTATTTGAGCAGGTAAATTGCATTGACTGGAAAAAAAAATTATATACTGTCACTGAAGGAAATATAGCTTTTTCTGGTACCCTTGTTACATGTAACATGTTGAGCTGTGGGAACCTAGTTCTAAATCCAGTTAACTTCCTTTTGACAGATAATATCAAAAGGCGCAAATCAGGGATAACTATATAATTTTACTATTTAATTCAAAATGTAATCGTCGATGGATTGATCTGATTTTTCTGTAGGATAACACACTATTGATTCAGTGTCTTAAAATATAATGTTGATGTGTATTCGTCGTAATACTGGGGAAAGGCTCTGTAAACCTCGTCTTTATCCTAGTTTGTCAGCCTCATACACAAAAACATTATAGTTAAGAAACTGCACTATTATTGTCTATGTAATGTAAGGATGTCACAGATAATGCTTCTATAGTTCTTCATCTGAGTGACACAACAACACTATGAAAGATTCTAACCAATAAGAAATAAATATACTCTATGGCTGCATGTTTTATATGATATACATTTAGTCGTAAACATTTACTATTCGGTACATTAATTGAATATTGTGGAAAGAAAGTGTCAACAGCGATGACCAACAATTCCACTTGTATCAACAAAGCGAACAACCACCTCTCACCTCAAATCATTGAACACAAAAATACCATAATATGCCGATGGAAATCCTGGTGCTGTCTTTGGACACGTACACAAATGTGACGGGGTTAAAACGGTAAATGAGATCTCACTGTTTCCGTTGTCAGCGATATCGCGACTTTCACAATTGACTTCCGGCCAGTGTTGGTTGGTTTTAAGAAGTATAAATATGTATTTGTTTTATTATTGCAGTTCCTCCGTTAAGAGTGGACACACATATTCAACATTACAATGAAACTCTCTCAATTTACATACATGTTGAGAGAGTATATCCGCGTCCAGAGTGTTCTATCGTCATTGAGGTAAGAAAATCTAAATGACATTACATGTACAAGTTTTATTTTTCAAGTAAGTAACAACGCTCGGTGACATTCCACTAAAACTAGATTCTTAAGCCTAGTCTCCACGATATAGATGAAGATTTGTGGATAGTGCGGGTAGCGCAAAGAAAACTGCAGAGTACTAAAAGTAGATATGTTCTATCTAAGGAACAAGCCTACTAAGTAATGAACAACAAAACAAACAAAAGTTAGCTTAGGAGTAACACAAAGGGTGTCACTAGTGGAGCAGGAAGAACTGCTTACCCTTACGGAGCACCTGCCTTCATCCCTTGTTCACTTCTTAGCAAAGACAGAACAACTCTACATTTGGTCTAGCACACAAATTCTTAATTCTGAAAGTAAGTATGTGATACATAGGTTGTCAAATGTCTGCAATCACTTGAGACGCACGAATGCCGCATCAGAGGTATAATTGTTAGCGTGCTCGCCACGAGTGAGGTTAATCGTGTGTTCGAGTCACAGTCGGGTCAAACCAAAGTCATTTCCTATTTCTTCGCTAAGCACGCACCATTAAAGAATAAGAAGAAAGGCTGGTTGGCTCAGAATTAAGATAGTGTGTCCTAGTGAAGGGACTGATGTTCCAGTTGGTTAACATTATAAAAATCTAACTCAGCGTTTTGGTCTATTACATTTCACCTCGTCGAAATGTAACTTGTTCTCGCCATGATATGACTGAAATGGAACAATCAATCCATTATACAGAACTTACAATTTCTTAATTAATGACAAAATTATTGTTTTAACTTAACAGTGGTAGTTACTTTATTAGACAATTGGATCTACATTCAGTGTCTTTTTCTCTTAAATGTCATTGTTAAACAGTCTCAGACAACAGACATAATAGACTTCAGAATATCGTTAGCTTTGTGATACAGAATGAGAAAATAAAGGAGAGGTAATCCAAGGCCGGTAAATGTTCAATCGGGAACTACATATATATATAAATATATTATTTTTCAGGAGCGAACAGTGTTTGCTAACGTAACTTTAACATCTGTGAAACGTGACGTATTTTGCAATGCAACATATGAAGCAAGCTTTAACATTGTTGATAATGACTGCGGCAAGAAACCGACATTGTTGTGTTATATTGGAAATTAATATAATATTGTCAACACCTTTGGAGAGCCAATGCTGAACTGTACAGGTACTAGTATATGATTTTAATAATAAAGGAATATTAAAATATTTTGAAAAGTTTATACTTGATAACCTGATTTGGGGCAGTTGATGCTTAATAAACCGCGAAACGGTTTATGAAAAGCGCAAACTGTTCCAAACCAGGTTATCAAGTATAACCAATTTTTTCTCCCGGCGGATCAGCCAATGAGATTCCAGTATTCACACCAAATTAAATTATTTGGTATTAAACGTTACTTTTAAGAAAATGTGAATTAAAATCGTGACGGCCATTGTTATTGTTGGTAGAAATAGAGAAACCACCCTCCGTCCCTTCGTCCATAATATTGTATCACATCATGTTATATCAAGTTCAATTTGTACAGTATGTATTCACAACATTGCTGAAACATAATAATGTAAACAAGATAGAAAGCTAAGCATAAATGATATTAAGAAAAGTTTGAAGATACCAAAGGGGCAATCATGAAGATTAAAAAAACACGCTTCTTTAAATTATTATTTAAAAATAACATCTATATACTACATACTTTTCTGCTTTTGTTGATAAAAAAAAACTATTAAAATTGGACATGAATTGACTTCAGGATATTTTTGGGGAAACATATTTATTTTTATGAAAAGTTTGAGGATACCAAAGAGGTAATAAAAAATCGTAAATCGAAAAAGGACATACAATGCAATGGCCGAAAGTAAAAGAACAAAAGGATATACAAAACACTAAAGAGCAACACGAACCTCACTGAAAAACTGGAGGTGAACTTAGGTACTTCAGAAGGGTAAATAGTTCCTGTTCCACTAGTGACACCAGTTTTGTTAGTGTAAAGCTATTATCTAGCTCGTATGTAAATCGTGTTGAACACAATTATAGTAAATAAATACAAATAACATCAATAAAACATGAACAATTATACTAAAGCACTAGGGCACCTTATACTAAATAAACGCTAGAGAAAACCGAAGGGGCAATGAAGAATGGACAATCAAGACACACAGGCAACATTGGTACACAACACACAGGACGAAGACAAACAAAATAAGAGACATAACACTGAAAACTAAAACGATGAGCAACACGGACCCACCAAAAACCGGTGGTGAACTAGATTTTGAGGAAACTTAAGTTCTTAATAGTAATCCATTCGATATACGTGCAATGACGTTAGTTTTCAATTCCCATCGTATCGCTGTATACATTAGAAAACTGATAAAAAGATATAGAACATTTTCAAATGTTGATGTACGAAAATAGAATGATACACATGATGTCATATTCTCTGAAATAACCAATAATATAACAACAATTCTGACACTTGTAAAATGTAAATTAAAATTAACATAATTAAGTACATTGTATGTCAACTTCAATCAATTTTGTGACTAAGCATAAAGACATATTGTTTATTGCAGAGGTAAGAGGCGATGGTGGCAATACGACTGGATACAGCACACCAACCAAATATTACACAGCAGACAATTGCATTATTTCGTCGGGTGTCACTTCGGTTGTTTCAATACTAGTATGTCTTATTGTGGTGGTTATATTCTACACAAGTAAGGAAATCTTTTTTTTTACATTATTATGCATACTTCGAACGTCTGTCTAAAAGTGAGTGAGTGATTATTGTTTAATTCCAAATGGGCAATTTTTCAGCTGTATCATGACTAGAACAAGTCACATTTCAATGAGATGATGCTGATATCCGCTTTGCAATATAGCAACACGCATAGTGCTAACTCACTGAAACAACAGTCCGCGGGAGAGATGTTTCCCCACTTGTGGCCAACCGGTTTTTGCCCATTCTTCTTAATGAGACAATCTTAGCGGAGAAGCAACAAAGAACAGTTTTATAGTTTATGGTTTGATCCGACCAGAGCTCAGACCCACGAAATATCACACTCCAGATGAATATGGGCCATTATCAAAATATGTCGATCTCCAAAGTCGATTGTTGCAGGCAAGAGAAAGAAGAAATTCAGCCAAACAAAATACATAATTGTATAGCAAAAACACTATAGATTAAGAAACAAACATGTCGCGAAAAACAAAATTTCTAAATTTTCTGAAAAATCGAAATTACCTCTTCAATGTCGGTATATGATGTCCCTACTGTTACCATGGAAAAAAATTCATTTTTTCCTTTAATTCTGCAGATTAACGCATTTTTTCGACGTATATTTATTAAAATAAGCAAAAGTACTAGTTCAATGCAAACAAATAATTTTCTTGACGACACTTCCAGGAAAAATGCATATTTATTGTTAATCTTAGGTAAATATAGCTTTATTACATATACGCTTTTCACTTCCGAAGTTGAAGAGATGGAAATAAGCACTTGAAAATCACATAACCAGGAATATGTATCATAAATAATTGATTTTTGAAGTTTTATAAACTTTCCATGTCTCTTGGGGTCATAATGAACCAAAACGTTTAAGTAACAGGATGGACTCCATAGTAACAGTAGGGACAAAAATGTAACAGGATGGACAAATGAACAGCAAATAGTGAATATTGTCTCCACTGAGCAAAAGTATTCACTTAGATCAGTACCAATTAAACTAAAACTAATAACTCATCAAAGCCTTTAATAAAATTTGGAATTCTCATGGTTCAAAATTGTTCAACATAATTTCAAAGTAACAGTAAAGACAGAATGTAACAGAAGAGACATACTTAACATTACATTTCCCAAGAACCCGTCACACTCTCAAATAACAAACTTTATAGAGAAATTAAACAATCTAATCAGATCCGCATCCCAAGAAAAGAGCAAACATTGGCGGGAGAACGCTATCTCTGTGCATCTCCATAAAATTTTCAACTTAATACAAGACTTTATAAGGTTAGCTGAAATTAACAGTTAAATATTATGTTAGAAATGTTTGTTGAGTCTATAAAAGTTCTCTAATTTTTTTCCATGTGTTTTCATCGAACTGGAACTTCCTGTTTTCGAGCTTTGGTTCAGATATAACGGCAAGAACATCATCCATGTTATACCAGCATTCGTCTTTAACTGTTTTTGGCCAATAGTACGTACCAGCATTTGTTGATGCCTTTCCTACCCGATGCATACAACGTATATATACTTCAGTTTCGTCTGCATCTGTTACAACTCCAGGATATGGCTGTTTATCATACCTAACGAACACATAACGACCGATAAGATCGTCCGGTGAGAGAAGCTGTGGTGATAAGTTTTCAATACATGTTTCGTCGTTAGAAGTTCCAAATTTCTCTCTGTTTGCTTCAATTGAGCTCTCTTTCTCTTCTTGATTACCATTCTTTGATTTAGAAATCTGTATATTATGTATGGCATTATTATTATTAATATCATTGCCAAATAACCTTTTCATTTCACTTTCTTGTCCTACTTGTCCTTCCATGTGACTGTCTTGTCCTACACTAGCATAGTCTACTTTTCTCTCTATTTTACCTTTTTGTACTTCACAATCATTGTTTAGTTGTGCGTCTATTTGATTGCTTTCTTCTACACTATCATTGTCTGCTTTTCCTTCGGAATTTTTAGTCTGTCTTTCACTATGATTGTCTTCTACTATCATGCGACTACTTTGTCCCACACAATAATTGTCTTCTTGCCATTCTTCAATTGTAACAGCATGTCCATCACCATTATTATTCAATTGTACTCCCATTTTACTGTTTTGTTCTGTTTCAATTTCAGTATCTTGTCCAACTCTTTGATTGCCTTCTTTTACTTCCATTTGACTGTCTTGCACTACATTCTTGTTGTTTACGTTTCCCGTACTATTAATTACCAGTCCTACCTTATCATTGTCTAATTTTATCTCCGTTTTATTGTCTTGTCTTACACTTTCACTCCTTATTTTCATATCCATGTTTGTATATTGTCCTACGCTATCGTTGTCTACTTGACCTTCCATTTCACTTTCTTGTCCTGCACTCTCATTATGTTCTTGTACACCCATTTCAGCCTCTTGTCCTAAACTATCACCAACTCCTTTTTTTACACTTTCACCGTCTACTTTTTCTTCCTTTTTTCATCATGGCAAACACTATCATTGCCTACATTTCCTTCCTTTTCACTATTTTTATTTTTATTTTCGGGTTTTCTTTCTCCACGGTCCTTAATGGTCTCATTTACAACAGTCTTGTGATCTACGTGTTCATCTATTTTCACGTTGTTCATCTTATCATTACTTTCTTGCTTTGTTTTTGACTCATTGTCATTACCTGCTCCCAAGGTTTCTTCATCAATATTATCTTTATTGGAGCTACTAAAATTCTCGCAACTTTTCTTTCGAAGTTTTCTTTCTCTAATCAATGTTGCTCGTAATTGTCCCAAGACAACTGGTTCATTTGTGGTTACGGGAAGCACTGCAACAAAGTGATTCGGAACCCAATTTGCCATTGTGAGATCTTTTCTTGTTGAAGACCACATGATGTAGCTCATTCCAGAAGATTTGTTTTCTCTAGGTTCAATGGTACGATGTAGATCTATTCTAACATTTTTGTTTCCTAGTTTCGGATAGACAGAAAACACAGATTTTGCTAGCACACTTGCAAGGGCGAAAATCTGCCAAATTCCCATATAACTTTTGTTTGTTCTTATCTTCATAATCTCTTTTTTATATATGTTTTCAATATCATGTTCTTCTAACTTATCTGGTGGATAGTATTCATCAGAATAAAAAGAAAACGCTTTGGAAAGATTTTTCGATCCAATGCCCACATGTCCTCTTTCTAGATAAGCTTGAGAGAGATATAGTTTCTTATGCCTGACCGCTTCAACTAAGATACGAACTCTCATTTCAATTCCGTTCAGTGCATTGCCAAATCCATGTATGCTTCCAGTATACGGAAGACAGTTTCCGTCTCCTAACACATTTACTGGATATAAAACTTCTTGTTGTACCGTATCAGCTGGGTATAGGTCAATTGCATCTTCGTCGACCGTTAATCCAGTGTTCATAATGGAGGGCATATATTTATAATCTATTTGATACATCTTCATTTTCTCGTGTATGTCTACACATTTTGTTTCTAGTCCATCGTATGATCCACAATTTCTTAGGTCTTCTAGTACTTGTGCAAAGAATATGGACCTCTCATCAGCATATCTTGATTTATCAGTCATTTGATTCTCATTTGATTCTCTTACATTGGCTTCTCCGTTGTTCGTTCTTAAACTAGTCCCATCCTTTGTTTCTACTTTATCACTGTCTCTCTTGAATTGTTCCCTTTTTGAGTTATCACTAGTGATATTCCTCTTTTCTTCAGAACTGGTATCCTTTGTTTCATGTTGTGTAATTTTACAGTATTTCCACTCATGACCGCCATGCAGTTCTCCCTCTTCACAGCTACAGCTAATGTCTCTATACCAGATCTCTCCTGTGTTCATTGTTTTTATTTGGTGCATTTTGTATGTTCCGGGAATATGCTTTAGGCTCTGTTTCTCCAGGGCTTGAGTCACCACTGCAATATCGGCCTCCGATACTTGGTAAATGAATACTACTGAACCTTGTCTTGTCAAAAGTTTAACAAATGAGGAAGCATCAGTAATGTCATTTCCCTGCAGAACAAGATGATTGGCAGTCCGTTTTAGAGAGCCACCAACACCGTCTGGTACACCTTTGCCATGGCCGCTCTCGTAGAAATTCCATGTAGCGACTTTCAAGTTTCTTTTCTCAACTTCGCTTTTATTTGTTTGCCTGAATACTTAATAGATTCTCATTACAAAATGAATAAATTAAATACTTCAAGATATTGTATTTTCTTTGCCCGATGTCCTTCCTGTTACCAATTTTGTCCCTCGTGTTACTATATTTGCGGTAACAGGTCGGACAGTAACAGCTCGGACATACGCAGCTATAAACACGGATTTACGCTTGATTGATAGTGTACCATGTGCGTGTAGCATGCAAGATTGAAATTGTTCTCTGAGCTGAATTCATCATGTCTTAAATTAAACCGATAAAATATTTGGTAAATTTTATATTTGCGTAACATTTAGGACACGATTAAAATATACGGATAGGGTCTGACTTACCTTTTTTTGAATAAATCACTCCTACGTGCTAATTCTTGTTCAAAACATATCTGCTGACATTTTACCGGAAGTGACGTTAGTGTTGGTACGATAAGCGTCTTTGTAGGTGAAAGAAAGACAACTTGTACAGCTGAATTTACCTTATGGTAACAGGACGGACATAACACTAAGGGTCACCTCTTTCAGGTACAAGAAAGTATACTAGCAATCGAAAAATGAAGATTTTTATGGTTTTATTTCATAGTTCTAATGCAGAACTAATGCTCAAGCCAATTTTCTTGGAGATAGGCAATGATATGTCTTCGTAATTAAAAGTAATCTATGAAAATTTGTCCGTGGTACATGGCGTTTTTAGCTGTTTTTCACACCAAAAGATTTAATTTCGTGAAAATGTTAGGCATTATAAGGCGTTTATTGTATGCCATTTGTAGAACTTGTTCATATCTACAGGTTGAGAAAGAAAAAATCAAAAAAAGATCACAATTCTCGTTTTATTGTCAGTATCGCAAAGAACCGACATTTTTTGATAATGACCCATATGCTAACCATTACACCACCGATGCGGTTTCGTCCGTCTATGATGTATTATTATGCTTTCTGTAAATTTCTTCTGTTCTATAAGTTCATACGAAATTTTGGCATATATCACACAGAATTATATAGCGTTGATATACAATGCGAAAATAGTACATCTACTATGCCAGTTTCACGCGGGGAAGGTTGGATTTTCAGCTGTCTATCAAACTATATATAGCTAGTCCACGTGCAAGGGGGTGGATCCAATCTGTCAATATATCATAGTCGCCTATTATTCATGTTACTGTTTTGTAATACTTGTTAATGTTGTTAATTAAATTTCAAACTTCAAACATCTTTATATTTTTAAAGCCTTAAATTAAGCAAATAATATTCTCACACTTTCAAGACTATCTGATCCAATATATTAGTCACCAATATCAGGACCTCCTTTATTGTAATAGTTCTCAATATATTTTGTCTACATATAACAGTCAGCATAATAGTAATAATAATGTTTATTATACATTATTATATATTCAATAGTATTCGTCCATTTTGGATTGGAGATATTGAATTTATATATTTAATATATTTTTCATGACAAGAAAGTTTAAAAAGTGATGGTCAATAATTCCAACAATATAAAAAAAATACGAAAAATCACCTCTCACCTCAAATCAACGAACACAAACAATATCACGACACATGACGTTGGAAATCCAGGTCATGGCTTGAGACAAGCACTACAATGTGTCGGAAGTAAACCGATTAATTAGACCCAAACCCCCTCTAGATCATTGGATCTTCAACGACATTACGGTAAGCAAAAACCAGCACAGATTTGCTTCGCCATTTGTTATTTTTTTCCATATTGCATCATTTATCTATGTTCTCACACAGGCGCATGGGGCATGGATTTCGTTTCCTCCTCCCCCTTTTCTCTACTATCCCCCCCCTTTTTTTTCAAAATTTTCATATAAATCATTCCTTTTTCAAAATGTTCATAATCATTCGTTTTTTCTTCATTTGACAATATCAGTAGACGTCATACATCATGAATAATACATGTATTCTGTGTCCACATTTTTTCGACTGATACAGTATAAGAGAGAAGGTATGCAACTCCATTTTCATATTTCGCGCCATATCGCTCACCTTGGTTGGGAAACCCCAGTGTTTTTTACACTTTTTACCTTGTCTACATATGGCACTGTCGTATCAAACTGTTTCTATGACACTTACCTAATTGCCCATGTTCGAATTTCAGTCTGTACGTCGATCTTTTCCAAGAAATCTCGCCGAGAATAGCGAGGCAGCTTCGTTTCTAGATCAAACTACATCATTTGAGACGGAAGTGCAAGAATGGGAACCCTGGGATTTTTACGAATGGATTACCTGCAATGAAAAACCCAGATGCGCTCCGAATATTTTTCCCATAATGTTTTGGCGGGAAATATAAATCGCTGAAAAAACATAACAGCAGACGCATTATTTCGTAAAAATGGCACAACGACCATCTGAATATGGAAACATTGAAATAATTTGATGGTAGATAACTGTTCAAAAAGAAATTCAAACTGAGAAATAGATGATTGAATGGTTAGAACTGAAGTCAAAATTTCAATGAAAAAGAAATATTCAGCTTGCCTCTACTTCAAATTATTAAAATCATACCCAAACAAATACATATACATTGTACAACAAAAAGAAAAAAAAAATAAAGAAAAAAAAACAAAGGAAGAAGAAGCTGAGAACAGCAATTGAATGGGACTATGGCATTTTACCCCCTTCCTCAATAAAAGGGCTCCCAACTGACAAAATGTGTACGGGAGCCGGAGAGACCATTTAATTAAGGGGGCTATTTCTTTTTCATTTCATGTCACTGATTTTATAAAACAATAATCTGTCTTACAGGGGTAAAAAATAAATAACTTGTGTAACTCCACTTTTCAGCAGTGACAGAAATCAGTGTTGAAATCCAGAAAAAAAATCCTATTTTACCGTATAAGTGGTTATTTTGGTGGGTATTTAATTTTCACTTTCTTCGCGATGATGTTAAATGCGCGAAAAAAGTTCATGAATTATTATTTCACGTTCAAATAGTTAAACAAGTTATTTATTTTTTACCCCTGAAAAAGAAACAGCCCCCTTAGTTAAATGGTCCCTCCGGCTCCCTTACACATTTGTATCAGTTGGGAGCCCTTTTATTGAGGAAGAGAAGTCAAATGTTTTAATGCTCTTGCAGGCGAGTCATCTGGCATATCTTTAAAAAGGCAGGAAATTTCCAAGTCTACTAAATATTGTGGGCTTAAGATCTTGTTGTGACCTCTGGTGATATTTTGTAAGGTGTTGCTTAAAGAATTCAAGGCAAGTAGGCCACACATATAATGTACTCTTTATGAATGACCATTACATTGGGCGTAAAAGTAGTTTTACTAGTAAAAATCTTACGCTGTGTAAAAGGGACATTTTCAAATTTATCAACATAAAGCCTGAAAGGTAGGGTTGAGAATAAGGGGAGTACATACTTAAATTTGTACCCCACGAATAAGGCGCCCACCACTTAATGTTTGAAAGGTAGGGTTGAGAATAAGGGGAGTACATACTTAAATTTGTACCCCACGAATAAGGCGCCCACCAATTAATGTTTGAAAGGTAGGGTTGAGAATAAGGGGAGTACATACTTAAATTTGTACCCCACGAATAAGGCGCCCACCACTTAATGTTTGAAAGGTAGGGTTGAGAATAAGGGGAGTACATACTTAAATTTGTACCCCACGAATAAGGCGCCCACCACTTAATGTTTGAAAGGTAGGGTTGAGAATAAGGGGAGTACATACTTAAATTTGTACCCCACGAATAAGGCGCCCACCACTTAATGTTTGAAAGGTAGGGTTGAGAATAAGGGGAGTACATACTTAAATTTGTACCCCTCGAATAAGGCGCCCACCACTTAATGTTTGAAAGGTAGGGTTGAGAATAAGGGGAGTACATACTTAAATTTGTACCCCACGAATAAGGCGCCCACCACTTAATGTTTGAAAGGTAGGGTTGAGAATAAGGGGAGTACATACTTAAATTTGTACCCCACGAATAAGGCGCCCACCACTTAATGTTTGAAAAATCTATTTGTTTTTGGCTCTCTTTTCACATGGAAAAAAAAATACCCCTCAATAATGAAAATTCAATGTTTGCTGCCCGAATTTGGTAAACTTAGTACAATGAATGTTTCCAGGATTATTAGATGGAGAAAATAATATAGGATAACTACTTGAAGAATCCAAATATAGAAAATATTCAACGAGTGACCGAACAACGGAATAATTCACGAATGCATATAACACATGAGTTAATTATCCGTGTTTGTCAGTCACAAGTTGAATATTTTTCTGATTCCACCGGTCCACTGTGCTGTAAACTGCATAAAATCGTCATGCAAAGTATATAAGAGTATTACATATATGTGAAACATGATATAAACAAGAAATATGAAAAACAATGTTGCTAAAATAAATGAGAAAAAAAGGGGGGTAAAAAAGTAACCTGTCCCCAGGTACTTGTGGTCTGCTATATGTATATCGCTATTGCATTCCGGAACTCAGTTCGTAATGTCGTAACAACAACAAAAATATTATTGCTATATTCCAGTGTAATCGTAACCACTTCTTAAATTAAAATGTGATCTTCACTCAAAGTTCTATCACTTTCTTGTCAAAAGATACGATAGGTATAATAGCCACCAGTGTTTACCAGATAGACCATGGCAGGTGTATTACAATATATTTCTTTGTTTTGTGGGTAAACTTGTTGGTTCTGTGTTTCCAAGGTCGTGTGACGTATGTCCTGTTTCGTCGTTGTCACACTTTTATTAGGCACAGACCATTTTACTGGAAAGGGTGGGGGTTGAGATTTTTCAAAGAAAATTATCCAAAATCGTTTTGAGTTTTTTTTTTTATCTCCAACTTTTTTCCTAAGAGCTTTTTTGTTTCTTTCTCTACCTCAACGCACTAAAAATACCCCATTTAAATGTAAAAAAAAAATATTATGATCCAATTGTTGTCTGTAAAATTTGAATGTTGCTATCCTATACCAAACATGGACATTTAGTGGCTACACAGACCCCATTCGACACAAGTTTTCAATAGCACATACTACAACGGATCATGTCATTACAGTCAAAAACCTTCAGACACAGTCACAAACCAAATATGGTAAAAATCAATATCAAACTTTTCTCAAGTTTATTGGATTTTGCATGAATTAAACTTTCAAGTGTAGTTCATTTATCAATTACAATTTCTTTACTTTTTTGGTATTAATCTTCACCTTTTTATGCATTTAATATCAAAGAAATTGTGAAATTAGTTTAATTATGAATATTTTACCCTATAGGAATGTTAACTTCATTGAAAAATAATCAATACATGTGAAATAGAAGAAAAATCGATTTTTACCATATTAGGTCAAACGATGGTTTGTGCCCGTGTCTGATGGTTTTTGATTGTAGTGATACGAGTCTGTTGTAAGGTGCGATTAGGAAGACCAAAATCTACTATTATGTACTTAAATTAGGGTACCTGTAAAGTGCGAAACGAAATAGAAACGAAACGAAACGAAACGAAATCAACGAAAACGAAACGAAACGAAACGAAACGAAATCAACAAAAACGAAACGAAACGAAATCAACGAAATGAAAACGAAATAAAACGAAACCAACGAAAGCAAAACGAAATCAACGAAAACAAAACGAAATAGACTGATATGAAGAAAATGGAAGGAAAAAAATAAATGGCAAAACGAAATAAAGAAATTAAAAAAAAACGATAATTAGATTTTTTAAATACAATAATTTTGATTAATTATAACCGGGAAACCCATCTTGCATGTCTGTCCATTACAGTACTCCTCGCGTACATTACCCGCAACTCAATTAAAGCCGGGTTTGCTTTGCCGACAAACTTTCAGAAGTTCAAATGTCATATTTGTATTTGTGTTGAGTGTGTGTCAGTATTTATGAATAATAAAGTTTTTGGAGTGGGCATATAGAAAAAAAAAGGAGGGGGGATATGAGGGGGTATTTTCATAGATTGGGATATTGAGGGTTCATTTTTTCGTCTGATTTTATTACGTTTTTTGTTTGTATTCTACATAAATTTGCCTATTCGCAAATCATACAGGATGGTCTTGGGTTTCAGATTCTGGGCACTATTTGACTACTGGATTTTCCCGACTTGCCGCGTTTAATCCCCATGCATCCCCTCCCCCCTCCTATTTGTCAATATGACGGAACTATTAACGACTGTCATACAAGTCAGAGGTTTGACCCACCATTTTCTTGGGAAATACCTGTACCAAGTCGGGAATATGAAATAGTTGTTATCTAGTTTCACATTTGGTTATGTCTTAGGATTAGAGAAATTACATGTACCGATTGTTTTTATACTTGGTAATGTCTTAGGGTTAGACGAGTGGCATCTGCCTATCTGCTATCAGAACCCACCATTTTCCTGGGAAAATGCCTGTACCAAGTCAGGAATGTGTTGTTTTTCAGTTGTTCCGTTGATTGAAAACTCAGATGGTTGAGCTTCTTATCGGTTTTGTCTGTTTTTGTGGACTTTCCCTTTTGAATGCGCCTTGGAGTACGGTACCATTGTTATTACCTTTATTCGGTAGTGTGCCAACAGATCTGGTGTAATGTCTTACCGTTGTTCTTTCCGAGATATACAGGCGTCAAAAAGACCCGACACTATAAACTTTTTATTTCAAATCCTATTGTTCTATTTTGAAGAACTAAAAAAAAAAACAACAGCAACATAACCGGACGTACAGTGAGCGCCCTCCTTACAGAAGAACTTCTGAAAAAAATAATGCTTGCAAAAACTAAACATGAGAAACTCTGGAAGTTTTATTGAAATCCATTCTGTTGTTTAGGAAGAGTTATGGATAACGCAACAGTATCCTCTCTCTATTGTATAGCCTTGTACGACAATTACATAGCCTTAAATGACAAAGTCCAAAAGTGAAGAAATTTTAGCAAGAACTGTTAAAATGGGAAAACAAAAATAGAAGGTGCACAATGCCATTTGGTACTAAAGAATTCATGAAATTAAATAACCTTGCCATATGGTATTAAAGATTTCCTGTAAGATTCATTCAATTCCATCAAGTTGTTAAGGAGGAATTGCATAGGCAGTGAGGGAAGCACTCACGGACAAATGGACATATACTATATACCCCTCCCGCAGGATAGCGGGGGGTATATAAATATGTGCCGTATCAAATTTTATTAATACCGGAATTTTTTTTGGAGGGGGGGTCATTTGTTTTTTTTTTTATATGAAAAGGGATCAAAGGGGAAAAAGGTACTTTTACAAGATATGTAGATTTTTTTTTAAATTTCTAAAGTTAATTTTTGATAGGATTTGCATACCTCCGCCAAAAAAAGATAGGGGTATATAGGACTTCTGCTGTCCGTCCGTTCGTTTGTCCGTCCGGTCGTCACACTTTTTCGTCTCTCCGACACACTTTTAAATTTTGCTCGGACGGGGGTATTTATTAGTGAACTTTAACTACTGCACTTCTGTTATTTTAATTCCTCTCCTTTCAACAGACTTGACGTTGCTCTTATGGTTCCCAAATTTAAAAGAAGCCACTAAGTGAAAAGGACAGACTCCCGCTGAATAAATGCATAGTATTCTTGTTCAATGGTGATCAAATCCTGTCCTCTCCTGATGAAAGACACTGAGACATGTGTGGGAAGTAGTCTAGCATCGTAATTGTGAAAATAGGTTTGATTTCTTTTAGCCCCCTATTATTTTTTCTTCCATTTTCTATTTCGTTTTGTTTCGTTTTCATTTCATTGATTTCGTTTCGTTCAATCAAACCCACTCTATCCTTAGAGTCTAGTCCTGTATTTGGAAAAAGAAAATAAGTGTTTTCCGATTGGTTAACAGATTATGCATTTAATAAACTGTTTTCTGATTGGATAAGGCCATATAGGAGGTATATAAGAAAAAAAAATCAAAATTTTCTTCAAGTTTGAACTATATTCATAGCCATACTAACCTATATTTATTTACATTGTAGAAATCAAAATGTCGAATTGTGTAGAAATGTCTTGTCTAGTTGTCGTAAAAAGAAGGACAGTCCCTAAAAGGTAAGACAATCCATATTTTCTTAAATTAACATTTGACGATTAAATGTATTTCAAATGAACACAAAACAGGATAGCGTCATTTTCTCACAGATGCCTGAAAAAATGGCGGTCAGTTTTAAGACATTCTGTGCTGTTCACAATTGTATCAGAGGTGAAATTCCAATGTTGATCTTATCATTGCTATTGTTGGCCAAATGTTCCATTGGTAGCCTTTAAACTGTATGGTTATTTATTTATTGATGGCCGTCTTACCAAGGGTGCGTTTGACTTGCAATTTGATAAAAGGAACAACACAAATTTATCTTAAAATAAATGAGTGAAAAATGTGTAGATATACAACTGCACATAGTCAAAATATTTTACATGGGTTTTTGTTTGTTTGTTTGATGGTGGGTTTTTGGTGTTTAATGCCACTTTCAACAATCAGTTTTACTGGTAGAGAAAACCAAGTCACTGACAAACTTTATCACATAATGTTGTACACCTCGCCCTGAATGAGAATCAAACTCACGATATCAGTGGTGATAGGAACTGATTGCATAGGTAGTTGTAAATCCAATTACCATATGAACCCGGCCATGACAGCCCCTATTTTACATGGGGATGCTTTTTATAACATTAAAAGAAAAATACATAAAAAGGATTTTGCAGAATTGCCATTTGTCAATGATGTCTTCAACAGAATGGTCATGATTTATATGGAATTTGTAATTTTTTCTTTATTTGCTATGCACTTGGATTATTGCAATATTCAAAGAGTGTATGATCAATTAGGTAGGAACTCCCACTGTTTACATATTCATAAGTTGTATTTTAAAGCCTCATAATTGTATCAGAAGTGGGAAAAGTTGCTACATGTATGCCATATTTACAATGTTTTCAAGTTCAAAGATATACCTTTTCTACATCTCATAATTATATATAGCACTATATGCTGTGAGTGCCTAGCCTTCACCATAAATATCATGTTGTGATATTTATTTTTACAATTTTTTACTTAAAAACAAAAAATCTGAATTCTATGAAAATGATGCTGCATCATGAAAAAGTGTAAACTTTACAAGCCATTATTAGTAGAGTATGATGTCTATGTGAAAAAAGCATCTTATATCAAGTAACTATTACTCTTATTGTTTTTGGTTCATTTTTGCTGTTAAATAAAATATTGAAGGACACTAAGAAATTTTGATAAAAACAAATTGCCACATCAAGTGCAGCCCGAGTTTGACAATAAACCTTGATTACATAAAGCAATAAAAAAAAATGTTTTTCATAAAAAATAATGATCATAATTATTGATTAAATCCAATAACACAAATGTATGATTTATTTAAAGAAAAAGACAAAAAAAAATCAAATCTTCCCTCTTTTCCAATTAAAGTAAAAAAAAAACCTCATTTTTAACCACTATCAGTGGAAAAACCTGATTAAGGTTCATTATAATACTTACTGAGGGTGCATTCAATATGCCAAATTAGATTTCTTTTCATTTGAATTTCTTAAAAGTCCTACTGTTTACTTGAAAGCAAAATGAACCTCCCCCATCCACAAAATAAATAAATAAAATTATTGATTGATTATTGCTTAACGTCCAGCAAGCAGCATTTCAGCTGTGTTCAATAATGAAATAAAAACTATATAGAAATTCAGGAAGTGAAGCGATTAGGGTTATGTGTTTAATGCTACTTTCAACAATATTTTGGTTATTTCCTTGAGGTTAGTTTTATTGATAGGGGAAACCAGAGAAAACCGCCAATCTACCGCAAGTCACTGACAAACTTAATCACATAACATTGTATTGAGTACACCTCGCCATGAGTGGGATTCGAACTCGCACTGTTGGTGATGATAGGCACTGATTGCATAATTAGTTGTAAATCCAACTACCAAAGTCTGTTTCTTTTTAATACACGTAGTTTAATTGAAGAAAATTCAGTATTCTTCCATCATATTCCATATATACATTTTTATTTCTCTAAATGAATTGTTGAAAAAACCTCAATTTATATTTGTAAATATTGTACATTCTGTCCCACAAATTTAAAGAGCATTTCAACATATCCAATAGACAAAACAGACTACTTTCACAATACAATATGACCAGAGACAGTGACTTAGTTAAATAAATCACATTAAACTTCACTGTTTTAACACACTTTATTATGAAGCATAAAATTCGGGTTTCAGTTTGGTTGCTAGTCAGGTCAGTATGTTTGCTAGTTGATTTTTCACCACTATCAAAGTTTTGATTGTTTTGAAAGAAGTTAATTACTAGCCCTGTAATTTGTTGTAATGTTTTCAGTTTTTCATGCTGCAACATATTTTTGTGAAATCTTTATATTTTGTTTTAAGTATAAAAAAGGTGAAATAAATAGCACAACATGATGTTTATGGTATAAGTTAAAACTCCTAGCAAATATACAGCATTGTTTAAATTGAAAATGCAGAAAAAGTACCTCTGAACCTGAAAACATTGTAAATATTGCATACATTTGGTACCCGTCCACCGCCATTGTGGAGTTTTAATCTGACGCTCCCCCCCCCCTCCCCCAAGAAAACAATCAAAAGAGAATTCCTATCTGCACCAGCTGGGTATGTGCTGGGTAGCTCTGTCAAGGATTAGCCCTTGGAACCATCACTGAGTATCCATTTTAGTCTGAAGATTAAAATGTATAGGATGCCATTGCTGTCAAGTTTAAGATGTATAAATGTTGTCTTATAATAGGTATGACACAAGCTTTTTTAAAGCCATTAAGCTGAAATGAAAGTCAATCCATTGGAAAGAGTTTGAAAAAAGAAAGAAATTGGTGTTTAAATCATGTCAATATCTTGAGTGGTTCTAAAGTTATGACCAAAAATAGGCATCAAAATATGTACATTTGTATATTTTTTGGACCGATTTATCAAAATGGCCACCAAATTGTAACCACAAGTTCCCCACTATTGGCACTTAAAACAGGAATTTCATACCCCCCCCCCCCCCCCCCCCCTTTTCCCAACAATTGAGAAAAAAAACATTTAATTGATTCTTCTTTCTTGTAATTTTACCCGTATTTCATGTTTACTGCTTGTTATACAATTTTATGTCAATCCAAGTGTATACCAATCTTAATTAGAATTGGATGTTTGTTGTATCTTTTTTAATTTTTTCCATTGGCAATACACACATATCTAACAACATGCTGTTTGAGTCGTCATTCATCTATGCCCATCCAATCATGTTAATCTATTTGACCAATCGAACAACAGATCATGGCATGTTCTAGATTTTATTAACTAAAGATTTAGTAGCCTCATCACTGATTGATCGGTTGAAAGTATGAACCCATACTGGATGTACACATAATTAAAGGCCATATGTTTCAGAAACTACAAATATCTGAGATCTCAAATTCGGACTTGTATTTTATCCCTTTAAACCTACTTTTAAAATTTTATATCTGTATAATATATTAATAAATTAAATGTAAAAATAGTGATGACTGTATCATAAAAACCAAAAATGTGTAGATCTGAAAAATAAACATCCAAAAGATTCATGAATTGTTGGTGTTTTTTTGACATATATATATACTATCTAAACAACCCTGCATACCTTAGGAGTCAACTTCTGGGATTTTAACAGACTTATACATACCAGACTTTGGTTCACTAAAACCTTTTTTCTTTTAAATTAAGATCTTATTTGTAAATTATTGTTTATTCTTAGAAACCAATTTAAAAAAAACATCAAATCTAATATTTCAAATTGAAGCTTGCACTCTGTTTTATCCCTTTAGAGCTAATTTTAAAATTCCAAGCCAATCCAATAACTACAACATAAGAAAAGGTCCAGAAAACAAAATTTGAGGCAACACCTGTTTGGCAGCAAACCACACATATGGCCTTCCTTGCAACTCCACTGTTAATTTATTTTGCATATGAAACAATATTGATGATGAATTTTTCTTTTTCCGATGTGAAAGAAATTGAAAAGTTTAAAAAATTTTTTTTTTTTATCTGTTTGATTCTGAACCCAATGTTGAATATTTTCTTCTCAAGAACCAATGTAATATTTGCTGCAAAGCATCATTATGACATGTAGATTTAGATTGTTCAAAAAACACCTCAGGATCTATGGTTGAAAGTCGAACATGGGGGAAATAAAAAAAAACACTTTTCTTGTACCAGTAATTGAATACAAATATGCACAAATAAAGACTACTATAACTAACTGGGTCTGTAAGGTCCCAGCCATTGAAGTCCAAAGTTTGTAATTGGCTGTATTAGAATAAATTTTGAAATGGAATTCCCAAGAACTAGAAATGAACATGTGGAGCAGGAACTGCTTAGCCTTCCGGAGCATCTGAGTTCACCCCCGGTTTTAAGTGGCGTTCTGTTACTCGATCTTTAGTTTTATGTGTATGTATTGTTTTGTAGATTGTTGTGTCCTGTTGTCTATTTTTATTTGGCCGTTGTGTTGTCTGTCCTTCGATTTACTCTTTGGTATCTTCAAATTCTTCTTGCAATTGTAGTTGGCATGAAATATCCTTGTGATATGTAGATACAAGCTTGCACAAATGAAGACCTCAGTCTGTGGGGTCTGAGCCTTTGGGGTCCATATATATAGGTTACATTAGAATAAATTTTAATATAGCATTCCCCAGAACTAGAAATGACATATAATTGTAAATGGAGATTCAATCTTATACAAAAGAAGGCACCATGGTCATTTTCTATTCAAATAAGATTAATTTGATCAAAACTACATTTAAATGTTATATATAAATTTATTTATGGTATAGAAGGTCATTCAGTAATGGTCAAGGGGAGATAACTCCATTCTACTTTCAAAAGATGGAAGATAAACATAGAATTTGTTGGACCATGCACATAATCACTTGATTCTCTTATGCAATTCGTGCTCAGCCACTAAATTTATAAGGATACTTCGGAATAATTTTGTATCCTACAACCATCATACAAAGCACAACATCCATCAATGATTATGACATAAATATTATTTTGAAAATCTTCTGTAGCTGATTCAATTTAATCCAAACTGATGCTATGATAGTTCTTGGGCAGTCTTCTCTTAAAACTGAATGCACCAGCCCCTCCCCCCTCGATACAGACATGAGGTAATCATAATTTGTAATCGTAATCAGTTGTAATCGATTACATTTTTTCATGTAATTGGATGTAATCTGCCATATTTTAAATTACATGTAATCGATTGCATTCATTTTGACCCTGTAATCATGATTACTTTCTGATTACATTTAGATTACTTTTCATCATTTTGACTTATTTTGTCTTAACTGAAACATATCTCCTTAGATATTTAATGTATGATATGTAAATGAATTTTCTTCGTGAGGCTAATTTTTTTTTATTCTTGAATAATTTTATCAAATGTTCATATAATTTCCTAAATTTATGACATCAGCTTATTTCTGGCCAAAAAATTGTATCTAACACAAACATTTTGAAGTATAGGAGAATGTCCGAGTAACTCTCCATTCCTTAAAAATAATGGAGCCGAGGCCCCGAAGGGGCTGAGGCCCATTGATTTTAAGGAATGGAGAGATACGAGGACATTCTCCAACTTAAAATCCACCCATTGTACTTTAATAATTTTATTAATTATTAATCTTGTAACAAAACAATTTAAATAAATTGTTTGTTATTCCCTTTTGCAGTTTTAAACAGGTTGAGGTTTTTGACCTTTAAACTCTAACCCCGCCCCTGTACATATTGTTCACAACTCTCCATACCTTAAAAATAATGGAGAGTTTAGACAATAGATTTACATCACATGTGGATTTTAAAATAATGTAACATTTTTGTTTCATATTTGACAGAATTTGAACTTGTTTATCTTAAATGTTAAATTTTACTTTCTTAAACCAAATGTTGTTTTTTAATCATTAAACATTCATATAATCTTATGAAACTTTTTAATGTTTCCTAGTTACATGTACAGTCAAACCTGTCTTATGTGGTCACCTCTATTAAGTAGTTGCCTGTATTAAAAGGTTACTTTTTAGCTCGACATTTCGAAGAAAAAAAGTTGAGCTATTGTCGTCACTCCAGTGTCTGGGTCAGTTAAGTTTTTTGTCAAGAGTCCATTTCTTAAAAACTATCAAAGGTATCCATTGGAATACTTGTTCACTATCAAAAGAGGAACAAATTACAACAAGGCAGATGACCCTGTGATTTCTATATCCAGAGTTATTTGCCCTTGTTTTAACATACAGACCCTGGATCGTTAAGTTAATAGATATGTCGTATCTTTTTTGTTTGCATGTATCGTTCATTCGTTTTCCATTCGTTTGCGTTTCGTTCGTGTAATTGGTTCGTTCGTTTCGTGTAACGTTCGTCAGTTTATGAACACATTCCAAATTTTTTCGAGTTAAAAACAAAATAAATTGTGCATTAACAATTCATAAACACAATTAAAATATATACCCATTGGAAGCATTCAAATGGGCATAGCCGCATATGTGCAA
The DNA here is from genome assembly GCA_963383655.1 of Bathymodiolus septemdierum. Classification (NCBI taxonomy): domain Eukaryota; kingdom Metazoa; phylum Mollusca; class Bivalvia; order Mytilida; family Modiolidae; genus Bathymodiolus; species Bathymodiolus septemdierum. The sequence continues at coordinate 47,337,287 of OY726523.1, read as the reverse complement.
AGTTAGAGGGTGTGTGATGTTACCAGACTGGACTATTTTATTAATTGTTTTAAGGGAAAACATAATTAATAAATGCATTTTTTTCAATAATTTACTCTACGGACAAATAAACAAGAAATCATCTACATGTGTAACATCTATATGTATGTAAACAAATGTCCCTGGTGGTTTCACCTGGGAAGTACATGCACTGCAGGTGTAAAATGTCAACTCTTAATTTCATTCTAATTAACAATTATACTATTTATGACCTTTTTAAGCCACACACCTCTCGGACAGCTTGACCGGGAAACTGATACACCTATGTCTGGTTGTCAATGCAGAATCCGAAATATTATATAAATATAAATTCTGAATAATTATATAATTATATAAACATAAAGTCATATTTGGAAGTTAAATATATGAGATTCAAAATTTGATCATATATATAATTATTAAACACATTGATAATATAAACTATTTAATATAAATTGTATTATCCTATTACTCTACTGACTAATTTATCATTTATATATCCATTTTGTATCAATTGTATATAAAATATAAGATTAGTTAATCACGTCAATTTGCACAAAAGCCAATTCAAATAATAACATGATACTATATTGTACTTCTGTAGAAACATGATCGTTTATCATTGGATAATATATGGTTACATGTACGCTCCAATTGTTCGTGTATCGTGCGTTCGTATCGTTCGTGTGAAGCATTTGTTCGTTTTTCGTTCGTTTCGTTTGCGTTTCGTGCGTATTGTAAACTTATACAATCCAGGATCTGTAGTACATAGAAATTAGGGATATTTTTTTAGTATAATTGAAATTTCTCAATAGCAATCAAAGCTATTAACTTGAAACTCAATACACTTGTAGAAAGTGTTGACCCCAATCTGTTGACAAGAGAAGACAACTCCATCCAGCATTTTATTTGAGTTATTCCCCCTTTTTGACTTAGAATTTCTTAAAAAAATACAATTTCTCAATAATTATGATGGGCATTGAAATGAAACTCAACATACCTGTTCACTATCAAATGGGGAACCCATTACAACAAGGCAGGTGATCCTGTGATTTGTATATCCAGAGTTGTTTTCCCTTGTTTTGGCATAGCACATAAAAATTTGGGATATTGTTTTAGTATAATTAAAATTTCTCAATAACTATCCAAGCTATTAACTTGAAACTCAATACACTTGTCAATAGAACGAGGTCAACACTTTCTACAAGAGAAGACAACTCTATCCAGCCTTTTATTTTGAGTTTTTTTTTCCATTTTTTAGCTCGCCTTGCCAAAGCCCATGTGAGCTTTTGCCATCACTTGGCGTCCGTCATACGTCATAAACTTTCACATTTAAATCTTCTCCTCTGAAACCGCTGAACCAAATTAAACCAAACCTGGCAGGGATGGTCCCTGGGTGGGTCCCTTTCAAAATTGTGTCCGACAGCTCTCCCCTCCATTCAAGATGGCTGCTGTTACTAAAAATAGAAATTTCTCCAATTGTCCATTGCTGCTTTAGTACAAGCTCAAATGAGCTCAAATTTTAACTGCAGCTACATGGCAAGGAGTAGTTTAACATATATTCTGGGTTTTTTTTGTGAAATTTTTCTTTCAGCCGATTTATACCGATTATGCAAATTAGGCATATTTTGATAAAAGATCTCATTTAAATCTTCTTCTCTGAAACCGTCTAACCAAATCAAACCAAATTTGGCTGGGATAATCCTAGGGTAGTCCCATTTCAAAATTGTGTCTGACATTCAAGATGGCTGCCGTTACTCAAAATATAAATTTCTTCAATTGTCCATTGTTCCTTTATTATAAATCAAAATGAGCTCATACTTTAACTGCAGCTACATGACAATGAGTAGTTTAACATATAGTCTTTGTTTTTCTGTGAAATTTTTCTTTCAGGCAATTTATACCAATTATGCAAATTAGGCATATTTTGATAAAAGATCTCATTTAAATCTTCTCTGAAACCGCTGAACCAAATTAAACCAAATTTGGCTGGGATAGTCCTTGGGTAGTCCCATTTCAAAATTGTGTCCGACAGTCCCGCCCTTCATTTAGTTGTCCATTGCTGCTTTATTATAAATCAAAATGAACTCAAATTTAACTGCAGCTACATGACAATGAGTAGTTTAACATATATTCTAGGTTTTTCTGTGAGATTTTTTCAGCCAGTTTATTCCGTTTAGGAATATTATGAGATAAAAATCACATCAAAATCTTTTGCTCACAAATTTGAGTTGAAATGATCTTTGGGTGGCCCACTTTCAAAATTATGTATAACGCCCCCATTTTCTATCAACTTTAGATGTCAAATTGAAAACCAGGTGAGCGATTACAGGCTCTTGGGAGCCTCTAGTTTACTTGCATTTTTTTCTAAAAATAACAATTTTCTCAATCTAAACTATGATAGGCATTAAAATGAAACCCAACATACCTGTTCACTATCAAAAGGGGGAACACATTACAGAAAGGTAACCCCCCCCCCCCCCACTCCCAACATACAACCCCCTCCCACTGCCCCCCCCCCCCCAATTTTTATTTTTATAACATATGGACTACAATAGTGTTATAAGAAAAGATTATTACCCCCCCCCCCCCAATTTTTATTTTTAAATTGTATTTCATATGCACTAATATAGTGTTACAAGAAAAGATTATACCCCTCTGATTATATTTACCAATCATGCAAACATATTTGCTTATATGACCATCATAGTTAGAAGTATGTATATCTTTGTAAATTGCTTGCAGTTTAATATCAGATACGAAAAAGTAGGTAGTTGGATTATCAAACAACTCATACAAGCTTATCACCAATACAGTGTGTGTTCTCACCCGTCTTTGTAAATTACAAAGAAGGGTGCACTCGACTCGCAGCCGCAAGTGATAAAGTTTACCAGTTGCTTGCCCATGGTCGGTGGTTCTCTCTGGGTACTCCGGCTTCTTCCACTACTAAAACTGGTCGCCATGATATAGCTGAAATATTGCTGAAAGTGGCATTAAACACCAAAAATCAAATAAATTTTTCTGGTCATAGAAAATTCCATATGAATTGAACCTCTTTTGTAAGGTCACCTAACTTATAAGGCCACTATTTCTTTGTCCCAAAGGTGACTCTTAATACAGGTTTGACTGTATGTTGAAAATATTATATCTGATCTACATTCAAATTCAAAAATAATTTTCATACAAGTATATACCAAATTTCAAATATCAATTTCTATTCTGAATAGTAGTTGAAGCTAAAATCTATTTTTTCCCTTTAAGGCAGGTTCAGTTTATTTTTTACCTCACCTGTCTGCCGTTAACTTTTTAGATTATTCAAGAATAAAAAAAATCTTAACACAAAAATTTCGAAAATAATGTTGTTGTTTTTTCATTTTTGAACTTGTTTTTTTTTAAATGGTAAAACACTGTTAAATTTACTTTCTTAAACAGAAAATGTCTACGATCTTGTCAGATTTTTTAAATTGGAATTGTTTTCCCAAGCTTGAACAGATGTGAGTAAAAATTCATCTAAAACAGCCAAAAACACCGAAAAGTGGTACATTTGTATTCACGGAATATTTTGGGGGAAACGTGTGCGGAAGCAACTTTTGTCTGGGCTAATCTAATTCAAAATTCAAGATATCTCCACCTCTGTCAAACCTGTCTATGTGGTCACCTCTATTATCCAGTTGCCTGTATTAAAAGGTTACTTTTTTCTTTTCTGGTCATAGAAAATTTCAAATTAACCTCTTTAGAAGGTCAACTGTCTTTTTAGCTCAACTTGCCAAAGGCAATGTGAGCTTTTGCCATCACTTGGCATCCGTTGTCCGTCATCTGCTAACTTTTCACATTTTAATCTTCCCCTCTGGTCACTACAGGCAATTCTTTTTTCTGATTGTCCGATTTCTAAAAAACCTCTCCTCTGAAACCCCTTGGCCAAATGAACCGAAACTTGGTAGGAAGCATCTATGGAAGGTCCTCTCTACAGATTGCTCATTTTGTCCTGATCTGTTAAGAAACATGGCCTCCACAGGCAATTCTTGTTTCTGATTGGTTGATTTCTGAAAAACCTTCTCCCTTGAAATCGCTTTGCCAAATGAACCGGAAATTATTTAATTATGTATGGATTAAACAAAGGCTGTCCATGTTTTATGCACATTTAAAACCAAGGCAAGGCTGAGGTCTTTAAATGTTCATAATAAAGACATGGACAACTGTTGTTTGACCATGTTAGAACATAAACACTTCTCTGAGAATGTTAGAGTACGTTGAAAGTCAATAACACTTAGATTTTTACTCTTAGAAATGTCTTAAATGTGTAGTAGTTAGACCAGCATTTTGACAAAAATTCCTAAAGTTTTTTTTCATTGCCCCCTCCCTAGAGTTTAAAAAGGACAAAAGAAACAATTATATCATTACCCGTATATAAAGCATTTTATTTTCATTAAAACAAGATCTATCACTCTTCGCTCCCCCCACAAAATTTACAAGAAAATCATAATGACATTAGTCAATGCTTTGCTCGTATTGGGTGTGACAGCTGCCATTGTTTTGTGTTAAAAAATCTGTGTCTGTCTCAGAAGTCATCAATTGTATGTTATTCTTATATGTAAATTTGATATATAAACTTTTAAATGCAATATCCATTTAATCTTCACAGTTTGACAGTTTGCTTAACAATTCATTTTTTTTTCAGGGTGAAACCTGTCCGTGAGGGCGAAAGACGCTCGAGGCGTAAGTTGGGGCTAGCCCCAGAGTTTAAGGCCGAGGACCTTCCAGTTCGGACAAGGCGTCCCAGGGTTCTGGTACAAGCTTTCGAGCCTGTAGCAGTGGTACAGACACCCGTGTTTGTACCAGTGGAGGCTGCCCTCCCTGAACTACCACGGGATTTGCAGAATCCCGTGGTGGTTTCCCCTGTAGTCAGACTTTTTTCATTGTCTACACCAGCTGTTAATTCAGCAGATGTAGATGATGAAACAATGGCTGCTATAGGCCAGGGGGTGGTAGCTGAAGCGCCCTGTGTCGCTTTGGAGGTGGTGGCAGCAGAGCAGGTTTTTGAGGCCATAAACATCCCAGTTGTTCCTGTTGCCCCTGCTCCCCAGAGAGGTTGGACTCGGTGGTGTGTTAGGGCTGCTCTTGCTGTCGGCAATATGATTGTCAATGACGGGCATGTTTTCTTTTAAGGGGCAAAATTTCTAAATTCAAAAAGGGGTTGCAATTTTGAAATCGTTTTGGAAAGATCATGGTTCAGTCTGTTGTAGCAAAGATTTGGAATTTCTAATCATTTTTATGTTTTTATAATGAAGGTTAAAAAACCAAAAAAGGGGAGATAATTTATTTTTTAAAAATTGCTTCACAGAACTGATTTGATCCGATATTTATTTAAATTGTCAAAATTTTGTTTTATTTTTCTAAAAATCATATTGTCTGTTGGTGGTTAAAGTTGTGTTAAACTTCTGATCATGGTACATTAGGTCAAATGTCACACTGAGGAATTCCATTAGGTCAATTGGGTTAGAGTTTTGGTATGTAATGCCACTTTCAACAATATATCAATTATGGCAGTCAGTTATATTGGTGGAGGAAACCGATGTGTCTGCAGAAAACTACAGAAACTTTATCACATAAAGCCATTATGTCGGTTGTCCTAATATTGAGCACAGATAGGTCAATGTAGAACACCATTAGGTAAGGTGTCAATTTATGTCCCTTCCCACCCCACCCAACCCAACCTAACTCCAGTTTCCAAGACCTTTTAGTGTGTATTAATCTGCCCCTCCTTCTTCCAATCCAAGTTTCTAAGACTCTTTGTTAAAGTTGTGTTAAAGCCCCATCCCCACTTGTCTGTTCTTGGTTAAAGTTGTGTTAAAGCCCCCTCCCCACTTGTCTGTTCTTGGTTAAAGTTGTGTTTAAGCATCTGATCATGGTGTCCCAGTGTCCAAGGTCTTCTACTCTATTTGTAAATAGGTCTATGTATATATGTATAGTGTAAATATATTTTTGTATATAGTGTGTGTAAATATGTAAATATGTTTTTAATCATTAATATTATGTATTTAGTATGTGATATTGTTACATTTCTGTAAGCATCATTAAGATATTGCAAACCTTCATTTGGAAAAGTGAATGACGTCAAAGTTTAAAATAATTTTTTTAATAAAAGCTATTATTCCTAGACTTTTGGTTAGTTCTAAGTGTAAAAAATGATTTTTCTTTCTTTGTGTTCATTAGATTCCACATCCCATCTCATGAAAATACTGATTTTCCGAGAATCTTTAAAGATAATTAATACCCATACTGCCCCAGTATGAAATAGCTCAAAACAGATCGGTGTCAGTGTGAAGCCGATCAATAACATCTTCTTAAGATCTGGACAGCAGAACTCGTACCCAAAAAATCAGCATTTTGAATTAGAATTAGATTTATCATAGAATTATATATGTTCATTTATGTACTTCAATATAAATAAATTTTGATAATTAAATAAGGTTTATGAGTGAATGTTGCATGCTAGAAACGGGGGTATGCAAAGATGAATGATAGATAAAAACTTTTTCCCAGTTAGGTTTCACATCTAACATAGGTAGCATGCAAGAAATGGGTGTATGAATGAATTGAATGATAGATAAATAACTTTTTCACAGTTAGGTTTCACATTTAATAAAGACACAATAGTGCCAAAAATACAATACTTTTTTATACCGTCAGTAATTAAATGGATTAAGGATTTTGAAGTACTAATGGAATGGATCTCAAATGTGTTAGTTCTTGAGAGACTAGTTCTAATTGAAAATGCATGATCAAGGAGAATAAAAAGGATGAAAGACTTAAAACGGCACAAACCATGGTAATAAAGTATATGTAGGAGTTCTTTTTTTTTGTCGACTGAACAGTATGTGTTGTTTGATATTTTTCAGTATATCTATCAAGGACATGTGTGGTATCATTGTGGTTTACATATCCTTAGAGTTTGCTGTTTATATACAATGATAAACAACTCACACCTCAACTTGCATGCGAGACGACCTCTTCCCTAAATTTGAAACTTGTGTGCTGTAAATTTCAACTATATAAATGTATGTATGGTTTAAAATGTTATCAGTTATATCATGTACTACCTGTATGCAGGCTATTTCCCATCAAAAATGTATACTCTAGCATTTTTTCCCCAACTACAACATGATCTCCTGTAAAGATACATGTATGGCAATTGTTGGTTTGTGATGTTATAGTATGATGCAAAAACAGAGATGCTTTTATAAAAAAAAACAAAAAAAAAACAAAAAAACAAAAAAAAAAAATTGCATGAAAAAAAAAAAAAAAAATTGCATGTATTAATCAGCTTTTGTTTTTCAGGTATACTAATCTATTTTTGTTTTTTCAGAAGTAAGAGTGGCCTACAGCAATACTTTTGGCAAATTGTAAAATTAATTTTTTTGTTTGTTTTGGATCTTTTGTAAATTTAATATAATTTTGATAAAAATCTCATTTCTGGTGACTTTTTTTTTTGCGAAAGTAATAGTTTTTTCATGAAGATTTGGTATTAATGGCAATTCTAAAATAATTTAACAATTTAGTATTTATAAAAAAAAAAGTGTTTTAAGATGCACCCATGTAGACACCACAGTCAATTGAAGATGGCATCAAAGCCGCTGAAAGTACAGTCAATACTTTTGGTAGGTTTCAAATTTAAGGGGTTTTAATAGGGACAAGAATGGTTTGAAGATACCAAAGGGAGGTAATCAGAATCTGTATGTCGAAGGAGAGACAATACAATGGACAAACAAAACAAAACAAAATAATGATCTACAAAACACTGCACAGAAAACTAATGATCAAGCACCATAAACCCTATGAAGACTGGGGTTGAGCTCACATGCTCTGTAAGGACAAGAAGAGTTTGAAGATACCAATCTTCAAAGTGGTAATCAGAATCTGTATGTCGAAGGAGAGACAATACAATGGACAAACAAAACAAAAAAAACAATGATCTACAAAACACTGCACAGAAAACTAACGATCAAGCACCATAAACCCTACGAAGACTGGGGTTGAGCTCAGATGCTCTGTAAGGGCAAGAAGAGTTTGAAGATACCAAGAGGGTTATCAGAATTCGTAAATCGTCGAAGGACAGACAATACAATCGACAAAAAAAACCAATAGCAATGATCTACAAAACACTACACAGAAAACTAACGATAAAGCACCATGAACCCCACAAAAAACGGGTTGATGCTCTGTAAAGGTAAGAAGAGTTTGAAGATACCAAAGGGGTAATCAGAATCTGTAAATCAAAGGACAGACAATACAATGGAAAAAAAAACCCCAAAAACAATGATCTACAAAACACTACACAGAAAACTAACGATCAAGCACCATGAACCCCACAAAAACTAAGGTTGAGCTCAGATGCTCTGGAAGGGTAAGAAGAGTTTGAAGATACCAAAGAGGTTATCAGAAAATTTAAATCGAAGGACAGACAATACATTCATTTAATTTCCTTAAAAACTGCTTGTAAGATTTACTGTCACTGACAATTTAAAGTGAAAATAAAAAAAGACTCATTTCACAATAGATGTATTAAAAAATAATGTCAACTAATTTTCTTCTTGTAATATTGTATATTTTTATAGTTATGTATATTAATTATGCTATGCGAGATATAAAGTCTTCAAAATTTTTATAAACTTGTAAATATAATCCCCTTAGAAAAAGGGGGGTTGAATAAGAAACGTCACATTTCTATGCTTAAGGTTAAATTATATTTCTTTTCTTCATTTTTTTTGGTAGAAGTGGTGTGTTTCTTTGTAACTTGTGGTCTTGCTAGAAACAAAACAGGCTCTGTAAAGGATGGGATGACAGAATTGTACCCAAAAAAAAACCCCAAAAGAAACACACACACACAATGAATAATAGGAAAAAAAAACAAAATGTAAGCAGAACCTGTTCTTTTAAATTTTGGAGGGCATTTTAATAAACAAAAGTAAAATTCTAGCCAGACCACCAATCAGTTATTTTTGTATATGTGAGATATAAAGACTTCAAAATTTTAATAAAATTGTAAATATAATCCTCTTAAAAAAAGGGGGATTGAATAAGAAACGTCGCATTTCTATGCTTAAGGTTAAATGGTTTTTTTTCTTTGGTAGAAGTGGTGCGTTTCTTTGTAATTTATGATCTTGCTAGAAACAAAACAGGCTCTGTAAAGGATAGGATGACAGAGTTGTACAAAAACGACAAGCAAAAAACATTCATCAAATTAAAGAAAACCAAAATGTAAGCAGAACTGTTATTTTAAAATTTTGGAGGGAATTTAATAAACAAAAAGTAAAATTCTAGCCAGACCATCAATCAGCTATTTTTGTACTTTTGTATTAGTTGTGTCATGTCAGTCTACTTGGTTTAAAGCTCTTTAAAGTTTTATACTTTCCAAATTTCCAAGTCTTGTCTTTCTTTTCTAATTTAATTTACGTGTTTTTACATTTACATAAAAAAATATTGTCAAAAATTACTGATTTTCTAAAAAAATTTAATTGTATTTGGTAAACATTTTTTTAGTTTTAAACCAAGTAAGTAATGAATTCTTTATTTTTTTGTTGCTGTGATAAAATGTGTATAAAAAGGATAACATCCTTCATTCCTCCTGTGTAGTTACGAATTATCAAGAGTTAATGCCCTTCAAATTTTGTTTATTAAATTATATAAATATGAATTTCGTACTATTACAGGAACATGGAAGCAAGGTTCATCATATGTTGTGGTAAAACCTATAAAATATGGATTGGTCCTGACTTTTTTAGTCCTCTAATAGTCCAATTATTCCAATAATTATAAGGTGCAGAACACTTTCTAATTGTTGTCGTAGTATTTACATGCATTCAAACAGTGGAGATTCTGATGTTTTATCTTTAACATTTAATTTATTGGAATCATTTTCAAAAATATTTCCTAATTTATTTTTAATTATTTTCAAAATAATTTCATTTTAAAAATTTCAGTAAACTTTAATCTTGATTTTTTTTTAAATATTTTAAAAATAAATTATAAGCTGATACATTTTAGAGAGATAAGTAATAATTGTTTGTCAAATTTATTTATTGTCTTGCTGATTTTGTTGTAAACCTCAGCTAACCAGGCACTGCATAACCCCCATCCAACAAAGCATTACATTTCCCTATTTAACCATGCATTGCATCCCCATTGCACTTTAATAGTCGGCTTTCAATAAATATTTATATTTTGAAGCCACCTATTAACATGAACAAAATGAGCAAGCTGATTGGCATAATAATTTAAATATATTGTTTTAATCTTTCAAAATGTATCACTTTAGTCCATCTTTGAACACATAAAAATAGAAGTCCTACTTTTGGTGATTTTTAGTTAAATGATTTAATAATTCTCTAAATTTCCAAAATTGAGATAAGTGCAATTATATGTATTAATTCATTACTAATATAAATATTTTCTTTCTTTTAAAAAAAATTATTTTCTGTTTTTTTTTGTGATCTATTTTGGTATTTTTTTAGTTTCGTTGTTTTATTTTTTTATCTTCTAATATTGTATAGTTTTATAATTATGTATATTAATTATGCTATGCGAGATATAAAGACTTCAATTTTTTTTTATAAAATTGTAAATATAATCCCCTAAAAAAGAGGGGGGCTGAATAAGAAACGTCACATTTCTATGCTTAAGGTTAAATTATATTTCTTTTCTTCATTTTTTTTGGTAGAAGTGGTGCGTTTCTTTGTAACTAATGGTCTTGCTAGAAACAAAACAGGCTCTGTAAAGGATGGGATAACAGAATTGTACCAAAAAAAAAAAATATCACACACAAAATGGATAATAGAAAAAAAAATGTAAGCAGAACCTGTTCTTTTAAATTTTGGAGGGCATTTTAATAAACAAAAGTAAAATTCTAGCCAGACCACCAATCCGTTATTTTTGTATATGTGAGATATAAAGACTTCAAAATTTTAATAGAATTGTAAATATAATCCTCTAAAAAAAGGGGGATTGAATAAGAAATGTCACATTTCTATGCTTAAAGTTAATTTTTTTATTTTTTTTGGTAGAAGTGGTGCGTTTCTTTGTAATTTATGATCTTGCTAGAAACAAAACAGGCTCTGTAAAGGATGAGATAACATAATTGTACAAAACTGACAACAACAAAAAACACACATACAATTAAATAAAATTAAAGAAAACCAAAATGTAAGCAGAACCTGTTATTTTAAAATTTCGGAGGGAATTTAATAAACAAAAAGTAAAATTCTAGCCAGATCATCAATCAGCTATTTTTGTACTTTTGTATTAGTTATGTCATGTCAGTCTACTTGGTTTAAAACTCTTTAAAATTTTATACTTTCCAAAATTCCAAGTCTTATCTTTCTTTTCTAATTTAATTTATGTGTTTTACATTTACATAAAAAAATATTGTCAAAAATTACAGAGTTTCTAAAAAATTTAATTGTATTTGGTAAACATTTTTTTAGTTTTAAACCAAGTAAGTAATGAATCCTTTATTTTTTGTTGCTGTGATAAAATGTGTATTAAAAAGGATAACATCCTTCATTCCTCCTGTGTAGTTATGAATTATCAAGAGTTACTGCCCTTTAAATTTTGTTTATTAAATTATATAAATATGAATTTCGTACTATTACAGGAACATGGAAGCAAGGTTCATCATATGTTGTGGTAAAACCTATAAAATATGGATTGGTCCTGACTTTTTTAGTCCTCTAATAGTCCAATAATTATCATAGGTGCAGAACACTTTCTAATTGTCATAGTACTTGCATGCATTCAGACAGTGGAGATTCTGATGTTTTATCTTTAACATTTAATTTATTGGAATCATTTTCAAAAATATTTCTTAATGTATTTTTAATTATTTTCAAAATAATTCCTTTTTAAAAATTCAGTAAACTTTAATCTTGACTTTTTTTTTTAAATATTTTAAAAATAAATTATAAGCTGATACATTTTAGAGAGATAAGTAATAATTGTTTGTCAAATTTATTTATTGTCTTGCTGATTTTGTTGTAAACCTCAGCTAACCAGGCACTGCATAACCCCCATCCAACAAAGCATTACATTTCCCTATTTAACCATGCATTGCATCCCCACTGCACTTTAATAGTCGGCTTTCAATAAATATTTATGTTTTGAAGCCACCTATTAACATGAACAAAATGAGCAAGCTGATTGGTATAATAATTTAAATATATTGTTTTAATCTTTCAAAATGTATCACTTTAGTCCCTCTTTGAACACTTAAAAATAGAAGTCCTACTTTTGGTGATTTTTAGTTAAAATGATTTAATAATTCTCTTAATTTCCAAAATTAAGATAAGTGCAATTATATGCATTAATTCATTACTAATGTAAATATTTTCTTTCTTTTAAAAAAAATTATTTTCTGTTTTTTTTTTGTAATCTATTTTGGTATTTTAGTTTCATTGTTTTATTTTTTTATCTTGTAATATTGTATAGTTTTATAATTATGTATATTAATTATGCTATGTGAGATATAAAGACTTCAACATTTTTATAAAATTGTAAATATAATCCCCTAAAAAAAAAGGGGGGCTGAATAAGAAACGTCACATTTCTATGCTTAAGGTTAAATTATATTTCTTTTCTTCATTTTTTTTGGTAGAAGTGGTGCGTTTCTTTGTAACTAATGGTCTTGCTAGAAACAAAACAGGCTCTGTAAAGGATGGGATAACAGAATTCTACCAAAAAAAAAAAAATATCACACACAAAATGGATAATAGAAAAAAAAATGTAAGCAGAACCTGTTCTTTTAAATTTTGGAGGGCATTTTAATAAACAAAGGTAAAATTCTAGCCAGACCACCAATCAGTTATTTTTGTATATGTGAGATATAAAGACTTCAAAATTTTAATAGAATTGTAAATATAATCCTCTAAAAAAAGGGGGATTGAATAAGAAATGTCACATTTCTATGCTTAAAGTTAATTTTTTTATTTTTTTTGGTAGAAGTGGTGCGTTTCTTTGTAATTTATGATCTTGCTAGAAACAAAACAGGCTCTGTAAAGGATGAGATAACATAATTGTACAAAACTGACAACAACAAAAAACACACATACAATTAAATAAAATTAAAGAAAACCAAAATGTTATTTTAAAATTTCGGAGGGAATTTAATAAACAAAAAGTAAAATTCTAGCCAGATCATCAATCAGCTATTTTTGTACTTTTGTATTAGTTATGTCATGTCAGTCTACTTGGTTTAAAACTCTTTAAAATTTTATACTTTCCAAAATTCCAAGTCTTATCTTTCTTTTCTAATTTAATTTATGTGTTTTACATTTACATAAAAAAATATTGTCAAAAATTACAGAGTTTCTAAAAAATTTAATTGTATTTGGTAAACATTTTTTTAGTTTTAAACCAAGTAAGTAATGAATCCTTTATTTTTTGTTGCTGTGATAAAATGTGTATTAAAAAGGATAACATCCTTCATTCCTCCTGTGTAGTTATGAATTATCAAGAGTTACTGCCCTCTAAATTTTGTTTATTAAATTATATAAATATGAATTTCGTACTATTACAGGAACATGGAAGCAAGGTTCATCATATGTTGTGGTAAAACCTATAAAATATGGATTGGTCCTGACTTTTTTAGTCCTCTAATAGTCCAATTATTCCAATAATTATAAGGTGCAGAACACTTTCTAATTGTTGTCGTAGTATTTACATGCATTCAAACAGTGGAGATTCTGATGTTTTATCTTTAACATTTAATTTATTGGAATCATTTTCAAAAATATTTCCTAATTTATTTTTAATTATTTTCAAAATAATTTCATTTTAAAAATTTCAGTAAACTTTAATCTTGATTTTTTTTTAAATATTTTAAAAATAAATTATAAGCTGATACATTTTAGAGAGATAAGTAATAATTGTTTGTCAAATTTATTTATTGTCTTGCTGATTTTGTTGTAAACCTCAGCTAACCAGGCACTGCATAACCCCCATCCAACAAAGCATTACATTTCCCTATTTAACCATGCATTGCATCCCCACTGCACTTTAATAGTCGGCTTTCAATAAATATTTATATTTTGAAGCCACCTATTAACATGAACAAAATGAGCAAGCTGATTGGCATAATAATTTAAATATATTGTTTTAATCTTTCAAAATGTATCACTTTAGTCCATCTTTGAACACATAAAAATAGAAGTCCTACTTTTGGTGATTTTTAGTTAAATGATTTAATAATTCTCTAAATTTCCAAAATTGAGATAAGTGCAATTATATGTATTAATTCATTACTAATATAAATATTTTCTTTCTTTTAAAAAAAATTATTTTCTGTTTTTTTTTGTGATCTATTTTGGTATTTTTTTAGTTTCGTTGTTTTATTTTTTTATCTTGTAATATTGTATAGTTTTATAATTATGTATATTAATTATGCTATGCGAGATATAAAGACTTCAATTTTTTTTTATAAAATTGTAAATATAATCCCCTAAAAAAGAGGGGGGCTGAATAAGAAACGTCACATTTCTATGCTTAAGGTTAAATTATATTTCTTTTCTTCATTTTTTTTGGTAGAAGTGGTGCATTTCTTTGTAACTAATGGTCTTGCTAGAAACAAAACGGGCTCTGTAAAGGATGGGATAACAGAATTGTACCAAAAAAAAAAAAATATCACACACAAAATGGATAATAGAAAAAAAAAATGTAAGCAGAACCTGTTCTTTTAAATTTTGGAGGGCATTTTAATAAACAAAAGTAAAATTCTAGCCAGACCACCAATCAGCTATTTTTGTATATGTGAGATATAAAGACTTCAAAATTTTAATAGAATTGTAAATATAATCCTCTAAAAAAAGGGGGATTGAATAAGAAATGTCACATTTCTATGCTTAAAGTTAATTTTTTTATTTTTTTTGGTAGAAGTGGTGCGTTTCTTTGTAATTTATGATCTTGCTAGAAACAAAACAGGCTCTGTAAAGGATGAGATAACATAATTGTACAAAACTGACAACAACAAAAAACACACATACAATTAAATAAAATTAAAGAAAACCAAAATGTAAGCAGAACCTGTTATTTTAAAATTTCGGAGGGAATTTAATAAACAAAAAGTAAAATTCTAGCCAGACCATCAATCAGCTATTTTTGTACTTTTGTATTAGTTATGTCATGTCAGTCTACTTGGTTTAAAACTCTTTAAAGTTTCATACTTTCCAAAATTCCAAGTCTTATCTTTCTTTTCTAATTTAATTTATGTGTTTTACATTTACATAAAAAAATATTGTCAAAAATTACAGAGTTTCTAAAAAATTTAATTGTATTTGGTAAACATTTTTTTAGTTTTAAACCAAGTAAGTAATGAATCCTTTATTTTTTGTTGCTGTGATAAAATGTGTATTAAAAAGGATAACATCCTTCATTCCTCCTGTGTAGTTATGAATTATCAAGAGTTACTGCCCTCTAAATTTTGTTTATTAAATTATATAAATATGAATTTCGTACTATTACAGGAACATGGAAGCAAGGTTCATCATATGTTGTGGTAAAACCTATAAAATATGGATTGGTCCTGACTTTTTTAGTCCTCTAATAGTCCAATTATTCCAATAATTATAAGGTGCAGAACACTTTCTAATTGTTGTCGTAGTATTTACATGCATTCAAACAGTGGAGATTCTGATGTTTTATCTTTAACATTTAATTTATTGGAATCATTTTCAAAAATATTTCCTAATTTATTTTTAATTATTTTCAAAATAATTTCATTTTAAAAATTTCAGTAAACTTTAATCTTGATTTTTTTTTAAATATTTTAAAAATAAATTATAAGCTGATACATTTTAGAGAGATAAGTAATAATTGTTTGTCAAATTTATTTATTGTCTTGCTGATTTTGTTGTAAACCTCAGCTAACCAGGCACTGCATAACCCCCATCCAACAAAGCATTACATTTCCCTATTTAACCATGCATTGCATCCCCACTGCACTTTAATAGTCGGCTTTCAATAAATATTTATATTTTGAAGCCACCTATTAACATGAACAAAATGAGCAAGCTGATTGGCATAATAATTTAAATATATTGTTTTAATCTTTCAAAATGTATCACTTTAGTCCATCTTTGAACACATAAAAATAGAAGTCCTACTTTTGGTGATTTTTAGTTAAATGATTTAATAATTCTCTAAATTTCCAAAATTGAGATAAGTGCAATTATATGTATTAATTCATTACTAATATAAATATTTTCTTTCTTTTAAAAAAAATTATTTTCTGTTTTTTTTCGTGATCTATTTTGGTATTTTTTTAGTTTCGTTGTTTTATTTTTTTATCTTCTAATATTGTATAGTTTTATAATTATGTATATTAATTATGCTATGCGAGATATAAAGACTTCAATTTTTTTTTATAAAATTGTAAATATAATCCCCTAAAAAAGAGGGGGGCTGAATAAGAAACGTCACATTTCTATGCTTAAGGTTAAATTATATTTCTTTTCTTCATTTTTTTTGGTAGAAGTGGTGCGTTTCTTTGTAACTAATGGTCTTGCTAGAAACAAAACAGGCTCTGTAAAGGATGGGATAACAGAATTGTACCAAAAAAAAAAAAATATCACACACAAAATGGATAATAGAAAAAAAAATGTAAGCAGAACCTGTTCTTTTAAATTTTGGAGGGCATTTTAATAAACAAAAGTAAAATTCTAGCCAGACCACCAATCCGTTATTTTTGTATATGTGAGATATAAAGACTTCAAAATTTTAATAGAATTGTAAATATAATCCTCTAAAAAAAGGGGGATTGAATAAGAAATGTCACATTTCTATGCTTAAAGTTAATTTTTTTATTTTTTTTGGTAGAAGTGGTGCGTTTCTTTGTAATTTATGATCTTGCTAGAAACAAAACAGGCTCTGTAAAGGATGAGATAACATAATTGTACAAAACTGACAACAACAAAAAACACACATACAATTAAATAAAATTAAAGAAAACCAAAATGTAAGCAGAACCTGTTATTTTAAAATTTCGGAGGGAATTTAATAAACAAAAAGTAAAATTCTAGCCAGATCATCAATCAGCTATTTTTGTACTTTTGTATTAGTTATGTCATGTCAGTCTACTTGGTTTAAAACTCTTTAAAATTTTATACTTTCCAAAATTCCAAGTCTTATCTTTCTTTTCTAATTTAATTTATGTGTTTTACATTTACATAAAAAAATATTGTCAAAAATTACAGAGTTTCTAAAAAATTTAATTGTATTTGGTAAACATTTTTTTAGTTTTAAACCAAGTAAGTAATGAATCCTTTATTTTTTGTTGCTGTGATAAAATGTGTATTAAAAAGGATAACATCCTTCATTCCTCCTGTGTAGTTATGAATTATCAAGAGTTACTGCCCTTTAAATTTTGTTTATTAAATTATATAAATATGAATTTCGTACTATTACAGGAACATGGAAGCAAGGTTCATCATATGTTGTGGTAAAACCTATAAAATATGGATTGGTCCTGACTTTTTTAGTCCTCTAATAGTCCAATAATTATCATAGGTGCAGAACACTTTCTAATTGTCATAGTACTTGCATGCATTCAGACAGTGGAGATTCTGATGTTTTATCTTTAACATTTAATTTATTGGAATCATTTTCAAAAATATTTCTTAATGTATTTTTAATTATTTTCAAAATAATTCCTTTTTAAAAATTCAGTAAACTTTAATCTTGACTTTTTTTTTTAAATATTTTAAAAATAAATTATAAGCTGATACATTTTAGAGAGATAAGTAATAATTGTTTGTCAAATTTATTTATTGTCTTGCTGATTTTGTTGTAAACCTCAGCTAACCAGGCACTGCATAACCCCCATCCAACAAAGCATTACATTTCCCTATTTAACCATGCATTGCATCCCCACTGCACTTTAATAGTCGGCTTTCAATAAATATTTATGTTTTGAAGCCACCTATTAACATGAACAAAATGAGCAAGCTGATTGGTATAATAATTTAAATATATTGTTTTAATCTTTCAAAATGTATCACTTTAGTCCCTCTTTGAACACTTAAAAATAGAAGTCCTACTTTTGGTGATTTTTAGTTAAAATGATTTAATAATTCTCTTAATTTCCAAAATTAAGATAAGTGCAATTATATGCATTAATTCATTACTAATGTAAATATTTTCTTTCTTTTAAAAAAAATTATTTTCTGTTTTTTTTTTGTAATCTATTTTGGTATTTTAGTTTCATTGTTTTATTTTTTTATCTTGTAATATTGTATAGTTTTATAATTATGTATATTAATTATGCTATGTGAGATATAAAGACTTCAACATTTTTATAAAATTGTAAATATAATCCCCTAAAAAAAAAGGGGGGCTGAATAAGAAACGTCACATTTCTATGCTTAAGGTTAAATTATATTTCTTTTCTTCATTTTTTTTGGTAGAAGTGGTGCGTTTCTTTGTAACTAATGGTCTTGCTAGAAACAAAACAGGCTCTGTAAAGGATGGGATAACAGAATTCTACCAAAAAAAAAAAAATATCACACACAAAATGGATAATAGAAAAAAAAATGTAAGCAGAACCTGTTCTTTTAAATTTTGGAGGGCATTTTAATAAACAAAGGTAAAATTCTAGCCAGACCACCAATCAGTTATTTTTGTATATGTGAGATATAAAGACTTCAAAATTTTAATAGAATTGTAAATATAATCCTCTAAAAAAAGGGGGATTGAATAAGAAATGTCACATTTCTATGCTTAAAGTTAATTTTTTTATTTTTTTTGGTAGAAGTGGTGCGTTTCTTTGTAATTTATGATCTTGCTAGAAACAAAACAGGCTCTGTAAAGGATGAGATAACATAATTGTACAAAACTGACAACAACAAAAAACACACATACAATTAAATAAAATTAAAGAAAACCAAAATGTTATTTTAAAATTTCGGAGGGAATTTAATAAACAAAAAGTAAAATTCTAGCCAGATCATCAATCAGCTATTTTTGTACTTTTGTATTAGTTATGTCATGTCAGTCTACTTGGTTTAAAACTCTTTAAAATTTTATACTTTCCAAAATTCCAAGTCTTATCTTTCTTTTCTAATTTAATTTATGTGTTTTACATTTACATAAAAAAATATTGTCAAAAATTACAGAGTTTCTAAAAAATTTAATTGTATTTGGTAAACATTTTTTTAGTTTTAAACCAAGTAAGTAATGAATCCTTTATTTTTTGTTGCTGTGATAAAATGTGTATTAAAAAGGATAACATCCTTCATTCCTCCTGTGTAGTTATGAATTATCAAGAGTTACTGCCCTCTAAATTTTGTTTATTAAATTATATAAATATGAATTTCGTACTATTACAGGAACATGGAAGCAAGGTTCATCATATGTTGTGGTAAAACCTATAAAATATGGATTGGTCCTGACTTTTTTAGTCCTCTAATAGTCCAATTATTCCAATAATTATAAGGTGCAGAACACTTTCTAATTGTTGTCGTAGTATTTACATGCATTCAAACAGTGGAGATTCTGATGTTTTATCTTTAACATTTAATTTATTGGAATCATTTTCAAAAATATTTCCTAATTTATTTTTAATTATTTTCAAAATAATTTCATTTTAAAAATTTCAGTAAACTTTAATCTTGATTTTTTTTTAAATATTTTAAAAATAAATTATAAGCTGATACATTTTAGAGAGATAAGTAATAATTGTTTGTCAAATTTATTTATTGTCTTGCTGATTTTGTTGTAAACCTCAGCTAACCAGGCACTGCATAACCCCCATCCAACAAAGCATTACATTTCCCTATTTAACCATGCATTGCATCCCCACTGCACTTTAATAGTCGGCTTTCAATAAATATTTATATTTTGAAGCCACCTATTAACATGAACAAAATGAGCAAGCTGATTGGCATAATAATTTAAATATATTGTTTTAATCTTTCAAAATGTATCACTTTAGTCCATCTTTGAACACATAAAAATAGAAGTCCTACTTTTGGTGATTTTTAGTTAAATGATTTAATAATTCTCTAAATTTCCAAAATTGAGATAAGTGCAATTATATGTATTAATTCATTACTAATATAAATATTTTCTTTCTTTTAAAAAAAATTATTTTCTGTTTTTTTTTGTGATCTATTTTGGTATTTTTTTAGTTTCGTTGTTTTATTTTTTTATCTTGTAATATTGTATAGTTTTATAATTATGTATATTAATTATGCTATGCGAGATATAAAGACTTCAATTTTTTTTTATAAAATTGTAAATATAATCCCCTAAAAAAGAGGGGGGCTGAATAAGAAACGTCACATTTCTATGCTTAAGGTTAAATTATATTTCTTTTCTTCATTTTTTTTGGTAGAAGTGGTGCATTTCTTTGTAACTAATGGTCTTGCTAGAAACAAAACGGGCTCTGTAAAGGATGGGATAACAGAATTGTACCAACAAAAAAAAAATATCACACACAAAATGGATAATAGAAAAAAAAAATGTAAGCAGAACCTGTTCTTTTAAATTTTGGAGGGCATTTTAATAAACAAAAGTAAAATTCTAGCCAGACCACCAATCAGCTATTTTTGTATATGTGAGATATAAAGACTTCAAAATTTTAATAGAATTGTAAATATAATCCTCTAAAAAAAGAGGGATTGAATAAGAAATGTCACATTTCTATGCTTAAAGTTAATTTTTTTATTTTTTTTGGTAGAAGTGGTGCGTTTCTTTGTAATTTATGATCTTGCTAGAAACAAAACAGGCTCTGTAAAGGATGAGATAACATAATTGTACAAAACTGACAACAACAAAAAACACACATACAATTAAATAAAATTAAAGAAAACCAAAATGTAAGCAGAACCTGTTATTTTAAAATTTCGGAGGGAATTTAATAAACAAAAAGTAAAATTCTAGCCAGACCATCAATCAGCTATTTTTGTACTTTTGTATTAGTTATGTCATGTCAGTCTACTTGGTTTAAAACTCTTTAAAGTTTCATACTTTCCAAAATTCCAAGTCTTATCTTTCTTTTCTAATTTAATTTATGTGTTTTACATTTACATAAAAAAATATTGTCAAAAATTACAGAGTTTCTAAAAAATTTAATTGTATTTGGTAAACATTTTTTTAGTTTTAAACCAAGTAAGTAATGAATCCTTTATTTTTTGTTGCTGTGATAAAATGTGTATTAAAAAGGATAACATCCTTCATTCCTCCTGTGTAGTTGCGAATTATCAAGAGTTACTGCCCTTTAAATTTTGTTTATTAAATTGTATAAATATGAATTTCTTACTATTAAAGGAACATGGAAGCAAGGTTCATCATATTTTGTGGTAAAACCTATAAAATATGGATTGGTCCTGACTTTTTTAGTCCTCAATTATTCCAATAATTATCATAGGTGCAGAACACTTTCTAATTGTTGTCATAGTATTTACATGCATTCAGACAGTGGAGATTCTGATGTTTTATCTTTAACATTTAATTTATTGGAATCATTTTCAAAAATATTTCCTAATTTATTTTTAATTATTTTCAAAATAATTCCATTTTAAAAATTTCAGTAAACTTTAATCTTGATTTGTTTTTTTTATATTTTCAAAATAAATTATAAGCTGATAATTTAAATATATTGTTTTAATCTTTCAAAATGTATCACTTTGAACACTTAAAAAAAATAGAAGTCCTACTTTTGGTGATTTTTAGTTAAATGATTTGATAATTCTCTAAATTTCCAAAATTAAGATAAGTGCAATTATATGCATTAATTCATATTACTAATGTAAATATTTTCTTTCTTTTAAAAAAAATTATTTTTTGTTTTTTTTTGTAATCTATTTTGGTATTTGTTATTGTTTCGTTGTTTTATTTTTTTAATCGGAGATCTGCCATGACAACAAGACCATGATAAGTAGTATACAACAATACAAGAAATCGGGAAGGCCAATGATCATGCAAATTCTGACATGACAAAAATATTGTATATATAAATATTGTATAATTTGTAAAAGTATTCTATATGAAGAAGAACAAAAATTTAATTTAAACTTTTGTGGATGGATTTATGGTGTTTAACACCACTTTCAACAATATATCGGTTATATCATGGCGGTTCATTTAGTAATAGTTGTATATAATTAGAGGTACCGGTAGTTATAATATTGTCAGTCATTGAATGGATATACAATTTTAAACCAAAGCTTTTTCCAGTGGATGCCATTTCCATTGGTTTTAATGCTGGGTTTAAGTATATCGAGGTGTATATGTAATTTATTGCCGATTTGTCATTGTTTGCATATATTTATATATCTAAATATTTATGTTGTATTAAATCGACAGCTGAGAAAAAAGTTCAGACATGCATCGAGCTGGTCGTTAACTTTAATTTTTGTTGTGTTTTTTCATATATTGATAAGGGTGTGCTTGAATGAAGATGAGACCTTTAAGGGTTATGCGAGGTATTATCATCACTTGATGTCCATCCCTCCCGGTCGTCCGTAAACTTTTACATTTTAATCTCTTCCCTGAAACCACAGGAACAATTGTATTAAAACGCGGTAGGAGTGTCCATTTGATAGTTCTCATAAAAGTTTTTAGTTCACTAGGGCCAAAGGTTCAAATGAGTTTTTCCTATCACTTTGTGTCTGTTGTCTGTCATCCATTAAATTTTCACATTTTGATCTTCTCAAGAACCACCGGGTCAAATTGAACCAAACTTTGATGTGATACTCTTTGAATGCTCCTCTTCCAAATAAAGATGGCTTCTCATTGGTTGAAAAATTGGAAATCTTTGAAAATCTTCTTCAGAACCACTGAATGGATTGAAACCAGATTTAGTCAAAATGCAGGAACTGCTCATCCTCCCTAGAGCAGACAAGAGCTCCCTAAAATCAGATCATTGTTTTTACCCAGTTTGATATACAAATTACAATCGGTTGTCTTGTAATTCAAATTTATTTTAATTGAATTTGTCAAGAAATACTAGCAAGATTTTATACAAAGTTTGGGGGGGAATATAGGAATCGCCCTGTCCGTCCGTCCATGTACCTTGTAAGCACAACTCCTCCTAAACGGCTTATTGGATTTTTATGAAACTTTACACATTTGTAGTATACTACCTGCAGATGTGCATGAAGGAATATGGTTGCTGTCCAAAATTTCAAAGGGGAGATAATTCAACATACTTTCATGAAAAGGTGGAGGATGTACCTTGAAAGTGCAACTCCTACTAAACTGCTTATTGAATTTTTATGAAACTTTACATAGTTGTAGTACACAACCTGCAGATGTGCATGAAGGAATACTGTTGCTGTCTAAAATTTAGAAGGGGAGATAATTCAACTTGTACTTTCATGAAAAGGGGGGTTGTGTACCTTGTAAGCACAACTCCTCCTAAACGGCTTATTGGAGTTTTGTGAAACTTTACACAGTTGTAGTACACTACCTGCAGATGTGCATGAAGGAATATGGTTGCTGTCCAAAATTTAAAAGGGGAGATAATTCAACTTGTACTTTCACGAAAAGGGGGGGGGAGGGGGCATGTACCTTGTAAGCGCAACTCCTACTAAACTGCTTATTGAATTTTTATGAAACTTTACCTGCAGATGTGCATGAAGGAATACTGTTGCTGTCTAAAATTTAGAAGGGGAGATAATTCAACTTATTCTTTCACAAAAAGGGGGGTCGTGTACCTTGTAAGTGCAACTCCTCCTAAACGGCTTATTAGATTTTTGTGAAACTTTACACAGTTGTAGTACACTCCCTGCAGATGTGCATGAAGAAATATGGTCTCGGTCCAAAATTTGGAAGGGGAGATAATTCAACTTGTCACTCACAGTTCTAGTTTTTCTTCAGAATCTTGTTATCTTGAAAACATAAAAACTTATGCTGTTTTCTATGCAAGGCCTAGTATACCACTGCCTACAAAATGTATATATTCTATTAAGCAGACAATTTAAATATCTCGTGTGACTTATAGAATTCCTGTAAGATTGATACCACCACAACTTAGACATTTTTATATTCAATTGTTGATGACATTTTCAGTTTTAAAATTGATATCAATGAAATCGGCCTCTTACTTATTCTTTGAAGATTTTGGCACTGGAAACAGTACTGTCTTAACGGATGGGCATGCTGGGGAGTTGCCCGGAGTCCCCATGTTAATCTATGCATGTTGTGTACAGCATGCTTTTTAATGTTTAAACACTAATTTTCTTGGAAATACCAATACAATAAATTTATGTTTAATTCTATCGACATTTACAATTTATTCCTGCGAGTGCTTGTGTAGGTATGGGCCCCAGTCCACTTCATTGCCCGGGGGGCCTAGTAAAACTGTTAAAGACAGCCCTGGCTGGTCTTCTACTAGCCTATAACAGATGGTGGACTGAGTATAAATTATCATAACTGATAATTAAGTGAAACATTTTCCCTGTTTTTCAATATACATGGTTCAAAATAGTGGTAGTTTAAATATATCTACATTAAAAGGGAGTTGCTGCATCGGTGGTGTAACGGTTGGCATGGTTGTATGGTAGATCGTGGGTTGGAGCCCCGGTCGGGTCAAACCAAAGACTATAAAATTGATATTTGTTGTTTCTCCGCTAAGCACGTAGCATTATTCCATTAAGGAGAAAGAGCAAAGATTGCTTGGCTCGGAATCCGAATAATGTGTTTGGGTGGAGCGACACTACCCATGGGCTGTTGTTTCAGTGAGCAAGCACTATAAAAATCTAACTCAAGTGTGTTGGTCTAGTACAATGCGGACCTCATCATCATCTCATTGAAAATTTATTTGTTCTCTCCATGATATAGCTGAAAAATTGATGAATTGGCGTTAAATAACAATCACACACTCAGTCCGGAACAAATTGCCTGCTACATCGGCTCTGTCAGAAAAATAATAATCTAACGGCGAAAAAGGCGAAATGATTTAATTTGATCCAAAATACCCCCTCGAAAATCATTTGGTCGTCACTTTGAGATTATCATTGAATTAAAGAAAATTTCTATGTCTTCATGTAAGTGGATGAAAAAATTCCATCATACAAGTACAAATTCAAACAAATATTCAAGAAAATTGGTCAAGCTAAAGCTTTAGATCTTTTTTACTTTGTTGCTGTTCTTAAGCGTCTTTCCTCTCTTCATGACAAATATGTTATCGTTCCTGCGGACAAGGCTTCCAACAATATCGTGTTTGTATGTAAATCATATTACTTCGAATGCCTAATCAAGGAATTAGGCATAAATAGCAACACCTCTAGTAATACCACATACAAACCAACTTCGTTGGACAAAGATGAAATCCTAGCTAACCACAGATCATTCATGACCTCTTTAAACATTCCGTCTGGTAAAGAGTCTGAGGATTTACCCTATTTATATTGGATACCTAAACTCCATAAGACGCCATACAAAGAAAGGTACATAGCGGGATCATCAACTTGTTCGACAAAAGAATTGTCTATTCACCTGACAAAGATTCTGTCTGCAGTAAAAGAGGGACAACAGAAATATTGTGAAACTATTTATTCGCGTAGTGGCATAAATCACATGTGGATTTTGAAAACTTGATTTTTCAACTCTATATACCACCCTACCGCATGAAAAATTAAAAACCTGCTTAAAAGAAACAATTCATAAAGCTTTCAGTCATAGAAACTATGGCTCAAAATTTGTTGTGTTGGGCTACAATTCCACATATTTTTCAAACAAAATTCAAAATGGTAAAACATGCTACTCCAAGGAACAAGTGATCAGTATGCTGGAGTTCCTCATCGATAACATATTTGTCTCCTTTGGAGGGACACTGTTTCAGCAGGTCGTCGGCATACCAATGGGTACGAATTGTGCCCCTCTTCTAGCCGATTTATTTTTCTACTCGTATGAGTCGGAGTTTCTTCAAAAGCTTGTAAAAGATAAGAAGATTCATGAGGCTAGAGCCTTTAATTTCACATGCAGGTATATTGATGACGTTTTATCTATCAATAATTCTAGATTTGCAGAATTTCTTCCATTGATAGATCTTCCAGAACTGGAAGTTAAAAGAGATCACAGATACAGCTTCGTCCGCATCATTTTTGGACTTGTTCCTCGAATTTGACGACAGTGGTCAACTCAGTACTAAAATTTATGATAAACGGGACGACTTCAATTTTAAAACCATAAATTTTCCAAACATGTGCAGCAATATACCAGCTTCTCCTGCATATGGTGTTTACATCTCGCAATTGATTCGCTATGCAAGGGCCAGTAGCAATTATTCTGATTTCCTGAAACATCATCTTCATCTGAGAAACAGGCTACTGGACCAGGGCTATAAAAAGATTCGCCTTATTCGATCTCTTAAAAAGTTTATATTCCGATACCAAGATCTTGTCGAAATATATTCCGTCTCTGCAGAAACGATTATAAGCGATGCATTTTCATATAGTGAAAATGTATAAAGATAAAGAAGTCAAGAAAAATGTCGAGGATATTTTTTTATCAATGTGTGACGTAAAAATATTTTTGACATTTACGTCACCGAATATGGTACTGCTTTGACAACTATGTTGTCCGTTTTGTTCCTGTATTTAAATACTGTTATAGTGACAGTCGGAACCTTTGAACCGTAATGAGAGCGGGAGGTTTGGCACTTTAAAATCTGATTCAACCCACCATTTCTTTAGAAATGCCTGTACCAAGTCAGGGTCATTACGGTTTTCACAGTTTTCCGGTTGTTGACTGATTTTGTCTGTTTGTATAATTATGAGTTTTGACTTTCCCTTTGTAAGATTGTTCGTAGTTCGATAATTTTGTTATTACCCTTATTGGACGGTGAAAGTGAAAAACAAACACATCTCTGTCGGACTATCGAAATTAAAATGCAGACTATAGCCAATGAAAAGATCTCATTTGAGGTCAAGTTCGTACAATATATAATGTACTTTTTCCTGAATTACAAAATTGTGAACAAGTTCAGCTTAATATTAGTAAGAAAGGTAAAATGGCTATCCAAATTTACACTTGGACACAAATTAAAGTAAATGAACAGCATTGTTATATTGATTTCTTCATTTCACAGTAACAGTCAGACCACAATTTTGTCTTAACCCATGGACACGTTTGGCAGTTGCCCAGGGGCCCCATGATAATCTATGTATGCTGTTTATAGAACTACTAATACAATAATTCTATATTTAATTTTATCAACCATTTCTATTTTTATTCCTGTGAGTGGTGGTGTAGGTAGGGGCCAAGTACACTGCTTTGCTCAGGGAGGGGGGGGGGGCTATAATGCTGTTAAGACGACCTTGAATCAGGGGCATAGTAAGGCTTGTATGAAGTGTTCACACCCAGTTATTAGCAGCGAATGGTCTATGGAATGCTGATTTAAGGTTTGGTTCCGGAAACATATGCAACCCAAGCCCCCCACACCCGAATGCTCGTTTCTGAATGTTGCGAGTGTATCCAATGTGTGTTGTCATGTTATTTTGTGTCAATTTTTTTTAAATCGCGGATCGAATAAAGATACATGTATGTCAAAACCGGGCTTCAGAGTTACTGTGACACTAGCTACCCTAGGGGTGATGTGAATCAGATGTGGATTCTGTAGAACTCTAAAAGATCTGTTAGAGTACATACAATCTAGGTCCCTCTGGCTCTGGCCACCCTTAAAATATTGTTTGTTTGTTTGGCATTGCCGACCCACACTATCAGCAGGTGGGTAGGTAGGTAGGGATTTTCTTTTTTACATTTGAAAGCTTTATATTTTCAGACTGGTTTTTCACAGGAACACAGAGGAAGATATGACATTAATGAATCAAATTTAATGCAACATAAAGACCAGCAAAAATCAAATTCTATTTTCATAAAAAAAAACATTTTCTGTCTGTCAGTCAGACAGTTGAATTCTGAAATCAGAGTCCTATCTATTAAATCTGGCAATCTGACACTGAATGAAAAGCAAAGATGATTGGTATATTGTGTCTTTTACACCACACAATGTTATCGTCACGGTATGTGTTTTCGTGCGTCCATTTTATTTTGATTTCCACAGTGCACGCATTATTTTTGACGTGTCTTCCGGTTTCTATTTATGGAACATAAACATGACTACAGCGTGACATCTGTAAAAGATGTTAAAGTTTGCTTTTAAAGACGTAAGTACCAAGAACAGTGAACCTACCTACTGAACCATACTTTTTGTAATGCTAAAAATATACTTCATTTATAAAGTAGCTGAAAAAAAATCCAGAAGGGCTATATAAAATTTAACTATGTCATCTGCCTCTCAGACACTGGCTCTTCCTGTCATGTAACTGTCGTGGGGTCACTGATCGTACTTGTAAACAAAAGAGCTGACTGAAATGTGCCTGTTTCTTATATAAAATACATGTCACTTTGCAGTGCATTGTGGTTTCAGCACTAAAAAAAACATCAAAAGTAAACACAATTTTGAAAGTGGTAATTTTCAAACATTCTGTTATTTTATTTAGATGTAGTATGATTTGGTAGATGACCAGAACCATGAAATTTTAAAACCAGCCATTTCCGGATTATATATTCGTTTCCATCCCGTATATCGGCTTTGTTTTTACTTCACACAAAATCAGATGACGCCATTTTACTGACAACAAAAGTTGCCAGATAATCGAGAGTATATTAAAGAAATATTTAACTAGCCATTCTTTGAAAATTCCAATCGTCATATGAATGAAGGGTTAACACTAACTAGCCATTCTTTGAAAATTCCAATCGTCATATGAATGAAGGGTTAACACTGTTAATCGCTATATCTGAAAATCGATAACACGATGCTAAGTAACACCAGTGTTAGAAATAAAACATTCCTAAATGTTTGACATTCAACAATTTTAACGCCCAAACAAAATACAGTACTCCACTGCAGACTAGTAGTTTAATGATAGTGAATAGAGTTTGAATTATGCTTGCATGTCTCCCTTCATATTTGTTCTGTCATGTTCGGATGAAAAGCGTCCATCCCATGAAGCGACGACGTCAAGATGAAGATGAAGTCTTCTAAAAGGATTTCAGAACGTTCTCCCATGTTTCGTCCATAGAATAACTGAAGATCTTATTTTTGATCAAATGTTCATCCTCCTTAACTGATGCATTGCAGCATAGGGGGATTCTTTCCACTGCCGGCCTCTTCGACATTATTTTCGCTTCAGCAGACCATTTTCTATTCTATGTGGTTTAAACGTTTGCGCTCAATACAGTGTACATTAAGCGCTTTTACGATCGAGATTTGAAATAAATAAAGCCCAGAAAAAACTCCGCGGACACGATCGAAATTCCGGCGCGATTCCGATTTTTCTTAATAAAAAAAAAATTGTCTGAAACGCAAAAAAAATCATTTGGGCGGCAAGTTTTTCAGTGGGTCGGGCGGCAATGCCAAGTAAAAAAATTTTTATTTTAAGCCACTCTCCTCCTGCAATAGTATTAAAACATTTGACTTCTCTACCCTCTACACAACTATTCCTCACTCTAAGCTGAAGGACAAATTAAGGGAGTTGGTCCAACTGTGTTTCATAAAGAAGAAGGACCAACGTAGATACAAATACCTTGTGCTATGAAGGGACAGATCTTATTTTTTTTTTAAAAAAAACACCCTGATTCTACCAAAAAGTTCTCTGAAACTGATTTCATCAACATGCTCGAGTTTTTGATTGACAACACATTTGTTATCTTTGGTGGACGTGTTTTTCAACAGACAGTCGGCATACCTATGGGTACAAACTGTGTTCCTCTTCTCGCCGACTTGTTCCTTTACATAGCCAGAAATGATAGGTGATTTGCTTATTTGCATATTCAAAATGGCGGCTCAAAGATAATTTGGATTTTAACATATAGTTGAACGGGAAACTTTCTGTTAGCTTGGGTCGGACAAATTGCCGGGATAGAAAATCAAACTATGCACCGGTTTGAACAATATCTCAAAATATTACAGCTGTACCATGAAAACTCAAGGTTCCCACCCAGTTTCAAATTTTGAAGCGTAAGCACCATTCAAAAGCATTGAGAAGAAGTGAAAAAATGCATCCTGCACGGCTTTCAAGACCTTAAAGCACTTTTCTTGCAATCCCCATTCTAGTTGCCGGGACAAATTCGGTCAGTTCCGGTAACATTGTTGAGGAATCTTTCTTCGATAAATATTTTGCTGAAAAATTAAAGGTTCCCACGATAATTTAAAAGAGGGCTTCACAAGTTTTTTTTTACCTTTCTAGTAGAGATTCAATAGGAGTTCATGCAAAAATATCTACTATTTCGTAAAACTGCTTCTGCTAGACATAGCATTATTTGAGTAAGCACCGCATGCCATTGTAAATGTAAATAAACAATTAAAAAAAGGCTCCACAAGGGTATTTTTTTTTTAATTTCGACAAAACAACAGAAGATGTAACTATAATACAATTGGTAACAATACTGCTGATATATAGAGTTCAAAAAATTTAACAATATATATACTAAACGATTTCAATGACATACTAATACTTATGTGGAGCAGAAATTGAAAAAAAATGCACATTATATTTTTTATTTACATATTTTTATTTCGTGGAAAAAAAAAGGGGGGGGGGCAGTGCATTAAATATATTTTCGATCTTTTACACACATCATCGGATTCCTAATAAATATATGATGACATTTAATTTTGATACGATCACAAATAATTATGAAGTTATTTATGTGATCAAAACTGTGATGAAATATCATTTAAAAAAAAATAGATACGAGTTTTCATCAGCCTCTTCCAAATATGGTTCAACGTTTATTTGCTGACGTCATAAATGACGCGATTTGGTTTATGAATATTCATGAGCAAAATCACCCATGATTTCTGGCTATGATTCGTATGAGGTAGACTTCATACAGGGGCTTCTCAAGAAAAACGAAAAGAAACTAGCCCGATCCTTTAATATCAAGTTCCGCTATATAGATGATGTCCTTTCACTAAATAATTCAGGGTTTGGTGATTTCGTTGATCGCATCTATCCCATTGAGCTTGAAATAAAGGATACCACACATACAGATACGTCTGCTTCGTACCTTGACCTACACCTCGAAATTGACAGTGAGGGGCGGTTAACAACGAAACTTTACGACAACAGAGATGATTTCAATTTTCCCATTGTGAACTTTTCATTCATATGTAGCAACATTCCAGCAGTACCTGCATATGGAGTATATATCTCTCAGTCGATACGATATTCCAGAGCTTGTGGTTCCTATCAGGATTTCCTTGATAGAGGGTTGCTGCTAACAAAGAAGCTACTGAACCAAGGGTTCCTCATAATTAAGTTGAAATCATCAATTCGAAAGTTTTACCGTCGCCACCACGACTTGGTTGACCGGTATGGAATATCCGAGTCACAAATGACCACTGATATGTTCCACTTGACGTAAACACTTCCCGGTCCTTTCCTCGTTCATGACTTATCACAGAGTTTGTTACTAGATTAACACAACGGATGTCACTAGTGGAGCAGGAACTGCTTACCCTTCCGGATCACCTGAGTTCACCCTCGGTTTTTAGTGGTGTTTGTGTTACTCTATCTTTAGTTTTATATATATGTTTAGTTGATCGTTGTTTGACCTAATGTACTTTTTCTTTTGGCCACTGTGTTGTTCTTCGATATACGGATTCTGATTGCCCCTTTAGTGTCTTCTTATGGGTAAATTGCAAATGATTTTTATATTGTCAAAATAAATGGAATATTTATTTTAAGAACAATTTCCGTGAGAAAAACTATGGACGAACGTGCATATAAATCGAGCAACACAAGAAAAGCAAACCAGTTCAGTTGGAAAATTATACACAATACAATTTATACAGAAGCAAAATTGAAAAAAAATAGGATCTATGAACGGTTTATGCCATTTTTTTTATATACTCGAGTTGAAACTTGGAAACATTTATTTTACGACTGTACAGTCATACAACAGAATCATATCGGTGTTAAAAAAATTACATGGTTCTCCGCTAAGCACGCACCATTAAATTTCTTCACAGTATAATAAGTTTTACATAAATGTTATAGATATGCAAATAAGCAATATGGAATTCCTTTCCGCACGGACGATTTGACAGTTAGTATATAAAGACAATTTTAGGTGTGTTCGATTAATGCGAATTTGAATTTGACTTTAAATTTTGATGTTTAACACCACATTTAGCAATATTTCAGCTATATCATGGCGACCAGTTTTAGTGGTGGAGGAAGCCGGAGTACCCGGAGAGAACCACCGACCCTGGGCAAGCAACTGGTAAACCTTATCACTTGCGGCGGCGAGTGCACCGTTTTTGTTATTTACAAATCCGGGCGCGAACCCACGCCGTATTGGTGATAGGCTTGTTGAGCTGTTAGATCCAACGACCTAACTCATTGAGCCACCCGGGCCCCTTCGATTAATGCGACGTTCGTTGCAAGTCGTAATACGACAAAAGTGGTTGTCCCACTCACACCCTCTTTTAGGGGTAGAAATGAAAGACTGAATGCATTTGTTATTTTGATATTATGTTTATATGCGATCTTGTAACGAACACACAACCATGCACTGTGTTTAGTCTTATTTATATTACATTATTTTAGTAAAGAAAAAAAATATTTTCGGAGGAGTGAACTTGAAGAGGTAGAAAATAATTAAGGAGAAAGAGAGCAAAGACTGCTTGGCTCGGAATCAATATAATGTGTCCGAATGGGGCGACATGTTTACCCGCGGACTGTTGTTTCATCGAGCTAGCACTATAAAAATCCAACTATTTACTAAGCGTGTTGGTCTAAACCTCATCAGCATTTCATTTAATATTAACACTTGCTGAGTTGGTGTTTAAACACAATCACTCACTCGCTTATTACCGGGGCACCTATAAAGTGCGAAACGAAATAGAAACGAAACGAAATGAAATCAACGAAAACGAAACGAAACGAAACGAAATCAACAAAAACGAAACGAAACGAAACGAAATCAACGAAATGAAAACGAAGTAAAACGAAACCAACGAAAGCAAAACGAAATAGAAAATGGAAGAAAAAATAATAAGGGCCTAAAAGAAATCAAACCTATTTTCACAATTACGATGCTAGACTACTTCCCACACATGTCTGTCTTTCATCAGGAGAGGAAAGGATTTGATCACCACTGAACAAGAATACTATGCATTTATTCAGCGGGAGTCTGTCCTTTTCACTTAGTGTCTTCTTTTATATTTGGGAACCATAAGAGCAACGTCAAGTCTGTTGAAAGGAGAGGAATTAAAATAACAGAAGTGCAGTAGTTAAAGTTCACTAATAAATACCCCCGTCCGAGCAAAATTTAAAAGTGTGTCGGAGAGACGAAAAAGTGTGACGACCGGACGGACAAACGAACGAACGGACAGCAGAAGTCCTATATACCCCAATCTTTTTTTGGCGGAGGTATACAAATCCTATCAAAAATTAACAATAGAAATTTAAAAAAAATCTACATATCTTGTAAAAGTACCTTTTTTCCCTTTGCTCCCTTTTCATATAAAAAAAAAACCCAAGTCGCCCCCCTCCAAAAAATTTTCCGGTATTAATAAAATTTGATACGGCACATATTTTCATACCCCCCGCTATCCAGCGGGAGGGGGTATATAGTATATGTCCGTTTGTCCGTGAGTGCTTCCCTCACTGCCTATGCAATTCCTCCTTAACAACTTGATGGAATTGAATGAATCTTACAGGAAATCTATACCATATGGCAAGGTTCATTAATTTCAAGAATTTTTTAGTACCAAATAGCATTGTGCACTTTCTATTTTTGTTTTCCCATTTTAACAGTTCTTGCTAAAATTTCTTCACTTTTGGATTTTGTCATTTAAGGCTATGTAATTGTCATACAAGGCTATACAATGGAGAGAGGATACTGTTGCGTTATCCATAACTCTTCCTAATTAAGGATAATAACAAAATTACCGAACACCGAACAATCTTACAAAGGGAAAGTCAAAACTCATAATTGTATAAACAGACAAAATCAGTCAACAACCGGAAAACTGTGAAAACCGTAATGACCCCCGTAAACAACAGAATGGATTTCAATAAAACTTCCAGAGTTTCTTATGTTTAGTTTTTGCAAGCATTTTTTTCCCCAGAAGTTCTTCTGTAAGGAGGGCGCTCACTGTACGTCCTGTTATGTTGCTGTTGGTTTTTTTTTTTAGTTCTTCAAAATAGAACAATAGGATTTGAAATAAAAAGTTTATAGTGTTGGGTCTTTTTGACCCCTGTATATCTCGGAAAGAACAACGGTAAGACATTACGCCAGATCTGTTGGCACACAACCGAATAAAGGTAATAACAATGGTACCGTACTCCAAGGCGCATTCAAAAGGGAAAGTCCGCAAAAACAGACAAAACCGATAAGAAGCTCAACCATCTGAGTTTTCAACCAACGGAACAACTGAAAAACAACACATTCCTGACTTGGTAGAGGCATTTTCCCAGGAAAATGGTGGGTTCTGATAGCAGATAGGCAGATGCCACTCGTCTAACCCAGATTGAGTAAGCAACTGAAAAAAAGTCTCTATGAAGAAACTGCACCAAAATGTGATTTATTTTTAGTCTTTTTTATTGAGGGGAGGGTCAATAAACTTGAAATTTGTTTTCAGTGTTTCATCATTAGTATATTTAGAAAAATATGGGCTTAAAAAATATGAGGGGCAAAAAAAGCACTCTTGCACCGTCCCGCCCGCCCCGTCCGCCCGCCCTCCAGACTCCACTCCATGTTTTACAACATGCCTGAATACGAAGGCGTATTTATCATAATTTTGTTCTGGTGTATTCTGTGTAATTGTATCTTTGTTGCCAATGCACTAAGCATACATTGTCCCTTCTGTTGCAGGGGCGGATCCAGGGGGCGCCCGCCCCCCTAAAATTGGAAAAAAATATGATTTTTTGCCGTAAAATCGTGATTTTTGACACAAAATACCCCAAATATTTTCGCGCCTCCCTCCGCTCGGCGCAATCTTTTTAAGTGTGCCCTCCCTAAATTGAAATCCTGGATCCGCCCCTGTATTGTACTGTCCATGTATATGTGGTCTTCATTGAGTGGAAGAAAATCTGTGCAGGCTTTTTATCGTTTGTTTATATATGTATTGCCGTTGGAGATCCAGTTATCAAGAAGGGAGGATTGGGATCCCAGTAACAGATTTAAACCCGCCACATGTTTGTGCCTATACCAAGCCAGGACCTGAATTTCCAACGTCATATCATGGTGTTTGCTGTGTTCAGTGTGTTCAATTTAACTGAGAGGTGATTGTTCGTTTTGTTGGTATTGATATTTAAACTTTCTTTTCACAATTAAAGTATAAATAATATTGTTCTGTAATGTGCATGAATTAAAAAAAAACAAGGTAAACAAATGGAATCCGGCTCTATAAATGGTTGATTAATTGCTGTTTAGGCACATTTCGATGACTTAATGATGATATCCTCTTTGTACTAGACCAACACGCTTACTTGGACTTTTATAGTGTTGGCACACCAAAACTACAGTCTGCGGGTGGACATGTCGCTCCATTCGGACATATTATTCTGATTTCGAGCCAACCAGCCTTTGCTCTTACTCCTTATTGATGCATGCTTAGAGAAGAGGCAACAAACACCAATTTTATAGTCATTTGGATTGATCTGACCGGGGCTCGAACTCCCAATCAACCCCACTTGAGGCGAGCACGTTAACCTCTATGAATGTAAACAGTATAATATCATGGTTAGTTATACTGAATCTCAATGGATCAGTCTTAAATATTCAGAATGTTTTTTTAATTGCATTATTTTTGTATAAACAACTCACTATATATGGACATATAGTAACAAGACAGGTATCACATGTAGAGCAGGAACTGCTTTTCTCACTTTTGAGACAGACCAGTTCCTATTTTCAGCGATGTGAGATTAATAGGTTCTTACATACGTTCTTGGGAAAGACCGGGTGATCTTTCACGAGTGATAGAAATTGTATGTCTTTTCGCGAGTGGAGCGCAGCGAAACGAGCAAAAAGACACAACAATTTCTATCACGAGAGGAAGATCACCCGGGCTTTCCCAACAACGCATGTAAGTACACATTTCCTCCGTAAACCAACAACTTTCACTATCGCGAACTCCTAGAGACGCCCGCCATTGATCAGTAACTAATTTGCATAAATTATCAGATCAATATCATTGAGCGTTATGAAATACACATCACATAAAATTGACTTTTGTGACACCGACTAATAAACTAAGTAGTTTTCTACTGATATTTGAGCTTTTCTCACTAATATTTTATTGAAAGTACAGTATTTTCCTTCATGAGACATCCCATACATGAAATATGACGTGACACATATTTGACGTCATTGACGTCAAAGGTACGGAAATGGACATCTAGAAATACGAAAAAATTTAAATAAAAGACACAAATATATTTAATACGGTTGGAGTCTGTATTTGAAAAAAAAAACAATGGTTAAATCCGTAATATATCTGTTATTCAGCTATCAGACAGGGTATATAATGTGACATTCCCGGCTTAGGGTATATATTTAAACGATTTTTTTTCTTGCTAGAGGCGTTCTGATTGGATGTCACAACGAGTAAAGACGAGTGCACGTGGACTCGTCTTACCTCGGTCGTCTCCACCCGAAAACGGCCATTTACGGAAGAATAATAGGTTCTTACATACCTTCTTGGGAAAGACCGGGTGATCTTCCACGAGTGATATAAATTTTATGTCTTTTCGCGAGTGGAGCGCAGCGAAACGAGCGAAAAGACACAAAAATTTCTATCACGAGAGGAAGATCACCCGGGCTTTCCCAACAACGTATGTAAGTACCTATTTCTTCCGTAAATCAACAACTTTCACTATCGCGAACTCCTAGAGACGCCCACCATTGATCAGTAACTAATTTGCATAAATTATCAGATCAATATCATTGAGCGTTATGAAATACACATCACATAAAATTGACTTTTGTGACACCGACTAATAAACTAAGTAGCTTTCTACTGATATTTGAGCTTTTCTCACTAATATTTTATTGAAAGTACAGTATTTTCCTTCATGAGACACCCCATGCATGAAATATGACGTGACACATATTTTGACGTCATTGAAGAATGACGTCAAAGGTACGGAAAAGGACATCTAGAAATACGAAAAAATGAAAATTAAAGACACAAATATATTTAATACGGTTGGAGTCTGTATTTGAAAAAAAACCAATGGTTAAATCCGTAATATATCTGTTATTCAGCTATCAGACAGGGTATATAATGTGACATTTCCGGCTTAGGGTATATATTTAAACGATTTTTTTTTCTTGTTAGAGGCGTTCTGATTGGATGTAACAACGAGTAAAGACGAGTGCACGTGGACTCGTCTTACCTCGGTCGTTTTCACCCGAAAACGGCCATTTACGGAAGAATTTCTTATCTTGCACTAGTGCAAGACAACAAAAAATCACGTGCGTTTTACCGGCAAATGCATGCTGTATAGTTTATGTCAATTATAGATTTTAATTTGATATTTCCAATAACTTTTTTTCTAGTTTATTTCACAGTGACCGGTAACAATCATACTTCATAGCCTATAGGGCCCAATGCCTGCAATGCCAATGGCGATGTAAAATTGCATGTACGTGGTTTTTTTTTTTACTTCAGTCTAATGACGTAAAATTGCACACGAGTTTTTTTTTAATTCATTTGTTGTCTAATGACATAATATTGCACATGAGTTTTCAGACTAAATTGAACCCGATTGAAAATTGTACACGTATTTTTTTCACACTCAGACTGTATAGGGTCTAACCATGTAAATTTGCGTACTCGCTTTTGCTTCAAAAATAATGCAAGAAGAGTTTTAAGATCCCCAAGCGCAAGGGCAGGCAATACAATGGCCAAAAGAAAAAGGACAATCACTGATCTACAAAACACTACACAGAAAGCTATCATTTCCCCCACAGCGATATATTTTTTCACAGGAAACAAAAATTAGATTTTTATTTTTTAGACATAAAAAAAAAATCAGTAAATTCCCTTCAAATTTTTATCATAAATTTCTCGTTGAAAAAAATCAACATTATCTATAATACGACCCAGGTATTCACGTTTGATTTTTTTATCAAAATCTTCAGAATGCTTGATGCCTTATTTGAATGGCTTAAGATAAAGCTGAAATCGTAAAATTTTTAATTTGCTTTTTCCAATTTTCGCAAAATTAGAGCCCACGCGAACAGTTTGACTAAAAATGGCAAAATTAATACCCCTTCAAAAATAACCACTTAAATAGTAGATTAATAAATGTAGATATTTATGTTTGAGACAGAATATGTTTTTAACATCATGTTGGGGATCAGTGAATAATTGTTGCTTACGGCAATTTTTCAGCTATATCACGAAGTTATTTTTCAATGATATGAATATGAGGTCCCAACACGCTTAGTTGTTTTTTTTCATATAATATATATATATATATCTTAAAAATGATATAGGGGTGCATATTTTTTTTACTAACAAAGTTATATATCTTAAAGACGAGCCACTGAGGTTGGAATCCGGAACAGAACAGTACATACAATTCGCCAAGAATAATTAATGCATGTGAAATTGATCGAAATTATTTGATTCTAACCATTAATAAACGATTATTTACCATGAAAGTAGAAAATCACGATACAACAAAACTAGGAAACCACCACGAAAATCTTTTAAAAAGGGAAATACAAAGAATGTGAACAAATATCAAACTTTGTTTAACAACGTACGTACACGTGTACTATGGTTTCCTCATTCTACAGTTATTGTACGTATGCTATGCGTATTTACTATTAAATTACAAAAGTATTGAAAATATTGATTTTTGCTCATGGAGAACATAAGAAAAAATTAATAAGAATGTATTCAATCATCAGTTTATTTTATATTCGCATTCAGTTAGTAACAGGTGCTCGTGACCCAGATATGATTGCAACGTCGTCCTTGTCTTATTTCAACGTAATGAAGTGCATGATCACTTTAGTAATTTAGTAACATGTCAG
Organism: Bathymodiolus septemdierum; assembly: GCA_963383655.1. NCBI lineage: Eukaryota > Metazoa > Mollusca > Bivalvia > Mytilida > Modiolidae > Bathymodiolus > Bathymodiolus septemdierum. The sequence goes on along the minus strand of OY726523.1, from coordinate 47,298,209 downwards.
AAGATGGTTACAACTTATGATGCATTTGTTGTTAACTTGAGGAATATTGTTATACAAATAAAAAATAATTATTGTTGGATAATTAGATTGAAATTGTTTTTGAAATAATAGTTTATATAGGTTACAAACGTCTAAGCGATAATAAAACGCTCCGCTAACCACCGTTGGTACTCGACACCTGTTGAGTAAATTTGGGTGAATGGTCTCCATTAGGTGTTTAGTGAGAAATAAAATCAAACACCGGAAAAAGTACAAGATAGGGAAATCTCCGACACCCTTGGGTAAGATTATAATCGTTCTCTAACTCGGCAAGCCTCGTAAAGAGAACGATTGAAATCTTACCCTCGGGTGTCGGAGATTTCCCTATCTTGTACTCTCCCCGGTGTTAGATTCTATATATCCTTCCGGTTTTTAGTGGGTTTCATTTTCTTAATCTTTAGTTTTCTGTGTAATGTTTTGTGGATCATTGTTTGTCCTTTTGTCCTTTTTCTGTTGGCCATTGTAATGTCTGTCCTTCAATTTACGGTTTCTAAGTATCCCTTTTGGTATCTTCAAACATTTCTTAAGCAAACGAGGAGCCGTCATGGTCGTGTTGTATAGTAGTTGGATTTATTATCTGTGCAATCAGTGCTTATCATCACTAAAGTTGTGAGTTCGGATCCCACTCATGGCGAGGTGTATTTGATACAACATTATGTGATAAAGTTTGCTAAAGACTTGCAACAGGTCGGTGGTTTTCTCCGGGTACTCCGGTTTCCTCCATTAATAAAACTGTCTGCCACAATATAACTGAAATATTGTTGAAAGTGGCATTAAACACAATAACCTTAACCCTTAAGCAAATAAATACATGTTAATGCATTTCAATTGAAATTATAATAAAGCAATATAGAAAACATATATGTTTTATATAAAATGTTGTGTACAGCATTGGGAACATTAGGTGACATATAAAGCAAGTTAACCTTTACAATCAAAATTAATACAATATAAAAGTCTATATCATATATCAAAACTGAGGAAACTCTGCGTTAAAAACTAGAGATAAAAACCTATGAGGAGAAAATCTCCAAAAAAGCATTAGTTTCCATAATTCAATTACACATATACCCATAATAAATAACCATGGATATTAAAAACTAGTGGTTCACAGTATCCAATAATCATGCAATCGCTCGCCTGGGTTTCATTTTCACACTTCAAAATTTTACACAAAAAGTCGAAACATGTAAATCCAAATAAGTTAAAACTCAAATTGTTTCTGATTTCTCCATTTGGTATAATTTGAATCAATATTTTCCGAGGAGAAGAATTCGGTATGATTTTTAAAATTCAAAATAAACCTAATTTGTACAATCCGTATATTAATAAATGGGCGTTCACCCAACAGAAAATCTGGAATATATGTGTCACAAATTTGAGCTCATTGTGATTTAAAATGCGGTAGTGATGGATAATTGAACTAGTATTACTGTGAGCACAGCTCACTGAGATATACCCCCCGCTCCCCACATCTGTCCAACCTATTTCCATAACCAAAACATTACTGATTGTTCCGACCAAAAATGAAGGGGACCCTCCTCTCTTCACTGATAAGCTGCTGATAAAATTTCAAAACATTCTGAGAAACACTACTCAAGTTATCATACGACATAGGGTAAACATCCTATTTTCCGTCATATCAAGTCCAATAACTCTGGAACGGCAAAAGTGAAAATCGTCCAAAATGAAAGGGATCCTCATCTCTTCACCGGTAAGCTGCTAACAAAATTTCAAAACATTCTGAGAAACACTACTCAAGTTATCATACTACATAGGGTAAAAATCCTATTTTCCGTCATACCAAGTCCAATAACTCTGGAACGGCAAAAGTGAAAATCGTCCAAAATGAAAGGAATCCTCCTCTCTTCACCAGTAAACAGCTGATAAAATTTTAAAAGATTCTAAGAAACACAACTCAAGTTATCGTACGACATAGGATTTGTCTACAGACGGACGGACATGGTGAAACCAGTATACCCCCTACAACTTCGCTGCGGAGGGTATAAAAAAGTAAAGACAGACAGCGGATCACAAGTGATTGCAAAATTGAAATTGTTACTAGATTTGACACATATTATTTCTTCATAGAATCTTTTAAGAAACAATAAAAAGTTTAATTGTTATATAAAATCATAGATTACAAACAAAAACGTGTTCTTAAAATATCTAGCAACAAAAACAATTGAGAGCAAAAAATTACCCTTTTATTGTATTGCATAAAATACTGGTGGACAGTACTGTGAAAGCAGCTGTTAACATAAACTACTGGTGGACACCTTATGTTTAAAACTGTGAGAGGGGCCGCTAACATAAACTGCTGATGGACACCTTATGTTTAAAGCTGTGAGAGGGGCTGTTAATATAAACTACTGATGTACACTTATGTTTAAAACTGTGAGAGGGGCTGTTAACATAAACTACTAAAGGACATCTTATGCTTCAAATGAAGAAAAGGCCTGTTAACATAAACTACTGGTGGACACCTTATTTTTAAAACTGTGAGAGGAGTTGTTAGCATAAACTACAGATGGACACCTTATGCTTAAAGCTGTGAAAGGGGCTGTTAGCATAAACTACTAAAGGACACATTATGCTTAAAATGAAGAAAAGGCCTGTTAACATAACCTACTGGTGGACACCTTATTTTTAAAACTGTGAGAGGAGTTGTTAGCATAAACTACTGATGGACACCTTATGCTTAAAACTGTGCGAGTGGCTGCGAACATAAACTACTGATGGACACCTTATGCTTAAAGCTGTGAAAGGGGCTGTTAACATAAACTACTGAAGAACACCTTATTTTTAAAACTGTGAGAGGAGTTGTTAGCATAAACTATTGATGTACACATTATGCTTAAAACTGTAAGAGTGGCTGTTAACATAAACTACTGATGGACACCTTATGTTTAAAGCTGTGAAAGGGACTGTTCACATAAACTACTGAAGTACACCTTATGCTTAAAACTGTGAGAGTGGCTGTTAACATAAACTACTGATGGACACCTTATGTCTAAAGCTGTGAAAGGGACTGTTCACATAAACTACTGATGGAAACCTTATGTTTAAAACTGTGAGAGGAGCTGTTAGCATAAACTAATGCCGGACACCTAATGTTTAAAACTGTGAGAGGGGCTGTTAACGTAAAGTACTGATGTACACCTTATGCTTAAAACTGTGAGAGTGGCTGTTAACATAAACTACTGATGGACACCTTATGTCTAAAGCTGTGAAAGGGACTGTTCACATAAACTACTGAAGGACACCTTATTTTTAAAACTGTGAGAGGAGCTGTTAGCATACACTACAGCCGGACACCTAATGTTTAAAACTGTGAGAGGGACTGTCAACATAATCTACTGGTGGATACCTTGTGTTTAAAACTGTGAGAGGGGCCGTTAACATAAACTACTGATGGACACATTATGCTTAAAGCTGTGAGAGGGGCTGTTAACATAAACTACTGATGTACACTATGTTTAAAACTGTGAGAGGGGCTGTTAACATAAACTACTTATGTACACTATGTTTAAAGCTGTGAGAGGGGCTGTTCACATAAACTACTGATGTACACTATGTTTAAAACTGCGAGAGGGGCTGTTCACATAAACTACTGATGTACACTATGTTTAAAACTGTGCGAGGGGTTGTTCACATAAACTACTGATGTACACTTATGTTTAAAACTGTGAGAGGGGCTGTTAACATAAACTACTAAAGGACACCTTATGCTTAAAATGAAGAAAAGGCCTGTTAACATAAACTACTGGTGGACAACTTATGCTTAGAGCTGTGAGAGGAACTGTTAACATAAACTACTGGTGGACACCTTATTTATAAAACTGTGAGAGAGGCTGTTACCATAAACTATTGATGGACACCTCATGCTTAAAACTGTGAGAGGGACTGTTAACATAAACTACTGATGGACACCTTATGCTTAAAACTGTGAGAGGAACTGTTAACATAAACTACTGATGGACACCTTATGCTTAAAACTGTGATATGGGCTGTTAACATAAACTGCTGATGGACACCTAATGTTTAAAATTGTGAGAGGGACTGTTAACATAAACTATTGATGGGTACTTTATGCTTAAAACTTTGAGAGGGACTGTTAGCATTAACTACTGTAGGACACCTTATGCTTAAAACTGTGAGAGGAACTGTTAACATACACTATTCACGGGTACCTTATGCTTAAAACTTTGAGAGGGGCTGTTAACATAAACTACTGATGTACACCTTATGCTTAAAACTGTGAAAGGGGCTGTTAACATAAACTACTGATATACACCTTATGTTTAAAACTGTGAGAGGGGCTGCTAACATAAACTACTGATATACACCTTATGTTTAAAACTGTGAGAGGGGCTGTTAACATAAACTACTGAAGGACACATTATGTCTAAAATGAAGAAAAGGCCTGTTAACATAAAATACTGGTGGACACCTTATTTTTAAAACTGTGAGAGGGGCTGTTAAAATAAACTACTGAATGATACCTTATGCTTAAAACTTTGAGAGGGACTGCTAACATAATCTACTGGTGGATACCTTGTGTTTAAAGCTGTGAAAGGGGTCGTTAACATAAACTACTAATGAACCCCTTATGCTTAACACTATGGGAGTGGCTGTTAACATAAACTACTGATGGACACTTTATGCTTAAAACTGTGAAATGGGTTGTTCACATAAACTACTGATGTACACCTTATGTTTAAAACTGTGAAAGGGGCTGTTAACATAAACTACTGAAGGAAACTTTATGTTTAAAACTGAAAGAGGGGCCGTTAACATAAACTACTGGACACCTTCTGCTAAAAACTGTGAGAGGGGCTGTCAACATAAACTACTGATGGACACCTTGTGTTTAAAACTGTGAGAGGGGCTGTTAACATAAACTACTAATGGACACCATATGTTTAAAACTGTGAGAGTGGCTGTTAACATAAACTTCTGATGGACACCTTATGTTTAAAACTGTGAGAGGGGCTGTTCACATAAACTACTGATGGACACCTTATGTTTAAAACTGTGAGAGTGGCTGTTAACATAAACTACTGATGGACACCTTATGTTTAAAACTGTGAGAGGGGCTGTTCACATAAACTACTGATGGACACCTTATGTTTAAAACTGTGAGAGGGGCTGTTCACATAAACTACTGATGGACACCTTATGTTTAAAACTGAGAGAGGGACTGTTAACATAAACTACTGATGGACACCTTATGTTTAAAACTGAGAGAGTGGCTGTTAACATAAACTACTGATGGACACCTTATGTTTAAAACTGTGAGAGGGGCTGTTCACATAAACTACTGATGGACACCTTATATTTAAAACTGAGAGAGGGACTGTTAACATAAACTACTGATGGACACCTTATGTTTAAAACTGTGAGAGAGACTGTTCACATAAACTACTGATGGACACCTTATGTTTAAAACTGAGAGAGGGACTGTTCACATAAACTACTGATGGACACCTTATGTTTAAAACTGTGAAAGGGACTGTTCACATAAACTACTGAAGGACACCTTATGCTTAAAACTGTGAGAGTGGCTGTTGACATAAACTACTGATGGACACCTTATGTCTAAAGCTGTGAAAGGGACTGTTCACATAAACTACTGATGGAAACCTTATGTTTAAAACTGTGAGAGGAGCTGTTAGCATAAACTAATGCCGGACACCTAATGTTTAAAACTGTGAGAGGGGCTGTTAACATAAAGTACTGATGTACACCTTATGCTTAAAACTGTGAGAGTGGCTGCGAACATAAACTACTGATGGACACCTTATGTCTAAAGCTGTGAAAGGGACTGTTCACATAAACTACTGAAGGACACCTTATTTTTAAAACTGTGAGAGGAGCTGTTAGCATACACTACAGCCGGACACCTAATGTTTAAAACTGTGAGAGGGACTGTCAACATAATCTACTGGTGGATACCTTGTGTTTAAAACTGTGAGAGGGGCCGTTAACATAAACTACTGATGGACACATTATGCTTAAAGCTGTGAGAGGGGCTGTTAACATAAACTACTGATGTACACTATGTTTAAAACTGTGAGAGGGGCTGTTAACATAAACTACTTATGTACACTATGTTTAAAGCTGTGAGAGGGGCTGTTCACATAAACTACTGATGTACACTATGTTTAAAACTGCGAGAGGGGCTGTTCACATAAACTACTGATGTACACTATGTTTAAAACTGTGCGAGGGGTTGTTCACATAAACTACTGATGTACACTTATGTTTAAAACTGTGAGAGGGGCTGTTAACATAAACTCCTAAAGGACACCTTATGCTTAAAATGAAGAAAAGGCCTGTTAACATAAACTACTGGTGGACACCTTATGCTTAGAGCTGTGAGAGGAACTGTTAACATAAACTACTGGTGGACACCTTATTTATAAAACTGTGAGAGAGGCTGTTACCATAAACTATTGATGGACACCTCATGCTTAAAACTGTGAGAGGGACTGTTAACATAAACTACTGATGGACACCTTATGCTTAAAACTGTGAGAGGAACTGTTAACATAAACTACTGATGGACACCTTATGCTTAAAACTGTGATATGGGCTGTTAACATAAACTGCTGATGGACACCTAATGTTTAAAATTGTGAGAGGGACTGTTAACATAAACTATTGATGGGTACTTTATGCTTAAAACTTTGAGAGGGACTGTTAGCATAAACTACTGTAGGACACCTTATGCTTAAAACTGTGAGAGGAACTGTTAACATACACTATTCACGGGTACCTTATGCTTAAAACTTTGAGAGGGGCTGTTAACATAAACTACTGATATACACCTTATGTTTAAAACTGTGAGAGGGGCTGCTAACATAAACTACTGATATACACCTTATGTTTAAAACTGTGAGAGGGGCTGTTAACATAAACTACTGAAGGACACATTATGTCTTAAATGAAGAAAAGGCCTGTTAACATAAAATACTGGTGGACACCTTATTTTTAAAACTGTGAGAGGGGCTGTTAAAATAAACTACTGAATGATACCTTATGCTTAAAACTTTGAGAGGGACTGCTAACATAATCTACTGGTGGATACCTTGTGTTTAAAACTGTGAAAGGGGTCGTTAACATAAACTACTAATGAACCCCTTATGCTTAACACTATGGGAGTGGCTGTTAACATAAACTACTGATGGACACTTTATGCTTAAAACTGTGAAATGGGTTGTTCACATAAACTACTGATGTACACCTTATGTTTAAAACTGTGAAAGGGGCTGTTCACATAAACTACTGAAGGAAACTTTATGTTTAAAACTGAAAGAGGGGCCGTTAACATAAACTACTGGACACCTTCTGCTAAAAACTGTGAGAGGGGCTGTCAACATAAACTACTGATGGACACAGTGTGTATAAAACTGTGAGAGGGGCTGTTAACATAAACTACTGATGTACACTATGTTTAAAACTGTGAGAGGGGCTGTTAACATAAACTACTTATGTACACTATGTTTAAAGCTGTGAGAGGGGCTGTTCACATAAACTACTGATGTACACTATGTTTAAAACTGCGAGAAGGGCTGTTCACATAAACTACTGATGTACACTATGTTTAAAACTGTGCGAGGGGTTGTTCACATAAACTACTGATGTACACTTATGTTTAAAACTGTGAGAGGGGTTGTTAACATAAACTCCTAAAGGACACCTTATGCTTAAAATGAAGAAAAGGCCTGTTAACATAAACTACTGGTGGACACCTTATGTTTAAAGCTGTGAAAGGGACTGTTCACATAAACTACTGAAGTACACCTTATGCTTAAAACTGTGAGAGTGGCTGTTAACATAAACTACTGATGGACACCTTATGTCTAAAGCTGTGAAAGGGACTGTTCACATAAACTACTGATGGAAACCTTATGTTTAAAACTGTGAGAGGAGCTGTTAGCATAAACTAATGCCGGACACCTAATGTTTAAAACTGTGAGAGGGGCTGTTAACGTAAAGTACTGATGTACACCTTATGCTTAAAACTGTGAGAGTGGCTGTTAACATAAACTACTGATGGACACCTTATGTCTAAAGCTGTGAAAGGGACTGTTCACATAAACTACTGAAGGACACCTTATTTTTAAAACTGTGAGAGGAGCTGTTAGCATACACTACAGCCGGACACCTAATGTTTAAAACTGTGAGAGGGACTGTCAACATAATCTACTGGTGGATACCTTGTGTTTAAAACTGTGAGAGGGGCCGTTAACATAAACTACTGATGGACACATTATGCTTAAAGCTGTGAGAGGGGCTGTTAACATAAACTACTGATGTACACTATGTTTAAAACTGTGAGAGGGGCTGTTAACATAAACTACTTATGTACACTATGTTTAAAGCTGTGAGAGGGGCTGTTCACATAAACTACTGATGTACACTATGTTTAAAACTGCGAGAGGGGCTGTTCACATAAACTACTGATGTACACTATGTTTAAAACTGTGCGAGGGGTTGTTCACATAAACTACTGATGTACACTTATGTTTAAAACTGTGAGAGGGGCTGTTAACATAAACTACTAAAGGACACCTTATGCTTAAAATGAAGAAAAGGCCTGTTAACATAAACTACTGGTGGACAACTTATGCTTAGAGCTGTGAGAGGAACTGTTAACATAAACTACTGGTGGACACCTTATTTATAAAACTGTGAGAGAGGCTGTTACCATAAACTATTGATGGACACCTCATGCTTAAAACTGTGAGAGGGACTGTTAACATAAACTACTGATGGACACCTTATGCTTAAAACTGTGAGAGGAACTGTTAACATAAACTACTGATGGACACCTTATGCTTAAAACTGTGATATGGGCTGTTAACATAAACTGCTGATGGACACCTAATGTTTAAAATTGTGAGAGGGACTGTTAACATAAACTATTGATGGGTACTTTATGCTTAAAACTTTGAGAGGGACTGTTAGCATTAACTACTGTAGGACACCTTATGCTTAAAACTGTGAGAGGAACTGTTAACATACACTATTCACGGGTACCTTATGCTTAAAACTTTGAGAGGGGCTGTTAACATAAACTACTGATGTACACCTTATGCTTAAAACTGTGAAAGGGGCTGTTAACATAAACTACTGATATACACCTTATGTTTAAAACTGTGAGAGGGGCTGCTAACATAAACTACTGATATACACCTTATGTTTAAAACTGTGAGAGGGGCTGTTAACATAAACTACTGAAGGACACATTATGTCTAAAATGAAGAAAAGGCCTGTTAACATAAAATACTGGTGGACACCTTATTTTTAAAACTGTGAGAGGGGTTGTTAAAATAAACTACTGAATGATACCTTATGCTTAAAACTTTGAGAGGGACTGCTAACATAATCTACTGGTGGATACCTTGTGTTTAAAGCTGTGAAAGGGGTCGTTAACATAAACTACTAATGAACCCCTTATGCTTAACACTATGGGAGTGGCTGTTAACATAAACTACTGATGGACACTTTATGCTTAAAACTGTGAAATGGGTTGTTCACATAAACTACTGATGTACACCTTATGTTTAAAACTGTGAAAGGGGCTGTTAACATAAACTACTGAAGGAAACTTTATGTTTAAAACTGAAAGAGGGGCCGTTAACATAAACTACTGGACACCTTCTGCTAAAAACTGTGAGAGGGGCTGTCAACATAAACTACTGATGGACACCTTGTGTTTAAAACTGTGAGAGGGGCTGTTAACATAAACTACTAATGGACACCATATGTTTAAAACTGTGAGAGTGGCTGTTAACATAAACTTCTGATGGACACCTTATGTTTAAAACTGTGAGAGGGGCTGTTCACATAAACTACTGATGGACACCTTATGTTTAAAACTGTGAGAGTGGCTGTTAACATAAACTACTGATGGACACCTTATGTTTAAAACTGTGAGAGGGGCTGTTCACATAAACTACTGATGGACACCTTATGTTTAAAACTGTGAGAGGGGCTGTTCACATAAACTACTGATGGACACCTTATGTTTAAAACTGAGAGAGGGACTGTTAACATAAACTACTGATGGACACCTTATGTTTAAAACTGAGAGAGTGGCTGTTAACATAAACTACTGATGGACACCTTATGTTTAAAACTGTGAGAGGGGCTGTTCACATAAACTACTGATGGACACCTTATATTTAAAACTGAGAGAGGGACTGTTAACATAAACTACTGATGGACACCTTATGTTTAAAACTGTGAGAGAGACTGTTCACATAAACTACTGATGGACACCTTATGTTTAAAACTGAGAGAGGGACTGTTCACATAAACTACTGATGGACACCTTATGTTTAAAACTGTGAAAGGGACTGTTCACATAAACTACTGAAGGACACCTTATGCTTAAAACTGTGAGAGTGGCTGTTGACATAAACTACTGATGGACACCTTATGTCTAAAGCTGTGAAAGGGACTGTTCACATAAACTACTGATGGAAACCTTATGTTTAAAACTGTGAGAGGAGCTGTTAGCATAAACTAATGCCGGACACCTAATGTTTAAAACTGTGAGAGGGGCTGTTAACATAAAGTACTGATGTACACCTTATGCTTAAAACTGTGAGAGTGGCTGCGAACATAAACTACTGATGGACACCTTATGTCTAAAGCTGTGAAAGGGACTGTTCACATAAACTACTGAAGGACACCTTATTTTTAAAACTGTGAGAGGAGCTGTTAGCATACACTACAGCCGGACACCTAATGTTTAAAACTGTGAGAGGGACTGTCAACATAATCTACTGGTGGATACCTTGTGTTTAAAACTGTGAGAGGGGCCGTTAACATAAACTACTGATGGACACATTATGCTTAAAGCTGTGAGAGGGGCTGTTAACATAAACTACTGATGTACACTATGTTTAAAACTGTGAGAGGGGCTGTTAACATAAACTACTTATGTACACTATGTTTAAAGCTGTGAGAGGGGCTGTTCACATAAACTACTGATGTACACTATGTTTAAAACTGCGAGAGGGGCTGTTCACATAAACTACTGATGTACACTATGTTTAAAACTGTGCGAGGGGTTGTTCACATAAACTACTGATGTACACTTATGTTTAAAACTGTGAGAGGGGCTGTTAACATAAACTCCTAAAGGACACCTTATGCTTAAAATGAAGAAAAGGCCTGTTAACATAAACTACTGGTGGACACCTTATGCTTAGAGCTGTGAGAGGAACTGTTAACATAAACTACTGGTGGACACCTTATTTATAAAACTGTGAGAGAGGCTGTTACCATAAACTATTGATGGACACCTCATGCTTAAAACTGTGAGAGGGACTGTTAACATAAACTACTGATGGACACCTTATGCTTAAAACTGTGAGAGGAACTGTTAACATAAACTACTGATGGACACCTTATGCTTAAAACTGTGATATGGGCTGTTAACATAAACTGCTGATGGACACCTAATGTTTAAAATTGTGAGAGGGACTGTTAACATAAACTATTGATGGGTACTTTATGCTTAAAACTTTGAGAGGGACTGTTAGCATAAACTACTGTAGGACACCTTATGCTTAAAACTGTGAGAGGAACTGTTAACATACACTATTCACGGGTACCTTATGCTTAAAACTTTGAGAGGGGCTGTTAACATAAACTACTGATATACACCTTATGTTTAAAACTGTGAGAGGGGCTGCTAACATAAACTACTGATATACACCTTATGTTTAAAACTGTGAGAGGGGCTGTTAACATAAACTACTGAAGGACACATTATGTCTTAAATGAAGAAAAGGCCTGTTAACATAAAATACTGGTGGACACCTTATTTTTAAAACTGTGAGAGGGGCTGTTAAAATAAACTACTGAATGATACCTTATGCTTAAAACTTTGAGAGGGACTGCTAACATAATCTACTGGTGGATACCTTGTGTTTAAAACTGTGAAAGGGGTCGTTAACATAAACTACTAATGAACCCCTTATGCTTAACACTATGGGAGTGGCTGTTAACATAAACTACTGATGGACACTTTATGCTTAAAACTGTGAAATGGGTTGTTCACATAAACTACTGATGTACACCTTATGTTTAAAACTGTGAAAGGGGCTGTTCACATAAACTACTGAAGGAAACTTTATGTTTAAAACTGAAAGAGGGGCCGTTAACATAAACTACTGGACACCTTCTGCTAAAAACTGTGAGAGGGGCTGTCAACATAAACTACTGATGGACACAGTGTGTATAAAACTGTGAGAGGGGCTGTTAACATAAACTACTGATGTACACTATGTTTAAAACTGTGAGAGGGGCTGTTAACATAAACTACTTATGTACACTATGTTTAAAGCTGTGAGAGGGGCTGTTCACATAAACTACTGATGTACACTATGTTTAAAACTGCGAGAAGGGCTGTTCACATAAACTACTGATGTACACTATGTTTAAAACTGTGCGAGGGGTTGTTCACATAAACTACTGATGTACACTTATGTTTAAAACTGTGAGAGGGGTTGTTAACATAAACTCCTAAAGGACACCTTATGCTTAAAATGAAGAAAAGGCCTGTTAACATAAACTACTGGTGGACACCTTATGCTTAGAGCTGTGAGAGGAACTGTTAACATAAACTACTGGTGGACACCTTATTTATAAAACTGTGAGAGAGGCTGTTACCATAAACTATTGATGGACACCTCATGCTTAAAACTGTGAGAGGGACTGTTAACATAAACTACTGATGGACACCTTATGCTTAAAACTGTGAGAGGAACTGTTAACATAAACTACTGATGGACACCTTATGCTTAAAACTGTGATATGGGCTGTTAACATAAACTGCTGATGGACACCTAATGTTTAAAATTGTGAGAGGGACTGTTAACATAAACTATTGATGGGTACTTTATGCTTAAAACTTTGAGAGGGACTGTTAGCATAAACTACTGTAGGACACCTTATGCTTAAAACTGTGAGAGGAACTGTTAACATACACTATTCACGGGTACCTTATGCTTAAAACTTTGAGAGGGGCTGTTAACATAAACTACTGATATACACCTTATGCTTAAAACTGTGAGAGGGGCTGCTAACATAAACTACTGATATACACCTTATGTTTAAAACTGTGAGAGGGGCTGTTAACATAAACTACTGAAGGACACATTATGTCTTAAATGAAGAAAAGGCCTGTTAACATAAAATACTGGTGGACACCTTATTTTTAAAACTGTGAGAGGGGCTGTTAAAATAAACTACTGAATGATACCTTATGCTTAAAACTTTGAGAGGGACTGCTAACATAATCTACTGGTGGATACCTTGTGTTTAAAACTGTGAAAGGGGTCGTTAACATAAACTACTAATGAACCCCTTATGCTTAACACTATGGGAGTGGCTGTTAACATAAACTACTGATGGACACTTTATGCTTAAAACTGTGAAATGGGTTGTTCACATAAACTACTGATGTACACCTTTTGTTTAAAACTGTGAAAGGGGCTGTTCACATAAACTACTGAAGGAAACTTTATGTTTAAAACTGAAAGAGGGGCCGTTAACATAAACTACTGGACACCTTCTGCTAAAAACTGTGAGAGGGGCTGTCAACATAAACTACTGATGGACACCTTGTGTTTAAAACTGTGAGAGGGGCTGTTAACATAAACTACTAATGGACACCATATGTTTAAAACTGTGAGAGTGGCTGTTAACATAAACTACTGATGGACACCTTATGTTTAAAACTGTGAGAGGGGCTGTTACCATAAACTATTGATGGACACCTCATGCTTAAAACTGTGAGAGGGACTGTTAACATAAACTACTGATGGACACCTTATGCTTAAAACTGTGAGAGGAACTGTTAACATAAACTACTGATGGACACCTTATGCTTAAAACTGTGATATGGGCTGTTAACATAAACTGCTGATGGACACCTAATGTTTAAAATTGTGAGAGGGACTGTTAACATAAACTATTGATGGGTACTTTATGCTTAAAACTTTGAGAGGGACTGTTAGCATAAACTACTGTAGGACACCTTATGCTTAAAACTGTGAGAGGAACTGTTAACATACACTATTCACGGGTACCTTATGCTTAAAACTTTGAGAGGGGCTGTTAACATAAACTACTGATATACACCTTATGTTTAAAACTGTGAGAGGGGCTGCTAACATAAACTACTGATATACACCTTATGTTTAAAACTGTGAGAGGGGCTGTTAACATAAACTACTGAAGGACACATTATGTCTTAAATGAAGAAAAGGCCTGTTAACATAAAATACTGGTGGACACCTTATTTTTAAAACTGTGAGAGGGGCTGTTAAAATAAACTACTGAATGATACCTTATGCTTAAAACTTTGAGAGGGACTGCTAACATAATCTACTGGTGGATACCTTGTGTTTAAAACTGTGAAAGGGGTCGTTAACATAAACTACTAATGAACCCCTTATGCTTAACACTATGGGAGTGGCTGTTAACATAAACTACTGATGGACACTTTATGCTTAAAACTGTGAAATGGGTTGTTCACATAAACTACTGATGTACACCTTATGTTTAAAACTGTGAAAGGGGCTGTTAACATAAACTACTGAAGGAAACTTTATGTTTAAAACTGAAAGAGGGGCCGTTAACATAAACTACTGGACACCTTCTGCTAAAAACTGTGAGAGGGGCTGTCAACATAAACTACTGATGGACACCTTGTGTTTAAAACTGTGAGAGGGGCTGTTAACATAAACTACTAATGGACACCATATGTTTAAAACTGTGAGAGTGGCTGTTAACATAAACTTCTGATGGACACCTTATGTTTAAAACTGTGAGAGGGGCTGTTCACATAAACTACTGATGGACACCTTATGTTTAAAACTGTGAGAGTGGCTGTTAACATAAACTACTGATGGACACCTTATGTTTAAAACTGTGAGAGGGGCTGTTCACATAAACTACTGATGGACACCTTATGTTTAAAACTGTGAGAGGGGCTGTTCACATAAACTACTGATGGACACCTTATGTTTAAAACTGAGAGAGGGACTGTTAACATAAACTACTGATGGACACCTTATGTTTAAAACTGAGAGAGTGGCTGTTAACATAAACTACTGATGGACACCTTATGTTTAAAACTGTGAGAGGGGCTGTTCACATAAACTACTGATGGACACCTTATATTTAAAACTGAGAGAGGGACTGTTAACATAAACTACTGATGGACACCTTATGTTTAAAACTGTGAGAGAGACTGTTCACATAAACTACTGATGGACACCTTATGTTTAAAACTGAGAGAGGGACTGTTCACATAAACTACTGATGGACACCTTATGTTTAAAACTGTGAAAGGGACTGTTCACATAAACTACTGAAGGACACCTTATGCTTAAAACTGTGAGAGTGGCTGTTGACATAAACTACTGATGGACACCTTATGTCTAAAGCTGTGAAAGGGACTGTTCACATAAACTACTGATGGAAACCTTATGTTTAAAACTGTGAGAGGAGCTGTTAGCATAAACTAATGCCGGACACCTAATGTTTAAAACTGTGAGAGGGGCTGTTAACATAAAGTACTGATGTACACCTTATGCTTAAAACTGTGAGAGTGGCTGCGAACATAAACTACTGATGGACACCTTATGTCTAAAGCTGTGAAAGGGACTGTTCACATAAACTACTGAAGGACACCTTATTTTTAAAACTGTGAGAGGAGCTGTTAGCATACACTACAGCCGGACACCTAATGTTTAAAACTGTGAGAGGGACTGTCAACATAATCTACTGGTGGATACCTTGTGTTTAAAACTGTGAGAGGGGCCGTTAACATAAACTACTGATGGACACATTATGCTTAAAGCTGTGAGAGGGGCTGTTAACATAAACTACTGATGTACACTATGTTTAAAACTGTGAGAGGGGCTGTTAACATAAACTACTTATGTACACTATGTTTAAAGCTGTGAGAGGGGCTGTTCACATAAACTACTGATGTACACTATGTTTAAAACTGCGAGAGGGGCTGTTCACATAAACTACTGATGTACACTATGTTTAAAACTGTGCGAGGGGTTGTTCACATAAACTACTGATGTACACTTATGTTTAAAACTGTGAGAGGGGCTGTTAACATAAACTCCTAAAGGACACCTTATGCTTAAAATGAAGAAAAGGCCTGTTAACATAAACTACTGGTGGACACCTTATGCTTAGAGCTGTGAGAGGAACTGTTAACATAAACTACTGGTGGACACCTTATTTATAAAACTGTGAGAGAGGCTGTTACCATAAACTATTGATGGACACCTCATGCTTAAAACTGTGAGAGGGACTGTTAACATAAACTACTGATGGACACCTTATGCTTAAAACTGTGAGAGGAACTGTTAACATAAACTACTGATGGACACCTTATGCTTAAAACTGTGATATGGGCTGTTAACATAAACTGCTGATGGACACCTAATGTTTAAAATTGTGAGAGGGACTGTTAACATAAACTATTGATGGGTACTTTATGCTTAAAACTTTGAGAGGGACTGTTAGCATAAACTACTGTAGGACACCTTATGCTTAAAACTGTGAGAGGAACTGTTAACATACACTATTCACGGGTACCTTATGCTTAAAACTTTGAGAGGGGCTGTTAACATAAACTACTGATATACACCTTATGTTTAAAACTGTGAGAGGGGCTGCTAACATAAACTACTGATATACACCTTATGTTTAAAACTGTGAGAGGGGCTGTTAACATAAACTACTGAAGGACACATTATGTCTTAAATGAAGAAAAGGCCTGTTAACATAAAATACTGGTGGACACCTTATTTTTAAAACTGTGAGAGGGGCTGTTAAAATAAACTACTGAATGATACCTTATGCTTAAAACTTTGAGAGGGACTGCTAACATAATCTACTGGTGGATACCTTGTGTTTAAAACTGTGAAAGGGGTCGTTAACATAAACTACTAATGAACCCCTTATGCTTAACACTATGGGAGTGGCTGTTAACATAAACTACTGATGGACACTTTATGCTTAAAACTGTGAAATGGGTTGTTCACATAAACTACTGATGTACACCTTATGTTTAAAACTGTGAAAGGGGCTGTTCACATAAACTACTGAAGGAAACTTTATGTTTAAAACTGAAAGAGGGGCCGTTAACATAAACTACTGGACACCTTCTGCTAAAAACTGTGAGAGGGGCTGTCAACATAAACTACTGATGGACACAGTGTGTATAAAACTGTGAGAGGGGCTGTTAACATAAACTACTGATGTACACTATGTTTAAAACTGTGAGAGGGGCTGTTAACATAAACTACTTATGTACACTATGTTTAAAGCTGTGAGAGGGGCTGTTCACATAAACTACTGATGTACACTATGTTTAAAACTGCGAGAAGGGCTGTTCACATAAACTACTGATGTACACTATGTTTAAAACTGTGCGAGGGGTTGTTCACATAAACTACTGATGTACACTTATGTTTAAAACTGTGAGAGGGGTTGTTAACATAAACTCCTAAAGGACACCTTATGCTTAAAATGAAGAAAAGGCCTGTTAACATAAACTACTGGTGGACACCTTATGCTTAGAGCTGTGAGAGGAACTGTTAACATAAACTACTGGTGGACACCTTATTTATAAAACTGTGAGAGAGGCTGTTACCATAAACTATTGATGGACACCTCATGCTTAAAACTGTGAGAGGGACTGTTAACATAAACTACTGATGGACACCTTATGCTTAAAACTGTGAGAGGAACTGTTAACATAAACTACTGATGGACACCTTATGCTTAAAACTGTGATATGGGCTGTTAACATAAACTGCTGATGGACACCTAATGTTTAAAATTGTGAGAGGGACTGTTAACATAAACTATTGATGGGTACTTTATGCTTAAAACTTTGAGAGGGACTGTTAGCATAAACTACTGTAGGACACCTTATGCTTAAAACTGTGAGAGGAACTGTTAACATACACTATTCACGGGTACCTTATGCTTAAAACTTTGAGAGGGGCTGTTAACATAAACTACTGATATACACCTTATGCTTAAAACTGTGAGAGGGGCTGCTAACATAAACTACTGATATACACCTTATGTTTAAAACTGTGAGAGGGGCTGTTAACATAAACTACTGAAGGACACATTATGTCTTAAATGAAGAAAAGGCCTGTTAACATAAAATACTGGTGGACACCTTATTTTTAAAACTGTGAGAGGGGCTGTTAAAATAAACTACTGAATGATACCTTATGCTTAAAACTTTGAGAGGGACTGCTAACATAATCTACTGGTGGATACCTTGTGTTTAAAACTGTGAAAGGGGTCGTTAACATAAACTACTAATGAACCCCTTATGCTTAACACTATGGGAGTGGCTGTTAACATAAACTACTGATGGACACTTTATGCTTAAAACTGTGAAATGGGTTGTTCACATAAACTACTGATGTACACCTTTTGTTTAAAACTGTGAAAGGGGCTGTTCACATAAACTACTGAAGGAAACTTTATGTTTAAAACTGAAAGAGGGGCCGTTAACATAAACTACTGGACACCTTCTGCTAAAAACTGTGAGAGGGGCTGTCAACATAAACTACTGATGGACACCTTGTGTTTAAAACTGTGAGAGGGGCTGTTAACATAAACTACTAATGGACACCATATGTTTAAAACTGTGAGAGTGGCTGTTAACATAAACTACTGATGGACACCTTATGTTTAAAACTGTGAGAGGGGCTGTTACCATAAACTATTGATGGACACCTCATGCTTAAAACTGTGAGAGGGACTGTTAACATAAACTACTGATGGACACCTTATGCTTAAAACTGTGAGAGGAACTGTTAACATAAACTACTGATGGACACCTTATGCTTAAAACTGTGATATGGGCTGTTAACATAAACTGCTGATGGACACCTAATGTTTAAAATTGTGAGAGGGACTGTTAACATAAACTATTGATGGGTACTTTATGCTTAAAACTTTGAGAGGGACTGTTAGCATAAACTACTGTAGGACACCTTATGCTTAAAACTGTGAGAGGAACTGTTAACATACACTATTCACGGGTACCTTATGCTTAAAACTTTGAGAGGGGCTGTTAACATAAACTACTGATATACACCTTATGTTTAAAACTGTGAGAGGGGCTGCTAACATAAACTACTGATATACACCTTATGTTTAAAACTGTGAGAGGGGCTGTTAACATAAACTACTGAAGGACACATTATGTCTTAAATGAAGAAAAGGCCTGTTAACATAAAATACTGGTGGACACCTTATTTTTAAAACTGTGAGAGGGGCTGTTAAAATAAACTACTGAATGATACCTTATGCTTAAAACTTTGAGAGGGACTGCTAACATAATCTACTGGTGGATACCTTGTGTTTAAAACTGTGAAAGGGGTCGTTAACATAAACTACTAATGAACCCCTTATGCTTAACACTATGGGAGTGGCTGTTAACATAAACTACTGATGGACACTTTATGCTTAAAACTGTGAAATGGGTTGTTCACATAAACTACTGATGTACACCTTATGTTTAAAACTGTGAAAGGGGCTGTTCACATAAACTACTGAAGGAAACTTTATGTTTAAAACTGAAAGAGGGGCCGTTAACATAAACTACTGGACACCTTCTGCTAAAAACTGTGAGAGGGGCTGTCAACATAAACTACTGATGGACACAGTGTGTATAAAACTGTGAGAGGGGCTGTTAACATAAACTACTGATGTACACTATGTTTAAAACTGTGAGAGGGGCTGTTAACATAAACTACTTATGTACACTATGTTTAAAGCTGTGAGAGGGGCTGTTCACATAAACTACTGATGTACACTATGTTTAAAACTGCGAGAAGGGCTGTTCACATAAACTACTGATGTACACTATGTTTAAAACTGTGCGAGGGGTTGTTCACATAAACTACTGATGTACACTTATGTTTAAAACTGTGAGAGGGGTTGTTAACATAAACTCCTAAAGGACACCTTATGCTTAAAATGAAGAAAAGGCCTGTTAACATAAACTACTGGTGGACACCTTATGCTTAGAGCTGTGAGAGGAACTGTTAACATAAACTACTGGTGGACACCTTATTTATAAAACTGTGAGAGAGGCTGTTACCATAAACTATTGATGGACACCTCATGCTTAAAACTGTGAGAGGGACTGTTAACATAAACTACTGATGGACACCTTATGCTTAAAACTGTGAGAGGAACTGTTAACATAAACTACTGATGGACACCTTATGCTTAAAACTGTGATATGGGCTGTTAACATAAACTGCTGATGGACACCTAATGTTTAAAATTGTGAGAGGGACTGTTAACATAAACTATTGATGGGTACTTTATGCTTAAAACTTTGAGAGGGACTGTTAGCATAAACTACTGTAGGACACCTTATGCTTAAAACTGTGAGAGGAACTGTTAACATACACTATTCACGGGTACCTTATGCTTAAAACTTTGAGAGGGGCTGTTAACATAAACTACTGATATACACCTTATGCTTAAAACTGTGAGAGGGGCTGCTAACATAAACTACTGATATACACCTTATGTTTAAAACTGTGAGAGGGGCTGTTAACATAAACTACTGAAGGACACATTATGTCTTAAATGAAGAAAAGGCCTGTTAACATAAAATACTGGTGGACACCTTATTTTTAAAACTGTGAGAGGGGCTGTTAAAATAAACTACTGAATGATACCTTATGCTTAAAACTTTGAGAGGGACTGCTAACATAATCTACTGGTGGATACCTTGTGTTTAAAACTGTGAAAGGGGTCGTTAACATAAACTACTAATGAACCCCTTATGCTTAACACTATGGGAGTGGCTGTTAACATAAACTACTGATGGACACTTTATGCTTAAAACTGTGAAATGGGTTGTTCACATAAACTACTGATGTACACCTTTTGTTTAAAACTGTGAAAGGGGCTGTTCACATAAACTACTGAAGGAAACTTTATGTTTAAAACTGAAAGAGGGGCCGTTAACATAAACTACTGGACACCTTCTGCTAAAAACTGTGAGAGGGGCTGTCAACATAAACTACTGATGGACACCTTGTGTTTAAAACTGTGAGAGGGGCTGTTAACATAAACTACTAATGGACACCATATGTTTAAAACTGTGAGAGTGGCTGTTAACATAAACTACTGATGGACACCTTATGTTTAAAACTGTGAGAGGGGCTGTTACCATAAACTATTGATGGACACCTCATGCTTAAAACTGTGAGAGGGACTGTTAACATAAACTACTGATGGACACCTTATGCTTAAAACTGTGAGAGGAACTGTTAACATAAACTACTGATGGACACCTTATGCTTAAAACTGTGATATGGGCTGTTAACATAAACTGCTGATGGACACCTAATGTTTAAAATTGTGAGAGGGACTGTTAACATAAACTATTGATGGGTACTTTATGCTTAAAACTTTGAGAGGGACTGTTAGCATAAACTACTGTAGGACACCTTATGCTTAAAACTGTGAGAGGAACTGTTAACATACACTATTCACGGGTACCTTATGCTTAAAACTTTGAGAGGGGCTGTTAACATAAACTACTGATATACACCTTATGTTTAAAACTGTGAGAGGGGCTGCTAACATAAACTACTGATATACACCTTATGTTTAAAACTGTGAGAGGGACTGTTAACATAAACTACTGAAGGACACATTATGTCTTAAATGAAGAAAAGGCCTGTTAACATAAAATACTGGTGGACACCTTATTTTTAAAACTGTGAGAGGGGCTGTTAAAATAAACTACTGAATGATACCTTATGCTTAAAACTTTGAGAGGGACTGCTAACATAATCTACTGGTGGATACCTTGTGTTTAAAACTGTGAAAGGGGTCGTTAACATAAACTACTAATGAACCCCTTATGCTTAACACTATGGGAGTGGCTGTTAACATAAACTACTGATGGACACTTTATGCTTAAAACTGTGAAATGGGTTGTTCACATAAACTACTGATGTACACCTTATGTTTAAAACTGTGAAAGGGGCTGTTCACATAAACTACTGAAGGAAACTTTATGTTTAAAACTGAAAGAGGGGCCGTTAACATAAACTACTGGACACCTTCTGCTAAAAACTGTGAGAGGGGCTGTCAACATAAACTACTGATGGACACAGTGTGTATAAAACTGTGAGAGGGGCTGTTAACATAAACTACTGATGTACACTATGTTTAAAACTGTGAGAGGGGCTGTTAACATAAACTACTTATGTACACTATGTTTAAAGCTGTGAGAGGGGCTGTTCACATAAACTACTGATGTACACTATGTTTAAAACTGCGAGAGGGGCTGTTCACATAAACTACTGATGTACACTATGTTTAAAACTGTGCGAGGGGTTGTTCACATAAACTACTGATGTACACTTATGTTTAAAACTGTGAGAGGGGTTGTTAACATAAACTCCTAAAGGACACCTTATGCTTAAAATGAAGAAAAGGCCTGTTAACATAAACTACTGGTGGACACCTTATGCTTAGAGCTGTGAGAGGAACTGTTAACATAAACTACTGGTGGACACCTTATTTATAAAACTGTGAGAGAGGCTGTTACCATAAACTATTGATGGACACCTCATGCTTAAAACTGTGAGAGGGACTGTTAACATAAACTACTGATGGACACCTTATGCTTAAAACTGTGAGAGGAACTGTTAACATAAACTACTGATGGACACCTTATGCTTAAAACTGTGATATGGGCTGTTAACATAAACTGCTGATGGACACCTAATGTTTAAAATTGTGAGAGGGACTGTTAACATAAACTATTGATGGGTACTTTATGCTTAAAACTTTGAGAGGGACTGTTAGCATAAACTACTGTAGGACACCTTATGCTTAAAACTGTGAGAGGAACTGTTAACATACACTATTCACGGGTACCTTATGCTTAAAACTTTGAGAGGGGCTGTTAACATAAACTACTGATATACACCTTATGTTTAAAACTGTGAGAGGGGCTGCTAACATAAACTACTGATATACACCTTATGTTTAAAACTGTGAGAGGGGCTGTTAACATAAACTACTGAAGGACACATTATGTCTTAAATGAAGAAAAGGCCTGTTAACATAAAATACTGGTGGACACCTTATTTTTAAAACTGTGAGAGGGGCTGTTAAAATAAACTACTGAATGATACCTTATGCTTAAAACTTTGAGAGGGACTGCTAACATAATCTACTGGTGGATACCTTGTGTTTAAAACTGTGAAAGGGGTCGTTAACATAAACTACTAATGAACCCCTTATGCTTAACACTATGGGAGTGGCTGTTAACATAAACTACTGATGGACACTTTATGCTTAAAACTGTGAAATGGGTTGTTCACATAAACTACTGATGTACACCTTTTGTTTAAAACTGTGAAAGGGGCTGTTCACATAAACTACTGAAGGAAACTTTATGTTTAAAACTGAAAGAGGGGCCGTTAACATAAACTACTGGACACCTTCTGCTAAAAACTGTGAGAGGGGCTGTCAACATAAACTACTGATGGACACCTTGTGTTTAAAACTGTGAGAGGGGCTGTTAACATAAACTACTAATGGACACCATATGTTTAAAACTGTGAGAGTGGCTGTTAACATAAACTACTGATGGACACCTTATGTTTAAAACTGTGAGAGGGGCTGTTACCATAAACTATTGATGGACACCTCATGCTTAAAACTGTGAGAGGGACTGTTAACATAAACTACTGATGGACACCTTATGCTTAAAACTGTGAGAGGAACTGTTAACATAAACTACTGATGGACACCTTATGCTTAAAACTGTGATATGGGCTGTTAACATAAACTGCTGATGGACACCTAATGTTTAAAATTGTGAGAGGGACTGTTAACATAAACTATTGATGGGTACTTTATGCTTAAAACTTTGAGAGGGACTGTTAGCATAAACTACTGTAGGACACCTTATGCTTAAAACTGTGAGAGGAACTGTTAACATACACTATTCACGGGTACCTTATGCTTAAAACTTTGAGAGGGGCTGTTAACATAAACTACTGATATACACCTTATGTTTAAAACTGTGAGAGGGGCTGCTAACATAAACTACTGATATACACCTTATGTTTAAAACTGTGAGAGGGGCTGTTAACATAAACTACTGAAGGACACATTATGTCTTAAATGAAGAAAAGGCCTGTTAACATAAAATACTGGTGGACACCTTATTTTTAAAACTGTGAGAGGGGCTGTTAAAATAAACTACTGAATGATACCTTATGCTTAAAACTTTGAGAGGGACTGCTAACATAATCTACTGGTGGATACCTTGTGTTTAAAACTGTGAAAGGGGTCGTTAACATAAACTACTAATGAACCCCTTATGCTTAACACTATGGGAGTGGCTGTTAACATAAACTACTGATGGACACTTTATGCTTAAAACTGTGAAATGGGTTGTTCACATAAACTACTGATGTACACCTTATGTTTAAAACTGTGAAAGGGGCTGTTCACATAAACTACTGAAGGAAACTTTATGTTTAAAACTGAAAGAGGGGCCGTTAACATAAACTACTGGACACCTTCTGCTAAAAACTGTGAGAGGGGCTGTCAACATAAACTACTGATGGACACAGTGTGTATAAAACTGTGAGAGGGGCTGTTAACATAAACTACTGATGTACACTATGTTTAAAACTGTGAGAGGGGCTGTTAACATAAACTACTTATGTACACTATGTTTAAAGCTGTGAGAGGGGCTGTTCACATAAACTACTGATGTACACTATGTTTAAAACTGCGAGAGGGGCTGTTCACATAAACTACTGATGTACACTATGTTTAAAACTGTGCGAGGGGTTGTTCACATAAACTACTGATGTACACTTATGTTTAAAACTGTGAGAGGGGTTGTTAACATAAACTCCTAAAGGACACCTTATGCTTAAAATGAAGAAAAGGCCTGTTAACATAAACTACTGGTGGACACCTTATGCTTAGAGCTGTGAGAGGAACTGTTAACATAAACTACTGGTGGACACCTTATTTATAAAACTGTGAGAGAGGCTGTTACCATAAACTATTGATGGACACCTCATGCTTAAAACTGTGAGAGGGACTGTTAACATAAACTACTGATGGACACCTTATGCTTAAAACTGTGAGAGGAACTGTTAACATAAACTACTGATGGACACCTTATGCTTAAAACTGTGATATGGGCTGTTAACATAAACTGCTGATGGACACCTAATGTTTAAAATTGTGAGAGGGACTGTTAACATAAACTATTGATGGGTACTTTATGCTTAAAACTTTGAGAGGGACTGTTAGCATAAACTACTGTAGGACACCTTATGCTTAAAACTGTGAGAGGAACTGTTAACATACACTATTCACGGGTACCTTATGCTTAAAACTTTGAGAGGGGCTGTTAACATAAACTACTGATATACACCTTATGTTTAAAACTGTGAGAGGGGCTGCTAACATAAACTACTGATATACACCTTATGTTTAAAACTGTGAGAGGGGCTGTTAACATAAACTACTGAAGGACACATTATGTCTTAAATGAAGAAAAGGCCTGTTAACATAAAATACTGGTGGACACCTTATTTTTAAAACTGTGAGAGGGGCTGTTAAAATAAACTACTGAATGATACCTTATGCTTAAAACTTTGAGAGGGACTGCTAACATAATCTACTGGTGGATACCTTGTGTTTAAAACTGTGAAAGGGGTCGTTAACATAAACTACTAATGAACCCCTTATGCTTAACACTATGGGAGTGGCTGTTAACATAAACTACTGATGGACACTTTATGCTTAAAACTGTGAAATGGGTTGTTCACATAAACTACTGATGTACACCTTATGTTTAAAACTGTGAAAGGGGCTGTTCACATAAACTACTGAAGGAAACTTTATGTTTAAAACTGAAAGAGGGGCCGTTAACATAAACTACTGGACACCTTCTGCTAAAAACTGTGAGAGGGGCTGTCAACATAAACTACTGATGGACACCTTGTGTTTAAAACTGTGAGAGGGGCTGTTAACATAAACTACTAATGGACACCATATGTTTAAAACTGTGAGAGTGGCTGTTAACATAAACTACTGATGGACACCTTATGTTTAAAACTGTGAGAGGGGCTGTTCACATAAACTACTGATGGACACCTTATGCTTAAAACTGTGAGAGTGGCTGTTAACATAAACTACTGATGGACACCTTATGTTTAAAACTGTGAGAGTGGCTGTTAACATAAACTACTGATGGACACCTTATGTTTAAAACTGTGAGAGGGGCTGTTCACATAAACTACTGATGGACACCTTATGTTTAAAACTGAGAGAGGGACTGTTAACATAAACTACTGATGGACATCTTATGTTTAAAACTGTGAGAGGGACTGCTCACATAAACTACTGATGGACACCTTATGTTTAAAACTGAGAGAGGGACTGTTCACATAAACTACTGATGGACACCTTATGTTTAAAACTGAGAGATTGGCTGTTAACATAAACTACAGATGGACACCTAATGTTTAAAACTGTGAGAGGGGCTGTTAACATAAACTACTAATGGACACCTTATGTATAAAACTGTGAGAGAGACTGTTAACATAAACTACTGGTGGACACCTTATGCTTAGAACTGTGAAAGGAACTGTTAACATAAACTACTGGTGGACACCTTATTTATAAAACTGTGAGAGAGGCTGTTACTATAAACTACTGATGGACACCTCATGTTTAAAACTGTGAGAGGGACTGTTAACATAAACTACTGATGGACACCTTATGCTTAAAACTCTGAGAGGAACTGTTAACATAAACTACTGATAGACACCTTATGCTTAAAACTGTGATATGGACTGTTAACATAAACTACTGATGGACACCTAATGTTTAAAACTGTGAGAGGGGCTGTTAACATAAACTGCTGATGGACACCTAATGTTTAAATCTGTGAGAGGGACTGTTAACATAAACTACTGTAGGACACCTTTTGCTTAAAACTGTGAGAGGAACTGTTAACATACACTATTCACGGGTACCTTATGCTTAAAACTTTGAGAGGGGCTGTTAACATAAACTACTGATGTACACCTTATGCTTAGAACTGTGAAAGGGACTGTTCACAGAAACTACTGATGTACACCTTATGTTTAAAACTGTGAGAGGGGCTGTTAACATAAACTACTGAAGGACACATTATGTCTAAAATGAAGACAAGGCCTGTTAACATAAAATACTGGTGGACACATTATTTTTAAAACTGTGAGAGGGGCTGTTAAAACAAACTACTGAATGATACCTTATGCTTAAAACTTTGAGAGGGACAGCTAACATAATCTACTGGTGGATACCTTGTGTTTAAAACTGTGAAAGGGGTCGTTAACATAAACTACTAATGAACCCCTTATGCTTAACACTATGAGAGTGGCTGTTAACATAAACTACTGATGGACACTTTATGCTTAATACTGTGAAATGGGTTGTTCACATAAACTAATGATGTACACCTTATGTTTAAAACTGTGAAAGGGGCTGTTAACATAAACTACTGAAGGAAACTTTATGCTTAAAACTGAAAGAGGGGCTGTTAACATAAACTACTGGACACCTTCTGCTAAAAACTGTGAGAGGGGCTGTCAACATAAACTACTGATGGACACCTTGTGTTTAAAACTGTGAGAGGGGCTGTTCACATAAACTACTGGACACCTTATGCTTAAAACTGTGAGAAGAACTGTTAACATAAACTACTGATGGACACGTTATGCTTAAAACTGTGAGAGGGGCTGTTAACATAAACTACTGATGGACACATAATGTTTAAAACTGTGAGAGGGGCTGTTAACATAAACTACTGATGGACACTTAATGTTTAAAACTGTGAGAGTGGCTGCTAACATAAACTACTGATGTACACCTTATGCTTAAATCTGTGAGAGTGGCTGCGAATATAAATTACTGATGGACACCTTATGTCTAAAGCTGTGAAAGGGACTGTCCACATAAACTATTGATGTACACCTTATGCTTAAAACTGTGAGAGGGGCTGTTAACATAAACTACTGAAGGATACCTTATGCTTAAAACTTTGAGAGGGGCTGCTAACATAATCTACTGGTGGATACCTTGTGTTTAAAACTGTGAAAGGGGCCATTAACATAAACTACTGAGGGACACCTTATGCTTAAAACTGTGGGAGTGGCTGTTAACATAAACTACTGATGGACACCTTATGTTTAAAACTGTGAGAGTGGTTGTTAACATAAACTACAGATGGACACCTTATGCTTAAAACTGTGAAATGGGTTGTTCACATAAACTACTGATGGACACTTTATGCTTAAAACTGTGAAATGGGTTCTTCACATAAACTACTGATGTACACCTTATGTTTAAAACTGAGATAGGGGCTGTTCACATAAACTACTGATGGATGCCTTATGTTTAAAACTCTGAAAGTGGCTGTTAACATAAACTACTGATGGACGCCTTATGTTTAAAACTGTGAGAGTGGCTGTTAACATAAACTACTGATGGACGCCTTATGCTTAAAACTGTGAAAGGGACTGTTCACATAAACTACTGATGTACACCTTATGTTTAAAATGAAGGAAAGGCCTGTTAACATAAACTACTGATGCACACTTTATTCTTAAAACTGTGAAATGGGTTGTTCACATAAACTACTGATGAACACCTTATGTTTAAAACTGTAAAAGGGGCTGCTAACATAAACTACTGAAGGACGCCTTATGCTTAAAACTGAGAGAGGGGCTGTTAACATAAACTACTGATGGATACCTTGTGTTTAAAACTGTGAGAGGGGCCGTTAACATAAACTACTGATGGACACCTTCTGCTAAAAACCGTCAGGGGGGCTGTCAACATAAACTACTGATGGATACCTTGTGTTTAAAACTGTGAGAGGGGCTGTTAACATAAACTACTGATGGACACCTTATGCTTAAAACTGTGAGAGAGACTGTTCACATAAACTACTGATGTACACCTTATGTTTAAAACTGTGAAAGGGACTGTTAACATAAACTACTGATGGACACCTTATGCTTAAAACTGTGAGAGTGGATGTTGACATAAACTACTGATGGACACCTTATGTCTAAAGCTGTGAAAGGGACTGTTCACATAAACTACTGATGGAAACCTTATGTTTAAAACTGTGAGAGGAGCTGTTAGCATAAACTAATGCCGGACACCTAATGTTTAAAACTGTGAGAGGGGCTGTTAACATAAAGTACTGATGTACACCTTATGCTTAAAACTGTGAGAGTGGCTGCGAACATAAACTACTGATGGACACCTTATGTCTAAAGCTGTGAAAGGGACTGTTCACATAAACTACTGAAGGACACCTTATTTTTAAAACTGTGAGAGGAGCTGTTAGCATACACTACAGCCGGACACCTAATGTTTAAAACTGTGAGAGGGACTGTCAACATAATCTACTGGTGGATACCTTGTGTTTAAAACTGTGAGAGGGGCCGTTAACATAAACTACTGATGGACACATTATGCTTAAAGCTGTGAGAGGGGCTGTTAACATAAACTACTGATGTACACTATGTTTAAAACTGTGAGAGGGGCTGTTAACATAAACTACTTATGTACACTATGTTTAAAGCTGTGAGAGGGGCTGTTCACATAAACTACTGATGTACACTATGTTTAAAACTGCGAGAGGGGCTGTTCACATAAACTACTGATGTACACTATGTTTAAAACTGTGCGAGGGGTTGTTCACATAAACTACTGATGTACACTTATGTTTAAAACTGTGAGAGGGGCTGTTAACATAAACTCCTAAAGGACACCTTATGCTTAAAATGAAGAAAAGGCCTGTTAACATAAACTACTGGTGGACACCTTATGCTTAGAGCTGTGAGAGGAACTGTTAACATAAACTACTGGTGGACACCTTATTTATAAAACTGTGAGAGAGGCTGTTACCATAAACTATTGATGGACACCTCATGCTTAAAACTGTGAGAGGGACTGTTAACATAAACTACTGATGGACACCTTATGCTTAAAACTGTGAGAGGAACTGTTAACATAAACTACTGATGGACACCTTATGCTTAAAACTGTGATATGGGCTGTTAACATAAACTGCTGATGGACACCTAATGTTTAAAATTGTGAGACGGACTGTTAACATAAACTATTGATGGGTACTTTATGCTTAAAACTTTGAGAGGGACTGTTAGCATAAACTACTGTAGGACACCTTATGCTTAAAACTGTGAGAGGAACTGTTAACATACACTATTCACGGGTACCTTATGCTTAAAACTTTGAGAGGGGCTGTTAACATAAACTACTGATATACACCTTATGTTTAAAACTGTGAGAGGGGCTGCTAACATAAACTACTGATATACACCTTATGTTTAAAACTGTGAGAGGGGCTGTTAACATAAACTACTGAAGGACACATTATATCTTAAATGAAGAAAAGGCCTGTTAACATAAAATACTGGTGGACACCTTATTTTTAAAACTGTGAGAGGGGCTGTTAAAATAAACTACTGAATGATACCTTATGCTTAAAACTTTGAGAGGGACTGCTAACATAATCTACTGGTGGATACCTTGTGTTTAAAACTGTGAAAGGGGTCGTTAACATAAACTACTAATGAACCCCTTATGCTTAACACTATGGGAGTGGCTGTTAACATAAACTACTGATGGACACTTTATGCTTAAAACTGTGAAATGGGTTGTTCACATAAACTACTGATGTACACCTTATGTTTAAAACTGTGAAAGGGGCTGTTAACATAAACTACTGAAGGAAACTTTATGTTTAAAACTGAAAGAGGGGCCGTTAACATAAACTACTGGACACCTTCTGCTAAAAACTGTGAGAGGGGCTGTCAACATAAACTACTGATGGACACCATATGTTTAAAACTGTGAGAGTGGCTGTTAACATAAACTACTGATGGACACCTTATGTTTAAAACTGTGAGAGGGGCTGTTCACATAAACTACTGATGGACACCTTATGTTTAAAACTGTGAGAGTGGCTGTTAACATAAACTACTGATGGACACCTTATGTTTAAAACTGTGAGAGGGGCTGTTAACATAAACTACTGATGGACACCTTATGTTTAAAACTGTGAGAGTGGTTGTTAACATAAACTACTGATGGACACCTTATGTTTAAAACTGTGAGAGGGGCTGTTCACATAAACTACTGATGGACACCTTATGTTTAAAACTGAGAGAGGGACTGTTAACATAAACTACTGATGGACACCTTATGTTTAAAACTGCGAGAGGGACTGCTCACATAAACTACTGATGGACACCTTTTGCTTAAAACTGAGAGAGGGACTGTTCACATAAAATACTGATGGACACCTTATGCTTAAAACTGTGAGAGGGGCTGTCAACATAAACTACAGATGGACACCTTATGTTTAAAACTGAGAGATTGGCTGTTAACATAAACTACTAATGGACACCTTATGTATAAAACTGTGAGAGAGACTGTTAACATAAACTACTGGTGGACACCTTATGCTTAGAACTGTGAAAGGAACTGTTAACATAAACTACTGGTGGACACCTTATTTATAAAACTGTGAGAGAGGCTGTTACTATAAACTACTGATGGACACCTCATGTTTAAAACTGTGAGAGGGACTGTTAACATAAACTACTGATGGAAACCTTATGCTTAAAACTGTGAGAGGAACTGTTAACATAAACTACTGATAGACACCTTATGCTTAAAACTGTGATATGGACTGTTAACATAAACTACTGATGGACACCTAATGTTTAAAACTGTGAGAGGGGCTGTTAACATAAACTGCTGATGGACACCTAATGTTTAAATCTGTGAGAGGGACTGTTAACATAAACTACTGTATGACACCTTTTGCTTAAAACTATGAGAGGAACTGTTAACATACACTATTCACGGGTACCTTATGCTTAAAACTTTGAGAGGGGCTGTTAACATAAACTACTGATGTACACCTTATGCTTAGAACTGTGAAAGGGACTGTTCACAGAAACTACTGATGTACACCTTATGTTTAAAACTGTGAGAGGGGCTGTTAACATAAACTACTGAAGGACACATTATGTCTAAAATGAAGACAAGGCCTGTTAACATAAAATACTGGTGGACACATTATTTTTAAAACTGTGAGAGGGGCTGTTAAAATAAACTACTGAATGATACCTTATGCTTAAAACTTTGAGAGGGACAGCTAAGATAATCTACTGGTGGATACCTTGTGTTTAAAACTGTGAAAGGGGTCGTTAACATAAACTACTAATGAACCCCTTATGCTTAACACTATGGGAGTGGCTGTTAACATAAACTACTGATGGACACTTTATGCTTAATACTGTGAAATGGGTTGTTCACATAAACTACTGATGTACACCTTATGCTTAACACTATGGGAGTGGTTGTTAACATAAACTACTGATGGACACCTTATGCTTAATACTGTGAAATGGGTTGTTCACATAAACTACTGATGTACACCTTATGTTTAAAACTGTGAAAGGGGCTGTTAACATAAACTACTGAAGGAAACTTTATGCTTAAAACTGAAAGAGGGGCTGTTAACATAAACTACTGGCCACCTTCTGCTAAAAACTGTGAGAGGGGCTGTCAACATAAACTACTGATGGACACCTTGTGTTTAAAACTGTGAGAGGGGCTGTTAACATAAACTACTAATGGACACCATATGTTTAAAACTGTGAGAGGGGCTGTTCACATAAACTACTGGACACCTTATGCTTAAAACTGTGAGAAGAACTGTTAACATAAACTACTGATGGACACGTTATGCTTAAAACTGTGAGAGGGGCTGTTAACATAAACTACTGATGGACACCTAATGTTTAAAACTGTGAGAGGGGCTGTTAACATAAACTACTGATGGACACTTAATGTTTAAAACTGTGAGAGTGGCTGCTAACATAAACTACTGATGTACACCTTATGCTTAAATCTGTGAGAGTGGCTGCGAACATAAATTACTGATGGACACCTTATGTCTAAAGCTGTGAAAGGGACTGTCCACATAAACTATTGATGTACACCTTATGCTTAAAACTGTGAGAGGGGCTGTTAACATAAACTACTGAAGGATACCTTATGCTTAAAACTTTGAGAGGGGCTGCTAACATAATCTACTGGTGGATACCTTGTGTTTAAAACTGTGAAAGGGGCCATTAACATAAACTACTGAGGGACACCTTATGCTTAAAACTGTGGGAGTGGCTGTTGACATAAACTACTGATGGACACCTTATGTTTAAAACTGTGAGAGTGGTTGTTAACATAAACTACAGATGGACACCTTATGCTTAAAACTGTGAAATGGGTTGTTCACATAAACTACTGATGGACACTTTATGCTTAAAACTGTGAAATGGGTTCTTCACATAAACTACTGATGTACATCTTATGTTTAAAACTGAGATAGGGGCTGTTCACATAAACTACTGATGGATGCCTTATGTTTAAAACTCTGAAAGTGGCTGTTAACATAAACTACTGATGGACGCCTTATGTTTAAAATTGTGAGAGTGGCTGTTAACATAAACTACTGATGGACGCCTTATGTTTAAAACTGTGAGAGTAGCTGTTAACATAAACTACTGATGGACGCCTTATGCTTAAAACTGTGAAAGGGACTGTTCACATAAACTACTGATGTACACCTTATGTTTAAAATGAAGGAAAGGCCTGTTAATATAAACTACTGATGCACACTTTATTCTTAAAACTGTGAAATGGGTTGTTCACATAAACTACTGATGAACACCTTATGTTTAAAACTGTAAAAGGGGCTGCTAACATAAACTACTGAAGGACGCCTTATGCTTAAAACTGAGAGAAGGGCTGTTAACATAAACTACTGATGGATACCTTGTGTTTAAAACTGTGAGAGGGGCCGTTAACATAAACTACTGATGGACACCTTCTGCTAAAAACCGTCAGGGGGGCTGTCAATATAAACTACTGATGGATACCTTGTGTTTAAAACTGTGAGAGGGGCTGTTAACATAAACTACTGATGGACACCTTATGCTTAAAACTGTGAGAGAGACTGTTCACATAAACTACTGATGTACACCTTATGTTTAAAACTGTGAAAGGGACTGTTAACATAAACTACTGATGGACACCTTATGTTTAAAACTGTGAGAGAGACTATTAACATAAACTACTGATGGACACTTTATGCTTAAAACTGTGAAAGGGACTGTTAACATAAACTACTGATGTACACCTTATGTTTAAAACTGTGAGGGGGGCTGTTAACATAAACTACTGATGGACACCTTATGTTTAAAACTGTGAAAGGGACTGTTCACATAAACTACCGATGTACACCTTATGTTTAAAACTGTGAGAGGGGCTGTTAACATAAATTACTAAAGGACACCTTATGCTTAAAATGAAGAAAAGGCCTGTAAACATAAACTACTGGTGGACACCTTATTTTTAAAACTGTGAGAGGGGCTGTTACCATAAACTACTGAGGGACACCTTATGCTTAAAACTGTGAGAGGAACTGTTAACATAAACTACTCACGGGTACCTTATGCTTAAAACTGTGAGAGGAACTGTTAACATAAACTACTGCTGGACACTTTATGCTTAAAACTGTGAGAGGGACAGTTAACATAAACTACTGATGGACAACCTTATGCTTAAAACTGTGAGAGGAATTGTTAACATAAACTACTCACGGGTACCTTATGCTTAAAACTTTGAGAGGGGCTGTTAACATAAACTACTGATGTACACCTTAAGTTTAAAACTGTGAGAGTGGCTGCGAACATAAACTACTGATGGACACCTTATGCTTAAAACTGTAAGAGGGGCTTAACATAAACTACTGAAGAACACCTTATGTTTAAAATGAAGAAAAGGCCTGTTAACATAAACTACTGAAGGATACCTTATGCTTCAAACTTTGAGAGGGGCTGCTAACATAATCTACTGGTGGATACCTTGTGTTTGAAACTGTGAAAGGGGCCGTTAACATAAACTACTGATGGACACCCTATACTTAAACTTATGGGAGTGGCTGTTAACATAAACTACTGATGGACACTTTATGCTTAAAATTGTGAAATGGGTTGTTCACATAAACTACTGATGTACTCCTTATGTTTAAAACTGTGAAAGGGGCCATTAACATAAACTACTGAAGGACACTTTATGCTTAAAACTGAGAGAGGGGTTGCTAACATAAACTACTGATGGACACTTTATGCTTAAAACTGTGAAATGCTTAAAATGAAGAAAAGGCCTGTTAACATAAACTATTGGTGGACATCTTATGTTTAAAACTGTGAAAGGGGCTGTTAACATAAACTACTGATGGACACCTTATGCTTAACACTGTGAAAGGGGCTGTTAACATAAACTACTGATGGAAACCTTATGTTTAAAACTGTGAGAGAGACTGTTAACATAAACTACTGATGGACACCTTATGTTTAAAACTATGAAAGTGGCTGTTAACATAAACTACTGATGTACACCTTA
The DNA here is from genome assembly GCA_963383655.1 of Bathymodiolus septemdierum. Taxonomy (NCBI): domain Eukaryota; kingdom Metazoa; phylum Mollusca; class Bivalvia; order Mytilida; family Modiolidae; genus Bathymodiolus; species Bathymodiolus septemdierum. Next base: position 47,262,497 of record OY726523.1, on the reverse strand, counting down.
TGTTTAAAACTGTGAGAGTGGCTGCGAACATAAACTACTGATGGACACCTTATGCTTAAAACTGTGAGAGGGGCTGTTAACATAAACTACTGATGGACACCTGATGTTTAAAACTGTGAGAGGGGCTGCTAACATAAACTACTGATGGACACCTTATGTTTAAAACTGTGAGAGGGGTTGTTAACATAAACTACTGATGGAAACCTTATGTTTAAAACTGTGAGAGAGACTGTTAACATAAACTACTGATGGAAACCTTATGTTTAAAACTGTGAGAGAGACTCTTCACATAAACTACTGATGGACACCTTATGAGAAAACTGTGAGAGTGGCTGTTAACATAAACTACTGATGGACACCTTGTGTTTAAAACTGTGAGAGAGACTGTTAACATAAACTACTGATGGATGCCTTATGTTTAAAACTGTGAGAGAGACTGTTCACATAAACTACTGATGGACACCTTATGAGAAAACTGTGAGAGTGGCTGTTAACATAAACTACTGATGGACACCTTATGTTTAAAACTGTGAGAGAGACTGTTCACATAAACTACTGATGGATGCCTTATGTTTAAAACTGTGAGAGAGACTGTTAACATAAACTTCTGATGGACACCTTATGAGAAAACTGTGAGAGTGGCTGTTAACATAAACTACTGATGGACACCTTATGTTTAAAACTGTGAGAGAGACTGTTAACATAAACTACTGATGGATGCCTTATGTTTAAAACTGTGAGAGAGACTGTTAACATAAACTACTGATGGACACCTTATGAGAAAACTGTGAGAAGGGCTGTAAATATAAACTATTTATTTTCCCATAGTGAACGTGCTATTTTCGTTACATATGTATAAATATGGTCTGTAAAGTTTCAGGGAAATATAACACAAAATAGGTACACTCTGCTGAAGATGACTAAGATTCAAAATATGGAAAAATTAGAGAAAAATTATAAAAAAAACTACTGTAATATACCTTGAATTACTTCTATATGTATGTAATATATTTTTTGCTTTAAGGAAGTTGGACAGGTGCCATAGGAACACTAGTTGATTACACTAAATTAGCACCTCTTTACCCTTCCCACAATTTACCATGCGCTCGCATGCATCCTGGCAAAAATGGACACATTTTTGTACATAAAATCTAACATTCACAACTGTACATTAATCTTTAAGATTATCAATTTGTTTTAATCAACCATTCTATTTCTGCATAATTCTATTAAAAGGTTACGTGATTACATACTGATTCAATACAATATTAGTTTAAATATATTTCATTGTCCAAAAACATGACAATATGATCAGATACAAGTATTACAATCTATATCTTCTCCTTTATATAAACAATATTTATACAGAGTTGAATAAATATATGAAAACCTACAATATTTATTAATAACAAAGACATGAATGTACAAGTGACACACGATTTGTTATTTGCCAAATGACAGATCGAACCAATCTTTACTACAACTGGACCATATAGAACACATCTAGAGTTAAGAAAAATCAATAACTTTTCATTGCATTATTAATGCCATATAAAGGAAGGGTCTATTAGAATTCAGTTACAAAACATATAATTCTGAAGTTATGCATTAAATAAAATATTGTAAAGTCTTATCCTATATTACAGATAAAACTTGCATTTCATATAAATATTCTAAATAACACATCATGGAGATGAATTTCATTATCTATTCTTATGTCAAAATGAGGTTATCCAAATGGAAGAGAGAAAAAAGTATATTCCACAGTATTTTGTTCAAAATTCAAAACTGAATGTTGTCGTTATGCAACAAAAAAGTATTGAATAACTATCATTTTTTCTGACAAATATTGTGAAACTATTATAATATCATTAAAATTTTCTTCATTATATTTCCATATGATATATAATACTATATATTGTACATGTATATTCACAGCTGCTACATTTAATTATATGTCTTGCATATTTTGAAAGTCATCATCTAATTGTTTTCTCATGTTACAGTTTATTATATCTTATAAAGTAAAATAAAATCTTGAAATCAGAATTTAAAAAAATTATTTCTGAATAGAGAACTAATTAATTTGATATGTTAATGAATAAAGAAAATGTTATCTTTCTATTATGAAAACTTGTACAATTATTCTAATGATCCAACAGTCTGATAATTAAAAACAACCAATCACTCTAATAATCCAACAGTATGATAATTAAAAACAACCAATCACTCTAATAATCCAAGAGTATGATAATTAAAAACAACCAATCACTCTAATGATCCAACAGTATGATAATTAAAAACAACCAATCACTCTAATGATCCAACAGTATGATAATTAAAAACAACCAATCACTCTAATGATTCAACAGTATGATAATTAAAAACAACCAATCACTCTAATGATTCAACAGTATGATAATTAAAAACAACCAATCACTCTAATAATCCAACAGTATGATAATTAAAAAAAACAATCACTCTAATAATCCTACAGTATGATAATTAAAAACAACCAATCACTCTAATAATTCAACAGTATGATAATTAAAAACAACCAATCACTTCAATGATTCAACAGTTTGATAATTAAAAACAACCAATCACTCTAATAATCCAACAGTATGATAATTAAAACCAACCAATCACTCTAATAATCCAACAGTATGATAATTAAAACCAACCAATCACTCTAATGATTCAACAGTATGATAATTAAAAACAAACAATCACTCTAATGATTCAACAGTATGATAATTAAAAACAACCAATCACTCTAATAATTCAACAGTATGATAATTAAAAACAACCAATCACTCTAATAATCCAACAGTATGATAATTAAAAACAACCAATCACTCTAATGATCCAACAGTATGATAACTAAAAACAACCAATCACTCTAATAATCCAACAGTATGATAATTAAAACCAACCAATCACTCTAATAATCCTACAGTATGATAATTAAAAACAATCAATCACTCTAATGATTCAACAGTATGATAATTAAAAACAACCAATCACTCTAATAATTCAACAGTATGATAATTAAAAACAACCAATCACTCTAATAATTCAACAGTATGATAATTAAAAACAACCAATCACTCTAATAATCCAACAGTATGATAATTAAAAACAACCAATCACCCTAATGATTCAACAGTATGATAATTAAAAACAACCAATCACTCTAATAATCCAACAGTATGATAATTAAAAACAACCAATCACTCTAATGATTCAACAGTATGATAATTAAAAACAACCAATCACTCTAATAATTCAACAGTATGATAATTAAAAACAACCAATCACTCTAATAATCCAACAGTATGATAATTAAAAACAACCAATCACTCTAATGATTCAACAGTATGATAATTAAAAACAACCAATCACTCTAATGATTCAACAGTATGATAATTAAAAACAACCAATCACTCTAATGATTCAACAGTATGATAATTAAAAACAACCAATCACTCTAATAATCCAACAGTATGATAATTAAAAACAACCAATCACTCTAATAATCCAACAGTATGATAATTAAAAACAACCAATCACTTTAATAATCCAACAGTATGATAATTAAAAACAACCAATCACTCTAATAATCCAACAGTATGATAATTAAAAACAACCAATCACTCTAATGATTCAACAGTATGATAATTAAAAACAACCAATAACTCTAATAATCCAACAGTATGATAATTAAAAACAACCAATCACTCTAATGATTCAACAGTATAATAATTAAAAACAACCAATCACTCTAATATTCCAACAGTATGATAATTAAAAACAACCAATCACTCTAATGATTCAACAGTATGATAATTAAAAACAACCAATCACTCTAATAATCCAACAGTATGATAATTAAAAACAACCAATCACTCTAATATTCCAACAGTATGATAATTAAAAACAACCAATCACTCTTATGATTCAACAGTATGATAATTAAAAACAACCATTCACTCTAATAATCCAACAGTATGATAATTAAAAACAACCAATCACTCTAATGATCCAACAGTATGATAATTAAAAACAACCAATCACTCTAATAATCCAACAGTATGATAATTAAAAACAACCAATCACTCTAATAATCCAACAGTATGATAATTAACAACAACCAATCACTCTTATGATTCAACAGTATGATAATTAAAAACAACCATTCACTCTAATAATCCAACAGTATGATAATTAAAAACAACCAATCACTCTAATGATCCAACAGTATGATAATTAAAAACAACCAATCACTCTAATAATCCAACAGTATGATAATTAAAAACAACCAATCACTCTTATGATTCAACAGTATGATAATTAAAAACAACCATTCACTCTAATAATCCAACAGTATGATAATTAAAAACAACCAATCACTCTAATGATCCAACAGTATGATAATTAAAAACAACCAATCACTCTAATAATCCAACAGTATGATTATTAAAAACAACCAATCACTCTAATAATCCAACAGTCTGATAATTAAAAACAACCAATCACTCTAATGATTCAACAGTATGATAATTAAAAACAACCAATCACTCTAATAATCCAACAGTATGATAATTAAAAACAACCAATCACTCTAATAATCCAACAGTATGATAATTAAAAACAACCAATCACTCTTATGATTCAACAGTATGATAATTAAAAACAACCATTCACTCTAATAATCCAACAGTATGATAATTAAAAAAAACAATCACTCTAATAATCCTACAGTATGATAATTAAAAACAACCAATCACTCTAATAATTCAACAGTATGATAATTAAAAACAACCAATCACTTCAATGATTCAACAGTTTGATAATTAAAAACAACCAATCACTCTAATAATCCAACAGTATGATAATTAAGACCAACCAATCACTCTAATAATCCAACAGTATGATAATTAAAACCAACCAATCACTCTAATGATTCAACAGTATGATAATTAAAAACAAACAATCACTCTAATGATTCAACAGTATGATAATTAAAAACAACCAATCACTCTAATAATTCAACAGTATGATAATTAAAAACAACCAATCACTCTAATAATCCAACAGTATGATAATTAAAAACAACCAATCACTCTAATGATCCAACAGTATGATAACTAAAAACAACCAATCACTCTAATAATCCAACAGTATGATAATTAAAACCAACCAATCACTCTAATAATCCTACAGTATGATAATTAAAAACAATCAATCACTCTAATGATTCAACAGTATGATAATTAAAAACAACCAATCACTCTAATAATTCAACAGTATGATAATTAAAAACAACCAATCACTCTAATAATTCAACAGTATGATAATTAAAAACAACCAATCACTCTAATAATCCAACAGTATGATAATTAAAAACAACCAATCACTCTAATAATCCAACAGTATGATAATTAAAAACAACCAATCACTCTAATAATCCTACAGTATGATAATTAAAAACAACCAATCACTCTAATGATTCAACAGTATGATAATTAAAAACAACCAATCACTCTAATAATTCAACAGTATGATAATTAAAAACAACCAATCACTCTAATAATCCAACAGTATGATAATTAAAAACAACCAATCACTCTAATGATTCAACAGTATGATAATTAAAAACAACCAATCACTCTAATGATTCAACAGTATGATAATTAAAAACAACCAATCACTCTAATAATCCAACAGTATGATAATTAAAAACAACCAATCACTCTAATGATTCAACAGTATGATAATTAAAAACAACCAATCACTCTAATAATCCAACAGTATGATAATTAAAAACAACCAATCACTCTAATAATCCAACAGTATGATAATTAAAAACAACCAATCACTTTAATAATCCAACAGTATGATAATTAAAAACAACCAATCACTCTAATAATCCAACAGTATGATATTTAAAAACAACCAATCACTCTAATGATTCAACAGTATGATAATTAAAAACAACCAATCACTCTAATGATTCAACAGTATGATAATTAAAAACAACCAATCACTCTAATAATCCAACAGTATGATAATTAAAAACAACCAATCACTCTAATAATCCAACAGTATGATAATTAAAAACAACCAATCACTTTAATAATCCAACAGTATGATAATTAAAAACAACCAATCACTCTAATAATCCAACAGTATGATAATTAAAAACAACCAATCACTCTAATGATTCAACAGTATGATAATTAAAAACAACCAATCACTCTAATAATCCAACAGTATGATAATTAAAAACAACCAATCACTCTAATGATTCAACAGTATGATAATTAAAAACAACCAATCACTCTAATATTCCAACAGTATGATAATTAAAAACAACCAATCACTCTAATGATTCAACAGTATGATAATTAAAAACAACCAATCACTCTAATAATCCAACAGTATGATAATTAAAAACAACCAATCACTCTAATATTCCAACAGTATGATAATTAAAAACAACCAATCACTCTTATGATTCAACAGTATGATAATTAAAAACAACCATTCACTCTAATAATCCAACAGTATGATAATTAAAAACAACCAATCACTCTAATGATCCAACAGTATGATAATTAAAAACAACCAATCACTCTAATAATCCAACAGTATGATAATTAAAAACAACCAATCACTCTAATAATCCAACAGTATGATAATTAACAACAACCAATCACTCTTATGATTCAACAGTATGATAATTAAAAACAACCATTCACTCTAATAATCCAACAGTATGATAATTAAAAACAACCAATCACTCTAATGATCCAACAGTATGATAATTAAAAACAACCAATCACTCTAATAATCCAACAGTATGATAATTAAAAACAACCAATCACTCTTATGATTCAACAGTATGATAATTAAAAACAACCATTCACTCTAATAATCCAACAGTATGATAATTAAAAACAACCAATCACTCTAATGATCCAACAGTATGATAATTAAAAACAACCAATCACTCTAATAATCCAACAGTATGATTATTAAAAACAACCAATCACTCTAATAATCCAACAGTCTGATAATTAAAAACAACCAATCACTCTAATGATTCAACAGTATGATAATTAAAAACAACCAATCACTCTAATAATCCAACAGTATGATAATTAAAAACAACCAATCACTCTAATAATCCAACAGTATGATAATTAAAAACAACCAATCACTCTTATGATTCAACAGTATGATAATTAAAAACAACCATTCACTCTAATAATCCAACAGTATGATAATTAAAAACAACCAATCACTCTAATGATCCAACAGTATGATAATTAAAAACAACCAATCACTCTAAGAATCCAACAGTATGATTATTAAAAACAACCAATCACAAATCAATTAACATTAAAGCATGACAATTTTTAATATAAAATGGCACTATTCATCATAAGTTCAACACAGACATACAAAATAAACATAACCACAATATTAGAACACAAAGTCATACAACAGAGAGCCTGGTAATCAGTTTTCATATCAATGAACACATTTTGTGGTAAGAACAATCTCAACCAAAATACACTATGAACCATACATGTATTATTTGTGATTTTGTAAACAGTTAGTATGTTAACATTTAACTGGTATACTGTGTCAAGAGAAATATAGAGCTCAGTGATATTAGATGTGTTGAGCTATACTGTTAATATAGGAGGAAGGTTATGCTGTGAGTGGGAAAAGTACACCTCAGTGAAATTATATCTAGTGTTGAGCTATACTGTTTTAATATAGGAGGAAGGTTATGCTGTGAGTGGGAAAAGTACACCTCAGTGAAATTATATCTAGTGTTGAGCTATACTGTTTTAATATAGGAGGAGGGTTATGTAGTGAGTGGGAAAAGTACACCTCAGTGAAATTATATCTAGTGTTGAGCTATACTGTTTTAATATAGGAGAAGGGTTATGTAGTGAGTGGGAAAAGTACACCTCAGTGACATTATATCTAGTGTTGAGCTATACTGTTTTAATATAGGAGGAGTGTTATGTAGTGAGTGGGGTAAAGTACACCTCAGTGATATTATATCTAGTGTTGAGCTATACCGTTTTAATATAGGAGGAGTGTTATGTAGTGAGTGGGAAAAGTACACCTCAGTGAAATTATATCGAGTGTTGAGCTATACTGTTTTAATATAGGAGGAGTGTTATGTAGTGAGTGGGAAAAGTACACCTCAGTGAAATTATATCTAGTGTTGAGCTATACTGTTTTAATATAGGAGGAGTGTTATGTAGTGAGTGGGAAAAGTACACCTCAGTGAAATTATATCTAGTGTTGAGCTATATTGTTTTAATATAGGAGGAGTGTTATGTAGTGAGTGGGAAAAGTATACCTCAGTGAAATTATATCTAGTGTTGAGCTATACTGTTTTAATATAGGAGGAGTGTTATGTAGTGAGTGGGAAAAGTACACCTCAGTGAAATTATATCTAGTGTTGAGCTATACTGTTTTAATATAGGAGGAGTGTTATGTAGTGAGTGGGAAAAGTACACCTCAGTGAAATTATATCTAGTGTTGAGCTATACTGTTTTAATATAGGAGGAGTGTTATGTAGTGAGTGGGAAAAGTACACCTCAGTGAAATTATATCTAGTGTTGAGCTATACTGTTTTAATATAGGAGGAGTGTTATGTAGTGAGTGGGAAAAGTACACCTCAGTGAAATTATATCTAGTGTTGAGCTATACTGTTTTAATATAGGAGGAGGGTTATGTAGTGAGTGGGGTAAAGTACACCTCAGTGAAATTATATCTAGTGTTGAGGTATACTGTTTTAATATAGGAGGAGGGTTATGTAGTGAGTGGGAAAAGTACACCTCAGTGAAATTATATCTAGTGTTGAGCTATACTATTTTAATATAGGAGGTTATTTCCAAACCCAAGAACATGCAAGGCATGTGATGCATAATAAGGTGAGATATAGAATATAGAAAATCATAACAAATCATATATGATTCATTTCTTTTTAAAGTAGACATTCTAACCACATTATCTGTTCATAAGGACATCTGACAGTAGTGAACAAACAGCAGCCAATATATATTTTTACCATTACTAATACATATAAAAATGTTGCTTTTTTCACATCAACTTCATCATTACATTTTTATTTTACAAAATTAAGAAGCAATCAATTAATTCAACCCAAATGAGACAAACATTTTATAGATTTAAAAAGTAGAAATGTGATCTTCAAATCTAAAAAGAAGATCCATAATTAGTTTTGTTATTTTGTACTCCTAGTAAAAATTGAGAAATTGTTGTAGAAATTATGCTTGCCTTTAATTAAAACATTTCATGTGTGTCAAATTTCTCATTCAAATATTGAACTAGAATAAGTCTCAAAGGTTTAAATATTTTTAAAAAATATACACCAGAGTAATAAAATATCACAAATAACTGATACATTCAAAACAAAAGTTCTTAAACCAAGTGCAGATAACTCTGTACATCATGTGATCTTTTCCCATTACATCTGTTCAAGTGGATGTAGCTCTGTTCATCTTTTGTTTTACCATTACATCTGTCCAAGTGGAGGTAGCTCTGTTCATCCTGTGTTTTATCATTACATCTGTCCAAGGGGAGATAACGCAGTTCATCCAATAAATTTATACCATTAAATCTGTCCATTCTAGATATTACATTTGCCATGTAATATAATTGTTATCATAAAATTAATGCATTTTCTTTAAATTTCAAAACTATTTTACATCAATAATAACAACTAATCCCTCCAGTCTTCCATTTTTTATCTGGTCTACAATCATACATACAGTCATTGGGACACTAACCATAACTATTTGACTGAATGATTGCTGACTGATTGGTGACAGCTTAGTAAACAATTGCAGAGTTGGTGTTAAATAACAACCACTCACTCACTCTTAAATTTTAACACAAAACATAATAAATTATATAACAGTTTATATTTTTAAAAACATAATTTTAATTAAAGAAATGTAAATATATACTATATGATTTGCTTTGCAAGAATGGATTTCTCATAGCAATATCATGTCGGAGGTGAAACCTGAGATGTGGGATTCGATGAGAAATCAATTTCAAGCAAAACATACCAACAATAATATCGATTGAGCAACAGATAGATATCATTTTTTATCTATGCTTATTATGAGTATAAGAAGATTTAAATCGACTGGCTCGGCAGTTTTAACAGAAAAGTTTAATTTTTTTATGAGAAGGACTTATCAATCTTATTATTTTTTTTTAGATTTGATTTATGTTTATGGTGTTTTATGCCACTTTCAACAATATTTCAGTTATACCGTGGTGGTAGTTTTATTGGTAAAGGAAACTAGAGTACCCCGAGAAAACCATTGACCTATTGCAAGTCACTGACAAACGCTATCAGATAATGTTGCATCAAGTAAACCTGGCCATGGACGGGGTTCAAACTCACAACTTTTGTGGTGATAGGCACTGACTGATTGCACAGGTAGTTGTAAATCAAACAACCATATGATCACGACCACGACGGATCCCCCTCAAAAAAATTATATATGAAATTTTTTTTAACATACAATTGTAAGAAAACCTGAAACAAAGGAAACCATAACATATTTTAGTTCTAGATGTTCTTCTTGGGAATTCTGGGTTTAAAGGCAGCAAAAAGAAGCAAAAAATGACAAACTACATTTTTTGAAATGTTTGTCCACCATTTTATGTTATTTTAGACATGTCAACTCTATGATAATGCTATATATTCATCAGAAAGTATTTTTCCTCCTCAACTTTAGTCAATATCTATAAAAGGAAATATATATATTTTTTTAATAGTAGCAATAAATACATTCTATTCAAACATGAAATGAGAAATCTAAACAAATTCTTGTAAATTTCAGGTTATACTGTTATTTGAATATTTGTAAATTTCAGGTATATTGGTATTTGAATATTTGTAAATTTCAGGTATACTGGTATTTGTTTGTCCTTTTTTCTTTTGGCCATTGTATTGTCTGTCTTTTGATTTCCGACTTATGATTATCCTTTTGGAACCTACAAACTTTTCTTGTGTCTGTTTCACTCCTTGGTTGTTTTTTTGTACATTCAAAGGTTATTGTTGATTTTGTTATCATCACTGTTCAAATCAAGAGTTGGGGGGAGGGGGGGTCCCATTAACCGATTTCAACCCCACCACCTTTTTGTGCCTGTCCCAAGCCAGGACCTGGATTTACAACATCATCTGTCACGGTCTTTTTTGTGTTGATATTGTTGGAATTGTTAACCATAACTGTTTAAACTTTCTTTTCATTAAATCCTTTCCATTTAAATTCTAGAAACACTGATTAATTAGATTATACAACAAATTACCTTTATTGATGTATTTTGTTCTAGTGTGGGGTCTGCTGGTCACCCTCTGATCTAAGATCTGTTTGTAAATCTATGGTGCCAGTCTGTTGATTAGCCTATGATCTAAGATCTGTATTTAACTCTCTGGTGCCAGTCTGTTGATTAGCCTCTGATCTAAGATATGTTGGTAACTCTCTGGTGTCAGTCTGTTGATTAGCCTCTGATCTAAGATCTGTTGTCAACTTTCTTGTGCCGTCTGTTGATTAACCTCTGATCTAAAATCTGCTGTCAACTCTCTTGTGCCAGTCTGTTGATTAGCCTCTGATCTAAGATCTGTTGTTAACTATCTGCTGTCAGTCTGTTGATTAGCCTCTGATCTAAGATCTGTTGTTAACTATCTGCTGTCAGTCTGTTGATTAGCCTCTGATCTAAGATCTGTTGTTAACTCTCTTGTTGATTAGCCTATGATTTAAGATATGTTGGTAACTCTCTTGTGCCAGTCTGTTGATTAGCCTCTGATCTAAGATATGTTGGTAACTCTCTGGTGCCAGTCTGTTGATTAACCTCTGATCTAAAATCTGCTGTCAACTCTCTGGTGCCAGTCTGTTGGTCAACCTCTGATCTAAGATCTGTTTGTAATTCTCTTGCACCAGTCTGTTGGTTAGCCTCTGATCTAAGATCTGTTGTTAACTATCTGCTGTCAGTCTGTTGGTTAGTCTCTGATCTAAGATATGTTTGTAACTCTCTGGTGCCTGTCTGTTGTTTAGCCTCTGATCTAAGATATGTTGTTAATTCTCTTGTGCCAGTCTGTTGGTTGGCCTCTGATATAAGATCTGTTGTTAACTCTCTTGTGCCAGTCTGTTGGTTAGCCTCTGAACTAAGATCTGTTAACTCTCTTGTGCCAGTCTGTTGGTTAGCCTCTGAACTAAGATCTGTTAACTCTCTTGTGCCAGTCTGTTGGTTAGCCTCTGAACTAAGATCTGTTAACTCTCTTGTTCCAGTCTGTTGGTTAGCCTCTGATATTAGATCTGTTGGTAACTCTCTTGTACCAGTCTGTTGGTTAGCCTCTGAACTAAGATCTGTTGGTAACTCTTGTTCCAGTCTGTTGATGAGCCTCTGATCTAAGATCTGTTGGTAACTCTCTTGTTCCAGTCTGTTGGTTGGCCTCTGAACTAAGATCTGTTAACTCTCTTGTGCCAGTCCATTGGTTAGCCTCTGAACTAAGATCTGTTAACTCTCTTGTTCCAGTCTGTTGGATGGCCTCTGAACTAAGATCTGTTAATCCTCTTGTGCCAGTCCATTGGTTAGCCTCTGAACTAAGATCTGTTAGCTCTCTTGTGCCAGTCTGTTGGTTGGCCTCTGATCTAAGATCTGTTGTCAACTTTCTTGTGCCAGTCTGTTGATTAACCACTGATCTAAAATCTGCTGTCAACTCTCTTGTGCCAGTCTGTTGATTAGCCTATGCTCTAAGATCTGTTTGTAACTCTCTTGTGCCAGTCTGTTGATTAGCCTCTGATCTAAGATCTGTTGGTAACTGTCTTGTGCCAGTCTGTTGCTTAGCCTCTAATCTAAGATCTGTTGGTAACTCTCTTGTGCCAGTCTGTTGGCTAGCCTCTGATCTAAGATCTGTTGGTAACTCTCTTGTGCCAGTCTGTTGATTAGCCTCTAATCTAAGATCTGTTGGTAACTCTCTTGTGCCAGTCTGTTGGCTAGCCTCTGATCTAAGATCTGTTGGTAATTCTCTTGTGCCAGTCTGTTGATTAGCCTCTGATCTAAGATCTGTTGGTAACTCTCTTGTGCCAGTCTGTTGGCTAGCCTCTGATCTAAGATCTGTTGGTAACTCTCTTGTGCCAGTCTGTTGATTAGCCTCTGATCTAAGATCTGTTGTTAACTGTCTTGTGCCAGGCTGTTGCTTAGCCTCTAATCTAAGATATGTTGTTAACTCTCTTGTGCCAGTCTGTTGATTAGCCTATGATTTAAGATATGTTGGTAACTCTTTTGTACCAGTCTGTTGATTAGCCTCTGATCTAAGATCTGTTGGTAACGCTCTTGTTGATTAGCCTATGATTTAAGATATGTTGATAACTCTCTTGAGCCAGTCTGCTGATTAGCCTCTGATCTAAGATATGTTGGTAACTCTCTGCTGCCAGTCTGTTGATTAACCTCTGATCTAAAATCTGCTGTCAACTCTCTGGTGCCAGTCTGTTGGTTAGCCTCTGATCTAAGATCTGTTTGTAATTCTGTTGCACCAGTCTGTTGGTTAGCCTCTGATCTAAGATCTGTTGTTAACTATCTGCTGTCAGTCTGTTGGTTAGTCTCTGATCTAAGATATGTTTGTAACTCTCTGGTGCCTGTCTGTTGGTTAGCCTCTGATCTAAGATATGTTGTTAACTCTCTTGTGCCAGTCTGTTGGTTGGCCTCTGATATAAGATCTGTTGTTAACTCTCTTGTGCCAGTCTGTTGGTTAGCTTCTGAACTAAGATCTGTTAACTCTCTTGTGCCAGTCTGTTGGTTAGCCTCTGAATTAAGATCTGTTAACTCTCTTGTGCCAGTCTGTTGGTTAGCCTCTGAACTACGATCTGTTAACTCTCTTGTTCCAGTCTGTTGGTTAGCCTCTGATATAAGATCTGTTGGTAACTCTTGTTCCAGTCTGTTAGTGAGCCTCTGATCTAAGACCTGTTGGTAACTCTCTTGTTCCAGTCTGTTGGTTGGCCTTTGAACTAAGATCTGTTAACTCTCTTGTGCCAGTCCATTGGTTAGCCTCTGAACTAAGATCTGTTAACTCTCTTGTTCCAGTCTGTTGGTTGGCCTCTGAACTAAGATCTGTTAATGCTCTTGTGCCAGTCCATTGGTTAGCCTCTGAACTAAGATATGTTAACTCTCTTGTGCCAGTCTGTTGGTTGGCCTCTGATATAAGATCTGCTGTTAACTCTCTTGTGCCTGTCTGTTGGTAAGCCTCTGAATTAAGATCTGTTAACTCTCTTGTGCCAGTCTGTTGGTTGGCCTCTGACATAAGATCTGCTGTTAACTCTCTTGTGCCAGTCTGTTGGTTAGCCTCTGAATTAAGATATGTTAACTCTCTTGTGCCAGTCTGTTGGTTAGCCTCTGAATTAAGATCTGTTAACTCTCTTGTGCCAGTCTGTTGGTTGGCCTCTGATATAAGATCTGCTGTTAACTCTCTTGTGCCAGTCTGTTGGTTAGCCTCTGAACTAAGATGTGTTAACTCGGTTGTGTCAGTCTGTTGGTTAGCCTCTCAACTAAGATGTGTTAACTCTCTTGTGTCAGTCTGTTGGTTAGCCTCTGAACTAAGATGTGTTAACTCTGTTGTGTCAGTCTGTTGGTTAGCCTCTGAACTAAGATCTGTTAAATCTCTTGTGCCAGTCTGTTGGTTAGCCTCTGAACTAAGATGTGTTAACTCTGTTGTGTCAGTCTGTTGGTTAGCCTCTGAACTAAGATGTGTTAACTCTCTTGTGCCAGTCTGTTGGTTAGCCTCTGAACTAAGATCTGTTAAATCTCTTGTGCCAGTCTGTTGGTTAGCCTCTGAACTAAGATCTGTTAACTCTCTTGTGCCAGTTTGTTGGTTAGCCTCTGAACTAAGATCTGTTAAATCTCTTGTGCCAGTCTGTTGGTTAGCCTCTGAACTAAGATCTGTTAACTCTCTTGTTCCAGTCTGTTGGTTAGCCTTTGATATAAGATCTGTTGGTAACTCTCTTGTGCCAGTCTGTTGGTTAGCCTCTGATATAAGATCTGTTGGTAACTCTTGTTCCAGTCTGTTGGTTAGCCTCTGATCTAAAATCTGTTGTTAACTATCTGCTGTCAGTCTGTTGGTTAGTCTCTGATCTAAGATCTGTTTGTAACTCTCTGGTGCCTGTCTGTTGTTTAGCCTCTGATCTAAGATATGTTGTTGACTCTCTTGTGCCAGTCTGTTGGTTGGCCTCTGATATAAAATCTGTTGTTAACTCTCTTGTGCCAGTCTTTTGGTTAGCCTCTGAATTAAGATCTGTTAACTCTCTTGTGCCAGTCTGTTGGTTAGCCTCTGAACTAAGATCTGATAACTCTCTTGTGCCAGTCTGTTGGTTAGCCTCTGAACTAAGATCTGTTAACTCTCTTGTGCCAGTCTGTTGGTTAGCCTCTGAACTAAGATCTGTTAACTCTCTTGTTCCAGTCTGTTGGTTAGCCTCTGATCTAAGATATGTTGGTAACTCTCTTGTGCCAGTCTGTTGGTTAGCCTCTGAACTAAGATCTGTTGGTAACTCTTGTGCCAGTCTGTTGGTGAGCCTCTGATATAAGATCTGTTGTTAACTCTCTTGTGCCAGTCTGTTGGTAAGCCTCTATTCTAAGATCTGTTGGTAACTCTCTTGTTCCAGTCTGTTGGTTGGCCTCTGAACTAAGATCTGTTAACTCTCTTGTGCCAGTTTTTTGGTTAGCCTCTGAACTAAGATCTGTTAACTCTCTTGTGCCAGTCTGTTGGTTAGCATCTGAACTAAGATATGTTAGCTCTCTTGTGCCAGTCTGTTGGTTAGCCTCTGAACTAAGATCTGTTAACTCTCTTGTTCCAGTCTGTTGGTTAGCCTCTGATATAAGATCTGTTGGTAACTCTCTTGTGCCAGTCTGTTGGTTAGTCTCTGAACTAAGATCTGTTAACTCTCTTGTGCCAGTCTGTTGGTGAGCCTCTGATATAAGATCTGTTGTTAACTCTCTTGTGCTGGTCTGTTGGTGAGCCTCTGGTCTAAGATCTGTTTGTAACTCTCTTGTTCCAGTCTGTTGGTTGGCCTCTGAACTAAGATCTGTTAACTCTCTTGTGCCAGTCCATTGGTTAGCCTCTGAACTAAGATCTGTTAACTCTCTTGTGCCAGTCTGTTGGTTGGCTTCTGATATAAGATCTGTTGTTAATTCTCTTGTGCCAGTCTGTTGGTTGGCCTCTGATATATAAGATCTGTTGTTAACTCTCCTGTGCCAGTCTGTTGGTTAGCCTCTGAACTAAGATCTGTTAGCGCTCTTGTGCCAGTCTGTTGGTTAGCCTCTAAACTAAGATCTGTTAGCTCTCTTGTGCCAGTCTGCTGGTTAGCCTCTGAACTAAGATCTGTTAATTCTCTTGTGACAGTCTGTTGGTTAGCCTCTGAACTAAGATCTGTTAACTCTCTTGTGCCAGTCTGTTGGTTAGCCTCTGAACTAAGATCTGTTAACTCTCTTGTTCCAGTCTGTTGGTTAGCCTCTGAACTAAGATCTGTTGGCAACTCTTGTTCCAGTCTGTTGGTGAGCCTCTGATATAAGATATGTTGTTAATTCTCTTGTGCCGGTCTGTTGGTGAGCCTCTGATCTAAGATCTGTTGGTAATTCTCTTGTTCCAGTCTGTTGGTTGGTCTCTGAACTAAGATCTGTTAACTCTCTTGTGCTAGTCTGATGGTTAGCATCTGAACTAAGATATGTTAACTCTCTTGTGTCAATCTGTTGGTTAGCCTCTGAACTAAGATCTGTTAACTCTCTTGTTCCAGTCTGTTGGTTAGGCTCTGAACTAAGATCTGTTAGCTCTCTTGTGCCAGTCTGTTGGTTAGCCTCTGAACTAAGATCTGTTAACTCTTTTGTCCAGTCTGTTGGTTAGCCTCTGATATAAGATCTGTTGTTAATTCTCTTGTGCCAGTCTGTTGGTTATCCTCTGAACTAAGATCTGTTGGTTAGCCTCTGAACTAAGATCTATTAACTCCCTTGTGCCAGTCTGTTGGTTGGCCTCTGATCTAAGATTTGTGGTTTACTCTCTTGTGCCAGTCTGTTGGTTGGCCTCTGATCTAAGATTTGTTGTTTACTCTCTTGTGCCAGTCTGTTGGTTGGACTCTGATCTAAGATCTGTTGTTTACCTTCTTGTGCCAGTCTGTTGGTTGGCCTCTGATCTAAGATCTGTTAACTCTCTTGTTCCAGTCTGTTGGTTGACCTCTGAACTAAGATCTGTTGGTAACTCTCTTGTGCCAGTCTGTTAGTTGGCCTCTGATCTAAGATCTGTCAACTCTCTTATTTCAGTCTGTTGGTTAGCCTCTGAACTAAGATCTGTTAACTCTCTTGTTCCAGTATGTCATCTTGTACTGAGTGTAGAGTCTGTCAGATCTATTGAATTCCTCTAATGTGCTCTTTAAAGTTCAATTAAAGTTTCAATAAAAACAGCCTATGTGGCCCATTGATCCCCTTTCTTATATGTATATGTATGTGTTCTGTCTGTTGATTGCTAGTAGGTCTTGGTCTACTTGTGTGGACCTGTTGTCTTCATGGTATCTATGGTGGTAGAAGGCTGGTTTTTCTTAGCTGTTGGTGCTGAACAATAATGAAAAATATGAAAAACAAACATCTTCAGACAAATTGAGAGCAATTCTACAACGATGTGATGTAGCATATTTAGTGAGGCCTACGTTCATTTTGTGCATACTGAATGGAAATCATATTTCAGAGATCAATAAAAACTTTAATACTTAGACATCATTTCTTTTTTTTCATCAATGGATACAAATAAATATAGTTAACAAGCATGCAAAATTTCTAAATGATTGATTATGTTGTTTTCGAGATATGTTTGACCAAAGCTTCGATCTAAGTCATTTTTTGCAGTAAATTTGTAGACAAGACATTTACTGGCATATTATGACACTGTAATATTATTTTCAATAAACAATTAAGCTGTATTTCTAAATATACCTACTAAAGTTTGTTTTACTTTAAAGAAATATTCAAAAAATTACTATGAAAATGGGATTAAAGCCAAAGTAGTTGTATAAGAATGGGCTAAAACAGCATTTTGAATGAATCATTTTTACTATAAAATCACATAGAAGACTATTTTCCATATTATTTCTTTAAAGGCCTATATGCAATCTCCGCAATACAAAAATATGAAACCAATAAGAGATATATAATAGCTATTATTGTTTTTAAATCTTTCAGAAAAAATTGCTTTTCACTGAACTTTGCATGATAGCTAGCTTTAAACACCTCTTGAATGTATAATTTTAGAATCAAACTCGGAAAAGCTTTTCTTTATATCAAAATATAATAACTAAGATCCTCAGCACTCGATTAAAGTACAACTGAAATGGTGAGTGTCTTACTGACGTATTCATTTAAATTATCTTGAATATAAAGCGTTTTTTTTCTAGAAACATTTATCCAAATGTTTTTTATTTCAATTTCAGTTCAAGAAATTGTTTGCTATAACTAATGGACTATCCTCTCTTACTTCGTTATTTTAAACGTCATGCCCCCCCCTTTTTTTTCACCCTTTTCCTGCAAAAGAAATTGCATGCTCAATATGTTTAATTCAAAGTATAAAATATTGATATATAGTTAACACAGATAAAAAATCCATCTTTCTTAAGACTCCAAGTTTATGTGTAAAAAATCTGTACTAGTTAATGGGAGGTAACTCTAATTTTTTGTCATATAAATTGGCATTTCAAGGATAATTTAGTGACTTTCTTTTAAATTTCAGAACTGATTAAAATTTACATAGGACAGTTTACATAAAAATAGAGGAAATGTTGAATTACATGTTATACGAGCACAGACAAGCCTATCCACAGTGTGAGGGTCTATTATTGTGGGATTTAGACAATGAAGAAAATGGTTGGGATAGTAGATTGATTGATTGATCTTTGGTGTTTAATGCCACTTTCAGCAATATTTCAGCTATATCATGGCGACCAGTTTTAGTGATGGAAGAAGCCTTAGTACTGTAAGAGAACCACCGACCATGGGCAAGCAACTGGTAAATTTTATCACTTGCAGCTGCGAGACGAGTGCACCCTTTTTGTAATTTACAAAGCCAGGTGCGAACCCATGCCGTATTGGTGATAGGCTTGTATGAGTTGTTAGGTAATCCAACTAGCTAACTCATTGAGCCACCAGGACCTACAACTACCTAACTCATTGAGCCACCAGGGCCCTCTACAACTACCTAACTCATTGAGCCTCCAGGGCCCTTGGGATAGTAAGCAAAATTTTAATGCACCAAATGTAGGTACATATCTCAATTGTATACTCTATAAAAAGAGCTAGAGAAAAGAAGACCAGAACATAAACCATAAAAAATAAATACCACAGTTCATGTCAACATGAGTTCTTCACCAATAGAATATACAAGTTTCATGAAAATACTTCTTTGCTGCAATATTCATGCTCTTAGTGCATCAAGTCTACAAAAAAAAAGAAGAAATAAAGTTATGTGTGAAATACAGAACATTAATGAAAAGACTATGAAAGGAAGAAGAAAGCAACTGCTTGACATTAATAAGCATAGAGACAAAAACTATCTACATAGTGTCAGTGTTCAATTGTATGGAATATATAATAATCGACTGTATGTTGGAATTGGTCATACACCATTTCAGCCTGCAACTCAACACAATTATACTGAAAATGAATAACTATTTGTCTATACAGTGGAACCTGTCTAATCCGACACACCAAGGGACCAGAGAAATGTGTCGGATTGTACAGGGTGTCGGAAAACTCAGGTTTTCTTTTTAGTTAACAGAAATTTGCCTAATTTTAACAAGAGAAGAAATAGTGTATGTTTGATTATGTAGGATGGTTAGATAATTGGAACTACAATGTAAAGGGATTGTATACAATGTACATGAAAATACATTTAATATTTAATTGATACACAATTAATTTTTTTAGAACAATTTCATAATCTGATCAGATAATTGTTGGTTGTAGCCATGTCCTTTACAAAGAAAGTAAAAACAGTTATCTGTAAAATTTTAATTATTATATTCTTGTTAAACTTACTTTAACCCTTATTAATGAGTCTCTAACCAATAAATTCAAATCATAATTTATTTGTGTACACACGCTTAGAACAATTTCATAATATATCAGATAATGGTTGTAGCCATGTCCTTTACAAAGAAAGTGAAAACAGTTAACTTTAAATTTTAATTATTACATATATATTTTTTTTAAACTTACTTTTAACCATTACTAATGAGCCTCTAATTACCTGCCAATCAATTAGTTAAAATCACAAATTATTAGTGAGCTTAGCTGGTCAATTTGTTAATGGTTTATATTTAATGATACACAAAGATGGGTGATAATTTATTAATTAACAGATTAAAGGGTCTGATAATACAGGATTAATTAAGGGTAATTAATAACACTGGGGCCGTAAAACCGTGTCGGATGTCGGAAGTGACAGGTTGCGGAATACTCAAGGTTTTTTAAACAAAGAATGTTAAAGAAATATTTTGGGACCTGAAATTCTTATCGGAAGTCACATGATGTCGGAAAACTCAGGTGTCAGATCGCACAGATTCCACTGTATATCCAAAATATAAGCTACACACAAACGTTATCAGAAATTGACCCCGACTCAGGCAGGCTACATGACGATGAATACATATCCCAATGATCAAAAGGGGATGATACTTTTGTACTCACCAGAAGCTTGCTTTTATTCCCATTTCTAAAGCTCATACAAATAAATATTATATTGTCAGACAATGTACATATATTATATATATACACCTGTCTTAACCAAACCCTGAATAAACCGGAATCCTGTATAAACCTAACTTTAAATCAAGATTCAATGCAAGATATCTTTGTTAATTTAACCTGTATAACTGAACACATGTCTCTTCTGAACTGAAAAGGTGGCCCCAATGAGGTTCGGTTTAGACAAGTTTCACTGAAATGGACTTATCTAAGTTTAGCTTAAGTTTAAATAAAAAAATATATTAAGTATTGTCAGGATATAAAACACAGGCTCAGAAATAAAGAGTTTGGATAGATTGAAGTTTTCCCTATTCATTATATATGTCGTGTACATGTTATTATTTTGTACAAGTTATAACTTGTACAAAATATTTATGCAAGTTATAACTTGTATAACACCATCATACAAGTTATAACTTGTCCAATTATTGCTATGCAAGTTATAACTTGTACAATTGTGATTGAAAATACATCATAACTTGTACAGTTTTATTTACAGTGGCCTATATGTGTAATTAACCCATATGATAACATTCATTGGCCTAAGATTACCTTATATTATTTAATTACTACTATGGTGAGTATTTTTAAGGAGTTAATATATTGTAAACATTGTTGTTCAGTCTTTTGAATTATTTTGAAGTGTAAAGATGACAAATACTGTTGAAACCAAATTTTATGATGAAGTTATCAAAACTATTGGATGACAACAAGTCTACAAATAATATTATATTTACACGTGAAAGATATAATGAGACAATTCATAGTGTAAAGGAAGCAAAATCAGTAACCAAAAAGACACAACTTCAGTGATATTTGACAAAAAAGTATGATGCTTTGGAGATAGCAGGAATTGAAAAGCTTGTTCGTAAAGGGACGGACGTAATCTATTACTGTTCTACCGAGGAGGACCTAAATGCACTAACAACGACTGAAACGCCTGCCAATAGAAATGACACTAATCAAACAACTCCCGAAGCGGACACTGACATTGAAACCGAAACCAACAGCGAACCTGAAACAGAAACAAACACCGAACCTGAAACTGAAACCAACACCGAACCTGAAACTCAAACCAACACCGAACCTGAAACTCAAACCAACCCCGAACCTGAAACTGAAACCAACACCGAACCTGAAACTGAAACCAACACCGAACCTGAAACTGAAACCAACCCCGAACCTGAAACAGAAACAAACACCGAACCTGAAACTGAAACCAACACCGAACCTGAAACTGAAACAAACACCGAACCTGAAACTGAAACCAACACCGAACCCGAAACAGAAACAAACACCGAACCTGAAACTGAAACCAACCCCGAACCTGAAACAGAAACAAACACCGAACCTGAAACTGAAACCACCACCGAACCCGAAACAGAAACAAACACCGAACCTGAAACTGAAACCAACCCCGAACCTGAAACAGAAACAAACACCGAACCTGAAACTGAAACCAACACCGAACCCGAAACAGGAACAAACACCGCAACCGATGAATTAACTATCTTATATGTTCCTGATAATACAGAAATAAGTGTGAGAAAAGCCGTAGAGTTGCTTTCTTTGTATGGTGGTCAAGGGCATATTCATTGCAGCTGTCGTAGTGGCTGCACAACTGGGAAATGCAAGTGTAAACGGAAAAATATATTGTGTAATTCCAGATGTCATGCATCTTTGTCATGTGCCAACAAATGAATTTCAAGAGACATTCAATGCCTCTATGAGATATGTGTTTCTTGACAATAAATGTTTGAAAAATTCATTTAGTCTAATTAAATTTGATTTAAATCTCAAGAAATTTCAAAGTTTCTATTTATAATGCGATCCGATCTTTCGTCAACACTGGGTATACAAATAAATATGTAATTACCCCAAAACAAAAACAAAAAATAAAATGAGATATTGGATATTGAATATCTACTGTCAATACAGTTGACATGCATGTAACTGTCATGTTTCCAACACAAATAATGCAAAAAGACCTATGCACAACAAAGTTGTACAAGTTATGATGTATTTTCAATCACAATTGTACAAGTTATAACTTGCATAGCAATAATTGGACAAGTTATAACTTGCATGATGGTGTTATACAAGTTATAACTTGTATAAATATTTTGTACAAGTTATAACTTGTACAAAATAATAACGTGTACACAACATATACAAGTATGTTGTTTTCGTTTCATTTTTTGTTGTTGTTGTTTTAAATCCTTTCCTTCTGAATTGTAGAATTTTGATTAATTCAGTTGTGTTTACAATAAATTAACTACCGGTAATTAAGATGTTTTTACAATAAATCACCTAATTAAGTAAGTTGTTTTACAATATTTCACCTTTATTGATGTATTTTGCTCAGCTGTTTGATACTCTCTGGTCTGCTGCTGCTGGTTCCTCTCTGATGTAGTGTCTGTTGGTTTTCTCTTTTGATTTCCTGTGGTTTGGTGGTCGTCTCATCTGATAGAAGCCCTCTGTTGAGTAGGGTCTGTCTGTATCCTCCTCTGTTGGATGTGTTGGTCCTCTCTGATGGATGCCCTCTGGGTAGGGTCTGTCTGTATCCTCAGTTGGATGTGTTGGTCCTCTCTGATGGATGCCCTCTGGGTAGGGTCTGTCTGTATCCTCTGTTGGATGTGTTGGTCCTCTCTGATGGAAGCCCTCTGGGTAGGGTCTGTCTGTATCCTCCTCTGTTGGATGTGTTGGTTCTCTCTGATGGAAGCCCTCTGGGTAGGATCTGTCTGTATCCTCATTTGGATGTGTTGGTCCTCTCTGGTGATAACCCTCTAATATAAAACATACCTGGATTACATCATTGATTTGTTGATTGTCCTTTAATTTGGAAGAGTTTTTAACATGAGCAATGTAAATAAAATGAGTTATCTCCCTTTTTTAGTAGAAGTTGCAGTCTATAAAACTAGCTTAGCCCAGTAATTTTTTATTGAAATGCCTGTAAAAAATCCAGTAGAGTGAGCAGTCAAGCATAACAGTATGCAATAGTCCTTGCAATGGCTACTGTAACTGTTTGATTGTTGACAGATTTGTGATGGATCCAAAATTGATGGACGAGAACTTAATTGACCGATTGCATCAGCCATTGACAAAAACTATTCCTCATTACCTTGACAAACTTCTTTCAATCGATCAGTCCATTAATGATATGCAACATATAACGGAATCATATACCGGTATATATATATATTAATAATTTTAACACGAAATGTAACAAATTATGTGTTTGTTTGTTTGTTTTGATGGTGTTTAATGCTCCTTTCAACAATATTTCAGCTTTATCGTGGCAGTCAGTTTTATTGGTGGAGGAAACCGGAGGACCCAGAGAAAACCACTGACCTGTCACAAGTCACTAACAAAGTTTATCACATAATGTTGTACACCTTGCCCTGATCAAGATTCGAACTCACAACATCAGTGGTGATAGGCACCGATTGCATAGGTAGTTGTAAATCCCACTACCATACGATCTAACAAATTTCTTTTTAACATAATTTTCATTAATTTTGATTACCCTTTGGCATCTGCAAACTCTTCTTTTATAAAAAAGCAAACTGGTAATAATTACTTATTAATTAACATCTTTGTTAATTTTCTTAAATTCCTCAGTGTTTACACAAACATCATTTGTATCAAATTATAATTCATTGGGACTTGTATCAGAACAGAACTTTAAAGTTTTACATTAATAAATGAAAAATTACTTAAAAAATGCTTAGCCATTCAAAACAAAGAATTTGCCATAGCATCCACATTTTTAAGAGGTAAATATAAAATGAGGAATGTTTGTAGAAGATTTCACATACATCATTTGTATTATGTATTAAACAAATAATTTGTACCTGAAATTCTGAAAGTAGATTGAGTGGAGATATTTTTTTAAATAATTTCAGCCAATCAGTAACAAGAATTTCAAATAAAAAAGTAGATAAGTAATTTAGTGTGCACAACACGTTTCTGGAATATCTTACGGAGGTCATACCAGAGTCGGATTAAAAAAGATTTTAGAGTGGATCACACAATTATTATTTGTTCTTGTGCTTTCAGAGAAAATAACTTCTTTTGTCCAGATTGGCTTTCATGCTTATCCTATTTGAAACAATAGTTTGTTCCTCTTCTATGTAAACATTAGTAAAACCTGCCCATGTGGTCAACTCTATTAAGCAGTCACCTGTATTAAAAGGTCACCATTTTCTTGTCCTGTCATAGAACAATTCATATGATTTTTACCTCTTTTAAGAGGTCACCTGTCTTATAAGACCACTTTTTCTTTGTCCGGTTTGACTGTAATACAATTTACATTCATGTGAAACTTGTCAAAATTGTCTCACTTTCCTTAGTCTTTTTTTTTAACACATAAAATTAACAAATAATTTTTTTTATAACTTGCAGAACTACTTCATGTTGCATACATGAATGATTGATACTTATAGCTGATTTCTGATTTTATTTTCTGTGATTAAAGTCAGAAACAGACTGAATTGTTTCTTCAGTAAATATGTAGATATAGCTAGAGATGTAGATACTGTGACCGAGTAATGTTGAATGTAGTTGATAGTCTCTTATGATCAGTTACATTCATATCTTTTCTTACTAGAGTTATTTCTTTATTCAAATAATTCTTATTGATATGAATGAATTTATAGTTCATGTTTATCCTAAGCAAAATGAAGAATTTTTATAGAAGATCTCCCATTCAACAAATTATTTGTACTTTATTTCTAAACAGAATAGACTAGCAAATATAAAAGTATCTCAAAAAAGAATTCTCACTTACCACTGACATCTCCATGCAACTCTTAATCTTCGACATCTTCCCCCCCTGACCCAAATGTAGCTCCCGACACTTGGATCGATCTCCCTTGTAAAACTACACCCGCATGGTAGTTCAACTAAGGGGATCACCACACCCCGAATATAGGACCCCAGTGTAGCTGCAGACACCTGTTCCTTCCCCACTGCCCCCTAGTCAAGGTACACAGAGCATAGTACCCAAGGGACATGGCCGCCAAATGTAACTCCTGACATTTGGTTATGCCTAAATGCACTCGGACCTGGACATTTAAGCATAGGGGGGACGTTCATAGATGTGAACCCCAAACACACCAGGCTTAACTTTCTATGCTTTAATTTGTCCAAGTCCAAATAATTCCACCTACCTGTTCCTGAGAGATTAGTAATTGTCAGTTCAGTGTCCTCTGAATAGAGGTGGTTGCATCAAAACAAGTTTCAACTGTTCTTTGGTTACATGTCCTCCGAAGAGGTCATTGTCTTGAACATGTCCTCTAAAAAGAGGTCATTCCATTAGAACATGTCCTCTGGTGAGAGGTGGTTGTTTCTCAAGAGGTCATTCCATTAGAACATGTCCTCTGAAGAGAGGTGGTTGTTTCTCAAGGTCATTCCATTAGAACATGTCCTCTGGTGAGAGGTGGTCGTTTCTCAAGAGGTCATTCCATTAGAACATGTCCTCTGGCAAGAGGTGGTTTTTTTCTCAAGAGGTCATTCCATTAGAACATGTCCTCTGGCAAGAGGTGGTTTTTTTCTCAAGAGGTCATTCCATTAGAACATGTCCTCTGAAGAGAGGTGGTTGCATCACAGCAAGTTGAATCGTTCTCTTGATCAAAGCAATTATCAGATCTTGTGACCTTTCAGTGCAGATAATTGTTGTGCCTATTACAACTCAGGATGTACAATTTCTATCAGCTTTTCTTGTGTTTTTTTTTCTCACTTTTGATGTGATTTAATGTTGTTATGGCTACTAATATTGTCAACCATTACTATTTTATTTACAATTTGTCATGAAATGAAAATACAAAAAAGACAAAAGACGTTATCAACTAATATATTTGATTTTTATTAATCTGCATACTATTCAATACATTATCTACATATTACAGACAGATACAATAAATGAATTATACAAACAAACAAAAATTAAAGTTGTTTTTGACACTAAAACACATGTCTCTATCACATTCTTAATCCTTTTTTCTTCTTCCAGACTTATCCAGGATATCAGTTATATCTGTAAAACAAAACAATAGTAAATATATCATTACTTAAATAACATCATTTTGTGAACATGTATATTAAACTGGAAGCAGTAAATTTGTGTTAAAGCTATTGCATTGCTGAATTTAAACATTTGAAACAGTAAATTTATTGAAAGACATAATGACAAATCGGCATCTAGTCATGTTGGCACTTAACATTTGGTTATTTCGGCACCCAAGTCATTATCATTTTGAGAAATTTTAGAAAAATCTAATCTTAAATTTGACAGCTGCATACAATTTACAAACCAGGTCTCCCCTTGTTATAGGATATTGTTCACTTTTAAAACTAGAACTGTGAGTGACCTCACTGAGTGATACCCCCCGCTTGCAATACTATGATGTTCAAACTTTGGAATACAGGTATATTAGCAAGTTAATTATCTCCCCTTCTAAATTTTAGACAGCAACAGTATTCCTTCATGCACATCTGCAGGTTGTGTACTACAACTGTGTAAAGTTTCATAAAAATTCAATAAGCAGTTTAGTAGGAGTTGCACTTACAAGGTACACGACCCCCCTTTTCGTGAAAGTATAAGTTGAATTATCTCCCCTTTTAAATTTTTGACAGCATCCATATTCCTTCATGCACATTTGCAGGTTGTGTACTACAAATATGTAAAGTTTCATAAAAATCCAATAAGCCATTTAGGAGGAGTTGCACTTGCAAGGTACATGGACGGACGGACAGGGTGATTCCTATATACCTCCCCAAACTTTGTTTGCGGGGGGTATAATTATGATCATGATGATGAAATAAAATGTATTAACTCTGAATATTGTTTCTAATACTCGCCTCACACTTAATTTACAGCTATCTACATATTACAGATATAAACATTTTTTCAGTCAAATTAAGACATTATCAATGACAATTAAACACTTAAATATCAATGACAATTACATGAAGACTTTCAAATGTACAAATGAAAACAATATGAACTAGGAAGAACTGTTTTAGATACCTAAAACTTATGTCTCCCCTTAATGTGGCCATCTGTACAACAATAAGTTACACATTATGAGTTGAATCATAAAGACAAAAATGTTATAGCCTGGACAAGAAAATACTATTTAAAAAACAATTATTTGACCTTGAGGTGAAAGGTCAAGGTCCCACAAAGGTCATTACGGTATGCGACATACCGCCTTATGGTCATGCACCCACATACCAAATATAATTGACCTATCTGGAAAGACAAAAAAGCTATGGTCCTGACAAGCTTCGCTGAGAAGAAGCGGAAGAACAAATCAGACTAAAACAATATGTCTCCCTTCATTTGAAGGGGAGACATAATTATACATAGGTGCCAATTTGATCAAGTGACATTTATCTAGGGGCCCAAATGACTATATTAGGTGCCGAAGTGACTTGAATTCGCTTAACACCTCTGCATTTTTGTTTTTTGTGTTCAATGATTTGAGGTGAGAGGTAGTTGTTTATTTTGCTGATATTGGTGGAAAAAATTACCATCAATACACAATATAGCAGAGAAGCAGTAAATATCAGTGTTATAGTCTTTGGTTTGACACGACCAGGACTCAAACCCATCATCTACCACATTCGAGGCAAGTTTTTGTATTATTTAATACATGTACATGAATATGCATGAAATATTTGTCACTGGACATTAAAGAACAATCAATCAATCATCCATCATTATAATATAATACAAATCATTTAACAAATTACCTCCCTTAGCTGATGTTTGTTATAATTGAATGACAAGTTTTATTTTGTTTCAAGGCTTTTTCTAGAAATAGACAGTTTTCTCACCACCACCCTCCCCCCATTTCCAAGAAGAAAAACAACAACAGTGGGATGTTAAATCAATTCTCAAGTGTGAACGAGTGAATGATTGTTGTTTAACACAAAAAAAGGACTTCTTTGTACTAGCCCAACATGCTTAGTTGGATCTTTATAGTGCTATCTAACTGAATACATGTTGCTCCACTCTGACACATTATCATGATTCCGAACCAACCAGTTCTGCTCTTACTCCTTAAGCTGTGTGCTTAGCAGAGAAGCACTAAATGTCAAATTTACAAGTCTTAGGTTTGAGCCAACCAAGCATTGAACCCACAATCTACCACACTAACATGTGACAAGTTTATATTCACATAGCCACATTTTTTCAAGTGAAAACGGTGAACTTCCAATCATCTAAAGAGTCATTGATATCATCAAAAAGTTACCTGTATGTTCAAAGATGTTGTTCGCCTGACACAAAATGATGAATTCTACCTTGTTACAGATATCGAGGGCAACATAGGCATCATATGTTTCTGGAATCCTGTTGAAGTGACTGACCCAGAGCTCCTGCAAAAAAAAAAAAAAGATACTGAAGGTAACAAATTCATACATTGCATTTAACAAACTTTTTAAGGAAACATGGCCAAAATAAGCCTTACAAGGTATTTGGAATATTGTGAGCCTTATAAAGAAAACATGGCCAAATTAAGTCTTGCCAGGAATTTTCAGGTTTCCGGATAAAATGTGACAAGGCCATATAACAAGAGGCTCCCAGGAGTCTTCATCGCTCACCAGATATTAGTGGTGTTTTTTTTGTGGGTTTTGCTTTTCAACTTGAGGTGTACTCGATACAAATATATGTGATAAAGTTTGTAAAAGACTTGCGACAGGTCGGTCGTTTTCTACGGGTACTCTGGTTTCCACCAATAAAACTGCCACGATATAACTGAAATATTGTTGAAAGTGGAGTTAAACACCATAAATCTAAAAAACCTAAACCTGAGTAT
Source organism: Bathymodiolus septemdierum (assembly GCA_963383655.1). Classification (NCBI taxonomy): domain Eukaryota; kingdom Metazoa; phylum Mollusca; class Bivalvia; order Mytilida; family Modiolidae; genus Bathymodiolus; species Bathymodiolus septemdierum. The sequence continues at coordinate 47,232,825 of OY726523.1, read as the reverse complement.
GAGTGGAACAGACGGTGTGAGGACATGTTTCCTCCACCAACAAAACTAACAGTCACGATATAACTGAAATAGTGTTAAAAGTGGTATTCTATAATATATTATTATGCTTTCTGTAAATTTCTTCTGTAATATAAGTTCATACGATATTTTGGCATATATCACAAAGAATTATATAGCGTTGATATACTGTGCGAAAATAGTACATCTACTATGCCAGTTTCATGTGGGGAAGGTTGGGTTTTCAGCTGTCTGTCAAGCTATATATAGCTAGTCCACATGCAAGGGGGCAGATCCAATCTGTCAAACGTTTTTTAATACTTGTTATCGTTGTTAATTAAATTTCAAACTTCAAAAATCTTTATATTTTTAAAGCCTTAAATGAAACAAAGAATATTCTCACACTTTCAAGACTATCTGATCCAATATATTAGTCACCAATATCAGGACCTCCTTTATTGTAATAGTTCTCAATATATTTTGTCTACATATAACAGTCAGCATAATAATGTTGTGTTAGCAATGACTATGCCATATAGTGGTCAGGGTTGAAGACATATAGTGCACTCCCCTTTGGGTCATGCACTATGTCTTCAACCCTGACCACTATATTGGCATAGTCATTGCTAACACAACATTATTATATAAATATTATAGCGATTCATAAATTCCTCATACATGTAGGTAAAAAGTATTTTGTTTCTGATAATCAATGATCATTTACAATAATACACCATTTTCACAACATATTTTGGTCATACACATATTACCACCTATTTTTATAAAAGGGGTTAACCATATGTTCTGGCTCAAGACCTGTTGCACATCTATCAACTCCTCATTTTCCTGTTTCAACACTGACCCGTTCAAAAAACATCTTCCCCCATAAATAAAACTTAATAGAATATCCCAAAGTATCTATGTCAGATGACACAAGAAAATAGTCAAGTCCACTCTGTTTTTTATCAGAGCCCCTCCATGTGTATCTCCTAATGCCAGGATGTTTCTCTCTCCAAACATCCACCAGATCCATGTTATTAATCATTTGATGAATTTTTAATTTAGACTTGGGATTATTTTCCCCTGTATAATTGAGAGTATCTACTCTATAGTCCTGAACAACATTCCAATCGTCTGCTATTATCACTGATGAATTATCAAACTGGGGCCGTGCTCTCGAAAGTGTCTTAGGACTAAGTATGTCTAAGATATGTCCTAAGTCGTGTTCTCGACCATGTCCTAACTTTTTTCTTAACTTTATGACATCTATGGAGGTGTCTTAAGATGGTCCTAACCCCCGAAATTGTAATATAATTTGATATTTTGTACCAAAAACGAACTTTAAGTTGTAGATCATGATTGACATAAACCTTTATACTGTTTTAAAATCTAAATAAGTTCATTTACAATGATTTTTCTATTAAACGGTGCACGAGATATCTTTTGTTCATCTTTAATCAGTAATTTATTTAAAATTTGAAATCAGCTCACTCGAAAGTAACCACACAAAAAATTACGGTAATGACTATTTCATCATAAAAAAGTGTTACACATTTATAGTTCTATATCATATATGAACCTCAGAACTACGTAATGTATAGACAATTGCAAATTAAAGAAAACAAGAAACAGTCTCATGGGATGCAGCGTAAAAAATAAATAAAATTGAAAAAAATCTTTATTTACCTCTTATATTTTATTATGAATATTTTTATGAAGGATTTGCTATATATTAATATTGGAAATAATTGTTGCGCACAATATTTCTATTATTCTACTTATTGCGTTGACACTTAGGACATAGTTAAGACATCCTAAGTTAGGATAGTCTTAAGACAGCTTTGAGATCACTCCTAGGACATGTCCTAATATCATCCTAAAAATCGCCCTAAGACAAATCTTAGGATACTTTCGAGAACACAGCCCTTGGTTTAAATTAAATAATAACCTTTAAAAAAATTCTGGATTATCTTCATTAGGACTATATATTGCAGCTAATGTCATTCTAGAGTCTTGAATATTAATATCTAGAAAAATAAAGTTGTCACATTCATCAATAATTTCCTGATTTATCTGAAATTTAAATGAATTTTTCAAAAAGTGCTGCTACCCCCTGCTTACACTGGAGTGAGAGCTAAACCTGCTTGTATATCCCCATTCATGTTGCCATTGTTTTTCTATGTGTATCTACTAAGATTGTTATATGATACATATCTCGACATTTAATCAAATAAATATCACAACACTTAACATTATATGTTATTCAGCTATCAGACAGGGTATATAATGTGACATTCCCGGCTTATGATCTATATTCCCTGAGGCGCATTTTATACCCTGTCTGATAGCTGAATAACAAATATATTACGGATTTAACCATTTTTTTGTTAAATACAGAACCAAACTGTCGTATAATTTTTTTTTTTATTTTTGTTTGTTTGTTTCCTTTTTGTTTGTTTATTTTTATTTTCCTTTTGTTTTTTTTTTACCACGTACATAGTCCCAATTCATATTTAAAACCTTATTAAATATTTTGCATTTTTTATTTTCATTTTCCGTATTTCTAGATGTCCCTTTTCGTACCTCTGACATTCTTTATTCAATGACGTCAAATATTTGTCAGTGATATTTTATGTACTGAGGTGTCTCATAAAGGAAAATCCTGTTCAATATTTCTAAATCAACACAATTTCATATGCAGTAAATTTAATAAACTTTATAATTATAACATTAATATATTACATAACAAAACAACGGGTTTGTGAAACAATTTCAATAATTAAAATGTTAACAATAAGCAAAAACTTGGTGTGGCCCTGTGACCTCGAAAGTTTTAAAGGCGGAAATTTTAACAAACTTTCACTTGTTGATTGTTATGTTTAAATTTGTAATGGTACAGCCGTGGAACATGGACGTTTGCTGAATTGTTCTGGTGTTTGTGACGGAATTAACTGTTGTAAGAGTGTTATAATCACAACATAAATCATCATAATTTACATCCAAAATGTCAACGACGTCCGTAACCGACGATGAAACATGTGTATTGGCTCTCATTTGAACAAGTGATGTTGAACTTGAACTGTTTTGTGTCGGCGGCATGAGTTGCAACCGGGAAGTACTGTGCAGTGGCATTATTGAGGATAGTTGAGATGGTTGCTCTCCACGAACAGAACTTGTGATAATGTCTCCCATAACTTGTTTTTCCTTTGATGAAACACGTTGATATACTGCAACTGACGAGGCAGATTTGTGTCCGGTAACTGCCATAATTTGTGCCATTGAACAGTTTCTTCCGAAGATAGTTGCACCCGTTGCACGAATTGAGTGGTTGGTGTAGATTTGTGAAACTGAAAGGTATATTTAAATTTTTTATTGAAGAAAAGAATATCTTTTTTGTTCATACAACCGTTTTGAGTTTAAAAACAGCATTTAATTTGGTAAAAATACATTTATTATTCCGTATTATGATATTGATTCAGTGAAGCGTAAATATTTCTGTTTTTGTCAACCACGTTGTTATTGTTTTTTGGGGCCCAAATGAGGGAGACCGAAAACGTACATATATACCCCGTCTGTTTTCCGAATATATGCTGACATTCAGGGTTGAATAACCAATGAAAATATGTGTAACAAACTAAATTCGTAATATTATTTGATAGTCACCTACAATTAACTGACCCAATGACTAGTCGAGATACATTAAGAAAAAAACATTTATGACAAAAATACTATCTTGAAAATATAAAAACGCATATAAACTATCCATGTATCTGGAAGCGGCAATGTATATACAAAACAAATTAATACCTTGTAAATAGCATATAATTCTACACTGCCATAAGCCTCATGTATGTACTCATATTGTTCGTTTTCAAAAGAAGTATACAATTTGCCCCCCCCCCCCCCTTTCCCCTCCCCTCGAGTTGAAATTTTCCTTTTTTACACACATGCATAAATTATATATGAAAATACTGAAAGCATATATAAAAAAAAGAAGTAATGCAGATAGAGTAAAACTAGAGAAAGTTGATCTGGTGATCACAGATACCCCTGCATTCCAAATTTTCATCCAGAAACCTTTAAAGTCCCTATCTTCTAAGAGAAAAGGGCCATAATTCATGAATGGTAAATGTCAATTTCACCATAATCGAACTTAATCTCTATTTTATGGAACATCGCATTGTGTTAAAGTTTGAAAAGATTTGGTTGAGTCGTACCTTAAATATCATCCAGAAACCTAGAAAGTCCCTATTTTCTAAGAGAAAAAGGGCCATAACTTATGAATTGTAAATGTGAAATACACCATAATCAAACTTAACCAGTATTTTATGGTATACAGCATTGTGTTAAAATTTGAAAACATTTGGTTGAGCGGTACTTTAAATATCATTCGGAAACCTAGAAAATCCCTATTTTCTAAGAGAAAAAGGGCCATAACTTATGAATGGTAAATGTGAAATATACCATAATCAATCTTAACCTGTATTGAATGGTTCACAGCATTGTGTTAAAGTTTGAAAAGATTTGGTTGAGCCATACTTTAAATATCATCCTGAAACCTAAAAAGTCCCTATTTTCTAAGAGAAAAAGGGCCATAACTCATGAACGGTAAATGTGAAATACACAGTAATCAAACATATCCTGTATTTTATGGTACACAGTGCGAAAGTTTGAAAAGATTTGGTTGAGCGGTACTTTAAATTATTATCCGGAAACCAAGTGTGATGGACTCACAGACATGGGGATCCCTATATACCTAAATTTAGTTCATTTAACTATGTATTTCAGTTTAAATTTAGGGTAATACCAAGTTAACAAAAATATATAAATATAGATTGTGCCTATACACACTATAAGCAAAAGTAGGTCATGGCATATCAAAATGTTGGTGAAGTAACCTAGTTTTGTTTTTTCACATAAATAGTATACATGTGCCTATAATAAGTAAAAGTGGATCATAGAGTGTAAAGGTATGAGTTAAGTAAACCTAATGGGATTCAACCCGCCCCTTTTCATGAGAGGTGGCGCATGTCTTTTATCAGTTATTTGATTCCAAGATGGTGGACGACGATCAGCTGTGGTCAGTGCTGAAGCTCAAAAATAGTCTACTACGCCGAAATGCATCGACAAACAGTCGAAAAACTGACTTGATTGAAAGGTAGTCAGTGGACATAAGTATTTGTCACCCTCGATTTTACGCTATATATTTCATATAAAACCACATTTTTCAAATCTCACTTAAAATATGTACAGCTGCAATCAATCCTGAACAATCTCTACCTGCCTGTGCTGTCAACTTTATCAATTTCTGAAAACAAGGACATAATAATGACAGTATTTGTAAGATAAAGTTAGAGTTCACATCTAATATCTTATGGTACTAACCTTTACTTTTTTAAAGGTCACATTTCTGTGGTATCGTATATACAATATTGATATTATCCTAAAAAATTATTAACTTTTATTTTTTTAACCTTTAACTCAAAGGAAAATATATATGCAATCGCCACCAATGTTGTGAGTTTCATCCTGCTCATGGAGTGGTGTATTAGATACAACATTAAATGATAAAATTTGTCAGTGAATTGAGGCAGATCTGGTGGCTTTCTCCGATTACTCCAGTTTCCAATGAAACTGACTGCCACGACATAACTAAAATATTGTTTAAAGTGGTGTTAGTGCCGTGTTACACATAACCCTATTTTTTATTTTTATATGCTAACTTTTGTGTTCTGAATATTTGTATCTACTGGACCCTCTGAGACAATTACAACACATACCTTTAGAATTGTATTATATTTATGGATTCTGTATAACTTCCTGTTCATTAAATCTTCAAAGGCACGGTCTGGGTCACTCATGATTAAACTGACAGCCTGAAATTCAATTTAAGAATTAAAAATAAGTTTGATGATAACAAAGAGCCAATCAGAAGCTGTAAATTAAAGAAGGACATACAATACAATGGCTAAAGGAGAAAAACACAACAATGTAAGCAGTGGTCTACAAAACACTAGAATAATTAAGCAGCATATTTTTAGTTTTATTGGTGGAGGAAACAGGAATACTCGGAGCTAACCACCAACCTGTCGCAAGACACTTGACAAACTTTATCACTTAATATTATATCGAGTACACCTCGCCATGATCGGGATTCGAACACAAAACTTTAGTGGTGATAGACACTGAGTGCATAGGTAGTTGTAACTCCAACTATTATACGACCACGACGGCACGATGATGGTCATGTCCTGGGCATTAAATTTGGTACTAACTGTTATTTTTTAATTCTTTACAACATTAAAAATGTGTGTGTTTTTTTTATACACTGCAATCCAAGATGGTAACAGACATAGTCTGGCTTCAATGGGAAAATGATTCATTTATCGTCTTTACAGAAACAACTAAACTAATATAACCCAACAAAATCATTGGATTGTCCTTTACATAAAGTGTGAATTTTCTAAGGGACAGCAATCCAAGATGGTCACCACTACAATTAACAGAGGTTTCTATAGGAAAAGAAATGATATGCCAAATGTTGTTTAATAATAATATTGTCCACGAGTCTCTTAAAAGTGATTCAGATGAACAATACCGGTTATTTAGATTATTGTGTTGAGAAGACAATTCTCAAAATCCTTATTTTTTTAAAACAAAAAATATGAACATCCCTAAAAACAATGTTCATAGTTCTTGCGTCTGAAAACTCATGCTGAGATTTACATGTAGAATCATTAATCCAAAATCTTTGAAATATCTTTTTTTCAATCAATTTAACTTTTGCATCAACAAGACTCAATTTTCAAAATCCGTTTTTTCAACATAAAACTATGATTTTCTCCAACACTGCTGTTTACATGTACATGTGAATGCCGCACGTGCGATCTGATTGGTCGAATTGACCAATCAAATCGCACGTAGGAATTTGGTACGCTCCTATGTAAACAACATGGAAGAGGATTTCAAAACCTGCAAATTCTGTTAAAAATTGCTAAAAAGTTGCAGATAGGTAAAGATTATGACAAAAAGGAATATTAATATCAAAAATATATTTATTATGCTTCAAAGGGGTACCAACATTATGGCAAATAAGGTCCAGACACCAGTACAAAACTATTTTGAAAAAGTGTTGTATGAAAATTTGACATTCCTCCCTTGTGGTTTTTAGAGTTGTCAGTCGAGGGATAAAAAAAATCGCAACAAGCCCCTGTGGTCAAATAAGGAATACATTTTTTGTACATTTTTCATGAAGATGTAAACAGAATGTAATGAGCACCAAATTAAATTATCATAATTATTGAGGTAATTACACAAGATTGTCTATTTATATTTCAAAGATAAAAATAAGTTGAAAATTGTGAACAAATGTATTGTTCTTTTTACAATTTAGTGTATTTTTCATGAAAAACATATGAGGGTACCTCTATTTAAAGACCCATATGATAAAAAAAAAGTTTCTATTGAAAATAATACCCCTTTTTTTTCGAATTCTGAAAATATTAAAATGTCTATGATGCTTTTGGTACAATGTTTTTTAATATTTACTAAAAAGATAAACACTACTGACGACAAGATAAAGGCTCTAGAAAATAAATTAGAGACATTAAAGGATATATCTGAACCCTCCAGGCAACAATTAGAAGAGTTAGCAGACTTAGAAAACCAAATACACTCACATTATGAAAATAAAACTGACGCCGCAAGGTTAAGAGCTAAAGTTGACTGGTACGAGAAGGGGGAACAATCAACTAAATATTTTTTTAATCTAGAGAGAAAAAATGGGCAAAATAAATTATGGCAAAAAATCAGGGGTCTAGATGGTAATTTAAAATATGATATCGATGAGATACTAGATGAACAGATAAATTTTTACGCAAATCTATTTTCAACAGAAGGGTGGGATACAAATGTAGCAGAGGAACTGGTTACTCATATGGATAGAAAATTAACATGCGACGAAAGTGAAGATTTAGAAAAAGACTTGACAATTAATGAAATTAAGAAAATATTTTTTTCGATAAAACAATACAAATCACCTGGATTAGACGGGATTATAAATGAATTTCATCAGATATATTGGGATACAATAAAGGAAGATTTATATGAAGTATTACTAGAAATTTTTGATAAATTTGAAATATGTGATTCCCAGTGTCGAGGAATGTTGACACTACTCCATAAAGGGGGGGATAGAGATAACATACGTAACTGGCGTCCAATAACATTATTAAATAGTGATTATAAAATCATATCAAAACTTTTAGCAAATCGCATGAAGCCAGTAATAAACAAAATTATTCATACGGATCAAAAAGGATTCGTAGCAGGGAGAAATATAAGCAAAAATAATCGTATGATTGATGATATTATAGAATTTGTAGATAATGAAGATGAGGAAGGTGTAATTATTTTTGTTGATCGGCAAAAAGCATTTGATAGAATGGAATGGGGGTGGTTAAATTATGTTATGGAATGTTTTAATTTTGGACTGAAATTTCGTGAATGGGTTTATATGTTATTTAAAAAGGGAAAAACCTGTATAAAAACAAATGGTTTCATATCAAAATTTTTCGCAATATCGCGTTCAGCCAGACAAGGATGTCCTGCTGCACCGATTTTGTACATTATTCAGGCAGAGCCGATGGTTTGTGCTATCCGAAACACTCCGGAAATACATGGTATCAAACTACCCGACTGTGAGGGGCAGCCCGTAAAGGAAGCAAAAATATGCATGTTTGCAGACGACACGCAACTCTTAAACAAAAACGAAGAATCTGTTGAACAATCTTTTTTAATTCTTTCGAAATTTGAAAAGGCATCCGGCTCTAAGATAAATTATGAAAAAACAAAAGGACTATTTATTGGTAGATTAAGGGGGAAATGACCCAGATTAACTAACATATCATGGATTTCAGATAATATAAAGACTTTAGGTGTTTTTCACGGGTACAATATAGACACTGATGACATTTGGAAAAAAATTATAAATAAAATGAAAAGCTGCACTCAGGTTTGGAAAACCAGAAATTTAACCTTTAATCGTTAACAATTTTCTGTTAGCTCAAATGGGATTTGAAACTGAAATGAGGGGGATACCAGAGAAATATAAAAAAGAGGTGAATGATTTGATTTGGAAATTTCTTTGGGACAATAAACCAAACCAAATAGAAAGAAACGTATGTTGCTTAAATATTAATGAAGGGGGGATGGGAATGATTAACATAGACAATTTTGTCAAAAGTAAACAGATAAAATTTATATACAAAATAATCAACAGTGAGATGGACTCATGGAATGTGATAGGTAAACACTGGTTACAGAAATACGATAAAAAATTTGGAGTTGATTTTTTTCTTTGTAAATGCTCCGATATTAAAGGTTTAGATATTGCACCCATTCCAAAATACTATCAAGACGCTATACAAGCATGGAACAATTTTTTGGGGTCATGTTCTACGGAGTCTAAAAATGACATTTTAGATAAAAACATATTTGGTAACTCAGAGATCAAATTTAATAGAAATTCACTTTTTTTTTCAATCGTTTTTGAGAAATAATATACTTAAAATAAACGATATATGGGATAAAAACAATAATACCTTTGTTGATAATCAGACTATATTTAATAGACTGGATGATAAAAGGAACTGGATATCAGAATGGGCAAAAATAAAAAAATCAATACCAGAAAATTTTGTTAAGAAATTAAAATCCGATGATAACGAAAAGATAAAAAAATCATTAGGTTTAAAAATAGATAGTAATTTGAATATTAGAAATCATAATAATAAAATCATTGTTCCAAAAGAGCTGAAACTGAAGAATATCCAGAAAGAAATACGTAAACCAATTATGCCAAAATGTCAATTCAAATGGGATACAATTTATGAAAAGAAATTTAACTGGATATCAATTTGGTATATACTGAACAAGATTAAATGTAAACAAAGCATTATCCAGTTCCAATGGAAATGTTTGCATAACATTGTCTATTCAGAATATAGATTACAAAAAATGGGAAAATCAAATGGTCAATGTCATTTTTGTAAAAATGAAATAGAGTCCCTTATGCATTTGTGTTACAGGTGTCATAAAATTAAACATGTCTTAGATGAATTAAAACACATTTTTAATAGCATTTTTGAAAAAAATATAGTACTTGTTGAGGAAAACTTAATCATTGGGGTGTATGAGGGAGAAATAACTGAAAACCTACTTTTAATGAATTTAGTAATTTGTATATTAAAATGGGTAATTTGGAAAACAAGAAATTATATAAAATATAATAAAAGTACTTACAGGGAAGCAATAGTTATCACAAATCTCAAAAATGAACTCAGAAGTAATATACAAATGATGATTAAGAACCCAGAAGTTCGAAACTTATATAATATTAGGAAATTACAGCTATTATTGGATACATTATGAATTTAGTTGTATTAATAATTCCTTTCATTGTTTACTGTGTAAAAATGTATGTTTATAAATTGAATATGAGAGATAAAATATGATTTATTTGCTTATGGTATTGTATTCTTACTACAACTGTACCAGTATTTATTTATTTAATTATATTGTCCATTGTAAATATTTGTAAACCTTGGAGGTTTCCTGGCACCCAGAGGTAAATTGTTCACAGGTGTAATATAGATATAATAAAAAAAAAGGTGCCTACCAACCTATGAATATGAACCCATATCTTGGTTTCAGAAAGGCAATTAACTTCAAATCTTTATTTTTTCAATTATTAAAATGTTGTACAAAGAATTAAAGTAAAAAAATATTAATAAATATGATGTTTCATGCAAGTTGCTATTGATAGAAACATGTGCCTATGATGGTATTACTAGATTCAGGGTGATCCGCAAAATTTTAATATGTCTGGCGAATTCTGGATCAACCGAACTTGTCGACCACAATACTGGAATACCAGTATTGTCCACAATACTAGTATAAACATTTTATTCCAGTATTGTAAATACATGATAAGTATAAGTATATTAAAGAGGCATTAGCTACGATTTTCACCAAAACAATTATATGTTTTGGAAATTGGTAAATAGCTTTAAAATGATGAAATAAAGGTAAATATTTCACATTAAACAGCTTATCGTACCACTTTTCGCCTTTTGAGAACGAAAATTACCATCGATTTATTATTTCCTTGCAAGCAAATAATTTGACCTCGCTTTCTCCGTATGCAACTGACCTTACTAGTGACCGGTAAAAACAAATAATTTGTATTTTGTCACTTATTAACTGCAAACTTGCATGGTTCTTTGTCCGTAATTAACGCCGACTAAAAGCAGATTCATAGAAAATAAGAAATAAGTGCATTGTTGTACTGATTTAATGATGATTCGGCAAATCCCGTAAACAATGTCGATAATTAATAAGATGGCATCCATTTCTTGATCGATCTCAAAACACGAGCAGTTGCACCTTTTTCTCCCGATGCGTGTACATTTAATAACATTTATAAGTTACAGAAACATGTTTTATTAAGGCATCAATCATATCTGATTTTGGCAGATAATACCCCTTTAAACAAGGTTGATTATATAAATAAATCTAAAAGTTTTTCAAGGTAGGTACATGTATATTTAATTTAGATAATTGCAACTATAATATTCATATAAATATGAACATAAAAAAAAGTTATTGTTTAATATTGATAACAATTTCAAAATATAACAATTAAATGCAAAAAGTTGAAATAACAATAATTATTGGGGAAAATGCTTTTTAAAGAATTTGAATAAATGTTATTTGAAAAGCTAGAATGGCTCACAGTCTATAATAGGATTAATTACCATAAAGCAACCCTTATGTTTAAATGTATTAATAACTTAGCTCCTGAATACTTATGTTCAATGTTTAATAGTATTAATGAAAATTGTCCTTATGGTTTAAGATCTGCAACATCAAATAATTTGCAAGTTCCACTCCAAAAAGTGAATATTTTAAAAGAACTTTTCTAAACTCTGGCACAAATCGATGGAATTCTCTCCCATCCAACATTAAAAGTTTAAACAATGAAATATGTTTCAAAACCAAAGTAAAAGGTTATCTGTTAAGATTTCAAATTGAGAATGCCCAATTTCCAAGATCTCTTGTACTGTAATATCTGTATATACCAATGAACTTTTCAGTATTATTTTTTATTGTTGTTTTTAAACAGTAGCTTTTTTTCTTTAATTAGCATTTAATATTATTTTCTAGTCAATTTTTCATCATCATATTTTTTCCCCCCTTGAATTGATTATTTTTGCATGAGATTTATATGTTACATATACATTGTAGTTTTAGTTTCAGAGGGCATCATGTGAGATTAGCTTTGCTAACTGAGTTACCCCCTTTAAATAAAAAATATATTATTATTATAAAGGGAGATAATCATAGTGTACTGTATAATATTATGTTTAAATTGCTACTGAAAAAGTTTTTTGAGTAAAAAAAAATAAGTTTGAACCAATAGTGATTAACATATTTCAATGTAATATACAATAATTAAGATTTTTTTTGTACTATTTTAGTAGCCCTTAAAAGGTCTGTTTATTGAATGTACCATCCTGTTATCGGTTTTCGTGCTATTATCGATTTTCAGATATAGCGATTAACAGTGTTAACCCTTCATTCATATGACGATTGGAATTTTCAAAGAATGGCTAGTTAAATATTTCTTTGTGCATAAGATTGTTTTTAAAGCCATTCTTGTATTTTAATATACTATCTATTACCTGGCAACTTTTCAAAATTGTGTTTACTTTTGACGTTTTTTTAGTGCTGAAACCACAATGCACTGCAAAGTGACATGTATTTTATATAAGAAACAGGCACATTTCAGTGGGCTCTTTTGTTTACAAATACGATCAGTGACCCCATGATAGTTACATGACAGGAAGAGCAGGTGTCTGAGAGGCAGACGACATAGTTAAATTTTATATAGCCCTTATGGATTTTTTTCCAGCTACTTTATAAATGAAGTACATTTTTGGCATTACAAAAAGTATGGTTCAGTAGGTAGGTTCACTGTTTTTGGTACTTACGTCTTTAAAAGTAAACTTTATCATTTTTTACAGATGTCAGCTTTCGTATTGTTTATGTTCCATAAATAGAAACCAGAAGACACGTCAAAAATAATACGTGCGCTGTGGAAATCAAAATAAAATGGTTACCACGAAAACAGATGACGCACAAAAACACATACCGTGACGATAATAGACAATAACTAAGATTCTTTTTGTACTATTTTAGTAGCCCTTAAAATGGCTGTTTATTGAATTCTGCATTCTGTACAAAGGTTGGTTCAAACTTGGTGTTTATTCAGTACTTACAAAATAGATGTGTTCTGTCAGTCGATTTACCCATGGATCAAATAATTCTCACACGTGCGGCCATCGATTTTCCTGGCGCGAAATATTTACACATCACAATGGTGTGAACTCAAATCAAAATCAACAGAGCGTTTTTTTTTTGGTTTTTGTCGTGGATTTTTTCTGTGTTTTTTCCTCTGGCGGTTGGGGAGGCAGTAGCATAGCTAGAGGGGGTGGTCCGCCCGGGTGGCACTTATGGACCTGTTGTATAAGCCTGTATAGAAAAATGTCGGGTTCACTACTTAAGTTGAAGGATCTTTTCATCTTTCGAGTTACTTTAAACATATTTTATTGTTCAATATTAAACAATAGGATAGGACACAAGTTTTACAACTTAGAAACGTCTTCTCCAATACATACATGAACTTATATAATATTATACATATTTCATATTCAGTGAAGACATAAAAACAAAATTCCCCCGATGTTAAGCGTCATGCAAATAGATTATCCAAGCAAAAGTCATCTTCTTCTTCTTCCCGTCAGGAGAATACTCTATATTGAGTGTTGACTCTCCGCGCATGTCCCTTCTGTACAGTTAAAAGCAAATCGTATATACAGTTAAAAACGGAATGAACGTATTTACATCTAGGATAGCACTGGTAGGGTGATGAACCCTAATCCTGCCTGGAACTGGTCAATGGTGTTGACTTGACGGCAAAGGCGTAGCATCCATTGAGGCAATTGCCTCGGTAAAATTAAAGAAAAAAAAATTAATAATGAATAAACACAACCATTAACTGAATATTGAAACAATGACACCAGCAGAAATTGAGAGAGTCTTTGACTGGTAGTGTCGACCTACCCCAAAATGCAACTTTTCAACAGGAAATCCACCGTTGGAGTATGTTCCGTCAAGATCTTAAAAGACAAGCCATCATCCCTATTCGTTGCTTTCATTTTGGTTGACTCGGATTATTACCCGAACATTCGCGAAATCTTCCACATTCTACTAACCATGCCAATGGGATCCGTACCATGTGAACGATCTTTTTCTGCTTTGAGGTATCTAAAGCAATGGATCAGAACGGCAATCGTCGAGAACAGACTAAACGGACCACAGGGGCTTGTTACGATTCCCCCCCCCCCCTAGTACTCTAAAAACCACCAAAAAAATCGTAACAAGTCCCTGTGAACGGACTAGCATTATTGCACATTCACAGAGACGTAAATGTTGACAGGGTCAAAATACTAGACAAATTCGATACGAGTAATAGAAGAATTGGCTCTCTGCACTTGTAAATTACTTTGCTGACATTCATAGTGTTATGTACAGACATAAACATTTGATTAAAAGTTTGATTAGTGTATTTGTTGGATCTTTGCTCGTTAGTGTGACATTTGAAGCGTAATATTTTTGGGACTGATTTTGATTTTTGGTGTCTTAACGCCACTTTCAGCAATATTTCAGCTATATCATGGCGATCAGTTTTAGTGGTGGAAGAAGCCAGAGTACCCGGAGAGAACCACCGACCATTTAATTTACAAAGCCGTGAACCCACGCCGTATTGGTGATAGGGCTTGTATGAGTTGTTAGGTAATCCAACTACCTAACTCATAGAGCCACCCGGGCCCCAATATGTTTGTATGTGAAGACAAAGCAAGTAAAAGTTTTGTTTAAAAGTTTGTTTTCTTTTTCCATTAACAGGTTTTGAGATAATGAATACCCGTCTGTACATCCGTCGTAGTTTCTATTCATTCTTCTATCCATTAACACTAACCTTGGTCCGTCGGTCGTCAAGGTAACCGGCTCTCTCCATCAACTATCAATCTGTCTGAATAGGGGTTATGTTTGAGCCATATATCTTATAAACATGATTGAAGATCCTCTGGTGTGTCAATCAACTCATCATGTAGGAGTGTAATGAGCGTAATTCACATTTTACGGGGATGAACGCATAGTTTCATGTCTTCGTATGTCAATAATTTTTAATAAAAAATAAAATAATATATAGAATGATATCCCAAATTTACTCCTAATATCATTACTATTCATTTCGACTTACAGGTCACGAGTTAACCATTCATGAAAAAGTTGTTTGTTGAACTGCTTAATTAACTTTGCATAACATATGCTTTGCGAATTTTAGGGGGGGGGGGGGGGGCACGCCCCGCACGCCCCGTCTAAATCCGCCTCTGGCTAATTACCGTTATATTTTAGCCAAAATGTTACTGACTAACATTCATTGTTTAAAATTATCTAAAAGACTTCTTTTTTAAAGCCAAATAAATCGAATCACGATTTTTCGAAGTCAACCGACACATTTGGTTCGAATTAGTCGAGTGTAATTAAATCTTTTTTGACCGTTACCCCAGGGTGTTAATTCCTCATCAGATGTGTTTTTTAGACAAGTGTTTATCTCGTTTGTCATTGCTATATAAACCAGCTAGGAGGAAAAAACAAATACCAATCATCATATAGACATTTGAAAAGCATTCCACAAACATCAAAATCACGTCTGCTATTTTTGTTTCCTTAATCTTCCATATGTGTAACGGTAAAGCTCCCATACCTAAGGTTATATGAACCGTATTATGTTCATAACCACCTCTGCTAACTGCTTAAGTAGATATCTTCTTTAGCTCTGTTGGTAGAGCGATGGCTTACAGAGGCGGATCAGGGGGGGGGGGGGGGGGGGGGGGTACGCACCCGGCGCGCACCCCCCCCCCTAAAATTGGATAAAATAAGATTTTTTGGCGTAAAATCGTGATTTTTCACACGAAATACCCCAAATATGTCCGCGACACCCTCCGCAATTGGAAAAAATAAGATTTTTTGGCGTAAAATCGTGATTTTTCACACGTAATACCCCAAAAAATTTCGCGCCTCCCTCCGCTCGACGCAATTTTTTTAAGTGCACCCCCCCCCCCTCTAACTTGAAATCCTGGATCCGCCCCTGGCTTAAACAGTACAGTGCGATAGACTCCGGGATCCAATCCTGTCGGGGACATGTTTCGGAGATAAAATATGCTCTACTGCTGCACATTAAAAAAAAACAATGTGATATGGCATCACGGGAAAAAAACTTTCAAGAACGTTTTTCGTATCCATAAGTTCCAAATTGTCCAATCAAAGCGTCGTTTTTATCGGATGTGACGTTCTGATTGGATGTTTTTTCGAGTAAGAGTGCCAAGCTCGTACTCGATAGTTCTATAAATATGTGTACGTGTTCCTTGACTAAAATTATCGCAATTATAGACACATTTTCATTATGGTTATTTTACTAATTAGGCGAACACGGCAGAGTACTTAGGTCAGAAAAAATACAAACGAGACCAGATGACCTGGAAGGGTTACCATACTAGTGCCCTATTCCGTTTATGACTTCCTTCAACCCTCGTCTCCCAAAAAACAAATTAACATATAATGGAGACTTGTCGGCAATCAATTAAGACACTGGATTTCCGTATGGACATGATGACAACCATACAATTTTTAAAGGAAGTTTCAAGTAACTCGGTTTAAGCAATTTACTAGAGGTCTGGAAACCATGACTGATTAATTTGTCAGATACGAATAACCCCCTGTTACAAGAAGGGGCGATAAGTAAAACAGGTTATAATACACAACGTAAAGTGGACAGGCAGGAATATACTTAATAACAAAATGGGAAATTTACTATGGGAAAACTGAAATCATCGTGTTTATTATAAACCATTGAACACAATAGTTTCTCACGGTCAATATCTAGATGTAAGTCTAAATAAAGTTGGATATATCAGCATCAGTAATTTGTAATTACAAATGCAATGCAATATTATGAGAAGATATTAACAATAGTGCGCATGTGTTTCTGTTTCTATTCAAGTTAGCACTATTTCACCTATATTCATGACAAAAACAAATTTAAAGTGAAAAACGTCTGACTAAGACGCGATTATGGATGGTCGTTTTGACTGCCAATGGTTAAAGGGGAGATAATGGATGGCTGAGTTTGTTAAATATTACTCAACAACAGGCCACCATAACCTCTATGTTTTTCTAGTTTAAATATATTTTAATGTTTATGAATATTGACACGAACAAGTTAAAATAAGAAAAATGATGAAATAATAAAGAAATAAAGAAATTTCATTGAAAATAAATATGTATATAGAAAGTTAAAAAAGGAGGGTGATAATTTCGTGCCACGCGCCAGTGCTTAGGATCATTGGGCTAAAATTTCAGAAGATAGGTAAAATCGAACTTGAGTTATCGTGTAAAAACAGAAACAGGTGTAGAATGGACGACACATCCACAAAAAATACTGCATGATCTGTACTACCCAGACGGAACTGTCCATACGAGCATTTGGGCAATACCCTGTACATAGTCCGCTCAACTAAACAACAATGGGCCGACCTGCTATGTGAGGATGTCCAGGTTGTTTTTAAGACCCACTCTACTTCTGGTGGTACCGACAATTGGAATTCGTTAATATCTCTCCACTAGGCCATTTTAAAACTTTCATACCTATACAGTGGAGGTTATTCTCTAATTTTTGATCAACTTTAAAAAAAAAAAAGCACAAAAAAAACTGGAGACCATCTGTAGTTTAAGAGAAAATATTTAAACCACTTTCCTCAGTCATATTTTTTTTATAGGTGCCCTCTTTTTGGAGGACAATGTTGTCAGACACAACTTTAAGCTCATTTTGACTGAAAGCAGTAGTGGCTACATATACTGTAAAGACCTTTTCTTGATTGTTTTAAATAGACTGCAAGTGGGGGTCATATTGGGGGTTATGGTGTTTAACGCCACTTTCAAAAATATTTCAGTTTTATCGTGGCGGTCAGTTTTATTGTTGGAGGAAACCAGAGTAACCGGAGCAAATGTTGTATCGAGTACACCTCTTCTGAGAGGGATTGCATATGTAGTTATAAATCCAACAACCATACGATCAAAACGGCCACCTCTTTATTTAAGAGAATAGGTTTACAAACAATAAACAATGTGGGTAAATGATTGTGTGAACCTATGTAAAAGTTTTGATTGCATAAAGTAAAAGAAGATAATGTATAGGGTAGTAAAATTTTGAATAGCAGCATGCATGCCACCTACGATCACTCCCAATAAACTATTGCTTAAGGGTGTAGGCCTGGGCAACCCCAAAATTTTCCTCCCATAGTTCAATTTTTTTTATATTTGCATCATTGAATATCTATGGCTAAATACATTAGCTGCCAAATTTTCAAGAAATTTCATCGTGCCGTTTTCTCCATAACACATCCTAAATATAGCAATTTTGGCGGTATTCTTGACGCCAGATGGTAATACCGGTACTAGTTTCGGAAGCTTCTAATAGATATACGCATTTATTTCTGGTTGAAAGGGAATATTTTGGCTTTAATATACTTGAAAGTGTTATTGTTGAATAATTATGAAATATCTAGCATCTATGAATATCATGTTTGAAGAAAATCACGTGCAAAACAGTTGAAATTGGAAAAAAGGGGGGATGCCCTGAGATACCACCGTGGTATTAAAAATCTGATTTAAAAAAATCTTGTGGATTAATTTCAATCAAAAAATGTCACAGTAAAGAATATACATATAGACATCATTGCACCAAATTATACAAACTTTTACCGTCGGATATTTAAAATTATGTTTTCCATGGATGGCACCCAAAAAAAATGAAATTGTCGAGGAAAGTTATTACACACTTATCCTTTGCTGTTTCTTTATTTGTAGGATTAAAAAAAAACTAGTTAGCAATAATAAGAATAAGAATAAGATTTGTAATGTCCAATAGAGGGCCCACAAGGGGCAAAGTCATTACAGTGATTCATAAACAATAACATTAAAAAATAAAAAATATAAATATTATACGTTACAATGAACAAAACTGCTCATAAAATATATACTAAATACTTATACTAATAATAGTTATAATAATAATTAAGTGCCGTCGACTATGACATTGTTGGCCACATCAGACATCAATGGTTAATTTACATGTAGTGTAATGGTCAAGTCCTCCCCGTGTCCTATGCACATGGACAAGTACTGTACGGTAGTTGTACAAATGCAGAGGAAACCAAGGGCCGGTGAAAATAGGACTATAACACATTCGCACACATAATATACATGTGAAATAACTACATTTTCGAAATTAAATGCATATACTGTATAAATACTTAAAGCATGAGAGAATAAATATATCACTCATATCAATATTTGTTTGTCTGTCTATTTATATTAAATAAAGGGAAGAAAAATTCCTCCCTTTGTCCAAAGCACATGAACAATGCCATAGTTATTCAAATGCAGGGAACACCAAGGGTCGATGCTAAAAGGACTTATTAAATAATTAAATATGTGAATCTATTACAATTCAAGACTTAGAGTAAGACACATGTATATGTACTATATAAATAAAAACAAAAACATAAATATAAATGAGTAAGTCCTCCTCGTGTCCCAAGCACTCGAGCACAATAGTTATTCAAATGCAGGGGACACCAAGCAGGGGCGGATCCAGGATTTCAAGTTAGGGGGGTGCACTTAAAAAAATTGCGGCGAGCGGAGGGAGGTATTTCGTGTGAAAAATCACGATTTTACGCCAAAAAATCATATTTTTTCCAATTGCCGAGGGAGGCGCTAAAATGTTGGGGTATTTCGTGTGAAAAATCACGATTTTACGCCAAAAAATAATATTTTCTTCCAATTTAAGGGGGGGGGGGCGCGCCGGGTGCGCCCCTCCCTGAATCCGCCCCTGCCAAGGGTCGATGCTAAAAGGACTTATTAATAAGCTAAATATAAAAAGCTTTTGAATTCTTATATTTGACATAGTGGATGTCCAAATTACCAATTTACTGCATTTGTCTTTTTTATTTTCTGGTTGGTTGGGGAGGGGGAGGTGTGGTTTGAGGGTGACTCTACTTGATTAATTAATTCCAAAAAAAGGATCAGATATTACCAATTTTTTCCCCAAGCACAACTTTCCATTTTTTTTACTACCATAAAATTAATTTACACCTTGGTATATATATCAATCTTTGAACAGTTTTTTTTCTCTGTTGCCTGAAATATGAATTTTTCTCAAACTGTCAGCAATAATATTATAGGAATATATGTTATTTTGAGGGAATTTATACATATAAGAATTTGACATTTCACCTGCAAACTGAAAAAGATATAAAATTTGGGCATTTTGTAAAACTTGGAGTGGAGTCTGGGGTCTTTTTTGGAGTGGAGTTTGGAGTCATTTTTGGAGTCGATTTTGGAGTCATTTTTGGAGTCGATTTTGGAGTCATTTTTGGAGTCGATTTTAAATTCAATATTGCCCTTATTATATATATAACAATACAAAACAGACACAAAAAAAGGAGTAATGAATCAAAAATAGTTGGAGGTCGTCTCTCCTCAGTTCTACCATAGATGATCCATCTATGGTTCTAATGAACAAATAATGAATATATTGTTGTTATTTAGATTTGGAAGGCGTCTTACCTATATAGGTAATTGCGCCTTGTACCTATATCCTAATACTGCTGCAAGTTAAAAATGGCTATCGGTGCAAAGATTAAGATCCCTTACAGATAAAGGGGTCTGACAGGTCCGATAATCATGCAACTAGGGGTAGGAATTTCAAAGAGGGGGTACAAATATCTTGGCAAAGGTTTAAATACATTAAAGGTAAAAGGGATTGGAATTTCATAGAGGAAGTACAAATATTGCCGCTAGTGATTTAATTCAGATATTGGGGAGAACATAATTCCATAGAGCCCAGGTGCAAATATAGCCGCAATTATTTAATAACTTAACAGATAAAGGTTTATAGAGGGGGGGAGGGTACAACTATCATGGCAAAGTTTTAATATCTTTTTGATTAAGGGGAGGTTGGAATTTTATAGAGAGAGACTCTAATATCACAGTAATTAAGGTTTAAATACCTTACAGATGAAGAAGAGGTAGGAATTCCATACAGGAGTTAACGAATATTGCGGAAAGAGTTTTAAAATATCTTACAGATAAGAGGGAGTGTAGATTTTTATACAAGGGGGAGAGGGGTACAAGTATCTTTGCAAAGGTTCAATTACCTTACAGTGAAAAGAGAGGTATGAATTTCATAGAGGTGGGCACAAATACAGCAGCAAAGGTCTTTTTTTCAACCTCAAAAGATGCAGTGTGATAAATACAAATGTGTGTCTATATTTTAACTTAGAGGCTCTCGGGAGCCTGAATTGCTCACCTGGCATTAAAAATGCAAACGTGGTTAAATATGCACAAGAAGAGTTTGAAGATACCAAAGGGAGGTAATCAGAAACCGTATATTGAAGAAGACCAGACAACACAATGGCCAAAAGAAAAAGTACAAAAGGACAAATAACGATCGACAAAACATACATATAAAACTAAAGATCGAGTAACACGAACCCCACTTAAAACCGGAGGTGAACTCAGGTGCTCTGGAAGGATAGGCAGTTCCTGCTCCACTAGTGGCACCCGTCGTGTTAATCTAGCTACAAACCCGGTAATAAGTCGTGAATGAGGAAAGGACCGGAAAATTTTCGAAGTGATGACTTCAATTTTACCAAAAGGAACCCTTGGTTCAGTAGCTTCCTTGTTAACAGCAACCCTCTAGGGTATAATGCCATAGTCCCATTCAATAGCTGTTCTCTGCTTCTTCTTCCTTTGTTTTTTTTTTTTATTTATTTATTTATTTTTTTATTTTTAGTTGTATATGTATTTGTTTGGGTATGATTTTAATAATTTGAAGTAGAGGCAAGCCGAATATTTCTTTTTCATTGAAATTTTGACTTCAGTTCTAACCATTCAATCATCTATTTCTCAGTTTGAATTTCTTTTTGAACAGTTATCTACCATCAAATTATTTCAATGTTTCCATATTCAGATGGTCGTTGTGCCATTTTTACGAAATAATCAGTCTGCTGTTATGTTTTTTCAGCGGTTTATATTTCCCGCCAAAACATTATGGGAAAAATATTCGGAGCGCATCTGGGTTTTTCATTGCAGGTAATCCATTCGTAAAAATCCCAGGGTTCCCGTTCTTGCACTTCCGTCTCAAATGATGTAGTTTGATCTAGAAACGAAGCTGCCTCGCTATTCTCGGCGAGATTTCTTGGAAAAGATCGACGTACAGACTGAAATTCGAACATGGGCAATTAGGTAAGTGTCTTAGAAACAGTTTGATACGACAGTGCCATATGTAGACAAGGTAAAAAGTGTAAAAAACACTGGGGTTTCCCAACCAAGGTGAGCGATATGGCGCGAAATATGAAAATGGAGTTGCATACCGTATCAGTCGAATAAATGTGGACACAGAATACATGTATTACTCATGATGTATGACGTCTACTGATATTGTCAAATGAAGAAAAAACGAATGATTATGAAAATTTTGAAAAAGGAAGAATTTATATGAAAATTTTGAAAAAGGGGGGGGGGGGGTAGTAGAGAAAAGGGGGGAGGAGGAAACGAAATCCATGCCCCATGCGCCTGTGTGTTCTCAAGGAATAACAATAACAATAACTGCAGTTCTTGATCGGAGACTTTTGTCTTAGTTTTAAGACTGAGCTTGGTTTCTCGCTTGACCAGTTCAGTAGAAAAGTGTTATGTAAAATGATGAAAGAGCGAGCTATTTTAATTGAGTCATGTGTCAATGATCAGGAACTCGCTTAATATTGTGTTTCTTTTATCTTATATGTCATTCTTATATTTTACTTATAATTAAGTGTAATTAAAATAATGTGTTACATTGTATATAATGTTGTTTCAATGAAGAATGACACATTTTTTTCTGTGATCATATATTATGACTTTTATCACAATGACTTTGATATGTTTTGTGTTCTTTGATGAAAATGTTCGTGTATGATTTATGCTAATTTTAATATAGTTGTTCATTTATGATTATTAGACGCAAACATTTGTACCCAGCTGATGTTTTCCCCGTGGTAAAGGGGTAGTTTCTGAATAAAAAAAGAAATATATATATAATAAGAAATAGATAGATGCATCGAATTCGAAGGGACGCTCAATTTTCACCCGAGAGTACTCGAATATCCAAGTTTTTCATTCATCCGGGATATTACGAACGGGTTCCAATCCGTACCTGACGTTATCTAAGAAACGACTTGCTCGGGATAATTTGGCTCCGCTATAGTCGTATTATTTTGCTTTATCTAGATAAGTTACATTTGAGAAAAATCATCCACTTTATTACAACATTTTTCAGTTCAAATCTCATAAAATATTTCTTTGATTGTACTGTACAAGTCAAATACGCAATTCACCCTTTGTGAAGTACGCGTTTCTGGAATAACCTTCATCAAGTACGCTCACAAAGTCGAAATGTTGGAAAGCCAAATAATCTAAATATTTTAGAGAGCAAGAAAACCAAACGGCCTACAAATGACAGCAAAAATCGTCTAAGGCCATATATGCCTGAGGGAAGAGAATCTTAGTTTTAATTTTTAATAATTACATGATTTAAGAAATGTAAATTTCAATAACAAATACATATAATAAACCATGACAGTGCCGATACATGTTCTAATCATGAATATAATTTAAATACTGTTCACTCTACATTTAACCAAAAACATTAATTATATAATTATTTTGTAGTGATAAGTAGACGTAGATCTATTCGAAAGGAAAACAGATCAAATTTGAACATCAAATCTGATGACCACATTCATTCCGATGATGACCAGATTCACGATACGTTGATTATGAAATCAAAGATACACTAAAACATTCTTTACTATCACCTGAAAAGGGTTCCATTGAAAGCACTTTGTAAATATTTAGTAAGGTGTAAGTTTTGTTTTCATGGTTTCTTTTATATTTCGTTGACCCAAACATCTGACCTTTGCTGGATATCAGTGTCACACATGACCACGTATATGTTCAACTTGTCGTAATCACAATCATAACCTTTCCTCATTCATGACTTATCATTGGGTTGTAAAAAGTAACGGACGAGTGCCACATGTGGTGTAGGAACTGCTTAGTCATCCGGAGTACCTGACTCCCTCCTTAGTTTTTAGTGGAGTTCGTGTTACTCCATCTTTAGTTTTCTATGTAATGTTTTGTAGTTGATCAGTAGTCAAGGCCATCTGTATAGATCCAATTTCCCGCGCTTTTTAATAGGGGTCATCCCTGGGGTATGCATAATTATGCATGAGGGGGATAAGGGTATGCACAAATGGACATATGGATTATGCACCCTGATTGCAATTTGAGGGCCATCAGTACAAAGTCTCGACAGGTGCAGCTAATTAGCAAATCGATTTAATTGCGCAGCTACATGTAATATAGTATTATGAAATATTGTAGTGGATTTGTAGAGTGTACATCTGGTCATCCATAAGATTTAAGTGTAGTCTGTATGCATATTAAGTGCATCTCTGCATTCGACAATTACTGAATGCCGTCCCGGGGGCTACGTAACCTCTTTTTGATTGTGTTATGTAACATATTTTGTCATGCATGTGTTTACTTTTATAATTATATTTCCTATATTTATTAAAAAGTCGTCTGCTCTAAACAACAGATGTCAACACTGCAACGAAGAGTACTGAAATCACTGTAACGGCCATTAACTTGATTTATTGTCAAATTGATACACGTGGTTTAAGTGTAATGACCTTTACAAAATATTGTGTTTGGTTTGTATTTAATCTGAATGTGAGTCCGAATTAATAGTTTCTAAATAAAGTTTTAATTATGTTCGTTGTTGGTAATTGTAATGACGAAATAAGTACGAGCATACCTGTTGATGGGTTATGATACATATGAACATGTTTGAGAATGATTTGATTTTGAATGAATGTGTAAATATGACAGAAATGTTTATTTGTGAAAAGATATTAACAACTTCCGGTAATAAATGTTGATGTAATGGTGGCATAATGGTTCATTTTATGTGTATTTGTCTGGTTCTACATATCTTTATTTCAACATGCTTATTTTACTAGTAATAATTATTTATTGATGAATTTAAAAAAATAGAAGTATTGTTTTATTTTTTTATTTTATGAACCTTTGACACAATCATGATAATACATTATAAAGAAAATACAAAAAGCACTAAGTTTCAATAAAGTCATTGAACACTACATTAATATCACATTTAACAGTCTATATATGGTTTATGACAAACCAGCCTTACGGAAACCAAGCTGTATCAGGTCTTTGCGGGTTTCCATCTTACTGTTGATAGAGATGATCCACTTGGCGTGAACAGGTTTC
This sequence comes from Bathymodiolus septemdierum, assembly GCA_963383655.1. Classification (NCBI taxonomy): domain Eukaryota; kingdom Metazoa; phylum Mollusca; class Bivalvia; order Mytilida; family Modiolidae; genus Bathymodiolus; species Bathymodiolus septemdierum. Next base: position 47,207,244 of record OY726523.1, on the reverse strand, counting down.
AGAACGGATGTCTTCAGGGCAACAACAACGTTGTCATCATCTGGCAGCATTAAGGAGAAAGAATGGGAATCAGGATAATGTGCCCGAGTGGGGCGACATGTCTATCTGCAGACTGTTGCTTCAGTGATCTAACACTATAAAAAAAATCAAACTAAGCGTGTTAGTCTAGTACAAAGCCGACCTCATTATCATCTCATTGAACATTAACTTGTTCTCACCATGATATAGCTGGAAAATTGCTGAGTTGGCGCTAATCTACAACCACCCACTCACTTGATTATAATAGGATAAATAAACGTTAGAGAAGCCCGAAAGGACCAAGAATGGACAATCCACATACTAGCTGCAATAATGTAGCTCCTGTGACAAACTTGTGTCTCGGCAGAGCTACAACGCGGTCCCATTCGTCACAATGGAGCAAAACAAAAAGTTGCAGTTGAAGCATAAAAAACTCACTATTTACGCTTCAAACAGTTCATTATAACTATTACTGATGATGTTAAATCGGTTTGGCTGAGAAATATATGCTTTTGAAAGGTAGCAACAACCTTGTTAAAATTTATCGATCGTTTGCCATAGCCGGAAACTACAGAAGGTGGAGCTTTTCTAAATATGGTATTTCTTACTACACGTTCACAATGTAAACATGTAAACATTCACGCCTCAAATCGCCAAATATGGTATCGACATCCAAATAGTGAGGCCGGAAATGACGAAATTCAAAATGTTCAGATAGAAAGCAAACATGGATTTTTATTTTGTGGGAAGTACATTCTAAAATAATGGTAGGTGATAAAAACTTGTTATAATAATGGACAAAAGGAAAGGTTATGTCTTATTATTGATAAATGCTGGCGTCAGAAACTCGTAACGGAACTAAGAACGTAAAGACACACAACAGGAAACATATACAACTAAACATATGAGCAATATTGACCCAACCACAAAACCAGAGGTGAAGTCACTTTTCATAAGACACTCGCGGTAAAAGTCTTCGCAGTGATAGAGGAAAGAAAACATCTACGTAAAAAGTAAAAGACCCATTGCCATTTGAGATATGGATATGTCTTAGCGGTCAACTCGATTGTGATGACGACCGTATAATATTTGTAGCGACGACATTAATCTAGGAGCAACCTTGTTTGAGTAGCTTTTGCGTCAGCAGCTGGGCTCTGTCCAGAAAATCACTGTATTTGGTACAAACTCTAGAATAACGTATGAGTTGTGAAATGTAATCTCCATACGCTGCTGATGCTGGAATATTGCTAAGTTGTGTTAACATGACTCCAGTTTCAGAATTCATTTCATAGATATACTTATATTTGGGGTGGGGGGTGTCATCATAACAGCAATATTTCAACATTAGACTATCTTTAATTGTAAAACATTTTCCTTTTTAGTATCAAAAGAGTTCAATAAATGATATATATATATATATATTTATCCTGCTATGACAGCATTTACCTACCAATATAGCCTGCCCAATATTTTTTTTTGATATTGGGCAGTTATAAATAGAACATACAAATGTAAAACGGGACACATCGGGGGATATTGTTTTCAAATGCATACACAAAATTATTTCAAATACGTTTATCATCGTCCAGTAAACGTTTAATTACGATTTAAAATTGCAGGATAAATACAACACATGTGCACTGTCGAAGCATATAGGTAAATATGTGTATTCGGCGCGAAACTCGGGAAAAGGCTCGGCTAAGCCTCGCCTTTTCCCCGGTTTCTAAGCCTCGCCTTTTCCCCGGTTTCTAAGCCTCATACACATATTACCTATATGCTTCGACAGTGCACAAGTATTGTATATATATCATTTATTGTGCTCTTTTGATATATATAATAGAAGTCTAATCTTTACACACTCAGTTTAATTTTGAAAGACATTGAAGAAGGTCATTTGTTGATAGAAATTTTGTCAATATATTTTTTGTAACATCTCTATCGGTATCGTTGCACAATCTTCTAGACTTTTTTATATATATTGTATGGTTGTCACTTGTTTCTAGACGTTTGTATAATATACTTTATTTCCTCTGACTGTATAATGAATTCTTCATTATCCTATACAATATATTAAAATATGCTGAGCTAAATTATAATATTAAGTATATATGTACCATCTACACACGCTTATGCACATGTCTTACGTCTATCCCTAGATTTGCCTTACGAGAAAAGGTAACACTACGATTATTGAAGCTCCTTTTTTAGAGAGTGGATGTGGTCGAGTGGTCTATGGCGGTGGACGTAAGGCTATGCGAATGTTGCTGCAGTGTATCAATGACGTGGGTTCAAATCCCGTCGAGGGAAGAACAAAAATTTGACAGCTCTAAAATCTAATCCTTACACTGTTTGGTTTAATTTTCAGACGTATATATATAATATATATATATATTTTCCTGGTACCATTTAGAACAATCTCTATTATATGAATGAATTCATAATTAATCGATTGTTAATTTCCTGTTTGTTTTGCCAATTTCCTCTCCATATTTACTTACAATTGATTCATTTCAATCAATGTGTCATTTTCATATCAATTCCAGTTTTTCTGGTTGTAAATTAAAGGACTAAGGTATGTAAACATTTATTTTTAAAACTATACACTATGAATTAACAGAACTTCATTGACGGTGTTGTGCTTAGCATGCTCGCCTCGTGTGTTGTCAGATCAAATCAAAGGCAGGGTTAAGGGTTAAGGTTATGGTGTTTAATGCTACTTTCAACAATATTTGAGCTATATCATGGAGCTCACTTTTATTGGTGGAGGTAAGCGGAGTGCACAGAGAAAACCACCGACCTGTCGCAGGTCACTGACAAACTTTATCACATAATGTTGTATCGATTACATATCGCCTGAGCGGAATTCGAGTTGACAACTTCAGTGGTGATAGTCACTCATTACATAGGTAGTTATAAATCCAACTATCATACGATCACGACGGCCCCTAATTCAAAGGCAGTAAAATTGGTATTTTTTGTTTTTCCTCTTAGCACACGTAATTTCAGAGTACGAACGAAAACTGGTTAGCTCGAAGTTACGATAATGTGTCCCAGTGGAGCAATTTATCTACCCGCAGACTGCTGTTACAGTGCAATTAGCATGTTATTCTAGTACAAAGTTGACATTCTCATAATCTCTTCGAAATATAAATTATTGTCGCCATGATTTGTTCACTTGATGGTAAGCAATAATCACTTATTAAAAACAAAACAGGCATTTTGTACCAACGAATGCGTTTTTATTAGATGCATATTCGACAAACAATGTCTTGTGGAATAATTTTAGTCTCAAATTAAAAAAAACCTCATTCAAAATGGAGACCGTCTAGTGGAATTAATGCTGAGTGTTCTCGTATCGTATGTGAAGGATGGAGGTGTCGAACCATGGCTAAAACCAAATATCATAATTTGTATTTTCTGTTCAAAATTACGAAATTTATACACGGACATTCCAGACAAGTTTCTCTTTTATTTACGGTTCTGTTATTGTTTTTTGCTGCATGTCTGTATGTCTGTGCGTGCGTGTATGTGTATATAAACCTAATAACAATAGCTGTGATATCTATTGACTAAACATGCAACTTCATTCTAATATTTGACTTATTCTATTTGAAGATTTAATATTTCCTTAATATATTTTAGAACAATGGTTTCTCAGCTTGGAACGTTGCTGATCGTATTTGGGTTTTGGAAATATGGTAAGGAATATTGTTCTATATACTATAAGGAAGTCTTTGATTGGCGGTTTCCCAATTGTACATTCCGAACATGATATAATAATTTTCAACTTTTTGTTCGCATTTTGCACCTTTGTAAAATGTAAGAATGAATTAATAATTCATTTTCTCCTTGTTTTTGTTTTGGTCTACTTATAATAATTGATAGAGTACGATCACTATTATTATTATTGACCTGATTATATTCTTGATTAAATAAACTATAGAGAATACCAATATGGACAATCCAGAGACACTGACAACATAGGGTACACAACACGAAGAAAAAACAAAACAAAAACATAACACAATATGTGTTGGACACCACTATACGCAAGCAAACACAAATAACGTAAATAAGACATGAACCCTCCTACACTAAACTGGAGGTAAAGACGAACTGAACAAGTATTTGCGTTCAATTTGTGTGTCAATATTGTTTTTTCCTCGGGTAGTAATGATACTTTCTATGACAAAAAAATATAAATGCGTTGTTAATTTGACCGAACTGAGAACAACATTTGTTCTCGTAATACTTACCCCTGAGTATTCCGACACCCCGTCAAATCCGACATAATTGTTTGGTTCAGCGTAATGTCTGATTAGACAGGTTTCACTGTATAAACCAAATGTCCGTTGTGAAATAGCAAGCGTCAGTTCTGACAAAAACAACCCCATAGACACACATTGGATTTGATTATTTCGTGCACGTTGTTAAATCAGCTTTCTTCAAACTCGGTTGATTACAAACGGTTATATCGAGTACACCTTACCACATCAGAAAAGGGGGAACCAGAATTTGTGTAGTCGAAATTTGTAATCGTAATCAACTGTAATGGATTACACTACGGGGGTAAACACAATAGTATTGATAGTCACTGATTAAAATCAAAAGGAGGAAATACAAGACACGACGACATAAATCTGATTAAAATCTATTATCTCATTTTCACTCCCCCTTAACTGATATGTCGCGGCGTAAGAGATCTGGAGAAAGCAACAATACGAGTCACATGCGAGTGACCCTATATCATGTCATGAATATTTATTGATATGATACATACATGTAATGACATTTATCGACCACTCGTATTACTCACAACAGTTTACTTTTAAATCATATAACATTTTCATTGGACGCTAACACAGGAGGCCCCGAGTGGCTCAATGAATTAGGTAATTGGATTACCTAACAACGCATTCAAGCCTATTGCCAATACGGAGTGGGTTCGCGCCCGGCTTTGCAAATTACAAAAAGGGTGCACTCTACTCGCAGCCGCAAGTGATAAAGTTTACCAGTTGCTTGCCAATGGTCGGTGGTTCTCTTCGGGTATTCCGGCTTCTTCCTCCACTAACACTGGTCGCCATGATATAGCTGAAATATTGCTGAAAGTGGCGTTAAGACACCAAAATCAATCAAGCTAGCACATGTTAACCCTACTGTGATCTTCTATGTGGTTTCTTCAGATCTCTCACGACGTGACATACCAGTAAACAGTAAAGGAGAATAAGCGAGAGATGTGATTTTAAACAGATTGAGACGATATGCATATATTATTTATATTTTAATAGGGTTTGTTTCTGGTTATATTGAAATGTACTTTAAACCAAATACCACAGCAGAAGTTGTCTGCCCTTACAAGGGAAATCAAACAGCACCCATAACCTGGAGAAATTCAAATACATTTTTTGTTGTTCGAGACACGGTTGGTGACGGAGAAGGGAAATTTAGGATTTCTAGTCATTATGGAGCTGACAAATCAATTCTGCAGATAGTTAACTTCAGTGTTCGTGATGAAGGCATGTATATATGTTCAGGTACCCATGATAACCAACTAGTTGAAGAGTTTTTCAACATACATATGTGTGGTAAGTAAAACATGCTTAAGCTTTAAATTTTACTAATATAGTAGATTTTTTTTTTATTGTAGACTTTTCCGAAATAGGTAACTCCTAGCTCTTCCGGGGCACCTGAGTTCATCCCGGTGTTTAGTATCTTCAAACTCTTCTTAATTTAAGACATCTTTTGACCAAAACATGTATGGCAGAATAAACTGTAATTTTGAATTTATATACCTATTGAATAGTGTACTAGTTTATTAAAGAAGATATATAAATGAAAAAAATACCACATTATCAGACAGTTCCAACAACTTTTATTAATCGAAAAAAAACTTTTATTTTATATGGAAATTACAAGGTATCCATTAACAGTGAGTTGTTGTTGGGGTATTTGATTTTCGAGTAACAAATCACCTCCTTTAAAATACCGGCCATTTGGTGTTTTTATAATAATTTTTTTTTAAATATATATAGGAAATTTGTGTCTTTTCCTAATGATGCAAAGATAATTTGATCATGTTTTAAAGCAAGCTTGACAGACAAGCTAGCATGTTGTTCAGTGGTAGTATTTACCTCTCGTCAACAATTAAATGATATCATGTCATTTCGATGTTAGAAAAGTTGGAAGATATCAAAGGGGTAATCAGAAGCCGTAATCGAAGAAGGAAAGAAAACAAAATGACCAAAAGAAAAACAACAAAAGAACAAACAACGCACCACACAGAAAACTAAAAATCGAGCAACAAGAAGCCCACTAAAAACGGAGTGAACTCTCCACATGTGGCACCCCTCGTGGTACTCTTGTTACAAATCGGGCGATAAGTCAATGTGCTAAATAGCTTACCATTTGTTCGATATCATATTACAACAAAACGATTATACAAAAAAGTATACATCGAAAGAACATGAAAAGTAAAAGATCAGATCACTTTAGAGTAAATCAAGTTGAACCCAGTAACGTTCAGCTTTATATGATTGCTTGTTTATTTCATGGTGTTTAACGCCACTTTCAACCATATTTCAATATTTCAATTATATATCATGACGGTCAGTTTTAATGGTGGTGGAAACCGGAGTATACGGAGAAAACCACCGACCTGTCGCATGTCACTGACAAACTTTATCACATAATGTTGTACACCTCGCCCTGGCCTAAGTTGTGTTTTTTTTTGTTTTGTGTCCGCGTGCGGGTAGGTTTTAAGACAGATTTGGTGAAAAACAAACGCAAGTTATTTTTTTCTATTCGGTCTAACAATCCGGAATTTCTGGTTTTCCCTATCTTGGTTTTGTATTTTCGTCTAGTATATCGATAGAGCGCTTTAAATAATGGGTGCACTATATATTTGAAGCGTCTTAGTGACTTAGATTTCGATGTTTTGATACATCTGGATACATCCGAACCATCATGGAATGGAAGGAAAGTTTCAGTGGTTTGTTCGAGTTTGACCTGTATTAAAGATGGCTAGTAACTTTTTGCCGGCGAGGGAAATTGTCTGTGTTTCATTACACAAAGATAAACGTACTATTTTAATCTTAGCTCCGTATGCATTTGAACTTGCCGGAAATGAAACATTTTCACTTTTGGAAAGTTTGTACATCGCAAGTGTGAAATTCTGAGGGGGGCCCGGTAGTTATATTTAAATGTGGCAGTCGAAAAGAGGAAGATTTAGGGGAGTGTAGCGATATAATTGGGTCAGCGGAAGGATCACAAATAAGCGAAAAATATTGAGTATGGAGCAAAAGGCCCTATACATAGCTGGCTAAAATCGTTCCTAACCAAAAGAAAAATGCGAGTAGCTAGTAGTACTCGAAGGGGAAAAATCTAGCAAAGTCACTGCGGATTCTGGAGTCTGGGGACTGAGCCACAGTATTGGGACCAATATTATTTTTATGTCACATAAATGACCTACCGGATGCCGTCAAATCACAAGTCCGTCTGTTTGCAGATGACTGCATATATCGCCTTAGTAAGATCCATAATGGACTATGGAGGTATAATTTGGGCCCAATATCTCAAAGCAGACGTTGATAGGTTAGAGCGCATACATCAAGCAGCCAGGTTCATCACAGGTGACTACAAAACAAGAGAATCAGGCTGCGTAACCAAAATGCTCATAGATCTAGAATTACCAACACTAGAGAAAAGAAGAACAGCCCAACATCTAACATTTATGTTCAAAGTGGTTGAGGGCCTGATACCGGCAATTTCTCCCTCTGATTTTGTATCCAAAACTAGACCAAGAAGATTAATAAAACCAGACAATAATCGAACTTTATATCACAAAACATAGTAGAAAATAGTGTCATCAATAACTCTAAGGGTCTAGTATACCAAAGGGCGAACACTGAACCATTTAAAAACTCTTTCTTCATAAAGACATTATTAGACTGGAACCATCTCGACGATAACACAGTAAACCAGTCCAGTTTGGAGAGATTCAAAACTGCTCTCCAACATTCTTACTAAGTCGCATAGCGCACCCCACTCCGTCAAAGTAAAATCCAGAAGTGGATCCATCGGCGTACTTTATACAGACAGATACAGAGGCGAAGTGGAGAAGGGGAAAGGGCATATATTTACCTTGAAGTATGGAAGAGGAGGGGGCATACATATTTTGAATAAGAAAAGGTTCTGTGGGTGATAGGCACTGCTTGTATAGGTAGTTATGAATCCAACTACCATACGATCATGGCCACGACGGCCCTTTAAGCTTTATGTGAAGAGTTTGTACAATCAAGCGAAGCATAAGAATATCCATGTAGCATTTTTATTGCTATCATTTGGTGGATACCTCTGTTGGTGGACTTTTAGTTTTCGAGGTTGTCTTATAAATGTACAATTGGATTGGAAACAAGTTATATCATCTTAGTACATCCTCTCCATACAATAATGTTATACACATAAATATGAAAATGACAGCAAGTTACATATATAATAAATGTATACATACAGAAGAGGGAAGGGGGTTGAGTGTAAATGTATGATATCATCCTGAATACAGAGTATAATTTCATATCTGACACCCAAATCTATTGGCATGATGTATACATTTTTGTACATTTCTAAACACTATTAAATTGTTTTCGTCTGTTAAGTTATCAGAGCCAAATAATAAGGTTTCAATTGAGATAGGAACTGCCTACCCTTCCGGAGCACCTGAGTTCACCCCCCGGTGTTTACATCTTCGCTAGCCAAGGGTTACGATCCGCTCCTCTCCATCCTTGTAATTACCGCGTATCGCCCTCTAGTGGATTTATGAAATTCAGCCCATTTGCATTACATCATTATCAACCAATGAGAACGGTTGTACTATTACCTGTTCGAAGGGAGAAAATATTAATTGGGCAAATACTGTAAAAGTTTCTGTAAATATCGTTCTTCTGTGTTTGGGGGGCAAAGATTCATGACAAAGTCTACAGTTTTCTCCACATGTCGCCATTGTTTACATTTTTCTTTCTCTACATGTGATCGCTGCGTGATATTTTGTTAGACGCATTTTGATTGGACACAGCCACCCACTGCTGCATCGAATAGAAAACAATATCGTGAGGACCCGATATTCCAACTTAATCTGCCAAGGGTGGAGAGGAGAGGAGCAGATCGTAACTCTTGGCTAGCGAAGATGCGGTTTTTAGTGGGGTTCGTGTTACTCGATCTTTAGTTTAATATGTATGTTTTGTAGATCGTTGTTTGTCCTTTTGTACTTTTTCTTTTGGCCATTATGTTCGTCTGTTCTTCTTCGATAGAGGCCCGGGTGGCTCAATGAGCTAGGTCGTTGGATCTAACAGCTAATACTGTTTATCAGTTGCTTGCCCAGGGTCGGTGGTTCTCTCCGGATACTGCGGCTTCCTCCACCACTAAAACTGGTCACCATGATATAGCTGAAATACTGCTGAAAATGGCGTTTAAACACCAAAAATCAAATAAAATCTTCTTCGATATTTGGATTCTAATTGCCCATTTGGTTTCTTCAAACGCTTCTTTTAAATTATTGGGATATCCAATCTTTTGATCACGAGCCTGCCTGATGAGTCAGTGTTGTTCTGTGTGCATTAAGTTAGATATCAATGTTAATATTATATTGACTTTGGTTGATATTGAATCTGCATTCAGTTTGTACTTTTGACTTCATTTTAATGTTTTAGCTATTTCTTTTAATATACCCTTCCCCCAACGAAGTTGTAAGGGGGTATTCTGGTTTCACCATGTCCGTCTGTCCGTCCGTCCGTTTGTAGAAAAATCCTATGTCGTACTATAACTTGAGTTGTGTTTCTTAGAATCTTTTAAAATTTTATCAGCTGTTTACTGGTGAAGAGAGGAGGATCCATTTCATTTTGACCATTTTCACTTTTGCCGTTCCAGAGTTATTGCACTTGATATGACGGAAAATAGGATTTTTACCCTATGTCGTATGATAACTTGAGTAGTGTTTCTCAGAATGTTTTGAAATTTTATCAGCAGCTTACCGGTCAAGAGAGGAGGGTCCCTTTCATTTTTGGTCGGAACAATCCGTAATGTTTTGGCTATGGAAATAGGTTGGACAGATGTGGGGAGCGGGGGTATATCTTAGTGAGCTGTGCTCACAGTAATACTAGTATTACATTTGTTTAATTCACAGATGTTCCCATCTGTGTTCTTATGTTTTTAATAAATACATAGATATCTAATTTACTGCGCAATGCGCGTTTCTGAGAGAACCTTCATCAGACACGTTCAAAATCGAAAGATTGGAAAGCCAAATAATTTTAAGATCTTTGGGAACATGAAAAGAAAAGGGCCTAATCAGGAAACCAAGGTCAGCTTTGAGTGGGAAATCAGTTTTGGTTTGATAATAATTATATTATTTAGGAACTGTATTTTCAAACACCATAATCTCCTATTGAGCAACCAAGTCGCTGATGTAATGGTTAGTGTGTTCGCCTCTAGTGTGGTAGATCGTGGGTTCAAGCCCTGATCGGGTCAAACTAAAGACTACAAAATTGGTATTTGTTGCTTCTCCACTAAGCACGCAGCATTAAGGAGTAAAAGTAAAGACGGGTTGGCTCGGAGTCATGATAATGTGTCTGAATGGACCGACATGTCTACCCACAGACTGTTGTTTCAGTGACCTAGCACTATACAAATCAAACTCAGCGTGTTGGTCTAGAACAAAACGGGCATCATCATCATTTCATTGAATGTAAGTTGTTCTCGCCATGATGTAGCTGAAAAATTGCTCATTTGGTGTTAAGCAATAATTACTCACTCACTCCTATTGAGCAAAAGCCACCATTTTGTCGCAAACTAGCATGTTGATATTGCAGATGTACCCCTGGAAATGAATCTGTTCAGTGAAACTGACAACAACGCATTGGATGAACATCTGAGGAAAGTTTTGTGTACTGTTGACGATACTGATATAGCTACTACGTATACACAAGTACACAGAAGTACAAATGAAGAATCAACAAACATCCGGGGAATTATTCAAAATGTCACGTGTTCCGTTTTGAATATGGATCAGTGCTCCACACCAAATATTGCACTTCAATTAAATCTGACATGTAAGTAATGACATTTTAATTTCAACTTTCTTATTCAAGATAATAAAAAATAATCTTATTGTAAAATATTTCAAGCATCAAACAGCGACATTTCAGCGTTGAAATAACGTGAATCTAATTAAAATTAGATTTTATATTGCCCCCTCCTTTTTCGAATATGTCTAACGAAATCGACATATATAAAAAGGAGGGTAATTTTAATTATATTGAAATAATATAGAAAATTAACGTTGGACGTAGTATCAACGAATATCAACATGCCATTTTGTTCTTTATGTGTTTTTTTTTTAGCAAAAACAATTTATAGAATAATAATAAATTCGAGATTCGTAACAGTAGCAATACAACAAATTGTATTACTCTGATACTGTTAATATTATTTCTATCAACTTTATTCTTTATGAAATGGTATATTTTCAGGGAGGAAAAAAGAAGATCCCAATAACATCGTTTCAGGAAGTGAAAAAGAACAACTCACTAACAACTCATTCCACAACATAGCTTACGGAAACTGTAGTTATCCCGTATCATGTGATTGCGGATCATTTATTTCCACAAACACTGCAAAACATATGTACGAAGGTTTCTTTAAAAAATGGAATTTATTTTTAAAGAATTTTGAGTCATCAGATTACTGTGATTGTGTTTTATATATACACAAATGTCAACGAGAGGTCACGAATGGAAGTCATGGTGAGTATTTCGCCTTTGCATTGTATATTATGCGCAACATGAGAATAAACTCAAACCTATTACCAAGCCTTAACACAAACTCAACTTATAAGTACTACATGTTTATTCTTTGAAATACAACGTTGAACTTCCTAATCTAACATCTAAGAAGAATTTGAAGACACCAAATAAGGGCAATCAGAATCCGTAAATCGAAGGACAGGAAACACAATGGTCAAAAGAAAAAGGACAAAAGGACAAACAACGACCTACAAAACACTACACAGAAAACTAAAGATTGATCAACACGAACCCCACTAAGCACTGGTGGTGAACTCATGTGCTCCATAAGAGTAAGCAGTTACTGCTCTATTAGTAACACCCTTCGTAACAAGAAAAGAAACTGACGAATCAAGTTTATAGTTAATTTGACAAAGATTTTTAAACATACAGCTTGTTGCGGTCGAGACTGACAATATAATTACAATTTCCAAAGCCTAACCCAATAGTGAAATGTAGCAATGAAATACAACGTAGGGTTAGAGTTAGGGTAAGGGTTGTGGTGTTAAACGCCACTTTCAACAATATTTCAGTTATATCGTGGCGGTCAGTTTTATTGGTGGACGAAACTGGAGAAAACCGCCGACCTGTCGCTGACAAACTTTATCACATAATGTTTTATCGAGTACACCTCACCTGAGTAGGATTCGATCTCACAACGTTAGTGGTGATATGCACTAATATATTGTGTTTGCTCTGTTTCTTATTATTATTCTTATTATTACGTCACCCCGACTGCTGTCGGGTGACGTATTGCTATTCTACGTTTCCTTTTCACTATTAATATTATTATTTTTCTTCTTCTACACATTTTTGTCCGCTCGATTTCTCGGAGATGCCTTGATCAAACTATATGAAACCTTGTAGGAATATCATATGCCATATGAAGTTGTGCTTTTAAAGGTTGATTTTTTCAAAATGGTAGCCGTTGCTATGGAAACGGCCAAAATGCTAAAAAATTGAAAAACACAAATATGATCATAGCAGGTTACTCGCCAAACAGAAATTGATGAAATTTGATAGGAACAACATCCACATCTAATGGAACGAGATAAGCAAAAAAAATCGGAATCGGTTGGGCAAACGTTGCCGCAGCTGCCATGGAAACAAAAAAAGGTGGGATTTAAAAATAATTTGGATTTCTTTCATCAAACTTCATGAAACTTTGTAGGAATATCCACAGCTTTTGGGGGTTAATAACAATTCAAAATGGCGGCCGTTGTCATGGTAACTAAGGTGCACAAAATGTTAAATTCACTCCAAGCTTCACAAATTTTTGCAGTAACGTTTCCTGTCACATCCACATCTAGTGGAACGAGATAAGCCAAAAAAGAAATCGGAATTGGTAGGACAAACTTTGCCGCAATTGCCATGGAAATAAAAAAGGAACGAACAGAAATTGATGAAACTTGATAGGAACAACATCCACATCTAGTGGAACGAGATAAGCCAACAAAATCGGAATCGGTTGGACAAACTTTAAAAAAAAAATGATTTCTTTCATCAAACTTCATGAAACATAGTAGGAATATTCACCGTAGTGTGTGGAAGCATTTGGCCTGTTGATAAAATTGAAAATGGCGAACGTTGCCATGGTAATCAAGCATTCTCTATCCAGAGTTGTCGTTCCTGCTAAGCTACACTCCATCTCTGGCAATGCCCATTTTACCAGATTTTTGTAAAATTTAGAAACAATTCTCTCTAAAAAATGATTTGTGATCGTTTTTAACTTTTTAATTTTTACCTCCGCGAAATAGTTCTCCAAGAAGTGGGGGAAAAGTCATTTTTAAGAGAGAATTGATTTGAAATGAGTGATTTATTTCATCTTTATTGATATTTACAATAATTGAAACAATTTTAAGTACATTTTTTTTACCGTTTCTAAATTTAAAAATAATCTTGTTAAATGAGCGTTGACAGAGATGTTGTGTAGCGTAGCAGGAACGACATCTCTGGATACAGAATGGGTAACCAAGGTGCAATTTTTTTTAAATTTGTTCCAAATTCCAAGAAGCTTTAGACATCATATTTTATTCTTCGTTTGGTTGGTTTGTGGTGTTTAACGCCAATTTCAAAAATATATCGGTTATATCGTGGTGGTCAGTTGTATTGCTGGTGGAACCGGTCTACCTGCAGAAAACCACCTACCTGTCACAAGACTCTGGCAAACTTTATCACATAATGTTGTATCGAGTACACTTCGCCATGAGCGGTATTCGAAATCACAAATTTAGTGGTAATAGGTACTGATTGCATTAGGTAGTTATATAATTCAACTACCATACTATCATGACCACGATGCCCACTGGTATCGAAAAATATGAAGAGAATGGTTACTTTGTACTAAACCAACATGACATGGTTTTATAGTGCTATGGGAGAGATGTCGCTCCATTCAGCTTTATTTTGTCATAAAGCTCCAAATACCAAGGCCTTCGTTTCCATATGGACGTGACTCTTTATGGAGTTGCGTTAGCTATTTATGAGGGACTTGTAGAAAAAGGGAACTGTTGAAGATTTAATCTAATATGAGATATTACATACAAATCTATGTCCCGACTTGTAAAGACATATAATATGGCGGGGGGAAATCGGTTAAAGAGATCCCAGCTCTTTAATATGGCGGGGGAAATCGGTTAAAGAGATCCCAGCTCTGTCCACTCTTATTGATCTCCAGTGGCCAAGAAGGAATCAACAATAAAAAAAAACTTTCAACGAATTCACCTCAACTAACAACATAAACACATTTCTATCTAATGATTACATAAGGCGCACGTATGAAAACACATGATAAAATATGAACATATTTAGGATAACTATAAACACACACAAGTGTGCATTTCATTGGAGATAGTAGCAGAACATAAAATACAGTGCAAGCCAGTGAATATCATGGCGGACTGACGGACAGATTGACCACTAGATAAGAAGGTAAACAATACTTTATTGGTATTGAAATGTGCATAATAGCTTATAGTAGGTACATATTTCAGACAAGATTGTGTATTTTGCTTCATATTTCAGACAAGATTGTGTATTTTTCTTCATATTTCAGACACAATTTTGTATTTAGTGTCTGTCCTGTCATTGGTGTATATTTGCTCTTGATGAAAAGTGAGTAACATTTCAAATCATATACCTATGTAATCAGTGTCTATATCGGATATATTACCATTGTACTTTTGAATTAGAGAAAACCTTGTGTGATCAAGTTTATCAGTGACTTGTAGCAGGAACAGTGGCTCTCTCGGGGTAATATGGTTTTATCCGCTATGATCAACTGACTTCCACGACATATCTGAAATATTGTTGAAAGTAGTGTTAAATCAGCCATCACTATTGAATATGTGATAAATAAATAAACGTTAGAGAATACCGAAGGGATAATAAAAAATGGACAATCCAGAGAAACTGGCAATATAGGGTACACAGGACGAAGACAAGCAAAACAAAAACACAGCACAATATGTGTTGGACACCACTATTATCATTTAGCAGTGATAAAGGCTGTTTATCGAAGTTAGTCTTTATTTATCTCAAACTTTAGAGAACATTTCCTGTTGAACATGCTTTAGATATTCGTGATGTGGCGTCAACTACACGTCTCGAAGGCGTGTCACAATGAAACATTTATAAAAAGGGTTGTCATAAGAGTCATTTCGTATTTATGGGATGGATTGGTCTTCATATGTGCGCATTTAGGCTTGAAACCAATTGAGGTTAATCCCGACCTCGTCTTCCCTTTTCTTTCTTAAGCTGTCAAAAAGTGTGAATGTCACCAAATATCAACCCGAAACCAAAGACTATACAAATTTGTATTTGTTAAAAATATTTTTTTTAGCTCACCTGGCAGCTTTTACCATCACTTGGCGTCCGTCGTCCGTCCGTCCGTCGTACGTCGTAAACTTTCACATTTAAATCTTCTCCTCTGAAACCCCTGAACCAAATTAAACCAAACCTGGCAGGGATGATCCTTGGGTGGGTCCCTTTCAAAATTGTGTACGACAGATCCGCCCTCCATTCAAGATGGCTGCTGTTACTAAAGATAGAAATTTCTTCAATTGTCCATTGCTGCTTTATTATAAATCTAAATGAGCTCAAATTTTTACTGCAGCCACATGGAAATGAGTAGTTTAACATATATTCCGGGTTTTTCTGTGAAATTTTTCTATCATCCGATTTATACCGATTATGCAAATTAGGCATATTTTGATAAAAGATGGCATTTAAATCTTTTCCTCTGAAACCGCTCAGCCAAATTAAACCAAACAAGATGGTTGCTGTTACTGAAAATAGAAATTTCTTCAATTGTCCAGTGCTGCTTTATTATAAATCAAAATGAGTTTAATTTTAACTGCAGCTACATGGCAAAGAGTAGCTTAACATATATTCCGAGTTTTTCTGTGACATTTTTCTTTCAGCCGATTTATACCAATTATGCAAATTAGGCATATTTTGATAAAAGATCACATTTAAATCTTTTCCTCTGAAATCGCTGAACCAAATTACACTAAACCTGGCAGGGATGGTCCTTGGGTGGGTCCTTTTCAAAATTATGTCCGCCAGCTCCGCCCTCCATTCAAGATGGCTGCTGTTGCTAAAAATAAACATTTCTTCAATTGTCCATTGCTGCTTTAGTATAAACCAAAATGAGCTCAACATTTAACTGCAGCTACATGGCAATGAGTAGTTTAACATCTATTCCGGGGTTTTCAGTGGAAATTTTTCTTTCAGCCGATTAATACCGATTATGCAAATTAGGCATATTTTGATAAAAGATCACATTTAAATCTTTTCCTCTGAAACCGCTGAACCAAATTAAACCAAACCTAGCAGAGATGGACCTTGGCTACTGTTACTGAAAATTTCTTTAGTTGTCAATTTCTGCTTTAATACAAATCAAAATGAACTCAAATTGTAACTGCAGCTACATGGCAATGAGTAGTTTAACATATATTCTGAGTTTTTCTGTGAGATTTTTTTCAGCCAGTTTATTCCATTTAGGAATATTATGAGATACAAATCTCATCAAAATCTTTTGCTCAGAAATTTGAGTTAAAATGATCTTTGGGTGGCCCACTTTCAAAATTATGTGCAACACCCCCATTTTCTATCAACTTTCGATGTCAAATTGAAAACCAGGTGAGCGATTACAGGATCCTGGGAGCCTCTAGTTTTGTGTTTGTTTGGGTATAGTGGTGTCAAATACGTTTGGACTATGTAAGTAACATACCGGACGTCCTATAACAGGCATGAACTGCTTACCCTTCATGAGTACCGGGGTTAATACCTGGTATTTGGTGGTGTCTGTGTTTCTCATCTTTTTAGTTTTCTGTGTTGTTTGTTTTGTTTTGTTTATCTTCGTTCTGTGTCTTGTGTACCCAATGTTGCCAGTGTCTGGATTTTGCATCCTTGAATGCCCCTTCGGTTTTCTCCAACATTTCTTTACACTTAAGAGTGGATAGGTTTAGTCGTAGACTTACGACAAATTTTGCATGCACGTACAGTTATCGTAAGTTTTTTTTGTAAAACTTTTCATGATCTTAATTTTGCATTTACAATAAATAGTTATCGTAACAATTTTTGTAAAAGAGCTGCAGAATTATTTCGTAGTAACGGATAATAATATAAATATATGATGTAAGTTTTTAATCAAATGAAAGAAAACGAGATCATCTCTAACCCTTAAATTAAATACACATTTATCATATAAGGCTTGGTTTGATTTGCTTATGGTGTTTAGCGCCACTTTCAACAATGTTTCAGCTTTATCGTGGCGATCAGTTTTAATGGAAACCTGAGAAAACGAACCTTTCTGCCGCAAGTCACTAACACACTTTATCACTAGTACACCTCGCCATGAGCGGTGTTCGAACTTACAACGTTAGTGGTGATAGGCACTGATTGCACATGCAATTGTAAATTCAACTACCATACGACCACAATGGCCCATATCTTATAAGGTAAGTATTACTGTTCATAATATATGCACTGAATCCAAGAAATACTGGAAGAAGTTGTCAGCAGGTTCACTGTAACCCAACTTATATCTATATCTGAATTGCAACAAACCACGAGGGAACCTCAGAATATAAGTAATATGTTCTCCTCCTCGTTGTACTACTCCTCCGAAAGTAGGATGGCTCATGTCTTATTTATGATAGTTGTGTTTGTTTGGGTACGGTGGGGTCCAGCTTGTGTTGTGTTGTGTTTTTGTTTTGCTTTTCTTCGTCTTGTGTATTCCCTGTTACCAGTTTCTCTGGGTTGTCCACTTTTGATTGCCCCTTCTGTATTCTCTAATGTTTATTTGTCTAATTGTTGTGCTGGACGAAATAACCAACTCTTCGATATCAATATCAGAATGCGTATTTAGTATATGTAAGTTAAATTACTTGGTGCAATACGGAGCCGTCGTGGTCGTGATCGTATGATAGTTAGATTTCAACTACCTATGAAATCAGTACCTATCATCTCGAATCCCACACAAGCGGGGTGTACTCGATACAGCATTTTGTGATAACGTTTGTCAGCGACTTGCGGCAGATTGGTGGTTTTATCCAGGTATTCCGGTTTTCTCCACCAAAAAAAAACTGATCACCACGATATAACTGAAATATTGTTGAAAGTGGCGTTAAACACCATAACCCCAACCCTTGAACCCCTTGGTGCATTACACATTCTTTATAATATTTAATCGTATTGTTTTCAGGAAATACAGTTAACCAGATCAACAACAATGATGATGATAATAATATTACCAATTCTCCAGCAATTTCACAGGCTAGAAATGCTGCAATGCAAACAGGATCAGTAATAGGTATTTGTTGAAAACATTAATATAATTTTTAATCATCCCTAGTTGTTTGTACGATGGCTCATGTCTTATTTATGTTACTTGCGTTTTCTTTCATATAGTGGTGTCAAAGAAGTCTTGACCTTATGAATAGTATAACGGGTGTCTTATGTCTTATAAGAAGCAGGAGCTTCCTATTCTTCGTGAGCACCCCCGTTTGGTTTTTTTTTTGTGTTTCTTGTGTTTTTTGTTTTTTTTGGTAAGGTTCGTATTATTCCACTTTTCTGTTTACTGTGTTGTGTTTAATTGTTTTGTTTGTCTTCACCCTGTGTCCTGTTTCCAGTGTTGCCTGTGTCTCTTGATTGCCCCTTTGGTTTTTTCTATTGTTTATTCGTTTATTTTCGTCTTCTATTCTTATATTTTCAATAAAACACGAATGTAAATTGTAATGAAGGCTCTTTGGAAATGAATCGTTGGGTTGCCAGACTTTTATTCAGATAAAAATGTATTTCATTATTGTATTATTTATATCATAATCAAAATGTTTTCTTAGCAGACGTAGCACCATTGCAGTCTACCAATTCGGCAGGAATCAGATCCCATATTCAACATCAAGAATCTTCGGTACTATATTTACACATTTATATTTATAAATTTATAATAATTATAGAAAAATAGTCATAGCTCAATATTTTTATTCCTATTTATATTAATATTTTACTAATTGTCATATGTAATAGTGGTATAAGTAGTCACTATTTTTAAAAGAGTGCAGGAAAATAATCTGTTGTGATTATAATCGCCAAAGAAAATTTATACTCAACTAACTACCCCTACACTTTAAGGCTTTTAGTGATTCGCCACGATATAGCTGGACAATTTCCCATTTGACATTAAAAAGCAATCACTCATTGTAATGGAAACTTGCATATGTTGTAATGTTGTACCTTGGTGGCTACTTGAGAAAAAGTAAACTGATTGAAACTATGAATTGTAAGGGCAATTGATATTGTATTATGTTCGCTAAGAAAAGTTTGAAGATGTCAAAGGGGTCATCGGAAGCCGTAAATCGAAGAAGGACAGACAGCACAATGTCATAAAGAAAAAGGACAAAAACACAAACATCGATCTACAAAACATTGCACAGAAAACTAAAGATCGAACAATACGAACTCCACTTAAAACCGAGAGTGAACTCAGGTCCTCCGGAAGGGTAAGCAGTTCCTGCTCCACATGTGGCACCTGTCGTATTCCTCTTGAGGAAAGGACCAGGTTGTGAATACGAAAAACGGAACATATCACTGGTCATTTGTGACACAGATACACCTAAACAGAATAGCCAGAATCGGCTTAGATCACCTATACCTGAGAAGCTTAGATTTAATAATATCTACATTATTATGTGAGTTTAAGGTAGCATATCCAACATAGACAGTGGCCGCCGTGGTTGTGATCGCATGGTAGTTGAATTTACAACTACATGTACAATCAATGCCTATCACCACTAAAATTGTGAGTTCGAACCTCTTTCATGGCGAGGTGTAATCAATACAACATTATGTGATAAAGTTTATCAGTGACTTGCAATAGGTCGTTGGTTCTCTCAGGGTACTCCGGTTTCCTCCACCAATAAAACTGACCGCCACGATATACCTGAAATATTTTTGAAAGTGGCGTTAAACCCCATAAACTAAACCAAAACAACATAGACAATATTTTGTATATGACATCAATCGTTTTAGAAAGCGTCTTTGATGAAATATGAATTCTTACACATGTTTTACCCATGCCATCACACCTGTATTCACGTTCTTTTTTTCGTGGGGGTTCGTGTTGCTCATCTTATAGTTTTATGCGTTGTGTTTTTTGTTTGACTTCGTTCTGTGCCTTGTGTCCAATTTTGTCTGTCTATGGATTGTCCATTAGATTACATTAGCTGAATATACGATTTATTTAAAATCTCAATTTGTAATTAATCAAGTTTTTAATCTAACAGGGACACAAGTCACTTGAATACGTAGATCCACCAAGCCAAGTCGCAAGTTTTGTATTCGTGGAGAACGCAACAATGCACCGTAAACAGACATAGACCTGACACTCAAGGCCGACCCTCTTCCTGACAGTGAGTCAAGCGATAGCAGTGATGACATAATAAATGTGCTTGTCAATCAAATCTGACTTTGAAAAAAAAAATTATGTATTTCGCTGGTGATATTTAAGGTGTTGTACCATGAACATTTTGCACAGAAATTACATGTAAATATATTGGTTGTGGTATCAAATCAGAAATATCCATATTCTGAATGATGCAAACTATTGTCAAACATACCAGATTCTGAAAACGGAAATTATCGCCAAATATAACAATTTTTTCCCCCATTAAAATTGTATATATAATATATTTTTATATATTTCTATATTTTTTCTATATTTTGCATTTATATTATAATTTTTATTTAATACTAATAAACCATTATATATCTTGTCGTTTCCTTAGTGTGTCATTGACACCTCTCGTTGTTTAAGTAAGCAATGTTCAGTAATTACATGATGGCGAGAAAAAGTTGATGATGTCCGCTTTGCACTAGATCAAATTTGCTCAGTTGGATTTTGATAGTGCTACCGCACTGAAAACATTAGTTCACGGGTATACATGTAGTTCCACTCAGACAACGTTTCAGCCCGAATCCTGTTCGGCCCCTGAGTCGCTATATTTATATATATATATATTATAATTGTATAATATTATAATATACTAAATATACAGCTTTATTTATTAACTTATGATTTGAAAATCGGGGCGAAACGACCCGGGGCGAACGGGAATCGGGGAGAAACAACCCATATCAATTATCCCGACTCCGAAACATCCAGTCTTTACTCTTCTTCCTTAATGTCGTGTTCTTAGCAGAGAAGCACAAAAATATATATATATAAAAAATAATAATTTTATTTAGTCTTTGGTTTTATCTCGACCCCACGATCTACCTCACTGACCAATGCGTCAATGTTTTGTACTGATGATCAACAAAGTATAGTTTAAATGTGCATAATACCTTGACCCCAAATGCTAGAAATAGATAAGCATAAACCAGAGTTGAAACCATTCTCGAAATATAGAGGTACACACAAGAGTGAAACCATGATTACCACCAGTCCTTTCCGCTATTTATCAAGGTTGAAAATGTTAAGCCATGTCCCTGGACACTGGTCGACTGGGTGACACCAGAAACACATTATTCATCTACTCATTGACAACAGGGTCATTCAGAAAACTCATCTGCCTATGATTGGGGTGAACTCTGCAACATCCTGTTAAGACTGTAATGAAACTCTTATCTGATAAATATTTGAATACAAGAACATCGAATCCAAATATTTTTTTGTCAACATGGCCAGAATAAAGATCAACATGATATTCATATATTATATTTATCAAGCATGATAACAAGTGAAAAATATCATCAATATAACATACAATGTACATGTAATATAACATTAGTTTCACGTTAAACAAGGGGCCTCTGTGGCCCTGATTGTATGGTAGTTCTATTTACACATATCAATGTAAACAGAGCCATTAAACCATAAAACACCGATAATATCTGGTGTTCGTTGGCGAGGTGTACCTGATACAAGCTTATGTGATAAAGTCTGCCATTTAATTATGAAATGTGTTTGACCTATCATCCCGGTAATCTGGTTTTATCTAACAACAAAATTGACCACCGTGATATAATTGAAATACCATTTGCACATCCAATTAAGTCAACCCTGCCTACGCTGTCACCTCTATTAAGCATCCACCTGTATTAAAAGGTCATCTTTGTTTGTTCTTGTCATAGAAAATTTCATATGAATTGAACCTCTTTTAACAGGTTTGACTGTATCTTGTATTTTTATAATGAACATGCATGCAATACATTAATGCATATTATACACATCTGAAGGCGGTAATCACCAATGAGTTTGATATTTCATATTACTTTATCACATATGATAGTTGGGTCTATGGCGTTTAACGCCATTTCCAACAATTGTTCAGTTATATCTTGAATGTCAGTTTTATTGGTTTCGGAAACCGGAGTACCCAGAGAAAGCCATCGACCTTCCGCAAGTCACTGACAAACTTTATCACATAATGTTGTATCGAGTACACCTCGCCATGAGCAGGATTTGAACTCACAACTTTCGTGGTGATAGGCACTGATTGAACAGGTAGCTGTAAATCCAACTACCATATGAGCATGACCATGACAGCCTCCAGAAAGTCTATGTGGGTTATAGATCCATAAGTATTATACTTTCTGTATACTGACAATGGTAACATTATGTTTTTGAACCAAAAATACTGTTGATATACATGTATAGTCCAACATAATATGGCAATCTTTTATTGGTTAAACAACTTTGTATTTATTAATCCTTTGTCCGAAAACTAAAATCTATTTACAAGATGTCGACTGATTTTTACGTATTATGACGTTTAGAAAAGCGCGGAAAAGCTACCATATTTGTTTTTGCTTTTGAATTATATTATCAACTTTATCAGTAATTTTACTGTTGAAATGTAATTGAAATACAATGGTATACAAAGGGATTTGTATCCAATAAATAGAAAAATAAAAAAAAAAATATGTCATGCTTTACTTAGCATAAGCTAAGAAAAAATGAAACATCTTTGCTAAAACATCAAACATGTGTGAAATCCAATGAACTGAAGTATTTTTGAGTGGATTTAGTGCACTATATACATTCTCTCATTTATTAAATGAAATAGAATTAAAAAAAAAACAAGTGAAAATGAAGAACGATAATATAGAGACAACGTCAATAAAAAACACAATGAGACGATGGAAGACAAACAAATGAAAACATTACACTGAAAATTAAAAGCAAATGAGCAACCCCTACACAAAATATAAGCTTGCTTGTGTATAAAGGCACACCGAAAGGGTAAACAGTTTCTGCATCTTGTAAGACGATTTTTGTAAGCGAACAAGCATGGGTAGTTTGAACAGTAGGCATACATGAATGATACTAGTATACAACAAGGTACTATTTTTCGAGATCTGTGGTATACAACCATGTGAAAACAAGTTTGTTTCTAATTACATAAACATAAGAGTAGCTTCAATATGTTCCAAGAAACGTTTATTGTGCAGTTACCTGACTTGTTTCCTCTCTCAATGTATGCATTTGTGCATTTGTGCACCATTCTGACCCTTGGCAGAAGCATAAATCTGTACATGCAAGGTTTTCCTCGAAGCAAGCACATGATTTTTTGCATGGCGATGTACCATTACATGAACATACAAGATCTTGCAAAGTGTCTGCTGACATCGGTCCTTCAACATATACCGGTTGTAGCGAATCCTTTCCTTTTTGCCATCTGTATTCTAATGGTGATGGAATATGGGGTTTTGCAACATGTGAGGTAGTCCAGATTTGGGTCTGAAGGGATGCCCGAAGACTATGCTGTTTCAGTGCTGCTTCAGAGGGGGTAATCTGACCAACCATGCATCTCGACTTGTAGCAATGTTCATACGCCATTTGTTCATGTCATGATAAGACATTTGACAGTTTTTCCTTTGATCATAAAGCCTGGTAACAAATTTCCTGATCCTGTAAATATTTCATGTATATTAGTATGGAAATCAAACAGACAGTTCCAGAAACACGTCATGGATCTCTTCGAAGTGGTCAAATGTTCTAAACAAGTGAATAAAGGTCACTACTTGCATAATTGTAAGGGAATAAAATACAAGTGTGAATCCCCTGCCAGCCCAGCCCTGTTGAATTGCTTTCCTATCAACATTTGTTCAACTGTGTTAGAGGCATAAACATCAGTCAACCAACAAGTCGCGAAGGCCTCCATCTGCCCACAGCTTACCTAATTAATGCGGGAAAAAGTAGAGAGACTGAAAACCAACTAGTCTGAGGATGTGGGGCTCAAAGATACCAGGCCTTGACCATTTTACTTGCTGGGATATCGCATAGTTGTTGATCAAATGCTTGGATATCATGTTCTTGGTCAGCGTAGTTTGACATATCAAGACATTTTTTCATAGCTGTAGATACTGTGGACATGTCTGTCGGTTTTGCATCAATAATTGGAGGATATGCAACATCAGTAACATCTGGCATCTTTTCCGATAACAAACAATGGAATCCTGTTCAGTAAGGTATTGCTTGGGTCATGGCTTCACGATGAATGGGAAACACGATGACATCTCTGGATACAAGTCTAGTGATGATCCATAGTACGTTTTCCGTTGTAACAGGATATAATTTTGTCAAACTCATTTGTACGCCGTGGTGACGCTACGCTAGATTTTGGCTTGGTGAAGGATAAGGCATCGGTGAACGAGGCGGTAGTGTCATCAGTTTAAGACGTTCTGCACATACCGCTAGTTCGTCCACAGATTTGAATTAGAAGACAGCTCTTGCTAGAGAGTGGAAAATGTTCTTTCCGTCTACTGTTTCGACGTTAATGTCAATGTTATCTGAACCCTCTTGAATCAGATGACCATCTTGGGTTATGGGACGAATCCCAGAAGGAATGTACCGATCACCATTAATATGTTCAAGTTCATGGTTTGCGACACTTGTTTGGAATCTATGCAGTTCTGTGCAACTTGAACACATCCCGTTGCTATTTGGGAGTTTCAGAATTTTTTGAATTTTTTTAATCAAACCGCGATATACTTGTATGGCGAGGCCAAGATGAAGAGGCGTAACATATTACGACTGATGACCACTATGTATTCAATTTGTTCGTAGCATGTTCTCAATCCATCTGTCTGCATTGCAAGAGTAATGTCACCAGCATTGAAAGCCTTGTCATTTGTAACCCAAATAAGTAATTTTATTAAAGTATTGGGCATAGAATGAAATGAATGGCTGAGAGATGTATCCGCTGGTGTTGGGTCATGTTGGATAGAAAATTCTACTTTCGCAATATCATTCCGAACGATTTTGGCAATACTGTGAAGGAGCTGGTCATCAGTTGGTTCTTTGGATTTCTCTCTTTCTTTAAAATGTTCCTGGCTGGTCGTATGAGTCATATTCGAGTCAGATTAATAATTTGGAGCGTCCAGAATACGACATATTCTTTCAATGGACTCCATTTTCTTAAGTGTTTTAACATTTTTGCACGTTTTATTGTTACAAAAGATACAAACATTCCAATCGATGGGACCAAACTGTGAGCGGGTTAAAATAGTAGATACAGTACTGTGCTGATTGGAGCCCGTTGTACCACATTTTCTGCCGTCACAGACGGCAATGTTATGCTTCCTAGTGTACGACTTACAGCAACTTATGTCAAGGTAAACCATTTTGATATCACCAGCTTGTATTTGATCCAAAGATCCATACTCATATATAAATGTATTGCAAATTTCACCCGAGCTCAGAAAGCTTGATTTGCTGTTATGAGTGAATATATTAACTTCCTCATCACAATATCTCTGACAAATTATTCATTTCTCGAAGTTAATTCACAGTTTAGGCTACTTTGAACAACTGGGCCGAGTTTTACTGGACTTCCTCATTTTGACATTTTCCGAATATTCTTCAGAACCTAATCCGATATTTTATCGTGTTTCAAAAATTATGCACACCTATATTTATAATTATAACTATCTTTAATCTAATATTTCGTTTATTTACGATTACAAAATATTGCAACCTCTTCAAAACTTCGCGGACAACTTACAAAAACCAATTAACACCGGATATACAAACAAATGAAAATAAAAAATAGATATTAAGCAGGGTGAATTCGACAATTTGGTGCACGCAATTTATTTTCACTTTGTCACTGCACTAAAAGGACTATGATCTGATGTGTTATATGTTAACTATTTAATTCAGGGTTATGGTGTTTAACACCAATTTCAACAATATTTCAGATATAGCGTGGAGGTCAGATTTATTGGTGGAGTAAGTCAGAGTACCCGGAGAAAACCACCCACCAGCAGCAAGTCATTGACAATCTTTATCACATAACTTTGCATCGAGTACACCTCGCCATGAACGGGATTCGAACTCACAGCGTTATTGGCTTATAATAGACACTGATTGCATAGTAGTTGTAAATCCGATTAACATACGATCACGACCACAACGTCCCCTACCAGTAAATTGAAAACAAATCATATCTTATAATATTTGCCCCTTTTATTGATCCCTAATTTCATAAAGACAAGGGAAATAACTCTTAGTGATAAAACTGGATGAACACCAACAATCGTACAATATGTTATTTGTATTTAAAATAAACAAGGCACTTATAACTAGACCAATCAAAATCAAAGAGAAAAATAATATTAATATTAATAATATATGTTTTTTTTCAATCATACACATATGTGTGAAAATGAATTTAAATAAATATATGTAATCACAGTTTATTAACTCTAATTAGATGCCCATAATATCAATACTCATTTTATTGGAGAGAAAATTCTTTGACCAGGTTATTTGTCAGAGTATTATACACAAGAACTCATAAAGGTTAGAGTATCACATGCTGGTAGAGTGGTCCACCATCATGTACTTCTGACCACAAGCCTAACACCACTGACTGAGTTGGTACTTAGATACACACCTCAAATATTAACGTTTCCTAACTCCTACCAAAGGACTGGGATTTTCCCATCATTTCGCATTATATTTCTGGGTTTCCCCCCCCCCCCCCCCCCCCCCCCCCAGAAGTCTGGTAGTCACAATACTATTGAAAGTGACGATAAACACCAATAAATCAAACTAAAAGGTTCCATTCTTCTTTTGCAAGGATCACATAAATGCATACCATACATGACCAATTACGGTAAGTTTATTTTAACCTGTCTACACTTAACTAGAGGCTCAGTGGAATGAGCCTGTGTCGCTCACATTTCATTCTGCTTTGAGGAAACTTAATACAGAACCTTCCTACCAAGTTTCGGTTCATTTGGCTAAGCAGTTTCAGAGAAGAAGATTTCTACAAATCGACCAACCAGAAACAAGAATTGTCTATGGGAGCCATGTTTGTTAACATATCGGGATGAAATTAGCAATCCTTATAGAGGACCTTCCATAAATGCTTCCTACCAAGTTTCAGTTCATTTGGCTGAGGGGTTTCAGAGGAGAAGATTACAATGTGACAAGTTAACGGACGATAGACGACGAACGACAGAAGACGTTAAACCTGTCACTTTAAACAATATGTTATACCATTAGTTGTTTAATTCTAATAAGTACACCAGGAATTGTGTTTTAAATCAGTTGATATGCTGATATCCAGTAATAGTCGGCAATAAAACAGGAACATCGAACGTTTCTCATTTTTGAATACATAATATTTCCGTTAATATTATATTTTAATTAAATTGACAATGGTTGTGTTATTAGAAGACACTTCCTGATTCATTGTATGATTTATTATTTAATATATAATTTATTATATATGGTATACATGTTTGAACTCTTGTTGATATTGGGCGTGATCGTATAATAGTTGATTTACAACTTCCTATGCAATCAGTGCATATCACCACTGATGTTGTGAGTTCGAATCTCTACCAGGGCGAGGTGTACAACATTATGTGATAAAGTTTGTCAATGACTTGCGACAGATCGATGGTTTTCTCCGGGTCCTCAGGTTTCCTCCACCAATACCTGAAAATTGACCGTCACGATATAGCTGAAATATTGTTGAAAGTGGCGTTAAGCACCATCAAGCAAACAAACAAACAAATCAAATATTCGGAATATATATATAATAGTAATGGAAATGTCTGGTAATGACAACAGCATCGGTGGCGTAATGGTTAGCGTGCTCGTCTAGAGTGCGATATATTGTGGATTTGTTGCTTTTCCGCTAAGCACGCTGCATTAAAGAGAACGTGCAAAGACTGGTTAGTTCGGCATTGTCATAATGTGTCCAAGTGGTGCGACATGTCAATCCACGGACTATTGATTCAGTGAGTTAGCACTATAAAAATCAAACAAAGCGTGTTGGTCTAGTACAAAGCGGGCCTCATCATCATCTCATTGAAAATTTACTTGTTCTCGCTATACATGTGTATTTGTCATTGAACGTTATTGTTCCAACATAATGTAAATGATTATAACAATGGTCAACTTACCTCAATCATCGGTAACCTCAGTCGAGCTTGTCTATCCTGGTTAGGTCCTGTGTTGTACCTGCTTCCAAAGACTTTTATATGCTATGATTTTCCAATCTTCTGACTCTTGGTACCTAATGGAAGGTATTCTCGAAAAGCTTTGTGCGCACTAAATTAAATATGTTAACTTGTATTACTATCGCTGGGTCGATACCTGTGCTGGTGGACTATTAGTGCCCGCGGGTATCATCCATCCAAGAGTGAGAACTTCGGCGCTGTCTTAGAATTAGTTATTTTTTTAGATTTACAGTTGATAAATAATGTAATTTATTAGAAAAACGCTAGAGAATACCTAAAGTGCAATCATACATAGACAATCCAGAGAAACTGGCAACATAGGGTACACAAGACGAAGACAACCAAACAAAACAAATCCAGAGAAACTGGCAACATAGGGTACACAAGACGAAGACAACAAAACAAAACAAATCCAGAGAAACTGGCAACATAGAGTACACAAGACGAAGAAAACAAAACAAAACAAATCCAGAGAAACTGGCAACATAGAGTACACAAGACGAAGACAACAAAACAAAACATATCCAGAGAAACTGGCAACATAGAGTACACAAGACGAAGAAAACAAAACAAAACAAATCCAGAGAAACTGGCAACATAGGGTACACAAGACGAAGACAACAAAGCAAAACAAATCCAGAGAAACTGGCAACATAGGGTACACAAAACGAAGACAACAAAACAAAACAAATCCAGAGAAACTAGCAACATAGGGTACACCAGACGAAGAGAGCAAAACAAAACAAATCCAGAGAAACTGGCAACATAGGGTACACAAGACGAAGACAACAAAACAAAACAAATCCAGAGAAACTGGCAACATAGGGTACACAAGACGAAGACAACAAAACAAAACAAATCCAGAGAAACTGGCAACATAGAGTACACAAGACGAAGACAACAAAACAAAAACAAAACACAAAATGCCTTGGACACCAATATTCGCAAACAACGCAAACAACGTAAATAAAACATGAGCCCTCCTACAAACAACTGTAGGTAAAGATGAACTGAACATCGTTTTTATGCGGAAATCGTAACGAACATCACAGAATGGAACTAATACCGTAAGATACATAAGATTAAGGTCAATCTAACTGACATAGAGGTAACGTTATTTGATTTTGGCTATCCCGTGTAGAACCTTTGATTTACTTGCCCCCAAAGAATTTTAAATATTGTTGCTTTCCGGTCTTTTGACAGAGCATACCTGCGGAAAGTTATTCCCTAAACGTGTCGCATGTATTAAATTATATAATAATGTTTGGATCGATGCTTTTGCTGGGGTACTATTAGTCCCCGAGGGTATCAATAGCCCATTAGTCGGATGCAGACAGATCGATGTTTTTACTGGGGTACTATTAGACACCGAGAGTATCGATCGTCCATTAGTCGGAAGATGTTTTAACTGTGGTACTATTTATCCCCAGAGAGTATCAATCGTCCATTAGTCGGATGCTGTTTTTACTGGGGTATTATTAGTCCCCGAGAGTATCAATCGTCCATTAGTCGGATGCTGTTTTTACGGGGGTACTATTAGTCCCCGAGAGTATCAATCGCCCATTAGTCGGATGCTGTTTTTACTGGGGTACTATTAGTCCCCGAGAGTATCAATCGTCCATTAGTCGGATGCTGTTTTTACTGGGGTACTATTAGTCCCCGAGAGTATCAATCGTCCATTAGTCGGATGCTGTTTTTACTGGGGTACTATTAGTCCCCGAGAGTATCAATCGTCCATTAGTCGGATGCTGTTTTTACTGGGGTACTATTAATCCCCGAGAGTATCAATCGTCCATTAGTCGGATGCTGTTTTCACTGGAGTACTATTAATCCCCGAGAGTATCAATCGCCCATTAGTCGGATGCTGTTTTTACTGGGGTACTATTAGTCCCCGAGAGTATCAATCGTCCATTAGTCGGATGCTGTGTTTACTGGGGTACTATTAGTCCCCGAGAGTATCAATCGCCCATTAGTCGGATGCTGTTTTTACTGGGGTACTATTAGTCCCCGAGAGTATCAATGGCCCATTAGTCGGATGCTAATTTTACTGGGGTACTATTTGTCACCGAGTGTATCAATCGCCCATTAGTCGGATGCAGACAGATCGATGTTTTTGCTGGGGTACTATTAGTCCCCGAGGGTACCATCTCCCCGGTAGTCAGGCACTGACATAGTCATAGTCTATTATATATATTTATGTTTGAACGTTACAATTCCAAAATAATGTGATTTATAAAACTAAGGTCAATCAGCCTGACGCAATCCTTGGCTTTACTGCTCACAAAGACTTTTAAATTATTTGTCTCTGCAATATTTAAACTATGAGCGTACATTATGAAGGTTATCTCAGAAAAGCACCGTACGCTATTATTTAGATATTTTGATGCATATGTATCTACGTTTCTGTTATATTACTCATTCACTGCAGTATTTATAAAAGCATACTGTGCATGAATATTGAAGTTCCTATATGACACATATATGCATGTATATATAGTGTTTGCTTGATGGTGTTTAACGCCACTTTCAACAATATTTCACTTATATCGTTGTGGTCAGCTTTATTGGTGGAGGAAACCGGAGGATCCGGGGAAAGCCAACGACCTGCCGCGAATCACTGACAAACTTTATCACATAATGTTGTACACAGTGCCGGATTTACCTATTAGCTCGATAGGGTCTCAAATTTTAGGGGGGCTCCGGCCAAGGTGTATAATATATTTAACACTGTTATTAATGGACTTTCATACTTATGTTGTCATAATGTATACTGCACTTTCGAAGCAACCATTCAGTAATTTTCTATTCATCTGTAGTGTTAGTTATTGGTAATAATTTAATTAAGCTTAGTTATTTAATTACTTTTTATTCTTACATGTTACATTTTTGTAAATACAAAGTGTAATTAATTATTTTGATATTGTTTTGATTTATTGATTTTACTGTCGACCTGTTTGAGGGCATCACCTAATCACGGAGTGTATTATATTTATTCTACCTTTTCACCAGTATATATCAGATAAGGCGAAATGGGACGAAACCTATTATATACGTTTGGTTCTGCTATTTTAATTTTGAACATTCTTGGAACCGCACTTAAACATTACTTTATCTTCATTGGTCACTACTATTTTGGCAGTTAAATTATATTGTCTGTACTTTTGGATTGACACCATATTGCTTTTGATGGATAACACTGAAATTTAACTGTGGTTAAACAATCTTGTCTTTGAATATTCCACTTCTATTCTAAGGTCAGTTACTTTCTTTTCTGTAATTTTGATATAATACTAAATGTCTGTATCAATACTTGTATCATGTATGAATGAATTGTATGAAATTGTAATACGTTTGAGTATTAGAAATATATATATATTTATTTCTGGTAACCTTTGTAAATATAATGGCATACAGATAACATATTTGAGTACGCTTGGGTACGAGGTATCAAAATTATAATTGAAAATGTTAAATAAATGATGAGCTTGATAAAGGTTATTAAATTACAGATTAAACCTTTTATTTTTATAAATAAGACTTATACATGTATATCAAAGTTGCCAATGAAATTATAATTAACAAATGAACCGTTAATTAAGTTAATTATCATAATAAGTTTACTACTAAGAATGTTAGAGGAGTGTGCAGTGTGAACATGTAAAATTGTAAATTCGCAAATTCCCTTCAACGCAGATTATCTGTCACTTGTATATTTAAAACCACTTAATACCAGTAAAATTGACTATGAACTTGTTCCCTGTAAAATATTCCATTTGTTCAAACAACATAATCATCTGAAAGAGAGGATTGACCAGTAAAGCTTAGACAAAAATCCCGCCGACATTGCTTCGCATTTGCTCTGTGCTAGAATTGTTTTTCAAAACTTTCCCCAAACTACAGGAAGATGGTTTGCGTGAATTAACGCTTGGTATATATCAAATAAAATTAACGAAGTCGTACACCATAGAACATTTAAAAGATGGTGGTGAATATGAAGTTTTAGTGAATAAGCCGAATGAGAACTCATGGGAAAGATCCAAAGTCGGCATGTCTCAAACAAAGTATGTAAACTCTGGATTAAGTACGATGAAGTACTAGTTAAAGGGTGGTATTATCAATACCGAGTAGGAACCCGTGTAGTAGGTACAAGTGTTCATGTGGCATCAGTACTTTGGTATCTGGGATACGCAAGTTATCAAGGATTAGTTCGATTGACTGAAGTTATCTGACTGATGAATCTCAGTTAATTAACAATGATAGTGATGAGGAGAACGTTACTGAAGAATAGTTTTATTAAGTGTAAATTAATGTTTATTGTTATATGATGTTAATAATACTTTTATAGAAAAAACACCTGTCTTAAAAACATAATGTGAATTATTATGTGAGTGAGTAAGTGATTGTTGTTTTACGCCAATTCATCAATTTTTCAGCGATATCATGGCGAGCACACGATAATTTTGAATGAGATGATGATGAGATCCGCTTTGTACTAGACCAACACGCTGAGTTAGATTTTTTTATAGTTCTAGCTCACTGAAAAAACAGTCCGCGGGTAAATATGTCGCTCCGCTCAGACACATCATTATAATTCCGAGCAAACCAGTCTTTGCTTTTTCTCCTTAATGCTGCGTGCTTAACTGAGAACCCATGACCTACCGCACTCGATGCGAGCACGCTAACCATTACTCCATCGATGCGGTTTTACTTATGTGTATAACCTACAGCAATTGACATAGCATCCTTGAAGACTTCAAGAATTGCATTTTAAAATTAATCAAAATATCACTTAATTGTGTGATTCAATATACGTTTCTAGATTAATATTGTTTTTGTTCGTACAAAATGCCAAAATTATAAAACAACATCATTCCTTTAATTAAATTTACTATAAGCAGAACGTATATTTGATCACTTGATGGTCACAATTTGGTGCATTGTTTTAGAAGAAAATACAATTATTTTTAAGCATGACAATACCAATCATAAAGCCTGATAATTTAATACTATATATACATTATATACATTATATTCATCAACACCTACGAAAATCGTTTGTGTCTTCTTTAAAGAAAAAATACCGCTTCATAACATGTTTACGAAACATTTTCATCCGGAGCTCTTTGACGACAGTGTAAGAAGAAGACACTCTATTTTTAGATTGACTTAGATCTACAAAAAAATGTATTTCTAAACTCTGTCAACATTTCTCGAAACAACATTTTAAAAGGTATGATTTGTTTTCATTTGTTTATTTCAAAATGTATTTCATTGTATATTTGTATATATAAATTTCTGTCGATATGTTCTTCTTACTATTTATCCACGTGACACTCATTCATTTAATATTGTTGCACCACTGGGGTGGTAACGATATAAGTATAAAAACTGGTTGTATAATCACCCTGGTAGTGGGTTATTTCTATTACTGGTAGCGTAATCTACTCAAGCTCAAGGCACTGGTATAACTTAATGTTTCATACTTGTACAACAAATAACAAGAATATGGAATAGATTCTGATGAAATTCATTATAGTAACAATTGATAATTTAACAAATACAATATAAAATCCTACTGAGCGCTATGAAATACCGGGACCCACCCCCCTTTTTTGGACAAATGTCAATATTAGCGTAAAGTCGTGCGAACGTAGTAAAAATATATAGGTCACAGGTCGGAATATTCTATCTTAAGGGAAACGTACCAGTCTAAATAACAGAAAGAGTACTGTGACAATAACTGATATCTATCTAGCTGGTAGCGCTCAGGTTAATGACAAGGTACTTAAAAGATGTAATTGCCCTGGTCTCGGGTTAAAGTGTCTCCCCTCAGTAATTGAAATTGATGTGGGTTTAGACGACGACTTTCTTAATGAGAAATTGCGCCCTTAAGAAAAATTTATATTAGAGTTTTGGGTAATTCTCTTATTATTTACTTACTTTTTAAATTTATGCCTTATTATTAAATATTGTTAGTTTTTAGAATAATTGAAATTTGCATATCAGAGGAATGAAAACTGATGAAGTTTATTTTAAATATTTGATTAAATGATTGACTTTAAGTTGATTTGAACGATATACTTTCTCATGTATATTATTTTATTAAAAACATAGATGAAAGTATTAGATATTATGAGTAACAGGGATTTCAACCTTATCACATTCACTGTGTTCATTAATGGAGGCTATCAGATTATATTAAATACAACAGTGCTATATAAATATTCATTTATATATTATTATGAATAAAATAACCACGATTTATGATAAATTAAGCAATGAGAATTAATATTAAGACTTTACATAATTATACGTGTTTACATAATCTAAAAAAAAATACGTGAAGAATCACGTTAGCATATTCTTTAAGCTGAAAATAAATACTGGTAAAAATAATGATTTTTGAAAAAAGGTGTAGAATTTCATGTTATTGATATCAGTAATACATATGGCGACACGCTGGTTTAATTGAGAAATAAACATTCGTCGCGCATTCATTTAACAATATATCAAAGTTTATATTTCTTCATTGATACATAGTTTTCCAGTATCATCACATACAAACAGGGTTTGTTTGATGTATTTCAAGATTTAAATGTGCATCCTATAATTAATTCTCTGATATTCAAAGCATGAATAATTAAATCGTTTCAATGGCAGTATATTTATGAATCATATTTTTATGTGCCAATTTTTCCCCATTCTGTTTAACTTGATGCAGACATATGAATGCTATTTTTATGACTGTAGCTATTAATTCATGGGGGAAAACAATCTTCAGAATATGTCCCCAGGTCTCGGAACTTGATTTCATGTATTTATACATGTATATATTTCTACGAACACTTACAATAAATATGAGTAAATATCTCAAATACAACACAAGATATCTTCCAAAGGCTTCTGCATTTCACCTATTACAATGTGACAATGCCAATGGTTGTAATCTTGTTGGTAAAGTCTAAGTCAATGCTGTTATATGAAATCGCAGACTCTGGGCTTCAACTTAATATTATTACTTATTGCTATAAGAAATTTATGAAAACATCAGCTATCATTTAATAATATTTATAAATATTTTGCAGCTCCATAAGGAACTGCACCGTCACGCCACATGAGACGTAAGTGTTATATTAGCCTTTATCTCAAAGGACGTCAAAAAAAAGTTCGGACAACTTAAAATTTGAACAAAAAATACAAGTTCAAGGGCCATATCTCAGCCAATAATCATTCGACCGGAACAAAATTCTAACTTAAACCGTAGCTCATCTAGATATACCCACATATCAAATATCAAGTCAATATATCAAAGGACGTAAACAAAAGTCCGGAGAACTTAACATTTTAACGTGAAGGTCGGACGGGCAGCCAGACGGACAGACGGACGGAAGGACGGACGGACAGATGAACGGAAGGACGGACGGACAGACGGACGGAAGGACGGACGGACAGATGGACGGAAGGACGGACGGACAGACGGACGGACGGAACCACACATTCATGTACAGTTTGGCTTTAATCATATTTGTAGTTTCTGAGAAGAAGGCATTTGAACATTTTCCCATAAGGTCCAATGCTAATCTATGTATTGCGGTAGCGGCCATCTTGGATTTCCGATCGACATAAAAGACATAAACTTTGTAGAGGACCTTCCAATGATCATTCCTGGGCAGTTTGGTTTCAATTGTCCAAGTGGTTTCAGAGAAGAAGTGTTTTGAAACATTTTCCCCATAGGGTCCAATGTTAAACTAAGTTCTGCCGTAGCCGCCATTTTGAATTTCATATCGGAACAAAAACAAAAAATGTAAAGTTTGTAGAGGACCATCCAATGAACATTCATGTACAGTTTGGTTTTAATCATATTTGTAGTTTCTGAGAAGAAGGCATTTGAACATTTTCCCATAGGGTTCAATGTTAATCTATGTATTGCGGTGGCGGCCATCTTGGATTTCCGATCGGCAGAAAAAACAAAAAATATATAGAGGACCTTCCAATGATCATTCCTGGGCAGTTTGGTTTCAATTGTCCAATTGGTTTCAGAGAAGAAGCGTTTTGAAACGTTTTTCCCATAGGGTTCAATGTTAAACTAAGTCCTGCCGTAGCCGCCATTTTGAATTTCACACCGGAACAAAAAAACCCGGCCATCTTGGTTGGAAGTCGGGATCACCAGACATAATTTTGGAAGGGGACCACCCAAGGACCATTCCACCATAGTTTAGTTGCAATTGGCCCAGTGGTTTCTGAGGAGAAGATTAAAATGTGAAATGTGGACGGACGGACGACGGACGAAAAGTGATGACAATAGCTCACATGGTCTAAAGGCCAGGTGAGCTAAAAACGGAATATATGCTAAACTACTCCTGGCAATGTAGCTGCAGTTAACATTTGAGCTCACTTTGACTTATACTAAAGCAACAATGGACAATTGAAGAAATTTCTATTTTTATCAACAGCAACCATCTTGAATAGAGGGCGGGGCTGTCGGACACAATTTTGTAAGGGACCCACCCAGGGACTATCCCTGCCAGGTTTGCTTTAATTTGGTTCAGTGGTTTCAGAGAAGATTTAAATGTGATCTTTTATCAAAAGATGCCTAATTTGCATAATCGGTTTAAATCGGCTGAAAGAAAAATTCCACAACAAAACCCGGAATATATGTTAAACTACTCCTTGTCATATAGCTGCAGTTAAAATTTGAGCTCATTTTGATTGATACTAAAGCAGCAATGGACAATTGAAGAAATTTCTATCTTTAGTAACAGTAGCCATCTTGAATGGAGAGCTGGACTGTCTGACACAATTTTGAAAGGGACCCACCCAGGGACCATTCCTGCCAGGTTTGGTCTAATTTGGTTCAGCGGTTTCAGAGGAGAAGATTTAAATGTGATCTTTTATCAAAATATGCCTAATTTGCATAATCGGTATAAATCGACTGAAAGAAAAATTTCACAGAAAAACCCGAAATATATGTTAAACTCCTTGTCATTTAGCTGTAGTTAAAATTGGAGCTCATTTTGACTTCTACTAAAGCAGCAATGGACAATTAAAATTTCATCCCCCCTTTTTCTATTTTTAGCTTGGCGGCCATCTTGGTTGGAAGCCGGGATAACCGGACAAAGTTTTGGAAGGGGGTCATCCAAGGACCATTCCACCAAAGTTTGGTCTAAATTGGCTCAGTGGTTTCTGAGAAAAAGATTAAAATGTGAAAAGTTTACGACAGACAACGACGACGATATACGACGGACGACGAACGAAACCTGATGGCAAAACCTCACATGGCCTTTGGCCAGGTGAGCTTAAAAGGTTTATGGAGCTCATGCCTTAAAAAGCTGTCCATAAATTTGCATAATATCCTAAATCAGCTCCCTCCACAGGGTGATGCTATTTCGTGTAACGGAACGGAACGAAGCGAAACGAAACGGAATGATTTCGTTTCTTGTTTTAGTAATTACTATTTTAAGAAACGAAACTATTCCGTTTCGTGTTTTAGTAATTTCTTATAGGTGGACTGTACTTAGTTACTTTGTTCCGACCAAAACACGACCGACCTACATTTGTACACGGTGTAGTCGCGCTATTTGAGCGTTCGGTGGATGAGTTGTTTATTGTACGACACACGGCAGATTTTCTACTTGTTTTTACCTAAAATTTGCAATATACTTTCTAATTAAAGCTGAAATTATAGATAATTGATATCGGAATCCAACAAGCCATGCAAAAACTTTCAGTAGTTCTTCAAAAAGTCATCATAGTATAGCACCTCTTTTGTCGAAAATTGTGTGACGAAACATTTGTGGCCCATAGTCATCCCAGTTTGCATCTGTTTGTCTTCAAACTTGTAAATACGATCCAGCGTATCATACTCTACAACAATTTGTATTTTTTTTTTCCTTTGAAAAGCAGTACTTGGTTTGAGCGAAATCCTCCAGAAACTTTACATATGAAACTACATACTGCAAAGTGTTACGACACTGTGGTACAACATTCACCTGTAATCGTATGCCGTATCATATAAAAATTGTCTCATAGCTAACATGTTTGCTCATTTGACGACAAAATTGCACATTTTTTGTATAGTATGATACACTGGGTCGCCAATACTCCATATCTGCATTTATGAAACAAGACAATATTACAGATATGCATATTTACGTGAAGTATGAAATTGTTTCTGTCATGCCCAGGCAATATTCCAGTCTCAAAGTTATATATAAATTGACCAAAATCGAAAAAACAAACAAACAAGCAAAAAACAAAAGTAGGGATTTGCACAAAGACTGTGTCTGTGTGTCCTTTTGATGATGGCTTATGCCATACATAATAATGTTAGAAATTTGAGACTTTTCTTCATTTATGAAAAAGTAGGTATTTCAAAATTAAAAAAAAAAACGGATATGGGTAAATTTAAGTGAAGGACCTAGTAATAGACCACACAGCCCAACAAAGCCTCTCCGAGGAAGATAGACGCGAATTTCTACAACTCGGTTATAACTTGTAAATCTCCAATTTACAACACTTGTAATCACTTTCAGACTTTTTTTTGTTTGTTTTCGACATTAACAAGAAAATATCTTGATCTTTATTTGAGAGTTTTTTTTTCATATAAACAGTGATAACAGCTGTTGAGTCGAAAGTTCCTTCCAGTAAGGCAGAATGTATCTCTCCGAAATGTTTATGGCCGAATTACGACTTTGTAAGCCATTAATACATTTCCTTGGTCTTGATTTCGATCCTTTCTCTGGTCGAAACTTTTAATCGAGTAACACCACGGGTGCCACATGTGGAACAGGAGCTGCTTATCCTTCCGGAACATCCTAGTTTTTGGGCAATTAAAAAACTTTGTAGTTTCTCATGGACTTTTCCTGAAAATTCAAGGCGGCCAGGCGGTTTTTATTTTTATTCGATGTTCATGATAATTATTTGGTAAATTTTGCGATGAAAAATTTGCTGAAGATGTTTTGACAAAGGCGGTCAAAATAAATAAAATCTGTTAATTCATTGATCTTAAAACGTCGAAAAATTTGAGACGGAATGCAATTTTGGGGCGGGATGAGAAACTAAAGTATTTTGATGGGTCTTAAGTGGGTTGTTCATTTTTTTCTTCAGCTTTAAGTGCATTTGGATTGTGTGCATGGCGTATGGTTCTTTTGGGAGTGATATTGACTACCTTTCCTCTTGAATTATCGGTATATGTCTGTGTTGGCATTATAGAGCAAAGTATGTAGGAAATGATAATGATCCGTATTTTCTAATCTTGATATAATAAAAGAATCGCAGCCACATAAGCTTGTCTTTAGGATATACACAACTTTATTTAAAAATACAAACCCCTGTATACTAACCTAGGGGGTAGTATTTTTAAATAAAAGTTATAAAATATCCTAAAGACAAGCCCCTGTGATAGCAGCTTAGATCTAATGTGAACTAATGGTAAAATAAATACAGAAAGTAGTGTGTGTATTTTTACTTATTAAAGAAGCGGAACCGGAACGAAACGAAACAGTTCCTTGAATTAGTAATTACACGCAGATAAATACTAAAACAAGAAACGAAACAATTTTGTTTCGTTTCGTTTCGTTCCGTTACACGTTTTAGATTTGCCCCCCTCCACATGTGTATTTGATTTGTTGAAAACTTTGTTTTTAGTTTTGACTAGTTTAAGTGGATATCCAATTTAACATAAATGAGGGGGACAAAGACTAAATCATAAAGCTTACTCCAAACGACCACTTTGAACCCACCACTGATATCGATATTCTTAAAGAACTCTTATTAAGTTCTGTGCATGTATGCTGGTAAAAATAATACCAAAATTTTCAATAATGATATCACATAATGTTAATTTACATGTAGGACCATTGATCTTTTTCACTTAGTAAGGACAATCTTGTAATTGGTATGTTGATGTAAATACAAAAAGGTTTATCTGATATTACAATGGGAGTATAACCATATTTTTATACTGATTAAAGTATACGGGCTAATGGGGAAGTCTTTACACGATTGAGTAAAATTTGCTGTTCACAGATAGCCTATCAGCACCCTTGTGTAACAGAATATGCTTCTTGCATCATCATCGAGCTATGATATAACCTTTTTTTTCTCTCAATATAATCAGTAGTGATGGGAATCGGAAGGAATTTCATAATCGATCATCGGTTTCACATGAAAAACTAATTATCGGTTATAATCGAAAAAAAAAGATGTTTTGTTGAAAACGACCTATTTCATGCAAATTTTACATTATATCTCTTATATTTAAAGTGAATGTTTTTGTCATGTTTGTACATTATTTTAAGGTTGTTTGACCAAATTCAACATGTTTAACTATTGTCTGAACGCATTAATGTATTGTTTTTATATTGTTGAGGCCTGAATTATGTTTCATTACTAGATTGATCAGTGGTACAGTACATTAAATAAATAGTGGTAACTGACTGCCTGTCATCACATTATAAATCTATAGACAATAAACAAACTTAACAAATACTGGGAAAATTCAACAAATGACAAACAACATCAAACATAAATAAATTTGATTGAACAGACCAAAGAAAACAGATCATTGTCATCCACACTCTTATAGTGAACATGTTAACAGTATTATTACCAGTAGTATTCCATGTTTTTATTCATGAAATGATATTGCCAATATGTGAAGGACTGAGGCGAGCCCTTTTTTTGTTCACTTAATGACGCGCAAGACTAAATACTCGTTCTGAGGGTACATATGATACTGGAATGGCAAGATATTTCTTGGCTAAAATGCTTAATCTTGGATAGAAGGCTGCATTTCCCTTCACCACTGCAGTATTGTTAAGTTCAGTAAGAGTCCGAGCAGCACCATGTCATAGCCGCGAATACGAATTTGCCTTTCGACCAGAAATCTACAAATTTGACTATTGTTGTCAGTTTCCACTGTACTTATTATACTTTTAATGGACGATAGAAATATAATTTCATTTGCAAATATATAAAAACAACTATTTAACACGATTTGATGAAATATTAAACTGTTATTTTCTGCTTAATTATGTCACAAAATTTCCAGAAAATCAAAGTGAAAGTGAAAGTAGAATTGTTCGATTAATCGGAAATAGATTTTTGGGCTCGAGGGCTTGGTTTAAGACACCAATCAACTGATTATCGGTTATATTCAGAACCACTAATAATCAGAGATTCTTCTTAATTTATTTGATAGTGAGTTTTCAAGTTTGCTGTAGAAAAAGAACTAGTTTATTGTAATCAACTGGTAAACTTTATCACATGCGTCTGTGAGTAGAGTGCACCCTTTTGTAATTTACAAAGCCGGGCACGAACCCACGCCGTATTGGTGATATGCTTGTATGAGTTGTTAGATCCAACGACCTAACTCATTGAGCCACCCTATGATACAATCCTATTCTGATACCACATGAATACAATGCACCTGTTGCAGCTTGTGTATCAATGTCAAAAGTTCCCATTCCTCTTTTATTATTTCCACTATGATGAGTTTTCCCTAACTTGAATGTTGCCACATGACCACATCCATGACATTGGACTTACGGTTGTACATCAAGCCTTAAAATCCTAAAGGTCTATCCCCCAAGGCATTATAGACATGAAGGGTTGACTGACAAAATTGCTCGGCCATGAAACCTAAGTCCACTATGAACCGACAATGGCTTAATTGAACAAGATCAGATGGGATGTAATCAAATAGGACTTAATTTTGAACTGCATTCACTTCAGTGTCGATCTCAATTTCAGAATAAATCGAAAAAGGTTCATTATCTATTATGTATGGTTGCAATCGGTAACGCATATGTGTGGTCTAGGACATAACTTGTGTCATCACGTCTGTCACAGATGAGGGGTCTGAATAAGGTTAATAACAAAATTACCGAACTCCGAACAATCTTACAAAGGGAAAGTCAAAACTCATAAGTATATAAACAGACAAAATCAGTCAACAACCCGAAAACTGTGAAAACCGTAATGACCCTGACTTGGTACAGGCATTTCTAAAGAAATGGTGGGTTGAATCAGATTTTAAAGTGCCAAACCTCCCCCTTTCATTACCGCTCAAAGTGTCCGGCTGTCACTATAACAGTATTTATAACAATGCTTGAACAAAACAGGTAAAACAGTTGTCAAAAGCAGCACCAAACTCAGTGAAGTAAATGTCAAAGATAATTTTACGTCACACATTGATAAACAAATATTTTTGACATTTTTGTTGACACCCTATCTTTATACATTTTCACTATATGAAAATCCATCGTTTTTAATCTTTTCTGCAGAGACGGAATATATTTCGACAAGATCTTGGTATCGGAATATAAACTTTTTAAGAGATCGAATAAGGCGAATCTTTTAATAGCCCTGGTCCAGTAGCCTGTTTCTCAGATGAAGATGACGTTTCAGGAAATCAGAATAATTGCTACTGGTCCTTGCATAACGAATCAATTGCGAGATGTAAACACCATACGCAGGAGAAGCTGGTATATTGCTGCACATATTTGGAAAATTTATGATATTAAAATTGAAGTCGTCCCGTTTATCATAAATGTTTGTACTGATTTGACCACTGTCGTCAAATGCGAGGTATAGGTCCAAAAATGATGCGGAAGAAGCGGTATCTGTGGTCTCTTTAGCTTCCAGTTCTGGAGGATATATCAATGGAATAAATTCTGCAAATCTAGAATTATTGATAGATAAAACGTCATCAATATACCTGTATGT
Organism: Bathymodiolus septemdierum; assembly: GCA_963383655.1. Classification (NCBI taxonomy): domain Eukaryota; kingdom Metazoa; phylum Mollusca; class Bivalvia; order Mytilida; family Modiolidae; genus Bathymodiolus; species Bathymodiolus septemdierum. The sequence goes on along the minus strand of OY726523.1, from coordinate 47,163,679 downwards.
GAAATTAAAGGCCCCAGCCTCATGAATCTTCATATCTTTTACAAGCTTTTGAAGAAACTCTGACTCATATGAGTATAAAAATAAATCGGCTAGAAGAGGGGCACAATTCGTACCCATTGGTATGCCGACGACCTGCTGAAACAGTATCCCTCCAAAGGAGACAAATATGTTATCGATGAGGAACTCCAGCATACTGATCACTTGTTCCTCGGAGTAGCATGTTTTACCTGTTTGAAATTTGTTTGAAAAATATGTGGAATTGTAGCCTAATACAACAAATTTTGAGCCATAGTTTCTATGACTGAAAGCTTTGTGAATTGTTTCTTTTAAGCGGGTTTTTAATTTGTCATGCGGTAGGGTGGTATATAGAGTTGAAAAGTCATGCGGTAGGGTGGTATATAGAGTTGAAAAATCAAAAGTTTTGATGGAGGATACCTGAGAGAAAGATCTTGATTTAAGGTTATCCAAAAGATCTTTAGTGTTTTTCAAAATCCACATGTGATTTATGCCACTACGCGAGTAAACAGTTTCACAATATTTCTGTTGTCCCTCTTTTACTGCAGACAGAATCTTTGTGAGGTGAATAGACAATTCTTTCGTCGAACAAGTTGATGATCCCGCTATATACCTTTCTTTGCATGATGTCTTATGGAGATAAGGTATCCAATATAAATAGGGCAAATCCTCAGACTCTTTACCAGAGGGAATGCTTAAAGAGGTCATGAATGATCTGTGGTTAGCTAGGATTTCATCTTTGTCGAACGAAGTAGGTTTGTATGTGGTATTACTAGAGGTGTTGTTATGTATGCCTAATTCCTTGATTAGGCATTCGAAGTAATATGATGTACATACAAACACGATATTGTTGGAAGCCTTGTCCACAGGAACGATAACATTTTTGTCATGAAGAAAGGAAAGACACTTAACAGCTTCTTGGTCTTTAAATACAGACATAGGTCGACTATTAACACAATTTTTGAGTTTGTGAATCCGACCTTGTACTAGAGACCTGATTGTTCTAACCCAGTCTGACAAGGACTCTAACTCAGGATCTTGGTCTACTTCTCTCTTTATCCACCTTCTGGCATAATCTTCAACAGCATCCATAATTATCTTGAAATTATGTTTCCAATTGATGTGTTGAGGTTCTCTGAATTTAGGATCATTAGAAATCACCTTTCGGAGACTCTCATGTTGAATGATATTCAGATCACCAGTGATTACATGTCCAGATGGGTTGTATTGAAAAGGAGAGTGCACGTGGGAGCAGTCACAAGTCAGAGGGTTCTTGGGGTACTCTTCTATGTTAATATCTTGCAATGCTTCTTTGTAGTTGAAAATTTTACGGCCAATGCTGTTAGTGTAACTATAGGAGACAATGGGAACATATTGGTTTTTGAAATATGGTGGAATTTCTTTTACGACCTCTTTTCTATTAAGAATGTTGATGATGTTAATAGCATCGATTCCTTTGTTAGCAAACGGAATATGGAGGAATTTTCTGTTGTTATCACGAAGAGGTTCAGATCGAACTGGTTTGAAAAGACGAAAGGACAACACAAAAACAAAAAAGCAATGGAGCTTCTGGTGTTTTCAGAATTATCGGCTCCAGAAAAAGATTGTTCTTTTGTGAATATTCCTGATAGAAGTCTTTCAGACATTGCAAGATTACTGCAGACGATAAAATATAAATTGTACCTATGATAGTCAGCAACACAAAAACAAAAACAAAGCAAAAACACTTGTTCCAACTTTTCACCTCCCCCATCCCCCCCCCCTCTTTTCAGTCCTCTTTCTGTTGTGTAGAATCAGTGTGAAACTGTTTCATAAGCTACCAGAACGAAGATCAGATTGTAAAGATGCAGATCTACATTACAGTATTCATGAACAACAGTCCACTTTATCACGATTACAGTTTCTTTTTAATATTTTTTTTTGACTTCTCCCTCGTGTTCTGGTCGCCATAAAACGGAAGCAAAATATATTGCAGCAATCAATCTGAAATGGGAAGTTGTTTTTTTTAAAATAAATTTGACATCAAAATATGATTTTATGCGTGATTCTGATAATTTTCAATCAAATTCAAAAATGTATAAGCGACAAAACAAAAAAACAATTCTAACTCTCGTGTTGTCCAAAAAAAAATCTGAACGAAAAAAAACCCCATAGCTTGTGAATAGTTTCAGGTTTCTTTTTATTAAATAATGATGACAGTTTTAATGCGCTTGGTCTGTTGAAAAAGTATTTTTGGAATTATAATTTTTCTTTCAGTTACAAAATTTGGACACTGTAATACATAATGAAATTCGTCACCAATTTCGCTAGATTGACATAGCTGACACAGTCTATTGTGTCTTTCTACATTTGTCCAGCGCACTACTTCAATCGGTAATCTATGATTAGATGTTCTAAATCTACAAAAAGTAAATCTATTTTTGTCATTTTACACGTCTAAATATTTTTCAAATCTAAAATTCGACTTGAATATTCTATAGCTCAATGCTTTTGGAGATATTTGCAAAGTAGAATGCCAATTTTGTTTGAACTGGTCGGTTAATCTCAGTTTAGTGCTTTCAATTAGCCATTTATGCCTTATAACATTTTGAGTATGCCAAACGTTTGAATAACCACAGTCATCAAGTATTGATTTAACAAAATTAATCCATGAAAAAGTATTATTTCCGTGAGTTTTCAAATACAATAATCTATAGATCAGAGATGATAATTTTGATTGCTTTCCGTCAATTAATTTCGGCCAGAATGACAAAAATTTCAACTTAACTGTTACATATGTATATTCAGAGGGTATCTACCAATTTCGCCATATATATATATTGGTGTTGAAGTTTTCTACGGAAGCGTATTAGGGCCACATTGACACTTTTTTATTTTTTATTTTTCACACTTTAATCTGTAAAATTCACACTTTAATCTTTAAATTTTACACTTTAATCTGTAAAATTTACACTTTAATCTGTAAAATTTACACTTTAATCTGTAAATTTTACACTTTAATCTGTAAAACTTACACCTTAATCTGTAAAATTTACACTTTAATCTGTAAAATTCACACTTTAATCTGTAAATGTTACACTTTAATCTGTAAAATTTACACTTTAATCTGTAAAATTTACACTTTAATCTGTAAAATTCACACTTTAATCTGTAAATCTTGGATTGGACCCGGACCTGCCGGACACAATTTTGAAAGGGGACCACCTAAGGACCATTGTGACCAAGTTTGGTTTTAATTGGCCCAGTAGTTTCAGAGGAGAAGATCTTTGAATGAAAAGTTTACGACGGACGGATGACGGACGCAAAGTGATGGCAAAATATCACCTTGGCTACAGCCAGGTGAGCTAATAAGAGTGTCAAGCTCAAATTTGTCAGATTGCTTGTATGTTGAAATTCATATACCTCACGCAACGAAGTTGCGGAGGGTATAATGTTTTTGACCAGTCCGAGAGTCCGTCGGTAATGTTTTTATGAGCAATTCTCCTCTAAAACTATTGAACGGAATTTCTTGAAACATGGTAGTTTTTAAAGACATGCTATGAAGATATGCATATCGACAGGAAATTTTGATCCGGTTATTTTTCTAGGAGTTATGCCCCTTTGAACTTAGAAAATTCAAAATATATACTACTGAAACAGTTTGTGATCGCTTCTTCTCTGAAACTACAGAACGGAATTTCTTGAAACTTGGTAGTTATTATGGACATAATATGTATATGTGCATATCGATAGGAAATTCTTATCCGATTATTTTATCAAATGTGATTTCTGTCAATGTGCAAGTCTGTTATAAAAGCTCCCTCCCCCCCCCCCCCCCCCCCCCCATCCCCTTACGCGAACCTTGCTCCACACAACACTAAACAGAAAATTATATATTGAGCAACACGAACTCCACTGAAAACTAGGGGAAACGCCAGTTCTGCAGGAGGGTAAAAAACTCCTGTTCTACTAATGACACCCCTAGCTAAGTCATGAACGAGGAAGAATGGATGTTGACTTCGACAAACGGAAGATATCGATGGTCATCTATACTCAGAAATTCCGCAACGCCTAACCAAGTCATGATGACGCCCGTACAATTGTGATTGTTTAATAGCTGTCAGTTTCAACTTTGAAATGTAGGACTAATTAACATTTTGTTTATTTTTTTCAGTTAACAACAAAATGAAGTTGATAGCTATTTTCACTCTGATATTTCCGGTTGAAATTTACTCTCAACATTCATGGAGTATGATACCTAGAGAGTCTTCACCTTTCGGGCATGGAGCAACACAACTGGAAATGGGTAATCACTTATGGGGAGAAAACATGTTTGGAAATCCACATGCGATACCGGATATGATGATGGGGTTGGAAAATGTTTCCCCGGCGCCAGATGTCGCTATTTCAACTACCAGAAAACCGACGAGAAGGGAATATTTATTGAAGCAATCTACCAAGAGAAGGATAGACGGTCCGAAAGTAAAATTTAATCCTTTTCGTAATTTTGGATTTAGTTCACCAAATTCACTTCAAGGTTCACCAAATAAACCTCAGAAAGATGAATTAATGATTGTGACGTCACCAAGATGGAAGCCAAACATTTTTACTGAAAAAATTTAACTGATATTTTATATTTTGACTTGAATCTATAGGCTAATTTGAATCACTGTGTTTGCCTAGTATTGCAGTATTGATATATGCACAGGAACCCACATTAATGGCATCGTCAGTTTGACCAATGTTGCATAATCTACAAATTTAATCATTTGTTTACATGTACACATCATCCCCCTCAAAATGCCGATTCAGTGGAGCGTGATCATATTGATAACAACTTTGTCTTTATCACACCTTAGAGACTTACCATTGAAACAAAGTAATCACAATGAACAGTATGAATTATTACTTGGTAACAGAATTCTTGCAAGAATCAGAATTTATGCTTCTAAAACAAACTGTAATCATAAACCCATCCAACGTAAACTAATATTACAACTTTTGTTGATCTTGAGCGGTGATATCCATCAGCACCCAGGCCCCGTGAAGTATCCATGCGGTATCTGTTCACGCCCTGTGGCAAGCAATCATCGTGCACTACAGTGTGAAAATTGTGACTTTTGGTGTCACATAAAATGTGTCGAGGTATCTCCATCACAATATGAGAAATTGAAAGGTAGCTCAGCGACATGGGTATGTCCACCCTGTGGATCAGTACAATATTCAAGTACAGTACTTAATCAATCAAATTCCATCACATATTTGTCAAATAGCTTCTCAGTCTTATCTGAATCAAATGAGATGACTGATCCAGAACATACAACTAGGCAAAATCAGGTACCAAGACCTAAAGTACCAGCCTTAAAAATTATGAGCCTAAATACCAACAGTCTAGTATCAGATAATAAACATGCACTTTTATCCACCCTATTAAAGGAACATAATCCAGATATATTATGTGTATGCGAGTCAAAACTAGATAACACCATTAGTGACTCTGCTATATTTCCATCAGACTGAGGATATGAAATCATAAATAGAAAGGATAATAAGTTTGGTGCTGGAGGGGTACTAATTGCAGTGAAAAATACCATATTAGCATCACCAGTAAACGATCTTGACACTGGCTGTGAAATAGTTTGGGCAAGAATAGAGATAGCTAATAAAAAACCTCTGTATATTGGATCATTTTACAGAACACCATCAAAAGATGACCCAGAAATCATTAACCAGCTACATGAATCAGTATCCAAATTAACATGTAAAAAGGACGATGTACTACCTAACATCATAATTAATGGTGATTTTAACACCCCCGATATCATATGGGAAGACCTTACAGTTAACAACAATCCCAACTATTCAATGCTACTAAATAACACCATGCTTGACTTTGTTAATGCAAACTTTCTTACACAGTTAATTATTACACCAACAAGGAACGATAATATACTGGATCTAGTACTATCAACAAATCCAGATATAATTTACGATCTAGAAATTCATCCAGGAATGAGTGACCACAATGCCATTACATATCAGGTAAATCTGTCTGTCAAGCGTCAGAAGAAACCAAATAGGTATGTCTATCAGTATAAGAAAGGGAATATCGAGAATGTAAAAAAGGACATGGAAGATCTTTGCACAATATTTGAGTCCGAAAATCGATGTGAAAAATCTATAGATGAAAACTGGACCCTGTTCAAGAAAACATTATTAAAGCCAATGGAGAAAAATATCCCAACTAAAAAAAATTACATCTAGATGGAACTTGCCGTGGATTACTCCAGACATCAGACGATTATGTCAACAAAAGAAGAGAGCATGGGACTCCGGAAAACACAATCGAAATAGCCATGCATGGAAAAGATATCTTGCTCTCAGCAAGAAGGTAAAAGATGCCATTCAAGAGGCACATCGAAAATACTTTGATGATATTCTTAATACCAGCATTACTGATAATCCAAAGAAGTTTTACTCATATATCAAACAGAAAAAGTCAGGTCAAAGTAACATCCCAGTATTAAAACGAAACACGGAAATACTGAGTGAACCTAAGGACAAGGCCAACGTCTTAAACGATCAGTACACCTCAGTATTCACCAGAGAACCACCTGGACAGCTACCCGATATTGATGGCACACCTATCCGTCCAATGACGGACATTAAATTCACATCACCTGGAGTCGAAAAACTTTTACAAAATCTCAACCCAAGCAAGGCAGCTGGCCCGGATCTCTTGCCAACTCGTATGCTCAAGGAGGTAGCAAAGGAAATAGCCCCAGTATTAGCTTTTATCTTCCAGCAGTCGTATGATACCAGTCAAGTCCCATCAGATTGGCAGTTTGCAAATGTCACCGCAGTATTTAAAAAGGGAGAAAAGACAAATCCAGCTAACTACCGTCCTGTGTCTTTGACATGCATACTGTGTAAAACCATGGAGCACATAGTATTCAGCCAAATTATGAACCATCTAGATCACAAGAAGGTCCTGAGGAATTTCCAACATGGATTTAGAAGAAATCACTCTTGTGAGACCCAGTTACTAAATACAGCTGAGGAACTATCAAGAAGGCTTGATATGAGAAAGACCATCGATCTGCTGATACTTGATTTTAGCAAGGCTTTTGATACCGTGCCCCACAGAAGACTACTTCACAAGATCCAACATTATGGAGTAGAAGGCCTGACAAATAAATGGATTGGTTCATGGTTATGCCAGCGAAAACAGAAAGTCGTACTAGACGGCTATTCATCTGACATATCCTCAGTCGTATCAGGTGTCCCCCAGGGCACGGTACTGGGTTCCTTGATGTTTCTGCTCTACGTAAATGACATAGCAGATAAAATATCTCCACAAACCAGAATCAAGCTTTTTGCAGATGATTGTCTACTGTACAGGACCATTGACACCAAACAAGACCATAAACAACTACAACAAGATCTCAACACACTGGTAGATTGGTCACATACCTGGCTGATGACATTTAATGCAGCCAAATGCCACCTCCTTAAGATTACACGGAAGACCAAATTTTTAGACACAGAGTATACAATTGACAATCACACCCTCCTACGAGTACAACACCATCCATACCTAGGAGTAGAATTGACATCAGACTTAACATGGAAACACCACATTGGACTTATAACTGGGAAAGCTCAGAAGATCCTCAACCTGCTTCGAAGACACCTTTATGGTTGTAACCCAGATGTTAAGAAGAGAGCATTTACTGCATTAGTATTACCACATCTCGAGTACACTTCAACAGTATGGGACCCATACCATAAACAAGACATTCAAGCTCTTGAAAAAGTCCAGCGAAAAGGGGCACGCTTTGTAACAGGAAAATATTCTTACCAAGACAGCGTAACATCTATGCTCAACGACTTGAACTGGCAACCCCTTCAGATTAGAAGAAAGAACAAGATACTCATCGTCTTTCATAAGGCAGTAAACCAATATTCGCCAGTTGAAATCCCGGACTATGTCACCCAGTCAACATACAGTGGTACAAGATCTCACTCCAAAGCTTTCATTGAAATCAGAGCCAACTACGAACAGTACAAAAACAGCTTCCTGCCTAGGACTATTAAAGACTGGAATGCTCTGCCAACTCACCTAGTGCATGTCACCTCTGTGGACGAATTTGGTTCTCGTCTACAGAGTTTGACAACCTAGACATACACAGTGATTCCTGTTTTTATTGTTTTTAACTGTATATACGAACTTTGGTGCTTTTATCCATGTTGATGATGTCACTTGCCTGTGATGCGATAGCCCTAGGCAGTAATCAAGTAGAAGTAGAAGTAGAAGTAGAATTAGAAATGTTTGTAGACTCTATTAATAGAATGGCGACAGGATTTCATCGTCTAGAATTCCGACTGACAAAAGCAATCAAAATGATTGACAAGTTCGTGACAGCAGTTTGAATAAAGATATTTATAATGTGAAATAGTTATGGGTATGATTATGGTGTGTAACGCCACTTTCAACAATATTTCAGTTCTATCGTGGCTGTCAGCTTTATTGGTGGAGGAAATCGGAGTACCCTGAGAAAATCACCGACCTGTCGCAACTTGATCACATAATGTTGTATCGAGTACACCGCGCCTGAACGGGGTTCGATCCCACAACGTTAGATGTGATTGGCACTGATTACACAGGTAGTTATAAATCCAACTACCTTACGATCATGACCACGACGGCTCCATGTAAAATAGTATTTTATTCAATAAATAAAACATACTTAATAGTCTCGAAATGACAAACTAACAAAGTCGAAATCAAACTCTTAAATTTGAACTTAAAGACCAATCCCAAAGAGCTGGAAAAAATTCGTTGGCCTTTCAATCTTATCACATAGGTGGTTTAATGTGCTCGCCTGAGTACGATAAATCGTGGGTTCGATCCCTGGTCGGATCAAAACAAAAACTATAAAATTGGTCTTTGTTGCTTCTCAGCTAATCACATAACATTAAAGAGAAAGAGCAAAGACTGGTTGGCTTGGAATCAGAATAATGTGTTCGAATGATACGACATGTCTACCCGCGGACTGTTATTTCATGGAGTTAACACTGTACGCACCCAGCTTAATGTGTTGGTCTAGTACAAAGCAGACGCCATCATCATCTGATCAAAATGTAAGTTGTTCTCGCTTTAATATAGTTGAAAAACTGCTTATTCGGCGTTAAACAGCAATGACTCACTCACTCGCCCAATCTTTTCACTATGAGCGTACCTGATGAAGGTTATTCCAAAAGCACTAAATTTTCTACGTTTTTATTAATTGGATATACATGTACCTGTACCTGTACCTGTACGATTGAAATCAGTACATATCACCGCAAAAATGGTGAGTTCTATTCCGGTTAGTGGCTACATGTACAAGGTACAATTTAATGTATTAAAGTTTAGTTGTTTCTTGAGGAAGGTTGGTGGTTTTCACTGGGCACTTGTAATGTATTGAAATTATTTGAGAATGAGCGGTCATGTCTATGTGTGTTAGTGGTATCGATTTTGTCTCTGTTCCACGAATTTAAGATTGGGATTTAGGCTGACTGTTCTGACGATATTGTTATTGTTTATTGTTCATTTTATTATCTAGAAAAGTTAACACTACTCTTACAAGGGCATACGGTTATAAAAGTTAACACTACTCTTACAGGGACATACGGTTATAAAAGTTAACACTACTCTTACAGGGACATGCGGTTATAAAAGTTAACACAACTCTTACAGGGGCATACGGTTATAAAAGTTAACACTACTCTTACAGGGGCATACGATTATAAAAGTTAACACTACTCTTACAGGGGCATACGGTTATAAAAGTTAACACTACTCTTACAGGGGCATATGGTTATAAAAGTTAACACTACTCTTACAGGGGCATACGGTTATAAAAGTTAACACTACTCTTACAGGAGCATACGGTTATAAAAGTTAGCACTACTCTAACAGGGGCATACGGTTATAAAAGTTAACACTACTCTTACAGGAGCATACGGTTATAAAAGTTAACACTACTCTTACAGGGGCATACGGTTATAAAAGTTAACACTACTCTTACAGGGGCATGCGGTTATAAAAGTTAACACTACTCTTACAGGGGCATGCGGTTATAAAAGTTAACACTACTCTTACAGGGGCATACGGTTATAAAAGTTAACACTACTCTTACAGGGGCATACGGTTATAAAAGTTAACACTACTCTTACAGGGGCATACGGTTATAAAAGTTAACACTACTCTTACAGGGGCATACGGTTATAAAAGTTAACACTACTCTTACAGGGGCATACGGTTATAAAAGTTAACACTACTCTTACAGGGGCATATGGTTATAAAAGTTAACACTACTCTTACAGGGGCATACGGTTATAAAAGTTAACACTACTCTTACAGGGGCATACGTTATAAAAGTTAACACTACTCTTACAGGGGCATACGGTTATAAAAGTTAACACTACTCTTACAGGGGCATACGGTTATAAAAGTTAACACTACTCTTACAGGGGCATACGATTATAAAAGTTAACACTACTCTTACAGGGGCATACGGTTATAAAAGTTAACACTACTCTTACAGGGGCATATGGTTATAAAAGTTAACACTACTCTTACAGGGGCATACGGTTATAAAAGTTAACACTACTCTTACAGGGGCATATGGTTATAAAAGTTAACACTACTCTTACAGGGGCATATGGTTATAAAAGTTAACACTACTCTTACAGGGGCATATGGTTATAAAAGTTAACACTACTCTTACAGGGGCATATGGTTATAAAAGTTAACACTACTCTTACAGAGACATACGGTTATAAAAGTTAACACTACTCTTACAGGGGCATACGGTTATAAAAGTTAACACTACTCTTACAGGGGCATATGGTTATAAAAGTTAACACTACTCTTACAGGGGCATATGGTTATAAAAGTTAACACTACTCTTACAGGGGCATACGGTTATAAAAGTTAACACTACTCTTACAGGGGCATACGGTTATAAAAGTTAACACTACTCTTACAGGGGCATACGGTTATAAAAGTTAACACTACTCTTACAGGGGCATACGGTTATAAAAGTTAACACAACTCTTACAGGGGTATACGGTTATAAAAGTTAACACTACTCTTACAGGGACATACGGTTATAAAAGTTAACACTACTCTTACAGGGGCATACAGTTATAAAAGTTAACACTACTCTTACAGGGGCATACGGTTATAAAAGTTAACACAACTCTTACAGGGGCATACGGTTATAAAAGTTAACACAACTCTTACAGGGGCATACGGTTATAAAAGTTAACACAACTCTTACAGGGGCATACGGTTATAAAAGTTAACACTACTCTTACAGGGGCATACGGTTATAAAAGTTAACACTACTCTTACAGGGGCATACGGTTATAAAAGTTAACACTACTCTTACAGGGGCATGCGGTTATAAAAGTTAACACTACTCTTACAGGGGCATATGGTTATAAAAGTTAACACTACTCTTACAGGGGCATATGGTTATAAAAGTTAACACTACTCTTACAGGGGCATATGGTTATAAAAGTTAACACTACTCTTACAGGGGCATATGGTTATAAAAGTTAACACTACTCTTACAGAGACATACGGTTATAAAAGTTAACACTACTCTTACAGGGGCATACGGTTATAAAAGTTAACACTACTCTTACAGGGGCATATGGTTATAAAAGTTAACACTACTCTTACAGGGGCATATGGTTATAAAAGTTAACACTACTCTTACAGGGGCATACGGTTATAAAAGTTAACACTACTCTTACAGGGGCATACGGTTATAAAAGTTAACACTACTCTTACAGGGGCATACGGTTATAAAAGTTAACACTACTCTTACAGGGGCATACGGTTATAAAAGTTAACACAACTCTTACAGGGGTATACGGTTATAAAAGTTAACACTACTCTTACAGGGACATACGGTTATAAAAGTTAACACTACTCTTACAGGGGCATACAGTTATAAAAGTTAACACTACTCTTACAGGGGCATACGGTTATAAAAGTTAACACAACTCTTACAGGGGCATACGGTTATAAAAGTTAACACAACTCTTACAGGGGCATACGGTTATAAAAGTTAACACAACTCTTACAGGGGCATACGGTTATAAAAGTTAACACTACTCTTACAGGGGCATACGGTTATAAAAGTTAACACTACTCTTACAGGGGCATACGGTTATAAAAGTTAACACTACTCTTACAGGGGCATGCGGTTATAAAAGTTAACACTACTCTTACAGGGGCATATGGTTATAAAAGTTAACACTACTCTTACAGGGGCATATGGTTATAAAAGTTAACACTACTCTTACAGGGGCATATGGTTATAAAAGTTAACACTACTCTTACAGGGGCATATGGTTATAAAAGTTAACACTACTCTTACAGGGGCATACGGTTATAAAAGTTAACACTACTCTTACAGGGGCATATGGTTATAAAAGTTAACACTACTCTTACAGGGGCATATGGTTATAAAAGTTAACACTACTATTACAGGGACATATGGTTATAAAAGTTAACACTACTCTTACAGGGGCATATGGTTATAAAAGTTAACACTACTATTACAGGGACATACGGTTATAAAAGTTAACACAACTCTTACAGGGGCATACGGTTATAAAAGTTAACACTACTATTACAGGGACATACGGTTATAAAAGCGCATTCTATATGTGGTATTTATGCTAGCTTATCAACTGTATTAAAACCATAAGACATATGACCTTATTATATTGGCAACGAGGGGTGGTTATGGTGTTTAACGCCACATTCAACAATATTTCAGCTATATCGTGACGGTCAGTTTTACTGGTGGAGGAAACGGAGTTCCCGGAGAAAACCACCGATCTATCGCAAGTCACTTACAAAGTGTTTCACATTATTGTTGTATTGAGTACACTTTGCCATGCACGGGGTTAACGATTGGAGTTATGGTGTTAAATGCCACTTTCAACAATATTTCAGCTATATCGTGGCGGTCACTTTTATTGGTGGAGGAAACTGGAGTACCAACATACATGAAGGAGACTATCACAGAAATGTGTCATGTGCTTTAAATTTGTTATCTACGTTTAATTACATTAGATACGGGCACCTTATCTAACAATATCATCCTATAAATAACTTTTAATCTTTATTACGATCATTCGTACGATCAAACTTTGAAAATTGGGTATTTACTTCCTGATTTCAACAGTGTTATTCGCTGTATCGCAATGTAATCGATCCCTTTTGTATTTCAATCAGTGTGCATGAACTATATATATATATATATATATATATATATATAAACGTCTAAAATGGTTTGTAAAACAACACCAAGTACACAAAACAAAGTGATAAAGAACTAAACACTTCGTAGAATGACAAAATTTTCGTCCCACCGAGGGACTTTATCAATGTCTAATTAAATATATATATATATGTGCAACAGTATTAGAAATCGATGCACACCGCCTACATTTTTTACTGTCATCCATAAAGGGGTATCCCAAGGGTCAATCTTGGGTGCTCTACTTTTTAATGTCTTTATTAATGATATTTTTGTGAAAAGGGTACTTTATATAATTATGCGGATGACAATACTTTGTCTTATGGTCATCCTGATTTTAATGTACTTACCTCAGTTTTAGAATCAGAGTCAAATGTTCTTATTAATTGGCTTAAAGTTAACAAAATGCAGGCTAACCCAGATACATTTCAGGTACTTGCGGTTGGGAAGAAGACTTTTGACAAAAACATGAAGATTTGTATACAGAATTCTACACTTTCGTGTGAAGAGACAGCAAAACTTTTAGGAATTGAAATAGATTATCAATTAAATTTTGACATTCATATCAGTTCAATCTGTAGGAAGGCATCACAGCAACTGAATATACTTAAACGTTTGGGCCGATATTTAGACAGATTAAGCAAATTAACTATATTCCACACTTTCATTCTCAGTAACTTTAACTTCTGCCCTTTGGCTTGGCAATTTTGTACCGATAAAAAATCCCAAAAATTAGAGAAAGTACAAGAAAGAGCACTTCGCTTTGTATACGATGACTACACCAGTTCATATATCAACCTTCTTGAAAAAGTTCTAGTGCCCTCCTTACAGACCAGACGTATTAGGACAATGGCCTTGGAGACATATAAAATCGTTAACAAACTAGCTCCTGTATGCCTTCATGATTTAGTTAATGTGAAGAATTATAAATATGCTTTCAGGTATTCAAACATATTAGATGTACCTCAAGTTAGAACTACAAGGTATGGCAAAAAATCATTCATGTTTGCAGCTGCAACTCTGTGGAACGACCTTCCGAACCATTTCAGAACTGAAAACAGTTTCAACCACTTTAACAGTTTGATTCAGCTTTCTGTTTTATTTCTAGTGCTTTTTCCAGTTTTAATGCTGCTTAGTTATTTTATGCTTGTTTGATATTGCTTCAGCATGCTTTAGTATGTCCTTTATTTTTGTGCTTTTTATGTTGCATTTGCTATTTAAACTGTATGTGCTTTATATGTGTGTTTATGTGATTATGTTAATATTTGTATGTATCTTGTGCTACTATGTATATTCGGTAAAAAGCTCCTGAGAGCTTGTGTTTATTGTTATACAAAAACCGAATTCAAATAAGGTTTTCTTATCTTATGTTACTGTCATGTGACAAGTTGTAATCACAGTCATTAAAGAAGCAATCAATATGGAGGAACTATCACTTGGATTACCGACATATTATAACGATACGTTTTCTTGTGACGTTGATGTCGCCAAATCTTTATACAGTATTGCTGCTCCAGTCATTATTTTAATGACATTTGTCTGTAATAGTTTATATATAATTCTAATTAATTATGAGAAGAAGGAACGAACAGCGTCAGAATTTCAGTGTATGTGTGTGGCCATAACTAATACACTTGTTGGATTGTGTCAACTTCCTGTGTTTATATTTTTCTCCAATAAAGATAACGTAAACAAACATGTTTCTATTCATTGGTGTTACACATATAGAATTATGGGATATGTATTACCATGTATGTTTCACACAGCCAGTATGTGGCAGTTAGTGATCTATGGAATACAAAGATTTTGTTGTAATCGATGGCCATTCAGTGCATTGCACTGGTACAAACTTGGTCGATTCTTTATTTCTTCGTTTCTAGTGCATAGTTACAAATTGTTTGATTTTACATGTGATAGTGGAAAGGCATATTCATTTCGTTACAGAGATGGTATAAATAGTGACATATATATTGCACTTGATCGATGGTTTTGTGGAATATTTATCCAGCTTATTCCTTGTATTATCATGACAATCACGTGCGGTCTGTTAGTCTATACTCTACGAGTGTCATTCGTACGGCGGAAGAATCTGTTCAAAGAAAACAGTAACGGAAGTGCACGGAACCGGATAATAACAATGAAATCATGCCAACCTCTAGGAATTCTGATGCTATTGCTGTGTGTAGAATGGCCAGTCACAATAAGACAAGTGGCGGGGTTAATTCGACAGGATAATTAAATTTTTTATTGTTCCGTTCATCAGCAATCATACTCCATTTTGTTCAGCTTGTAAGTTATGTTATGTATTTACCAGTGTACCTGATTTTGAGTTTTAAGCTGCGGAGAAACTTTGTTAATATTATATATGATATAAAAGTAAAATTAATACAGTATGCAACGCCACTTAAATTTACCATTGTTGAACGGAACGAGCGTTGGATGTTGTCTAACGCTAATAAAATGAATAACCAAAACATGCTACATCTTTAATATAATGGTGAGCAAATTTCAAACATTATTGCGAGAACAAATTAGCTTTTGATGAGATGATGTCAGCTTTGTACAAAGCCATCAATCTGAGTAGAAGTTTTCACTCCATATATTATAACCGATGATAAGCATGATGGACTGCCGAAATGACATTAATTTTAATACTGAAATGAGTGGGGAAAGAGATATTGAGGACTCATTTCATTCTAATGAGGAGGAGGAGGAGGAGGATGCATGTATAGAAATAACTCCTGTGGCAGAGAAAACACCAAGGAAAACAGACTTGAACACAGTTAATAAACCTAGTAAACAGTCAGGTACAACATCGAATAAACAACAGAAACGTGAATAAATCTAGTAAACAGTCAGGTACAACATCGAATAAACAACAGAACCGTGAATAAATCTAGTAAATAGTCAGGTACAACATCGAGTAAACAACAGAACCGTGAATAAACCTAGGAAACAGTCAGGTACAACATCGAGTAAACAACAGAACAGTGAATAAATCTAGTAAACAGTCAGGTACAACATCGAGTAAACAACAGAACCGTGAATAAACCTAGGAAACAGTCAGGTACAACATCGAGTAAACGACAGAACAGTGAATAAACCTAGGAAACAGTCAGGTACAACATCGTGTAAACAATAGAACCGTGAATAAATCTAGTAAACAGTCAGGTACAACATCGAATAAACAACAGAAACGTGAATAAATCTAGTAAACAGTCAGGTACAACATCGAATAAACAACAGAACCGTGAATAAATCTAGTAAATAGTCAGGTACAACATCGAGTAAACAACAGAACCGTGAATAAACCTAGGAAACAGTCAGGTACAACATCGAGTAAACAACAGAACAGTGAATAAATCTAGTAAACAGTCAGGTACAACATCGAGTAAACAACAGAACCGTGAATAAACCTAGGAAACAGTCAGGTACAACATCGAATAGACAACAGAACCGTGAATAAACCTAGTAAACAGTCAGGTACAACATCGAATAAACAACAGAACAGTGAATAAACCTAGTAAACAGTCAGGTACAACATCGAGTAAACAACAGAACAGTGAATATATCTAGTAAACAGTCAGGTACAACATCGAGTAAACAACAGAACCGTGAATAAACCTAGGAAACAGTCAGGTACAACATCGTGTAAACAATAGAACCGTGAATAAATCTAGTAAATAATCAGGAACAACATCGAGTAAACAACAGAACCGTGAATAAATCTAGTAAATAGTCAGGTACAACATCGAGTAAACAAAAGAACCGTGAATAAACCTAGGAAACAGTCAGGTACAACATCGTGTAAACAATAGAACCGTGAAAAATTCTAGTAAATAATCAGGAACAACATCGAGTAAACAACAGAACCGTGAATAAATCTAGTAAATAGTCAGGTACAACATCGAGTAAACAACAGAACCGTGAATAAATCTAGTAAATACTCAGGTACAACATCGAATAAACAACAGAACCGTGAATAAATCTAGTAAACAGTCAGGTACAACATCGAGTAAACAACAGAACCGTGAATAAACCTAGGAAACAGTCAGGTACAACATCGAGTAAACAACAGAACCGTGAATAAACCTAGGAAACAGTCAGGTACAACATCGAGTAAACAACAGAACCGTGAATAAATCTCGTAAACAGTCGGGTACAACATCGAGTAAACAACAGAACCGTGAATAAACCTAGGAAATAGTCAGGTACAACATCGAATAAACAACAGAACGGTGAATAAACATAGTAAACAGTCGGGTACAACATCGAGTAAACAACAGAACAGTGAATAAACCTAGTAAACAGTCAGGTACAACATCGAATAAACAACAGAACCGTGAATAAATCTAGTAAATAGTCAGGTACAACATCGAATAAACAACAGAACCGTGAATATATCTAGTAAACAGTCAGGTACAACATCAAGTAAACAACAGAACAGTGAATATATCTAGTAAACAGTCAGGTACAACATCGAGTAAACGACAGAACAGTGAATAAACCTAGGAAACAGTCAGGTACAACATCGTGTAAACAATAGAACCGTGAATAAATCTAGTAAATAATCAGGAACAACATCGAGTAAACAACAGAACCGTGAATAAATCTAGTAAATAGTCAGGTCCAACATCGAGTAAACAACAGAACCGTGAATAAATCTAGTAAATACTCAGGTACAACATCGAATAAACAACAGAACCGTGAATAAATCTAGTAAACAGTCAGGTACAACATCGAGTAAACAACAGAACCGTGAATAAATCTAGTAAATAGTCAGGTACAACATCGAATAAACAACAGAACCGTGAATAAATCTAGTAAACAGTCAGGTACAACATCGAGTAAACAACAGAACCGTGAATAAACCTAGTAAACAGTCAGGTACAACATCGAATAAACAACAGAACCGTGAATAAATCTAGTAAATAGTCAGGTACAACATCGAGTAAACAACGGAACCGTGAATAAATCTAGTAAACAGTCAGGTACAATATCGAGTAAACAACAGAACCGTGAATAAACCTAGGAAACAGTCAGGTACAACATCGAGTAAACAACGGAACCGTGAATAAATCTAGTAAACAGTCGGGTACAACATCGAGTAAACAACAGAACCGTGAATAAACCTAGGAAACAGTCAGGTACAACATCGAGTAAACAACAGAACGGTGAATAAACATAGTAAACAGTCGGGTACAACATCGAGTAAACAACAGAACGGTGAATAAACATAGTAAACAGTCGGGTACAACATCGAGTAAACAACAGAACCGTGAATAAATCTAGTAAACCGTCAGGTACAACATCGAGTAAACAACAGAACAGTGAATAAACCTAGTAAACAGTCAGGTACAACATCGAATAAACAACAGAACCGTGAATAAATCTAGTAAATAGTCAGGTACAACATCGAATAAACAACAGAACCGTGAATAAATCTAGTAAACAGTCAGGTACAACATCGAGTAAACAACAGAACCGTGAATAAACCTAGGAAACAGTCAGGTACAACATCGAGTAAACAACAGAAACGTGAATAAATCTAGTAAACAGTCAGGTACAACATCGAGTAAACAACAGAACCGAGAATAAATCTAGTAAACAGTCGGGTACAACATCGAGTAAACAACAGAACAGTGAATAAACCTAGTAAACAGTCAGGTACAACATCGAGTAAACAACAGAACAGTGAATAAATCTAGTAAACAGTCAAGTACAACATCGAGTAAACAACAGAACCGTGAATAAACCTAGTAAACAGTCAGGTACAACATCGAGTAAACAACAGAACCGTGAATAAACCTAGGAAACAGTCAGGTACAACATCGAGTAAACAACAGAACCGTGAATAAACCTAGTAAACAGTCAGGTACAACATCGAGTAAACAACAGAACCATGAATAAACCTAGGAAACAGTCAGGTACAACATCGAGTAAACAACAGAACCGTGAATAAACCTAGTAAACAGTCAGGTACAACATCGAGTAAGCAACAGAACCGTGAATAAACCTAGGAAACAGTCAGGTACAACATCGAGTAAACAACAGAACCGTGAATAAACCTAGTAAACAGTCAGGTACAACATCGAGTAAACAACAGAACGTGAATAAATCTAGTAAACAGTCAGGTACAACATCGAGTAAACAACAGAACCGTGAATAAACCTAGGAAACAGTCAGGTACAACATCGAGTAAACAACAGAACCGTGAATAAACCTAGGAAACAGTCAGGTACAACATCGCGTAAACAACAGAACCGTGAATAAACCTAGTAAACAGTCAGGTACAACATCGAGTAAACAACAGAACCGTGAATAAATCTAGTAAACAGTCAGGTACAACATCGAGGAAACGACAGAACAGTGAATAAACCTAGGAAACAGTCAGGTACAACATCGAGTAAACAACAGAACCGTGAATAAACCTAGTAAACAATCAGGTACAACATCGAGTAAACAACAGAACGTGAATAAATCTAGTAAACAGTCAGGTACAACATCGAGTAAACGACAGAACAGTGAATAAACCTAGGAAACAGTCAGGTACAACATCGTGTAAACAATAGAACGTAAATAAATCTAGTAAACAGTCAGGTACAACATCGAATAAACAACAGAACCGTGAATAAATCTAGTAAATAATCAGGAACAACATCGAGTAAACAACAGAACCGTGAATAAACCTAGGAAACAGTCAGGTACAACATCGAGTAAACAACAGAACAGTGAATAAATCTATTAGACTGTCAGGTACAACATCGAGTAAACAACAGAACGGTGAATAAACATAGTAAACAGTCAGGTACAACATCGTGTGAACAAAAGAACCGTGAATAAATCTAGTAAACAGTCAGGTACAACATCGAATAAACAACAGAACCGTGAATAAATCTAGTAAACAGTCAGGTACAACATCGAGTAAACAACAGAACCGTGAATAAACCTAGTAAACAGTCAGGTACAACATCGAATAAACAACAGAACCGTGAATAAATCTAGTAAATAGTCAGGTACAACATCGAGTAAACAACAGAACCGTGAATAAATCTAGTAAACAGTCAGGTACAATATCGAGTAAACAACAGAACCGTGAATAAACCTAGGAAACAGTCAGGTGCAACATCGAGTAAACAACAGAACCGTGAATAAATCTAGTAAACAGTCGGGTACAACATCGAGTAAACAACAGAACCGTGAATAAACCTAGGAAACAGTCAGGTACAACATCATGTAAACAACAGAACGGTGAATAAACATAGTAAACAGTCGGGTACAACATCGAGTAAACAACAGAACGGTGAATAAACATAGTAAACAGTCGGGTACAACATCGAGTAAACAACAGAACCGTGAATAAATCTAGTAAACCGTCAGGTACAACATCGAGTAAACAACAGAACAGTGAATAAACCTAGTAAACAGTCAGGTACAACATCGAATAAACAACAGAACCGTGAATAAATCTAGTAAATAGTCAGGTACAACATCGAATAAACAACAGAACCGTGAATAAATCTAGTAAACAGTCAGGTACAACATCGAGTAAACAACAGAACCGTGAATAAACCTAGGAAACAGTCAGGTACAACATCGAGTAAACAACAGAACCTTGAATAAATCTAGTAAACAGTCAGGTACAACATCGAGTAAACAACAGAACCGTGAATAAATCTAGTAAACAGTCGGGTACAACATCGAGTAAACAACAGAACAGTGAATAAACCTAGTAAACAGTCAGGTACAACATCGAGTAAACAACAAAACAGTGAATAAACCTAGTAAACAGTCAGGTACAACATCGAGTAAACAACAGAACCGTGAATAAATCTAGTAAACAGTCAAGTACAACATCGAGTAAACAACAAAACAGTGAATAAACCTAGTAAACAGTCAGGTACAACATCGAGTAAACAACAGAACCGTGAATAAACCTAGGAAACAGTCAGGTACAACATCGAGTAAACAACAGAACCGTGAATAAACCTAGTAAACAGTCAGGTACAACATCGAGTAAACAACAGAACCATGAATAAACCTAGGAAACAGTCAGGTACAACATCGAGTAAACAACAGAACCGTGAATAAACCTAGTAAACAGTCAGATACAACATCGAGTAAGCAACAGAACCGTGAATAAACCTAGGAAACAGTCAGGTACAACATCGAGTAAACAACAGAACCGTGAATAAACCTAGTAAACAATCAGGTACAACATCGAGTAAACAACAGAACGTGAATAAATCTAGTAAACAGTCAGGTACAACATCGAGTAAACAACAGAACCGTGAATAAACCTAGGAAACAGTCAGGTACAACATCGAGTAAACAACAGAACCGTGAATAAACCTAGGAAACAGTCAGGTACAACATCGCGTAAACAACAGAACCGTGAATAAACCTAGTAAACAGTCAGGTACAACATCGAGTAAACAACAGAACCGTGAATAAATCTAGTAAACAGTCAGGTACAACATCGAGTAAACAACAGAACCGTGAATAAACCTAGTAAACAGTCAGGTACAACATCGAGTAAACAACAGAACCGTGAATAAATCTAGTAAACAGTCAGGTACAACATCGAATAAACAACAGAACCGTGAATAAATCTAGTAAACAGTCAGGTACAACATCGAGGAAACGACAGAACAGTGAATAAACCTAGGAAACAGTCAGGTACAACATCGAGTAAACAACAGAACCGTGAATAAACCTAGTAAACAATCAGGTACAACATCGAGTAAACAACAGAACGTGAATAAATCTAGTAAACAGTCAGGTACAACATCGAGTAAACGACAGAACAGTGAATAAACCTAGGAAACAGTCAGGTACAACATCGTGTAAACAATAGAACGTAAATAAATCTAGTAAACAGTCAGGTACAACATCGAATAAACAACAGAACCGTGAATAAATCTAGTAAATAATCAGGAACAACATCGAGTAAACAACAGAACCGTGAATAAACCTAGGAAACAGTCAGGTACAACATCGAGTAAACAACAGAACAGTGAATAAATCTATTAGACTGTCAGGTACAACATCGAGTAAACAACAGAACGGTGAATAAACATAGTAAACAGTCAGGTACAACATCGTGTGAACAAAAGAACCGTGAATAAACCTAGTAAACAGTCAGGTACAACATCGAGTAAACAACAGAACCGTGAATAAACCTAGTAAACAGTCAGGTACAACATCGAGTAAACAACAGAACCGTGAAAAACCTAGTAAACAGTCAGGTACAACATCGGGTAAACAACAGAACCGTGAATAAACCTAGAAAACAGTCAGGTACAACATCGAATAAACAACAGAACCGTGAATAAATCTAGTAAACAGTCAGGTACAACATCGAGTAAACAACAGAACGTAAATAAATCTAGGAAAGAGTCAGGTACAACATCAAGTAAACAACAGAACCGTGAATAAATCTATTAAACAGTCAGGTACAACATCGAGTAAACAACAGAACCGTGAATAAACCTAGGAAACAGTCAGGTACAACATCGAGTAAACAACAGAACCGTGAATAAATCTAGTAAACAGTCAGGTACAACATCGAGTAAACAACAGAACCGTGAATAAACCTAGTAAACCGTCAGGTACAACATCGAGTTAACAACAGAACGGTGAATAAACCTAGGAAACAGTCAGGTACAACATCGAGTAAACAACAGAACCGTGAATAAACCTAGTAAACAGTCAGGTACAACATCGGGTAAACAACAGAACCGTGAATAAACCTAGTAAACAGTCAGGTACAACATCAAGTAAACAACAGAACCATGAATAAACCTAGGAAACAGTCAGGTACAACATCGAGTAAACAACAGAACCGTGAATAAATCTAGTAAACAGTCGGGTACAACATCGAGTAAACAACAGAACCGTGAATAAACCTAGTAAACAGTCAGGTACAACATCGAGTAAACAACAGAACCATGAATAAATCTAGTAAACAGTCAGGTACAATATCGAGTAAACAACAGAACCGTGAATAAACCTAGTAAACAGTCAGGTACAACATCGAGTAAACAACAGAACCGTGAATAAACCTAGTAAACAGTCAGGTACAACATCGAGTAAACAACAGAACCGTGAATAAACCTAGGAAACAGTCAGGTACAACATCGAGTAAACAACAGAACAGTGAATAAACCTAGTAAACCGTCAGGTACAACATCGAGTAAACAACAGAACCATGAATAAACCTAGGAAACAGTCAGGTACAACATCGAGTAAACAACAGAACCGTGAATAAATCTAGGAAACAGTCAGGTACAACATCGAGTAAACAACAGAACGGTGAATAAACCTAGGAAACAGTCAGGTACAACATCTTGTAAACAACAGAACCGTGAATAAGCCTAGGAAACAGTCAGGTACAACATCGTGTAAACAACAGAACCGTGAATAAACCTAGTAAACAGTTAGGTACAACATCGAGTAAACAACAGAACCGTGAATAATCCTAGTAAACAGTCAGGTACAACATCGTGTAAACAACAGAACCGTGAATAAACCTAGTAAACAGTCAGGTACAACATCGAGTAAACAACAGAACCGTGAATAAACCTAGTAAACAGTCAGGTACAACATCGAGTAAGCAACAGAACCGTGAATAAACCTAGGAAACAGTCAGGTACAACATCGAGTAAACAACAGAACCGTGAATAAACCTAGTAAACAGTCAGGTACAACATCGAGTAAACAACAGAACAGTGAATAAATCTAGTAAACAGTCAGGTACAACATCGAGTAAACAAGAGAACCGTGAATAAACCTAGTAAACAGTCAGGTACAACATCGGGTAAACAACAGAACCGTGAATAAATCTAGTAAACAGTCAGGTACAACATCGAGTAAAAAACAGAACCGTGAATAAACCTAGAAAACAGTCAGGTACAACATCGAGTAAACAACAGAACCGTGAATAAATCTAGTAAACAGTCAGGTACAACATCGAGTAAACAACAGAACAGTGAATAAATCTAGTAAACAGTCAGGTACAACATCGAGTAAACAACAGAACAGTGAATAAATCTAGTAAACAGTCAGGTACAACATCGAGTAAACAACAGAACCGTGAATAAATCTAGTAAACAGTCAGGTACAACATCGAGTAAACAACAGAACAGTGAATAAATCTAGTAAACAGTCAGGTACAACATCGAGTAAACAACAGAACCGTGAATAAATCTAGTAAACAGTCAGGTACAACATCGAGTAAACAACAGAACCGTGAATAAATCTAGTAAACAGTCAGGTACAACATCGAGTAAACAAGAGAACCGTGAATAAATCTAGTAAACAGTAAACATTATAAAGGGTATAGGGAAAGGATCTAGTAACATTGCCCGTATCCCACCAACACCCCTGATAAACTTCATGAGCGAAGAATTAACAACAGTAAAGGATAAAAAAGCTCATGCACAAACAAACAAATAGGTAAACAGGATAATATTTTATTAGACAATATTAATATAAGTATTTTATATATAGCTTAAAAAATACTCTGAAAATACATAAGCTCAAATATAGAGTTAAATTATTGATGTGGTATGAAAAAAAGATACCACCGTTGCTAAGACATATTATGGTAATCATGAAGCGCATTTTTGGATCAAAGTCAGTTTCTTGAAGATATTTATTACTCAAATTCAGAAATTTGTTTGTGAAATTATTTCTATTGTTACGAGCGTTTTACAACTCTGATTAATATTGGAAATAAAACAGAACTACAATAGTAATGACTCTTGTATACTCTTTTCATAAATTATAGACAACAGTGAATACAATGGATATTAAATGCAAGGCCTCCCAATAGTATTAATGCACTATAATGAATTGTGTGGCAACGGGGAAAAAAGTTGATACATATATTATGTATGCTGAAATACACGGACATATTGTAATTGATTACCTCCCGGAATGATAATAGAATAAAGGCTAATATATTATTATGAATATGTTATGAAATTCCCATATGAAATGTCCCATGGGTCTCCGAGTGCCATTGATATCTAGAGTCCAAATAGATCGATTATCGTATGGGGGTGACATCCCCTGTAGAATTCTTGGTGCATATGAACCAGCCATAACATCTCTTTGGTTATGGTGCTTAACGCCATTTTTAACAATATTTCAGTTATATCGTGGCGGTCAGTTTTATTGAAGAAACCATCGACCTGCCACAATATATTCTCTTGAATACGGGGTTAAACTCATATATCTCGTATATAGAACTTTGTGCAAATTCGGTGCAACACTGACAGCCTGCAGATACGTGGTAAAATTGAGACGATTCTGTTCTTATGTTTTCCAACGTCCAATAATCTAAAACAGTTTGTGAAGTACAACAAGGTTTCTTTTTAATATTCTATTCATCCATCAAAAAAAAAAGTATACGCATTTAAGTAATAAAATATCAAAAATTATCAAAATGTAATTTAGAGAAACAATCTTCGTACATTCGGAAAATTCAAAATATTTTGTTGCTGCTGTATTAATATATTTCATACTTAATAGCCCATTATTGGATTTTCACATTTTATGCAAGAGTAAATGTGAATTGGAGATTTTTATTTAACTATTATTACTTCGTTCTGAGTAATAAACAATTGGCTACTCATTCTTCATCATAACGTAGAAGTAATGATGATAGGGTAATTTGTCCAGAGTGGCTCATTTTAATATCATATTCAAATCTTCTTTATGAGAAAAATAAGGTATTTCTTTCTTGATAAATAAGGTGGATGAACAATACCATGAAATTAGAAGTTAGAAATCTATAATGATAATCAATCGAGTACACCTTTACATGCATATATTGGTGAATTATTGATTTGAAAAGACAAGTAAACTTGTCAAGCCTGTTGTTAACTTACAACTTCACACTGTGTCATATAAAACATAGGAAAACGATTTGTATTAATTACACTTCAAAGTGAATAAATATTTAAACCATTATAAAATCAGATGATGATTTTCATTATTTTTACAACTCATTAAGATCGGTCACTATTCAGGGAAAACTGTCGATTACATGAAATCACCGGAGACACAATTGATTTGATTAAACTTATTAATATTAAACACACTTACTCTCAAATGTACCGTAAAAATCTATTGATTTTCTGCTGTTTGACGATTTAATAGTTGAATATTTAATACGCACAAGAATAATATATGAACTTCACAGGGTATTATTAATAGCAAATATAATTCTACATGTGACAATAATAGAATAACAATTTAAATTAATTCAATACAACTAAAAAGGATAAAATGTAGTTAATCTTTATCTGTATATCTTGAAGACCGGAAGCGGAAGCGGAAGTGTTGTAGTTTGTTTATATGTATCAAGGATAAAGTTCTTTTTTCTGTAGGCTATCAGATTATACCTAGTTTCAGGAATCACACATGCATGTATATTTATAATTCATAGGTTTAATTATTTAGATATTGACCTAGATTCACACAAATGGTTGAGATATTTTCTATTTAATAATATTTAATGAAGCTACTTGTTTAGGGGCCGTTTCATACTCATCCTAGAGTACCGGTATGAGTTATTCCGGTTGTTGAAGACACTACTCTGACTGTGAAATGTAGGACAATAATTAAAGCGATGTTCCTTTACTTTGATTTATGTCAGAGTGTGATGCTGGATAGTGTCTCATGTTCATTTACATCCATATCATTTCTTACTAACTGCAATAGTAACCATAGTAACTGGTATAAACAATATTTAAGTATCAGTATGTACGTTCATACAACCAAATGTTTTAAAGTTCATGATTTCGTCATTCTATATTTTTAGTAATAAAAGTTCAGATATAGTTATATAGACAATGATATCCAAGACAGTTAA
This sequence comes from Bathymodiolus septemdierum, assembly GCA_963383655.1. Classification (NCBI taxonomy): domain Eukaryota; kingdom Metazoa; phylum Mollusca; class Bivalvia; order Mytilida; family Modiolidae; genus Bathymodiolus; species Bathymodiolus septemdierum. Next base: position 47,136,472 of record OY726523.1, on the reverse strand, counting down.
TAAATACTACAATAAAAATACACACACACACACACACACATGAATAAGATCGGACATCAGTAAAGCTGTGAGAGATATCAGACGCTACAGAAGAAGAATAAATGTACCGTGGAATTCCAGTTTTGTTTTTTATTCTACTATTTTTAAGCCTTGGTGGTCAAATGTTATGTGTGTCTTTGACAATCCCTTAAAGCCTCTCGTACTGGTGTATTCTCACTTTTTAATACCGTTATTATTCTTGGAAACAATTGAGCTATTCGAAACTTTGAAAGCATATTATGGACTGTGATAAACCTGTCCTTATGTTTCACAAGTCATACGATAACTTCTGACTAGCTGACATGAATATTGAAAATCTAAATTTTATTGAAATATTCTACAATATATGCATATAGTCATGAAAAATATCCGATATGGAAACCATTGTTGTCTATTCGGAACATACTTCCTCTTCGAACACAAACTGACATATAAAGAATAAACATGACGTACCCCTGTTTCTAACACTATTTATAGCATATTTCAATTAAACTAATAACAAATACAGTCACATTATTTTCATCCAAAACATTAACATTGCACTAGTAAACGTTTAGTTTGTCATTACATAAACGACCTTTAGCTTGTCATTACATAAACGACCTGTAGTTTGTCATTACATAAACGACCTTTAGTTTGTCATTACATAAACGACCTTTAGTTTGTCATTAAATAAACGACCTTTAGTTTGTCATTACTCCTGACACAAGCTGTTAAATAAACAAACAAACTATTAAATGAATAGAAACCAGTAGTGCCTTATTAGGCCTTGTATTGTCAATTCTATAAACAAGCTTTAATCACTAATTTTCAATAAAATTATAAACATCTTTATTAATATTTTTATCCATAAATCAGATAGCAGATAGGCCATAATCAGTCATGTCATTCATAAAATGTATCTATTTATGTTATTCATTACCAAAATGACTAAGAACATATAGATTTGCATTTTTATATTATTATCAAACTCAGAGAGATTATCTACATTCAAAAAGGAAAAAAAACGTAATTTTGCTTTCCCGAATAGTAGTAGAAAAAGTTTCAATTGTATGCAATATCTTTGTTAATGTAATTGAATGTAATTGAAAAATAACTGTAAATTACACACATTTTTGGGAAGTAATTAATTAAATTACCATTACATGTAATTGAATCTTGGACCAATTACACATTACTTTCAATTTCGAGACATGTTGTCATTAATTACAGTCAATTACCATTACACATTGCAATGACCCCACCCCCGACGATCACGACGCATTGGCCAATATGGGTATGCGATGTCCTATTGAACAAATTGGTATGTTGGTTATTGGATGTTCTGTTGTCCTCGATGGTAAATGAATGTTCTTATTCATCATGTTGGCATGTTGGTTATTGGATGTCCTATTGACATTAGTGTTTTTTGGATACTCTGTTAATAGTGATTATTAGACGTTTTGACAAGTATAAATAAAAAAAAACCGGGTAAGAACAAAACTTTACGACAAAACAGCTGATTTAAATTTTCCAATTGGAACTTTGCATTTATATGTAACAACATTCCTGCTGCATCTGCATTTGGAATACAATTACTAAGCTGATACGGTATTCCGTGGCTTATGGATCCTATCAGGGTTTCCGTAATAGACGGTTGTTGCTAACACAGTGGCTACTGAACCACTTATTACTAGTGGTTATGTGTATGTCATCAATTTGAACGTTTTATGGTCGCCATCATGACTGGTTAAGCGTTACGTAATATCAGTGTCACACATGGCTTCGGAAATGTCTTGTCCTCATTTCTTCTAGTGGTACCGAAATTGAGTATCATTGCCGAGTACCCGAGTTCACCCATGACTCCTCATGCAATAGCATTACAGCAGTTGACTTCTCTAGTCTTTTAGAAATCATCCCCTCTAGAAACTAATAGACGGATTAAAAAATCGGTCCAACTTTATTTCATAAAACAGAATGACCAGAATAGTTAGACATATCTTGTAGCAACAAGGGAAAACATTGTTTCAAGCAAAAAGCTATGTGAAGCTCACATCAAAATATTCGAGTGCTTGATCGACAATGTATTTGTTATGCTTGATGAACGTGTGGTACAATAGAGAGTCGACAATCCTAAGGGTGCCAGCTGTGCCCCTCTTCATATATATTTCTTCATTTATTTGCATGAGGTAACTTCTCAAGAGAAACGAAAAGAGCTAGTCAGGTCCTTTAATTTCACGTTTCTGTATATAGATTATAGAATTTCACTAAATATTGCCAGGATGATTATGTTGATCCCATCTATCAAGTTGAACCGAACATAAAGGACACTACAGGTGCAACTAGGTCTGCTTCATACCTTTATCTACACCAAGAAATATACAGTGAGCGCCGGTTTAGAACGTAACTTTCGGACAAAAGATATGATTTCAATATTCCCATTTTCCATGTAGATGTAGCATCATGCCACCAGCAATACATAAGGATTATACCTCTCTCAGTTGATACGGTATTCAGAGCTTGCGGTTCCTGTTATGAATGTCGTTGATAAACGGTTGCTACTTACGAGAAAACTACTTACCCAAGGGTTTCTAGTGGTTAGGTTCAAGTCATCACTTCTAAATAAACGTTAGAGAATACAGAAGGGGCAATCAAAAATGGACAATCCAGAGAAACGTTCAACATAGATGAAGAAAAACAAACAAAAATACAATACAATATGTATTGGACACAACCATGCGCAAACAAACACACATAACCTAATTCATGACACTTGGTTAACCGTTGCGGAATATCTGTGTTAGACATCTCCACGGATATGTCCTGTCCTCCTTTCCTCTGGTGGTGAAGAAATTTACTACCATTCCGGAATACCCGAGCTCAGCCAGGTCTCCTCATGCAATGACATTAAAGCAGTTGACCTCTATATTATTTACGAAACTAAAAGACGGATATAAAAGAATGACCAGCATAGATAGACATATCTTGTAGCATCAACAGAAAACTCTGTTTCTAACAAAAAGCTATGCGAAGCTCACATCAAAATATTCGAGTGCTTGATCGACAACGTATGCGTTATGCTTGATGCACGTGTGTTTCAATAGACAGTCGACACTCCTAAAGGTACCAACTGTGCTCCTCTTTATACAGACTTCTTCATTTATTTGCATGAAGTGGACATCGATGCAGGAACTTCTCAAAAGAAACGAAAATAGCTGATCAGGTCCTTTAATTTCACGATTCTCTAAATAGATTATATCTTTTCACTAAATATTGCAAGCTGACAAACAACACAACGGCAAAAAAGGAGGGACAAACAACGATTTACAAAGCATATACATAAAGCTAAGGATCGAGTAACATTAATCCCACTAAAACGGGGGTGAGCTCAGGTGCTCCGGAATGGTAAACTGTTCCTCCTCCACTAGTGGCACCCGTCGTGTTAATCTAGTTACAAATCCGGTGATAAGTCATGAATGGTTTTTAGTGGGGTTTTTGTTGCTCAATCTCTGATCTGCGTAGGGTTTACGGACTATTGTCCCTTTTCGCTTGGATAATGTATTACTTGCCCTTTATCGATTTACATCTTTTACTTACCACTTCAAAAGTTTCTGTAGTGGTGTTTGTGTTGCTTGATCTTTGGTCTTCTCTGTAGGGTTATTTCGACCATTATTTGTATTTTTGTTCTTTGACTTTTGGCCATTAGAGAGTCTTTCCTTCTATTAGCGGCTTTAATATATTCGGTATATTCAGACTATGTTTATATGATGTCACATGATCTTCTAATGGCCCTGGTGTAAACTGTATATACTGTTGGCAATGAGGGCCAAGTTTGAATTAAATTTCCTTGTTCTTTAGAGAAGTTGAAGGCCATATTCAAAGCAATACAAACCGTAAAACTATTGTACTAAACAACACTGTAATACATCCAAACGAACTAACAGGTATTGGGATGTGAGGTATCATAGATAATCAAAAGTGATTGCTTCTGCCGGATAAACATAGTCCCATCCATGCATAACGTTTGTTACAAAGTAATTAGGTTAACGATATATAAATGATGATTATAGTGCAGTGTCCTATATGGAGCAGGACAAGCTTTAGAGGGTTCCTGTTAACAAGGAAGCTACTGAACCAAGGGTTCCTCTTCGTTAAGTTGAAGTCATCACTTCGAATTTTTTTCGGTCGCCACCATGACTTGGTTGATCGCTATGGAATATCTGCGTCACAAATGACCACGGATATGTTCCACTTGTCGTATACACTTTTTCCGATCCTGTCCTCGTTCATGACTTATCACCGGGTTTGTAACTAGATTAACACGACGGGTGCCACTAGTGGAGCAGGAACTGCTTACCCTTCCGGAGCACCTTAGTTCACCCCCGGGTTTTAGTGAGGTTCGTGTTACTCGATCTTTTGTTTTATATGTATGTTTTGTAGATCATTGTTTATCCTTTTGTACTTTTTCTTTTGGCCATTGTGTTGTCTGTTCTTCTTCGATATACAGATTCTGATTACTCCACTGGTATCTTAAGAATCTTCTTATCAAAATCTTACCCCAGAATTCTTTGGAGTTTTAATGTTATTCTATCTTTTTGTCGTACAGTAAGTGACACTGACGTTATTTTGTTTATCTGTGATGGTTTCTGCTGTTCCAGCTGATTTGCAAAATATCTTAATGGGAACAGCCACCAGAAGAAATGATCAAGAATGGACTAATTGTAAGCTTCATGAACCATGATAACCACATGGTCTCTCTTCCGGTGTTTGTGTGTGCTGTAGTATTGACCCTTCGTCTGTTCGTTTATTGCTCTTTGTTTGTATGTGTCATAATTTTATTTGTGGTCCGAAACAATTCAACACAACACATTACATACACGGTATAAACTGTAGATCAAGAAGGTAAACATATAATAATAATTGAAATTATAGCTTTTTTAAATTTATAGAGAGTTAATATAAATTAACTTAAACATCTTTTCCATGGCTTAGTGGCTGGAGGTAAAGGGGCATATACCCAACTTTCAAAAGCGTAAAAAGTGGGGTGCAGAACTATGATTTGGCTCCTTCCCCTTTTTTGGAAAACACTTAGAAAAAGCTGGAAGACAAAAATTATCATTAAAGCAAAAGAAAAAGGGTCATGTTTGAAACCAAATGACATGTTTTTCTTTATTTTTTGTCACTTTTGCAAGATTAACCCCCACTTTCCGTCTTCTCTTAAAGTTTGTCCTTCACTTTCCGTCCTACCTTTGGGCCTACCCCCACCACTTTCCAGTCCTCTTACAATGATTTGCAACCCCTCAACTTTCCACTTACAGAGGTTACCCCCCCCCCCCCCTCCGCACTTCCAGGTCCTCTCAAAAAGATTGTCCTTCACTTTACCACCCACTCATACGCCTCTGCTTTAATCAGATTGTGAGGCGAAACATTCATTTCAGCGTCATTTCCCACTCACTCTGTAACAGAACGGCTATGCTATTCGCATTTATCTGCATATCACATTCTTAGTAATATAATGTTTATATATTAAGATAACAACAAAGACTTCCTGGTTGATTATTTGTGGAATCTGTGTTGTATTTAATATGGTCACATAAACACTGTATATCATTACCATACAAAATGGTAAATTATATTTACCAGTCAAGGTGACATATATCAATGACTACCCATTTTGTTCATAATAGCGACTTCTATACAATTTAAAAGCTTTCATATTCTTATAATAGTAACGGACACAAACAATTAGTATACCTGACACATCAACCATAGTCTGAATTGCATGTGTGGATGTTATTAATAGGTTTCTATGTAAGCAACAAACTGACCGATTTTAAACCAAGGCAGCTTTCAATAAATGTACTTTGTAATACTTAATTATAAATGTTGTGTAGTATTTTAATGGCTATTAAACAGAAATATTATCAAATGAAATATGTTGGTCGATGAAGCCCTTAAAACTATTCATATGCATTGATTGATGCTTAACAGTACATGGTCAGTTATGTAGCTATGATCACGACGAGAACAAACAGACAAATAATAAAATATAGAGGAAATGGTTGCACTGGAAAAAAGAGGGGGTGCGTTTAGAATGACATAGCAAACAGAGGGAATGAAAGAAAGAGTCATCAAGGACAGCACATAATACAAGTTTGAAGATACTAAAGGTATAACCAAAACCCGTAATTTGATATCAAATGGACGACATTGTATACCTTGACCGTATCTACGTGGAGAAATATATCTACCTAATGGGCTATCGTTTCAGAGAGCTACCACTGTAAAATCCCAAGTAAGCGTGTTAACCACGTACATCATCTCAATGAAATGGAACTTCTTCTCGCTATAAAATATGTGAAAATATGCACACTTGGCATTGACAACAATCACTCAACTTTATCTAACTTTTGTAACCTTTCTTAAGTACTATCAATTAATATATATTATAAATAATGTTATTTCATCACTATTTAAATGTTATCGTTGTACCTATATTACATATTGAATGTTTTCGAATAAAGATATAAATAATCACAAACAAAACTTCCTGAATTATTTTGTAAGGTTTTTCCCTGTGAAGTTACCCATTATCATGGTCGTGTTAATGTTAGATCGCAGAATATATAATTAACTGTATGAATAATGGAGAATAAGGTTTAAGATAACCCAATCTTGTAATCAGTACATACTAGATATCGTTTTACAATATTGTTTTTGTACAGGCACAGGACACAATGCAGATTACAAAGGGACATGTCAACCAGATACGATCATGCTATATAACGTCGTCCATTTGATATCAAATTACAATGCTGGGTAACATTTTGCAATATACATGCCAAATATAAATCATGAAACATGATCAATATGAAGTTAAATATGCAGAATTTCTTATTGTGTAGACAAATATTCGATTTTGAAACCAAATTATTTTTGTGGAATATTGGTACATATTTTATGCTCTACTAGCTAAGTATTGAAATACTCGTAAACTATAGTTAAAATCAATCAATGACTTCTCAAATTAAAAATAAATGATATTATATTTGGAATGTTTATAGGTTAATTCGTTCTGAAGTTAGGGAAGCACTAAGATAAAAATGCAAACATGCAAATACGTTATAAATCATCAAAACAAATACCATGATGTACATATCTAGTGTAATGTTATTGTTATATATCACAATGAAAATTAACTCCTCTGGCAAAGAAAGAAGTCATATGTTGCTGCAAGCAAATTGTCACATATTCTTACTTTTTATGGTATTCTTTAATGATGCATATTAAGTCAGTACATTATTGTCCTGTACATCAGCTGGATTATCCCGCTCTTCCTCTTTCTATTTCTTCTTCTTCTTCTTTTTATCTTTCGGCTTTTTGTTCGTTTTCTGTTCATCCAATGTGTCTATTGACGAAGGAATGTTCGGCTTTTCTATCGGAGCAAGCAAAATAGGTCTAGATGAATTTAGAGAATCAAACGGTCTGTTTGTGATGATGCAATATCTGGTCTTGGGGGTAGCGGTCTTGTGGTTGTAAGGTGTCTACCAAATATGGCATTGTCAATCATGACCAAGATATACAATGGTTTATGAGTATTCCAAGCAAATCTACCTTCCTACAAACATATCACTCTGAAAGAAAGGTATAACAGTTCAGAAATCGCTCTTGAATGTTACTAAGAACATTTATATATTCAAAACGGAATTGACAACTGCGATAGAAATAATTATTGGTTCCACTTCTAATACTGTATTGTCGGCCAAGAATGATGGCATAAAGTAAACGACGAATGCGTATCACTGTTGGCGCATGCAAAAAACATTATAGGTTATTAATTAAAAATTTATTTTATTCAAACCATTTTCAGAAATGGTATAAGAATAGTAATGTATCTGAAAATTTACAGGAATCAATTGAAATTTGATGGTCGCTAATATCTCTTTACGGGTTCTGCTAGTGCGTCTCCGGTAAACTCTTACTGATACCGGTAAATCTTCAAATACAATAGAGTTATCTCATAATTGCATTGACGTGCGCAAACACCATATTGATCATCTCATTTTGCTTGATTTTCAGGTCTTATTAGGTATAGAACCTCTGTGTAGTGTTTTGCAGGAGAGTATTTGGCCCTTTGTTTATCTTCTTTGGCCATTACATTGTCTGTTCTTTTTTGGTATCTTAAAACTTTTCATAGGTTTTCATGTTCCCTTTTAGGCTAAACCTGAAAAAGAAACTGGTTCCAAAATGTCAAGTCTTGTAGCATTTGATCCTGAGGATTTAATGACTCTTGACTGTAATCAGGAATATTGAGATATTGACCTGATATTTGGTATGTGGCTATATCGAGATGAGTTACAGCTTAAGTTCGAATTTCGTTCCGGTCGAATGATTTTTGGCTGAGTTATGTCCTTTGAACTTGTATTTTTTGTTCAAATTTTAAGTTGTCCGGACTTTTTATTTTACGTCCTTTGAGATATTGACTTGATATTTGGTATGTGGCTATATCTAGATGAGTAACACTTTAAGCTTAAGCTATGGCCCTTGAACTTGTATGTTTTGTTCAAACTTTTAGTTTTCCTGACTTGTTTTTGACGTCCTATGAGATATTGATTTGATATTTGGTATATACTGTAGCTATATCCAACATTTAACTCTACCACTAATGGCAGTCACAAAAATGTAAAAATATAATACATGTAATATATTATTTGCTTTGTAATTGGTTTCCTTAACTGCTATCTGTCTGTCATTCCACATCAATTACTAGTCAAGACTGTTTTTGGAAGTGATTTGAGATACATGTATTATTGGATCGATATTTGCTGATTTATAGCTATATCTAGTTAAGATAAGATAAACTTCAAATTTCTGTCTTTTTGAATTATTGTTGCAAGAGTGTTGGCCCTTGAACTTGTAATTTAAAATCTAGTCACTGCAAGGTGATACTTCTAATATTTTAGGTCCTCTGCAGAATTTTTGTTTGTTATGCCGATCGGAAGTCCAAGATGACCGCCACCGCAATACATAGATTAACATTGAACCCTATGGGAAAATGTTCAAATGCCTTCTTCTCAGAAACTACAAATATGATTAAAGCCAAATTGTACATGAATGTTCATTGGATGGCCCTCTACAAACTTTACGTTTTATGTTCCGATATGAAATTCAAAATGGTGGCTACGACAGGACTTAGTTTAACATTGGACCCTATGGGGAAAATGTTTCAAACGCTTCTTCTCTGAAACCACGAGGACAGTTGAAACCAAACTGCCCAGGAATGATCATTGGAAGGTCCTCTACAAATTTTACGTTTTTTATGCCGATCGAAAATTCAAAATACCACACCGTATGATAAAAATACCAAACCGCATGATAAAAATACCACAGAGTAATATAAAAATACCACACCGTATGATAAAAATACTACACCGTATGATAAAAATACCACACCATATGACAAAAACACCACACCGTAAGATACAAATACCACACCGTAAGATAAAAATACCACACCATATGATAAATAGTATATTTATTGTACCGCCACGATATAGCTGAAATATTGTAAGTTTGTTTATCTTGTGTTTTATCCTTTTTACACATTTGAGCAAATAAAATATGTTTAAGCTAAACTAAACTAAAACAAACAGCAATTAAAGAGCTCTTTCTTTACTTTAATGTGTGTCTAAGTGTAATGTTGAATACTTTCTCATATTACATTACATTTACACCCATAGTTTTTAATAATCTAATATCAACGAACATTTACTGTGTAGGACAAAAGTAAATAGGTGTATACGTTTACTTAATTGCTATTACATTTACTATGTACATATATTATACATTGTACATGTAGTAAGCTTTAGACACATTTACACTTAAATAAAAATATATATATTTCAAAATAGTACCCTCCTCACATTGAGTATTAAATACCACTTGTATGATTAACAAGATATATTCTCAACATATTAAATAAATAATAGTTGAATGAATAAATAAAGGCCGAATTCAATCCATACCTTACAATAACCCTGACAATTTAAATCTACTTCAGTGTGAATAACTATAATCAAGATCAGATTATATTATGTACCAGTAACCCTACACCAAACTCATTGTTCTGTAGCATTGAACAAACATACATCATGTATCATCAACAATAGAAACGCATAGCTCCTGTGTAAGATAAAGTTGACAATCAATAGATGTCTATTAGATAATTAAATATTTAAGCAATGAGTGTATTTAAAATACAAAATGACAGTGCAATTTTGCCTCTTTCTACAATTTTCCGATTAGATTTAGGAACTGTTCCAACAGTGTGGTAGTTTTTATTTTCATTATTATACGATTGCAGGAGAGTTTTTCAATTAAAAATAAAATGATAAACTTATTCTGTTTCCAACGCTGAACTCAAACTTATTTGCTTTATGCATTAAAATCAAAAGACGAATGTGTTTGTTTTTACAATGTATATGATTAACATATACAGTGAAACATGTATTAAGAGGTCACCTTTGGGGCAAAGACAGATGACCTCTTAAAAGAGGCTCGTTCATATGAAAGCTTCTATGAAAGAATAAGAACAGGGTAGTTATCGAGAACTGTTTCGTACAGCTTTTGATTGATTGATTGATTGATTGATTGATTGATTGATTGATTGATTGATTGATTGATTGATTGATTGATTGATTGATTGATTGATTGATTGATTGATTGATTGATTGATTGATTGATTGATTGATTGATTGATTGATTGATTGATTGATTGATTGATCTTTAATGTACAATAGGACATAAATCATGTATATTCAGGAGAAGAACAATATCAACTATACATTGGAATTATTCATAAATGAAGGATCAATTTAACAGGTGGAACAATTTTTTTGCTGCCACTATAATAAAATGTGGAGAGTTAGGAAGAGAAAATAATAGCCTTTGACAAAGCAGATACAACATCCCTACTTTTTTTCTAAATCAACATAAGGAGTCTTTGACGTGCAACATGCGTGACACACCCAAGCTCCAAAATACGGCACCCACTATTGTCCGAGGTCAGCCTTTCCATATTGTAACCTGATAATGCACATCGAGAGATCCTGCCATCCACCACCCATGGACGTGCTTGGAATCTCTGTGTGGGTTTATCACAAGAAACCGACATTAATTCCCAGCAAGAATAGTAGTACTAAGAAACAGGTTATAAGCAAAGTCAACCAACGTTGTGTACGAGATCATAATGAAAACAACATGACATGAAATGTATCAACATTGATGCGAAAGGAATATTAGAGGCATCGAACTTCACCTCAGCTAACACCATGACATTTTATTATTGTAGGGTGCAAAGGTCACAAAATAGTTCTGAATACAAGGTAAATATAGAAATCAATCATTGCTATGTTTATAAACGATAACATTACATTAAAAGTATATAGAAAAAACACGAAAGGACAATCAAGAATGGACAATACAGAAACTCCAGCCATGTTGGGAACTGGGTACAGCACGAAGACAAACAAAACAAAATGCAAAGCAAAGAAAAAATTATAATTGAGGGTGAGGTTTAGGATAATGGTGCTTAACGCGATTCTCAGCAATATTTTAGCTATATCGTGGCGGTCAGTTTTATTGGTGAAGGATACCGGAGTACGCAGAGAAAACCACAGACCTGCCGCAAGTCACTGACAAACTTTATCACATAAGGTTGTGATCGAGTACACCTAGCCTGAGCGGGATTCGAACTCACAATGTTAGTGGTGATAGGCACTGCTTGCATAGGTAGTTTTAAATCCAACTACCATACGATCACGACGGTCCCTACAATAATCAGCCTTTTTCACTTACAGGAATACAAGCCTCCACGTCACAACTAATGAGACTGACAGTCATCAGAATGAATCACAATACGATGAAATTGATTCTATCTCATATCAATCGGTTACCTGGAGACATTATACCCTTGATGATAATGTCTCAGTACACCATTCATTTGCCAGTGACGACAAAACAGTTCACCATTCCACTGCCAATGACGACAAAACAGTCCACCATTCATCTGCCAGTGACGACAAAACAGTCCACCATTCAACTGCCAGTGACGACAAAACAGTCCACCATTCAACTGCCAGTGACGACAAAACAGTCCACCATTCAACTGCTAGTGACGACAAACCAGTAGATTATACTCTACATAGCTATGAAGATGTACAGGACTTGGAGGACGAACATCATCATTATCTTCAGATAATAACCCCCGAGGAAGATGCGACATGTACGAAAGACAACATTTCATGAAATCTTCACTTTACTGCCAGGTGTGCTCGACTAACTCCAGAGGAAGATGCGAAACACAACACTTCACTTTAATGTGAGGTGTGTTCAATATGCATATTAATTGGAAAAGCATACTTACTGGGAATTGTTGATTTTCTTTCGGAAGGTCGATTTCCTTTTAAGCGTAACCTATGGGGTCATTTGTTATTGGGTTTTATATGCGACTGAAGTTAAAACGTACCAAGACGTGATCAAAAGCCATTACTAAATACAAACGACATGACCACAGACAAACACAACTCACAAATAATGAACACAAGAAATTAAGAAAGGGCACCACTACCCCAATCAAAGACAGAGGATATTGCGAAAGGGTGAGTAGTTCCTATTCCAATTGAGGCATCCTTAAGCTTCGTATTGCTCATTATAAATCTAGAAAATAGTCGTAATTGAGTAGGGGTCGTCGTGGTCCTGATCGTATGGTAGTTGGATTTACAACTACCTCTGCAATCAGTGCATATCACAGCTAACATTGTGAGTTCGAATCCCGCTCATGATGAGGTGTACTCGATATAGCATTATGTGATAAAGTTTGTCAGTGACGTGCGGCATGTCGGTGGTTTTCACCATGCAGGTACTCCGGTTTCTTCCATCAATAAAACTGACCTCCACGATATAATTGCAATACTGTTGAAAGTGACGTTAAACACCATAACCCTTACCCGTTATTGAGTAAGAGGGTGAGATATTTTCATGACAATATGAACAGATCTTCAGTTATTTGCGAGATGACACTCGGATTACAGATTATAGATTCTAAATAATTAATTGGTAATTCCAGTTTCAATCTAATAAAAATAGATGAGCATTTTTTTTATTGCGACACAACATAAAAAGGATTATTTTCAAATTGAAATTTTATTATTGCCAAGTAAAACGAATAAGTTCATAATTATAAGTAATGCTGATGTTCAATTAGTTATTCACAATTCCAAGAAGTGGACAAGAAACTTTATTTGATTTTTTTTTTTGTAACAGTGTAAATATCATTATTGTGGCCATTTGCATATTTGTCATGATTTTGTATTGAAATGATTAAGAAAATTATGTTTGAACTCGAGCTATCGGAAAAGATATCTTACACATAACATTGGGTTCCATCATGATAAGAGATTCTGATCCTTTCGATGCCAGGAGCGTAACTACTGCAGAGGAACGAATACACGTGCATCCACATCGTTTTCACAAATTAGAGGGCTTTTTAATTTTGATTCTTTTTTAATTGTGTGATATCATTTTTCTTGGTTTTTAGCATAGACCGTTTCTGTTAACCTACTCGATTATATAATAGAGAAAGCATAGCTTACTATTTACAGTTCTTAAATAATGTAATTATTATCAAAACTTACGTTCTCCTCCCTCCGGCATTGTTCACCTTAAACGGTTGTGGTTATCCTGTTTAGGCACTTAAGTTGTATTGCTCCCAAAACTTTAAATTATTTGGCTTTCCAATCTTTCGATTTTTAGCATACCTGATGAAGGTTATTACAGGAACGCTTCGTGCCCACTAACTTTGATATCTACGTTTTTATTAACTGGATTCGTTTGTTTGTTTGTTTATTTTCAGCTTTTCAATTGCGAGGACGCAAACCAATACATCAACGATGTGGCTTTAGGTTCCCCAGCTTGTCTCCTATTTACATTGCGATATTTGATAATCTGTCCATTAATCTAAATAAAATACAGTGATGCCTCATTTCAAAACCAATACACCTAACACTAATTATTTGCGATGGGGATTTAGTTTCCCCCACAATAAAAATTATACATCATAGGGGTATACTACTATTTACTGATTTTGAGATCCATTATAGTGAAAAATACGCATAATTCTTATAGAATTAATTAATATCGTTTTCGTGCCTTTTGATTGAACAAGAGCACTGTCACACGTTTGTTTTTGATCCGTTCATAACTCGATGAACTGTTGCGTATCCAGTGTAAACAATATGGCGGACGCCGACAGGAAACTACGATAGTGTACGATTAAAAGTAAGCCTGATATCAGTTTAATAATTAAAATAGGGAAAATATTCACCTTGAAGAATTAAACGGATTAAACGGGTTTTTTTTCTCAGAAGTTCGTGCATCTGGTAATTCACAATGTATTCAGTTTGTGAGTGCATCAGCATTGTTTTCACATGCATGAACGATTTGTCATCTTTAAATAGAAACTTGGAATTTCGCAATAGAACATTTCCAAATATCTATTCATATAGTTACCAGTTCAAAAACCCTTAAGATAAAAATAGCTTATCATTGGGTCGTGTTATAGTTTTTTTTTTTTAAACATTCAGACTATTAATAGTTTTCACCGATATAATAACAAAGAGATATTGACTTCTTTATGGTAAATGTCACTGGCACTCGATCAAAGACTAGACCATCTCCATTTTTTAGAGGAGTCCCTTTTTTGAAGATACCAAGAGGTAATCAGAAGGCGTAAATTAAAGGACAGACAATACAATGTTTAGACAGTTGTGAAAATATTTGTGACTTTTTCAATTAGACTTCAACACATTATTAAGAGAACACGACCAGCTCATGGTCAAAATAATGGAAAACCCAAATGATGAAATACAATCTTCGAAGCAGGTAAATCAATGAGCCTCAACAGGATAGCCAATTAATTTTTTTTCTAACTACATATATTAAATATATGTTCTGTCATAAATATTTATTGATTTATATGGAAATAAATTGTTATTTGTAAAATGATGAAACACTACTTGTGATATTATATATACGTCTGAAAATTAAACCAAACAGTGTTAGAGTTATATTTTTGAGCTGTCAATTTTTTGTTCTTCCCTCGACGGGATTTGAACTCACATCATTAATACACTGCAGCACCAATCGCTTAGCCTTAAGTCCAGCGCCCTAGACCACTCGACCACATCCACTCCATGTATATATATGGTGTCGGTCCGATATTCCGAAGACCCGATAGTTCGAAGATCCAATAGTCCGACGGTCCGATAGTCCGAAGACCCTATAGTCTGATAGTCCTAAAGCTCAATAGTCCGAGTGCCCAATAGTTCGAAATATATTTTGATGGTCAATATTTGAAGCATTTTTTCTCAACAACATCCTAAAGGTTTCGAATGAAGTTTGTAATATATGTTTCTATTAATGAAGAGATCCCTATTAATGTTCTACGGAAGCAAACACAGGGGGTTTTAAAATATATTTTGATATAGATCTGGAAAAAAATAAGAAACAAAATTGTACCGAAAGTTATTTTTAACGAAGTCGTGCGCACAAGTTAATATTTTTTTGGGGGGGGGGGGGGTTATGGTGTTTAACGCTCTTTTCAACAATATTTCAGTTATATCGTGGCGGTCAATATTGTTGGTGGAGGAAACCGGATTACCAGGAGAATGCCATGGACCTGTCGACAAACTTTATCACATAATGTTGTATCCAGTACACATCACCTGAGCGGGATTTGAACTAACAATGTTAGTGGTGATATGCACTGATTGCATAGGTGGTTATATATCCAACTACCATACGATCACGCCCACGACGACCCCAATAATAGTTTTGGTGTAGATCAGAAGTTCAAAATAGCCATCAACCACGGTCAAAGTTTACATTGTAGATTTATGGCAAATGCATTGTCATTTCTCGGAGAGGCATTAAAGAGAATGAATTAAATTGATTTTGGCAGAGATGTTACCTGTCAAATCATGCACAAATGATGCAACTTAGTTACAAATGTGTACACAGATATGGCAGTAAAGGCATCAATTGAAATTTCTGATAATTTCTCATGAACTTAACCCAGGTGAGCAATTCCGGATCTTGTCAAACTCTCGGTGACCTTTTCCATCTAAGCTATAATTATAAATGTATGTGCTTCAACTTAAATATACAGTGGCGTGGCCAGGGCATAAATGGGTGCTTTCTAATGCAGAAAGGTTGTATTGTTTTGTTTAGAAAGCACCGAACCACAGCCTAATTTGTCAATATTCATCCACGTAGTAGCAACCAGGCGCGTAGCTGCCCTTGCGCAAAAAATCAATTGCTTGCACATCACTTCGGCACAAAAAAATCAATTGCTTGCACTAAAAAATATTATTACTGACATGGGAAGAATCCCACTTTTTCAGTATAATTAATAATCATTATAACGTGTTTTATATGCAATCTGGTAGAAGCGGTCAAAGAGAGTGAAGTTGTTATTAATCAGTTAACTTCGGAACGAAACGACCAAACTGTGTGGGACCCGATCGTTATTTGATATGGCCGTTTCTATTGCCGATCAGTTTGAAATTCTACCGACTATTCCAAGGAGAAAGGCCCGACAGATCAACCGAACTGATCATCCCGCTGATAACCCTAGCCAGTTTTGACAGCGGTCTATGTACTACCCGCTTCTGGACTATTACATAACAGAGCTTACCGCGAGATTACTTGAAAATGGCGGCAGATACCAGGCACGGGATAATGTCATTACTCCGACAGTCATTACTCCGACACTCAATACTCCGACAGTTATTACTCCGACACTTATTACTCCGACAATCATTACTCCGACTCTTAATACTTCGACAGTGACCGATAGTCTTTGCAATTCTGGCGCTTTTAACAATCCAAATGCAGTACGGGATTGCCCATTTAACTTGAAAGAAGAGGCATGGTTTTCATCCCGGATTCGGATGTTTTTTTCGTATGCAGCGCTATTGTTTTTTAAGCTTTTCAGCGCGGCCCAACAAAATATGTTTTACAAAACTTGAAAAGTATTTCATGTAGATCTAATAAAAATGCTTTCTGTGATTAGTTTGTTTCTTCGATTCCCGTCATATTTTCCTCAAAATTCAGGATAGCAAAAATACATGGCCTATATGTATACCTTTTCAAGTAATCAAGTCGTCTCATAGTTGAGCGGCACCTACCTACCATTGCATCAGATGCGTACGGAATTGGCTTTGTTGAATACAGTGGGTGCGTTGCAACAATTTCAGACATAAATTTCTTCACTCGCATTCGGTCGAACTTATTGGGCTCGTAATTTTGTGTGTTTTTTTCCCTTTAGATTATTGTCTGTGTTCCCCGGTTTTGTATATAAAAGGCCATGATTGGATTTGGTTTTTTGTTGTTGTTGTTATTTTCCTTCACTTCTTTATTGACTTCGCACAGGACACTTGTAAACACACATAAAATTAACAAATGTGCCAAGTTAGGCAGTATTCTGTTGGGTGTTTCTCGAGAAGATAATGAAAATATTGTTTCCCATAGAATTTCAATAAAATTTTGACCTTCACAAGTGGTCATTTTGAAATTCGTAAATGACCCCAAAAAAAAAATCATATATATATATATATATATATATATATATATCCTGGCGTGTCCGGGATTCGATAGAGTAACGGATTTTTTTCTATTTGTGATAATATACGAGACTTAAATAAAGAAAAGTTAACATTATATTAAAACACATGTATTAAATTAAAACATATCAATTTTTCAAAGAATTCTGATAAGAAATAAATAAATGGCTTACCTTTCAAATTTGGTAATAATCTCAACTGAACCAGAAACAGGGTAACCTCGATTCGATAGGGGAGATAACTCCGTTGATAGTTTCGATTTATGGTAAGCCAGGAAAACAATGTGCTGTGGTCCACCTAATGTTTCATTATCCAATGTCTTTACCATAATATTTGTTCAAAATTAAATTCATTAAAACACAGAAACGGTCAGAAAAACTTTGATTAAAAACTGTCAACAAAAAAAGATATATTTTTTACATGAAAATTTAACAGAAATTTTACCATATATAATTTTTATTTTATTTTTTAATCAGCAGATAGCTATATAATTTCTTATAGCTGACAACTTGTAATTGAATGTCTTTCTTTTTCTTAATTTCTGGGAGAATAGCTATAAATATATCACATTTTTTTAATAGAATTTTAAATGTTAAAAAATTAATCAAATATATACTTCTTAAGCATTTTTTAAAGCATGGTGTAATGTGTCACTACTGGCTTTCGATAGATTGTTCCCCCAGAATGGAAGTCCCTATGCTTCTATTTTTAGATATTTGCAGACAATGTAACAGACGACAAATACAGGGATTTGGAGTCGAGTACGTTGTTGTATTTGCTAAGAAAAATAACAATTATCATATGTGGAGACAGAAATAGGAATAGTGAAAAAGGCATTTTGAGCAGTTGCTTGTAGTAATGTTATTGCTTACCTCTCTGAATGGCATTTTTGTTGAACTTTTGTAGTATTCTCGAGTCAGTAACTACAGACGCTTTACTATCGATGATTTCCGGTTGGGGACGTCACGGTGTTCCAAATGACAGCTAAAAATACCGACCTATCGAAATCGAGGTTACTATCGAATCCCGGATACTATACAATATGTATATCTGTCATTCTTAGTAAAAATAAAGACTTTGTGTCGGTGTCTATGATTAACTTTCTAAAATTAATAACATAAAATCTTAAATGCCTTCCGAGTGGGATGAATATTATGGATGTCAATTGATTTGACCTACATTCAGAACATTTCAGTGAAACAGACATCCATAAAATCGATACGGTTTTAGCACAAGTTTTTATGACAAAAATTACTTAACGGTATCATATTCGAACATTATAATTTCCAAAACACACTTAAATCCACCAAAACCATGATAATGTATAACATACGTCAAATAATAAAAAAAAAACACATCTTGCCGCCTCGTTAACTAGTTTTTGAATGAATTTCACGCGCCAGACCCGAATCACATTTACAAAACCAGATCAATCCGCAAAAAATAATCCCATCAAAATATCGTTTTAAAGAATTCATTTTATTATTTTTTTGAAAATTAATTATAAATTACCGATAAACAGAATATTAGGCATTTTATTTTTGGGACTGACTTTATCATGGGGTATATCAGGTGAGCCGTGATAAAGTCAGTCCCAAAAACAAAATGCCTAATATTCTGTATATATCAGGTAGCGAGGCGAGAAAAATATTATCTTAACAAAAGTTTAAAGATATCAAAGTGGTAATCAAAAGCCGTAACTCGAAGAAGGACAGACAATACAATGGACAGGTGATGTCAGGTGGGGATGGGGGAGAGTGGATGTAAGCAGTTCATGCTCCACATGTGTCTTTACTTGGTTCACCATTTTCTAAATGTAAAAAAGACATGAATTATCAAGTTTACTTCTTATAATGATAAGAAAAATGCCTAAAAATGAGCAACGCGTACAATGATGGGAAATATTTATGAAAATGGGAAACGTGTATAAAGATGGGAAAATGTATTAAGTTAAGAAAAGTGCATACAAATAGGTTTAGCTTTAGGTTTTAGGTTTATGGTGTTTAACGCCACTTTCAACAATATTTCAGTTATATCGAGGCGGTCAGTTTTATTGCTGGAGGAAACTGGAGTGCACGGAGAAAACCACCGACCTGCCGCAAGTCACTGACAAACTTTATCGCATTGTATTGTATCGCATGAGCAATAGGTTATGTATTAATTTAGTACAGAATTAAAGGTGATTGCAATTTTGTGATTATCTATATGTATAATACAAGCGTGTTTGTGATATACGTGTACATGTAACAATAATACGGATTAAGCTGGATAATGTACTCTCTAAACACGGATGTAAAAAAGATGTTTCCTACAATTACAACCTTAAGCTGAATTTGTTAAACTACACTGTCACCCGGATATCTGTATTATTAAGAAGACGAATCTAGACATCAAATAGAGGTTTCAAACCACTGGCATCGCAACACGAAGTCCAAAAACAGGTAAGTAGAAACATGCAATGTTTGTGAAGATGAAACTCATTTTTTTCTTGTCTGTAAAATCATGAAATAAAAAAAAAAATAATAGTAATAGAAACATTTCATACTCTCATTGAACAAATAAAAAAATGTTAATATTTAATCCTGACACAAATTGAAAAGTGCAATGACTCGCTTCATTTATTAAATAGTGGATAACTTTGAAGATGTGTGATTCTTCCTTTCCCAATATTGGTTCCTTTACCTATCCTAAATGTCTTCTATTTATTCTATATATTCTTAACGTATTTAAGTTGTTGATTAAATTTCCGTAATATTTCTATTCACTACGGAGATTAAATTTCTGCATGAGAATTCCCGCCAATTTCTTTACGAGGGTTATTACCGTACTGATGAAAATTAACAACTGTAATTCAAATTTTTTTTTGACGTTTTGGTTATAGGAGAAAAGTACTCTCCATCTGCTACCAGAAATATCATAATCTGCCTATAGCACAAAGATATTATTTTCCTTTGATCTGTTTATGGTTTACATTGTATATAGATCTACCAGAATGTTAGCAACAGGTAAGTGCTATGAAATAATATGGATTAGGCACAGCCTACAGGCGAGCATCGCATCTACGCATAGACATGTACATGTAAAAATAGGAGTTTTGGATTTTCTTCATTATTCTTGATTATTTTTCTTTGTTCTTCAATTCGATTTACCCAGTTAATTCTATTGCAAAGGAGATTTTTTGGGCCGAGATATATAAGGGAAGACTTTTTCTACGGCCGAGATATATCGGAGACAACTTTTTTTTTTGGGCCGGTCGTTCTTTAGGAGAGAAACAAGAAGGTCTAGCGATTGTCCATTTTTTTAATAAATTAATCGTTTCATGTAAAGAAGCTGTACGGTTTCCTTTCTAATTTTGTATTTTTTTATTTTTAAACTGGATAGTTATTTTTTATTCAAATTAAAAGGCTATTTCCTGTACTTCACTCCGATTGTCTATTCTATGCCGAAACTTAGAATCCATTTCCGGTTGGAATTGATCATATATTGATTCATCTCCTTACACACATGTTGCTGTTTAGCTCGCATCTTGCAATGCTCGCTAATACGCGCAGATACCAGATCTTGCACTGTTTAAATCTGGTTGGTAGTTTTATTACTCTCAGAGAGCCGTGCAATGATCAACGACAAAGACGTGATATTGTCATGGTATAAATTGTCATGTGACACCATTTAAGTAAGCTTTATTTAAATTCGGCATTATTAAAACAAGATAGCATAAGCTCTAAGGAGCTCTTACAACCGACTGTATTTCCTTATTGTTCGTTGTCAGTAACAAGCATACATCGTAATTGTCACGTGGCAGTCTTCATTTTCACCCATGGATATTCTTTCCCACGATCGCCACCATGATTTTATTAATCAATACGGGATATCTTGGTATAATTGTAAAGATCTCCATTGCCACGATGTGGTAATTGGGTTTATATTTACATATGCAGACCAAGAACAGCTGGCTGCCAACCTATACCACGAACACAAATCTAACTTTGCCGATAGGCACCAATTACGTCTGAGGATGATAATGCAACTATTACACGATCATGGCAGCCCGTGTGGCAACATATATGTCTTGATAATTATTCATTTTATTCTCTTTTATAGGATGTCGAAGTTGTTACTTCTTTGGGTCATTGTTTTCATGGTCCTGACTACAAAAGTCAATTTTGGATTTTCAGCAGGAATCTCTGTCAAGTGTCTTCAGTGTATCTGTGACGTAAGTGCATATATATATCTACTGAAAATAATGAAGATTTCATAATGAACGTTAGATAATACCGGAGGGGCAATAAAAAAGGACAATCTGAAGAATTTGGTAACATAGGGCACACAAGACGGAAGAAAAAACACAATATGTGTTGGACACCACTGTACAAACACAATTTAATTTAATGATTTGATTTATTGTGCTTAACGCCACTTTCAGCAATATTTCAGCTATATCATGGCGACCAGTTTTAGTGGTGGAGGAAGCCGGAGTATCCGGAGAGACCCACCGACCATAGGGAAGCAACTGGTCAACTTTATTACTTGCGGCTGCCAGTCTAGTGCACCCTTTTTGTAATTTGCAAAGCCTGGTGCGAACCCACACAGTATTGGTAATAGGCTTGTATTAGTTGTTAGGTAATCCAACTACCTAGCTCATTGAGCCACCCGGGCCCCTCTGTACAAACACAAATCACACGGAATTCAGAACGTAAAGACACATAATAGGACAACACAAAAAACTAAAAAGATGAGCCACACGGACCTCACAAAAGACCGGGGGTGAACTCAGGTGCTCGCGAAGGGTAAGCAGTTCCGGCTTCTTATAAGACGCCCGCCGTGTTACTCATGTATGCAGTCAAGTCCAGTAAAAGTCGTGGCAGTGATAGAGGAAAGAAACATCTACGTAAAAAGTAGAAGATCAATTTTGAGATATAGATATTTCGTAACGGTCACCCAGATTGTGATGACGACCGTAGAACTTTTGTAGCGATGCCTTGAACGTTGGATCAACGTAGCCTTGTTTGAGTAGCTTTTGCGTCAGCAGCTGAGCTCTGTCCAGAACTTTTGATCTGCGATGTTTTTCATTTTATCTTTTTTAAGTAAAGGTTGGCACACAGACTCGCGAATATTATATTGAAAGGTGGCTTAGAGAACTATGATTGTAGTTTATCGGTAATTTGTGTAGTTTTCCTTTGAAGTGTGTCGATTGATAAAGCTTATCCCAACGTACTGGACGTTTATCAAAATTATTAGATCAGTCCATATTAGGCATGCGTCAACTACCGCGCATGAATATGCTTGTTTTAAAAACAGATTGGTTGCGTCATCAAAATCAATAAAACGGGAAAAGGTCAATGTCGTGATCTCAAAACCAAAATGATAGAAAACCAAGAAATAACTACTTTGTAAAGATTGAACATTGTATATACACTGCAATATCTAATGATGATTTAAAATTGAAATCAATCCAATTACCGAAAAGAGCTAAAATTTAATACAACATAGCACTGATCAGTAACAGGGCCGGGAAGACTCAACTAAAACTTCTGTATTCTGGATATGCAAATATATATACATTAATTAACTTTCTAAAATTAATAACATACAATCTTAAATGCCTTCCGAGTGGGATTATTATGGATGTTAATTGATTTGACCTACATTCAGAATATTTCAGTGAAACGTATTCGATACGGTTTTAGCACAAGTTTTTATGACAAAAATGATTTACCGGTAACATATTCGAACATTATAATTTCCAAAACACACTTATATCCAACAAAACCATCTTAATGTATAACACACGTCAAATAGTAAAAAACACATCTTCCCGCCTCGTTAACTAGTTTTTGAATGAACCTCGCGCGCCAGAACCGAATCACATTTACAAAACCAGATCCATTCGCAAAAAAATAATCCCATCAAAATATCGTTTTAAAGAATTCATTTTATTATTTTTTTGAAAGTTAATTATAAATTACCGATAAACAGAATATTAGACATTTTGTTTTTGGGACTGACTTTATCACGGGGTATATCAGGCTCGCCATTCCGGCTCACCTGTGGTCGATTTCACAAAAAGTTGTAAGTCTAAGATCAGTCGTAAGTGTGAATTTCAACCAATCAAAAGCTTGGAAATCACACTTACGATAACACTTACGATTAATCTTAGACTTACGACTTTTTGTGAAATCGAATCCTGATATACCCCGTGATACAGTCAGTCCCAAAAACAAAATGCCTAATATTCTATATATATTGGAAAGAATAACAAACATGAAGTCTTCTGTTCAAAAGAAATACTATCAATTGTAAAATGGAACATGCAGGATATCATTTATACCGATTAAATTATGCACATTGCAAAAAATGTGGAGAAACGTTTTGTTCGCGTACTCCGGTCGGTTACCTCCACCAATAAAACTGACCGCCACGATATAACTGTAATATTGTTGAAAGTGACGTTAAACACCATAATCCCCTAATATTAACAATGTGGTTATCTTCAATTAATTGTACTTTCCCTACATTTCGACTGTCAATTACATTTAAGTTGATTATTGTACGTTTAATGAGTTGACATGTTCCCTTTGAAACAACTAAATTCACATAAAATGTCTATGTTAAGGCGGAGACGAATTGTGATGCAACTCTGCAATGTGAAGACGATGGTGGTACCCCCTCGTGTGGCCCCTTCAAGATCAAGGAAGTGTATTGGCTAGACTGTGGCAAACCAGGAAACAGTAAGTATTTCTATGTGTCTACAGCGATTATTTTTCTTCTAACAATCATCACAGTATGGGTACCTGTGCGGCGCAATTGACGTGTTTACGTAAAGTTTATGCGCACGTTACCGTGTCCGATCATCGACTGTCAAAACCGGAAGGGTTCAATGTAAGTTTTTATGTTTATATGTAGTAGTAAACATTGCTAATGAAGACAAAAAATTACAGACACCCACTGATATAATACCTTAATACGCCAGGAAAATTTAAAACATATCTGTTGAACGGAAATATCCTTTTTTAACACTTAAACTTGATATTGCTGTTGCGTAAACATTGACATCATCGTTTTCTCGCTGAATTCAGCAAGGACGACCCAAAAAGTCATGCCTCGTTCCAATTTACATTTTTTGTATAAATATAATCTGATCATTTCCAATGACTGTGGGCATCTAAATGTGTAAAATGTGTTCGTATTACGTATTCCTAGCCCACAGTGTAACATTAACATTCCCACAGTCATTGTAAATGATAAGATTATAATTATACAAAAAATGTAGATGACTTTGTGTGGTGATAATTGGTTGTACGAAGAAGCTTCTTTGAAAAAATCAGGGTCGTCCTTGCTGAATTCAGCGAGAAAACAATGATGTCAATGTTTACGCAACATCAAAATCAAGTTTAAGATCGTGGGTTCGAGTCCAATCGGGTCAATCCAAAGACTATAAAATTGGTATCTGTTGCTTCTCCGCTAAACACGCAGCATTAAGGAGAAAGAGCAAAGACTGGCTGGCTTGGAATCATGATGATGTGTACAATTGGGATGACATGTCTACCCGCGGACTGTTGCTGTAGTAAGCTAGCACTATAAAAATCAAACTAAGCGTGTCATTCTAGTACAAAGCGGACCTCATCTTCATCTCATTGAAAATTAACTTGTTCTCGCCATAATATAGCTGAAATATTGCTGAGTTGGCGTTAATCAACAATAACTCACTCACTCACAATTTTTTGTATTTTCATTTTTATTATTTCTGATAAATCTTTGTAAGTACAATGATATACAGATTATACAATAAATAAACAAATACATTGATAAATATAAAATATGTACACTATTTACAACATGATGAAGTTATGCATACCAATGTTAACCAGGATGACACACATTGTTATTAATAAATCTAATAAATACACATAGTTTTTTAAGTTTTGATCATTTAATTTGATTCATTAGTTCTTCAAATTTTAAAATATTAGCATTTCTGAACAAATTATTATTAATACAATTCTTTCTCATATCTGACATAAAACTACATTTCAATAAATAATTCAACATATAATTATAAATGTAAATGATTTCTATAACATTGATGTACTGTTTGTAGGTTTTGAGGAGTGTGCTGAGGACTATGAATGTTCCAAGAAATGTGTGCGCGCCTATATGAAGAGATACGGTGGATGGAAATGTACCAACACGTGTCAAGATTATGCCAGAATGCACGTAGGAGGTCCTATGGGATGTACAAAACCAACAACTCTTGGTTATTGGGATAAAATAAAGGAAAAGGGATGCAACGAAAATAGTTAGATCTACATGCATAAATAGAAGACTGGAGAGCTGTAATCAACCGGGAAATGATAGCCTTATTACAGTATTAAAGGTTTTTCACTTACAAGTGACTTCTACTAATATAAAAGATCTTAACCTGCCAGAGACTTATTACAATAGCTTATTCTATTTCTTCTGATTATCTTCTTTTTTTTTCAATATTAACGATTGTTATCTGTGAAACTTAATAAACCATGTGCATGTATTTGTATTTTTTTTTATTGTAATATTCTGAAAACACATGAAAAGTATAATAGCCGCAAAACTGATCAATTTTTGTCAAATTTTTACATAAAATATTGGAAACTACAAATGTATGAAGTTAAAGTAAAAATTTGAAAACATGTAAATGCTATGGTTTATGACTAATAATCTGATTCAAGAAGATCTCCAACATTTGTTTTTTAAATGCATTATATCTAACCGATATCAAACATCACAATTTTAATAAACACTTTAAATGTGGGAACTGTTAACTTAAATGAGAAAAATATGATGTTTGGGTTCAATATGGGGGGTAAACATGAACTTCTATTAAATACATTAATTTTTATATTTAAGTGGTCTATTTGGAAGGCAAGAAACAAAGTTAAATTTGACAAAATTCATATCAATCAGAATGTACTTTGTAATATGTGGAAACAGACTTTAAAATCTGAACTAAAAATTTTGCTAACGGCCAATACGGTTGTTTCGAATCATTTCCATTCTGTCAAATTTTGTTATTTTCTTCCGCCAGATCACGTGATTTCGATGGACTAATCGGCATTGAACTTCTGGTGTCAATCGATATGTGCCGTTTTAACGTTCGATCCTCAACTTAAAAAAATCTTAACATTTTCTGTAAAAGACAGATATCAATTAAATTATTTTATTTGTATCAAAGACTTCAATGCAGAGACAAATACTTCTTTAAAATTAAATTTGTTTTCTTTCTTTATTTGCGGCTGTCAGCATCATCAAAGGAAAACGATCTGTCTTTATGTATATATTTCTAATATCAGACAGATAGTGGGGTACCGAACACCAGTATTTATTCAGCGGTTTCCTTGGCGTCTCCATATTACAATTACTTTTAATCTACCGCATCTACGACTATGATATGCTGACGTTGTCACAGTAATAGCGTAAACACCGGAAGTCGCCTGCCGATTTGTTCAGACGTCAAGACAAGAAAAAGACGGAACGTGGTCGGAATTGACATGATTCGAAACAACCGTATTGTAATGATACAATAGATAAAGCCAAAATCTTGACAATTATATCAGTGATTAGCAAGTAGTTCTAATATATATGAGTACAATGCATGTATGTAAATGTTCTAAAAAACTATGTTGAAGCTATCATAAAATGCCGATATAGATTGACTTACATGTTGATTTTATAATTGATAAATTTAGTTGTATTTTTGAAATGGGATCATGTGGACTCTTATTAACCCTGGATAAGAGATATATTGTAAAACAGGGAACCTTAGACTATTTTTGCTTACCTGGGCATCTAAGTTGTTTTGTTAACAGGCGAGTCAAACAATAAAGTATTATGTTATTAAAAAAAAAAATAATAATAATCTGATATTAATTTTTTAATATAAAAAAATGAAATTATAAATTACAACAGATTTACTTACGGATGTGAATATACAAATGTAGTAGACAATTTACTTCAACCGATTATATTACAACATAGATTTACTTGCGGGTGTGACTATAGTATACAATTATACCTTAAACCGATTAAAAGTTGGTCAAACTTAATCGATAATTGCTATATAACACGCGTGTCATTTACCACCGTAATACTCTATCTATACCGGGTCCGATTCCGGTGTTTAACAAATAACATTGTTAACGGATACGCTCGGGTGGAGAGGGTATGCTTTTTTCATGAAGTTTTAAAATTTGCCGCTTGTGTTCATTTCGTGATAACATATATAGCAAGATACATTACTCCCAGCATATACCCACAACTGGACAATATGTTCATTCATATCTCAAACAATTTTCTATTAAAGATTTAACCAAATGCCTGAAATGCATATTAAGAAATCCTTCGGCCTTCTTTGTTAATATAATTAATCATAGCACCAGAATCGGACACGGTATTTTGAGTATTGCGCATCGAATGAATGGGGTGTTAATTATTACTCACCAAGTTGTATACATGTATACAGAAGTGTAGCTGCATATACGCTGTCACGCCATGGCGTGCACGTCGATAAGTTAAAAAAAAGGAAATAAAATTTAAAAAAAATGTACTGTTACTTTTAACAATCTAATTAAATCAGTATGATTATTATATCGATAATAAGACGTATGGACAAGTCGAGCGGATGCATTGTATACCTTTAAGAAGTCAATATCCAGTTGTGGTCCATGCGTTAGAACGCTTACAAAACCAAGGCAATGACAAAGCCGGGCAGTTTCTTGCATCCATCATGCGGTTTCAGTTTATCATAGCTTTGGTAATATAGCGGAACATATTTTACATAGCACTGTTTATCTGTCAGAGATCTGTCAACATTCCTACACGATACCGATTACGACATTCTTGAAGCAATCAAAGAATCCAAGACCGTGATTGAAATGCTAAGAGCTGAACGACAGGACGAATCGGTTTAGGATGAGATGTATCAGTCTGCCCTTAGCTTAACTAAATCTTTTGATATATCTGATAGTATGCCCAGGCGAGGTGGTAGAAAGACTACCAGAGCCAATCACCCTGCGGAAACGCCAAAACAGCATTTGCGAATTTCTTTGTACTATCCATTTTTGGACAATTTGATTACGAACATGAAACACGTCTCCTTAAATCGGAAAACCGCTTCCATGCACAGCATCTACTGCCCCGTGCTGCAGACAAATTAACTGATGATCATATTGCTACAATATACGAGGTATATCAGGCTGACATTTATTTGTCATTAGAGGATTTCAGGAGAGAAGTAGCCAGATGGTGAACCCAATGGGCCATTACTAAACGTAATGATTTGCCAACAACACTTTGTACCACACTTGATTCTGTAATTAAAAAAACTAAGTGTTTTGTTAACCATGCCAGTAGCAAGCGCTACTGCTGAAAGGTCATTTAGTGTACTGAGGTGTTTGAAAAAGTATGTTAGGTCGACCATGAAGAATGACAGGCTATCTTCCCTTGGATTGGTGCATATTCATCGAGATTTTGAAGTGGACTTGTACAAAGCAATGGAGGTGTTCGTATCTGCTAAGACACGAAGGGCAGATTTTGGACAATTTTAAGAAATTCTTGTCTATCAGTCTTTAATATTGTGCTTGATTCTATATTATATGAAACCCTAAAATGGCCCCAGATCGCACCATTTTGCATCTCGTTAAAAACAAAATCCCAGACCCCCTCCTCCTCTCAAGAATTATGGCGTGCACACTGTTAAGCCTCAGCTACGCCCCTGGTATATCATGAAAAATAACTGGCATGTTATTGATATACAATTAACATTTCAAGAAACTGAAGTATTTACAGTGAAATCTTCATGACAAAGATATTCTTAAAATATTTGGTTTTCCAACGGTTATTCTAGAATTGCGTCATTTGCACTTAATTAGATATGTATATGTTATCTGGATGTGAATTGATTGATACCAAAAATATCAGCCTGCCGAGCCAGAATATGAAGTTTGTTGGCGAGTGAGCGAAGCGAACGAGTCGCAAACTTCATGGTTTTTTGTTTCGTTCAGAAATTTGTATTCTGACAACACAAGAGTTAGAATATTTTCCACAATTTAACATTAGGTTATATGACAAAAACTCTGAATCAGATTATTTTTTTTTCCTCAATTTATTTCAGCAACATTGGGAATCAGAATATTTTTTTAGAAAAAAACATACCCCCCCCCCCTTCAAGTTAAATGGTCGTTCCCTTAAGGCTTTTGAGGATTTTTTAGTTTGTGAGTGCTATAGTTGATCATACTGGTCTTTAAGCAGTTGTTTTACTAATGAAATAAACCAGACACTATTAATAAAAGTTTATGTGTTCCAAATATAGGCTAATCCACATTAATTTACAATATTATGAAAAAAAATTAACATTGGAAAATTAGCATCATTCACTGTATACATTTCAAAACATAATCTATATATTATTAATGACAATTTAGATTCTTTACCAAACAACAATTTTGACCAAAACGACAGAATTCTAATTTTACATCTCGAACAATATGGTATCTACGTAACTCTCCGTAAATGATATATGTGGGCATCAATTTTTTTAACTGTAGAAGTAGATTACAAAATTTTATAGGAACCCTTTCAATTATCTCTATGTTCCCAAGTCTCCATATTTCACAACCATATAATAATGTGGGTTTTACCATTCTGTCAAATAGGTCTAGTTGACAATTTATCGAAAAACCTGTATTCTACCAAGTTTCAAAACTTCATACATTGCTTTTGTACCTTTATTTACAGCAAACATCTTTGATTTATTAAAATTACCATTTTTTGTTAATAACACACCCAAAT
Organism: Bathymodiolus septemdierum; assembly: GCA_963383655.1. Classification (NCBI taxonomy): domain Eukaryota; kingdom Metazoa; phylum Mollusca; class Bivalvia; order Mytilida; family Modiolidae; genus Bathymodiolus; species Bathymodiolus septemdierum. Next base: position 47,105,951 of record OY726523.1, on the reverse strand, counting down.
AATTAAATTCATCAACAATTTCTAGTTGTTTTCCGTTAAAGTTAAATATAAGATTATTAGGAGTTTTTCCTTGCGAAAAAAACCACAATTTTACTTTTTCTACATTAACTTTTAATCTCCAGATGTCACAGTAATCACTAAAGGAATCCAACTGTTTTTGAAGGTCAGCAGCAGACTCTGCCATTATAACAGTATCATCTGCATATAAGATTATGAAAAGTTTCAAATACAAATTTAATTTATCTTTTAGTTCAGAAGAGACGGTCTTCAATCCTTCCACGTCACATGTTTCCAAAAAATGTTCTAGGTCGGTTAAAAATAAAGCAAAGAGGAACGGGGATAAGTTTTCTCCCTGTCTAACTCCATTATTACATGGGGAAAATTCTGACAGAGTTTTAAAATACAATTCGTGTTTTTATACATATTTACAATTACATTAAGCATATTTCCATTCATATTATTAAGTAGTAATTTGTGCCAGAGCCCATCTTGCCAAACAGTGTCAAATGCCTTTGGAAAATCTACAAACGCACAATATAACTTTTTTTTCTTATTTTTTAAAATATTGAAAAGAGAGTGAAGAATAAATAAATTGTCCAAGGTCGAATATCCCTTCCGAAACCCACTTTGGTTTTCACACAGTACAAGAAATTCATCACTTAAGATTGAAGTGAACAATTTACCTAAACAATTTAAAACTAATCGGTCTAAAATTTTGAGGATCAGTTTTGCATCCTTATTTTTGTTTGTCGGTAATTTGTGCCACATTCCTATGAAGTGTGCCGATAGATAAAGCTAGTGTCGACGTACTAGACCATATCAGAAATGTATTGGGTCAGTTCGTCATTTGACATGCGCTGACCAACGCGGAAGGATATGTACTGTGACGCAATCGTGCTAGGTCGACGTTGGTCGTCGCTAATGGTGTCAAACCTCTAATTCACCAATCAAAGCTTAGAACATATTATAGTTGTGCACCATCAGAAATTCCAAGACTTGAATATCAATAAATCATATTTTTGCAAATTTGATGGAATTAGAAGGAATTTCAACGAAAGATCTATAAACAAAAACTTATTTTATGTCTTAAACTACATAATTTATGGGGGAAAAGCATGAATTAACAAAATTAAGAACGATATGAACTCATTTTATGGGACGAAAAAAAGGGGGGGGGGGCTAAATGCAAACATTTCGTAGTATTTAGCTATTAAATATACAACTGAGGCATATATATGTGTTAAAATTGCTTATTATGTTAGAAATTAGCTTGATAATTGTAATATATAAGAGAATAGGTAAGTTTTGGTATATTACACAATCTGAACTCAACAGCTGTAAATGGAGATATTTTCATTAAAAATCTTCAAGGGGGTACCTTTGGATTTGGACACTTATATGTGCAAATATCAGACAGCCACATACCTTATGTCGTAATATGAGTTTTTTTGGGGGTTGATATTGCTTAAGGAGTATAAATTTGGCCAACAAATGGTTAAAGAAACAAGTTTTTTTGCTCTTTAGGTGTCAAACCACTAATTCACCAATCAGAGCTTAGAAGATATACGAAAGTAGTCCCTTTTCCAGAAAAAAGTTCCTTTCACTTTGTAGTATTGTGAAAACTACTGAATGGAATGGACTAATTAAAATTGATAATTGAAGTTAAATATATAGGGATTATTTTGAACCCAAATTTGATGGACTTGGTTGTATTTTAATACCTCTATGGAGGATTTGATACATGACCTATAAATACTGAATTTCTTGGGGATGACCGAGCTATTTTTAGAGTAGGTGTTTTCCGTAGCATGGCATTTCACTGCAAGATTTTAAACATGCCCCGATATTTCGAGAGAACGTAGGGGAATCATGTACGCTTCAGAAAATATATGGTCTTGGAAAGGTTAAACTTAAGATAAAATGACCAGGTAGGCTCAAAAAACACAAATTTAGTAGAAAACCTTAAAGAAATTAATTAGTGGTTTCACACCTTAAGGCAAAAAACATTAAAATTCTCTTTTGTTGCTATCATGTTCAAATTAGCCTAACAATGTCACAACAGACCCAGAGTGACATTTTTCATACAAAAATGTTACAAAATGCATTGTGGTGTCAGATTACTAAATGCATGTTATGTAATATTTTGGAATATTGCTCCCAAACACTGGATATACATGGACACAGGGTATTGCAACTCATTTTATTTTTGTTTATGACTTTATAATTATTGGGAATATGTTATTGAATGTGTTTTGGCAGTAGAAGGGCATATACTATTGACAATATGGTTGATATTAAGAATTTAAAACATTTCATCATGCGGCAGTTTGTCAACTTCAAATAGAATATGGTGATATCATTATATTGGATTTTTTTCAATCCTACAAATTTTCCCTGGTAAATTTTGATAGTTTCAGTTAGAATGCATGTACAATGTACTCATAAACTAATATAAGGCTACAGAAAGCAGTTTTAATTGAAAATTATGTAGTAACTAGAGGCTCCCAGGAGCCTGTATAGCTCACCTGGGTATAATAACAACATCAGTCAATAAAATTTGATAACTTCGGTAAAAAAAATTAACAAATGTAGCCTTCGTCATTGCAGACCCCTTCTACAAAAAAAATTGGGCAGGGGTTCCCCCTTTAATGTAAGTTATCAAAATTACTGTAAAAAAACATATATGTCAATGATTCTCAAAATTTAGCTTTTCCTACTTCACATTTTGTAATAAGAGTTGCTTCCCTTTGATTATTTGAGTAACCAAAAGCAGTGAGTCAACAAAAAAAATGTATTTCAAGAGGAATAACTCTTCACACAGTTGTCGCACATTGTTAACTGTGGGAAATTTGTAGATCTTGACATGCTGAACATTTTTGCAGTTTAAACTTTCCCTCTATCTCTAATAGTTTTTGAGATATAAGATGATAGTATTAAAATTTAGAACATTTTGATGAAAAAAGGGCAATAACTCCAAAATGGGTAATGGCATTTACTTCAAAATTGCAGGATAGAAAGATCTTGACATGCTGCCAATTTTTGCAATTAAACTTAACCTTTATCTCTTATAGTGTTTGAAATATAAGACGAAAAGTATTTAAAAAAAAAAATTTGATGAAAAAAGGGCAAGAACTCCAAGATGGGTAATCAGATTTACCTCAAAATTGCAGGGTAGGTAGATCTCAACATAATGCACATTTTTGCAATTAAACTTAACATCTATCTCTTATAGTTTTTGAAATATAAAACGAAAAGTATTAAAATAAAAAAAAATTGATGAAAAAAGGGCAACAACTCCAAGATGGGTAATCAGATTCACCTCAAAATTGCAGGGTAGGTAGATCTCAACATAATGCACATTTTGCAATTTAAACTTAACATCTATCTCTTATAGTTTTTGAAATATAAAACGAAAAGTATTAAAATAAAAAAAAATTGATGAAAAAAGGGCAACAACTCCAAGATGGGTAATCAGATTTACTTCAAAATTGCAGAGTAGGTAGATCTTGACATGCTGAACATGTTTTCAGTTTCAACTTACCATCTGTCTCTCATAGTTTTTGAAATAAAGGACGAAAAGTATTACAATTTTGAAAATTGGATGAAAAAAGGGTAAGAACTCCAAAATGGGTAATGGGATTTACTTCAAAATTACAGGGTGGGTAGATCTTGACATGCTGCACATTTTTGCAATTTAAACTTAACCTTTAGTATTTGAAATAAAAGACGAAAAGTATTAAAATTTTACAAATTTGATGAAAAAAGGGCAATAACTCCAAGATGGGTAATCAGATTTACTTCAAAATTGCAAGGTAGGTAGATCTACCTGTGCTGATCATTTTTACACCATGTCAGATTTCTGATATTATTAATGGTTTTTGAGTTATTACCCAAAACCTGCAATTGTACCATATGTTCTATTTTGAAACTAGACACCCTAGTGATGATTCAGACCAAGTTTGGTTTCCATTGGTCTAGTAGTTTCAGAGGAGAAGATTTTTGAAAAAGCTTACGACGTACGACGGACAACGGACGACAGAGACGGACGTCAAGTGATGGCAATAGCTCACCTGGCCAGGTGAGCTAAAAAGCTCATCATTATGTTCAAATTTGGGCACTTTCTGGCTTAAAATAGAGCAGTTTTGGCCATTTGAAGAAGTTTCTATTTTTAGTAATGGTGGCCATCTTGGATACAGGACGGCACTGACGGACACAATTTTGAAAGGGGACCACCCAAGAATCATTTCAGCAAAGTTTGGTTGAGATTGGCTCAGTAATTTCAGAGGAGAAGATTTTTTTTTAATTTCATCTCACTTTTTTCAATTTTTAGCTTGGTGGCCATCTTGGTTGGAAGTCGGGATCACCGGACACATTTTTGGAAGGGGGTCATCCAAGGATCATTCCACAAAAGTTTGTTTGCAATTGGCCCAGTGATTTCTGAGGAGAAGATTTTTATGTGAATTTCCCATAGGGTCCTATGTTAAGCTAAGTTCGGCTGTGGGGGCCATCTTGATCGAAGGGCCGAACCGCCGGATACATTTTTGGAAGAGAACCATCCAATGACTATTTCATCAAAATTGTGTTCTTATTGAGCAAATGGTTTCAGACAAAAAGATTTTTATGGGAATTTCCCATAGGGTCTATGTTAAATTAAGTTCGGCTGTGGCGGCCATCTTGGTCGGAGGTCTGAAATGCCAGACATAATTTTGGAAGGGGACCACACAAGGATCATTTCAGTAAAGTTTGGTTGAGATTGGCTCAGTAGTTTCAAAGAAGATTTTTTTTTAATTTCATCCCCCCTTTTTTCTATTTTGAGCTTGGTGGCCATCTTGGTTGGAAGTCGGGATCACCGGACACAATTTTGGAAGGGGGCCATCCAAGGATCATTCCAAAAAAGTTTGATTGCAATTGGCCCAGTGGTTTCTGAGGAGAAGATTTTTATGTGAATTTCCCATAGGGTCCTATGTTAAGCTAAGTTCGGCTGTGGGGCCATCTTGGTCGAAGGGCTGAACCGCCGGACCTATTTTTGGAAGAGAACCTTCCAATGACTATTTCATCAACATTTAGTTCTTATTGAGCAAATGGTTTCAGACAAGAAGATTTGTATGGGAATTTCCCATAGGTCCTATGTTAAATCAAGTTCGGCTGTGGCGGCCATCTTGGTCGGAGGTCTGAAATGCCAGACATAATTTTGGAAGAGGATCACCCAAGGATCATTTCAGTAAAGTTTGGTTGAGATTGGCTCAGTATTTTCAAAGAAGATTTTTTTTTAATTTCATCCCTCCTTTTTCTATTTTTAGCTTGGCGGCCATCTTGGTTGGAAGTCGGGATCACCGGACACAATTTTGGAAGGGGGCCATCCAAGGATCATACCACAAAAGTTTGATTGCAATTGGCCCAGTGGTTTCTGAAGAGAAGTTTTGTATGTGAATTTCCCATAGGGTCCTATGTTAAGCTAAGTTCGGCTGTGGGGGCCATCTTGATCGAATTGTCGAACCGTAGGACACATTTTTGGAAGAGAACCATCCAATGACTATTTCATCAAAATTTTGTTCTTATTGAGCAAATGGTTTCAGCAAGAAGATTTTTATGGGAATTTCCCATAGGGTCCTATGTTAAATTAAGTTCAGCTGTAACGGCCATCTTGGTTGGAGGTCTGAAATGCCAGACATATTTTTGGAAGGGGATCACCCAAGGATCATTTCAATAAAGTTTGGTTGAGATTGGCTCAGTAGTTTCAAAGAAGAATTTTTTTTAAATTTCATCCCCCTTTTTTCTATTTTAGCTTGGCGGCCATCTTCGTTGGAAGTCGGGATCACCGGACACACTTTTGGAAGGGGGCCATCCAATGATCATTCCACAAAAGTTTGATTGCAATTGGCCCAGTGGTTTCTGAGGAGAAGATTTGTATGTGAATTTCCCATAGGGTCCTGTGTAAAGCTAAGTTCGGCTGTGGGGGCCATCTTGATTGAAGGGTCGAACCGCCAGACACATTTTTGGAAGAGAACCATCCATTGACTATTTCATCAAAATTTTGTTCTTATTGAGCAAATGGTTTCAGACAAGAAAATTTTTATGGGAATTTCCCATAGGGTCCTATGTTAAATTAAGTTCGGCTGTGGCGGCCATCTTGGTCGGTGTTCTGACATGCCGGACACAATTTTGGAAGAGGACCACCCAAGAATCATTTCAGCAAAGTTTGGTTGAGATTGGCTCAGTAATTTCAGAGGAGAAGATTTTTTTTTAATTTCTTCCCCCCTTTTTTCTAATTTGCATAATCGGTCAAAATGGGTAATGGGATTTACTTCAAAATTGCAGGATAGGTAGATCTTGACATGCTGCACATTTTTGCAATTTAAACTTAACATCCATCTCTAAATAGTCTTTGAAATATAAGACGAAAAGTATTAAAATTTAAAAAAAAAATGATGAAAAAAGGGCAATAACGCCAAGATGGGTAATCAAATTTACTTCACAATTGCAGGGTATGTAGGTCTTGACATGCTGAACATGTTTGCAGTTTCAACTTACCATCTGTCTCTTATAGTTTTTGAAATAAAGGACGAAAAGTATTAAAATTTTGAAAATTTGATGAAAAAAGGGAAATCACTCCAAAATGGCTAATGGGATTTACTTCAAAATTGCAAGGTGGGTAGATCTTGATATGCCGCACATTTTTGCAATTTAAAGTTAACCTTTATCTCTTATAGTTTTTGAAATATAAGACGAAAAGTATTAAAATTTTACAAATTTGATGAAAAAAGGGCAATAACTCCAAGATGGGTAATCAGATTTACTTCAAAATTGCAGGGTAGGTAGATCTTGATGTGTTGATCATTTTTACACCATGACAGAATTTTGATATTGTTAACGATTTTTGAGTTATTACCCAAAACCTGCAATCTTACCATATGTTATATTTTTAGTAACAGTGGCCATGTTGGTTGGTGCACGGCATCACCGGACACAATTTGGAAACTAGACACCCTAGTTATGATTCGGACCAAGTTTGTTTTCCATTGGTCTAGTACTTTCAGAGGAGAAGATTTTTGAAAAAGTTTACGACGTACGACGGACGCCAAGTGATGGCAATAGCTCACCTGACCCTTTGGGTCAGGTGAGGTAAAAACCTGGTAATTTAAGTGATCCCAGAAAAATTATTTTGACTGCTTAGCATTTTCTGTTAATTTTTCAAATTGTCAATTTGAATTTCATGTTTTAGAGTATTATTTGGCTGTAACAGTACATTTGAACATCCAGCTTACTTAAACAGTGGAACAAATTATGTGGAAGCATATATTTATTGAATTTTGGGGAAAATTATAGTTGTGCACCATCAGAAATTCCAAGACTTGAATATCAATAAATCATATTTTTGCAAATTTGATGGAATTAGAAGGAATTTCAACAAAAGATCTATATACAAAAACTTATGTTATGTCTTAAACTACATAATTTATGGGGAAAATGCATGAATTAACAAAATTAAGAACGATATGAACTCATTTTATGGGACGATAAAAGGGGGGGCTAAATGCAAACATTTCATAGTATTTAGCTATATGTATTAAATATACAACTGAGGCATATATATATGTGTTAAAATTGCTTATTATGTTAAAAATTAGCTTAATAACTGTAATATATAAGAGAATAGGTAAGTTTTGGTATATTACACAATCTGAACTCAACAGCTGTAAATGGAGATATTTTCATTAAAAATCTTCAAGGGGTTACCTTTGCATTTGGGCACTTATATGTGCAAATATCAGACAGCCACATACCTAATGAGTTTTTTTAGGGATTATTTTGAGCCCAAATTTGATGGACTTGGTTGTATCTAGATACGATAACATAACCCTCAGTCCGCTTTTGCTTCCAGCGAGGGTTACGAATCGGTCCCATTCAACGTATGGGAGCAGTGCCCAGAGTGATTCACACCGGTCGGTTTTTTGTCCTAATTCCATTGTAAGTGGTTGGAAAAATTAACGGGGGTGAAAGATAAATATATTTAGGTAAACCTTGAGGTGTTAAGTAAACACTGCATCAATCCATGGTAGACTTATATCCATCTGAAAATTTGAATGCATGAAATCTTCTTTCTGTCCGACATTTTGTTTACAAGTTGCTATTTCACGTGCACTTGCCTCGTTTTGGAGATATCCTTATTTGGATCAATCGAACATCATAGTAAAAGTTTTTCATATTTGGCATTCAGATCCATATATGGATAGGCTCCACCCATCACAAGATTATACGTAAGGTGCCATGGCGGACAAGAAACAATTTTCGAATACGAAATCGACCATGAAGGTAGAAACAGGTATTGTAACACTTATTTTGTATCACAATTACTTAAAAATTGTAGGGAATAATAAGTTATGACCAGATATGCAAAAAGAAAGTTGAAATATTCACGGAACGAAAATTTTAATAGGACCGATTCATAACCCTAACTGGAGCACAAGCGGAATGAGGGTTACATTATCATATCTAACTTGTATCTTAATACCTATATGGAGGATTTGATGCATGACCTATAAATACTTGGGGATGACCGAGCTATTTTTAGTGTAGGTGTTTTCCGTAGCATGGCATTTCACTGCAAGATTTTAAACATGCCCTGATATTTTGAGAGAACATAGAGAAATCATGTACGTTTCAGAAAATATATGGTCATGGAAAGGTTAAACTTAAGATAAAATGGCCAGGTAGGCTCGAAAAAACACAAATTTAGTAGAAAACCTTAAAGAAATTAATTACTGGTTTCACACCTTAATGAAAACAATGATGTCACACTGTTTCGGGAAGTAAATTGTAAAATGCGGTTGTTTGCAATGAAATATTCAATTGAATTTGCAGGAAAAATTAATTAATATAATTCACTTTGTTTCCACGCCCACGGTATATCCCTATTAATTACACTACATCTTGGCGAGATTTCCACCAAGAAATCATTTGCTAATGCCAATGGATCCATACAGTAGCCAAAATCTACAAAAATACATACAACATGAACTATCTGCAGATGATCAACTAAAAACGTCTTGATGTTCTATTTGCCATATTCACCAGCTACTTAAAAGTACTAAGATTCAACATAAACAAAGTACTATCTAGTAACCAGGAAGATAACAATCTTTTCTACGCCTAGTCCATTATTTGATGGTATTATGTTTCTCACGGAATGTGATGATGATTTTATCTTAAAATGTGAATGAATACACATATCCGATGGAAGTATGTGGAATGTTTACCTGTCGAAAACGTGTTTCTCTTTTTTCATTTTCCTGTCTTAGAGTTAGTTCTCCGTGGCATTCCTATGGGCTGTAGTTCTTGATGTCATTCCGCTCTACCGGTGTGGCCACTTTGCGTTTGTATGGTCGCGTATTATTCACCACTAGGTGATCACGGTAACCTTGAAGAGGCTGTTGGCGAACAGATGTGTGTCTTGTCTCTTCCCAATTACTCGTGTACAGCTCACCTTCAATAAAACGTTTGTCTCTATCTAGTGTAACTTGTTTATTTTCACGTCTAGCTTGTTTCATTATCGGATAAAGCCTTCTGGTGTGAAACCTACAATTAATTTCTTTAAGGTTTTCTACTAAATTTGTGTTTTTTTGAGCCTACCTGGCCATTTTATCTTAAGTTTAACCTTTCGAAGACCATAGATTTTCTGAAACGTCCATGATTCCTCTATGTTCTGTCAAAATATCAGGCCATGTTTAAGGTCTTGCAGTGAAATGCCAGGCTATGGAAAATACCTACTTTAAAAATAGCTCTGTCATCCCCCAGAAATTCCCTATTTATAGGTCATGCATCAAATCCTCCATATCCATATTAAAATACAACTAAATCAATCAAATTTGGGCTCAAAATAATCCTTATACATTTAACTTCCATTATCAATTTAATTATTCCATTCCATTCAGTATTTGTCACAATACAACAAAGTGAAAGGAACTTTTTTCTTTAAAAGGGACTACTTTTGTTCTTAGCTCTGATTGGTTGAATTACTGGTTTGACACCTAAACAGACACAATATATTTGTTACATGAGGTCAAATATTCAACAAATTTTACATAAATGTCGAAATTAACAAATAACAGATATAAGACATGGTAAATACAATGCATGGTTATTTTGACAAAAGATATAAAAAATAATAATTGATTAAAAAATAAATAAATAAGATGCAATATATGTACAATGTAACATGATATTTTGATAGTTTAACATTGCAAGAAGATATTCAGCAATGGTGACGTGTTTAGGAGAACGAACTATAAACTGAACATGAAAACCTAAACCTACATGATACCTAATATTTACAAGATGTCTTCAATGGAACCATTTTTGTATGTACAGAATAGTCATTCAGTTAGACATAGTCATTTTGTTTGTGTATCTTTGAGTTCTAAGCCAGCATTTCATTCCTGAGGTCACCATCAGAATCAATTATGTCGTCAGTTCTGGTGATCAAAGTTCGATACATCTTTTTAATATGTTTCGCTACAAAATAAGTATATCATTTTTTGAGGGGTTAAATATAGAGTAAGCAGTATTTAAATTATATTCAGGATTAGAACATGTATCATCACTGACATGGTTTATTAGATATATTTGTTATCGAAATTTACAATTCCTAAATCATGTAATTATTAAAAATCAAAACTAAGATTCTCCTACCTCATGCATATATGGCCTTAGACGATTTTGCCTATCCTGTTTAGGCCCTTTGGTTTTCTTGCTCCCAAAGACTTTTACTTTATTTGACTTTCCAACATTTCGACTTTGTGAGCATACTTGATGAAGGTTATTCCAGAAACGCGTAGTTGCACAGGGTGAATTGCTTATTTGACTTGTACCGTACAATCCAAGAATTTTTTTTTATATGAGATTTGAACTGAAAAATGTTGTAATAAAGTGGATGATTTTCATCAAATGTAACTTATTTGAATAAAATACCAGAGGCTCTCAAGAGCCTGTATCGTTCACCTGGTAATAAAAAGAACCAATTGGTCCTATGTAAAAACTATGTCCTGCAGTGGTAGTCATCTTGGAATTACGATCAACATAAAAAATCACAAAGTTTGTAAAGGACCTTCCAATGATTGATGCACAGTTTAGGTTCAATCAGTGCAATGGCTTCAGAGAAGAATATATTTCTGTATTTTCCCCATATGGTCCTGTGTTAATACTATGACCTGTGGTGGCAGCCATCTTGGATTTCCGATCGGCATAAAAAACACACACTTTGTAGAGGACCTTCCAATGATCATTCCCGGGCAGTTTGGTTTCAACTGTCCAAGTGGTTTCAGAGAAGAAGCGTTTTAAAACATTTTTCCCATAGGGTCCAATATTAAACTAAGTCCTGCCTTAGCCGCCATTTTGAATTTCATATCGGAACAAAAAATCTTAAGATTGTAGAGGACCAGCCAATGAACATTCATGTACAGTTTGGCTTTAATCATATTTGTAGTTTCTGAGAAGAAGGCATTTGAACATTTTCCCATAGGGTCCAATGTTAATCCATGTCCTGCGGTGGCGGCCATCTTTGATTTCCGATCGGCATAAAAAACAGTAACTTGGTAAAGGACATTCCAATGATCATTCATTTACAGTTTGGGTTCAGTCAGTTCATTAATTTCAGAGATGAAGATCTTTGAAATTTCGGCCAATCAAAGCATATTATTGGCCCTGGCAGCCATGTTGAATATCCGACTGGAACGAAAAACAGTAACTGTGTAGAGGACCATCCAAGGAACATTCCTGCTAAGTTTGGTTCCAATCGGCCCAGTGGTTTCGGAGAAGATGCTTGAAATGTAAAAAAGTTTACAGACAACAGACGACAGACGACGGACGCCAAGTGATGGCAATAGTTCACATGGACCTTTGGTCCAGGTGAACTAAAAATATTATGACTATAGCAAAGCCAAACTAGGAAGAACTGTTTTAGATACCTAAAACTTAGTCCTCCCCTTAATGCGGCCATCTGTACAACAATAAGTTACACATTATGAGTTGAATGATATTATTTAAAAAACAATTATTTGACCTTGAGGTCAAAGGTCAAGGTCCCACAAAGGTCATTATGGTATGTGACACACCGCCTTGTGATCATGCACCCACATACCAAATATAATTGACCTATCTGGAAAGACAAAAAAGTTATGGTCCAGAGAAGCTTCGCTGGGAAGAAGCAGAGGAAGCAGAAGAAAAAATCAGACTAAAACAATATGTCTCCCTTCGTTCGAAGGGGAGACATAATTATCACGAGCAAGTCATTTCTTGGATAACGTGAAGTACACATTTCACCCGTTAGTACTGTCCTGGATAACTGAGAAACTTGGATATTCTAGTACTTCTGGGTTAAAATTGTTCATCCCTTCGAATTTGATGCAAATATCTATTTCTTGTTATTATTCCTTCGGAACACATACATCAATGATGCAATGTGAAAAACAAATCACAAATGGCGAAGCGAATCTGTGTTGGATTTTTTTCCGTACTGACGTTTGAGAGCCATTCATCTCTAGAGGGATTGTGGTCCAATTAACCGGTTTAACCCCGATGCATTTTTGTGCTTGTCTCAAACCAGAACCTCGATTTCCAACACCATTTCGCATGGCATTTATTTGTGTTCGTTGATTTGAGGTGAGAGGTGATTGTTGGTTTTTTTTTTAATATTGTTGGAATTACTGACCATCACTTTTTAAAATTTCTTGTCATAAACTAGAAAAGAAGTATGCCCCCATACTTGATAATTATGGACAAAGTTGTTTTGTTAGGAGTGATTTTTTAAAAATGAAGTGTGTCTGTAAGACACAAATGATGCCCCCGCCTGACCATTAAAATCCTGTGGACATGCACACCTCCATTATGTGTATAAACATCCTGCAAAATATTAAAGCTGTAGCTCCATCCGGACAGACAAATGGACGGACAGGGGTAAATTAGTATGCCCTCCGACTCTTCGTCGCGGAGACATAAACAATAAATTAAAAATATAAATCAAATATCTTCAATCAAAAATTGACGAGCACTAATAATACATCATATACGGACGAAACCGCATCGGTGGTGTAATGGTTAGCATATTCGTCTCGAGTGTGATAGATTCTGGGTTTGAGCTTCAGTCGGATCATCAAACTAAATAAATGTACTCTAAAATTGGTAGTTGTTGCTTCTCCACTAAGAATGCAGCATTACAGGGAAATAGCAAAGACCAAATGGGGCGACATGTCTCCTGCAGACTGTTGTGTCAGTGAGCTAGCACTATAAAATGGAGTTAAAAAGTAGTTAAAATATTTGCTTACATATTATGCAGATTATAATCCCTAAAAGAAATCCTAGAATAGCGCAACATAATGAAGCATATATGATAATGTCTTCTCCGTAAGCTTCGGTTGATGTGCTGTTGTATCCAGGAGTATTGCCACCATTGTCATTTACTTCTGCAATAAACAATATTTCGCTACGTTTAGTCACAAAATTGATTAAAGTTGACATATATCGTCACGGTATGTGTTTTCGTATGTCATGTATTTTCGTATCATCCATTTTATTTTGATTTCCACAGTGCACGCATTATTTTTGACGTGTCTTCCGGTTTTTATTTAAGGAACGTAAACAGGACTACAACGTGACAACTGGAAGAAATGTTAAAGTTTGCTTTTAAAGACGTAAGTATCAAAAACAGTGAACCTACCTACTGAACCATACTTTTTGTAATGCTAAAAATTTACTTCATTTATAAAGTAGCTGGAAAAAAATCCAGAAGGGCTATATAAAATTGAATATGTCATCTGCCTCTCAGACACCGGTTCTTCCTGTCATGTAACTGTCATGGGGTCACTGATCGTACTTGTAAACAAAGGAGCTGACTGAAATGTGCCTGTTTCTTATATAAAATACATGTCACTTTGCAGTGCATTGTGGTTTCAGCACAAAAAAAAACATCAAAAGTAAACACAATTTTGAAAGTGGTCATTTTCAAACATTCTGTTATTTTATTTAGATGTAGTTTGATTTGGTAGATGGCCAGAACCATGAAATTTTAAAACCAGCCATTTCCGGATTATATATTCGTTTCCATCCCGTATATCGGCCCTGTTTTAACTTCACACGAAAACAAATGACGCCATTTTACTGACAACAAAAGTTGCCAGATAATCGAGAGTATATTAAAATACAAGAATGGCTTTAAAAACAATATTATGTACAAAGAAATATTTAACTAGCCATTCTTTGAAAATTCCAATCGTCATATGAATGAAGGGTTAACACTGTCAATCGCTATATTGGAAAATCGATAATAGTACGAAAACCGATAACACGATGCTACTTCTTTTCTTCGTAGTTTCCTCCACTGTGGAGCACCCGTGTCACACGGTAAAATTATTGTGTTTTTTAGTATTTAAAACTTAAAGGGATATTGTCTACCACAATCGTAATTTTTTCATACCCAAAATTATTGTCGTTTTCCGTACTGACCTTCCTAAAATGAAGATTAAACACCGAATTATTGGCGAATACGCTACGAAACGTTGTTTTTTCGATATAAAAAAGCTGACCATCGTTACTGGAAGCTAATTAATTATTCACTGACCTGAGCGAGGCCAAATTTATTTTTATCTATTTTTATGCCAGTAGCCCGGGTGCTGCAAAATGGATGTTAAAATTCGTGTTTGTTTACCTCACAAATACGGCCGTTTTATGCTATTCATTGACAATTATTTGCTGTTGCCAGGTGCAAGATTACATATATTGAATAATATCTACCGAAAATGATCATAGGCATCATCATAAATTCATAAAATAAGAAAAACGATTGAGAAAAGAAGGAAAAAACATGTTCGGCTTACCTATCAAGCAAAATATTTGCAAATTCAGCGCGAGTTTGGACGCGTAGCACTTCCTTGAGTTTGTTCCAACGGTCCAACTGATCCCCTACATATATCCTGCATTTGTTCCATTTGGAAGATACTTCACTTCTATTCATCTTTCTCTCTGAATCTGTCAAAGTCCGCTTTCTTCCATGCGTTGACACTTTCTCTTTTGCCCAAGAACCACATGTTGTTTATTGTTTCTAAATAGTGTGCATGCTCAAGACGGGTTCACATTGAAGGCCATATGAATAGATTTGAATATTGTCAACCAGGACAATATAAAACAAAATTACTGTTTACTAACTTGGCCATGCCCAGGGTCATTAATGCCATTCAGCCAGCAAGTTTAATCCTTCCATACATCAATGTTCTCTGAACATGAAGATCATAGCAAAGATTCCTGCTGACCATTTCGATCTCCTTAAATGTTTCCTGATTGATATTTAATTCATCTGCCACAGCTGTAACATCAATAATGGTTTGTAATGATAATGTTTTATTCCCTACAATAGTCTCTGTCCATTTGTCTTGTCCAGTTGATTGAATTAAAGTTTGTTTCAGCTTAAATAGTGTTATTTTCCTTTTCTCATTAAGAGCTGGACATCTTAATAGAAAGTGCTCCATATTTTCCTGTTCAATTTGGCATAGTTCGCATTTTTGTTCATCCTTTTCCTTCGAAAATCTTTGCATATCAGATTGAAGCAGGTATGTACCTGTGAGCAACCTGGCCTTAATCTGGGTTTTCGCTACCTCCCGTGTAACTGTTGGCAATGAGCTCCAGACCGGATGAACATCGTGGATTTTTAATATGTCCCTGTTACACAATTTCATTGTACTTTTTCCTTCAACTTCTTCTGACAGTTTATTAGTCATTTTTTCCGCTATGTTCAAATTGATACCTCGTTTCCATGCAAGCTTAGTTGGCAATGCATCAACAAGCACATACATTGGTGGTAAGTTGTACAAATCCAGTATATCTTGTATTCTCGAAAAAAAACTTTCCGGGTTGTTTTTATTGACAGTCAGCTGTCTTTCCGTCAGGTGCTTCAGCTTTGTGTTCTCTGAGGTTAATATTGAGTAGAGCAGGCTTAGTTGTCTCTTATGTAGCTCTACTTCTATGGGTAGCGCACCGAGAAGAAGGTATACTGCAGATGTTGCTGTTCGGACTGGAAGAGATTGGAAGCATCTCAGAGTTTTAGTGTGAAATTGCTTCAGTTCCGTTATTTGAGATACATTTAAAGGAAGTACTTCGAGCCCATACAGAAGTCTGGGTAATACATATGCTTGGTAGATCTTATATGCTGTTACTGGGTTGAGTCCATTTTTGCCATTCAGTCTGATTGGAATTAGGGAATATAGCGTTTTCCGTGCAATACTGATATGTTCCTGAATGTTTAGGTTGGTTTCGTTCTTATTTGCTCTAATGATTCCTAAATGTACCGTTTGATTGACTGTTTGTAATGGCTTTTCACCTAATTTTACTGGTTCAGTCAGACTTTTCATCTTATTTCTTTCTGTTTTAATTAATGCACTCTTTTGTGGATGGATGTTGTATCTATGCTGGCAGGAGTACTTATAAGCTATGTCTAGCATAGTTTGTATCTCTTCATCATCTGTGGACATAAGTACTATGTCATCAGCACATAAGGGGTTGCCGCAGTATTCCAGTCCAATTGTAAGACCTAATCCTCTTTTTTCCAGCACTAGTGGTAGATCATTGATATTTGATTTATACAGGTGAGTAGAAAGGACTTCACTTTGCCTTATTCCTTGCTTTATATTGAAATTTTTGCTTGTATGTCCATTCCATTTCACTTGCGATGACATGTCAGAGTACAGATCTTGAATTACTTTCCAGACTTCATAGTAAAGTTTCTCCAAAAGTAGCAAATGGTGTACAACATCAAATGCCTTTTGACTGTCTAGTGTTACCAAATAGAGATTTGATTTTTGTTGTTTTGCCTGTAGAATTACTTCTGAAACTATTAAGGCTGCCATGATAGATGATAGTCCTCTTGTAAATCCGAATTGCAGATCTGATTGATTATTATTCAATTTAGGCATTTTTTCATGAAGTGCATATTCAAAAATGTTTCCTAATACAGATTTTACAGTAATGCCCCTATAGTTTGTTGTCAATGTCGGATCTTTTCCTTTCTTATGGATCGGTGTTAAAATTCCTGTCTTGAAGACTTTTGGGATTTTTCCAGATTGTATGATTTTGTTAAATAAATTCACAATGCTTGGTACAATACTTTCTCCAGCATATTTAAAGTGTTCAGCTGTAAGTGTACCCCCATCTGAAGTTTTACCAGTATTTAGCTTTCCAATTGAGAGGTGAATATTTTCCTCATTACATTTTGTATTTATGCTTTCATTTGCAGTATGTTGTACACTATTATTGATGAGTGAATACCGGTATTCAGTCTTCCAGATGGTCATTATCAAAATGTTCTTCATTAGATGGTATTGCTAATGATTCATAGAATTGTGCAAACAGGTCTGCTTGTTCCTTATGGTCTGATATGTCTTGATTTTGATCCCCCTTTATCACCATTGCTGCCGTATCATTTGAGGAGGCTTTATTTTTTCTAATAAGACGGAAAAATGTTTTTGAATCTGGTTTGTCCATCAAATTGTTGTAAAAATTCAGTTTGTTTTCATGTTCCTCTCTTCTAAATTGGTTTCTTAGTTGTCTTTTACACCTTTTCATTTCTATATATTCAATGCTGTTTTCATCTTTTGGTCTCCCAATTTGTTTCCAGTTATAAAAAGCCCTTTTGTTTTCTGAGATTAGCTCTTTCACAGGTGGTGAGGCCTTTCATGATGGTCCTTTTAGAGTGACAATTTTATTTGTTACATTCGTTTTGCTGGTTGTTACTATCAAGTTTATGATGTCTTCAGCTTGTATATCTACATCAGAATTGTTCGACAAGTTTTCCAGTACAGCTTTTTCTATAGCGTCCTGATAGGATGGAATGTTGGTTTCTTCCCATTTTAATATTGTTTTATGTTTCTGTTTTTTGTCCTGACTTTTGCTAAGAGATATTACCAATGTGGTTTTTGTTCGAACTGGAACATGTGCAGAACCATTTAGTTTATGTTGATCCTCAATTTTGGTATCTAGTAGGATATTACTTTGTATATTTTCTAAGATGTAATCAATTTGTGAGTTGGACTTTCCATTGTGATGATGAAACGTTGGGCAGTTAGAGTTGTTTATAGTATGTCTTAGTTGATGTCTCCTACAGAACTGTTTCAATAACTTACCATGATTGTTGTTTCTTGCTGGTAATAAAGAGCCATTCAAATCTCCCGCAATTACTATATTGTGAGTATCCTCATATTTTTCTATTAAAGCTGATAGTTTATCTAAATGTTCTATATAGTTAGGTTCTGAGCCTGTCATCATGGTTGGTAGGTAGTTGTTAATCAAGATCATCTTATGTTTGTCTGCTAGGACTTCAATTACTACAAATCTTTCATCTTTTTCCAGATTTTTAATCTTATGTGAGAACTTTTGTGGCCAGATAGTAATAACTCTCCCTTTTCCTCTTCTTTTTTGTAATTCAATATCAATTTGTTCATCGTCAAAGCAGGATATATTAAAGTCGAAGCCCGAAAGTATTCCCTGGACAGTATTAATTTCATAGCCATGTAACCAATGCTTTTGTAAACATAGTATCCTGTTCTCCTCACAGAGATGTTTTAGATAAGGAGAGTTGCCTTTAATGCCTTTGATATTAAGCGTGACAATCTCTAGCATTGTCCCTGGATTTTGTCCAAATCCTGTTCTCTTTCCTTTTGAAAGTTGTCTGGCGGTTTTCGTTGAAGGCCCGTTTTCTCTAAAAAAATAATTGTTCACTTCCACATCTGTATGAGACGTTTGATTTTCTATATTCTCCCTGAAATCATATGTTGAAGATTCCAAGGTCATATTTTGTTGTTGTTTTCCTGTATTATTGTCTTCATAACTCTTGTGACCTGCTTGCATTCTTTCTCTTGAATAATGTTGCCTAGATGTATCCCCTATCAACATACCTGTTCTGTATTGTGGTGCTGAGATCGATTGTCTATTTTCATTTATGTCTTATTTGGTTAGTGGGGTCTTGTAGGTTTGTTTTCTCATTGGCTGATTTTGTCTCACTTGTATAGCTGATGGTTGTGTTGTATGTTCCATATTTTGCATTTGTTGATCAGGATGCCATCTCTGTGGGTGATGGTTTTGAGCATTTAAATAGCGGCCTTGGTCTTCTTGTTGTCTTGGCCTAGGATGATTTTGTCTTGAATATCTTTCCTGTTGGTCTTGGCTAGGCGTAGGCAGGATGGTTATATTGTATGTCCTGTAGTAATTTATACCCATTCTTTTGGAATTGACCTGCGACTGATGTGTAGTATTACTTCCTGAGTAATAAGGATTATGATATTGACTTCTTACGTTACTTTGTCTTATTGTCTGGTCTTCATCCTCCCTCTGGTTTTGCCACCGATATTGACTTCTTACTTTACCTACATATACAATGTACTTAAGGGGGTAGGCCTAGGGGTATGAGAGATAACTCTATTGTCAGTGTCTTCTCAAATATATGATCATCTGTGCGTTTGAAAATTCCCCCTCAATTCCAAGCTTCTTGGTGACAAAGCTTGTTTACATTGGATATCGCCAGTTAAAAAAATGACTCCTTTTCCTTTTATCTTTCCATAGCTGTGCTCCTTGCAGGGCTCACCAAACCAGGCGAAGTGGACGAAATTCTCGCCCTATATCGACTGAAGTCGCTCTCCCTCGACTACAAAGCGAAATTAAAGTCGCCTTGTTTCTTTTTGCAAGTCACTCTTTTCTTGCAAATAATCTTCGTTTTATGGTAAAGCTGATTGTCAAAACAATTGTAATCAATGGGAAGATACATAAGAATAAGAGGAAACGGTTTTATTCAAGCAATAAAGAAGGTTTAATTTGTTGATACAAAAGTATCACGGCAAACTTCTACAAATTTGTACTGACGAAATTCCAGGTGAATATTAAATCCCAAATCTTAAAATATACAAACAGACGCTTCCTTTACCAAATTATTTTCACAAAACTTGAGTTATTTGTAGCTTTTTAAAAGCTAAACAATCAGCATGTCTAAGTTTTAAACACGGCGATCATGGGGAAGTAGGATATCGGGGGAATGAAACGAACATTTAGATGTCATTGACAGATTTCAAGTCAAAAATGAATAAATCTAAAATCAATAAATATAAGATCAATAATAATAATAAAACAAATACAAAACATGAATGTAATGTTAAATATGAAAGATATAAACAAGATATTAGCAAAGATAGAAAGCTATGTTTGGGAACAAAATTGTAATATCTGAACCTCTCTTATACTGCCGCTCCCTTCTTCTAAGACAACTAAAGAATAACCAGAATCAAACGAATACAACTGGAGCACAGAATTTTAAGGAATTTAATAATACAGCTGGGTGGCTGTCTGTGTTTTTTGTGTTTTTTTTTGTAATTAATTAATCAAGTAGAGTCACCCTCAAATCACCCCTCCCCCTCCCCAGCCAACCTGAAAATAAAAAAGATAAATGCAGTCATTTGGTAATTTGGACATCCACTTTGTCAATTATAAGAATTGAAAAGCTTTTTGTTATTGGTAACTAGTTATTTTTTTATCTCACAAACAAAGAAACTAGCAAAGGATGGGTGTGTGATAACTTTCCTGGACAATTTCATTTTTTTCTGGGTACCTTCCATGAAAAACATAAATTTAAATATTTTAAAAATCTAATGGTAAAAGTTTATAAAATTTGGTGCAATGATGTCTATATGTCTATTCTTCAGAGTGACATTTTTTGGTGGAAATTAATTGACAGGAATTTTTTTAATCCGATTTTTAATACCAAGGTGGTTCTCAGGGCATCCCTCATTTATTGCAGTTTCCACTGTTTTGCACATGATTATCTCCAAACAAGATATTCAGATATGCTAGATACTTCATATTTATTCAACAACAACACTCTCAAGTGTATTAAAGCCAAAATATTCCCTTTCAATCAGAAATAAATGTGCATATCTATTCGAATCTTCCGAAACTAGTATTACCATCTGGCGTCAAGAATACCCCCAAAATTGCTATATTTAGGATGTGCTATGGAGAAAACGGCACGGTGAAATTTTTTGAAACTTTGGCAGATAATGTATTTAGACATAACTATTCCATGGTGCAAATTTCAAACAAATTGAATGATGGAAAAATGCTTAGGGTAACCCAGGTCTACCCCCTTAATTATGTTAATTTTAATTTATATTTTACAAATGTAAGAATTGTTGTTATATTATTGGTTATTTCAGAGAATATTGCATCATGCGCATCATTCTATTTTCGTACATCAACATTTGAAAAAGTGCTCGATCATTGGTCAGTTTTCAAATGTGTACATAGCTTGACATCAATAATGCGATGGGGAATTGAAACATTACCTCATTACAAATATATAGAAATGTTTCCTATTAATAACTTAAAATTTCCACCTACGCCTAGTTCACCCCCTATTTTTGGTGGGTCCGTGTTGCTCATCTTTTTAGTTTTCAGTGTTATGTCTCTTATTTTGTTGGCACTGGCTACGATTACCTGGATTAGGTAATAATAACGAAAAATTAGGATTACCTGAGAGACTAAGTGCCGGAATACAATTCCGGTTCAGGAACCTATTTCACGGAAAAATATCGGATAATCGTAATTTGATTTGTTTATATGTGGCATCGATCAGTAAGACTACTGGAAATTTTTCAAACATTTTCCTCATCAATTCATCTTGAAAAAATATCCCATTTACTATACCGGATTCATTTGCCAATACTTCAACTGTTGCCCCTGCAAAAAAGGGGTTTAGAATACTTAAGTTTGAGGAAGTAACTTTCAGGGCTAGCGTATTTAGATTCCTATTTTTTATATAAAAGATGACTTTGCTATTTTGCTATGACGCTACTATTAGATTACATTTTTTTCTAAGTACGTTTATTGTCTATATACATATCAAATCAGCATATCCTTAGACTGTTATTATAGCTAAAAACTATAACAGGAGACTAAACGTATTTGAACAATTGAATGATATTCTGGAAATACATGTACATTATTGTATATACCCTTTACTTCTTTAATTTTTTTTATTGGTACCTATAAAAATAAATCAACAACAACAATAAATAAGATTTAATATTTTACTTACATACAACTATTCCGGGTAATAATAAGACCAGGTAATTCTAACACATAAAATTAAGATTACCCGATTTTTTTCAGTGAAATAGGTTTCTGAACCGGAATTGTGTTCCGGTACTTAGTCTTTCAGGTAATCCTAATTTCTCGTTATTATTACCCAATCCAGGTAAATCCGGCTAATCATAGCCAGTGCCTATTTTGTTTGTCTTCGCCCTGTGTCTTTGTGTACCAATGTTGCCTGTGTGTCTGGATTGTCCATTCTTCATTACCCCTTCGGTTTTCTCTGGTGCTTATTTAGTATAAGGTGCCCTAGTGTTTTATTATAATTGTTCATGTTTTATTGATGTTATTTGTAGTTATTTATGTATCATGGTGTTCAACACAATTTCAGTACCTCAGTTCATCCCCAGTTTTTCAGTGAGGTTTGCATTGCTCTTTAGTTTTTTGCATAGTGTTTAGCTGATCCTTTTGTTAATTTTTCTTTCGGCCATTGTGTTGTCTCTCCTTCTTCGATTTACGGCTTTTGATTATCTCTTTGGTATCTTCAAACTTTTCTTAATATTATTTATGTTTACTTTTCTACCTTGTTTTCATTATGGTGTTTCAGTAATGCTGTACATATAGTCTCTAACATTGTTTCCCGTTTATTACGATAATTTCTCAAATCAAGATAGTTAATTTTTCACATTTTAAAGTTCGAGGTTTACAGAGAACTTTAAAATGTAAAAATGTAACTATCGAGATTTGAGAAATTATCGTAATAAACGGCAAACAATGTTAGAGATTGTTTCTCTAATGAACCACTACAAATTTGTTTGATTCTTTTTCTCACTAATTTAACCAAATATATGGCCGTTTTCACTTTCTCAAATCGACGTTCAATGACGTCACTGACGTATACTTCAATTGACGTCACACCCGTTAAGGAATGTTTTGGAAGCAATGATGGAGAAGGGACAAGATTCCAGATGAGGGGTTCTTGATGACGGTACGGTTAATTACGGTTATTTACGGTTAATTAAACGATTTTATTGACACAATGACATTTTGCGAAACGTAACATTTTTACGAGAAAAGTAGCGTGAAATTCTTATCTCACCCACGGGTTGAGACATAATTGCGTAATTGACCAATCAGCGACTGAGAACAAAGTGATCCACACGTTGATTATCGATTTCTTTTCACACGGGTTGAGAAGTGTGAAAATTGAACAAGAATTAGAGAAATATTATACAGTACGAACTGAACTCGATATAACATGATGTGATCAAATCTGTTATTTTACGGACGCACGGTGATCTCTTTATTGACTCCTGTTTCCTCCAACAATAGCAATGGCTGCCACGATTTAATAGACATTTTCTTAAAAGTATTAAAATCCTGTACCTGTGCAGTTCCGTATTGGCTCCCCAGAGGTGTTGACAATATTATATGTATTTCCAATATAACAAAACAATGTTGGTTTCTTGCTGCAGTCATCATCAACAATGTTAACGTTTCCTTCATATGTTCCATAGTAAAATATGCCATGTTTCACAGATATTAAAGTTACCTTATCAAACACTGTTCGCTCCTAAAAAAATATTAAAAAAAATGAAAGTTTGATAAATGTGATGGCATAGAGTTCCTAAAGGTAAATTTAACGGTCTTGAGTAGACTCCCCTGCATTCTGTTTCCCAAAGTTAACGGTAATCTGTAGTCTGTTATCTCTGTTGTCTGAGACTTTAAATTGCTTTTTAAATACCACACTATCGGTATGGATATAACTGTCTATTAAATTATCTAACACGGAGGACCCTAACAATTCATACAAGCCTATCAGGCTATCACCAGTACAGCGAGGGTTCGCGTCCCGCTTTGTAAATTACAAGAAAGGGTGCACTCGATTCGCAACCGCGAGTGATAAATTGCCCATGGTAGGTGGTCCTTTCCGGGTACTTCGGCTTCTTCCACCACTAATACTGATCGCCATGATATAGCTGAAATATTGTTGAAAGTGGCGTTAAACACAATAAATAAATAAATCTAACACGGTTATGTTAAAGCTATAAATTTGTCCTTACAACGGATTGGTTGTTCCATGCGGCATCCTATGGAGTGATTGTTGTTTATTTCGATGAGGTGAAATGTACTAGACTAACTCGCAGAATTAGATTTTTATAATGCTTGCTCACTTCCATCAGTCACTCCATCAGGACACATTATCTTAATTCTGAGACAACGACCCTTTCTTCTTACTCCTTAATGGTGCGTGCTTAGCGGAGAAATAGCAAATGGCTTTGGTTTGACCTGACTCAGGCTTGATCACACGATCTACCTAACACGCTGTGAGCACGCTAACAATTACGCTTCTGATGCGGAATTCGAGAATCGTAACTGATTGCAGACATTTTCCAATATGAACTTGATGCGCTACATGCATGTATCTCTTACCACCTTTCAAAATTAAGGCTTTGTGTGGGAGATGAAATGTTGTTATCCAATCTTTGTTCTTCTTTCTTCCTTCCTTTGTTTGTTTGTTTTATTATTTATTTTATATTGGGATTGTTTACTTTGAGTACTTTGTATTTTTCCTTGTGATATCTGCACTACTAGACATACATGTTCGGCTATGTCGTGGCGACTAGATTTCTTAATGTAGTTTAAGTAGAATATCACCGAGCGTTGTTAATTACTTGAAATATAAAACGTGTACATACAATGGCGTTTAGTTTTACTTACCCCAACGGCGAGAGAGCACTCTGGAGGAGGATATACTCTCTCAACATGTATGTAAATTGAGAGCCCTTCATTGGATTGTTGAATATTTGTGTCCACTCTTAATGGGGGAACTGCAATGATAAAACAAATACATATTAATACTTCCTTAAACCAACCAACATTGATCGGAAGTCAATACGGTTGTTTCGAATCATGTCAATTCTGATCATGTTCCGTATTTTACGCGTCATGACGTCTGAAATGTTAGGCAGACTACTTCCGGTGTTTACGCTAATACTGTGACAACGTCAACATATCATAGTCGTAGATGCGGTAGATTATAAGTAATTGTAATATGGAGACGCCAAGAAAACGGCTGAGTAAATGCTTGTGTTCCGTACCCCACTGTCGGTCTGATAACAGAAATATATGAATACGGCTCATTTTCCTTTCATGATGCTGACAGCAGTAAATAAAGAAATAAAACAAATTTAATTTTAAAGAAGTAATTGCAGTCTTTGATACAAATAAAACTAGGAAGAATTGTTTTAGATACCTAATACTTATGTCACCCCTTAATGTGACCATCTGTATAACAATAAGTTACACATTATGAGTTGAATGTTGTGGAAAAAATATGTCATGAAAGCAAATATTTCCAAGCAGTGGACCAAAGTGATTACTATTATAGTAAACTGGGAGCAAGAACTTCTAAAATAACCAGAATGTGTTTGTTTTAGTCCATTAGAATTATATCAAAACTGAAATGGGTTGTGGAAAGTACAAGTATTGACAAATGTATACTGCAGTAACTGGGTTTTTTTTAACATTTCCCTCTGTGTAGTCATGACAGTGGGAGTGGACACTATTTGGGCAAAGCTTGAGACAATAATATAAATGGTCCACTGGGTGAACATATATTCTTGATAACATTTTATAGCAATCACTTTCCGAAAGGAAATATGGAAAATGACATATGAATATATCACATTGTACCGTTTTTATTTGGTTTTCATTTCATTGACCTATCTCGAAAGACAAAAATGGTATGGCCCGGACAAGAAAATACTATTTAAAAAAACAATTATTTGACCTTGAGGTCAATTGTCAAGGTCCCACGAATGTCATTACAGTACGTGAAACACCGCTTTATGGTCATGCACCCACATACCAATTATCATTGACCTATCTCGAAAGACAAAATTGTTATGGCCCGGACAAGAAAATACTATTTAAAAAACAATTATTTGACCTTGAGGTCAAAGGTCAAGGTTCCAAGAAGGTCATGCATATACGAACTATTTGTCCATGAACAGTTTTGTTGGATTTATTTGAATTATTTGACCTTGAGGTCCAGGTCCCACGAAGGTCATTACGGAACACGACACACCGCCTTATGGTCATGCACA
The DNA here is from genome assembly GCA_963383655.1 of Bathymodiolus septemdierum. NCBI lineage: Eukaryota > Metazoa > Mollusca > Bivalvia > Mytilida > Modiolidae > Bathymodiolus > Bathymodiolus septemdierum. The sequence goes on along the minus strand of OY726523.1, from coordinate 47,079,732 downwards.
TACGAACTATCTGTCAATGAACAGTTTTGTTGGATTTATTTGAATTATTTGACATTGAGGTCAAATGTCAAGGTCCCATGAAGGTCATTATGACACGCGACACACCGCCTTATAGTCATGCACCCACATACCAATTATCATTGACCTATCTCGAAAGACAAAAATGTTATGGCCCGGACAAGAAAATACTATTTAAAAAACAATTATTTGACCTTGAGGTCAAAGGTCAAGGTCCCAAGAATGTCATTATGGTACGTGACACACCGCCTTATGGTCATGCACCCACATACGAAATATCATTGACCTATCTCGAAAGACAAAAAAGTTATGGTCCAGACAAGCTTCACTGAGAAGAAGCGGAAGCGGAAGAACAAAATCAGACTAAAACAATATGTCTCCCTTCGTTCGAAGGGGAAGCATAATAATTTAATTGATATCTGTCTTTTTAAGAAAATGTAAAAAATTCTTTAAGTTGAGTAACGTTAAAACAACACTTATCGATTGGAGTTTTCGTTGTGTACATTAACACCGGAAGGCACGTGGTTTGGCAGACGAAAATAAAAAGTGTTTGACGGAATGGAAATGATTCGAAACAACCGTATTGTGAAAGCGCGATATCGCTAACAATGGAAATAGTGGTATCTCATTTGGAGTTTTAACCACCTCCAAATTTGTGTACGTGTCCAAAGCCAGCACCAGAATTTCTATCAGAAAATGTGGTATTTTTGTTTTCAATGCAGTGCTTGAAATGAAGGCCAGCCTTTGGCCGGCCCGATAAAACATTTTGGGCCAGTAACAAATTATTCACTAGTCCAAATGGCATAATGGTGGCCCAAACATTTTATGACATTTTTTTATGAAAAAAAGACATCAGATATCAATATATAAACAGTTTTCAGATTAAATGTTGTTGATCAATATCATTAAAATTCATTCTTTCACTAGTCTCACGGGGGTTGGGGGGAGGGGGGGAGGAGGCTCTTCAAGGTAAATTTGGTAGGTACAGGTGTGCAGCTGAAATTGCGAAAACACCCCAATGCATATATTGCTATCAAATGAAACCTGAATTTACTTGTTTTAACCTTTTTGACAACCTTGACGCCATTGGCTAAGGTGGTCTTAAGAAACGAGGCTAGTCCATCGGATGGGGACAATAAATGGCTGGTTTGTGTAAGGGGAGATCAATGCCAATTCAACACATTGAAGCTTAGAAGTATCCTGTAGATGTAGTTCACATTAAAGACATCCGGAAAAGAGTAGACTAATGCCACTACAAGGACCGCTCTAGCACTCCCCAGAGTGAAGAGTGACATCACTTGTTTCAATCCACTATGAAGAAGTTATTTTAAAGTAAAATAACTTCTCAGTTCGGGGTAATGTCAGTTGGTTATTCATTCCAAACAAGTATCTCACTTTGTTGAAATAACAAACGGTCCTGTCATTTTCTGTTATATAAACAACTGTTAACTTTTCCTGTTATTTTTTAATTTGTAAACAAAATTTCTGGTTCCAAAAAAGAAAACCACTCCCAATTGTCATTAAAATGTAGCCATGTACATGAACTATGAAAAGTTTAAAAGAAGTGACAGGCCAGATCGTTTCCGTAGTTTGACATTACTGTCAGCCATTTTCTCTCCGTTGTTGGGGAAAAGTTTTTCAATGATTACCTAAGGATTGACACAAAAAGGTTTCCGATTTCTGTAAAATGAAATGCGTACATGTAGTGTACATTTTGCAGCAGATTGAATGAATAATTTTCCGAACCGTGGAAGATACCAGATCGCAAACATTATAAGTTGGCAGCGCTACCGGATGTTTCATCCCATAACCAAAACGGACCATAACAAAAACGGACTATTGAAATAAAAAATGTAAATTTCTTGAATAAATATGATATTTTATATATTATTTCTATGATTTTATATGTATTTAATTATTTGTATTAATTTGTTTAGTGTGTTTTAATTATAAACATATGTTCGTTTGCACATACAGAGGGAGAGGCGTTAACTATCGAGAATAACAAATCAAGGAAAATAAAAGAATTTAAATCGAAGGCTGAAACTGCGCTTTGGTTTGTAGAGTCATATGGCCTTGTACCCCAGTACTTAAGATTAGAAAGTACTGATGGGCAAACTGCTAAAGTCGATTTCAATCCGTCGTCCAGCAAATCTTCATACCAAGATTTGTCTGAAGAAGAAAGACAACAAATTAAAGATTTGTTATTTATTTTGGAAAAATTTAATGTTAGCGAGAGAGGTAAAAGGGAACTGACGGTATTTTGTGATGGGCTACCACGAACATATCTGGTTTCATCAATGCCAGGAAGATATTAACAGTTTATATCAATTTGAAAGAATTTCGGGAAATTTCCCTGGCGCATATGTTACATCACATTTCCATAAATTATATAAAGTTTCCCCTTTTGCGCCCAAATTAAACTTTTAACTTCTATCAGTTCCATTCTCTTAAATCAACCTCCAATGGAAAAATGATGGATCAAAAGTGTGTGTATGTAGTGCATTGAAAATGCTTTCTGTCATGTGCATAAGTTATTGTTTGCATGATTGACAGACAATATTCATCATATTGTTTTCTAGCTTCTGAACTGTCGATCGAGAACAAATAATATTCTAGACAGGCAGCAAATAGCCAGTCAATGGGGTTTGCAATTGATATTTCGCATGCACAATATCGACCCCACACCACAAGGTGTGGAAAATAGAAATATTCTTCTGTGGTTTAAATGCGTATTAACTGCATTACATGTAAGCTGTATGATTCTGTTTGATAAAGTCCTTTAACTAGAACAGGAAAAAAAATGTACACTTGAGTGAAATAGTGTTGTAATAAAAGATCGTGAAAGTGATGTAAAAGTATGAAAGAATGTCAAGGTATATTTTAAATGAGGTTGATACAAGACACCATTTGATATTAATTCGGTTGTATTCCATTTTGACGATTTTAATTACGGAAGATAATAACAACCATATTGTTTTTGATTAGATTAAAATTATAGCTGTATTATAATGTATAATAACCTATTATTAGAATCCTAATATGACTGCGAATTTGGCATAAATAAAATAACAAATGGCTTCCTCTAGGAAAACGCCGACTTTATGTGAAAGGGACACCAGACAGCTATGATGAACAATTTTAATACATCCCTTAGCGCGGGATGTAAAGGACACACTCCTTACACGTAAAAGACAACTTACAGCAGATTCTGATAGCAACAGTTTATTAGGAGTATTGTTGTTGTTTTATCGGCATCTGAGGTGGGGCCGATTTTGGCCCTTATAGCTCCCAGTCCTTTGCAAAAAAAAAACCCATTGCAAGCACATTTTTAGTCAAATCATACAATTAATTGTTACAAACTTAATTACATTTATGATTAATTAGATTTGTATTTGATTAAAAGTTAATTAATTTTAAAGAATTTGGTTTTAATTTACAAAGATTGTAAAACCCTCAATGCTTTAATCTTAGTTTCCCCCAAAGAATATGGGCTTGGGTTGATAAAAAGATAAAAGAGCATGTACATAGTAATTAAGATATAATTAACCGATTGCAGTACATGGAATTTTGATAAATTCCATTACAAAAACGAGTAAATTTCTTTGATCTTTGGTTCATAGACAATAAAAGAACACGGAGTTTGTTTTCATTCATTATCATTCTCACAATGGGGACAGACCACTGTGCAGATTGCTCCAGGAAAGTAAATTCAAGACAACACACACTTACACAATCACCTGATAATCAAATCATTTAATCTAATTAAAAGTGATTTGAGTGTCATAAACCAATTAAAACACCAACAATTACTTGGCTTCATTACCTGTACTAATTTTATTTATTCGTAAATCTAGAAAGTAATTATCACAAATAAGATAAGTTTAAAAAAAACAATCAACGCACAATAAAAAAGAAAAATAAATAAAGATTCTTGCAATACATATTTTTTTCTGGTAGTCCGTTTTGGTTATGGGAGGAAACGTCATGTAGTCATTGACAGAATTCTCTTTATTGTTCACAACTTTCCACTTCGTCCGTGATTTTTAACAATTTTAATAATTAAGTCATAAAGAAACAAAAAAACACGTTTCTTTTCTAATATTTAGTGAATACTTGTGTATTACATGAAAACGTGTAGGAAACGTGTATTGATTGGGTCGATAAAAATACATAATTGGGGAGAACAGTAAATTACATTAGACGTGCTCGTAGCAAACCGTTTTCGACTAGAACAGAAGAGTTATCTACCGTTGAAATTACAGTTATGTCCGGTTTCGGTAAAACAACAATTTTTAACGGTCTTTTAGGCAATCGCCCAAACGTTTTTTGTTGGGCCTGTGACTACCTAATTTGGAGCAGCTTTTTGTCGCCCGAATAAGATATTAGTCGCATTTGGCGACTGGGCGACCGTCCATTTCAGGTACTGTTTCAATGATTTGAAGTAAGAGGTGGTTGTTCGTTTTGTTGATATTAGTGGAATTGTTGGTTACCGTTGGCGACACTTTCTTTTCATAAAATTCACTTTATGCACCGAATTGTAGATATTTACAACGACCTGTATACAATGTGCATACACAAAGGTATCATATAATTATGCAGCCATAGGGTATCTGTATTTCTTATTGGTTAAAATATTTAGAAGTGTTCTTATGTTAGATGAAGATCTATAGAAGCATTCTCTGTGACATCCTAACATTACATAGACAATATTAGTGCACTTTCTTAAACTATAATGCTTTTGTGGATTAGGCATAAAAACTAGGATAAAGGTGAGGTTCACCAAGCCTTTCCCCAGTATTGCGACGAATACCGTTATATAAACCTTATATTTTAAGACACTGCATTAACAGAAAAATCAGATCAATCCATCGACGTTTACATTTTGAATTAAATAGTAAAATTATATAGTTATCCCTTAATTGCCCCTTTTGATATTATCTGTCAAAGGGAAGTGATCTGGATTTACAACTAGGTTCTCTCAACTCAACAGGTAACATGTAACAAGGGGTACCAGAAAAAAAGCTACATTTCGTTCAGTGACAGTATATAACAAAAGGGATAGGTTCACTAACTACCAAAATCGGCCCTACATTTTGTAGAAAAATAAACAGTCAATTGTTTATCCAATTTGTGTTACATTTTATTAGGACACACCTCACCCTTTCTTAAAATGATAGTATGTCATTTCTTGCTTGTTTGTGTTTTATAGAATTTCCACCCATTCACACCTGTGTATGACGAGCTACGACATATTTCATCGATTTCTTGATAGTATTTTGGAATGGATGCAATATCTAAACCTTTAATATCGGAGCATTTACAAAGAAAAAAATCAACTCCAAATTTTGTATCGTATTTCTGTAACCAGTGTTTACCTATCGCATTCCATGAGTCCATCTCACTGTTGATTATTTTGTATATAAATTTTATCTGTTTACTTTTGACAAAATTGTCTATGTTAATCATTCCCATCCCCCCCTTCATTAATATTTAAGCAACATACGTTTCTTTCTATTTGGTTTGGTTTATTGTCCCAAAGAAATTTCCAAATCAAATCATTCACCTCTTTTTTATATTTCTCTGGTATCCCCCTCATTTCAGTTTCAAATCCCATTTGAGCTAACAGAAAATTTTTAACGATTAAAGTTTTTCCCTTAAAGGTAAATTTCTGGTTTTCCAAACCTGAGTGCAGCTTTTCATTTTATTTATAAATGTTTTCCAAATGTCATCAGTGTCTATATTGTACCCGTGAAAAACACCTAAAGTCGTTATATTATCTGAAATCCATGATATGTTAGTTAATCTGGGTCGTTTCCCTCTTAATCTACCAATAAATAATCCTTTTGTTTTTTCATAATTTATCTTAGAGCCGGATGCCTTTTCAAATTTCGAAAGAATTAAAAAGGATTGTTCAACAGATTCTTCGTTTTTGTTTAAGAGTTGCGTGTCGTCTGCAAACATGCATATTTTTGCTTCCTTTACGGGCTGCCCCTCACAGTCGGGTAGTTTGATACCATGTATTTCCGGAGTGTTTCGGATAGCACAAGCCATCGGCTCTGCCTGAATAATGTACAAAATCGGTGCAGCAGGACATCCTTGTCTGGCTGAACGCGATATTGCGAAAAATTTTGATATGAAACCATTTGTTTTTATACAGGTTTTTCCCTTTTTAAATAACATATAAACCCATTCACGAAATTTCAGTCCAAAATTAAAACATTCCATAACATAATTTAACCACCCCCATTCCATTCTATCAAATGCTTTTTGCTGATCAACAAAAATAATTACACCTTCCTCATCTTCATTATCTACAAATTCTATAATATCATCAATCATACGATTATTTTCGCTTATATTTCTCCCTGCTACGAATCCTTTTTGATCCGTATGAATAATTTTGTTTAATACTGGCTTCATGCAATTTGCTAAAAGTTTTGATATGATTTTATAATCACTATTTAATAATGTTATTGGACGCCAGTTACGTATGTTATCTCTATCCCTCCCTTTATGGAGTAGTGTCAACATTCCTCGACACTGGGAATCACATATTTCAAATATATCAAAAATTTCTAGTAATACTTCATATAAATCTGCCTTTATTGTATCCCAATATATCTGATAAAATTCATTTATAATCCCGTCTAATCCAGGTGATTTGTATTGTTTCATCGAAAAAATTATTTTCTTAATTTCATTAATTGTCAAGTCTTTTTCTAAATCTTCACTTTCGTCGCATGTTAATTTTCTATCCATATGAGTAACCAGTTCCTCTGCTACATTTTTATCCCACCCTTCTGTTGAAAATAGATTTGCGTAAAAATTTATCTGTTCATCTAGTATCTCGTCGATATCATATTTTAAATTACCATCTAGACCCCTGATTTTTTGCCATAATTTTTTTTGCCCATTTTTTCTCTCTAGATTATAAAAATATTTAGTTGATTGTTCCCCCTTCTCGTACCAGTCAACTTTAGCTCTTAACCTTGCGGCGTCAGTTTTATTTTCATAATGCGAGTGTATTTGGTTTTCTAAGTCTGCTAACTCTTCTAATTGTTGCCTAGAGGGTTCAGATATATCCTTTAATGTCTCTAATTTATTTTCTAGAGCCTTTATCTTGTCGTCGGTAGTGTTTACCTTTTTAGACGCTTCTATAGTTATCGATTTAATCTTAATTTTGGCTATGTCCCACCATTCCCTCAAATTTGAAAAAGATTTCTTTTCTAATTTCCAATATACCCACCAATTTGTAAACACTTGTCGAAAATAATCAGATCTAATTGTATGCAAATTCAATATCCAGGTACCAGACCCTCTAGTGATATCGCATACGTTTAATTTCATAATTTTAATATCATGATCACTGAACGGACAATGAATTATCTTAATGTTAATGATATGACAGTAAAGTTCTTCACTGATCAATATTAAGTCTATACGTGATTTAGAATTACCTCTTCTAAACGTGTATTTTTTCACTGACGGATTTTTTTCTCTCCAAATATCGATTAGATTATTTTTCGTCATAATAGTCTTAAGTTCTTTTCCCCCCGTATCATCATAATTACGAGAAGGATAACGATCTATTTCCTTATCTAAAACACAATTAAAATCGCCAGTGAGTATATGCATTTTTTCAGTAAGACTCCCATCTGTCACATATGGATCAATATCTCTAATAAAAGTTTTTCTAACCCCACTATCATTTGGACAATACACGTTTGTTATTATATAAGTTTTATTTTCGTATTTTAGTTCACATGACAATATACGCCCAAAATCATCGGAACTAATTTCTTTAACAGTAGCATCAATATCATATAATAAAACCCCCACCCCTCGCGATGCCCTTACTCCACAATTCCAACTACTTTCGCATCCACCAGAACTTTTCCACAAGTTTTGCCATGATTCTATTTCAGAAAATGTACAGTGCGTCTCTTGAACACATATTACATTGATTTTTTTACTAATCAACCAATCAAAAAAAGTTCTACGTTTTTTATCATCTCTCAGCCCATTTATATTTATAGTTGCAATAGAAATTGACATGACATAAATAAATAAAGCGTAATATTATGATCTAAAGCCTCATGCGATAGAAAAAAATAACATATATATAGATATATATCGCTTAATTCCACGATTTTACGATTTTTCATTTGTATGGAACAAACAACAATAACATGTATCTTACAATAAATCATATAGTGGGAGAATATGTATAATTTTGTGTTTAAAGGTCTCATGCGATAACGAGAAATTTTAATTTGTTTTATTATCGCTTGATTGCTCAATCTTACAACTTCTACTATTTATTTACAACCGGTAACAATACCGTATTCTTGACAATAAATCATAACATCAATTGTTGCTAAACAATACAGTCTCTTGTAATATTTGTATACACACAAATGTAATAATTTATACAAAATAAAAACATGAATACTATCATAATAAAGCAGTACACATATTAAATTACTACACTGGTGGCGATACAATTCGGGTTTGTTTGTTTTGTCTCTCTACAGAATTTGGTGTCGACGAAAGCGCACTGTTTGTGCGTTTACGTGGGGTTTTCAACTCTACACTTATTACTTTATCTGAATCGAAAAAGGTTACAATTTCGTCTCTAATTTTCGTACAACCTTCAACGCTAATATGGACACCTGAGAAGTCAGTATTATCAAATAATGACTTTAACACATTTCCTTGTTTCGTGAACAATTCATAAGCATCTACACATTCAATTTGTTCTCTAATACACAACTTTTTAAAAAATATGTTGACATTTAAAACTGTGTCATTACATTTTGTTATGTTTGGACCTTTCCCTTTTCTAGGGAGAATAGTACATATACCAACTACAGAATTCGGGAAATTACATTTTACTTGGTGTATTGCATGTGTAAGATTAATATTAACCTGGTCATGATCACCTTTAGACTTTGTAATGTCGTTTGTACCTAAGGATATTACTACTTTATCAACAGTTTTATCAAACACTTTAGATTTGGCTAGTTTTATTGTCTCATCTATATTTTCTAATGTTGCACCTGAAATTGAGGCATTTATGCAATTTTGGGAAACTTTCCCAAATTTTTACAGTTAGAAGCCCCTAGTAAAACATTTACTGAATTGTTGTCGTCTGTAGTAAGCCTGTCCTGATGTGTCTTTATGTTCTGTTTCGTCATCCAAGCTCGAGTTGTCTCGAGTATTTCTACCCTCTATGATTTCATGAAAATAATCACCATATTCCTTCCTAGCTGTTTCTTCTTTATGAGCAGGGCAGTCACGTTGTATATGGCCACACTCACCACAATGCTTGCACAAGATATCATATTTACAGTATTTGGCTATGTGTCCTTGTTTATTGCAGTTATAACAAGTTTTTATTGATGTCGGTTTAGTAGGACATCTGTAGTAGGGATGGTTTGTTTGTTGGCAGTATGAACATTCCGTCCTGTTGTTATCTGCATACAGTCGGATTTCGAATCGCCCAAAATTGGTTCTAACTGGAAGAATTGGTGCACAATTTAATATCTGAACATATCTGGTCCCATTTTCAATGTTTGTGCTTTTAATGACACTCCTTTTTATTGAACCATTTATCACTTGTCCGTATTTCGACATGTGTGTGGCTATGAATTGATCACTCACTTCGCATGGCGCATCTTTAATTGTCACGTTAGTTACATTTTTATCAATTTCAAAAAAGTTAACTGACCTGTTTTTCAATGAAATTTCGAGTTGAGGATCTTGTATTTTGCCTGTTCACTTTTCAGCGTTACAATACAAGATTTCTCTGTCATCTGGATTGACTTTATATCTTCTAAATTTATTTCTTTTTCCAATTCGGATAAAATATCCTCATGTTTAATTCCCGTAAACAATGTACTATTAAAAGCACAATTATTATTATCATATGTATCGACATTTTCTAAGCAAACCATGTGCAGGGTAAAATAAGATTAATGATTACCAATGATGTAAACGAGAGATACAACGTCATTTTCAAATTTTGACGTTGAACAAAAACAATAAATCAAAGTTAAAATATGATGGATTGGTGAATAATATGTGAATATTACCTGAATTAACTTGAACGGGGTCGTCTTGGTCGCTATCGCGATCGTATGATAGTTGGATTTACAACTACCAGTGCAATTAGTGTCTATCACCAATGTTGTGAGTTCGAATCCCGATCATGACGAGGTGTACTCGATACAATATTATATGATAAAGTTTGTCAGTAACTGGCGACTGGTCGGTGGTTTTACTCCATCCATACAACTACTGTAGCTACTCACACTTGGTTTCTCATTATTGACATAACATCAGCAATTGCGTTTGTTGACGATCAGTTATTGCAGAAACAATATAAAGTAAACCCAGTATGATATCAAATGTACTAATCAATATACTTACCTATGAAGTTGTTATCATTTAGAGCAAGACGTTTTGTGTAGGACTCTATACCACATACACATGTATAGATAATGTTGAGATCTGACTCAGTACAGTTTTTAATAACAAGAGAAAACTCTGTGGATGACAGGTTCGTTCTATCCTCATATTTTGTTGCATCTACAGACACGTTATTGTAAAGCAATATCTTCTGCTGCTGACCCTTGTACCACTGACGAACCGAACATGCACCTGTTTTGTTTGTTTTGCAAGTTAACATGATATTGTCTCCATAAACTACAGGTTTGTTTGGCATTAACCAATGAACTAAAAAATACAACAATATACAAGCTGTGAATTTACGATTATAATTCTGTTATAACTAGAGCTGTCCAAGAAGGACTAATACTATCCCCCCCTACCACCTAATCGTCAAAAATGAAAGGCATCCCCCTCTCTTCACAGGTAAGCTGCTGATAAAATTTCAAAACATTCTAAGAAACACAACTCAAGTTATCGTACGACATAGGATTTGTCTACAGACGGACGAACAGACGGACATGATGAAACCAGTATACCCCCTACAACTTCGTTGCGGGGGGTATAATAATAAATTGACTCTAATTTTATCAAACTACACGTCAATATACCATCCCATTAATAGATTAATTAAATTGATTTAGAAAAGCTATACAAAGTGATTTTGAATTTTAAAAAGAAAGCTCTGTAACAGTTCCGTGGCCAGTTGCTGACGTCCGGGACTTGTGAGTAAAGAGTTATCGAAAAAAAAATACTGTAATAGATGCATAAAAGATCAACAAATAATTTGAATAGTACACAGAATTGCTCAAAAACATTGCTGGTAACGAAATAACACCAGTTGACAGCCTCCCAAAATCGGCGAAAGTCCCATTCCAAAATCGCGTTGCATTCATCGTTCACTACATTCGTAAGACTTCAGCCATATCTAATCCTGTTCATTGTTCATTACATTCGTAAGACGTCAGCCATATCTGATCCTGTTCATTGTTCATTACATTCGTAAGACTTCAGCCATATCTGATCCTGTTCATTGTTCACTACATTCGTAAGACGTCAGCCATATCTGATCCTGTTCATTGTTCATTACATTCGTAAGACTTCAGCCATATCTGATCCTGTTCATTGTTCATTACATTCGTAAGACTTCAGCCATATCTGATCCTGTTTATTGTTCACTATATTCGTAAGACTTCAGCCATATCTGATCCTGTTTAGGTTCTTTGGTTTTCTTTCTTATTTGGCTTTCTAATCTTTTATCTTTGAGAGTACCTGATAAAGGGTGACAGAAACGAGTCGTGTGCACAAAATTAAATATCTATGCGTTTTTAATTTTCATTGTATTTCCCTCTATTTTGCACGATATTCTAGATATATTGATAAATTTCCAACTCCTGTACAGTGACTTGCGACAGATTATTGGAATTCTACACGTACTACATTTTCCTCCATCAATAAAACTAACCGCTACAATACAGCTGACATATTGTTGAATTTTATTTAGATACCCATATAAGTATTGATTCTCATACTGCTACCAGTGGATTACGATATTTCTTCATTCAAATTGTAAAGCTCTTGCATTTGAGAGAGCTTTACAACTTGAAAATTTAATTATCGATAGTAATCCACTGGTAGCAGAAGCTTGAAAAGTTTCTAATTTCTGTCGTTAATGACGTCGACATTTGGTGGAAATTTCCATGCAGAAATTTAACCACCATGAATAAAAATATTAACCAACTGGATAAATACGCTAAGAATAGGATGAACGAGTAATCAGTATACTTTGCAGTATTACAACTTAAATCAATGACCAGCGTTTGTTGACATTTCTTATCTGTTAACGTACCTTTGCTGTCTACCAGAAGCAAGCACAATATAAAACCGACCACATGGACATCCATCATTCAGTATATATTCACAGTGAATTTCTTTCTGTTGAAACACATGAAATATGGTTACTTCATTATTTGAAAATTACAGAAAAATTTCACACAAAGGGTGAAAAAAATGCTATTTCTGAGTTTGACGGAAGATAATCTCCCTAATGTAGGTTCACCCAACCTTACCTTACCGTTGAATCTTTAACCGTCCTTCAGGACAACCTCACTATGAGTGTAGTATATAACCATATCCAGTCACCATAATCCCTATCATCTGTCCTCCACCATTGGGTGATCAGTACCATTTTCATGCATATTTTAACTATGTACATCCTTGGAATCCATCACCGTGAACATATATGTACATATTTATCTACATTCATGGAAATGTCATTCACACTATATATTTATATTAACACTGAGTCAATATTCCCCCTCTCTCCCCGGCCATGATTTTATATCAGTTACTATTTCCTCTTGTCTGACTTTCTCCTGTGGCAAGTGATTGACCTTGATCTTATGCAGTGCAAGGCGAAACACATTATTCTTGAATTCTGTTCCGTTTGTTGTTCTGCAATATCATTAAGTTCAAACCTCGAATTTCGAAATTATGTACAATCTATAATCATTTGTATTTTTGTTACTGAGTCGAGGCTGTCAAAACTAGTATCTATATGATCCTCAAGCATGTCATTTATCTTAGAGATATGCTGTAATCGAGGAGCATGCAAAACTTTGCATTTAAGTAGGAAATGATCCAGATTTTCAACATCTTCATCACATAACTCACAGAGTGGTGATACGCATGTATATTTCGCACGAACTTCCTGTAGAAAATAGGTGCCAGTCACCAATCTGATCTTTATTCCAACGGTCATTGCTGCTTTTGATGGATTTAAATCTCTAGAGATGTCGAGAATAGGATGATATAGTTTGGGTTTATATATTTCGCTGTTTAGACGCTCCAATGACGGATACCGTGTTGCTATTTCGCGGATCTTCTTGGCCCAATAGCGTTCTACTGCTTTCATGATGAGTGATTTCCATATGGAATTCTTCGCAGGTTTTGCTACTAACTCATTGATGTTCGAAAAGTCGTATTTAATTAATGTTTTCTTGAGAAGTCATATATTTGATATCTAATATATCTTCAATGGGTAGTAAGCCTGTTATGATGTATATTGCTGGGTCTGGAGCATTAGTAGGAAGAGACAGTATCTGTTTAAGTATGTTTTTTTGGAATACCTCTAGTTTCTTTAGATTAGTTTGCTTTGGTTGAACTATTTCTAGTCCATACATAAATACTGGTTGAACATATGTTTTGTACAAGGATATTGAAGCAATTGGGTCAAGCCCATTTTTTCCATAAAATCCAGTTGACAGAAGACTATATGCTGTTCGTCTAGCCTTCGTTATATTCTGCTCAACCAAACTTTCAGATGATCTAAACAAAACATCCCAAGAATCCGGATCATCTGTGCGTGCACCCCACTTTATTATGGCGGGAAATCAAATACTACATAGTGTATATCCCTTCAGCAAATTACACGGGGAGGATGGAGGGAATTGGATTGGACTTACTCACAAAATTGTAACTTGTTAACTTTGTCAATTTTATTGCATTGCTTACCAGTCAGAAATATACATTAGGATTCAGATTCCAAAGCAATCCAAAATGAGGTGGTGCTATGTAATTTCTGTTATCTTCTACTTAATTACATCCCCCCCCCCCCTAAAATTGGAAAAAATATGATTTTTTGGCGTAAAATCGTGATTTTTCACACGAAATAGCCCAAAAACTGTTCGCTCCTCCCTCCGGAATTGGAAAAAATATGATTTTTTGGCGTAAAATCGTGATGTTTCACACGAAATACCCCTAAATTTTTCGCGCCCCCCTCCACTCGGCGCAATTTTTTTAAGTGCGCCTCCCCTAACTTGAAATCCTGGATCCACCCCTGCTGTTTATATAATAGTTACTTATGCATAGGGCATTTTCGTGACTAATAGACTACCCAAGGGACAGTAGTATTGACTGAAACATCGATAATGCCTGAGAAACGCCGACTTTGGATCTTTCCCATGATTAAGTTCTCATCCTGCTTATTCACTAAAACTTCACATTGACCATCATCTTTTAACTGTTATTTGGTGTACGACTTCGTTAATATTACAGTATTATTACGCGATATTTTTCATATTGGCCTAGTTATAGGTCCGAGGCCTGTTGTATTGACCTGAGGCGCAGCCGAACGCCAATACAGCAGACCGAGGACCTATAACTAGGCCAATATGCAAAACATCACGTAATAATACCTTTAAATTAACCAGTCCAATATCTCTCGGGATATTTCCTTGCAATTGTCGAAATGTCTAGCGGATTCCGATCTAGTTGTTATTGTACTGACTGGAATTGGGGCAATACGGAAATTATCCGTATTGGACTGGTTTTTGCCGTATTGGCCCAATGAAAGTTTTTATATTGTATTGACAGATTTTATCATATAAAGGCTAATAAATCAAAGTTAATAAATCCCGTAAACCATCTGCCTGTAAATCGGAGAAAGTTTTGAAAAAAACTAAAGCGAAGACATGTCGGCGGGATTTGTGTCCAAGCCTTGAGAACTAATAATTTTAAATATTCACACTGTACATGTACACTCCTCTAACATTTATTAAGATAATTGATTTAATCATCGGTCCATTTGTTGATTACAATTGCATTATCAACTTTGATACACATGTATATAAGTCTTATCTATAAAGCTAAAAGTTTTAATCTGTAATTTAATAACCTATATCAACTTTACCGTTCATTTAACATTTTCAATTATCATTTTTATATTTCGTACTCAAACCCATTACAATTTCATACAATTCATTCATGCATGATACAATTATTAATACAGACATTTAGTATCACATTAGAATTTTAGAAAAGAAAGTAACTGACCTCAGAAATAGAAGTAAACTATCCAAGAACAAGATTTGTTAACCACAGCTAAATTTCAGTGTAGTGGTGTCCTTCAAAAGTAATGTCGTGGTGTAAATTTTATCAAAAATACATTTCTTGTATTTAAAATGTTTTTAATGTAAATTCGATTATTTCGGGAACTTTAATTTAATTCAATAACAATATTTGCTCATTTTCAAAGTAGTTGTTTCAAGTCAAATGTGTCAAAAGTAGATTAAAGTTTTAATTACTCAGTTTTTGTTAATTTCATATCTATTGTTATAACTCACACATAATCCGATGCGACATGTCATTTCATGAGTAACAACAAGTCGTTGTCGTGAAAATTTGTATAAATTCAGATTTGAAATAGTGTAACTAGAGGCTCACCACTGAGCTGAGCCTGTGTCGCTCACCTTTCATTCTGCTTTGAGGAAACTTAATACAGAACCTTTCATAAGTGCTTCCCACCAAATTTCGGCTCATTTTGGCAAAGCAGTTTCAGAGAAGAAGATTTTTAGAAATCGACCAATCTAAGACAAGAACTGTCTGTTGCAGCCATGTTTGTTTATGGATCAAAACGAAATGAGCAAATTCTCATAGAGGACCTTCCATAGATGCTTCCTACCACGTTTCGGTCCATTTGGCCAAGCTGTTTCAGAGTAGAAGATTTTTAGAAATCGACCAATCAGAAACAAGAATTGCTTGTGGTCGCCATGTTTGTTAATGGATTGGGACAAAATGAACAATATTTATAGAGAACCTTCCATAGATGCTTCCTACCAAGTTCCCGTTCATTTGGCCGAGGGGCTTCAGATTAAAATGTGAAAAGTTAGCGGACGACGGACGCCAAGCGATGGAAAAAGCTCACGTTGCCTTTGGCAAGGTAAGCTAAAAAAAAAAAGAAAAAAGAAAAAACATATCACGATAATAACAACAAGAAACTAAGTCACCATATATTGTTCCCTCTTCTAAAGACATATTTCTTTCAAATACTGTCTGAACCTTGTGTCATATTTCTTCTAAGTCCTTTTAAACCTTGCCCAACAAAATAATACGTCTTCTCAACAATCAACATTATATAGTAAGTGAGTAGTTGTTGTTTAAAGCCAGCTCAACAATTTTTTCAGCTATTTCATGGCGAGAACAAGTTAATTTTCGATGAAATGATGCTGAGGTCCGATTTCTACTAGAGCAACATGCTTAATTGGACTTTTATAGTGCTAGATCACTGAAACAACAATCCGCGGGTAGACATGTCACCCCATTCGGACACATTATCCTGATTCAGAGCCACCCAGTCTTTGCTCTTTCTCCTTAATGCTGCGTGCTTAGCGGAGAAGCAACAAATATCAATTCTTATATACAGTCTTTGGTTTGACCCGAACGGGGCTCGAACCCAGAATCTACCGCACTCAAGACGAACAAGCTAACCATTACACCACTGAAGTGGTTCAGCATTATAGAACAATCACATGCAAAACAATAACTGATAAGATTATAATGTTTCTATCCAGAAATTAAAACATTTGCTGTCCAATAAAAGTACAAATTTGTTTTTGCTTTATTTGTCTAGTTATATCAATAACAATCCCCTGGTAACTGAGACGTGCTATGGTGTTTAACGCCACTTTTAACAATATTTCAGTTATATTGTGGTGGTCAGATTTATTGATGGAGGAAACCGGAGTGCCCGAATAAAACCACCGACCTTCCGCAAGTAACTGACAAAGTTTATCACATAATGTTGTATCAAGTTCACCTCGCCTGAGCGGGATTCGAACTCCCAATGTTTGTGGTGATAGGCACTGATTGCATAGGCAGTTGTAAATCAAACTACCATATGATCACAGGTCGGTGGTTTTCTCAGGGTACCCCAGTTTCCTCAACCAACTGACCGCCACGATATAACTGTAATATTGTTGAAAGTGGCGTTAAACACCATAAACCAATCTTAAACCTAAACTTGAAGAAGGTAATTCCAGAGACATGTTGTGTAAACTAAATTTGATATTTACGCATTTTTTTATTTGCGACAGGTCAGTGGTTTTCTCTGGGTCCTCCGGTTTCCTCCATCAATAAAACTGACCGCCACGATATATCTGAAATATTGTTGTAAGTGGTGTTAAACACCATCAAACAAACAAACAAAAACAAACTATTAAATAAATGTCGTTACCTTTATGCCTTTAGTATCTTCTTCATTAAATGACCCAATATCAAAAGCATCGGCTGCATTCACTTCACCTCGTGGGGGTATCAGTGGGGGGTTGATATTTTTGTAAATAAACCCGAGTCCAATCAATACCTCTGAAGAATGGATGCTCTTTTACTTCTATAGCCTTGCAAAAATAAAAATAATAAAAAACATAACAATGATACTCGCCCAGTTATTGTTAGCATTATATCAGCACTAACCCACTTGCCCGAAGCCTGTGACAAGTAAAACTGGATTCGGACAAGTGAAAATGAGGAAAGAATTTGTTTGAAGGAATAGAACATTTTTCTAAATTTGGCTTCCGGGCAAGTAGGTGAAAAAAATTAAGTCTGTTATATTTACATGTGGAACAACACTTGCATGACTGCATCATTTCACCAAGATGGGAGGTGTCTGCCAATAAAACTAGTTTTACCCAGCCACTTTTTATTCAAATGCCTGTACCAAGTTAGGAAAGGGAGAGGTCACGAACATGTGAGTTGGGGGTATCTGGTGGAGATTGACAAAATGACCACTATATACAGGTGACCTTTATATGAAGGGTTTTGATTTTTCGACAAAATATTCTACATAAATAAACATTTTTAATTACATGTTATGTTTTGTTTGTTATTTTGTTCCTGTCGTAATGTTACTCTTGTTTACATTTATTGTGAATGAAATTATCTCAATATGATATAATTTGAATAAAAAATACAAATAAATAAATAAATAAATAAATAAAGATATTTCATAAACACCAGAGGTTCCCAGGAGCCTATAATCGCTCACCTGGATCAAAGCTGCTTTCAATAACAACGCAACTGCACTGTGGCAGCCATCTTGGTGGGAGCGCGTGACTGCCAGACACAATTTTAGAAGAGGACCATCTAATGACTATTCCATCACAGTTTGGTTCTAATTGAGCTACTGGTTCCAGACAAGATGGTTTTTATGTGAATTTCCCATAGGGTCCTATGTTAAGCTAAGTTCGGCTGTGGGGGCCATCTTGGTCGAAGGGCCAAGCCGCCGGATACATTTTTTGGAAGAGAACCATCCAATGACTTTCATCAAAATTTAGTTCTTATTGAGCAAATGGTTTCAGACAAGAAGATTGTTATGGGAATTTCCCATAGGGTCCTATGTTAAATTAAGTTCGGCTGTGGCGGCCATCTTGGTCGAAGGTCTGAAATGCCGGACACAATTTTGAAAGGGGACCACCCAAGGATCATTTCAGCAAAGTTTGGTTGAGATTGGCTCAGTAGTTTCAGAGGAGAAGATTTTTTTTTAATTTCATCCCCCCTTTTTTCTATTTCTAGCTTGGTGACCATCTTGGTTGGAAGTCGGGATCACCGGGCACAATTTTGGAAGAGGATCATCCAAGGACCATTCCACCAAAGTTTGGCTGCAATTGGCCCAGTGGTTTCTGAGGAGAAGATTTGTATGTGAATTTCTCATAGGGTGCTATGTTAAGCTACGTTCGGCTGTGTGGGCCATCTTGGTCGAATGGCCGAACCGTCAGACAAATTTTTCGAAAAGAACCATCCAATGACTATTTCATCAACATTTAGTTCTTATTGATCAAATGGTTTCAGACAAGAAGATTTTTATGGGAATTTCCCATAGGGTCCTATGTTAAATTATGTTCGGCTGTGGCGGCCATCTTGGTAGGAGGTCTGAAATGCCATCCACAATTTTGGAAGGGGACCACCCAAGAATCATTTCAGCAAAGTTTGGTTGAGATTGGCTCGGTAGTTTCTGAGGAGAAGACTTTTTTTTAATTTCATCCCCCTTTTTCTATTTTTAGCTTGGCGTCCATTTTGGTTGAAAGTCGGGATCACCGGACACAATTTTAGAAGGGGGCCATCCAAGGACCATTCCACCAAAGTTTGGTTGCAATTGGCCCAGTGGTTTCTGAGGAGAAGATTGTTTATGTGAATTTCCCATAGGGTTCTATGTTAAGCTAAGTTCAGCTGTGGGGGCCATCTTGGTCGAAGGGTCGAACCGCCGGACATATTTTTAGAAGAGAACCATCCAATGACTATTTCATCAACATTTAGTTCTTATTGAGCAAATGGTTTCAGACAAGAAGATTGTTATGGGAATTTCCCTTAGGGTCCTATGTTAAATTAAGTTCGGCTGTGGCGGCCATCTTGGTCGAAGGTCTGAAATGCCGGACACAATTTTGGAAGGAGACCACCCAAGGATCATTTCAGCAAAATTTGGTTGAGATTGGCTCAGTAGTTTCAGAGGAGAAGCTTTTTTTAAAAATCATCCCCTTTTTTCTATATTTAGCTTGGTGGCCATCTTGGTTGGAAGTCGGGATCACCGGACACAATTGTGGAAGGAGGCCATCCAAGGACCATTCCACCAAAGCTTGGTTGCAATTGGCCCAGTGGTTTCTGAGGAGAAGATTTTTATGTGAATTTCTCATAGGGTTCTATGTTAAGCTAAGTTCGGCTGTGGAGGCCATCTTGGTCGAAGGGCCGAACCGTCGGACATATCTTTGGAAGAGAACCATCCAATGACTATTTCCTCAACAAGAAGATTTTTATGGGAATTTCCCATAGGGTCCTATGTCAAATCAAGTTCGGATGTTGCGGCAAGCTTGGTCGGAGATCTGAAATGCCGGACACATTTTTGGAAGGAGACCACCCAAGTATCATTTCAGCAAAGTTTGGTTGAGATTGGCTCAGTAGTTTGAGAGGTGAAGATTTTTTTTAAGCATCAACCCCACTTTTTTCTATTTTTAGCTTGACAGCCATCTTGGTTTTTATGTGAATTTCCCATAGGGTCCTATGTTAAGCTAAGTTCGGCTGTGGGGGCCATCTTGGCTGAAGGGCCGAACCGCCGGATACATTTTTGGAAGAGAACCATCCAATGACTATTTCATCAACATTTAGTTCTTATTGAGCAAATGGTTTCAGACAAGAAGATTTTTATGGGAATTTCCAATAGGGTCCTATGTTAAGTTAAGTTCGGCTGTGGCGGCCATCTTGGTCGGTAGTCTGAAATGCCGGACACAATTTTGGAAGGAGACCACCCAAGGATCATTTCAGCAAAGTTTGGTTGAGATTAGCTCGGTAGTTTCAAGGAGAAGATTTTTTTTAAATATCGTCCCCCTTTTTTCTATTTTCAGCTTGGCGGCCATCTTGGTTGGAAGTCGGGATCACCGGACACAATTTTGGATGGGGACCATCCAAAGATCATTCCACCAAAGTTTGGTTGCAATTGGCCCAGTGGTTACTGAGGAGAAGATTTTTATGTGAATTTCCCATAGGGTCCTATGTTAAGCTAAGTTCGGCTGTGGGGGCCAACTTGTTCGAAGGGCCAAACCGCCGGACACATTTTTGGAAGAGAACCATCAAATGACTATTTCATCAACATTTAGTTCTTATTGAGCAAATGGATTCAGACAAGAAGATTTTTATGGCAACTTCCCATAGGGCCCTATGTTAAATTAAGTTCGGCTGTGGCGGCCATCTTGGTCGGAGGTCTGAAATGCTGGACACAACTTTGGAAGGGGACCACCCAAGGATCATTTCAGCAAAGTTTGGTTGAAATTGGCTCAGTAGTTTCAGAGGAGAAGATTTTTTTAATTTCATCCCCCTTTTTTCTATTATTAGCTTGGCGGCCATCTTGGTTGGAAGTCGGGATCACCGGACATAATTTTGGAAGGGGGCCATTCAAGGACCATTCCACCAAAGTTTGGTTGCAATTGGCCCAGTGGTTTCTGAGGAGAAGATTTGTATGTGACTTTCCCATAGGGTCCTATGTTAAGCTAAGTTCGGCTGTGGGGGCCATCTTGGTCGAAGGGCCGAACCGCAGGACCTATTTTTGGAAGAGAACCATCCAATGACTATTTCATCAACATTTAGTTCTTATTGAGCAAATGGTTTCTGACAAGAAGATTTTTATGGGAATTTCCCATAGGGTCCTATGTTAAATTAAGTTCGGCTGTGGCGGAAATCTTGGTCATAGATCTCAAATGCCGGACACAATTTTGGAAGGAGACCACCCAAGAATCATTTCATCAAAGTTTGGTTGAGATTGGCTCAGTAGTTTCAGAGGAGAAGATTTTTATTTAATTTCATCCCCCCTTTTTTCTAATTTGCATAATCGGTCAAAGTCGGCAAAAGTTCAAAGTTCATAAAAAATCTCGTAATATATGTTAAAAAGCTCATCATAATGCTTATACAGTTCAAATTTGGGCACATTCTGTCTTAAAATAGAGCAGTTTTGGCCATTTGAAGAAATTTATATTTTTAGTAACGGCGGCCATCTTGGAAAGAGGGCGTGGCTATCGGATATAACTTTTAAAGGGAACCCCCTTAGGATGATTCAGGCCAAGTTTGGCTTAAATTGGTCCAGTGGTTTCAGAGCAGAAGATTTTTGAAAAAGTTTACAGACGGACAACGAACGCCAAGTGATGGCAATAGCTCACACAGATGAGCTAAAAATACCTGATCGAATAGTGAACGGACATCGTATGTTGTGAACATTTTATTGTTATACTGGACATACCGTAATTGTTATATTGGACTACCATATGTGAACATTGTTAATTTGTTTTGTAAAATATCATTTCGATTTATTAATAGAACATTTAGCTGAAATCAGTTTTTTATTTTTATTTATCTACCAGCTAGTTTTCCCCATGTGTAAATTTGCTACACGTCAACTGGTGGATAACCCAGGGGAGAGGGGTATACTATTTTACCTCTGTCCGTCGGTCCTTCCCAAAATATTTTTCGTCACATTTTTCTCAGCAACTATTGAGGGCAGAAATCTGATATTTGGTCACAAGCTTCACATAGGTTAGTCGGAGATTCCTCTGTCGTCCGACGACATTATATATTATTGCTAGAGCCGTCGAACGTCAGAGCTCTGGGTCGGCACATTTCCACGTTTCGTGGCTATCGGATTTTATTAACTATCAGAAACCCTTATATAAATCGCTTCACCAATCATTTTTCTATTCATTCATAACCATCTTACCCTCAGAAAGTGGTGTTACACTCCATTACAGCACGATTTTGCCACAAAGTTTAGTTTCTTCTTGAAAAGACAATATTTCAGGAAACGAAAACAGAATTTGGCAGTTACTAGTGCTATATATGAATAACTAGAGGCTCCCAGCTGGGAGCCTGCATAGCTCACCTGGGTATAATAACAACATCAGTCAATAAAGCTTGATAATTTCGGTAAAAAAAATTAACAAATGTAGCCTTCGTCATTGCAGACTCCTTCTACAAAATTTGGGCAGGGGTAAGTTATCAAAATTGCTGTAAAAAAATATATATGTCAATGATTCTCAAAATTTAGCTTTTCCTACTTCACATTTTGTAATAGAGTTGCTTCCCTTTGATTATTTGAGTAACCAAAAGCAGTGAGTCAAGAAAAAAATGCATTTCAAGAGGAATAACTCTTCACACAGTTGTCGCACATTTTTAACTGTGGGAAATGGTTTGTAGATCTTGACATGCAGAACATTTTTGCAGTTTAATCTTTCCCTCTATCTCTAATATTTTTTGAGATATAAGATGATAGTATTAAAATTGAGAACAGTTTGATGAAAAAAGGGCAATAACTCCAAGATGGGTAATCAGATTTACTTCAAAATTGCTGGGTATGTAGATCTCGACATGGTGCACAATTTAAACCTAACATCTATCTCTTATAGTTTTTGAAATATAACACGAAAAGTATTAAAATTTAAAAAAAAAATTATCGAAGGGCCGAACCGCCAGACACATTTTTGGAAGAGAACCATCCAATGACTATTTCATCAAAAAAAATTTCTTAATGAGCAAATGGTTTCAGACAAGAAGATTTTTATGGGAATTTCCCATAGGGTCCTATGTTAAATTAAGTTCGGCTGTGGCGGCCATCTTGGTCGGTGTTCTGAAATACCGGACCCAATTTTGGAAGAGGACCACCCAAGAATCTTTCAACAAATTTTGGTTGAGATTGCCTCTGTAGTTTCAGAGAAGATTTTTTTTAACTTCATCCCCCCTTTTTTCTAATTTGCATAATCGGTCAAAATAGGCAAAAGTTCAAAGTTTATAAAAAATCCCGTAATATATGTTAAAAAGCTCATCTTTATGCTTATACATTTCAAATTTGGGCACTTTCTGGCTTAAAATAGAGCAGTTTTGGCCATTTGAAGAAATTTCTATTTTTAGTAATGGCGGCCATCTTGGATACTGGACGCCGCTGACGGACACAATTTTTAAAGGGGACCATCTGAGGATCATCTCAGCAACGTGTGGTTGAGATTGGCTCAGTAGTTTCAGAGGAGAAGATTTTTTTAAATTTCATTCCCCCTTTTTTTT
Source organism: Bathymodiolus septemdierum (assembly GCA_963383655.1). NCBI lineage: Eukaryota > Metazoa > Mollusca > Bivalvia > Mytilida > Modiolidae > Bathymodiolus > Bathymodiolus septemdierum. The sequence goes on along the minus strand of OY726523.1, from coordinate 47,055,897 downwards.
TATTTGCATAATCGGTCAAAATGGGTAATGGAATTTACTTCAAAATTGCAGGGTAGGTAGATCTTGACATGCTGCACATTTTTGCAATTTAAGCTTAACATCTATCTCTAAATAGTTTTTGAAATACAAGACGAAAAGTATTAAAATTAAAAAACTAGAGGCTCAACCCACTGAGCCTGTATCGCTCACCTGACAATAGAATGATACTGAAGCAAATTTCAAAGGGAGATAATCATTACCTTAAGAAACAGCAGCCATCTTGGAATGGAGGGTGGGGCTGTCGGACACAATTTTGAAAGGGACACACCCATGGACCATATATGCCAAGTTTGACTCCATTTGGCCAAGCTGTTTCAGAGGAGAAGATTTTTTTAACATTAGCCAATCAGAAAAAAGAATTAATCTTGGCAGCCATGATTGTAGGCCAAATGGAACGAAATGGATAAACTTTATAGAGGACCTTACATAGATGCTTACATAGTTTGGTTCCATTTGGCCAGTTGTTTCAGAGGAGAAGATTAAAATATGAAAAAGTTAACGGACGGACGACGGACGCCAAGTGATGGCAATACCTCACATGGCCCTTTGGGTCAGGTGAGCTAAAACATGATGAAAAAAGGGCAATAACTCCCAGACGGGTAATCAGATTTGCAGGGCATGTAGATCTTGACAAGCTGAACATGTTTTCAGTTTACACTCAACATCTATCTCTTATAGTTTTTGAAATAAAGGATGAAAAGTATTATCATTTTTAAAATTTGATGAAAAAAGGGCAATAACTTCAAGATGGGTAATCGAATTTACTTTAAAATTGCAGGCTAAGTTGACCTTGACATGCTGAACATGTTTGCTGTTTAAACTTAACATCTATCTCTTATAGTTTTTGAAATAAAGGACAAAAGGTATTAACATTTTGAAAATTTGACGAAAATAAGGGCAATAACTCCAAATTGGGTACTCAGATTAACTTCAAAATTACAGGGTAGGTAGATCTTAATATTTTGCACATGTTTGCAATTTAAACTTAACCTTTATCTTTAATAGTTTTTGAAATATCAGACAAAAATGTTTAAATTAAAAAAATAAACTCCTAGACGGGTAATCATATTTACTTCAAAATTGCAGGGCATGTATATCTTGACATACTGCACATGTTTGCTGTTTAAACTTAACGTCTATCTCTTATAGTTTTTGAAATAAAAAAACGAAAAGTATTAAAATTTTGAAAACTTGATGAAAAAAGGGCAATAACTCCAAGATAGGTAATCAGATTTTCTTCAAAATTTCAGGGTAGTTAGATCTTCCTGTGCTGATCATTTTTATCCATGTCAGATTTCTGATATTATTAACGGTTTTTGAGTTGTTACCAAAAACGTGCAATTTTACCATATGTTCTATTTTTAGTAACAGCGGCCATGTTTCTTGGCCGAATGGAACTAAATGAAGAAGTTTTATAGAGGATCTTACATAGATGCTTCCTGCCAAGTTTGGCTCCATTTGGCCAAGCAGTTTCAGAGGAGAAGATTTTTTTAACATTAGCCAATCAGAAACAAGAATTGCCCTTGGCGGCCATATTTGTTGGCGGAATGGGATGAAATGAAGAAACTTTATAGAGGACCTTATATAGATGCTTTCTGCCAAGTTTGGTTCCATTTGGTCCAGTTGTTTCAGAGGAGTAGATTAAAATATGAAAAGTTAACGGACGGACGACGGACGGCAAGTGATGGCAATACCTCACATGACCTTTTGGGTCAGGTGAGCTAAAAATTGATGAAAAAAGGGCAATAACTCCAAGACGGGTAATCAAATTTAGGGTAGGTAGATCTTGACATGCTGAACATGTTTGCCGTTTCAACTTATCATCTGTCTCTTATAGTTTTTGAAATAAAGGACGAAAAGTATTAAAATTTTACAAATTTTATGAAAAAAAGGGAAATAACTCCAAAATGGATAATGAGATTTACTTCAAAATTGCAGGGTAGGTAGATCTTGATGTGCTGATCATTTTTATCCTATGACAGATTTTTGATATTATTAACGGTTTTGAGTTATTACCCAAAACCTGCAATTTTACTATATGTTCTATTTTTAGTAACAGCGATCATGTTGGTTGGTGCACGGCATCACCGGACACAATTTTGAAACTAGACACCATAGTGATGATTTAGACCAAGTTTGGTTTCCATTGGTCTAGTACTTTCAGAGGAGAAGATTTTTGAAAAAGTTTATGACGTACGACGGACGACGACGACGGACGCCAAGTGATGGCAATAGCTCAGGTGAGCTAAAAAATTATATAAAAAGCGAAAAAAATGCTATCCACATGATATTTTTGAAGGGTTAAACCAGTTTCATGATTGCTCAACAATTTCATGAGACTTCAAGATGAAGATCAACAATAAAACCTTTTATGACCGGGGTTTTTGCTACCCGATATCACACAAACGTATTTCTGGGGAACTAGCTATTTGTTGTAACAAAAATCCAAAATCGCTAGAAGTTTACCACATTTCATTTACAGCCTTATATTTTAACGGTTAACAACAAACTGAATACCACAATAAAAACTAGAGGCTCAGCACTGAGCTGAGCCTGTGTCCCTCACCTTTCATTCTGCTCTGAGGAAACTTAATACAGAACCTTCCATAGCCTATAGGTTCCCACCAAAGGAGTGAGTATGATAAGGGTAGATTTAGGCCCAATCTCAGAAACTGTTTATATAGATATAATATTAAAGACAATCATTGAAAGGTAAGAAAACATTTTTTTTTATGATTTCACTTTGTCCTTGGAGGAGGGTTCAATTAATCATTGGAAATTCAAATATGGTGGTTTTATTTTACATATCTTGCAGTCTTTTCAACAAAATGCTATATTCTGTGTACATGTATGTACACTCTAAAAATAATATTCCAATACTCTATGGTAGCATATAGTATTTTTGTGTAGTTTTGTCACCCTAGCAACGGTTTTGTAAACATTAAATTAGCCTATATTATTGCAATTAATGGTTGAATTTTGACATCTACGATCTTTTAACTTGATATTCGATTAAGCGGTACATTTTTGTCAAGCTATACACACTACAAATGTCATTTCATATTTCAAAAATACATTTTGATATTTTTATTCATAGTTATGCCCCGTCCATAGCAACATGTTTCCCTATGCACAGTTTTTTCCTGTAGATCTCATGGACCTTTTATTTAATCAAGGAAAAAAATTCTACAACAGCACCTTAGCAGATCTAGAGACATCTTATCATTTACTAACCAGTATATATTATAATAATTCCTTAAACCTTACAATGTCCCTAGTAACCAAATATTATCCCTAGCAACCACAGAAACTCGTCAATGCTGAGCTCTGTAAATTGCTTTTTTAAAATCTTTTGAAAACCGAATGTTGATCTTTTTATTTTTTAAATCATGAGAGGAAATTATTCTCAGTAATTAGAATGGCAAAGGAACCAAGTCAACTGCATAACATGGTAAAGCAGCGCTACAGCGGCAGGAGAGGATATAATCCAAGTTGAATAATTTTAAGAAATGAATCATGGAAGCCAGAATGTGTTGGGAGTTTTAACATGGATTGGCGGATATTATACGTTATTAGTCTCGAGATGTTATATATAACATCTAGAGACTGATAACATTTTTACGCCATTGTTTTAAACTTGACGTGGCCGCCGTGTTGTCCCTGTGGGATTCATACTCTGTGCTTTAATATGCTGTCCCTGTGGGGCTCATACTCTGTGCTTTAATGTGCTGTCCCTGTGGGACTCGTACTCTGTGCTTTAATGTGCTGTCCCTGTGGGGCTCATATTCTGTACTTTAATGTGCTGTCCCTGTGGGGCGCATACTCTGTGCTTTAATGTGCTGTCCCTGTGGGGCTCATACTCTGTGCTTTAATGTGCTGTCCCTGTGGGACTCATACTCTGCTTTAATGTGGTCCCTGTGGGGCTCATACTCTGTGTTTTAATGTGCTGTCCCTGTGGGACTCGTACTCTGTGCTTTAATGTGCTGTCCCTGTGGGGCTCATACTCCGTACTTTAATGTGTTGTCCCTGTGGGGCGCATACTCTGTGCTTTAATGTGCTGTCCCTGTGTGGCTCATACTCTGTGCTTTAATGTGCTGTCCCTGTGGGACTCATACTCTGTGCTTTAATGTGCTGTCCCTGTGGGGCTCATACTCTGTACTTTAATGTGCTGTCCCTGTGGGGCACATACTCTGTGTTTTAATGTGCTGTCCCTGTGGGGCTCATACTCTGTGCTTTAATGTGCTGTCCCTGTGGGACTCATACTCTGCTTTAATGTGCTGTCCCTGTGGGGCTCATACTCTGTGCTTTAATGTGCTGTCCCTGTGGGACTCATACTCTGTGCTTTAATGTGCTGTCCCTGTGGGGCTCATACTCTGTACTTTAATGTGCTGTCCCTGTGGGGCGCATACTCTGTGCTTTAATGTGCTGTCCCTGTGGGGCTCATACTCTGTGCTTTAATGTGCTGTCCCTGTGGGACTCATACTCTGTGCTTTAATGTGCTGTCCCTATGGGGCTCATACTCTGTACTTTAATGTGCTGTCCATGTTGGGCGCATACTCTGTGCTTTAATGTGCTGTCCCTGTGGGGCTCATACTCTGTGCTTTAATGTGCTGTTCCTGTGGGACTCATACTCTGCTTTAATGTGCTGTGCCTGTGGGGCTCATACTCTGTACTTTAATGTGCTTCCTTTGTTGTATGTGTATGTTGTTGTCCTTCGATTTTGATTACCCCTTTGGTATTTTCAAACTCTTCTTCTGTGTGATCGGTTTTCAAGATATGCATAAGATCAAATAATGTCCGTCTAGACACCTCATCTTTGAAATAAGTTTGTCAGTGACTTTGCGTTAGGTCGGTAGTTTCCTCCACCACGATATAGCTGAAAGAGACGTTCAACACCAAATACAATCTTTGACCACGATATAACTGAAAGTAGCGTTCAACACCAAATAAAATATTTGATCACGATATAACTGAAAGTGGCGTTAAAATTCAAATGCAATCTTTGATCATCCATATGAAAGACCAAACACCGTTATACAATTTCAATTATTTTATAAATACAAATATATACAACAATGTATAATGAATTTTTTAAAGAAAATCAATTTAAAAGTAAATCAACGAGGTATATTGACCTCAATTTAACTATGTGTTCCTTTATATTCAACTAGAACTTTACAGGTAAACATTTTTTTAAACTATTTACACAATTTAAAATCTTAAACAGTCTATTATTTACAGTTTATATCACATATTTAAATATCTAACGGGATTGTAGACACTCCATCTGTCAGCACTTTTCGTTTGGGGTAAAAGTAAGAAAATCCAGCTCTTTCCTGTAGGTATGTGTAGACTTGTTTATCAATGGAACGGAAACCTCTGTTGGTACCGGATCCGGACTTCTTCGACAACAGAACATCCATGTACTTTTCTTTGGTGATCTGGTTGGTTCTCTTGTTGATCCCCTTGCAGCTGAACTTGTCTTCCTTCCCGAAACAGTAGTCGGTCTTGCTACACAAGGCAATCATTCCATCCCCGGTAAATTCGGTCTTAAACAAACCAGGCGTCCTCTTGTCGTAGGCAGCATGTTCGGGGGTGTCATCACGGGGAAACCAATTCTTCTTTTCCATCTGGAAACGCTGTTGCATCTCGGGTTTGATCACTTCTTCCAAACTGGTAGCGGACAAAGCCATATATGCACTATCCGTGTCCATGCTGCAATACTGGAAGTCCAAACGATCCACAAACACGTCCATGAAGTCATAGTAAAACTCCAACATCCGGAGCTTGGCGTACTGGTAGACAAAACAGCCAATCTGCATGGGTAGATCCAGTCGAATGGTCTTCTTGCTCATCTCCAGTTCGAAGGTCTTGGCACTCAGCTGGTTACATTTACGGAAGGAAGGGTCGACGAGATAGCGGCTGACGAGATGCTCTTGACAGTAAATGACGTCTGTATGTCTCTCTTTGTTGGCGACTGTTTTCCCGTAGCTGGAATTTCCATCTAGCTTATTGGTTTCGGCTATAATTTTTTTAATTGGATCCGCATCTCCGGCTCGGCGGGCTTCACTGACTTGTTCGCCAAATTTCTGGAAACAGGTTGCAGGCGTGTACTCTACCACTTGATGGATCTGGGTCACTTTCAAGCCGTGTTCCACATACCACTTCAGCAAAGGTGAAATAATCATGATCTTTTCTCCAAACATACTTCCGACCAGACCTTTACGGGGTTGAGACATGATGTCGTGGTCCACGGCATACTGCCGCATGTGGTCACCAATATCGTCTCTGGATACTTCGACGTTTTTAAAGATCTGGGGCATACTTGGACTTCATAGTATCCGAGACGTGAAGATCGACTTCCAAAGCACCAAACAGCTTCTCGTCCATGACGGCGGTCAGTATCTGGTCCTCTGTCATGGTGACCAAACCATCATATGGTCGTTTTCGATGTTCGATAAAACGACTCAATTCCGGGTCTCTTTTGATACTGGTTAGCCATTGACATTCCCACATCTCCACGACGTTGTAGCTATGTTCTTTGATGTATTGTATCTTGTCCTGCGCATGGTGGTACAACTCGTCTAAGTTCTTTCCGTTGACGGGGTTGACGCCGTTATGTTCTTTGGTCATCCAACATCGATGTCCGTGCCAGATACATCCCTGGAATTTGTAGACGGTGTTGGTGTCTCTGCAAAATCCGTCCACGGGTAAACGTTTCATCCCGATCAATTTTTCGGAGTCGTTGCCCTGGTGACGAACATGCTGTCCGGTGTTCTTGGCTTCCCACTCCAACCAATTGATGGCCATACACTCGTAGCGTCTTGGCGCATGTCTCTTGAACCCATCTTCTTTCTGCCGTCGGACGAAATGGCCGGTAGGCATCTTCTGCATAATACTCCAAAGATACAGAGCATTGGCGTCTACACCATAAATCAACTGACAGGGCTTTGGATCTGTGTACTCGGTAGGTCGTATGAAGGTCTTATCTTTCTTGTGGTAACGATGAAACACGATGCTCGGGCCCCCAACGATGTTGTTCTTGTAGAGGTCGTACAGATCTTTATTCTTCTCATCAGGTAAGGTGAAGTAATCTGGTAGGTCTTGGAACATGTACTTCAGTGCGAGTCCGGGAACGCTGATGCCGTCTTTAAACATATCGATGTGGCGATTCTGGTTAAACTGAAACATCTTGTCGATGGCTTCCAACATGGGTTCGACGTCTTTGTTGTTGTACCATGTCAGGAACTCTTTCATGGTCTTCATGTCGTTGTCTTCCCATACTGTCTGGCACAGCTGGTAGTCTTCGGCAGAGATATTTTCGTTTTTCAAAGTACTGTAGAAGGCTTCGTGAGGGGGGAGCTGGCTGACGTTGAGTTTATCCAACGAGGTCATCCACTCGTACGGGAAGAACCCTTTCTGTTCTGTACACTTGTAGGCTTTCAGGTACTGACTATAACTAAAGCCTGTGGCAAGATAATTACTGATGTCGACAAACTTCAGCTTCTCTGTCTTGATACACATGAAACTGTTGTTCCGTTTCACGGTATACTTGATCTTGTGACTGTCCACCAATCGAGTAAACAAATCTACCTTCATGGCGTTGACGTCATATTTCCCCGTATTGAAACCGACCACGGGGAGTTCTTGTAGGTACTGTTTCAACTGCTGTTTCAACTGGTACAGGTGATGTTTCTTTTCTTCGCGTTCTCTTTCTTCGTTGTCTTTGTACTCTGCCAAGTCTTGGTCTAGTCTATGTTGAATTTCTTCAAATATCATTCCATACCTTGGCACCAGTAAGCGAAAAGCTTTTTCGCTGATATCTGTTAAATGCTGCAAACAGGATTCTACCGTCTGACTGGTATCACCTTCCGTAACAAAGCAGATGGGCTCGTTATAGGTAGGAACGTTGGAACATACAGACACGCTGAGTAGTACATGATGACTGGTCCACTCCAACTTCTCGGATCGTCTCTTGTCTGTGGGCTGTAACATCACCTCAATGTCATAGGTAGCTCTATACGGGTAATACCGGTCTTCTTCTGGGACGTCGATGCCTTCGTCTTCTAACCAGTCGAATACGGTCTGTGTTGTATGGTACACGCCACCAGGATACTTGTAGATAACATCTCCGGTACAGGTCGGTTCATGTCTGTGCAGCATCCCGACGTGTTTCCACAACCGGTCACATTTCGAACACAGGTAGCTGTGACTGTACTTCTCCATATTACTTACGTAGCTGAAGTGCTGTTCGTACAGGTTCAAATTCATGGTGTCGTCGTACTTGTAGGGAGAACGTCGTACCAACCGAGCTGCGATGTCACCAGCTTCTGTTTCTTGTAAGTCATACATCTACACGTTCAAACTGAATACCTGCTCCAATACCACCAAATCATCCAATGTCACACCCTTGAAGTCTGCAGGGGTCATGTCTTGTTGTTGTAGATACTGTCTGTAATAGGTCTTGGCTGGGGTTTCTAAATCTTGGACATCTACAACCCCACGATGTACGGCTAAACAACGGAAAAAGCATAGGTTGTCTGTGTAGGCACCATCGGATCCATGGCTAAGGTGATCTTGTACTTGAGAGTGATGCCTCTCACTTTACATATGGTCGTATTTCCATCCTTGTCGGGTCTGGCAATCTTGTAGGCATAGTTCTTCGGTCCACCGGTGACAAACTCTATTATTCTGTTGTCGGGCACTTCATCTGTGAGATCTCCTAGGTAGTCACCGAGTTCTGGTTTCCACTCGCCTGGCCTAGAGGAATACACGACTGAGTCTGTATCGGCGTATAAAGCACGGGGTCATAATTGTTCCAAATAACTGTACAACTTCAAACGGGCTTGAGCTCTAGTATAGGCTGCTATGATTACGATGGTTCTCCCGGATTCTTCGACGAACTCTCCTTTGTATTGATATCTCATTTCCACCATCTCGTCGCTGACAAAATTTATACTCATCACAAGAATCTGGTCGCTGGTCAACATGTCGAAATATTCGGCAGGTTCGGATATGTATTTTATCTGAGGCATGTTAGTAAAAATAGATCGATGAGTCATGGAAGTGTAGTGACATTCGACACGGTCTGTTTAATTCTCTTTGTCTCTTGTGTTTTGTCTTTTCGTTTATCTCTCCGTTTGTTTTATGTTTTCCTTCTGTTTCTAATTTCTACTTCATCACAATACCACCAATTTCCTCTCTCTCACGCAGCAGCAGCAGCAGCCGCCGCCGCCACCTCCATCGCCGTCGCCTTCGCCACCACAGCCGCCCAAAACATGAAAAATGTAATAAAAAAAAACTTTAACAAAACGAACAAATAGCCATTAAAACGTTAAATGAACGTTAAAACGTGAAACACGCGTAAACAATACGACAAAAACTCGTACAAACGTGAAACACGATGAAAAGGTGTAATTAGTCACGGCTGACTGCACAATTGAGGAGTGAAAAATGGCTTAACATAGGGGTAATAGCGCTATAGTGACTCGATACAGGTTGGATTCACAATTCCATTGTTCGTACCTAGAATCTAGAGGCGTTCCGGGAAAAAGGCGGGAAATACCGGGGAAAACGCGGGAAATACGGGTAATACGCGAGAAATGATCTCCCTTTCATTTCCGGTTCACGACTTCCGGTTACGTCATTTCCGGTGACGTCATATCCGGTGATGCAACTTCCGGTCGCGTATGCGCACACGATCACTTCCGGTAGCACCCCTTCAAATGCGGTTTGAGCCGTGCCCATATACTACTCAAAAGCGATGATAAAATTTACTAATATCCGCCAATCCATGTTAAAACTCAAAACACATTCTGGCTTCCATGATTTATTTCGATTCTGATATGTCTAAGAGTACAAATACGGTAGTATACTTTTATTGAAAGACGGTAATTTATATTTACGGTATCTTCAAAAGAGCTCCGATCGAAAATGTTTGGTCAACATCCGGGATATTTTAAAGTGGTATTTTTAAAACAGACACGGATAATTATCGTAAGTATTTATAAATATACTGTGTATATAATGTTTTAAATTATGATGCTTTATGATTGTTATTATTATTAATTGAATTTTTTTTCCAAATATCATTTATTTTTGCAGTGTAAAATTTGATTTTTCTATAAGTTATAAGGAATCCGGCTTCAAAATCATCACAATCAACTGAAATATCTCTATATCTTCCATTTACAAATGAATTAAATGTTGCTCAAAAAGAAAAAAATATTGATGAATGATTGATTTTACTTACAAATATTATTTTGTTGATGAAAAGTCAATTAGTAACTAGTTATGCCCTAAAACATGATGTCAACAGATGTTTTTGAAATCCGGCTTGGTCAAAATGTAAACATGTATACAAATCGGTTAGGTCATTTATAAATAACCGGGTTTGTCAGTATGTAAATACAACTGATCCAGGGGCGGATCCAGGGAGGGGCGCACCCGGCGCGCGCCCCACCTAAAATTGGGGCAAAATCGTGATTTTTCACACGAAATACCCCAAAAATTTTCGCGCCTCCCCCCACTCGGCGCAATGTTTTTTAATTCGCCCCCTCTAACTTGAAATCCTGGATCCGCCCCTGTGATCTTTTTGTTATTGAGCATTATATTCCAATTTAACAATAGTTATGATTAGGAAATATCTCAAAGGCGATAAATACTGATCCATAGAATGAATATTCGCCATGGCTGCTAATTTCAGCTACTGTGTAAATAAAAAAATCGTTATTTCTATGCTAAATTGCTACTGTCGCGAACACTTGATTATTTTAATGCTTTTTGTGGCACTGACATCACGGTTGGTGCTCAGTACGCTACACTCACTTTAAGTAGCTGTCCAGGCGCATCAATTGAGTAGTGGGAGATTCTTTTTAATACGCAATATTTTAATTTTATACTCGTTGATAACGAAGTAAGTCACTCTGTGGACATAACTTCATGGATACGATATTTAAGTTTCTTCACAGTATAATGTTTACATTAACATTACAGATAAGCAAATAAACAAAGGCTGTAGGATTGAATTCCTTTCCGCACGGACGATTTTGACAGTTTGCATACAAAGAAAATGTTAGGTGTACTCGATTAATGCAACGTTCGTTACAAGTTGTGATACGACAAATGTTCGTGCTTTGCTCACTGAAAATAGAGGCTCAGTGATCTGAGCCTAAGTCGTTTACCTTTCATTCTGCTTTGAGGAAACTTAATACAGACAGAACCTTCTATAGGTGCTCCCCACCAAAGTTCGGCTCATTTGGCTAAGCAGTTTCAGAGAAGAAGATTGTTAGAAATCGGCCAATCAGAAACAAGAAACGTCTGTGGCGACCATGTTTGTCAACAGATCGAGATGAAATGTGCAATCTTTATAGAAGACCTTCCATAGTTGCTTCCTACCAAGTTTCGGTTTATTTTGCTAAGCAGTTTGAGAGGAGAAGATCTTATCAAATCGGCCAATCAGAAACAAGAACCGCTTGTGGCGACCATGTTTGTTAACGAATCGGGACGAAATGAGTAATCGTTACAGAGGACCTTCCATAGATGCTTCCTACTAAGTTTCACTTCATTTGCTTGAGGCGTTTCAGAGGAGAAGATTAAAATGTGAATAGTTAATGGACGACAGACGACGAACGAAAGACGACGGACAACGCGCCAAGTGATAGTAAAAGCTCACCTTGTCTTTGGCAAGGTGAACTAACAACAGTCATTGGGTAGATATGTCGCTCCACTCGGACACATTGTTCTGATTCCGAGCCAATCAGTCTTTGTTCTTTCTCCTTAATGCTGCGTTCTTAGCGGAGAAGCAACAAATACCAATTTTATATTCTTTTGTTTGACAAGACCGCAGTTCGTACCCACAATCTATCGCACTCAAGGCGAGCACGCTAACAATTACGCTACCGATGCGGTTCCCTATTTTTATTTTATTTTTATTATATTTTTAATCAAAATTTCTTATTGTCCTTCAATATATTATTTGAAAACAAAAATTAATCCAAAACAATAAGAGTTACTTGATATCTATATAAACAGAAAAGAGTTCCTACTTTTGTTCAAACACTCTTTGAATATTGCAATAATCCAACTGCATAGCAAATAAAGAAAAAGAATTATAAGTTCTATACAAAATCATGACCATTCTGTGGAAGGTGACTTGGCGAATGCCAATTCTGCACAAACCGTTTTGTATTTCTTTCTTTTAATGTTATACAAAACATCCACATGTAAAATATTTTGACTATGTGCTGTTGTTTTTTTCCACAACTTTTATTCATTGAAGACAATTTTTTCCTTTTTCTTTTTATCAATTTGCAAATCGAACATACCCTTGACAAGTGTTATAATGAACCTTAAATAAATTACAAAAAGGAAACATAATTGTGATATTGAGCTGTTTTCGCTATTCTTTCAATTTCTTACATAGACAAAACCGGTTCTACTGAAACACAATTTTTGGGACCCAACCGGAAAGTAGTTGTTGACAGAGCCGGAACGAATGTACGTAAATAAGCATTGTGGTTTTTACTGTAGTAAGTCTAAAACTATTCATGGTGACACGCCAGTGCAAACTATCATGTCTATAAGCATTACAAAGGGTTTGTGTACTTTAATTACATATATAGACTACTTTTTATAGCTTTATTTGATGATTTCAATCTCATTATTAGCATTTTTCATTGTTTATGTCCATCTTTTTATCTATATCTGAGTAATCTATTATGTCCATCATTTTATCTATATCCGAGTAATTTATTAAGTTAACCACAGAAACATATAGGTAAAAACAAACAAAAATAATCGACCGATAACGACATCTTCTGGATTCAAGATATAATAATACTATATGATCATAATACTTACTTTTTGTCGTCGCCTGTATGTCAAACATGCATAATTGACTTGAACCGGAAGATGACAGAGCAATTCCGACCGGAGCATTTTGCAAGCGAAGAATAACGTGATAGATTATATAAATAGAATGCTTGGTAATACTGTATTATCGGTCATGGTCCATTAAAGTAAAATCACACCAATCAAATTCCAAGTAATACTACACATTTAGGACTGACTCATAAACGATAGACTATATCAATGAAATTCTTAGTAAGGATAACAAAAGGACCATTATAAACAAAACACCGGATATGTAAATCAAACCTGACATCCGTGTACTATGCTAAAACATGCACGCTACATCGTTATATGTACTGTATTAGATGAATTATGAATTATCAAATATATTGTTTGTTTTTCCATACTTTATTGAAATAAGTAAGATTAAAATATTGATCTCACGATGTTGTTATCATGTGTGCTAAACCATTACGCCACCGCAACGTTAATATTAAGCTACTCAGCCTATATATAAATCGAATTTACGTTAATACAATTATTCATCGGGAATTCACTTTACGAAAGAGCTAAATAAAATATATTTAAACAACATTATTAAGAAAAAACTGTTGGAACCACAGGCACTCGAATTCCGGATCCCCCTTTTTCCTCATTTGGCCCCTCACCCGATTATGGTATGGATCTTTGTCTGGAAGTATATCTTTGAACAATTTATCCATATTTTACAACATTTCGTGTTACAACTCTCTCGTTCTACTAACTTTTGTTTCTAGGTCCAGCTACCGTATTACTTATATATACATAAAGGTATGAAACAATCGTCAAAATACAAAGAGGGAATCCTCGCTTCGACTCGATATCTTGCAATAACGCGCCAGTTTTATAAAGGACCTTCGCATGTCCTCGTCTCAAAAATGATTTTCCTTCATTCCTATCTAGTTTATACGTACGAACAACAAATATTTATTGACGAAATTCAAGTTTATTCTCCACGACACATCCAACTCTCGTCCACTCGTGCCCATTCAGGAGGTCAGCCGAACATATTTTGCTTCGCGCTATTTCATTGGTCGGAAACATTTTCGGAACATTTTTAGCTTGTTCTTCGCTACGCACGGCCAATCCATTTCGTATCGAGAGGCCTATTAAGCGGGAGTTTTATATAAGAATAAAAGTGGAAAGTAAACCTTTTCAGCAAGTGTGTTATAAACCACCAGGGAAAAAAATGACGAACCTAGTGACATGGTAAGGATATTGTCTGAAATGGAAAAATGCACTTCAAACATAAATTTTGACGGATGACCATTTGATCACTGAAATGATCATACAGAAAGGGACACGGACACTAGTTATCATAAAGCAAAAAAATCTCCTTTTTATTTAGGCTTGTCAAAAAATAAAAATGAGCTAACGCTCCTCATCCCCTATCACAGCAACAACAAAAAGACAGTGTACATATGTAAACCCCTTGTAAATTTTAACTTTCATAATGCCTCTCTTCGTCCTTATAAACAGGTATATGTAAATATGCCTGAAAAGAAATTTTTGCATTAAAGGGATTAGAACTACTCTTTGTATTTCTTTTCTGTTTAGGGAGATACGTGTCAAATTCCAACTGTAATGGCCTTTGCAAAAAACATAGGAAAGAAAACAAAATCTTTAATTTACATGGGGGGCGGAGGGGATGTCAACATTTTTGTACCTAGGCTCATCACAAATAATTAATGATACTCCTCTCCCCCCCCCCCCCAAAAAAAAAACAAGAAAAAAAACCCTTTTAATGCAATTTCTGATGCCCAGTTTTGATTTAAGCAGCTAAAATAATTAATACATGTGGGTGTGCATTTTTAGTACTTCACGTTTCAATAAACCAATAAAAAAATACAACACAAATTTGGTCATCAACAGAGTCCTAGATTATTCTGACGTGTGCTTCTCGTGCTTCTTCTTTGAAAGTTTTGCCAAAATAACAGTATTTTTATTGAAACTTATATTCTTTTTTATTCTTATTTAAAGCTCCCGCTTAATAGGCCTCTTGATACGAAATTGATTGGCCGTGCGTAGCGAAGAACAAGCTAAAAAAAGTTCCGAAAATCTTTCCGACCAATGAAATAGCGCGAAACAAAATATGTTCGGCTGACCTCCTCAATGGGCACGAGTGGACGAGAGTTGGATGTGTCGTGGAGAATAAACTTGAATTTCGTCAATAAATATTTGTTGTTCGTACGTATAAACTAGATAGGAATGAAGGGAAATCGTTTTTGAGACGAGGACAAGCGAAGGTCCTTTTTAAATCTGGCGCGTTATTGTAAAATATCGAGTCGAAGCGAGGATTCCCTCATTGTATTTTGATGATTGGTTCATACCTTAATGCATATATAAGTAATACGGCAGCTGGACCTAGAAACAAAAGTTAGTAGAACGAGAGAGTTGTAACACGAAATGTTGTATAATATGGATAAATGGTTCAAAGATATACTTCCAGACAAAGATCCATATCATAATCGCGGGAGGGACCAAATGAGGAAAAAGGGGGTCCGGAATTCGAGTGCCTGTGGTTGGAACGAGCTAATCTGGTTCACGGGTCACTGTAATCGGGCGGCTGTATCGAGAAACAGATACGGTGCTGAAAAAACTGTTGATACTCATAAAATAATGATAAATGCAATAAAATGTTATGTTTGTCTTCAAGAAATATGATAGACAAAACCATGTGTGAAGTTTTATGACGAAATATCTCCGATTTCTATGTAAATTTACGAGTTGAAGTGGGGAAACACCCACAGGTAATTTTAGCGATGTATTTTTATCTTGGACAAGAATAATGAGCGTCTTGATTGGATGACCGATTTAAAACACACTGACAACGCATGGTAAAAAGATGTATGTAAAAGAAATCTATGTTATATTTATTCATTTGTTTGATTCTGGAATATTGTTGATCATTGATTTAAACAAGAAAAAAAGGGAAAAAAGCGGGGGTGAATTTTATTTGTGAATTTTACAGTTAAATAAATGTTATGTTTCGACAGTTTAAAGAGAAAAATAAAAATTTGTTGCGACTAATGCTTAATTCAGCGTTAAAAATTGAATAAATATCAGTGGTTTTGTAAATGAGATTTATTTTAAATAGAAAATCTGAATTTATTATTTATTATTAATGATACAATTGTATATCCCTTGAGAGGGGGAGGGGGGCTATGATGAAAATTTGAAATACAAACACAGGACCGGACATAAAGCAAATATAATTGTATGTAAATTTACGAGTTGAAGTTGCGGCTGTATCGAGAAACAGATACGGTGCTGAAAAAACTGTTGATACTCATAAAATAATGATAAATGCAATAAAATGTTATGTTTGTCTTCAAGAAATATGATAGACAAAACCATGTGTGAAGTTTTATGACGAAATATCTCCGATTTCTATGTAAATTTACGAGTTGAAGTGGGGAAACACCCACAGGTAATTTTAGCGATGTATTTTTATCTTGGACAAGAATAATGAGCGTCCTGATTGGATGACCGATTTAAAACACACTGACAACGCATGGTAAAAAGATGTATGTAAAAGAAATCTGTTATTATTCATTTGTTTGATTCTGGAATATTGTTGATCATTGATTTAAACAAGAAAAAAAGGGAAAAAAGGGGGGGGGGTGAATTTTATTTGTGAATTTTACAGTTAAATAAATGTTATGTTTCGACAGTTTAAAGAGAAAAATAAAAAATTGTTGCGACTAATGCTTAATTCAGCGTTAAAAATTGAATAAATATCAGTGGTTTTGTAAATGAGATTTATTTTAAATAGAAAATCTGAATTTATTATTTATTAATTTATTATTAATGATACAATTGTATATCTCTTGGGAGGGGGGGGGAGAGAGAGGCTATGATGAAAATTTGAAATACAAACACAGGACCGGACATAAAGCAAAAATAATTGTATGTAAATTTACGAGTTGAAGTTGCGGCTGTATCGAGAAACAGATACGGTGCTGAAAAAACTGTTGATACTCATAAAATAATGATAAATGCAATAAAATGTTATGTTTGTCTTCAAGAAATATGATAGACAAAACCATGTGTGAAGTTTTATGACGAAATATCTCCGATTTCTATGTAAATTTACGAGTTGAAGTGGGGAAACACCCACAGGTAATTTTAGCGATGTATTTTTATCTTGGACAAGAATAATGAGCGTCCTGATTGGATGACCGATTTAAAACACACTGACAACGCATGGTAAAAAGATGTATGTAAAAGAAATCTGTTATTATTCATTTGTTTGATTCTGGAATATTGTTGATCATTGATTTAAACAAGAAAAAAAGGGAAAAAAGGGGGGGAGGTGAATTTTATTTGTGAATTTTACAGTTAAATAAATGTTATGTTTCGACAGTTTAAAGAGAAAAATAAAAATTTGTTGCGACTAATGCTTAATTCAGCGTTAAAAATTGAATAAATATCAGTGGTTTTGTAAATGAGATTTATTTTAAATAGAAAATCTGAATTTATTATTTATTAATTTATTATTAATGATACAATTGTATATCCCTTGGGAGGGGGGGGGGGGGGGGGGAATATGATGAAAATTTGAAATACAAACACAGGACCGGACATAAAGCAAAAATAATTGTATGTAAATTTACGAGTTGAAGTTGCGGCTGTATCGAGAAACAGATACGGTGCTGAAAAAACTGTTGATACTCATAAAATAATGATAAATGCAATAAAATGTTATGTTTGTCTTCAAGAAATATGATAGACAAAACCATGTGTGAAGTTTTATGACGAAATATCTCCGATTTCTATGTAAATTTACGAGTTGAAGTGGGGAAACACCCACAGGTAATTTTAGCGATGTATTTTTATCTTGGACAAGAATAATGAGCGTCCTGATTGGATGACCGATTTAAAACACACTGACAACGCATGGTAAAAAGATGTATGTAAAAGAAATCTGTTATTATTCATTTGTTTGATTCTGGAATATTGTTGATCATTGATTTAAACAAGAAAAAAAGGGAAAAAAGGGGGGGGGGTGAATTTTATTTGTGAATTTTACAGTTAAATAAATGTTATGTTTCGACAGTTTAAAGAGAAAAATAAAAATTTGTTGCGACTAATGCTTAATTCAGCGTTAAAAATTGAATAAATATCAGTGGTTTTGTAAATGAGATTTATTTTAAATAGAAAATCTGAATTTATTATTTATTAATTTATTATTAATGATACAATTGTATATCTCTTGGGAGGGGGAGGGGGGGGGGGGGGGGGGAGAGAGAGAGAGAGGCTATGATGAAAATTTGAAATACAAACACAGGACCGGACATAAAGCAAAAATAATTGTATGTAAATTTACGAGTTGAAGTTGCGGCTGTATCGAGAAACAGATACGGTGCTGAAAAAACTGTTGATACTCATAAAATAATGATAAATGCAATAAAATGTTATGTTTGTCTTCAAGAAATATGATAGACAAAACCATGTGTGAAGTTTTATGACGAAATATCTCCGATTTCTATGTAAATTTACGAGTTGAAGTGGGGAAACACCCACAGGTAATTTTAGCGATGTATTTTTATCTTGGACAAGAATAATGAGCGTCCTGATTGGATGACCGATTTAAAACACACTGACAACGCATGGTAAAAAGATGTATGTAAAAGAAATCTGTTATTATTCATTTGTTTGATTCTGGAATATTGTTGATCATTGATTTAAACAAGAAAAAAAGGGAAAAAAGGGGGGGAGGTGAATTTTATTTGTGAATTTTACAGTTAAATAAATGTTATGTTTCGACAGTTTAAAGAGAAAAATAAAAATTTGTTGCGACTAATGCTTAATTCAGCGTTAAAAATTGAATAAATATCAGTGGTTTTGTAAATGAGATTTATTTTAAATAGAAAATCTGAATTTATTATTTATTAATTTATTATTAATGATACAATTGTATATCCCTTGGGAGGGGGGGGGGGGGGGGGGGTGGGGAATATGATGAAAATTTGAAATACAAACACAGGACCGGACATAAAGCAAAAATAATTGTATGTAAATTTACGAGTTGAAGTTGCGGCTGTATCGAGAAACAGATACGGTGCTGAAAAAACTGTTGATACTCATAAAATAATGATAAATGCAATAAAATGTTATGTTTGTCTTCAAGAAATATGATAGACAAAACCATGTGTGAAGTTTTATGACGAAATATCTCCGATTTCTATGTAAATTTACGAGTTGAAGTGGGGAAACACCCACAGGTAATTTTAGCGATGTATTTTTATCTTGGACAAGAATAATGAGCGTCCTGATTGGATGACCGATTTAAAACACACTGACAACGCATGGTAAAAAGATGTATGTAAAAGAAATCTATGTTATATTTATTCATTTGTTTGATTCTGGAATATTGTTGATCATTGATTTAAACAAGAAAAAAAGGGAAAAAAGGGGGGGGTGAATTTTATTTGTGAATTGTACAGTTAAATAAATGTTATGTTTCGACAGTTTAAAGAGAAAAATAAAAATTTGTTGCGACTAATGCTTAATTCAGCGTTAAAAATTGAATAAATATCAGTGGTTTTGTAAATGAGATTTATTTTAAATAGAAAATCTGAATTTATTATTTATTAATTTATTATTAATGATACAATTGTATATCTCTTGGGAGGGGGGGGGGGGGGGGAGAGAGAGGCTATGATGAAAATTTGAAATACAAACACAGGACCGGACATAAAGCAAAAATAATTGTATGTAAATTTACGAGTTGAAGTTGCGGCTGTATCGAGAAACAGATACGGTGCTGAAAAAACTGTTGATACTCATAAAATAATGATAAATGCAATAAAATGTTATGTTTGTCTTCAAGAAATATGATAGACAAAACCATGTGTGAAGTTTTATGACGAAATATCTCCGATTTCTATGTAAATTTACGAGTTGAAGTGGGGAAACACCCACAGGTAATTTTAGCGATGTATTTTTATCTTGGACAAGAATAATGAGCGTCCTGATTGGATGACCGATTTAAAACACACTGACAACGCATGGTAAAAAGATGTATGTAAAAGAAATCTATGTTATTATTCATTTGTTTGATTCTGGAATATTGTTGATCATTGATTTAAACAAGAAAAAAAGGGAAAAAAGGGGGGGAGGTGAATTTTATTTGTGAATTTTACAGTTAAATAAATGTTATGTTTCGACAGTTTAAAGAGAAAAATAAAAATTTGTTGCGACTAATGCTTAATTCAGCGTTAAAAATTGAATAAATATCAGTGGTTTTGTAAATGAGATTTATTTTAAATAGAAAATCTGAATTTATTATTTATTAATTTATTATTAATGATACAATTGTATATCCCTTGGGAGGGGGGGGGGGGGGGGGTGGGGAATATGATGAAAATTTGAAATACAAACACAGGACCGGACATAAAGCAAAAATAATTGTATGTAAATTTACGAGTTGAAGTTGCGGCTGTATCGAGAAACAGATACGGTGCTGAAAAAACTGTTGATACTCATAAAATAATGATAAATGCAATAAAATGTTATGTTTGTCTTCAAGAAATATGATAGACAAAACCATGTGTGAAGTTTTATGACGAAATATCTCCGATTTCTATGTAAATTTACGAGTTGAAGTGGGGAAACACCCACAGGTAATTTTAGCGATGTATTTTTATCTTGGACAAGAATAATGAGCGTCCTGATTGGATGACCGATTTAAAACACACTGACAACGCATGGTAAAAAGATGTATGTAAAAGAAATCTATGTTATATTTATTCATTTGTTTGATTCTGGAATATTGTTGATCATTGATTTAAACAAGAAAAAAAGGCAAAAAAGGGGGGGTGAATTTTATTTGTGAATTGTACAGTTAAATAAATGTTATGTTTCGACAGTTTAAAGAGAAAAATAAAAATTTGTTGCGACTAATGCTTAATTCAGCGTTAAAAATTGAATAAATATCAGTGGTTTTGTAAATGAGATTTATTTTAAATAGAAAATCTGAATTTATTATTTATTAATTTATTATTAATGATACAATTGTATATCTCTTGGGAGGGGGGGGGGGGGGGGGGGGGGGAGAGAGAGGCTATGATGAAAATTTGAAATACAAACACAGGACCGGACATAAAGCAAAAATAATTGTATGTAAATTTACGAGTTGAAGTTGCGGCTGTATCGAGAAACAGATACGGTGCTGAAAAAACTGTTGATACTCATAAAATAATGATAAATGCAATAAAATGTTATGTTTGTCTTCAAGAAATATGATAGACAAAACCATGTGTGAAGTTTTATGACGAAATATCTCCGATTTCTATGTAAATTTACGAGTTGAAGTGGGGAAACACCCACAGGTAATTTTAGCGATGTATTTTTATCTTGGACAAGAATAATGAGCGTCCTGATTGGATGACCGATTTAAAACACACTGACAACGCATGGTAAAAAGATGTATGTAAAAGAAATCTATGTTATTATTCATTTGTTTGATTCTGGAATATTGTTGATCATTGATTTAAACAAGAAAAAAAGGGAAAAAAGGGGGGGGGTGAATTTTATTTGTGAATTTTACAGTTAAATAAATGTTATGTTTCGACAGTTTAAAGAGAAAAATAAAAATTTGTTGCGACTAATGCTTAATTCAGCGTTAAAAATTGAACAAATATCAGTGGTTTTGTAAATGAGATTTATTTTAAATAGAAAATCTGAATTTTTTATTTAATAATTTATTATTAATGATACAATTTTATATCCCTTGGGAGGGGGTGGGGGCTATGTTGAAAATTTGAAATACAAACACAGGACCGGACATAAAGCAAAAATAATTGTATGTAAATTTACGAGTTGAAGTTGCGGCTGTATCGAGAAACAGATACGGTGCTGAAAAAACTGTTGATACTCATAAAATATTGATAAATGCAATAAAATGTTATGTTTGTCTTCAAGAAATATGATAGACAAAGCCATGTGTGAAGTTTTGTGCCGAAATATCTCCGATTTCTATGTAAATTTATGAGTTGAAGTGGGGAAACACCCACAGGTAATTTTAGCGATGTATTTTTTATCTTGGACAAGAATAATGAGCGTCCTGATTGGATGACCGGTTTAAAACACACTGACAACGCATGGTAAAAAGATGTATGTAAAAGAAATCTATGTTATATTTATTCATTTGTTTGATTCTGGAATATTGTTGATCATTGATTTAAACAAGAAAAAAAGGGAAAAGGGGGGGGGGGGAATTTTATTTGTGAAATTTACAGTTAAATAAATGTTATGTTTCGACAGTTCAAAGAGAAAAATTAAAAATATGTTGGACTAATGCTTAAATCAGCGTTAAAAATTGAACAAATATCAGTGGTTTGGTAAATGAGATTTATTTTAAATAGAAAATTTGAATTTATTATTTATTAATTTATTATTAATGATACAATTTTATATCCCTTGGGGGGGGGGGGGGGGAGGCTATGATGAAAATTTGAAATATTAACACAGGACCGGACTTAAAGCAAAAATAATAATCCAGGATTAGTTTTTTATTAAAAAATCTAGGACCCCTGCGTCCACGATTTTTTTTTAAAGTTAATATGAAATATTGACATCCACACTTGTCTTTTGGACAGCACATTTCTGTGTCCACACTTGTTGTTAAAGAAAAAAAAATAAGAAAAAGTAAAGGGACTACTAAATATAGAAACTTCCGATGTGTTTACATTGTCAATGAATTAATTTCTAAGATAATCTGACGTACTAATTTTCTTGTTGGTTGCTTGTTTTGTTTTCTGTACTTTTTGTGAATTGTGGGGATAATATTAAAGTATACTTTAGTATAGTAACACATGAAATTCCACTGAGGGTTAGAAAAAAACGCGTCGGACTCGATGCACAATCAGGTCGGCAGTAAATTACCTCCAAAATTTATTTAACGTCAAAACTGTTTCATAAAAATTGTTCAAGTTTTACTCCCGTAGCAAAACAACTACGATAACCAACCTTATTTTGGATGAGATTAAAAGGTCGATTTCTATTTCTGTCTATTACGGATGAAAACGGTCAATAAAAAATGGCCGCTGACGAGAAATCGACCTTAAAATTATTTTTTTATTGCAGATTTCATACTCTCCACACTCGGGTACCAACACAAAAATTAAATGAGATATGTGTTTATGTATATTAAACATCATACTATAATATGCCGTTGGTACCTGCTTGTGGTTATACTGAAAATTGACATTAAATACACATTTCTTGTTAGATTTCATATATTTTCACGAAACGAGACTTTTTATTGACTAGTGTGACGTCATCGCACGTGCAAATATGGAAAATTGTTACCAAAATAGTAGTTGGGGTAAAGGTCTTATAAAATCAAGAAACAACGAAAGCTATACGTTTCAATTATAATGTGTCTATTTTTCAGGCCAATTTCTGCCCTTATCATACCTACTCCTTTTGGTTCGTTTTGGCAAAGCAGTTTCAGAGAAGAAGATTTTTAGAAAGCTACCAATCTAAAACAAGAATTGCCTGTGGCAGCCATGTTTGTTAATGAATCAAAAGGAAATGAGCAATCTATACAGAGGATCTTCCATAGATGCTTTTTACCAAGTTTCATATCATTTGGCCAAGCGGTTTCAGATGAAAAGCTGTTTTAGAAATCGAACAATAAGAAACAAGAATTGCCTATGACGGCCATTTTTGTTAACGGATCAAAACGGAATGAGCAATTCCCATAGATGACCTTCCATAGATGCTTCCTACCAAGTTTCGGTCTATTTGGCCAAGTTGTGTCATAGTAGAAGATTCTTAGAAATAGACCAATCAGAAACAAGAATAGACTGTGGTGGTCATGTTTGTTAATGGATCGGGACAGAATGAGCCATAGATGCTTCCTACCAAGTTTCGGTTCATTTGGCCATGTGATTTCAGAGGAGAAGATTTTTAGAAATAGACCAATCAGAAACAAGAATCGCCTGTGGCGCCACGTTTGTTAATGGAATTGGAACGAAATGAGTACTCTTGATAGAGGGCCGCCCATAGATGCTTCCTACCAAGTTTCAGATCATTTTGCCAAGCGGGTTCAGAGGTGAATAATTTAAAAAATCAGCCAATCAGAAACAGGAATCGCCTGTGGTGGCCATGTTTGTTACTGGATCGGGACGGAATGAGCAATCTTTATAGAGGACCTTCCATAGATGCTTCCTACTAAGTTTCGGATCATTTGGCCTAGTGGTTATAGAAGAGAAGATTTTTTTAAATCAGCCAATCAGAAACAAGAGTCGCCTGTGGCGGCCATGTTTGTTAACGGATGGGGACGAAATGAGCAATCTTTATAGAGGGTCTTCCTCTTCCATAGATGCTTCAATTCATTTGGCTGAAGGGTTTTAGAGGCATATTTCTCTGTAATTCAATTCATAGTATCTATATTTAAGTTATAGTTATCTCCCTTTCCACACAAAACATATTTTTTGAGAAAGCAGACAATCATAAATATGAATTGCCTGTGGCGGCCATGTTTGTTAATGGATCGGGATGAAATTAGCAATCTTTATAGAAGACCTTCCATAGATGCTTCCTACCAAGTTTCAGTTCATTTGGCTAAGCGGTTTCAGAAGAAAAGATTTAAGAAAAATAGGCCAATCAGAAACAAGAATTGCCTGTGGTGGCCATGTTTGTAAATGGATTGGGACAAAACGAGCAATCTTTATAGAGGACCTTTCATAGATGCTTCCTACCAAGCTTCAGTTCATTTGGCTGAGGGATTTTAGAGGCATATTTATCTGTAATTCAATTCATAGTATCTATATTTAAATTAGAGTTATCTCCCTTTCCACACAAAACAATATTTTTTTAGAAAGCATACAATCATAAACATGAATTGCCTGTGGCGGCCTCTTTATAGAGGACCTTCCATAGATACTTCCTACCAAGTGTCGGTTCATTTGGCTAAGCGGTTTCAGAGGAGAAAACTTTTAAAAATAGGCCAATTAGAAACAAGAATTGCCTGTGGTGGCCATGTTTGTAAATGGATAGGGACAACATGAGCAATCTTAATAGAGGACCTTCCATAGATGCTTCCTACCAAGTTCAGTTCATATGGCTGAGGGGTTTCAGAGGAGAAGATTAAAATGTGAAAAGCTAACGGACGAAACGACAGACGACGGACGCCAAGTGATGGCAAAAGCTCAATGGCGGTTTATATAACAATTTGCGTGTTAGCCTGGAGTTTTTTTATATCGCAGATTAACTAAATTATAATTTATTAAAAGTTTGTCAAGTCCAATTGTGACAGATATAAACAATAAGTTTTCTAGTACGCTGCCATTGTTTGTACTGCACTTTTACATTTGCGTATCACGTGATACACATTTCACAAATTGATGACGCGTTATCGATCAATGCTATAGGAATTTGTTAACCCCTGACTGGTTAACCCCTTCCAGAGGCCAACTCTGGAAAACCCTACATCTATAGTTAGACAATAGAAAAGTCCCAGTCTTTATAATTAGACAAATGGAAATCTATGGAACGCCATAGCTGCCTTATCTTGAACACTGTATTGTTGTGTACCTACATGTTGGGTCAGAATAACTTGTTGTAAAGGTGTAAATCCATGTCCTGTAGTTAGTATCTCAAGTCGTTAAGTCGTAATTCCATCCTGTAAAGTTGGTTAATAAATATGTAAGGCTTAATCTGCATTATGTTGCGTTAACATGACATTATCTTTCGTCCACAAATCAAATTGTAAAGGTGAAATCTCATTGCTATGTTGAAATTGCATTACTTGAAGTTAGCAATTTCTTACATTAAGCCAAAACAACACTGTGCAAAGTGAACATTGGATTACGATAGCTTGAAACTTCATTATATTTCAAAGTCGGTTATGTCGAGCAAACATCAAACCAACTTATTCAGAAAAATACATTACGTAACGTCGAAAAGTTTCAATGTAAAGATGAAAAGTTATAATGTAAAGTTAAAACTTTATTATTGTCAACTTTTTAAATAATATTGAATAGAAAAGTAATGGATTCTGATCAGATGTCAAAAATACTCGTAAAAATTGGCTTGGTCCATGTTGTGGGGATATTCCAAAAGGAAACCATTTCCCCGGAAATAGTCCATATGTTATCCGAATACGAAATGAAAATACTGGGACTGCACAAGTCAGATATGATGAAGCTGCGAAATGCATGTATATTGTTTGGTCCAGGACAGCTACTAAGGTCAAACCATGGATGTGGCCCCCTACATTTCGATATACCAAAATCCATTTTAAGCAATTTTATAAGTGATGGATTCAAGATTTCCTATATTGCAAAGCTTTTGGGCGTCTCTGAACGAACGATTTACCGCAGAATGCAGCAAATTAATCTATGTGTTGAAAACTTTTCTGACATAAGTGATGATGTCCTTTTCCTTGAAGTTGGAAAAACCGTGAAGGAATTTCCTTTTTGTGGTGAAAACATGGTAATGCAACTACTGAAACAAAGGGGATTCCGTGTACAGCGGTGGAGACTTCGGGATGCTCTATATACCCTAGACGAAACTGGCATACAAGAAAGAAAAAAAGGTAGACTTCAAAGACGAATGTACAATGTGAAAGGACCCAACCAGCTCTGGCATATTGATACAAACCATAAATTGATTCGTGGGCATTTTGTTATTGTCGGAGGTATAGATGGCTACAGCAGACTTGTAACTTTTTTTTACAGTGTAAGGACAATAATAAATCTGCTACTGTCTTAGAATGTTTTCTATCTGGCGTTTCCAAATTTGGACTTCCTCACAGAGTTACATCAGATAAAGGTCTAGAAAACACAGCAGTTGCTGATTTTATTATTTCCGCTAGAGGATCTGGAAAAGTAAGCATGATCACAGGAAAGAGCGTACATAATCAACGCATTGAAAGAATGTGGAGGTATGTTTTCCAAGGGATCCTGTGTATTTACTGCAACCTATTTCATTTCATGGAGGAACAAAATATCATGGATCCATTTAATGACTTGTCATGTAGCTGCCTTACATTATACATTCTCCTAAAAAATAAATGAAAAACTTAATATATGGAGAGAGGCTTGGGCACAACACCGAATGAGAACCGTTCACTCTTCACCACAAGCACTGTGGGTTTCTGGACAAATTCAAAGTCCAACTGGTATATCAGTATCAAATTTAGGAAACTACGGTACCGAAGGGATTCTTGATGATGAAGATGATGATAATGAAGGCAGGCCCTTAATGTTCCCATTTTCCTTTGACATAAGCGAGGAATGTAGAAATGACCTTTCAGCCAATGTTACCAAAAAGTGGGTCTCCAACAACTATGGAATTGCCATATACCAGAAAGTCCTGATAATAATAAACTGTCATCATCCAAGTGAAACATAAACAATAACAGATGTGAATTCTGACAAATATTAAATAAACCTTACAAAAGTATTCATAGCTGTGCAACCACACTAATTTGAAATAAAATAAATGCACAAGTCTTTTATATATTAGTTTATTAACGACTAATAAAAATCAAAGGTAAACTATCAAACATGCAACAAGCTGTTCCTGTTTTCAGCATTGTTTCATTAATTTTTTTATGACCAAATATGCAATTTTAATATTTGGATCATATACATGTATTAAAAAAAACCTGACCCTGTATCGCTCACCTAGTTTCCAAACTGACATAAATACAACATAATATATGCTTGTATTGAGACTTCAAAAACTTTGATTACAAATTTCAGAGAATATGAATTTAAAAAAAAAACTTCAATTTTAAACTATGTCCCCAATAGCGCCATCTCAGGTGAAGGGTCAAAATGTCGGACACAATTTTGCAGGGGACCACATAAGGACCATTGTGACCTCATTTGGTTTCAATTGGCCAAGTAGTTTCTTATGAGAAGATTTTTTAAATAATTTCCCAAACTGTCCAATGTTAAACTATGTTCCCAGGTGGTGGCCATCTTGGATATAGGGTGGAACTGTCGGACATAATTTTTGAAGGGGACCACCCAACGACCCAACATTTCGGTAAATACACTCAACATAATGAAGTTTCAACCTATCATAATCCCCTGGTCACTTTACATAGTGTTGTTTTGGCTTGACGTAAGAAATTGTTAACTTCAGGTAATGAAATTAAACATAACATAATGAGATTTCACCTTTACAATTTGATTTTTGCACAAAAGATAATGTGTTAACTCAACATAATGCAGATTAAACCTTACATATTTATTAACCAACTTTAGGACATGGATTTACAACTTTACAACAAGTTATTCTGACACAACATAACAGTGTTCAAGATAAGGCAGCTATGGCGTTCCATAGATTTCCAATAATTTATGACGACCTCTATTGTTTTTATTGAGATATGTGTAATAAAGATATAAAAAAGGGGGGTCGATTTTGTACATCATGTCTATATTTAAATCACCTAGGGTTCACCTGAGTTGATTGTGTAGTGATTAAAGTCCCACGTGTTCGTACTTGAATTATCGTCTGCTTGTAATGCGTTGAGGTGTGACTGATGTTTGTATGTTGTGTGTGCCAAGGTAATATTGGATCGGAAAATCTTTTCAATAAAATGTTGTTTGCTAAGGTATTATTGTTTGCATAAGGTATTTTTCTTTGATCTCCATATATGATATATACAATATTTAATTTTATTTTATTTTTAATAAAGAGTGATCCACACTTGTAGTAAATACAATAATGTTTTCATTCATGTTTCAACTGTCCAGGTGAAAAATGTAAGCAATCTGCGAGAGATGATAGTTTTGAGCGAAGTCATACAATTACTTTTATTATTATTGAATACTAGTAGTATATAATGAGAAATGAAATATATATAAGGATTGTAAAATAAAATCATGTACTGGCAGTTACGGCGTTGTGTTGGGTCTTTACTGAAATAAAGATTTTGGGTTGATGGACAGATTCCTATGGTGACTACATTCAGTGAACAGTTCTGTGATCCTACCGTCTTTCCAGCAAGATGTTACCCATAATACTTTGCAGAGGATGGATGAAAACTGTCCAGATTGCCACACGAAATTTAGTAGGAAAGACGTGATGTTCAGACACAGGAGAAACAAACATGGATTAAAACTGAAAAAGCAGCAGCATGCACAGCCAACATTAACCATACCACGGTTGCCGCCGCGGCATGAGGTACTACCGCCGATGCCACAGGAGATAACGCCGCCGCTGCCACCGCCGCAGCCGCAGCAGGCCAAAGAAACAACATCCATCGAAGACCATTTCGTATTTTCAGTGGACCTACGTCCTGTGGAAAGACATTCTTAGTGAAAAGAATACTACAAGAGCACCTCATTAAACCATGGCCACAAAGAATTATATCGATATACAGAAGGTGGCAACCACTATATGACGACATAAGACGAACAGTGTGGCCACCTGTTGAATTCATACAAGGCATACCAGTCGACATAGACAAGGACAGCTACTTAAATCCATTTACTAGAAACTTGATCGTTCTTGATGATGTAATGGCTTCTTAATCCAAAGACGGTAGGATCACGGAACTGTTCACTGAAGGTACACTGTCGTCAAAGAGCTCCGGCCGGAATTGATCTGTCATCTTCCGGTACAAGTCAATTAGGCATGTTTGACATACAGGCAACGACAATAAAGTATGGAAAAACAAACAATATATTTGATAATTCATAATTCATCTAATACAGTACATATAACGATGTAGCGTGCGTGTTTTAGCATACATAGTACACGGATGTCAGGTTTGATTTACATATCCGGTGTTTTGTTTATAATGGTCCTTTTGTTATCCTTACTAAGAATTTCATTGATATAGTCTATCGTTTATGAGTCAGTGCTAAATGTGTAGTATTACTTGGAATTTTATTGGTAAGATTTTACTTTAATGGGCCATGACCGATAATACAGTATTACCAAGCATTCTATTTATATAATCTATCACGTTATTCTTCGCTTGCAAAATGCTCCGGTCGGAATTGCTCTGTTATCTTCCGGTTCAAGTCAATTATGCATGTTTGACATACAGGCGACGACAAAAAGTAAGTATTATGATCATATAGTATTATTATATCTTGAATCCAGAAGATGTCGTTATCGGTCGATTATTTTCGCTTGTTTTTACCTATATATTACTGTAGTTATCTTCATCGATTACTCAGATATAGATAAAATGATGGACATAAACAATGAAAAATGCTAATAATGAGATTGAAATCATCAAATAAAGCTATAAAAAGTAGTTTATATGTGTAATTAAAGTACACAAACCCTTTGTAATGTTTATATACATGATAATTTGCACTGGCGTGCCACCATGAATAGGTTTAGACTTACAACAGTAAAAAACACAATGCTTATTTACGTACCTTCGTTCCCGCTCTGTCAGCCACTACTTTCCGGTTGGGTCGCAAAAATTGTGTTTCAGTAAAACCGGTTTTGTCTGTTAAAAATTGAAAGAATAGCGAAAACAGCTCAATATCACAATTATGTTTCCTTTCAGTAATTTATTTAAGGTTCATTATAACACTTGTCAAGGGTATGTTCGACTTGCAAATTGATAAAAAGAAAGAAAAGCAAAAAAAATGTCTTCAATGAAAAAAAGTTGTGAAAAAAAAACAACAGCACATAGTCAAAATATTTTACATGTGGATGTTTTGTATAACATTAAAAGGAAGAAATACAAAACGGTTTGTGCAGAATTGGCATTCATCAAGTCATCTTCGACAGAATGGTTATGATTTTGTATAGAACTTATAATTCTTTTTCTTTATTTGCTATGCAGTTGAATTATTGCAATATTCAAAAAGTGTTTGATCACAAGTAGGAACTCTCACTGTTTATATAGATATCAAGTAACTCTTATTGTTTTGGATTAATTTTTGTTTTCAAATAATATATTGAAGGACAATAAGAAATTTTGATTAAAAAAATTAATACAAATTAAATAAAAATAGGGAACCGCATCGGTAGTGTAATGGTTAGCGTGCTCGCCTCGATTGCGATAAATTGTGGTTACGAGCCGCGGTCTTGTCAAAAAAAAGAATATAAAATTGGTATTTGTTGCTTCTCCGCTAAGAACGCAGCATTAAGGAGAAAGAGCAAAGACTGGTTGGCTCGGAATCAGAATAATGTGTCTGAGTGGAGCGACATATCTACCCAATGACTGTTGTTAGCTCACCTAGAAACAGTAACAGGATTTATGCTTATAAACTAATAAACTTATAAGCGCGGACTTCACAGAGGACACAATCAAAAATGATAAGAACAACGCTTGTTTCTGCTCTTTTTAGACAATTTGACAGTTTCTTTGGGGCGATAGATACAATATACGTACATTGTCGGAAAATATATAATTCATTTCCACTCGCTGCGAAACAGGTAAGAAAAACTCGTCAAAACTCGTATATATAAATTTTATATTTTCGACAATGTATATAATTATATTGTCTATTTTTTTTCTCCCTCGTTTCACTCCTCAGAAAATATTATTTTATTAACTAAAATAATGTAATATAAATAAGACTCGACACAGTGTAGGGTTGTGCGTTCGTTACAAGATCGCATAGCATCAATTATAAATATATATCAACATAACAAATTCATTCAGTCTGTCATTTCTATTCTTCTATTGTACAAAGTAGCTGAAATTAGCAGCCATGGCGAATATTCATACTATGGATCAGTATGTATCGCCTTTGAGATATTTCCTAATCATAACTATTGTTAAATTGCAATATAATGCTCAATAACAATAACATCAGTGGTAGTTACATACTGACAAACCCGGTTATTTATAAATGACCCAACCGGTTTGTATACATGTTAACATTTTGACCAAGCCGGATTTCAAAAACATCTGTTGACATCATGTTTTAGGGTATAACTAGTTACTAATTGACTTTTCATCAACAAAATACTATTTTTAAGTAAAATCAATCATTCATCAATATTTTTTCCTTTTTGGGCAACATTTAATTCATTCGTAAATGGAAGATATAGCGATATTTCAGTTGATTGTAATGATTTTGAAGCCGGATTCCTTATAATTTATAGAAAAATCTAATCTTACACTGAAAAAATAAATGATATTTGGACAAAAAATGAAATTATTAATAATAACAATCATAAAGCATCATAATTGAAAACATTATATACACAGTATATTTATAAATACTTACGATATTGATAATTATCCGTGTCTGCTTTAAAAATATCGCTTTAAAATATCCCGGATGTTGACCAAACATTTTCGATCGGAGCTCTTTGATGACAGTGAGGAAGTCACCATAGGAATCTGTCAGTAATTGCCATCAACCAAAATCTTTATTTCAGTAAAGACCCAACACAACGTCGTAACTGCCAGTACATGATTTTATTTAACAATCCTTATATATATTTCATTTCTCATTATATACTATTCCACGCCGGGTATTCGGATACTTGGAACCGAGTCGAACACTAAGAACCGGGTTAGACAAGTGACAACAACGTTTTCGGGTGAGTATGCTATTTTTATCCCCAGCGACCGTCAGCGATATTAACAACAGAAATAAATTGACACATCGTCTTTGCTATTAACGTACTAGGTTTATGCCAAGTTTTGAGTATTATAAGTGGATAAAAAATCGACAAGAACGTTTTAACATCGGAAGTTTCAGAAAAAATATGTGAATCTTTAACTTTAGTCGCTTATATCTACTCACGGAGAGCGAGTTCCATGATTGTTTTGGTCGATATACTTCCCATAATCTATACTAGACTATTCATTAAAAAATAGGCTTTTGACTTGCGGTTTCTAGCGCAACATCTATCTTTCAATAACAACGGGTGCATGAAATCGGACACAAAGGACCGCGGGTAACCTTAAGTGAAAGATACTAAGAACCGGGTCAGACAAGTGACAACAACGTTTTCGGGTGAGTATGCTATTTTTATCCTCAGCGACCGTCAGCGATATTAACAACAGAAATAAATTACACATCGCCTTTGCTATTAACGTACAGCGGGTAACCTTAAGTGAAAGATACTAAGAACGCGGGTGTCGGACACTAAGAATAAATCGTATGCAAGGGCAGGTCGGGGATTTAAGCCGTGGATGGCCAACATAGGATTATAATCCGGTGGTTGTCAAGCGAGACTGGTAAATTTATTTAATAAGATGCCTGTTTTAAGGATGTTTGGATATGGGAAAATGTCCTAATTTATTTGAGATGGCTTGAATTTATCGCCGTTTTACCACGGGTCAGTCACCTTATTTCAAATATTTTAAAATATAGGCGTAAAGTGACTAACCGTGGAAAAATTGATGTTCTCTCAAAGCCTTTAAAACGTCGTATTAGAATGGGTTATACATGTATGATATATGAAACAAAATTCAAGGGGACATGAGAATCATGAATAATTAGCTGTTAAACATATGGGGTTTAATTCCCCAACTTCTGTACATAACGCTCGTTCCTACGGAATTATTCTACACTCAAAACAGGTTTTTATTGTATATTCGTTTATGCCTAAAACCTACAAATGTAAGACTTAAAAAAATAACAAAGCAGTACTATCATTAAAAAAATCAAAGTAAATTTTGTTGTACACTATTTACTCCACATCTCCGCTTGTAATAGTGTAATATTATAACCTATCTTTTCCCTTTTTCAAACAGAAATGTCAGAGGAACCCATCGATGATATTGAACTGGGGGAGGCGGAGCCAGTTGACGGGTCCTTTTTGGACGTATCTCTTGTAGAAGAGGTGAACTCAAATTCACAAGAGAACTACTGCTGCGGTGTTTGTAATAAGGTTTTCAGACGTAAAGCCCATTTGGTACGGCACAGTTCACCTTAGATTTCAACGGATCAAAAAAACCTCTCTCCGATGTTCCATCCCAAACCTGTCCAAAGTTGCGGATCCCGGACATAAAGCGGAGG
The DNA here is from genome assembly GCA_963383655.1 of Bathymodiolus septemdierum. Classification (NCBI taxonomy): domain Eukaryota; kingdom Metazoa; phylum Mollusca; class Bivalvia; order Mytilida; family Modiolidae; genus Bathymodiolus; species Bathymodiolus septemdierum. The sequence goes on along the minus strand of OY726523.1, from coordinate 47,022,040 downwards.
AATTTTCCATGAAATAACCGATATCCAACTTGCCAAAACTTGACGGTTTCGTGTCCATATTTCATATGTGTGGTTGAATCGCACGAAAACCATTCAACAATATATAAGAAGAGAAGGTAGCATATGCTATGTAACGGAAATGTTCCGGATGCTAATAGTCGTTTTGTCCAACATCTTCAAGAGATTTCAGTACCTTAGGCAACAAATCAATCATGTCATTGATCTCAATAGATTCTGAATCGCATTGGAGTATTTCTTTCCCTGAAGAACAACATACTTCCATTTCAATTCCATCGTTCTCAAAGTCATTTCCTTCATTTTGGTTACTTTTCGGAGTTTGAAAAAGATTCTTACAGAAGTTCTCCTTTACTGGAGTATTCAGCTTCTTTTTGTTGGATTCCTTATCAAGTATGTAAGTTAAGCCATCATTAACGGTAATGCATTTGCCATATTTTGTTAAATTAGATGGTACTACTCCTTCGTGTATTTTTGTTTGATATCTTTGTATTCCTGTGTTTTCGTCTAATACCAGTTGCCGATATTTTAATGTTTCTTCTCCGTGTGACAGTTTACAATGTTCAATAATACTCTGCAAGGGACTTTCTTTTATTCCACAATAATAACACTTGTACATGTTTTCTTCGTACTTCAACTTGTAAAAATATATATTTGGATAGCTTGTTTTATGAGTTGTGTCATTTTTATATATATATAGAGTTTATTTTCTGTAAGATTTATTACGTTGTTAGTCTATTCAGCCTGCTACGTTGCTTTTTTTAAACAAAACTACAATTTCAATGTTATAATTAGTGAATGTAATCCTCGTTCTTAGTATCCACGGACACACAAGATCCCGCGTTCCATTGTATCATAACCCGCGGTCCTTTGTGTCCGATTTCATGCACCCGTTGTTATATTTCTTGTAACAAAAAAAATTAAATAAATTGTTTGTTATTCCCTTTTGCAATTTTAAACAGGTTGAGGTTTTTGACCTTTAAACTCTAGCTCCGCCCCTGTACATATTGTTCACAACTCTCCATTCCTTAAAAATAATGGAGAGTTTTGACAATAGATTTACATCACAGGTGGATTTTAACTTTATTTCCAATTCGGGCCCACTTGAGGCATACAGATAGTTTTACATAAGAGACAGAAAGAATCCAAATATAGATAGAAATTTACATAAATAAATAATAATGATAATGCCATTACTGTCATACAATTACAATATGTATTTATATATCTGTCATGTGTTATCAAAACATTATTTCTTACATTGTATATTATAAATACACGAAGGAGTAGTACATCATGTCTATATTTAAATCACCCAGGGTTCACCTGAGTTGATTGTGTATTGATTTAAAGTCCCACGTGTTCGTATTTGAATTATCGTCTGCTTGTAATGCGTTGAGGTGTGACTGATGTTTGTATGTTGTGTGTGCCAAGGTAATATTGGATCGGAAAATCTTTTCAATAAAATGTTGTTTGTTAAGATATTATTGTTTGCATAAGGTATTTTTCTTTGATCTCCATATGAATATACGACAAGAATATGATATATACAATATTTAATTTTATTTTCTTTTTAATAAAGAGTGATCCATACTTGTAGTAAATACAACTACCAAACGATCACGACCACGAAGGCCTCTTGCGGACTACTGAGTTAAATATTGTAGAACTAGATACATCTGGAAACTATCGTGATAGAACATCACATAATAAAGAAAAACTTTATTTGGTATACTGATACCCTAATGAAGAATATGTTAAATTTTGAAAATGAATGGATTGAATATAGAAAATCGTGAATTTAATGGTAAAAAGTGGGAAGGGATGGGATGAGAATCTAAAAAGAATTTTATTTTGTGTGGCTTAAACTAAAAATTGAAACAAAAATGAGAAAAGGAAAATATGCTTCAAAAATAAAAACTGTGATCATCTAAGTAGGGAAGGTCAATTAAGTTTTTCCTTTCCTAAACTGGATATATCGTACAGATGAAGAATATTTTTTGATGATTTTTTTGAAGATAATCATAAATGTGTTTCCTTTGGATTGTTTATTACAAAGATAAATTTATTATTGCTATTATTTTTTTTTTATTATTATTAGCCGTTTTTAGATTTATTTTGAATAAGCTCCCTTTAAATGATATAAAATACCAACTATGTTACTTGAAAAGGTGTCTATTACACACAGAAATTATATTTGTTCATTGTTACAAGTTTTTTTTTTATTATTACTTGTTCTTTTACTGTGTTTGTTGAAAATTGTATATTATTACCTAAAAGTATAAATGAATTTGTTGTGTTCCTGTGTATTGTACATGTATGGTTTTGATTTTTTACCCTTTTACTCAGATTTTTATCATTGGTCATAAAGGGACAATTTTTTCCCAGAACAAAAATTCTGTTTCAGAGTGCATTTTTTTTCAGTTACAAAAATGTAGCATCGAAATCTTTTTATAAGAGTAAAATACACCCTTTTCCCATAATGCTAATGCAAAGAAATGAAATGTGAAACACGTATACACCTTTAGGAATTTAATTAATAACCTAATATCCCTGTCGTTCGGTAGTCAACTACGCAATGGTTGTAAGTATAATATACAGTACTATTAATTAAAAGAAGCGGCCCGTATTGAATATCCCCAATTTCTTTTGTTTCAATAGTAGTTTATCTAACTTGTACAAAAAGTCGTGAGAACAGTTTTGTTTGTGAACGAATTTACAGAATTTTCCTATTCATGTTATAAGGGCATTAGATATTGACGTTATTATTATGTACCCAACGTTAACAATTCAAGCGTCATCGAGATTAAAACGTTCCGCTAACCACTTATGGAACAACAGCGACGTCTGTCGAAAGAAATTTGGTGAATGATTCCTATTACAAATCACACCGACCATATGTGAATATTTGGGGACAATTGAAAGACCTTGAAATATCTATATATAAACGAGAATCGAAAGGACGTATAGGAATTTATCGTTTTATTTTTGTTAATTGTTGTCTTATTTGTTTTTCTAAACATTAAAAGTGTAAAAGTATAAAAACATTTTTGCAGATGGAAATGATTATAACAAAGGTCAATCTACTTCAATCATTGGTAACCTCAGTCGAATTTGTCTATCCTGTTTAGGCCCTGTGGTTTACTTGCTTCCAAAGACTTTTATATGTTATGCCTCTCCAATCTTTTGACTGTGCGTACCTGATGAAGGTTATTCCAGAAACGCTTCCTGTGTAATAAATTAGATATTTAAGTTTGTGTTACTATCACGGGGTCGATACCTTTGTTGGTGGACTATTAGTCCCGATGGTATCATCCGCCCAGTAATCGGGACACTGACATAGTCACAGTGGAGCAGAAACTGCTTACCTCCACCATCCCTCCTCCGGATGATTTGACTTCACCCCCGGTTTTTAGTGTAGTTCGTGCTGCTCGATCTTTAGTTTTCTATGTAATATTTCATATTTTTACAATGCAAACTTTATTTCCATATAAATCAATAAAGATTTATTACAGAACATGTATACAATGTTAGTTAGAAAAACAAAGAAAGATTATTAATAACATTAATCGGCTATCCTATTGAGGCTCATTGGATTACCTGCTCCCGAAGATTGTATCTAATCATTTAGGTTTTCATTATTTGACTATGAGCGTGTCGTGTTCTCTATATATAAACGTTAGAGAATACCAAAGGGGCAATAAAAACAAGTACAATCCACAGAAACTGGCAAGATAGCTACGTTTGTATTACCGATTGTTCATGTGTGTAGTATTCATTTACCTCACTTTTAACAAAGAGATTTCCACCTAACTATGGTACAATAATTCATACTAAAACAAGAATAGAAGATAATATAAATATTTCAATTTAGATATTTAAATTACATAAACAAATGCACAATGTGATTTGCCCTACGATAAAGGGCATATTTCATAAAAGAACATAAAGGTTTTTAATCCTTAATATATTAGGTATTACTTTTGTCTCTGATGTGCCGAGTTTTATCCAAATGGTCAAGCTCTAAAATACCAAATGGTCTGCGTAGATCTTTGTATGTCGGTTTGACATATAGAAAATGAATTTCGCCTTCTACTAAATATTTACAATATATGTACTATATTTGCGAAAAACACTGATCTGCAGTTGTTGCGGTTTTTATTGTAACGCCCTGTTTTAATTGCTAAAGGTTGGACACTGTTAGTTTTAATTTAACATCAGTGATTTAGGAAGGTGAAATTCAAGTTATTTGAGGTTTAATTTTGCTGCTTTCATACTAGGCTCCAAATAAACCAAAATGTAACCACATCCAAAAAATACCAATTTACGGTAGTTCAAAGTTTCCGAAAGTTTGATATAAAATGTACTTGAATTATTATCCTTCACCTTTGTTTATTTCAGCTTGAATATTTGCCCTAAACAACTGTTATTTTTTCCGCTTTTTGATAGAAAATATAGGCTTGACTCCCAGGTGTTGAAGTCTAAATGGAAAAGTGACACATTTTTCACAACTGTCTAAACATTGTATTGTCTGTCCTTTAATTTACGGCTTCTGATTACCTCTTGGTATCTTCAAAAATGGAGATGGTCTAGTCTTTGATCGAGTGCCTGTTACATTTACCATAAAGAAGTCAATATCTCTTTGTTATCGTCAAAATTTGATGTAACAATATAGAATGTAAACAGAGATAACAACGAGTAAATATTATATCGGAGAAAACTATTAATAGTCTGAATTTTTTTAAACAACCTATAATACGACAAAATGATCAGCTATTTTTATCTTAGTGACCGACTATGATTATTGCGCTCACCCTTCAACAATTTACTGACCGTTTAAATAATCATAGTCGGTCACGGGAGCTTGGAACATTTTTGTACGATGTTGCTGATCTATAACTCGAAACAGTAACTAAGTTTTTTCCAGAAACTATGTTTGACGGACTTTCTTGGAAGTTCTAAGGCTAAAGACGTAATGGTCACTACACACAATTAAGCATCGCCCACTGACCTTCTGTAACTTTGCATCTGCATCGTTTCGTAACTGCACGTTTATCTATCGTCTGCATGGTGTGTAACGGACTAAAGTACCACAATGGAGAAAAATAGGAGATTTGTTTCAACTACCGATGAGGAAATCGAACAAGAGAGGACTGACTCGAGATTTGTTAGTCGTACATTTTTTTAAGTAGTTTATTAGAAACGTTAATTTCTTTCTTTTTCATTGTGCCTCAAGAAGAGTTTTTTTACTGTGTTATTCTTAGAAGAAAACAAAAATCATCATCTTTCTTGCAGTTGTGTTTAATTATGCTGTATCAAAATATACACAAATATATATAGTGAGCCTGGTCGTCTCAGTTATCCATTACAATATTTCTTTATTTCGGACAGCGCAAAGATCAAATTATGCAATAATAGATTACACAATGCTGCAGTCTGCTTCTATCGTTATTTTTATGAATGGAATTTTCCACTTGCCGGTAAAGCATATTATTTATTATTTATTATTTTCTAGATTTCCATATATGGCTCTACCTTTAATCGTTATTTTTAGGAATGATTTTATCCAAATCATAGGTCGTCAAATAAATGCAACATCGTATAATTTTATCTTAGGGGTTTTTGAACTGCTAACTATATGTATAGATATTTGGAAATTTTCTATTGGGAAATTCCAAGTTTCTATTTAAAGATGACAAATAATTATTACACATAACAATACAAGTATACATGTGACCTCTATATAGGAAACATTCATTTATCCTGAGAAAACCTTAGAATAAAAACAAATAGTATACGAGATTATTGGCAGTTATTGGCCACAGCATTAATTCAATGGTACATATATATAGATAGATAAATACAAAAATAAATAAAAAAATAAATAAATAGATAAATAGATAGTAGTACATTTTGTATAAATATATCACGGCCACCAATCTCATATTCAAATGATATGCTAACGGTAAAAGTTATCGGGATTTCCGGATATGCATTGGCGGGATCTTTTCACGTCTACAAGGAGGTAAGTTGCACATTATTATCTTGTATTCAAGCACTTTTTACAAAAAGGGCCATGTAATTCGACGCAATTTAAAAATTCCTAATGCCAGAGTAAGCCGTTTCGTTGACTGATGTGCCGTAATGACGCTAGAATCTTTCTCCTGCGTGTTTTGTCAATCAAAAGAGTTCGATCGTGTAACTGATTGACTGACGCACAGTCTACAAGCAATTGTAGTGTATGTCAAGTATCTTTTTATGTTCCAAAATGATTATAAAAGACTTAGCCACAGTGTAATTTGTAGCATTGACCATTGATTGTTGTGCGTCTATCGAAAATTCAAATGATATGAGTTATCGGGATCAGAAATGAGTTAGCGGTATCAGATATGAGTTAGATAGTGGGGTCGCCCCGATAGTCCGACACCCATTAGTTCAACACCCCGATAGTCCGACACCCAATCAGTCCGACACTCCGATAGTACAACATTAATAGATAAATTTTACATGAAAAGGTATATTTACAGAATTTTCAACATGAATGAATGCCTTTTGAACTGTTACTGGTACCAGCTTTTTCACATACGTATTTGTTTGACAAAAATGCTTTTAATTCTATTTTTATCTCTTTAATATTTAGATATGAGGGTATTTTGGTACTTTCATCGGTCATTTCGATACTTTAATAGACGTTGGTCCTATGTTGAAGATTGCTCGATGTTCTCTGTGTGAAGTCATGTATTTTGCTGTTTTGTTGGGTTGTTGTCTCAGACATTTATTGCACATCTCTGTATATTTATGACAGATTTCGGTAATTTGATATACCCCCTTTTCGGCCCCCCAACAGTTTAAAAAACTCCAAGCCATTAACCAGAAATTCATGAGAAGGGGTGCGAAAAAGAAATGCCCTTTCAGAGTCACAGCCAAAATCTCGTCTTCAACGCATTTATTGAACGCCCAGTGATTACGAGTACAATTTAAGCACTCGGAAAACATTATTTGCCTTGTCTCTGATAAAAGATCTTTATAAAAGTATCTCACATATACCTCAATTAAGCAAATGTCCCCTCGATCCGCTCTTTTGGTACCTCTTTTTTCTAGACTTGCATTTAGGTCTTGGCCAATTTCAGCTTGAGTAAGGGTAACTAAATCTTTGAGGGATATCAGCATATTTTTTTATAGATTACTACACATATCCTGTCTATAACCCTTTTAATGCTTAAAATAACCGTTTATAAAATGTCGGACTATCGGGGTGTCGGACTATTGGGGTGTCGGACTATTGGGGTGTCGGATTATTGAGGTGTCGGACTATCGGAATGTCGGACTATTGGGGTGTCGGACTATCAGGATGTCGGACTATTGGGGTGTCAGACTATCGGGATGTCGGACTATTGGGGTGTCGGATTATTGGGGTGTCGGACTATCGGGGTGTCGGATTATGGGGGCGTCGGACTATCGGGATGTCGGACTATTGGGGTGTCGGATTATTGGGGTGTCGGACTATCGGAGTGTCAGATTATTGGGGTGTCGGACTATCGGGATGTCGGACTATTGGGATGTCGGATTATTGGGGTGTCGGACTATCGGGGTGTCGGATTATTGGGTGTCGGATTATTGGGGTGTCGGACTATCGGGATGTCGGACTATTGGGGTGTCGGATTATTGGGGTGTCGGACTATCGGGGCTGCCCCTAGATAGTATTCATAGTATTCAAACATAAACTGACATTAAACAGACACTGTATATATATATATATATATATATATATATATATATATATATATAAACAAATACAACTACCAGTTTACTAATTATATTTTATCTTGATAAAATTATTTATATAGCCCATGATCTGATGGTGATGTATTATGTAATATGTACAAATTAATTATAATTTTAAATTTAGTTATAATATGGGGAAATCAGTTTAATTATAATAAGTTAATAAATACTAATTCATATTTCAAAAATTATACATTTAATATTTAATCTTAGAAAAAAAATTGCTACTGACCAATGACAGTGGTCAGCTTCAGTCACGTGTAATTGTTGACAAATTTCTCGAAGCGGGACACGCACGATTCTTTGCATCAATAATTTTAGTTCCCCCCATCCACCCCAAACTTAATCCACCATGTGTACATTGTACCACTTGAATGCTGCCATATATCTTTCAGGTTTTTTATGTGGCCTTTTTTAGTCGCCACCCTTTTTGTATAGTATAAATTTGTTGTTGGGGAGTGTACTTACATATTTGAGATTATATCAGATTTGTTTCAATGTATCTGTTTAAGTTACACTCCCCTTGTTATATATATATGAATACAAGTCTAGAAGATTGTGCAACGATATCGATAAAGATGTTACAAAAAATATATTGACAACATTTTAGATCAACAAATGACCTTCCTCAGTGTCTATCAAAGTAAGACTGAGTTTGAAAAAATTAGATGGTATAATTACAACTCACTAAATAGTCAGGTGACAGTGTGACATATTAAAAATCTTTAACTCCCTCATTTCACTGTAAAGATAGGATGGTATAATTGCCACTCACTAAATAGTCAGGTGACAAAGTGTGACGTATTAAAAATCTTGAACTCCCTCATTTCACTGTAAAGATATGATGGTATAATTATCACCTGATAAAGTGTGACGCAATTGAGAATGCTAAGGATAATCGTTAATAAAAGGTGGTGAGCACAAATCTTTAACTGTGTGACAGTAGTAAAATATTCGTTAACTATAAACACCGTGAAAGAAAATATACAGAAAAACCAATTGTTTTCTGTTAATACCGTCGGGATGTAAAACACGGAGTTCTTTAATCTAAAATCTTTCCCGATTCTCACGTTGAAAATCACTCCACAGACAGTTCTGTTCAATGATGAGGATTTTCATTCTGTTGAAATCCTCTAGACTGTGGTCAGACAGTATGGAGTGCTGACTCACAGGAAGAAATTTCTTTTTTGTAAAGTTACTCCTGTGTCCATTCAGGCGTTTGTGGAAGGGCTGCTTAGATTCGCCACAAACGGAACACTCAAGAATGTAAATAACATTTGCACTCTTGCAATTAACAGTGCAAAATATTTTGTACTGTTTTCCGGTGACCTTACTGGCATACGATGACGAGTGTTGCATATGTTTACAACATTCGCAGCGTTTGTCTCCACAAGAGTGACATTTATGTATATATATATATATATATATATATATATATATATATCTATATATATATATATATATATAGATATATATATATATATATATATAGATATATATATCTATATATATATATAGGTCATTTAATAAATGACATGAAACTGGAATCGTCTCAATTCATTTACTATGCAAAACGAGCCGAGTTGTTGTTTGCTTGAGTTGACGTGCTCAGCACAAAGCTATACAAAAAAAATGTATAATCGAAGTTCAGGCTAAAATCATGGTGATAGATCAATGCACTTTATATGCAACGCCACTAAGCTGAATAGTATTCTGCATTGTCACTAAACCTAGTGGTTTAATAAGCTGAAATTAACTATTTTTGTTTTTGTATCTTGTGAAATAAAATCTTTTATTTTTAGCTCGGTAGTTCCAAATAAACAATCCCAACACGCACACGTTCGATCAATATGACATCTCTGGTCATCGGTCCTTTTCCATTGATAGGTCCATTACCTTAACTGCATATTTTCCGTCTGAATAATATATACTGAAGGGAAAAAGAAACGCAGGGTAACATAATATGCCCCTATTTTTTAACTGCGTGTGGCGTAAAATTACGAAAACTGGGCAGAAGAGTGGCTTGGTCAGTGTGCACTAAAACCGGTGTTTAAAGTTACTCAACCGTGAAGTTTAATGACTTAACATGTTAACGTTGTTTGTATTTCACTTTAATTCATACTTTTCTGAATTAAGAGATATATCTGCACTATATTGTTGTATTATTTATTTAATTCAAATAAACATATCATAACTATCGTAAGTTTTTTCTATCTATAAACGAGAATACATACCGGTATATGGTTAATTGGGTGGACAGGTAAATTACAGGTAGACATTCAATTATCCCATCCCTTAGAAGGCCCCCTAATCCGCTTTCATTCGAGTAGGCGTTCGGGGAATAAACCGTGGGAATACCTGTACTAGGTATTTTTAAAAAGTTGAAATAGATAGAAAGTCCAGACTTCGTACTTTTATAATGTACATGTATTACAATTTCACTTTCACTCTAAATTGACCAAATTAAATATTTTGGATTCAATTATTACAATATAAGAAATTAGAAAAAGATTGAAACAGGAAATATTCAAATTCAAATTCAAATAGTTTATTGATGAAAACCACATATTGGCGAGCATCAAAAAATTATAAACATAACCACTCAACAAATAAACAATACACAAAGTATAAAGTATAAAACTGACAAATTGAACAAAACGAAAATAAGAAAGAAAAAAAAAAAAAAAAAAAAACACTGAAAAAATTAATAAGTGTCCTACAAAAGTAATTCTACATTTAAGATGAATTTAACAGAAGGTACAACACATGAGCGATAATAGGATGACAATGTTAAGCTTCATCATTACGACATGTGCTTGCATCTTTTATAAAATTACATATTTGTTTAGTTGCTGAAAGACTTTCAGGGTTGAGAATAACTCTAAGGAGATCAGCATCATTTGTTCCTTCTTCCTTTTGAAATAAACTGTTGTAGCTGGATCTAATATTTTGATATTTTGCACATCGTAATAGAAAATGCATTTCATCTTCAACTAATGAGGGACAGAATTGACAAAAACGATCTTCACGTGACGTCCCATTATATCGACCAGTTTCAATAGTAAGAGATTGTGCACTGATTCTGATTTTTGGAAGTAAAGATCTTTTTTCCTTTGCAATAGGGAAATGTAAATAGTTTTGCAATTGAATTTGGTAAAAATATTACTGTAAAAAGAAAGTTTGCCAGTATTAGTTTTCCTGATATTTTCTATTTGGTTAGTCAGTTTGTTTTCAAAAAAGTGTCGAACTTGGATTGAAAATTCAGTGTTTGAAATATCTATTGAAGAAATATTAATTTTTTGTTTGATATTTAACATTGTCTTATTCCATGATTTCTGAAGTGATTTGTCCTCGATAAATGCTAATCTCAGAAGGGAATTCATTTCTTTATTTTCTGACTCAATTTTAAGGAGTCTGCGGTTAGTTTTTCATCAAAATAATCTTTGATGTCATCAATAAAGATGTTGAAAAGTGTAGGCTTAAATTATCCCCTTGTTTAACACCTGCATTAGCAAGGAATGGTTCACTATAGAAATTAGAGTTTTGCAGGAATATTTTGTATGAGAGTACATGTTTTTGATGATATTATAAAAAATTTCCACCTATTCCCAATTTGAGTATTTTGTACAAGAGTGCTTGTCTCCAGACACTGTCGAAAGCCTTCTTAAAGTCTACAAAACATGCAAAAACTTTTCCGTTAGGTTTACAAATATATTTGTTTATAAAATACTTTAGTATATAAACATTATCTGTAGTTCTCTGACCTTTTCTAAAGCCAGCTTGATTTGGGCTCAATAGATTATTACTTTCTAAGAAGACGTCAAGTCTTTTTTGTAAAAGTCTAGTAAATAGTTTGCCTAAGCAGCTACATACACTTGTGGTTGTTTGGTTCCATTGGATCTCCTGATTTATATATATATAGATGAGAGAAGAGAAAGATTCCAGTTTTCTGGAAAAATGCCTTCTTTTAGTATTTTATTGAAAAGTTTGACTAATGTCATTAGTATGTATCGTAAATATTATTTGATGTATGAAGCAAAATGTGTTGGTAGAAATAAAGTTGTCTATTTTTGGTAATATTCATTGTATTTCGTGGCAAATGCATTACATATAGATAGCACTGGCAGCAGCAAGAGGGTTATAACCACCAATCAATCAACTATCAGAATACAGAAAAACGGGAAAATTCGAATTGTTGGCATGTACTGTAGAAACGTCGTTGCCAATTAGACGTTTCAGTGCTTTTTTTTTGTCCCAAAACATCAACAATTGACGACGTCAATATATTGTGGCGTACGCAACGTCGTTTGAAATTTGAATCTGGCAGCAAGAGGGTTAAAGCTCGTTTTAACATATATTTTTTCAACTAGTGACGAAGGTTGTTTCTTTTCAATTTAATTGTAACAAGGGCAACGCAAAGCGTGGTGTATCCCCTCGCCTAAAAATTTGACCCGGTGACATTGACCTTCGACCTATGACCTTGAAAATCAATAGAGTTCCAGACTCTCCTAAGGACTACGTATGTACCAAGTTTGGTCAAAATCCATTGAAGGATCTTGATTCTAGTGTTCACAAGGATGTTATGCGGTAACAATTTGACCCTGTGACCTTGACCTTTGACCTTGAAAATCAATAGGGTTCCAGACTCTCGTAAGGACTAAGTATGTACCAAGTTTGGTCAAAATCCATTGAAGGATGTTGATTCTAGAGTGTTCACAAGGATGTTACGCGGTAAAAATTTGACCCGGTGACATTGACCTTTGACCTATGACCTGGAAAATCAATAGGGTTCCAGATTCTCCTAAGAACTAAGCATGTACCAAGTTTGGTCAAAATCCATTGAAGGATGTTGATTCTAGAGTGTTCACAAGGATGTTACACGGTAAAAAAAAAATACCCAGTGACCTTGACCTTTGACCTATGACCTTGAAAATCAATAGGTTTCCAGGTTCTCTTAAGGACTAAATATGTACCAAGTTTGGTCAAAATCCATTGAAGGATGTTGATCCTAGAGTGTTCACAAGGATTGTGACGGACGAACGGAAAGACGGACGGACGGTAGCGTTACTATATCCCCTCGCAACTTCGTTGGCGAGGGGATAAAAACAATCCAAAAATACTTTGCACGCCCATATAATTCCTATTATCGCTATTTTGTATTCATAATTAAATAATTTTTGTTGAGATACTGACATTTTTTTAAACACGATTAATATTTTATATCGAGCACAGAGAGCTCTACAGCAACATGGGCATGCGCATGCAACACACAATCTGCCTAATGACGAGATTGAAATCCTTTCGTCCGGAAGTTGATAAAAGTTGGCTGTCACGGAGAGAATGCCAAAAATAAAAAAAAGTCTCCAATAAATGATTTTAAAACTAAAATCATGAACTTCTAAAAATCGTATTTGGGTCATTATCAAAATACACGCACTTTTTCCTGTTCATATTTTGGCGACATCAAATATTTTCGTTCCCGTTTTGCTTTAGCCTATTAGTTTTTCCTACATTACAATGACATAATTACATAATATCCAGTCGGGAAAACCACCATGAAAAAAAATATTTCTAAATATGTAGCACTCCCTCATACCTTTCAGTCCGTGGTGTTACCAACATAAACTTATTCTTTTTAGGAAAATGAAAAATAAGTGGTATGCAAAAAGTGGTTATATACATAATATACAGGGAAATTATGCATAATGTAGGATACTTTCTTTGGAGCACTAGTTTTTTTCACAATATTTGGATATGTAGTTGTGGAATTCCATTTAAGCTGCATTATGAAACAAACAAGTTTTCATAATTGTATTGTGTTTCACTTTATATAAAGAAAAGATGACTTATACATAGTTATCAAAGTCAACTTTATTCAACTATAATATAATTTACTTCAATTATGTTACTTATCCTTTTTATGAAACAATTTACATGAGGTAACACCATTGACAAGAGGTAACACCACAGAGGACAAAAGTAACACCAGGGACATCTTCATGAATGTAAACATTTAATTCAAGAAAAAAACACAACTATCAACCTATATTTGTTGTTTTCTTAATGTTTTCAGTACAATATTCAGTTTTTCAACATATTGGTTTAATGCATGAGCAATATCAGTTTTGTCCATGGTGTTATGAAGATATGTCCCTGGTGTTACCAGGTTTAAAAAGTATACTCCCATCAGCTTGTTAAGAAAGCCTCAAGATGCCAATTTCCGCCATTTTTGCTAATGCTCATTTTTAAAAAACAATTTCTGTGCCATTTTAACAGCCTTGGGTCACCAGGGTCACGGAAGACACGGTCGGCTGCTTTGCTTACACACTTGGGTTAAAGGTTATATGACTGAATTTGGACTCGTGGATTTAATCAATTGAGAAAAATGTCTCACAAAACATGTGATTTCTTATTTATCTAACCTGTAAAATGTAAAAAGTCTGACAATGAGTGAAACAAAATAACAACTTGTAGCCTTTCAAAACACTTGGTCATGTGACTTTAACATATGGATAAAAGAATGTATATTGTGTTTAATATAATTATACTGTATTGACCCACATTGTTGTTATTTGCTGTTTAAAATAGTGAACTAAAATGAACAGCTGAACAAACTTTATGTGAAAAAAAAAAATTCTGCTGAGACAAATTAGACAATTTTGGTGTTATGCCAGGTTTTTTTTATATTATATGACACTGAAAAAAGATGTTTTTAGCGGTGATTGTTATTACAAATAGTTATCTTAATTATAGTTGAAAAAATTGAATTGGTATCATCTTTAATTTATTCACAACCGTATGCAAATATGGAGTCTCGACTTTACAATACACTCTACAAAACATGGTGGAAATACCCTCCAAGTTTCAGATGGATTTTTAATCACTTGCTAAGGATGCAAAAATAATGTAATCGGTACCAAAAGAGACTACATGTATGTTTATTCTTGATTATGTTATTTATAGAATAGTTGCAGTTATTTTAGAAATGTTTTGAGACAAAATAGTCTTAGGGTCTCGACTTTACAATACACGAGGATACTATAGCAATCGCACGTACCTTTTCGGCGCTATATTACAATCCGTCAAAATTCAGTATGGACAATGCATGGACGAGTAAACCGACCTGCGCATACATGACCATGGAAATTTCCACTTCAAACAAACATCGTTAGTCACGATGAAAAAATCAATCGAGCGATAGCAATTGAGGGTCCCTCAAGGGGCAATAACAAATATACATTCATAATTATATCAAGTTACAACAATACAGAATGGAGATATATGTTTTTAAACAAGACAATTCTAACTATTTAAATGATATATGTTACAAAAAATATATAAATAAATAAATAAATAGGCCGTGTTCGGCAGCACGACCCGATGAGAGGCAATGAGAAATAGTAAACAAGAATACCTGTACAAAATTAAACAAACAAAAATCGATATTAAATGCTTTATCTAATATCCAGATGTAATTGTGAACAAAAATAAAATAAAACATAATTTCATACAGGGACAGTAAATAAATCATCACTATTAAAAAGCGTCCTTCGCTTAATAAAATAAATCATCACTATTAAAAAACGTCTGACGTACGATGTTTGTTTGAAGTGGGAATTTCCAAGGTCATGTTTCCGCAGGTCGGATTACTCGTTCATGCATTGTCCATACTGAATTTTGACGGATTGTTGTATCTATCCCGTAATTTAATTGACAATAGCTTTGAATTCAATTGAAAAAACAACACAGTGGTATGATATTACAATTTGTAATTTACCAATGAATACAATTAGCTTGCTGCACAGGCGCATGGGGCATGGATTTCGTTTCCTCCTCCCCCCCTTTTCTCTACTACCCCCCCTTTTTTTTCAAAATTTTCATATAAATCATTCCTTTTTCAAAATTTTCATAATCATTCGTTTTTTCTTCATTTGACAATATCAGTAGACGTCATACATCATGAATAATACATGTATTCTGTGTCCACATTTTTTCGACTGATACAGTATAAGAGAGAAGGTATGCAACTCCATTTTCATATTTCGCGCCATATCGCTCACCTTGGTTGGGAAACCCCAGTGTTTTTTACACTTTTTACCTTGTCTACATATGGCACTGTCGTATCAAACTGTTTCTAAGACACTTACCTAATTGCCCATGTTCGAATTTCAGTCTGTACGTCGATCTTTTCCAAGAAATCTCGCCGAGAATAGCGAGGCAGCTTCGTTTCTAGATCAAACTACATCATTCGAGACGGAAGTGCAAGAACGGGAACCCTGGGATTTTTACGAATGGATTACCTGCAATGAAAAACCCAGATGCGCTCCGAATATTTTTCCCATAATGTTTTGGCGGGAAATATAAACCGCTGAAAAAACATAACAGCAGACGGATTATTTCGTAAGAATGGCACAACGACCATCTGAATATGGAAACATTGAAATAATTTGATGGTAGATAACTGTTCAAAAAGAAATTCAAACTGAGAAATAGATGATTGAATGGTTAGAACTGAAGTCAAAATTTCAATGAAAAAGAAATATTCAGCTTGCCTCTACTTCAAATTATTAAAATCATACCCAAACAAATACATATACATGGTACAACTAAAAGAAAAAAAAAAAAGAAAAAGAAAAAAAAAACAAAGGAAGAAGAAGCTGAGAACAGCAATTGAATGGGACTATGGCATTTTACCCCCTTCCTCAATAAAAGGGCTCCCAACTGACAAAAATGCGTAAGGGAGCCGGAGAGACCATTTAACTAAGGGGGCTATTTCTTTTTCATTTCATGTCACTGATTTTATAAAACAATAATCTGTCTTACAGGGGTAAAAAATAAATAACTTGTGTACCTCCACTTTTCAGCAGTGACAGAAATCAGTGTTGAAATCCAGAAAAAAAATCCTATTTTACCGTATAAGTGGTTATTTTGGTGGGTATTTAATTTTCACTTTCTTCGCGATGATGTTAAATGCGCGAAAAAAGTTCACGAATTATTATTTCACGTTCAAATAGTTAAACAAGTTATTTATTTTTTACCCCTGAAAAAGAAATAGCCCCCTTAGTTAAATGGTCCCTCCGGCTCCCTTACACATTTGTATCAGTTGGGAGCCCTTTTATTGAGGAAGAGGGTAAAATGCCATAGTCCCATTCAATAGCTGTTCTCTGCTTCTTCTTCCTTTGTTTTTTTTTTTTATTTATTTATTTATTTTTTTTTTTAGTTGTATATGTATTTGTTTGGGTATGATTTTAATAATTTGAAGTAGAGGCAAGCTGAATATTTCTTTTTCATTGAAATTTTGACTTCAGTTCTAACCATTCAATCATCTATTTCTCAGTTTGAATTTCTTTTTGAACAGTTATCTACCATCAAATTATTTCAATGTTTCCATATTCAGATGGTCGTTGTGCCATTCTTACGAAATAATCCGTCTGCTGTTATGTTTTTTCAGCGGTTTATATTTCCCGCCAAAACATTATGGGAAAAATATTCGGAGCGCATCTGGGTTTTTCATTGCAGGTAATCCATTCGTAAAAATCCCAGGGTTCCCGTTCTTGCACTTCCGTCTCGAATGATGTAGTTTGATCTAGAAACGAAGCTGCCTCGCTATTCTCGGCGAGATTTCTTGGAAAAGATCGACGTACAGACTGAAATTCGAACATGGGCAATTAGGTAAGTGTCTTAGAAACAGTTTGATACGATAGTGCCATATGTAGACAAGGTAAAAAGTGTAAAAAACACTGGGGTTTCCCAACCAAGGTGAGCGATATGGCGCGAAATATGAAAATGGAGTTGCATACCTTCTCTCTTGTACTGTATCAGTCGAAAAAATGTGGACACAGAATACATGTATTATGCATGATGTATGACGTCTACTGATATTGTCAAATGAAGAAAAAACGAATGATTATAAAAATTTTGAAAAAGGAATGATTTATATGAAAATTTTGAAAAAAAGGGGGGGTAGTAGAGAAAAGGGGGAGGAGGAAACGAAATCCATGCCCCATGCGCCTGTGGCTTGTTGGTAAACACATGTGCGTACTTGACAAATTAACATAACAAATAATAAGACAAGCTTAAAATAGAACCAAGTAATATATTCCTTTTAAAGGGATATTGTCTACCAGCTGCGTAATTTTTTCATACCCAAAATTATTGTCGATTTCCGTACTGACCTTCATAAAATGAAGATTAACACCGAGTTATGCTGCAAAAGATACGATTTTTTGACAAAAAAGACCCAAAACTATCGTTATTGTAATTATTGTCCGGATGACAATATTCAAATCTATTGGTTCCGTGGCGTTAGTCCGAAGGTCCATTAGTCCGAAGGTTCGTTAGTCCGAAGGTCCATTAGTCCGAAGGTTCGTTAGTCCGAAGGTCCGTTTGTCCTAATGACGGCCACCCATACGTTTGAACTCTGTTATTTCTGGTTTGAATAAACGTATATATTCAACCCGTATACCCTTTTTGTCCCCCGCCGCGAAGCGACGGAGTGGCATAGTAATGGTCTGCGTTTGTCCATCCGTCCTTCCGTCCTTGTGCAAACATGTATCTTAAAGTAGTGTTACTAGAAATTAAGGTATAAAACAACAAAGTACCGAAATTGCAGGAAATAATGATTTGTTTTCTAGTTTAACCCGTACGTTTTTTCCTACATGTAATATACATAAAACATTTGTTTGATGATCTTTTATGATATTATATTATTTTTTTGTTTCTGATGCGTGTATACCTACATTGTGTAAGTACCAATCTTTGGAATTTCTACACTAACAACAGACTGTTTATTCCTCTACGGTATACCACTTGGTTAAAATATCTAAGACCGGAGATCTGGTACACGTATTTGGTAAAGGGTACTTGTATATGTCGAGCCATGGAACACGGTGTTCTGGAATTACATAGATGTAGAATTTGGTACGCATATGCTTAAGTTGTTGCGGTAGTTGATTGAAGTTTTCAATATTCCATAATAATTGGTATATATTTGAGGTTACACTCGGTATTTTGCTACCATCAGTTGTACATTAGAACGTCCGTTTAATGATTTTATGTATTCTCTTTTTAATGGAATGTACTTGTCCCTCACAAAACTTAATTTCAGATGTGCTTTTATGTTTTCTAATCCCTTTCTCAGAGATCGTCTCTTTTGTGTCGTACCAAAAGGGACTCTTTCAGTATTTCGTAAAGAGTAAATGACAAATCTGAATTTGTTTTCATTTTATTTGTATGTTGTTACTATGTCTTTATCTATTTGACTTGTGTACGTTGTTTAATTTGTATATATTCCTTGTAAAGTTGTATATGCCTTCAACCCTTCGGGGTAAAATTGTGCATTGAATAAAGTTATTGTTATTCTGAAGTGTTTGTTAAGCAAAAAAATCCCAGTTGTTAATTGGATCAACAACGGGTCTTAAAAATAATCTAATATTTAGATATCTTTTAAATTTTAATATATAAATATCTTTTAAGTTTTAAGCTTAAACATATTTGGTTTAGATCAGAGTTTTAGTGGAGGGTTTACTTCATTGGAATGATTTCCATATATTTCAGAGACGACGCGGTTTTTTTCTCTCTTTTTTTTAGACTTAGCACGCTTGGATCCATAACTACAAAAGGTTCCGTGGCGTTAGTCCGAAGGTCCATTAGTCCGAAGGTTCGTTAGTCCGAAGGTCCATTAGTCTGAAGGTCCATTAGTCCGAAGGTTCGTTAGTCCGAAGGTCCGTTTGTCCTAATGTCGGCCACCCATACGTTTGAACTCTGTTATTTCTGGTTTGAATAAACGTATATATTCAACGTTGCACGACGTTTGAGCGCATTGCTCCTACATTTGAGCGCAAAAAATCCTACGTTTGAGCGCAAAAAAATCCACGATTGAGCGCATTTTACCTTAGCTATTTACTATTTACCTGAGAAAAAAAAGAAATTATTATAAAAATTTGAGCCGAAGAAAATAAATCTTGATTTTGAACTTGGAATGGTTAACCTTCTAAGAGAAGAATTCAGGGAAGTCGAAATTAAAGGTTGTAGGCTTCATCTTGGTCAAGCGTGGTATAGAAAAATTCAGTCTCTTGGTCTTGCACAGGACTACAAAGATAAATCTAGTGAAATTGGTAAATGGCTATCCCAATTTTTTGGACTTCCCTTTCTACCTCCTGATGAAACCGTAGACAGTTTTGTAGAGGAGATGATACCAGAGGCACCCACAAAGGAACGATGTTCTAAGTTCTCTGACTTTATTAGAAACCTATGTGGACGAAAACTCAAAATATCCTCCTACAATGTGGGCTTCAAAACCTTGCAGTACAGCTAAACGCATTAACAATGGCCCGGAGTGCTTTCACAGTCACTTCAATGATCAGTTTTATTCTGCGCACCCATGTATATATGTATTCATTGATGTGTTAAAACAAATACAGACAACTACATTCATTAAAATTCGAGGTCTTGACAACCCCGCTACAATCAGGCGCACCGAGAAGGAAAAACTTGCGTTGTCCTTAGAACAATACCGTAGGTTAGAGACAGGAGAAATTTCTAGAGCAACTTACATGAAGTCAATGGGGTTGAAATTTTCCGCAACAACCGATTTGTAAGATTTTAGTGCTACTTTTTTAAACATTTTTAAACATTCTTAAATCTATTTCATAAAACATTTTAAATAAATCCTTTGATGTTTTTATGTGTTTTTATGTGCTGTAATCTTTTATAATAAAGTGTATATATTTTTATTTCTATTTTTCACATTTTTAGATATTAAATTCCCCAGGTAAACCACAGGTAAAATGCGCTCAAACGTAACACACTTAAAATTGAAAATGCGCTCAAACGTAGTGCGCCCGTATTCAACCCGTATACCTTTTTTGTCCCCCGCCGCGAAGCAACGGAGTGACACAGTAATGGTCTGCGTTCGTCCATCCGTCCTTATGCAAACATGTATCTTAAAATAGTGTTACTAGAAATTAAGGTATAAAACAACAAAGTACCAAAATTGCAGGAAATAATGATTTTTTTTCTAGTTTAACCCGTACGTTTTTTCCTACATGTAACATGCATAAAACATTTGTTTGATGATCTTTTATGATATCAGGCGCGTAGCTGCCTTTACGCAAAAAATCAATTGCTTGCACATCGCTTCGGCAAAAAAAAATTGTTTGCTTGCACTAAAAATATTATTATTGACATGGGAAGAATCCCACTTTTTCAGTATGATTAATAATCATTATAACGTGTTTTATATGCGATCTGGTAGAAGTGGTCAAAGAGAATGAAGTTGTTTTTAATCAGTTAACATCGGAACGAAACGACCAAACTGTGTGGGACTCGATCGTTATTTGATATGGCCGTTTCTATTGCCGATCAGTTTGAAATTCTACCGACTATTCCAAGGAGAACGGGCCGACAGATCAACTGAGCTGGTCATCCCGCTGACAATCCTAGCCAGTTTTGGCAGCAATCTATGTACTACCCGTTTATGAACTATTACATAACAGAGATTACCGCGAGATTACTTGAAAATGGCGGCAGATACCAGGCACAATACTTGATGCCAATGAACTTGCCTAGACTAACACCAGACACCGTAGACGTTATATTTGACACATACAAAACCGATTTACACTGCGACATAGTTATATTTTAAAGCCGAAATCAAAAGGTGGCAAGCCCGTTGGGCAACATTGACAACCGCTAAACCATCGAATCTGAAGGACACCCTTAACGTCACAAACGAAGAGCTCTATCCTTCGATCAGCACCGTTTTGTTGATACTTTTGTTAAGCAAAAAAATCCCAGTTGTTAATTGGATCAACAACGGGTCTTAAAAATAATCTAATATTTAGATATCTTTTAAATTTTAATATATAAATATCTTTTAAGTTTTAAGCTTAAACATATTTGGTTAAGATCAGAGTTTTAGTGGAGGGTTTACTTCATTGGAATGATTTCCATATATTTTAGAGACGACGCGGTTTTTTTCTCTCTTTTTTTTTAGACTTAGCACGCTTGGATCCATAACTACAAAACAGGGGTTTTGTGCAATTTTTGGCGTGTTTTCTACAAAATGTTTTAAGTTTTACCTATATTTGCCGATTACACATTTTGTTTTGCTAGCAAAAGATGGGCGTACAGCCTACAACCCACCTGGATAGACCACTGCTTAGTCAGGATGTGAATATGAGTATCTTGCTTCTCTTACTTAATGAATATTAAATCAATTCAACACTGTTCGATACCCATCCTTTGGACGAAAAGCAAGACTAACGGACCTTAAAACGTTCGGACTAACTGACCTTCGGACTAATGAGCCTTCGGACTAACGGATCTTCGGGCTAATGAACCTTCGGAGTAATGGACCTTCGGACTATCGAGCGGTCACCAAATCTATTCATATGATCTTCTATGTGAACACGTCTTGAGCGTGCGCACTGTTTATAAACAATAAACAACATGTCGGAAGAGAAAGGTCAACACGTGGAAGAAAGCGTACTTTGACGGATTCAGAGATAAAGAGGAATAGAAGTGAAGTATCTTCCAAATGGAACAAATGCAGGATATATGTAGGGGATCAGTTGGACCGTTGCCGTTGGATGGAGCGAACTCAAGGAAGTGCTACGCGTCAAATCTCACGCTGAAGTGGCAAAGATTTTGCTTGATTATTGTTGATAGGTAAACCGACCATGTTGCCTTCTTTTCTCAATCGTTTTTCATATTTTATGAATTTATGATGATGCCTATGATCATTTTCGGTAGATATTATTCAATATATGTAATTTTGCACCTGGCAACAGCAAATTATTGTCAATGAGTAGCATAAAACGGCCGTATTTGCGAGGTAAACAAACACAAATTTTAAGAGGCCAGCAAAGGAGAAATGGGAGTGCAAAAATGATATCAATACAGTTGATTATTTTTTCGACCAGCAAATATTGAAATGAGCCGATTTTTGATTATTATTATTATCAATTTAAATAAAAATATCGAATCAATTCATTTTTAATGCAAGAATTAAAACTGTACATGGCTTATATGAAAACCCTATAAAGTTCTTTTTATTCAAGCAAATTTGTTTCTTTGATATTCTAAATATATTACATATAATTAGACTTTTAATTTTATCAAATTTCAACAACTTGGACATAAAACTTAGTTTTGGGAATCAAAAGTATATACCTTACTTTCTGCGAATTATCACTATAATGGAAAATCCGTACATGCATGTATTTTTCAAATAAAAGCTTTCTATCTAAAGAAGCTTCATTTCAATTGCACTTTTAGTTTGGATCCTGTAAGTATAATATATAAACAAGGTTTTGAAGAAATGATATGAATATCCATTGAAATTTTCAAGTTTCAGAACTTTTTTTATATATGACTACAAAATTTTACTGAATGTCCTAAAATGCATATTTTAGACCATGGCTAAATGAAAATCATGTTCAATTCCTTTATGCAAACAAGTTTATATCTTGGATACTGGAAGTACATTACATAAATAAGGTTTTAAGTACTATTCAACAAGTTTGAACATACATGTAAAACTTTGTTATGGGAGCCAAAATTATATCTTCGTGTCTGAATTATCACCATAGTGGAAAATCAGTATGTATCTTTTATATAAAAAGCTTTCCATTTAAATAAGTGTCATTTCAGTAGCATTTTTAGTTTGGATCCTGTAAGTATGATACATACACAAGGTTTTTAAAAAGTAATATGAAGATCCATAGAAATTTGCAAGTTTCAGAAACTTTTCTATATGTGACTATAACATTTTACTGAAATGTCCTGAACTGCATATTTTAGACTATGGCTAAATGAAAAGCATTTTCAATTTCTTTATGCAAATCAAGTTTATTTCTTGACTATTCTAAAAACATTACATTAATTAGTTTTTTACTACATTTCAACAATTTTGGACATAATTTTTAGTTCAGGGAGCCAAAATTATACTTACTATCTTAGAATTATCAACATAGACATGATAGAGGGAAATCAATATGTATTTTTCATATAAAGGCTTTCTATATAAAGAAATGTCATTTGAACTGCTTTTTATCCCCTCGCCAACGAAGTTGTGAAGGGATATAGTAACGCTACCGTCCGTCCGTCCCATCTGTGAACACTCTAGAATCAACATCCTTCAATGGATTTTGACCAAACTTGGTACATACTTAGTCCTTAAGAGAATCTGGAACCCTATTGATTTTCAAAGTCAAAGGTCAAGGTCACCAGGTCAAATATTTAGGCGAAGGGATATGCCACGCTCTGCCCTTGTTTAGTTTGGATCTTGAAAGTATGATAAGAAATAATGTGAAGATCCATAGCAATTTGCATGTTTCACAGTGTGTGAATTTAACAGTAGACCGATGGCCCATGTCTGTGTTAAAATCATGCAGGTTTTTGTAAAATTATCTTATGTTTTTAGGCAAATTACTTCAAAAACTGGTAATTTCAGACAAATGTGATTTTGTAGTGATTGATATTTGTACTTTTGATTTAAATATTCTGACCAAGGTATTTCTGGAGTAGAAGAAATGAGCAGTCATCACATTTCAACGAAACGGATGAAACTGGAGAAATCGAGTTCATTTGTGAACCCATTTGAGTATGTTCATTTTGTTAAAGATTAGACATATTCTACATTATGTTTATAGGTAACATTGTCAATATTGTTCAACACAGTCACTTGTATAACAGTTTCCTATTAATTATTGTGGCTTGCATAGTGATACATGTACTACTAGTAGCTATATTATATAGGGATCATGTTGGCTTCTGCGTCATCGTTACATTTTCATCCATCCACAAGCTGAAATGGCCAGTCCTCCTTAGCTACTTATGGGAATGAAACCAAACTTGGACAGAATTGACGCACGTCTGGCACACCAAATTGTTGCCTGGAACTTTGATGTAATTTTGTCTCTTTATATTGGGTTGTGTAGATGTGTGCTGGATACATGTATTTAGATTATAGATTTAATATTATTTTGGAAAGTTTTTCGTTATACAGCTGCACATCTGAACCATATAACAAAATTTGTTTCGATGTTATACACATACACTGTAATAAACAATTCTTTTTTTTTATTCTTACAGTCTCTCAATGGATATTACTGAAGAGGGCAGTGATGTTGGTGATGATTCTGACGATGGAGATTTTGAACCTAGCCTCAACTTCACTCTAAGGTTTGTCATGTTAATTTCATATGTTTCAGTTGTAACTTACATACTTGAAATTTTGTCCTTATAACAGAACCATGCATGATCATATGTCATAGGAGCTTTATTATACCCCTGCTCCTCCGGAAGGGGGGTATACTGTTTTACCTCTGTCCGTCCGTTCGTCCCAAGATGTTCATAACATTTTTCGCAGTAATTATTTGTGGCAGCAATCTGATATTTGGTTATAGGCTTCAGAAGGGTCAATCAAAAGTCGCAAACCCACTGCGTTGTCCATGGTCAAGTCCGGTAGAAGTCACATCCGATGAAGGGAAAAACATCAACAACAAATGAAGATCAGTTCTGATTTGGGTAACAGACACCCTGTAATCGTTGACCAGCTCGTGATGCCTGCCATAGAACTTCTTGAGGGATGACCACAACCTAAAAGCTGTCTACAAATCACTCAAATCCTTCATAAAGTGGACTTGTAATGATATGTTTAGTTGCTCATTCACTATACATTCGAAATATTCATCTTGAAATGAAAGTTAGGGCTCCATAGATCATAATCTCAATTCTATTGTTCTATTCTTGTGAATTACATTGTATGTATTTTTCTACTTCAGATGGCAGAGAAGGTACAACAAAAAGACAGCTAGATGGTCTGTGCAGCCTGTTAAAGCTGACAAGTCATATTCCTATGTTCCAAGACTATTAATGGTCATCATTTGTATGAGACTGCAAGATAATGAAGGAATGAATCAACGTGTGCAGATGGAAGTAGATGATCCCAGAAGATTCTCGGTCCATCTTGCACCAATTCCACAACCTCCAACTCAGGATAATATTGTAGCATCTCAGAAATCCATATTTGAAGACCAAGACAAAACAATTGACTATATTGTCGCAATAAATAAATTTAGATTGTCACTCTTTGTTTATACTGGTCTAACAGAAGTTCTGCACATTTAGAGTGGAAAAGTACCTAAGTCAGGATAATGGGCATTACAAATTGTCCAATGCACAATAATGATAGTGTGTTGGTCTAGTTAGTACAAACCAGGACAACTTTTTAGGAACTCACAAGAAACATCTCTGCCAAGTTTGGTTAAATTCTGTTCGGCTGTTCTCAAGAAGAAGATGAAAATGTTGTTTCCCATAGGGTTTCAGTGCAAACTTTGACCTCTGCTGGTGGCCATTTTGAATTTCAAATGGCGCAAACAGTAACAACACATGTTAAAGACATTCATAGGAACATATACACCAGATTTCAATTCAATTCCTTCAGCGGTTCCTGAGAAGAAGTTTCTTGAAAATCGACCAATCAGAATTTTCAAAGTCACATGGTGGCCATGTTTTTTGACAAATCTGCACAAAAGTAACAACTCTTGTGTAGGACCTCATAGAAAACATCTCTGCCAAGTTTGTTTTTGAATTATATAAAAGACTGTCAGTCCATTTTAGAAGAAGTTGTCAGTGCTGATAGAACTAAAAATAATAATAAGATGGCAAAACTTTCAAATTAAATTTACAATTCCAACTGACCAACTTGTGAAATTAACAACTCATTAAGGTTGATTTATTTTTTTATTTTTGGTGTTTCAGCAATATTTCAGCTATATCATGGCGACCAGTTTTAGTTGTGGGGAAGCCAGAGTACCCGGACAACCACCGACCATAGGGAAGCAACTGGTAAACTTTATCATTAGGGTATATGGGATAAAATACAAAATATTTCATGAACAAGTTTTAATTAAATCCTCTAGGAACGAAACCCTTGTATAGTCCATATGGATCAGGATACGTGTCCCTAATTTTCCAAGTACAACAGCTTGGGATCACACGTCTTACCCCAGCTCCAAGTCGGCCATGTGCCCAAATGGTATACTGGCGGTAGGCTGCAAACCTATTGGATCTGTTGTAATCCTCGTCATGGGGCATTACTGCAAGTTCCTCTCGAAACATTATAGCAACCCCCAACAATGCCTCATCAAGGACAATCCATCAAAGTCCTGTAATAAAGACAAGAGATTTAATAAAAACAGAGTAAAGACAGATGGTTATACATTCATCTAGAAAAATGAGCTCTATTTAAAAAATATATATAATTCATTATAAGTGAAATAGTTTGCACAAATTCAGTTTAGAGAAATAAAAAAAAGTCTTATTATGGAAGGAAAGATTTTCTCGTGGGATTTTCTTATGACCACAGTTTTATTTCCTTTTTTTGTTGGTTTATGGGAGAACCATTTTGGTCTTGCAAATTTTTTTTTCATCAATTTACCCCTCAATCTATTTAATTTTATATGGTTTTTTCCTAAAAAAAAAAATTTTGATTCTGAATCTTGAAGAAAAAAATGTGGCTGGACAGGAGAGAAAAAAAAATATTCCGACTTGACATTTTCACAAAATTTTGAAGAAAAAAAATTATTCCAGCACTTCTCCAATCTAGTTAAAATTAGATCTACGCACTTGCTCCCTATTTTCTACACGAGCGACCCCAAAAAAATATAGAAAATAGGGAGCAAATGTGTAGATCTAATTATACCCCCCGCTCCCCGAAGGGGGGTATACTGTTTTACCTCTGTCTGTCTGTCTGTCCGTCCTTCCAAGATATTTTTCTCAGCAACTTGATAGCAGAAATCTGATATTTGGTCACAAGTTTCATACAGGTACCCCATATCGTGGGAAGCGTTTTTGGACCTGTCAGATTCCTACTTCCTGTTTGCCGACTTAGTTGGTTTTTTATACAAATTGAACATGTATGCACATTTTTCTCAACAACTATTGATGGCAGAAATCTGGTGTTTGGTCACAAGCTTCATATAGGTACCCCATATCATGGGAAGTTGCAGGGGTATCATAAGTGAGCACTAGCTCACAGTTCACCTTGTTTTAATTAGATTGGCACTTCGTCGGAAAATAAGAAAATATGATTTTTGTGGCGTCTGAAAAAAATAATTCTACGCGAAAAAACGTGACATAGCCCCCTTCAAGGTAAATGGTCAGTCCCATATTATTTTGCAGCAACGGTCTTGTGGAACTAGAAGTAATGTCTCTTTTGTTTCTAATCCAGCCCAAATTTCTCTGAAACATTCCAGTCAATTAACAAATAAAACAACACTGGCTACGTCATTCGTTTTCATCAGACATGTATTTCACTGTGTTCTACATGTATGTCTCTGTTTTCATATTGTCGGTAAAATTGGCTAATATAAATTGATTTAACATGTGTATCAAAATCTCGGGGAACAACTTCATAACTTATATGAGGGAAAAAAATGATTTAGTTATTTTTAAGGCCGGCAAAAATTTCCGATCGAAAATACGTAGTTGCTATAAAACAATTTTTCCCCATGTTTTCAATGGTTATCGTGGAAATATCGACTGAATTTATTAAGGCATGTAGTTTTCATCAAAGAAAATCTATTCCTGATACAGAAATTATTTATTCTACGTCTTTTAGATACATTCGGTTCGCACATAGCTTTTTTCCTCAACTTTATAGAAACTTACCTCAATATCCATGCTGCAGCATCCGGGCTACTGGCATACAAATAGATTAAGTAAATAGAGTTGGCCTCGCCCAGGTCAGTGCATAATTAATTAGCTTCCGGTAACGATGGTCAGCTTTTTTAGTCGAAAAAACAACGTTTCGATGCGTATTCGTCAATAATTCGGTGTTTAATCTTCATTTTATGAAGGTCAGTACGGAAATCGACAATAATTTTGGGTATGAAAAAATTACGCAGCTGGTAGACAATATCCCTTTAAACCATATAGTCGTGTATATAAATAATTGTTCATACAAAAGACAAGGTATTTTATTTAAACCTAATAAATAATCAAGGTAGATCTAGATCAAATACAAGGTTGTTCATTGTACATATCCCGGGTGCATGCCAGATATGTAACATAGCTGATGTTTTAGATAAAAAGGTTAAAACTTTGCAAAGCACATCCTAGTACCATAAAATGCCGTCTTTTGAGGTATAATTCGTAAGGGGTCCGACCTATAATCCGACAGTCCGATAGTCCGACGGTCCGATAGTCCGACAAATGCTATATTTCTTTGAAAGTTAACACTATAACATGTGTAATATGGGGCCAGAAACCGAACCGTTTACTCACCAAAGAAAGGTCCAGAACATCGGAAACACGATATCATAGACGG
This sequence comes from Bathymodiolus septemdierum, assembly GCA_963383655.1. Classification (NCBI taxonomy): domain Eukaryota; kingdom Metazoa; phylum Mollusca; class Bivalvia; order Mytilida; family Modiolidae; genus Bathymodiolus; species Bathymodiolus septemdierum. The sequence goes on along the minus strand of OY726523.1, from coordinate 46,992,903 downwards.
ACAAACAATTGGCAGGGCCAGCCACACAAAAGCTAAAAAAAACACATATATGAACAACGCGGACTCCATAAAGATCTGGATCCAATCGTGATGAACCGGTAGTGTAAGTATCCCGTATATTTTTTAGTAGCGACTACTTCAGGCTTTATTTAAGTAGCGTGTAGCCGAGTCCAACCAAGAAAAGTCACTATTAAAAAGAAAGATGAAATAAATGAATACACAAAAAAAAGAAATACAAAAAAAAGGAAAAGCCAAAAGGAGAGCGTACCAGTGTCCCCCGCCCTTTATCATGGAATATTTATGTTAAAAAGCAATGTCGACACGCCAATAGAGCTGGATACAATGATTGATTGATTGATTGATTGATTGATTGATTGATTGATTGATTGATTGATTGATTGATTGATTGATTGATTGATTGATTGATTGATTGATTGATTGATTGATTGAGGTCCAGCAAGCAATATTTCAGTCATATTCAGGATGAGAAAAGTTTGTAAACAAAAAATCAGAAAGAGGGAACTCTGGGATGGGTCAACATGGGCAACGGCTTAAGACGGGAACTTGTTTTTCTGTCTCTTCCGACGACAAATTGGTTCTATTTTTATTCCCCGGATTCCGACGGGTGACCCTGCTATAGTCGCCTTCTACGACAAACGCATATATATGAAAAGTTACGATTGAAGGAATTGTCCCTAAGTAACCCCTTATATCACGGAAAGAAACAGCATCGGAATATGACAAAATAAACAACTGTGCCATGATACGCCCCCCTCTTTTATGACAATTGAAGGTCGGTTGCGCAGCGTGAGAACAGTAATTAATATTCTGCACTTTTTTAAACCAATTAATTGTATATACATGTACCATATGAAAACTGGCGTTTTCCAAACTGACTAAAATCACATCTCTCACTTGCTCCTCCTTTTATCAATACAATGTATGTCACGACGTGACCTATCAGTAAAAGGGGGAACAAGTGAGAGATGTTATCGTGCGAGGCGTGGACGGACGGACGAACAGCGGTATGCCATAATAAGCCCGTATTTTGACGGGCGTATAAAAATGAATGGCTCATATCCTGAAATTACGAATATATCATTTTTGGCCAAATTATTTTTCAAAACTTTCATCAGTTTAAAGCATTTGTCGGACTATCGGACCGTCGGACTATCGAACTGTCGGACTATCGGACTGTCGGACTATCGGACTATCGGACTGTCGGACTATCGGACTGTCGGATTATAGCTACGGCCCCAATTCGTAATTGGATAAATATTTCACTGCATGTCAACTTTTTAATTATCTTTCTTTATGATGGTTTCTTTATAAAACATTAATATTATGAATTTAAAAGACGCTTCTTTCTTAATTAGAATTTATTCATTTTTGATGAGCGCGTTAACTGACATGCTAGATATTTGTATGACGTTATACGAAATAGTATTTCTCATAAACTGAATAAAAAAATATCTATAAACGAAAAAAAAATAATTTCTCATGTCAGAAAACGGGCTCCGTAAACTATTTCGTATAAACGAAATTAAAATTCTCATGTCAGTTACTGGGCTCCACAATAAAGCAACATATTAATATGCATTTAGCTTTTTTTATTTCCTTTCATATGAATTTCAAATATAAATATTTGGTGCGGACAGCAGAATCAATAAGCCATGTGAGGTAGAAATCATAGTCCTGCGTTCAACAATATCGCAACTGCATAGCGACCAATTCTCAATGCATACTAATAATCGACAACCAAAAAGTATGTACATGTATGTATTATCAGAGAATAACATCTCTTTTCAGAGGGTTTTTTTTACTCAACAAAATCTTCTGTCAAGGGACTGGAGAGGATGACTTCAATTTCATAAACATTTAAGCTTCTGAATTTTTTTTTTTTGTCAAAATTAATTTGCACATAACAGATTTGATCAAATAAACAAGGGGCGAAAACTGATCTGACACCAGTTAGTTATTCTCTAAATCCAGTTTGTTTTTTTACTAACTAACAGATCATGGTTCATACAGTTATTACATAAAACCATAAAACCAAAACCTGAGATGAAACTATTATGTACATTGTAATTTAAATCCAATTTTTAATTTAAAGGTGAATGATCTGGTTGTGCTACAATATCGCATTTTGATCAAAGAAATTTTTATTGAGACATATATTAAGACAGATGCTTAATTCCTTTTAATATATTGTAGTTTATTTAGTTATGCCAAAACATGTTCAGTAAAATTAAACCTTTACATAATTAAGAATTGCACTGATCAAATTGTATAAGCATTGATGGTGTTCATCCAGCGGTCTTAAATCCCCTCGTATGTGCAAAAATAATTCGTCAAGTTTGCTACCCCAAGGCCTTATATGGATGTGAGTTATGGGGTGAACTGAGTAAGACAGAAACGCTCATGATAGAACGGACCCATCGTTACATATGTAAGACTATTCAAGGACTACCAAAACATACTAGAAGCGATATGTGTCTATCACTAATCGGATGGTACACAATTAATGCATTCATCAGTGAAAGAAAACTTCTATTCTTTGGGAGAATCTGTAATTTACCACAGACGGCCATATCATTTCGTATTCTAATACGAAGACTTTTTGTTATAAAACATTCAGCAAACCACTTGGATTTACAAATGACTGTGTGAAACTTTTTCAAAAATATAATCTGATGGAATTTGTAGATGTATTTCTAATGAATGGGACATTTCCATTGATGCGGATTTGGAAACATTTAGTGTATGATACCATTCGTAAGTACGAACTTAGTGAGTGGACACAACGACTTAATGACGATGATGAATTTGACAGTTTCAAGAGTATACATCAAGTATACCAACCTCATCCGGCTTGGACAGTCGCTTTAAGTCATCCACATCTCCGCAAACATGCGCACTATATTGTATCACTGTGCTGCTTAATACGTAATACCACTAATCACTTTTTATGTGACAAGTGTGGTAAATTTTTCAATGACCCGTGTATTCACGCCACAACATCATGCGACTATTTATCAAACATTCGCGATAAATTTTGGACTGAAATTATAAGTTTGGACCCTATAACATTCAGTGCTTTTCTGGGATGTAAATCTGATGATGAACTATGTTTCATCTTACTATCGTGCGACACTGATTTGGAACTTGACAATGATAATATGGCCAGATTTCAATTACTATGTGTTACCTACGTATACAGATGTTGTAACGGATTTAATTGCCAATGAACTCGAATGCTGTCGAAAGTCTTATTATACTTGAATATTGAATTAACAGTCAATTATTGGATTATCTCTCTTTTTTTGTTTCATTCCTTATAAACTGCATTTTCTTTTAATTGTAACATTGTCATTTGATATATTGTTTGTACAACTTTACTCTCCTAATGGAGGCAAATAAAGAATATATATATATAGATACCGGTATTAAGTTTTTTTCTTAGAAGACATACCTGGTTATGTATACATTGTATAATTTTTATAAAACCCAATTGTAGAATGAATTGATCCTGCAATTGTGTGATTTTGAGTACTAATAGACAGGTCAAATAAACTTAAGTGTTATTTAATCATTGTATGTTTTCACAATATATTTTGTAGGCATATATACAGCATATTAAATTAATAATAATTTTAGAAGATGGTCAATATTCAGCATTTTCATTGGATTTAGTTCAGTAGCTGAGTATCATATTAACTGTCTCTGCACTGAGCTAAGTTCATTGTTAGGCATTCAATCATCTTGGTGATTAAGGGTATGATAAATGGGCATCAAGGTAAGATGCTAAACATGTTATACATGTATATATTTGACCTATTGATGAAACAGATTGATCTTCATGACCCATCTTCTTCTCTTATTATAATGTAAAAAAAAAAAGTGCTTGAAATACAATGTATTTGAATATTTTTATGATGTTTGAAAAATTTGAAATTAAGAAAGATTACTGATTTTTAGCTCAACTGGCCCAAAAAGACTAAATGATGTATTATCATGACTGTGTCTGTCATCTGTTATCCATATTTTTTTTACTTATTCTCAGAAATTGTCAAACCAAATGGAAAAATTTATAGCAGATATGCTACGTATTTGGATAGTTTGTAATATATCGATTGTTACAAAACTATGTCTAATTTTTTCACATTATTATGTGTCTTTCGGTAGCTTGACAGTCCAAATTTAGTATTTCATGAAATATTGCTAATTTCGCAACGTTCCTTGAGGTTACCTGGTTTGCTACGAAATGTCGAGCATATCAGAGATAGGCAAGTTTGTCTAAAATATATAATTGATCGCTGTGTTATATTAATTGGTTGTACATATATGTGGGTTGCATTAACTGCATTTGACCTGTAACTTAGTTCTTTATGAAAATATCATTAATCTTTATCTTTCTGTCATGAAGATTACTTGAGCTTGTTGACATTGGGACCTGATATTAGAATATTGTAAAGAAAAATGTCAATCAGGGACCATTTGTTTTTTGCATTTAAAAACATATTACAAATTTTTTTTTAATATATTTTTTCTCTTTTGTTGTAGAATTAATACATATTTTTTTCATCTCTTATGGGGATCATTCATCAAATTTCTTTCAACAGACGTCGCAGTTGTTCCACAAGTGGTTTGCGGAACGTTTTAATCTCGATGACGCTTGAATTGTTAACGTTGGGTATAAGGACACGTCAATAACTTAATGCCCTTATAATATGAATAGGAAAATCTGTAAACTCGCTCACAAACAAAACTGTTCTCCCGACTTTTTTTTATTTTATAAATTATAACATTATTGTACAAGTTACAGAGGAAACAGCGTGTGTGGTTTTTTTTACATTTCCCACGATTTTCCACAACATATCGTGGGCGTCTTTTTTCAATCCCCAGCGTGGTATAGCGTGTATTCCGTCGCGGAACACGCTATATAATGGTGTTTAGCACGACGTGGTTGGAATTTAAGGACATGGCCCAAGATCCATTGGTCAGTCGAGAGCCGGTTTCTGCTTCATGTAACCGACGGCCAGGTGAGGTTTTAGAGACACAAAAATACAGCCTATACACCAAGGAACATCCAGCCAACTGTCCCTTTCGGTGCAGGCTCAGTAATGGTTTGGGGTGTATCTTTCATGACTGCAAGCTGGATTTAGTCACCATACAAGGCAACCTAACTGGTAATCAGAGACGTCTTGCTACCAGTTGTTGTCCCCCATTTCGACAACCACCCACTAGCTACAAGGCCTATGTATATGAATGACAACGCCAGGCCTCATCGTTCAAGAGCAGTAACTGCCTACCTCAAAGCGAAGCCGTGACTTCTGTTCCTTGGCCAGCCATGAACCAGGATTTGAATCCCATAGACCATATTTGGGACATGTTAGGCCGTCGTATACAGGCTCAGGAACCTCCTGTGCAAAACATTCGTCAGTTGGAAGCAGAATTGCATCGGGAATGGCAGCAGCTATCACAACAGGACATCCGACGTCTAACTGGAGGGATGAGACGCAGGGTTCAGGCCATCATCCAAGCACGTGGGGGTTACACCCGGTACTGAACTTTGAACAATAGATGTCGCCAAGTGATTCATAAGTGACGTTTTGAAAGTGAAATGACAATCTTATCGTGCTTTTTGAACTGTGAAGGTCAATGCTTAATATGGACATGTTTGACTGCAAAAACTGGCCTTGACATATTGTGATTAAATATTCATTAAATTAACATTTTTCTTGATTTTTTTTTGTGGTTTCTTACAGCCAATGTAATGTCCTAACAGGTCACCATTGCGTTCTTGAGATTATCTGGTCAGTAATCTCGTGATACTTGTCGTATCATTTGTTATTTCAAAAAAACATGGGGGTGCTTAACTTTTTTCGTTGTGTATATTATATGACAGAACGGGATGGTGAAACCATATGGTTATTGCTAGTGTAAAGGTATTTTTGCTTTTTTTAATTGTCGATATAATATCAAACTGTCAAACTTTTATTATTGATAATTATACATAAAACAGAGGTAACGTTTTTGAGTGAAATGAATATAATTTTGATGATATCGACAAACTGATGTTAAAATGAAAAGCTGACGACGAGTTCAAGATAATTGTCTTAAAGAAAAGAATTTTTTCCAAGATGGTTAGGGCACTCCATTCTTGTAATACTACTGTGTGAGCGTTAAGATCCGTGCAATGCCACGGGAAAGCCATCAGCACAAGACTACCACATTGTCTTCAAGTAGATTTCAAAATTCGTGAAAAAGCTAGCTTGTTCGTATGAGAGTATGTTTGTAATGAATACAAAAAGAAATTTTCAAACCATTATAAAATTATGTTATTACTCAAAAATGCTAAATAAACACAACACTTTATTGAACTATTTCCGTACAAAACAAAACAAAACACATTCAGTATCAGTAATTAACCGTTACTTTTTTTGTAAAATAGCTTGAAAGAAGAGTTACCAAGCTCTTACATTTGTCTGAAAACATCCCATCAAAAATCTTCAAAAGGAATAACAACTTGCCTTGGATGAAAAAGAGCTTAAGGAGAATGGTGAAGAGGAAAGTAAGACTGTATAGAGCCGCCAGAAAATCCAAACAGTGAACCGAATACAAAAAACATCAAAAAGAATGCAAGAAGCAATTTAACCAAGCGGAAACACAGTATGTCAACAACATCATAACATACATTATGATAGGTAATTTTTAATAGTTAAGAATACAATTATGAAAGAAATTGTTGAACATCAACATATGGTGAAACCATACCTGGTGTATTCCATGTCCTAGTCAATTCAGAGCAAAATGTATGATTTCCTTCACTTTTTGTATTAAAGGAAAAAGTTAACTTTCACTATCATTAAACCAAAATGGAGATTATACCAAGCCTGGAGAAGAATGATCGAAAGCCATTTTGGAGGTACGCCAAGGCCAAAAATACAAGACAATATAGGCATTGCTCCACTAAGACATAAAGGCTCATGACCAACGACAGCAAGGAGAAAGCCCACATACTAAATGATCAATTCAAATCTGTATTCACAAAAAGTACGCCAACAACACTGGAAAAGTCAACCATAGATCGAGGATTTAACATAAAGATTCTGCAAATTGGGGAACATGGAGTACTCAAGCTGCTTAAAGACACAAATCCATCAAAAGCCAGTGGACCGGATCAGATACCGAACATCGTACTAAAAACATGTGCCAAAACCCTGGAACCGGGAATGACAAAGATATTCCAGAAATCAATTGAGTGCTGTGAACTCCCAGAAGACTGACTAAGCGCAAATGTAGCACCGGACCCATCGGTATACAAAAAGGGCGATGTCCATAAAGCAAACAATTACCGACCGGTCTCATTATAAACATCTGTCACAGGTAAACTACTGGAGCATATAATATGCAAACATATCCTTACACACCTGGAAAAGTACAACATTCTTACATCTTTAAACCATGGATTCAGATCAGGATATTCATGTGAGACACAACTGATTGTGACTTTAAGCGATCTACTACAATCATACGACCAAAACAAGCAAACTGATGTGGTAATACTTGATTTTTCAAAGGCATTTGATACCGTACCTCATGACAAACTAATGTACAAACTCGAGAAATACGGAATAAAAAGAGACCTCCACCAATGGCTCACATCATTCCTCACCAAAAGGGAAATGAGAGTCTTCATAGAAGGCGAGCAGTCTAACAAAGCCGTCGTGGAATCAGGCGTTCCACAGGTAACTGTCCTTGGACCCTTATTATTTCTATGCCACATCAATGACCTGCCAGAGTGTGTGAAGTCTGAAATTCGCCTCTTTGCAGATGACTGCCTACTCTATCGCCAAATAAGAAATAGAGAAGACCACATCTTGCTTCAGAACGACCTAACGTGTCTGGAAGAGTGGGCACAGAAATGGGGCATGCGATTCAAAGCTAAGAAGTGTTATGTCATGAGCATCAAAGGTAAATCCAGCTACCTATGCAACCAAACAAGACAGTACTTCAACAAGTAACAGAAAACCCATATCTAGGAATCCTGTTTAGGATGGTCAAAACATATTGCGAAAACTGCCAGTAAGGCCAGCTCTACACTTGGATTTATGCGTCAATACTGTCCTATATCTTGCCGCAAGACCTCATACATTGCACTCGTTCGATCAGTGCTAGAATATGGATCAGTCGTATTGGACCCCTATCTTACTCGAGACATTGACAAGCTCGAAAGAATCCAGCGAAATGACGCCCGTTTCATAACGGGACTATCAAAGCAGACACGAAGGAGCAGTTACCAACATGCTTAAAGATTTTGATCTACCAACATTACTAGACAGAAGAACAAATGCTAAATTGGTGTTCCTGTACAAGGTGGTCGAGGGATTGGTCCCAGCAATAGATCCTGATACATTTATATACAAAATAGACCAAAACGTCAAATCAGATCCGTCAAATTTACAGACTGTGTAGTACAAAGCATTATCGACCGTCAGGTGACAAACAATACTAGATCATTCGCGGTCCCAGTTTCGAAAACCAACCAATATAGGAATTCATTCTTTGTTGACACTATTGTGAGCTGGAACAAAATACCGGAGGACACATCACGCGCAAAGACAGTTGAGTGCTTCAAAGAAGCACTCCCGACCTGCTACTAATTTAGCAGCTCTCTCACCGATGCGTTTATACCAGTGATGATCCTGCATCGTATTTATTCAGATTCAGATTCAATTAAATTGATCCGTAGAATGATAAGGATGATAAATATGCCTAGGTGCTAAAGAAAAGTGAGCGAACTTGTTTGTGTTAAATATGTTTCTTTTGTTATATGGGTTAGTTTGTTATATACATTAATTACCAATTCTAATATGGGGTGCTGCAAGAAACAAAGGCAACCATGACAACCAGAGGTGTTCAAATTCTGATAAATACATGGCTCCGTAACGATAGATTGTACACTGAAATAAACTACGTCACAATATACTAGTAGTTTGTGCACGAAAACATCATCAAATTGCCGAAAATGACGTTGTTCATGCATAGGTTATGTTCACTCCGATGTTGTTTATTTCTGCAAAATTTACCATGTTAGAATCAAAATATCTCATGATCGCCATAAATTATAATAATTTAAACATGAGCTTTCTTTGTTTTCGCATATTTTAAAATATCAGCGAAAACAACTCAAGCCATAACACACCATTTACATGCCATGGCTTCTTCATTGCCATAGCACACACGAATAAGCATTCCCCTCGGATCACAATCTCTTCATTGCACTCACTAGAGACCTTGGACCATAAGACCCCATTTACATGTCATGGTCTCTTCATTGCACTTTTCTTCAAGAGACGGGGACCATAACACACCGTTTGCATGTCAAGATATCTTCCTTTCACTCGCATAAAAGAGACCACAGACCATAACACACCCTTTACATGTCACGGTCTCTTCCTTTCACTCGCTTAAAAGAGACCACGGACCATAGCACACCCTTTACATGTCACAGTCTCTTCCTTTCACTCGCTTAAAAGAGACCACGGACCATAGCACACCCTTTACATGTCACAGTCTCTTCCTTTCACTCGCTTAAAAGAGACCACGGACCATAGCACACCATTTACATGTCACAGTCTCTTCCTTTCAATCGCTTAAAAGAGACCACGGATCATAGCACACCCTTTACATGTCACAGTCTCTTCCTTTCACTCGCTTAAAAGAGACCACGGACCATAGCACACCCTTTACATGTCACAGTCTCTTCCTTTCACTCGCTTAAAAGAGACCACGGACCATAGCACACCCTTTACATGTCACAGTCTCTTCCTTTCACTCGCTTAAAAGAGACCACGGACCATAGCACACCCTTTACATGTCACAGTCTCTTCCTCTCACTGGCTTAAAAGAGACCACGGACCATAGCACACCCTTTACATGTCACAGTCTCTTCCTTTCACTCGCTTAAAAGAGACCACGGACCATAACACATCCTTTATATGTCACTGTCTCTTCCTTTCACTGGCTTAAAAGAGATCACAGACCATAACACACCCTTTACATGTCAAGGTCTGTTCTTTTCATTCGCATAAAAAAGACCACGGACCATAAAATACCTTCTACATGTCACAGTCTCTTCCTTTCACTGGCTTAAAAGAGACCACAGACAATAACACACCCTTTGCATGTCATAGTCTCTTCCTTTCACTCTCATAAAAGAGACCACAGACCATACCACACCCTTTACATGTCAAGGTCTGTTCTTTTCATTCGCATAAAAGAGACCACAGACCATAACACACCTTCTACATGTCACAGTCTCTTCCTTTCATTGCATACAAGGACCATTACACAACCTTTACCTGTCTCGGTCTCTTCATTGCACTTGCATACAAGAGACCATGGACCATAGCACATCCTTTACATGTCACGGTCTCTTCCATTCACTCACTTAAGAGACCACGTACCATAACACACCCTTTACATGTCACAGTCTCTTCCTTTCACTCGCATGAAAGAGACCACGGACCATAGCACACCCTTTACATGTCACAGTCTCTTCCTTTCACTCGCATAAAAGAGACCACGGACCATACCACACCCTTTGCATGTCACGGTCTTTTCCTTTCACTTGCATAAAAGAGACCATGAACCATAGCACACCCTTTACATGTAACGGTCTCTTCCTATCATTCACGTAAAAGAGACCATGGCCCATAACACACCTTTTACATGTCACGGTCTCTTCCTTCCACTTGCATAAAAGAGACCATGGACCATAACACACCCTTTACATGTCACGGTCTCTTTCTTTATAATGCACCAGTCTTAACATTTCATGTAGTGCAAGAGAACAGAGACTGTAACACACCATTCACATGCCATGGTCTCTTCATTGTACCCAAACAAGAAAGAACATGGGCCATATCACATCATTTACATGTCATGGTCTCTTATAAATTCTATTCAATAATAAGAGACTGGGGAATATTGCCCATTGCTTACATGTCATGTTCCTTCCAGTCTCATACAATAGACCATGGGCAATATTTTTCCATTTACATGTCATGATCTTTTCAATTAGTGCAAATGCAAGAGACCAAAAACAATAACACACTTTTACATGACATGGTCTCTTCATTTGCTCACATGCAAGTGCGACCCCTGATTGTCAAAAGTGACAATCACATGCCTGTGGCCATATTTCCTGACTTGGGGCAGACACAAATAATATGTGGTGGGGTTAAAGTAGTTTTGAAGGATCCATAAGTTCAGATTCCCTTGAACTTCTGATTATATATGCCTAAGTATTGTGTTTAAAAATAATGCTTTAGTAATTTTAATAAGTTTTTTACTACATTTATTAATAGTAAATTCCAGAGTTTGTCATTAGTGCTATAAGTTTCAAATTAATTTTACGAAATATTTTGAAGGCTCAGACGAAATGAAGACTTTGTTTCTAAGCAAACCAGATGTGCGGGCTATGTACAAGGAAGCAGTAACAGATCAGTCATATGATGGTAAGATATTGTAAAGCTGAATTCATAAACTTGGCCAAGGAAAATCATACTGTAAGTAATGCAGTTACAATGAAAATAACTTTAAAGTTTCCAGAAGTACTTAAATTGATATCATCGGGAAATAGATTCCATAAATCATGCAGTATAGGGAGCAAAAATGAAACACGTTCTACAAATTTAGTTTTCAGGGTAATTTACTCTCCTGGTTTTACATTTATATATTTTGAAAATCAGTTGATTAATGCATTGCTTAGGTGTTCTGGTATATTATAATGCAACATTTTATTATTTTTATCAACTTATTTGTTTTTCATCTTTCTAACAAGAGACCTCAATCAGTGGTCTCACAGAGTATTTGTGATGTGAAGAGCAGTAATATGTTCTTTGTCTATACACTCAAACCTCGATAGCTCGAACTCAAATGGCTCGAACACTGCCCATTTCTTAAACTACTGTTTTGGTCCCGCAAGCATAGTTTCCATATTATATACCATCAATAACTCTTAACACCATGCATTTCTTGATCTAATTTGGACGGTCCCTTCAAGTTCGATCTACCAAGGTTCTACTGTATCTGACTAGACTCTCTCAAACATCAGGGGTCGACTTAAAACAAACAAATTCAACAACTGGTCCCTTCAAAATTCCACTGACCCGAGAGATATCGATCCATCAAATTTTCAGATGGATATAAGTCTCCCAGGGTGTCTCGAAAGTGAGTACAGAACAAAGAAGAAGAGTCCAAAGGAGTCCAGAAGCACAAAATGATATTTAAATGCATGGTTATGATTTCTATCAAATAAATTTATCTGTTTTTAATAAATTTCATATGTATTTTATAAATTACAGTGGCTTTTAAGGTCCTTACAGTGGCAATTGGGGAGAAACCAGAAATATTCGTTATCGGGCAATTGTAAAAGGAATATCAATTACGGGACCTGCATAAAATATCCGGATTTGGAGCAATGCCAATCACGTTTTAGTTTATTTAAATTTTTAATCAATATTTTAACATTTTTAATTTCCTGGATCATATCTGATAGTTGTTATGGGTAACAACAATTTACGATTTTAACAAAAAGAGAGAAAAAGAAAAATATAAGTAAAAGAACATTGATATAGGTTTTTTGTATTTTTTTTGTATAAAATTTACAAATTTTATAGCAAGAATATAATATATATGAAATAACTATTTATTTTCATTTTCTTAGCTTTCTTTTTAAAAAATTATCGCTAAACTACTTATTTATACCGAATTTTTCATACGCGTTTCGTAATTGACATTCCTTTTACAATCGCCCGATAACGGATAGTTCTGGTCTCGCCCCAATTTCCACTGTAAGGATCTTAAAAGCCACTGTAATTTATCAAATATATTTGAAATTTATTAAAAACATATAAATTTATTTGATAAAAATCATAAAAATGCATTTTGATATCATTTTGTGCTTCTGGGCTCATCTAGACTCTTGTTCTTTGTTCTGGACTCACTTTCGAGGTGCCGAAGTCTACCATGGATTGATGCAGCGTTTACTCAACACCTCAAGCTTTACCTAAATATATTTATTTTTCACCCCCGTTAATTTTTCCAACCACTTACAACGGAATTAGGACAAAAAACCGCCCGGTGTGAATCACTTCGGGCTGCTCCATTACGTTTAATTGGACCGAATCGTAACCCTAACGGGAGCACAAGCGGACTGAGGGTTACGTTATCGTATCTAGATATTGAATGACACGGAAGTACGAAAAATCTACCGGTTGGAAGAAACGAAAGTTGCTGGCCCAAGAGGCCCGAGGATATCAACTGGCCCAGCGGGCCGATCTTTGTTCTGTTTGACTGGCCCGACCGTAAATATACTGGCCACGGGCCAGCGGTTACGTCGAACCCTGAATATGCTCATCTTTTAAGTAGCATTAAGAAAGCACATTTTGATTATTAAGCATTATGTTTTCAACAGAAAGTTTCAGTACTGCTTATGTTCAGGAAAGGTTTAAGATTTTAATTTAAATTTACTTTATACATGTAATTATCTTCGTGTTTGAATTATGAGATGCCCTGTTTTGTTAAATGAATGTATCTCACAAATTTATATAAATTCTGAATTGTAGATCAATTAGTCCAACAAGCTGCTACCCCTGAGGTAGAAGTGAGTGTGAGAGATATTCTACAGCAACATGTCTATGACATGGATACAGTACTCATGCGAACCAAGCTCAAGCTAGCGAGCAAATTCTAGCGAGCACTAAGCTAGCGAGCAATAAGGCGATGTCTCAAAACCAAAAAAAAAAATTAGAGTAAAATGTACTTTTAAAGATTTCTAGCGTCCAATAACAAATATATTACTGTAAATGCATAGCCAACACAATAAATCGACATCGGGGCATACAGCAACATGTCTATGACATGGATACAGGACTCATGCGAACCATTCTCAAGCTAGCGAGCACTAAGCTAGCGAGCAATAAGGCGATATGTCTCAAAACCCCCCAAAAAAAGAAGAGTAAAATGTACTTTTAAAGATTTCTAGCGTCCAATAACAAATATATTACTGTAAATGCATAGCCAGCACAATAAATCGACATTGGGGCATACAGTAAATATATCTAGAGCCCCTCCTCCTCCGCCTACATAATACAAAATAACGAAGACATAAATATTTTTCGGATGGCGAGCTTACCACTTTAAATAAACACAGAATAAAAAATAATTTACTTTAATGTTTTAAACCGGTAGATAATTTGGACAGCGTTTTGTCAAGCAATATAAAGTCATAAGATTCCGGTTCACATGAAGACATCTCATCAATCTAAAAATAGTGTAATTATAGAACATTAGAAAAATATAACAGTAAATTTTATGAAAAAATAAACAAAATCTAAATCCCGCATGTGCGTGTCACATGTTTTATCTACATGTATTTATTTTTAAATTGTGTATTTAAAGGTGTCAAATCACCAATTTAATTCACCAATCAGAGCTTAGAGCATATACAAAAGTAGTCCTTTTTAAAGAAAAAAGTTCCTTTCGCTTTGTTGTATTTTGAAAAAAATATATAAATGGAAAGGTATAAACAATGGTAGTTGCAGATAAATATGTGAGGATTATTTGGAACCCAAATTTGGTTACATTTAGATGTATTGGAATCCTTTATGGAGGTCTTCATTAATGACCCATCAATACGGAATTTTTTTGTAGAGTAGGAAATATCCCAGTGCATGGTACTTCCCTGCATATCAAAGTTGATATTTGACACCCTACTGTGGGGTTGAGGTGCGGAGACCCACCCAGGCACTTAAATCAGTTAAAGACCCGGGCAATATCTTTGATTGAAAGCCCAAGTGGGCAAGAACTTTGCCGTCCTTGATATATTTTTCATAGGATATTCATAGAGACCCCCCTTCCACAAAACAAAGTCCAAATATCAAAGTTGATATTTGACACCCTGCTGTGGGCTTGAGGTGCAGAAACCCACCCAGGCACTTAAGTCAGTTAAAGGCCCGGAAAATACCTTTGCAAGTGGGCAAGAACTTTGCCGTCCTTAAATATATTTTTCATAGGATATTTATAGAGACCCCCCTTCCACAAATTGTTTTTCAAATATCAAAGTTGATCTTTGACACTCTGTTGTGGGCTTGAGGTGCAGAAACCCACCCAGGCACTTCAGTCAGTTAAAGGCCCGACCAATATCTTTGATTGAAATCCCAAGTGGGCAAGAACTTTGCCGTCCTTAATATATTTTTCATGGGATATTTATAGAGACCCCCTCCACAAAAGAAAATTCAAATATCAAAGTTGATATTTGACACTCTACTGTGGGCTTGAGTTGCAGAAACCCACCCAGGCACTTCAGTCAGTTAAAGGCCCGGCCAATACATTTGCCGTCCTTGATATATGTTTTATGGCATATTTATAGAGAACCCCCTCCATACTTTTTTTTTCAAATATCAAAGTTAATATTTGACACCCTGCTGTGGGCTTGAGGTGCAGAATCCCACCCAGGCACTTAAGTCAGTTAAAGGCCCGGACAATACCTTTGACTTAATCCCCAAGTGGGCAAGAACTTTGCCGTCCTTAATATATTTTTCATAGGATATTAATAGAGACCCCCCTCAACAAAAACAATTCAAATATCAAATTTGATATTTGACACCCTACTGTGGGCTTGAGGTGCAGAAACCCACCCAGGCACTTATGTCAGTTAAAAGCACGGACAATACCTTTGACTGAAACCCCAAGTGGACAAGAACTTTGCCGTCCTTAATATATTTTTCATAGGATATTCATAGAGACCCCCTTCCATATTTTTTTTTCAAATATCAAAGTTGATATTTGACACCCTACTGTGGGCTTGAGGTGCAGAAACCCACCCAGGCACTTGTCAGTTAAAGGCCCGGAAAATACCTTTGATTTAAGCCCCAAGTGGGCAAGAACTTTGCCGTCCTTAAATATATTTTTCATAGGATATTTATAGAGACCCCCCTCCACAAATTGTTTTTCAAATATCAAAGTTGATATTTGACACCCTGTTGTGGGCTTGAGTTGCAGAAACCCACCCAGGCACTTCAGTCAGATAAAGGCCCGGCCAATACATTTGCCGTCCTTGATATATGTTTTATGGCATATTTATAGAGAACCCCCTCCATACTTTTTTTTTCAAATATCAAAGTTAATATTTGACACCCTGCTGTGGGCTTGAGGTGCAGAATCCCACCCAGGCACTTAAGTCAGTTAAAGGCCCGGACAATACCTTTGACTTAATCCCCAAGTGGGCAAGAACTTTGCCGTCCTTAATATATTTTTCATAGGATATTAATAGAGACCCCCCTCAACAAAAACAATTCAAATATCAAAGTTGATATTTGACACCCTACTGTGGGCTTGAGGTGCAGAAACCCACCCAGGCACTTATGTCAGTTAAAAGCACGGACAATACCTTTGACTGAAACCCCAAGTGGACAAGAACTTTGCCGTCCTTAATATATTTTTCATAGGATATTCATAGAGACCCCCTTCCATATTTTTTTTTCAAATATCAAAGTTGATATTTGACACCCTACTGTGGGCTTGAGGTGCAGAAACCCACCCAGGCACTTGTCAGTTAAAGGCCCGGAAAATACCTTTGATTTAAGCCCCAAGTGGGCAAGAACTTTGCCGTCCTTAAATATATTTTTCATAGGATATTTATAGAGACCCCCCTCCACAAATTGTTTTTCAAATATCAAAGTTGATATTTGACACCCTGTTGTGGGCTTGAGGTGCAGAAACCCACCCAGGCACTTCAGTCAGTTAAAGTCCCGACCAATATCTTTGATTGAATTCCCAAGTGGGCAAGAACTTTGCCGTCCTTAATATATTTTTCATGGGATATTTATAGAGACCCCCTCCACAAAACAAAGTCCAAATATCAAAGTTGATATTTGACACCCTGCTGTGGGCTTGAGGTGCAGAAACCCACCCAGGCACTTAAGTCAGTTAAAGGCCCGGAAAATACCTTTGCAAGTGGGCAAGAACTTTGCCGTCCTTAAATATATTTTTCATAGGATATTTATAGAGACCCCCCTTCCACAAATTGTTTTTCAAATATCAAAGTTGATCTTTGACACTCTGTTGTGGGCTTGAGGTGCAAAAACCCACCCAGGCACTTCAGTCAGTTAAAGGCCCGACCAATATCTTTGATTGAAATCCCAAGTGGGCAAGAACTTTGCCGTCCTTAATATATTTTTCATGGGATATTTATAGAGACCTCCTCCACAAAAGAAAATTCAAATATCAAAGTTGATATTTGACACTCTACTGTGGGCTTGAGTTGCAGAAACCCACCCAGGCACTTCAGTCAGTTAAAGGCCCGGCCAATACATTTGCCGTCCTTGATATATGTTTTATGGCATATTTATAGAGAACCCCCTCCATAATTTTTTTTTCAAATATCAAAGTTAATATTTGACACCCTGCTGTGGGCTTGAGGTGCAGAATCCCACCCAGGCACTTAAGTCAGTTAAAGGCCCGGACAATACCTTTGACTTAATCCCCAAGTGGGCAAGAACTTTGCCGTCCTTAATATATTTTTCATAGGATATTAATAGAGACCCCCCTCAACAAAAACAATTCACATATCAAAGTTGATATTTGACACCCTACTGTGGGCTTGAGATGCAGAAACCCACCCAGACACTTATGTCAGTTAAAGGCACGGACAATACCTTTGACTGAAACCCCAAGTGGACAAGAACTTTGCCGTCCTTAATATATTTTTCATAGGATATTCATAGAGACCCCCTTCCATATTTTTTTTTCAAATATCAAAGTTGATATTTGACACCCTACTGTGGGCTTGAGTTGCAGAAACCCACCCAGGCACTTGTCAGTTAAAGACCCGGAAAATACCTTTGATTTAAGCCCCAAGTGGGCAAGAACTTTGCCGTCCTTAAATATATTTTTCATAGGATATTTATAGAGACCCCCCTCCACAAATTGTTTTTCAAATATCAAAGTTGATATTTGACACCCTGTTGTGGGCTTGAGGTGCAAAAACCCACCCAGGCACTTCAGTCAGTTAAAGTCCCGACCAATATCTTTGATTGAAATCCCAAGTGGGCAAGAACTTTGCCGTCCTTAATATATTTTTCATGGGATATTTATAGAGACCCCCTCCATAAAAGAAAATTCAAATATCAAAGTTGATATTTGACACCCTACTGTTGGCTTGAGTTGCAGAAACCCACCCAGGCACTTCAGCCAGATAAAGGCCCGGCCAATACATTTGCCGTCCTTGATAAATGTTTTATGGCATATTTATAGAGAACCCCCTCCATAATTTTTTTTTCAAATATCAAAGTTAATATTTGACACCCTGCTGTGGGCTTGAGATGCAGAAACCCACCCAGGCACTTATGTCAGTTAAAGGCCCGGACAATACCTATGACTTAAGCCCCAAGTGGGCAAGAACGTTGCCGTCATTGATATATTTTCATAGGATATTTATTGAGACCCCCTTCCATATTTTTTTTTCAAATATCAAAGTTGATATTTGACACCCTGCTGTGGCTTGAGGTGCAGAAACCCACCCAGGCACTTAAGTCAGTTAAAAACCCGGACAATACCTTTGACTTAAACCCCAAGTGGGCAAGAACTTTGCCGTCATTGATATATTTTTATGGGATATTTATAGAGACCCCACTGCATATTTTTTTTTCAAATATCAAATTTAATATTTGACACACTGCTGTGGGCTTGAGGTGCAGAAACACACCCAGGCACTTAAGTCAGTTAAAGGCCCGGACAATACCTTTGACTTAAACCCCAAATGGGCAAGAACTTTGCCGTCTTTAATATATTTTTCATAGGATATTTATAGAGACCCCCTCCACAAAAAAAATCAAATATCAAAGTTGATATTTGACACCCTGCTGTGGGCTTGAGGTGCAGAAACACACCCAGGCACTTAAGTCAATTAAAGGCCCGGACAATACCTTTGACTTAAACCCCAAATGGGTAAGAACTTTGCCGTCTTTAATATATTTTTCATAGGATATTTATTGAGACCCCCCTCCACAAAAGAAAATTCAAATATCAAAGTTGATATTTGACACCCTACTGTGGGCTTGAGGTGCAGAAACACACCCAGGCACTTGAGTCAGTTAAAGGCCCGGCCAATACCTTTGATTGAAACCCCAAGTGAGCAAGAACTTTGCCGTCCTTGATATATTTTTATGAGATATTTATAGAGACCCCCTCCATATTTTTTTTTCAAATATCAAAGTTGATATTTGTCACCCTGCTGTGGGCTTGAGGTGCAGAAACACACCCAGGCACTTCAGTCAATTAAAGGCCCAGACAATATCTTTGACATAAACCCCAAGTGGGAAAGAACTTTGCCGTCTTTAATATGTTTTTCATAGAATATTTATAGAGACCCCCCTCCACAAAAAAAAATTCAAATATCAAAGTTGATATTTGACACCCTGTTGTGGGCTTGAGGTACAGAAACCCACCCAGGGACTTAAGTCAGTTAAAGGCCCGGCCATTACCTTTGATTGAAACTCCAAGTGGGTAAGAACTTTGCCCTCCTTGATATATATTTATGGGATAGTTATAGAGACCCCCTCCATATTTTTTTTTTCAAATATCAAAATTGATATTTGACACCCTGCTGTGGGCTTCAGATGCAGAAAAACACCCAGGCACTTCAGTCAGTTAAAGGCCCGGACAATACCTTTGACTTAAATTCCTAATGGGCAAGAACTTTGTCGTCCTTAATATATTTTTCATAGGATATTTATAGGGACCCCCTCCACAAAAAAAATCAAATATCAAAGTTGATATTTGTCACCCTGCTGTGGGCTTGAGGTGCAGAAACACACCCAGACACTTAAGTCAATTAAAGGTCCGGACAATACCTTTGACTTTAACCCCAAATGGGTAAGAACTTTGCCGTCTTTAATATATTTTTCATATGATATTTATTGAGACCCCCCTCCACAAAAGAAAATTCAAATATCAAAGTTGATATTTGACACCCTACTGTGGGCTTGAGGTGCAGAAACACACCCAGGCACTTGAGTCAGTTAAAGGCCCGGCCAATACCTTTGATTGAAACCCCAAGTGAGCAAGAACTTTGCCGTCCTTGATATATTTTTATGAGATATTTATAGAGACCCCCTCCATATTTTTTTTTCAAATATCAAAGTTGATATTTGTCACCCTGCTGTGGGCTTGAGGTGCAGAAACACACCCAGGCACTTCAGTCAATTAAAGGCCCAGACAATATCTTTGACATAAACCCCAAGTGGGAAAGAACTTTGCCGTCTTTAATATGTTTTTCATAGAATATTTATAGAGACCCCCCTCCACAAAAAAAAATTCAAATATCAAAGTTGATATTTGACACCCTGTTGTGGGCTTGAGGTACAGAAACCCACCCAGGGACTTAAGTCAGTTAAAGGCCCGGCCAATACCTTTGATTGAAACTCCAAGTGGGCAAGAACTTTGCCCTCCTTGATATATATTTATGGGATAGTTATAGAGACCCCCTCCATATTTTTTTTTCAAATATCAAAATTGATATTTGACACCCTGCTGTGGGCTTGAGATGCAGAAAAACACCCAGGCACTTCAGTCAGTTAAAGGCCCGGACAATACCTTTGACTTAAACCCCTAATGGGCAAGAACTTTGTCGTCCTTAATATATTTTTCATAGGATATTTATAGAGACCCCCTCCACAAAAAAAATCAAATATCAAAGTTGATATTTGTCACCCTACTGTGGGCTTGAGGTGCAGAAACACACCCAGGCACTTAAGTCAATTAAAGGCCCGGACAATACCTTTGACTTTAACCCCAAATGGGTAAGAACTTTGCCGTCTTTAATATATTTGTCATATGATATTTATTGAGACCCCCCTCCACAAAAGAAAATTCAAATATCAAAGTTGATATTTGACACCCTACTGTGGGCTTGAGGTGCAGAAACACACCCAGGCACTTGAGTCAGTTAAAGGCCCGGCCAATACCTTTGATTGAAACCCCAAGTGAGCAAGAACTTTGCCGTCCTTGATATATTTTTATGAGATATTTATAGAGACCCCCTCCATATTTTTTTTTCAAATATCAAAGTTGATATTTGTCACCCTGCTGTGGGCTTGAGGTGCAGAAACACACCCAGGCACTTCAGTCAATTAAAGGCCCAGACAATATCTTTGACATAAACCCCAAGTGGGAAAGAACTTTGCCGTCTTTAATATGTTTTTCATAGAATATTTATAGAGACCCCCCTCCACAAAAAAAAATTCAAATATCAAAGTTGATATTTGACACCCTGTTGTGGGCTTGAGGTACAGAAACCCACCCAGGGACTTAAGTCAGTTAAAGGCCCGGCCAATACCTTTGATTGAAACTCCAAGTGGGCAAGAACTTTGCCCTCCTTGATATATATTTATGGGATAGTTATAGAGACCCCCTCCATATTTTTTTTTTCAAATATCAAAATTGATATTTGACACCCTGCTGTGGGCTTTAGATGCAGAAAAACACCCAGGCACTTCAGTCAGTTAAAGGCCCGGACAATACCTTTGACTTAAACCCCTAATGGGCAAGAACTTTGCCGTCTTTAATATGTTTTTCATAGAATATTTATAGAGACCCCCCTCCACAAAAAAAATTTCAAATATCAAAGTTGATATTTGACACCCTGTTGTGGGCTTGAGGTACAGAAACCCACCCAGGGACTTAAGTCAGTTAAAGGCCCGGCCAATACCTTTGATTGAAACTCCAAGTGGGCAAGAACTTTGCCCTCCTTGATATATATTTATGGGATAGTTATAGAGACCCCCTCCATATTTTTTTTTTCAAATATCAAAATTGATATTTGACACCCTGCTGTGGGCTTGAGATGCAGAAAAACACCCAGGCACTTCAGTCAGTTAAAGGCCCGGACGATACCTTTGACTTAAACCCCTAATGGGCAAGAACTTTGTCGTCCTTAATATATTTTTCATAGGATATTTATAGAGACCCCCTCCACAAAAAAAATCAAATATCAAAGTTGATATTTGTCACCCTGCTGTGGGCTTGAGGTGCAGAAACACACCCAGGCACTTCAGTCAATTAAAGGCCCAGACAATATCTTTGACTTAAACCCCAAGTGGGAAAGAACTTTGTCGTCCTTAATATATTTTTCATAGGATATTTATAGAGACCCCCTCCACAAAAAAAATCAAATATCAAAGATGATATTTGACACCCTGCTGTGGGCTTGAGGTGCAGAAACCCACCCAGGCACTTCAGTCAGTTAAAGGCCCGACCAATACCTTTGATTGAAGCCCCAAGTGGGCAAGAACCTTGCCGTCCTTAATATATTTTTCATGGGATATTTATAGAGACCCCCCTCCACAAAAGAGAATTCAAATATCAAAGTTGATATTTGACACCCTACTATGTGCTTGAGGTGCAGAAGCCCACCCAGGCACTTAAGTCAGTTAAAAGCCCGGCCAATACCTTTGATTGAAGCCCCAAGTGGGCAAGAACTTTGCCGTCCTTGATATATTTTTCATGGGTTATTTATAAGATCCCCCCAAATCCAAATATCAAAGTAGTATATCGGGACAGCTCAAGACATATTTTGGGGGTAGCAAAGGGGAGCGGATCAGTGCGTATGCGTTACTGGAAGTGACGTCAGAGGAAGCGGCCCTGACCGGAATGACGTCACATGAAATCACGTGACCGGAAGTGACGTCATAAACGGAAGTATGTTCTGTACATGCCCGGAAGTGCATTACAGCGCTTTTTTCTTACCATAGTAGTAGTACGAAATGTACCATTGCGCATGACCGGAAGTAGCATGGCTAATGGAGGTGACATGACCGGAAGTCACGTGACTTGAAGTGACGGCACAGGAAGTGACGTCATTTTCTCGTGCATTTTTCTTACCATAGTATTAATTAGAATAAAATGTATCATTGCGCATGACCGGAAGTAACATGGCTACCGGATTTGACGTGACCGAAAGTGAGGTCACAGGAAGTGACGTCATAAGACCGAAAGTGGGTGATTCCCCTTCGGGTGTGATCTTATTTGTTCGAGGTGTTGTGTAGTACTCCAATGTTGTTTTATATCACGTCTGCGTTCTCACTGTGGTATTTCTACTAAATAACCTAAGAGTCAAATGAATGAAATGCTACATTTGATCCCCTAAGTCACCCAATAGAAGGTCACTCTGCATTTATCCAGGCTTGTGACTGGCTCTATATAGAGGTTGCATTAACCTTCTTTTTTTTTCTTTTCTTTTTTTTTCATAACACATGTTTAACAAGTACCGGTAACAACACACATTTCTGTACAATAACCGTCGCTTCCACGGGATTTTCTAAGAGCCTGGTGACGTCTGTCATGGTATGTCCTGCACATCGATGAATGAGGTTAAAAAAATGCAATGAAGTCCGCACACGGTAGATCCTTCTTCTTGTACTCGAACGGTATTGTAAGTCCAATGAAGGCAATGTTTGTTCATGAAATTGACATAATCGGATTCGTGCGGTGGACGTCCGGTTGGATCGTAGTATTCTCCTCGTGAGTTGACGTCGATGTATATAGTGATCCAGTGTTGTCCCAGTGTCAATCTCTAGCGTATTCATTATGCACTGTAGTCAAACAAGACTTGTCTGTTTCTACCGATTTCGATCACGTTGTCAAATTCTGCATACAGGACGACGTTGATGGTCCCTGCCAGAGCTTCGGCGAAATGAATCTCCACACGTAAATTGCCCTATCCGGAATCAGATCAAATCCAAATAAGGTGTTTCCTTTAGCGTATTCCTCTCTGGAGATGGTATTTCCTTCGTCTTGATACATCTTTCCCGTACTGGTATAGAGTCCCATATAACTGCGAATATAACCTGTGTTTTCAAAGTCGGGTTGTAACGGTTTGGCGGGAATCTGTCGTCCGTCTACGTTCAGTGCCACAAAATTGATCTTGTAGTGTTTAAAATCGAAAGGAATTTTCGTAATAGTCCCATTTAAGGTATCACTGTCCACGCAACCAATCACCAGTCTTTTCGGCAACTGTCCCAAAAACATGTTGTCCTGGACGTAATTCATGCTTCCACGGGGAACCGTATCTACTTTGACCTCTACACATCAGATGGGTTATTTACAGCTGGTCTTTTCCAAAGCTTTGACGTGACTCATTCTTACGGCAGGACCTAACTGTACATTTCTCACAAATAGAGCGATTATGATCTTATAGTTGCCGGCATCGGCCATTAGAGAAAACACGTCTCGACTTCGTCGTAATTTGATTTTCAGATCGACGTGATTCAGTAAATATTTCTCTTGACAAAATAAATCCAAGTGTAGTTTTCCCATCATCTGTACAGACTTGCTTTGGGCTGTCAATGCTTTCCGGGACGTGAATCCTTTGTTATCGGTTGTTCTCCTATCTTGATGTTCCGGTGTATCTTTGTACTACATGACTCCCGTTAATTGAGATTCTTTGGCAGCTGGGCCATAGCTGAGTAATATTTCTATGTAAGCTCTGTAAGGGTACAAACTGGCCGGTGGTCAAACCAGATTTTCGTTGAGGCTAACACTGACATCACTAAAGAGGGAATGCATCCATAAGTTGACAGATCCAACGTCCGCTCCGCCATCCAATGCAATATTGTCGTCATCCATGATCTGTGCTTCCACAAACAGGTAAGTATTAGCCAAGTCGATGTAGTCGTCCCCCTCCCCACTGATGGCAAATTCGTAAGGTCCTTGATCCGTCAGAGCCGATGTCAATCATTTCTGCTCCCAATACCTATAAGCCACACTGGTCTGTGTAGATGGAACTTCAAATAAATCCAGTTCTGATTTCGTGCATTCGCATGAGTTGGGATGTACAAGTGCCATTCTTATCAGAAATGTCATTCGATGTGTTCCGTTGCTTGGTCTGTCGACGTCTGGTTTTTTTTCGCTTGGCAGGTCCTTTTAGAACGTGTTGTCCTGTGGGTCCTACCGTGTCCATAGCTTTCTGGAATAAGTTTTCTTCTGTTGATTTCAATCGTGATGTTGCTGCCTGTTTGATATTTCTTCCTTGTACGACATCTTCGGCAATATATAATCCCGTTTTTAAAGCCTCGCGTTCTAGGGTCTTTGTTCCCTTTTTCAACAAAGGCATGGCTGCTTTAAAGAGTCCTCTAAAGATACTGCCAAGGTCATGTCCTCTTTGATATCGTCTTCCCGCAAATACCGGATATCCTTTTCCTGCTTGGTGTATGTAATAATCGTGGTAAGCTTTCGTATCGTAACGATGAGTTGGTTCCATTCTAGAAAGAATTCTTTTCGTTTTCTACAGTGAAGTGTCACCACCACTCGTCCTCTTTCGAATGGCACAATAGAGCCCGTGTCGTCCCTTAAATCTATTTCCACGGTCTGAAATCGTTTTTGTAACAGGGGACAGTACTGTATCGGATCAAATACTCGGGTGATCATTTCTCCGTCTCTTCCTTCCACCGGTACGATTCTCAATAACTGTACTTGGCATCTCCCACCATTCTCGATTCCACCAATGGACAATACACGTACAGAGAATTTAATCCTTTCTTGACGTCCGCTACCCAATCTGAAGCATACTTTCCCGCCGGGAATATTGCTTGACTGAATCCTAACATGGATTGTATTAAAGGACTGATGATGACTGGACAATCTTTTTTCACTTTCATATCGATTTTATGATTGATTTCGTTGAAACCCATGTCAAATTCATTCTTGAGTTCCTTCATGTGCTTTTTCCCCTCGATGGGGAATCCTTTTGGCCGAGGAATAGTACCCATCCGGTAACAAGACCAAATGCTGTTGTAGTTCTGACTCCTTGTAAAAGTGAACCTTCAACCAGGCTTCGTTATTCTTGACGCTATACCAACTGTGAGGATACTGTATCTCTGCCAATCCGTTTTCCCATGCTCCATCCAGATCCGTTATTTTCGGCAATTTCGTCGTGTAATGAGTCAACGTATTGTTCGGACAGAAATTCATGGAACTGTTACCTAGGCAGAGTCAGGTAAAACATGTTTCGTCTTGATCGTGGGGTTAGGTAACAGGTATCCCAGACAACTGCTCAACAAGGCCGTCCACAAGATACTGTTCTCCGATTCGACCGTCAAGTTGTAAATGCTGACTACGTTAACCGTGTATAGGATGAGTACTTGACACAAAAATACGACCTCCGAACGTGGAGTCTTCTTTCCACAAGTCACCCAAGACGACATACTGTCCGTGTCACTCGGTGCCATTCGCAAGACTGACACTTCAAGTAGGTGTTGTGTGCTTTTGTAGGTCCTGTTTAAAGATCCAGCTGTTGAAGGACTCTGGATATCCGAGCCACTTAACTAAATACTGAACTCTTTGTCCCATTTTTCTCTTTTTCAAAATGGGTTCAATCTTGTATACGTCGTCTGTCTTAATGACGTTCTGTAATTCTTCGGCATAGAATGTTCCTTCCAGAATTTCACCGTGGTCGTCTTTGACTAAGTATACCGGGGGTCTAGTTTCGATACATTTCACTACAATTCTTCAGTCCAGTTGGGTAAATATCCTTTCTTGAACGTACGTTTGGCTTTGCTGAGTCGCACTCTATCTCTGGGAGACAATTTGCATGATTTGTTGGGTCCCTTTCTTCCATATAGCCTCTTAGACACCGTTGTTTGGTTAGCCCACATGACTTCTGCAGGTGGTATGCGTCTGTTTCTTGATGTTTTTGGGCAGTACGGTCTAATAGGGGAGGGACTGTGTTGTCGTTTGCGATATCTCGGTGTTCTTTTGGTCTGAGTGATGTATCTCCAGCGGTCCTCGTGACCAATCAAATATTGTGGAACATTTGCTTCTCGTAAGGCTTCTCCAAATGGTTCCCATCCTTGTGGGTTGAAATATATCTTTTTGCTCAGCACGTCGTTGACTAAATCCACCACGTTGCTTCCTTGAACGGCTTCTCCCTTGTATTTCAGTTCCCCTTTCTCGTCCCAGCTAATGTCGGGACTGCTCTTCATTTTTTTCAACAAGAGTTGTACCTTGGCCTTCATTGTTTTTGGTACGCTTTCCAAAATTTCGTTGTCAATCAGGTCCTGTGTCACGGGTTCAGGTGCGATTGCCAGGGGTCTGGGTCTGTAATCGTCGTAGACGTTCAAATATCGAGTGAACGATTGGTCGTATAGCTTGAGACGTTCGTCTGCCGACAGGTCTTCTCTTTCTAGTATGGTTTGCATCTTCTTATCCAAGGTGTCCATGACTTTCACGCGTTGTTCCACTGGAGGTTTTGGGCGCTCTTGAGTCTGGTGGTATCTATTTATTAAGGTTAGTTCCTTCATTTAAATAAAGTAGAGAGCAACGGTGCTACTACAGATGCAATCGGTGCTAGTAGGGATCCCAAAAATCCATCTTTCTGTAGGATCGCTTTCTTCTTTTTGAGAGAGATCGACTCTTTCGTCAGTGCTCTCAATCCGGCCTTATTTCTCTTGAATTTTTCCTTCTTCACTTTAGTTAACGGTACGTTGCCTCTTCAAATATTATCGGCACACTCACAAAGACAGTCGACGAGACTGCGATCGGCTTTGGTTATGAGGTGTTTACGAATACACGGTTTCGTCTTTTGTAAGTATACTATATCACTGCCGTGCTTTTTCAAACGCTGAGAGACCATGTTATTCCCTCGGCGTCTGATGCAAGAGTGACAAGAAAGGGGATGTAACATCCTTTTTATGACTCGACATACGCTTTCTGTTCTTCACCGGGAAAGATGAAGGTTCTTAATCTCAGGATATCCGGCGTGTTTTGTTTCATATCGATCACCATGTAGCCATGAGGTCTCGCTGTAGCTCGGTCAAATGCTTCCAGGAAAAATTGTGTTCTCCTGGGATACATTTGGTGTGCTAGCGCCATGATCTGCGTTACGTCTGTCAGGTTTTTGAATAAAACCATGTAATGGGCATTGAGACTTATGGTTCTATGGTGAAACAGATTCTGAACGATGTACATGACGCTGATGTTTCTGTGGTGACTCTTTTTCGTAAACAGTGAAGCCACCCTTTGATCCGTTTCGTCCATGAGATCGTCCAAAATGATCAAATGTTTTTCTCTTGGATCTAAATTATCCAGATCCAGTAAACCTTGTTGAAATTCTATCCCTTCTACGGTTCCATACAACGTCTGATATTCACCATAACACCTTAAGATCCGATCTGGCTTGGGAGTCACCATGTGTTTGATATTGTGAACGAACCGTCGGACAAGCATCGATTTTCTACTGCCTGTAGGTCCGGCAATCACACTGGTCAACGGATGTACCCATGGCATGAAATGATCGGGATCGTATCCGTCTGGAACCCAAAACAAAAACCGATAATTGGTTTTCAAAATATAATAGGGTTCTCCTTCATTACTCTGTGAATATTGCTGCTGCTGCGGCGACGGCGGCACATATCCCTCTATCAGCGGAGGCGACGGCGGTGTATATCCCTCTGTTAGCGGCGACGGCTGTGCATAGCCCTTGGTCAGCGGCTCATAGGTTATTTAGTAGAAATACCACAGTGAGAACGCGGACGTGATAGAAAACACCATTGGAGTACCACACAACACCTCGAACAATTAAAATCACACCACAAGGGCAATCATCCACATTCGGTCTTATGACGTCACTTCCCGTGACGTCACTTTCGGTCACGTCACATCCAGTAGCCATGCTACTTCCGGTCATGCGCTATGGTACATGTTGTACTACTACTATGGTAAGAAAAAAAGCGCGGGAATACACTTCCGGGCATACGCAGAACATACTTCCGGTTATGACGTAACTTCCGGTCACGTGACTTCATGTGACGTCATTTCCAGTCAGGGGCCGCTTCCGGTGACGTCACTTCCAGTAACCCATGCGTAATGGGCCTGCTCCCATTTGCTCCCCCGAAATATGCCTAGAGCTGTCCCGAAATACTATTTGGATTTGGGGGTACCCTATAAATAACCCATGAAAAAATATCGAAGGACGGCAAAGTTCTTGTCCACTTTGAATTTCAATCAAAGGTATTCGCCGGGCCTTTAACTGACTGAAGTGCCTGGGTGGGTTTCTGCACCTCAAGCCCACAGTAGGGTGTCAAATACCAACTTTGATATTTGAATTTTCTTTGTGGAGGGGGGTCTCTAAATATCCCATGAAAAATATATTAAGGACGGCAAAGTTCTTGTCCACTTGGGGTCTCAATCAAAGGTATTGCCCGCACCTTTAACTGACTGAAGTGCCTGGGTGGGTTTCTGCACCTCAAGCCCACAGCAGGATGTCAAATATCAACTTTGATATTTGAAATTGTTCTTAGTATAGGAGGTGTCTCTATAAATATCCATTGAAAAATATATTAAGGACGGCAAAGTCCTTCCCCACTTGGGGCTTCAATCAAAAGTATTGCCCGGGCCTTTAACTGACTGAAGTGCCTGGGTGGGTTTCTGCACCTCAGGCCCACATCAGGGTATCAAATATCAACTTTAATATTTTAAAAAAAATTGTGGAGGGGGATCTCTATAAATATCTCATGAAAAATATATTCCAGACGGCAAAGCTCTTGCCCACTTGGGGTTAAGTAAAAGTGGGTGAGTTTCTGCACCTCAATCCCACAGCAGTGTGTCAAATATCAACTTTGATATTTAAATTTTTTTTGTGGAGGGGGTCTCTAAATATCTCATGAAAAATATATTAAGGACGGCAAAGTTCTTGCCCACTTTGGGCTTTAATCAAAGGTATTATCCTGCTCTTAAACTGACCTAAGAGCCTGTTTAGATTTCTGCACCTCAAAGCCACAGCAGTGTGTCAAATATTAAATTTGATATTTGAAAAAAAACGTTTTGGAGTGGGGGTCTCTATAAATATCTCATGAAAAATATATTCCGTACGGCAAAGTTCTTGCCCACTTTGGGCTTAGATCAAATGTATTGTCCGAGATTTTAAGTGATTTAAGTGCCTGGGTGGGTTTCTGCACCTCAATCCCACAGCAGTGTGTCAAATATCGACTTTGATATTTGAATTTTTTTTTTGTGGAGGAGGGTCTCTGTGAATATCTGATGAAAAATATATTCCGAACGGCAAAGTTCTTGTCCACTTGGGGTTTAGATCAAAGGTATTACCCGAGCTGTTAACTTACTTAAGTGCATGGGTGGGTTTTCTGGACCTCAATCCCACAGCAGGGTATCAAATATCAACTTTGATATTTGTTTTTCTTTTTGTGGAGGGGGGTCTCTATTAACATCTCATGTAAAATATATTCCGAACGGCGAAATTCTTGCCCACTTTGGGCTTAATTGAAAGGTATTGTTCGGGCCTTTAACTGACTTAAGTGGCTGGGTGGGTTTCTGCACATCAAGTCCACAGCAGTGTGTCCAATATCAATTTTGATATTTGGATTTTTTTAGGGGACCCTATACATATCCCATGAAAAATGGCCAACGGACGGCAAAGTTCTTTATCACTTGGGGTTTAAATCAAAGGTATTGCCCGGGCCTTTAATGACTTGATTTTAAAGTCATGCAGCGAAATGCCATGCTCTCTGACATTCTGTACTCTAAAATTAACAACGTCATTCCCGGAATTTCAGTATTTATATGTCATGCATTAAGACCTCCATAAAGGATTCAAATACAACTAAATGCAACCAAATTTGGGCTCAAAATAATCCTTATATACTTTAATTATCAATTTTAATTATTCCATTCCATTCAGTATCATTCACAATACAACAAAGTGAAAGAAACTTTTTTTCTTTAAAAGGAACTACTTTTGTATATGTTCTAAACTCTGGTTGGTGAATTAACTTTGTGGTTTGGCACCTTTAAATACACTACTTAAAAATAAATAGATAAAACAAAATAATGCTATTTATTAAATAAATGTGACACGTACATGCGGTTTTATAATTTGTTTATTTTTATAAAACGTATTACTATATTTTTCGAATGTTCTATATTTTACATTTTTGTAGATTTATGAGATGTCTGCATGTGAACGGATAATCTTAGGACTTTATTTTGTTTGACAAAACGCAGGCACATCCAAATTATAGACCGGTTTACATGAAAGTCAATGATTTTAAGTTGTGTTTATTTAAAGTTGGCCGACCCAAGATATATTTGTGTCTTCGTTATTTAGCCCAGTAAAGAGAAGAAATAGTTTATGTTCGGGTGAACATGGGAAATAGAACATAAAATGTATTGTCTTTTGCTCACATGAAGGTCTGTGTGAGATGCTACACTCTAGCTAGGTCCACAGTAGGGTAACAAATGTCAAATTTGTATTGTGGAAGGGGGGGGGGGGGCAGAAGTCTTTCCTATATGCCCAGATGTCGATATAATGTGCTGAATGTGCATTTACAGTAATATATTTATTATTGGTCGTTAGAAATCTTTAAAAGTACATTTTGCTCTTATTTATTTTTTTGGTTTTGAGACATATCGCCTTATTGCTCGCTAGCTTAATGCTCGCTAGAAATTGCTCGCTAGCTTGAGCCTGGTCTCATGCGATCAGTTCTGGCATCAGTTGTCGCTCCTGCTGCTGCTATTTCAAGTAATTAAAGATTGATGATGTAGATTACTATTGTTATGCTTAATTGAAACATTGTTTCATATCTCTGTAGCCCTTTTCACAAAAATTCGTAACTATAGTCCTTACTTTTTCACTTAAGATTATCTTACGACAATTCCTAAGTCCTTTTCACAAAGATTATCTTACGACTAAAATTACATTTACGATTAAAAAAATCTTCCTTAGGTGTACTCGATACAACATTATGTGATAATGGGTTTTTTTGCGACACGTCAATGGTTTTCTTCGAGTACTCCAGTTTTCTCCACGAATAAAACTGACCGATATATTGGTGAAAGGGGCGTTAAACACCATAAATCATCTTCCTTAACAACCTAGTTGTATTTCTATAGCACAACAAAGCATTTTTTTTAATAAAATTATTCTATAAAATATCCCCGGCACTAATTTATAAGCAGTTTTTATGCTATGATGTGTTTGTATGTTTATATTGAATTTTTATCTAATACAAAAAAATGTATATGAATCGGTTACCAATAACTGCACAAAATATGAACAGGTATGATTTTCGTATAGAGGAACATTTCTAATGCATGTAAATTAAAATGATCTATAATAATTATCGTTACTTGGAGTTGTGCGTCATCATCCACGCGTGGTTATTTTTGGTAGAAGTATTTTTTAAGGGAGTGCAATCTGAAGTGTGAAAAAAACCCTATTCATATAATTCATTTTATCGGTTATTTGTCAGCAAAATATTTACCCATTTTTTCCAATTAATCCCATCCCACATAAAATTAAACGCTTGTTCTTTTACTGATGAAAATTTATCCCCATTTTTCTGAGATAACCCAAATTAAGATGTGTTTATCATCTATCAATCATGAAGACGAATAAATATCCCTGTTATATATTAATGTTAATATAACAGAAGAATGTACACAAGTTTATGTATTGCCAGAGTGTTCGATGATCATCGAAGTTGCCAAAAATTAATAAATTATATTACTAATATAAAGGTAAAATCAAAACGATATCATTGGATCCAGAAAATTCCAGTCCTAAAGCGGCTGTTCATACAAAACTTTTGTAAGCGAAATAGATGTCTAGAAGAAAATCCCGTATTCCTGTTTTTATAAAAAAAAAATGAAAAAAAAAAGAATTCTCCCCAAGTTTGCAAGTAGTCTTTTCGATTGTCGATCGTTCTCAATTTGAAATCTAAAATTAATGAGAATTATCCTGATTGTGTTGGTCATGTAAACGATACACTGCTGCACTGAAAAGGTAAATGTACGGAATGCATCGTTATAGATTCTGTTATTAGTCACGCCAGAAAAAGGAGTAAACAACAATGTCATTTGTAGCGTCTGTTTTGTATTAAACCATATTCATTTCAATAAACATTTATCAATATTTGTAAATAGGTTTGTCATACGGTCAGAGAATATGCGCTAACGATGAATTGCTCTCTTATTTTCAAGTCGAAGCGCCAATACATCGTCCATCTTTTTTTCTATTTTTTTTACTTAGGGACCGATCATTTAACTTGAAGGGGGGGGGGGGGGGTATGGTTTTTGTTTCATTCACAAATATTTTTTCGGACAACACGAGAGTTAGAATATGTATTTTTTTGTCGCGCAAAGCGCGAATTTTTTTTCCAGAATTTAACATTACATTTTATGACAAAAACTCTGAATCCGATTATTTTTTTTTTCCTCCACCAAAATCAGAATATTTTTTTCAGCAACATTGGGAATCAGAATATTTTTTTAGAAAAAACCATAACCTCCCCCTTCAAGTTAAATGGTCGTTCCCTTACGATAAAAGATAAGACCAAAATTTCTCTTACGATCAAAATTTTACACTTAGGACAGGGTAGTTTTACACGTAGAGTTAGGACTATTTTTACACTTAAGATTATCGTAAGTATTTTTGTGAAACTCTTTTTAATCTTAGTTTTACACTTACGACAATTTTTTATCGTAAGAATTTTTGTGAAAAGGGCTACTGGTGTTTAGTTGCTCTGTACACACCTGAAGTTTCTAATGCAAAATTACCCTTACTTGTTACACTACAAAAACATGACAATGTTTTTATGGAAAGAAATACCTGTTTATTATTTGTACAGTTAATATTATATGAGAACATATTTATGTACGGTTTTAATTTTTCTTCATAGGGGTTGCTTCATTTACTTTTAACAGAAATACACAATGTAGGAAATAACTTCAAATTAGGAGATAACAGTATTGTATTTTATTATTTGATGCATCAGTTGTATGATTTGATGGTCGGCAGTTGAATATACTAACATTATGTATAATCAGATATCTCCCACCTTATTAAAATAATTTGCAAGTTAATGCTGCCAAATAAAAGAAATAGTTTACTATTTTCTCAGTTCTAATATAGCCTTCAAACTATTATTTAAATTGCAATTTTTAAAATGTTAGAATTGCTTGTGCCATTAAAATAGTATTGCATCAGTTGTGCAATTAATGTCATGAGATTTTTAACATCCAATCAGTTGCAAAAGAATTGTATTAGTTAGCATTATTTTTTAGTCTTTAACTGTTTAAGTGTAACATTAAAAAGACAATACAAATATGTTTGTTTGAACAGGACACAAATATATACTTACAAATTCTTTTTTTTTAAGATAAAGGACTAGAAGAAATTTTCATGTGGAGGAGAATTGTCCACAATGGTGGACAGACACTGGAATTAGATTCCAGTCTGTCAACCAAAACAAGGTAAATCTAATGAAACTTGTTGATCATATACTTCATTTTATATGAAAAATAATACAAATAGTATGAATTTCGTTGAGACAGGCATTCCACATTGACCAAAAGACGTGAATGTAAACATCCACAGGTCACCGTGAAGCCTTCAACAATGAGCTGATATCGTAAGTCACGCTGTAAAAATCCTTCAAAAAATTTTTCTGAAAAATTCATAAAAACCTAATTTCAAATCAACAACACTGATAAAAAAATTTAACAAGCAGACAATTAAGCCACTAGAATAATTGCATTTATATTTCAAATATTTAAAAAAAAAAAAAAGATTTCAAAGGTACATGTATATAGTGCATTTCAACTTCTTGTAGATGTGACAATTTTGCCCTACTTGGAAAATTGGGCTTTACTAACTGATGATGCATCAATTTTGAAGTTACTTGATCAGCTGAATGCAAATGAAACATTAACATAATAATCAAATTACTAATACATGTATGCCAAAAAGTAATTGTGAGAATATTAGATCAAAACCATTTTATCTGTTCTAGATTGGTAGTTCGACAGAGAAATTATTGAGTGTGGCAGATCTAGGGAAACGTAGCATTGTTGCTGATGTATTTGTGGCCGAGGTACCTATTTTTTGCACATCTGTTTATTGTTGCATTGTATAAAAGAAAATTCTGTGTATGAAGCATTGCATATAAAATAAACTATAATGCAAAATTGTATGTAACATTGTTCTTGATTGGAAAATGTTGAAAATTTCATTGCCTCAGTTGCACAATTGGTGGCCACGTAATAATTTGCATGTGCAGTCCTAGGTTTTGCAATTTTTAAGTCATGTAATTATGATATAATTTTTACAATTGCATTAGAATGGAGATATGAGCAGTGTATTTGAATATTTCTGGGCATCAGTCTTTGATTTGATTGTCACCAATGAAAAACAAATGAATTTGAAACCATTAGTCACGGATTTATGTCTGCAAACTTTCAAATACAACACAGTTATTTCATTAATGTGTCTTAATTTTATGCTAATTTAGGAAATATTGTTCTGTATTATTTTGGAAAATTTTAATTATCTATCATGTTCACTGCATTTAAATTGTACATTGAAATGAAACAGAAATATTATTTGAAAAAAAAAACCACACACAGTTATTGAAATAATTAAACATAGACTAAACACTAATAAGGAGCACTGAAACTTTGTGACAATGGATGGTCGGTCACCAATATAACAATGTCAGCAGTGACAATTGTCATTATGACGAAGCCAGAAGGTTGATGAACAGCAGTGATACAAAGATTATCTGACTGTGAACAGTAATGTAAACTAACATGTTATCAGATTTAGCAGCATTCTTCTGTCCTTTTTACTTATATTCATATATGTTTATAATTTATATAGTCTTTATTTTTAATTTGTACCTTTCAGGTTTTGTTACAGATAATCCAATAACAAGAGGAAGTGTTAAATCGTTTACTGGCTGAGTTGGTGTTATCCCACTATTACATTCCTTATTGATTTATAATATTTGTACTCTTAATGTATATGTACACATGTATACTGTTTGCCTTTTGAAATAAGCAAATTTGTCAAACCTCTAGTTAATTAAGGAATAGATTGCAGACAGTGGAGTTGTTGTTATTTTTCTTTTTTTACTAACTGAAAAAGATCATTGTTCATTCAAAATGAGTCAGACCTCTTTAAGATTTTTTTTATTAAAAGAATGCATATTGCCCAATTACCAATTTGTACATATTACTGATGCTGAATCAGATTTAAATCTATTCTTTCTAATTTTGCAAAATAAAAATTTATGGAAGAAAAATCCAAATAGAAAATATGTGATGCATTACAAAAATGCAAGCATTGTATAAATATTTGTTTGGCAGTTGAATGCAAAATGCTTTAGGCAAGTGAAAAAGGAAGAAAATCTCAGTAAATTTGTTGCAGAAAATGTATTTTATTTGGTTGATAAACTATCTGCAACCAAAACTGCAAAATAAATTAATGACTGATTACTTTTTTCCACAGTGTTGTGTACTATGGGATTTTGTTTTCAGTGTATATCTAATGTTACTTTTAAAAAAAGTCATTATCATTTATTGAAATATAAACACTCAGTGATTTAGCAAAACTTAAACAAAATGATGACTTAAGCAAAATTTTAAAAGTAATTTCACCATAACATTTATATTTTATTTAAAGTTTCTTCAATGAAGAGGAGCTACACATACATGCTGGAAAAGTGCTGTATCACTTAATATTGATGGTTTTTTTCCATATTGTAATAAAATTTCAGTTGACATATTCTTTCATTTTTTATGAGCATAGAAGAAAGAGTAACTATGTGCATTGCATCATGTGTAGTGTAATTTTTCAATACATACAAAATTAACTGAATTAAAAAAAACAAGTACATCAATAAATTCAAAATTTACCATTTTTGGGGATAATTTTTAGCTCACTGGCTAAAAACAAAGATTTATACACACTGTGTATCATTATTTAGATTTATAGGGTTATTTGGTCCTTTCCTTGGGACTATTCCATTAAACTGAATATGGGAGGGTAGGAAGCGAAATTTTATTAGTGGAAACGGGTGATTGATAATTAATGGTTGATTCATGCGAAAAAAAATACTTTAAAAAAAGGAAGTTTGTTGTGGGAGATTTTGAAATTCCCTTCCAACCCACCCACATCCATTTTAATTTAATAGCTATACTTATCTTAATATTATTCATTGTCTGACACCAGAATATGTATATAGATCTGAATAGGAATTATTCATTTAGTGAAAATATGGCCACCAAGTTTACAAGGTAGCAAGTTTGAATTTTGTGTAAACATTGCAAATAGAAAGAAGAGAAATTTCCCATCTGCCATCTTTTGCCTGCGAATTCTAGACTGGACGTTTTCATGATTTTATTGGAATTCAAAAATGTTCTACCAATGCTTTTTGACTCGGAAACCTAATGAAGAGTGGACAAGAAATTCAATTTCGAATACATAAAAAATATCAATGTGTCACCGTTCTTCTAAGAAAAAAATTACAATAATTTCAACTGTAAAATTATGCTCTTTTTGTCAAAAACAGTTATCTGTTCTTCAAATTTATAAACGTTGCTAAATGTTAAATTCTGCAAGTATGTAGATTTTCTGTAAACAATTATTTTCTTTAAAAACAAACCACAGAAACCATAGAAATACTTGATAAATATCTGTATTTAATTCTATAAAAGAAATATACAACTGTAAAAATTTGAATATACATTGCATGATGCTATTCCTTGTGCCTGATTTCATTATACTACAAACCATATGATTCACTTTCATAATTGTAAGTCCCAATAGCTTTAATTATTTTACACAGAGTTTCAAGAATAATTAACAAAGGGTAAATGTTGTTAGATATATTTGTAAAATTAGTGAAGATTTACAGTAAGAAGATAATCAATAGTGAGAAATTTGTATGTAATTACAGTATCTGTGTATATTATATAGGTATTCTAATTAAGATTTGTATCTAAGATTTTCTCCAAGGACGTGTACAAAATACCAAACATTTGTAGACATTGCTTGAACCGGATGGAACTGACAGATTTTTGAAATTCTTATGATTTTATATTTTTGTGCAATTTTTAACGTAAAATGAGTCATTTGCTGGCAAAAGCGATGTAACTCCGACATGTTGGTATCTTTTGGTTCCAGTTCGAATTACTGCTATGCCTTTACTCTGAATTACTATTTACCGGAAGTGAAAATGAAACACAAAAATAAAAAAACTGCCTACTTTTTCATGATCAAATAACTACATAGAGGATGTAACTGATGAAGTTTATTATTTTTGATGCAGGTAGCAATCCAAAATCTCTGTTTAATATGTCCGTATTGTACTTTTCCAATTTTAGCTGGAATGCCTATATAATATGTAATAAAGTGTAAAACTTTATGTTTTAAATTATATGCACAAAATATATGTTTATTCTTGAAAATGTAGGTTCCATATATGGCTGTACCAGTATATATACTGAAGGGAAAAGAAACGCAGGGTCAACATTTTAGGTGATTTAATATTATTTATTATATATGTTGAAATGAAATCGATTAACTCGTCAATATCACATATGCCCCCCTCGCGCATCTGTTACAGTCCTGATTCTCCTGTGCATGGAGTTCATCAGAGCATTTATCCTTCTCATGGGGATATTATCATACTCTTCCAACAAGGCAGCCCTTAATTGGTCGAGAGTAGCGGGGGCATTCCGACGCCCCCTTACTCTCCTGTCCATTTCGTACCACAGATATTCGATTGGGGACAAATCTGGACTGAACGGAGGCCAATCGAGTGGGTTAATGTTATGATTGGCCGGAAAATCTTGACAAACTCTGGTTACATGGGGCCGGGCGTTATCCTACTGGAAAATTAGGTGATGCTGTTGCACAAATGGAACTGCAACCGGCCGGAGGATTTCATCCCTATATCTTACGCCTGTTAAACTACCGGCTATCACAATCAACGGCGACTTTAACCCGTGAGATATCCCTCCCCAGACCATAGCCGAGCCATCGCCAAACCTATCCCTCTCAAGAACGCAAGCGTCGGCGAAGCGTTCCACACGACGTCGACCGTCCGGACGAAAAAGAGTGAACCACGACTCATCTGTGAAAAAGACCCGTCTCCATTGCCTCATTGGAAATTGTCTGGGACCAAGTGCCGCCAACCAAGCCATACGACGCACGCGACGTGCACGAGTGAGAGGAAAACCAATGTAAGGTCGACGAGCTCGCAGACCAAACTCGCGCAATCGGTTTCTCAGTTTTTGGGTGAATGTGGCGATTATGATTGCCTACCGTAGTTAACGCGGTTTCAGTGGCAGTAACGTGGCGATTACGCAGGTGGGCAAGACGAATAGCCATGTCTTGACGTGGCGTCGTTACACGCGGACGGTCAGCAACCCTTCCAGTATCTCTCAGAAGACGGACAAGACGTTCTATGGTGGAAACATTCACACCAAATTGCAAAGCAACTTGTTGTTGCCTTAGATCTTGCATTAGCAATGCAATAGCCTGACCCCTCTGAACTTCCGTCAGCCGTGACATGATTACAAGAGATTCAAATTAACTTTAAATAGTGGAAAGCGATGTGTATACCTCAAGAGTATAAAGTGGTATGACACGATGTGTTGACAAACTTGTTATCATTATTCTGCACGTGTTATTTGCTTTTTATCACTTTCTCTATGTCACACGATACCTCTTACGGTTGAGTAACATTAGACACCGATTTTTGTGCACACTGACCAAGCCACTCGTCTGCCCAGTTTTCGTAATTTTACGCCACGCAGTTAAAAAAATAGGAGCATATTATGTTACCCTGCGTTTCTTTTTCCCTTCAGTATGTCAGAAGTTTTCTACCATTATTAATAAAGACTTCTTGTACATTATTTTCGTTCTTTTAATTTTACATGACAAAGCAGTCATGTATGTGTGAACTGTACTATGCAAGTATATAGGATTTTCCACTCTGTTGATTTTTTCATAGTTATTTGCCCAAACTCAAGGCACTATTGATCCTTCTGACACCACATATATATCATGGTTTCCTCAACATGTACAAATGCATGAGACCTTGGACCCTTCTGACACCACATATATGTCATGGTCTCTTCTTCATGTATAAATGTATGAGACCTTGGACCCTTCTGACACCACATATATGTGATGGTCTCTTCTTTATGTATAAATGTATGAGACCTTGGACCCTTCTGACGCCACATATATATCATGATTTCCTCAACATGTACAAATGCATGAGACCTTGGATCCTTCTGACGCCACATATATATCATGATTTCCTCAACATGTACAAATACATGAGATCTTGGACCCTTCTGACACCACATATATGTCATGGTCTCTTCTTCATGTACAAATGCATGAGACCTTGGACTCTTCTGACACTACATATATGTCATGGTCTCTTCTTATGTATAAATGTATGAGACCTTGGACCCTTCTGACACCACATATATGTCATGGTCTCTTCTTTATGTATAAATGCATGAGACCTTGGACCCTTCTGACACCACATATATGTCATGGTTTCCTCAACATGTACAAATGCATGAGACCTTGGACCCTTCTGACACCACATATATGTCATGGTCTCTTCTTCATGTATAAATGTATGAGACCTTGGACCCTTCTGACACCACATATATGTCATGGTCTCTTCTTTATGTATAAATGCATGAGACCTTGGACCTTTCTGACACAACATATATGTCATGGTCTCTTCTTTATGTATAAATGTATGAGATCTTGGACCCTTCTGACACCACATATATGTCATGGTCTCTTCTTTATGTATAAATGCATGAGACCTTGGACCCTTCTGACACCACATATATATCAATATATCATGGTCTCTTCTTTATGAACTGAACTCAATTTTGGGTAGAAAAATAATTATAGTTCTTCTCCGAAAATGACAAGACTACTAGCGCAGTCTTATAATTTGGCTAGGCAGGAAACATTTTTCATAACATTATGCAGGTCACAAGATTAGAGGTCAATTTTGAAAATGCTGTAAAAAATTGATGTTTTTAACGCCAAAACAAGTTTCAGCGAAATGCATTTTTTCTTCTGGAAGGGAATACTGAGGAGAACTGAAGATTTCATATCGTCAAAATGTACATACATTGAAAAGGAAAACTATATTGTCGAGTCTCAGAATATGAGGGGGGTAAATCTGTTTTCATGCAGTTTTCGAGTAAATCATTTACGAAATAGTAAATTTTGCCTCAAGAAAAATGTTTTATTTTCCTTTGTTTTTACTTAAGATTACTTTCACTTAAACTAGTGTTTCTTACTACAAGAGTAAGATCCATTACCAAACATGGCTGCCACAGACAATTCTTGTTTCTGATTGGTTGATTTCTAAAAAAATATTCTCCTCTGAAACCGCTTTGCCAAATGAACCGAAACTTGGGAGGAACCATCTATGGAAGGTCCTCTATGGGAATTGCTCATTCCGTTTTGATCCGTTAACAAACATGGCCGTCATAGGCAATTCTTGTTTCTTATTGGTCGATTTCTAAAACAGTTTTTCCTCTGAAACCGCTTGGCCAAATGATATGAAACTTGGTAAGAAGCATCTATGGAAGGTCTCTATATAATTTGCTCATTTCGTTTTGATCCATTAACAAACATGGCTGCCACAGGCAATTCTTGTTTTAGATTGGTCGATTTCTAAAAATCTTCTTCTCTGAAACTGCTTTGCCAAAATGAGCCGAAATTTGGTGGGAAGCACCTATGGAAGGTTCTGTATTAAGTTTCCTCAAAGCAGAATGAAAGGTGAGCGACACAGGTTCAGCTCAGTGCTGAGCCTCTAGTATTCATTACACACTATTTTACAGTCCCATATTTGACCAGGTTCATGCTAGCGACCAATAAGGCGATATGTCTCAAAACCAAAAAAAAACTAGGAAGAACTGTTTTAGATACCTAAAACTTATGTCTCCCCTTAATGAAAATACTATATAAAAAACAATTATTTGACCTTGAGGTCAAAGGTCAAGGTCTCACGAAGGTCATTACGATATGCGATACACCGCCTTATGGTCATGCACCCACATACCAAATATAATTGACCTATCTGGAAAGACAAAAAAGTTATGGTCCGGACAAGTTTCGCTGAGAAGAAGCAGAAGAAGCGGATAAAACAATATGTCTCCCTTCTTTCGAAGGGGAGACATAATAATAAGAGAAAAATGTACTTTTAAAGATTCCTAGCGACCAATAAAAAATATATTGCTGTAAATGAGGGTAATCAAGCATTGACCAACGGCTGGGAAATACAAAATTTGCAATTAATAACTGAATGCTAAAGTTACGACACTTAATTCCCCTTTTCCATGTATATGACGGTAAGCCAGAAAACCTGGCTTGTATGGCAAATTTGTCCCAGTGGAAATGAGCGTCAATAATGATGGAAGGTGAAAATGATGTGATGCTGTATAGTTTGACCCTGTTGTTGAATAAATGCAAATTCTCAGAATTTTCGGATGTTTTAATGAGTAGAGCCAAAAGTTTCCAATGAAGTAATGAATAAACATCTGCGGGTGGATATGCAGCATGTATTACGTCAACATCAAACTTGCTTAATCTGTTGAACTGATTAATAAAGGCGATATCAGTCGGGTGAAAGAACGTATTCCGGCACTGATAGAAGATAGGCGATTCCTTAGTAAACTCTGACAACTTTTCTAGAGTTGTTTGTTTAATTTACCTGCAAAATTCTATTAACAGGCCACTCATCAGCTCAACCCACTCTGGCAAGGATGACTCTCTATACCTATGTAATTCAGTGTCAGAGTTGTGCATGTTCTCAATATGAAGGTGCAGGGCACCCACTTGTCCTAGCTGAACTTTACAGATCCAACACGCCATCAGTGGAGTCACATACCATGGTACATGATCCCGGAGGACATGACGTCTAACATTATTGAATCTACCCGGACAGATAAAACAGGACCTTGACTTTTTCCTGTCACTACTACTTCCTTTAATTCTTGGTTTGCCATATGTCTGTCCATGTTGCTCCAGTTCTAGATCTTCGCCATAGTCAAGGATCAGTTCATCAACATCCATTCTTCAAATGGAAATAAAAATATCAAATATTATTTACATTTCAGCTATATACAATGACATACACCGGAATATTTACACAACATAATCTTCAAGGTAGAAGGGAGCCCTACGATCCCTCCGTTGCCTTTTAGTGTTGCTAGTCGATTGCAAGGCAATCTCACTAGTAGTGTTCGGGGATGAATCTAATTTGTACACAATGGTTTGATCCCCCAGGTCATTTGACAAATTTAGTAGGTCCTCCCAATCGCGAAGCGTAAATGGTATCGGATTCGTGACGGAGTCAATCAGAGAACCTGACTGATTGGAACGATCTAAATCCGGAATACAAGTCAGAGAATCTGATTGTGCTGTTTTATTCAGCAAATATTTATCAGTCAGAGATTCTGACTGGGTTATATCATCGGTCAATATGCTATAAGTCAGAAAGTCTGACTGCAGTATCTGGCGTCTGACCATGTCTTCATCAAACATCCATGTTATATCTAAATCAAAATCTTCTTCTCGTTCTTCTTCAGTGTCAATTGACTCAACAGAGTTTGCTATATCACTACGTAATTTCCATAGCCACATTGGAAATTCCCTATCGTTACATAACTTCAAACGGTCATGATGAACAACTTCTATTGTTTTCCTGTTCTTGATCCTATACAGAACTGGCGATTTCACCTCCACAATTATATAAGGTTCTTTCCAAGGCGACTTGAGCTTTGGAGAAATTCCAATTTTCCTTGCAGTATCTATTTTCAGAACCACATCTCCGACCTTATAAGTTCTGTAATTGATGTTAACATCATAATCTTTCTTCTCTCTCATTTGCGCCGCCTTGATGTTTGTTCTGGCCAAAGAATGACCTCTACTAATGTATCTCGTAAGTTCTTCACATATTCTGAAATTTGTTGTTTTTCTGCCATATTCAATCCAAGGACTAAATCAATAGGATGGACATTTTCTCTGCCGAAGAGCATAAAATTTGGTGTAAAGCCAGTCTGTCTGTTTTCCGTCGATCTTATGGCTCCTGTCAATTGTTGCAAGTAAGCAACCCAATTATGCTGGCTTTTCTTTATGTAGCAACGTATCATTTATGTCAATAGACGATTGTAACGTTCAACTTGACCGTTAGATGCTGGTCTGTAGGCTGTCGCTCTGGTCTTAGAAATCTCAAGTAAATCACAGAGTTGGCGGATTAAGTTGCCATCTACATTCTTGCCTTGATCGGTGTGGATTTCTAATGGACATCCAAATCGTGAAATAGTATTGTCCATTAGGGCTCTGGCAATAGTTTCAGCATATTGGTTTAGCAGTGGGCAACATTCTATCCATTTCGTAAATTGGTCGATAATTACGAGGATATATTTATTACCCAACTTACTAACTGGAAGAGGACCGAGGATATTCATGTGTATCCTTTCAAAAGGTGCACCAGAATGGTACTGTCCCAGATCAGCTTTAGCTTTCTTATTTGTCTTTTTCTGTCTGTTGCATATAGGACAGGTCTTTACATACAATTTTCAATCTGTCGACATCCCAGGCCAGTAAGCTACTTTCTTTAATTTAGATAAGGTCTTATCCTGTCCCAGATGTCCAGAGGATCTTATATCATGACAATATTTCAGTATTTGATCTTTCATGCAACTTGGAGATATAAATACTTGTCTCATACCAATTTGACTCTCCCAAGTGTAGAGCAAAATATTATGTTTAAGCTGTAGTTGTGATTTACATTGCTAAAGGTGTCGGACAGCTGGACTTGTCATCTGTAATTCCTGTTTTGAAGGTTCATAATCAAGAGAAAACCAAAAGATGACTGTGCTAAAGTCTTTATCTTGTCTTTGCATTT
This sequence comes from Bathymodiolus septemdierum, assembly GCA_963383655.1. NCBI lineage: Eukaryota > Metazoa > Mollusca > Bivalvia > Mytilida > Modiolidae > Bathymodiolus > Bathymodiolus septemdierum. The sequence goes on along the minus strand of OY726523.1, from coordinate 46,948,078 downwards.
CCTTCAACTCTTCCTTGGAATAACTGTTTGGTAAGCCGGATATCTCTATATCTTTATTTATCGACCTGACTGCTAAGGGTACAACATAGTCAATATCATCTTCGAAAGTCTGCCATTGACTTCGGGCCCTGATGCAATATCTGCAACCTGCACAAGGAAGGTTTTCCAGTGGAATGGCGGCCTTATATTCGCAGCATTGTTCCTCTCTGTCCGGGATTCCAGATAATGCATCAGCGTTGATGATATGTGTATTGCCTGGGAAATGTTGGATGGACATATCATATTGAGATAACTCTTCAAGCCAGCGAGCGAGTTGCCCTTCAATGTTCCTGAGGTTCATTAACCATTTAAGACTATTTTGGTCAGTTCGTAAAATAAACTGGTTCTCAAGTAGATGATTTAAACGTATTTTATTCAGAAAAGTACTGAAAAGGATTGGATAGCAGGACAAGCCTATGCATATTCTCTCCTCATGCAAGGCTACAGCAACAACATAGTTTATAATTATTATACAATCAAAGAGAGGTAACTCTAATATAATATATAATGTAAGTACAATGCTAAGAGAAATTAATAAAACAATTTGTTCAATTTGGATGTTAGTTTCCTTATTATTGAAAGGTAATTTGGAAAAAGAAGCATAATTTAAATCAATTATTATAATAATCTGGAAAGTAGATAATGTCGAAACTGTCTAGTAAATGCTACAATAGCTAATAATTATTTCCTGGTAGTGCAATAGTTTCTCTGTGCTGGAGTTAGTACTTTGCTGGCATAGCATATTGTCACAACTTTGTCGTTCTGTATTTGAATCAATTCAGCACCAATTGTTTTGTCTGAAGCATCAGTATCTAAAATAAAGGTAGATTCTGGGTCTGGGTATGCGAGGATGGGTGGAGTTGTCAAAGTCTCTCTCAGGTCGTCGAAAGCACCTTGGTGTTTTTCCCGCCACACGAAGTCGACCTTCTCACTTGTTAGTTCATGTAATGGCTATGCTAATGCTGCATATCGTTCCACATGATCGCGGTGATGATTCGTGAATCCTAAAAAGGATTCTAGTTCCTTCCTAGACTTTGGAGCAGGCCAGTTGCATACCGTTTCTATGTTCTTCGGATCTACAGCTACACCGTTGTTGCTAACAATTTTTCCCAAGATGTTTACTTCTTTCTGGAAGAGATTACATTTTGATAGTTTTAATTTCAGATTATATTCCTTAAATCTATCCAAAGCATGTGTCAACTTGGTGATATGGTCTTTGAAGCTGTTTCCTAAGATGATGACGTCATCAAGGTATGCAAGACATTCCTCCCATGTGAGGCCTTGAAGAACCAACTGCATGACTCTGTTAAAAGTTGCCCCAGAATTGCACAAACCGAATGGAAGTCTCACATGTTCATACAGGCCATATTTTGTTATAACACCAGTTGTGTGCCGATCTCGTCGATCTCTAGTTGCCAGTAACCGGCAGCCATGTTCACATTGCTCATGTAGGAACTGCCTCTCAGAGCATCTAAACAAGTTTGGATCTTCGCAAGTGGGAAACAATCCTTTCGAGAAATTTTATTTAAGCCCCTATAATCCAAACAGTATCGGATGGACCCATCTTTCTTCCATACCAATACTGGACAAGCCGCCCAATCTGAAGTTGATGATCTGATAACCCCTTTGTCCAGCATCTGTTGTAAATGCTTTTATTCTTCTTGTTCAAGCTTGAATGGCGTCCTTCGTAGTGGGTACCTCACTGGCGTGGCATCCCCTGTATCTATGCGATGTTTAATTGGGCCATTAAACAACCCCAAGTCCATGTCATTTTTGGCAAAGACCTCCCTGTAATCCCAGAGTAATTTAGCTACCTTTTGGCTCTCTTCTATTGTCATGCCTTTTATGGACCTTTTATAAAGATCTGTTAGGTGGTCTGGAAGTTTTTCCTCTTTACCCTCAGACGAATCACTGGCAGGAAGCCTGTCATAATTTGTCCAAGATTGTTGGTGAGAACCATTAGTGTCTTTTGAATGTATTATTCGAACTGAATATCCTATCGTTGCTTTTATGGGAACGTTGTCATCATCCATGGACTTTTGCATTTTAATATAGATTGATTTGCATGCGTTTTGCTAGAAAACCTGTCAGTATCTTGCTGGTCATAACCCTGAGCTAATGGAGTTGGTAGATTTACCGAATGGAGTCTATCAGAGATCTTGTCAGATCCACATGACGGTAAACCTGAAGGATTGTTAGAAAGCTTGTCAATCTCGATGTGACAACCCATGTTGTTGACAAATGAAGCCATGGATGAACAGTCAGGGAACCTGTCAGTTTCATCTAGAGGGATCAGATTGTCAATTTCGAGGCCAATCCCCATATCATATCCCTTTTTCAAGGTTATATATTTCTCAGTCCCGTTTCTAACTACTGTATAAAAGCACTGACCTTCTTTTCCAATGAAGCTTGGTATTAACAAACCCTTCAAATCGTTTGGATGAATCACTAAATCAGACTTTGTCGTTTTGTTCGAATTGGCTTCTAATATCTTCATACTGTTTGGTGGAACCACTGTTCTTCTTCCCACTGTTAATCTGTATACTTGTGAACTTTGACCCCCTTCACTGACTACACATGTTGCTGGAATAGATTCTCAGTTAATCTTCAAAACATATCTTAATAGATCTATAACTGCACCAAAATATTCTAAAAAATCTATGCCAAGAATTATATTATCAGATATTTCTGCTGCGACAAATTTCCATTTTACATGTAGATTTCCCAAGCTAACTCTAAGATCCTCAGTAACTCTTGCTTCAAATCGGGAATTCTTGTCTGCGCCTTTGAGAATGATATTTTCTTTCAGTCTAACACGCGGCCCAAGTTGCCTGATCATTTCATTATTTACAACTGATACTTGAGCGGCACTATCAACAACGGCTGAAGTGTTGATTCCATTTATTCTTATATTTACATACAGTGTCTTAGCTCTATAATCTTTCTTATACAAAGATATTTCTTGAATTTTGTGGATTTTTTGTGCATCTATATTATTTACATCATTTATATTCATATGTGACTGGCCAATATTAGTCGAACTGGTCAAAAAATGGCCTCCATCCTTGACCCTTGGTAGCTTAAACCGTTGGGTGACGGTGATCGACTTCGATTCTGAAATGTAATTGATGGACGAGGCGAGTCAGAACTATGATGTGGACATTTACGAATAAAGTTATCTTTATTACCGCAGTGATAACAAGCTCCCTGTCATTCCCTATTAGGGCTATTGAATCTACGTTGGGTCGGAGATTGTGACCTTGACCTTTGATTTTGGCTCTGATTAAGTACACCAAGTATTTTCTTAATCATGATTTTCATTTCGTTCACATCTTCTTCTGTTTTGTATACTCTTTTCTCTAAGTTACTAGATCTTACCCCAGCTTTGTTATCATTTTTTTTCACCAACCTCACAGACAAATCATTAGATTCTTTCTCCTTTGTATTATCAGTCTCTTTATCTCTGTCTTGTTGCCGCCCATGATGAGTTTCTTGTTGGCAATGGCTGTGCGCGTTAGTTGTAAAGCTTGATCCACTGTCTCTGGGTTTTTGTACATAGTTATCAGTGCGGCTCCTTTGTCGAGACACCCTCTAAGAAAAACATCAATAGCTAATGGCTCCACTAAGCTCTCAGGAGTATCTGGAAAGCCACCCATTGCTGTGTCCTGAACTCTCTCTGCAAACTCCTCAATTAATCCTTCTTGGTCTTGTCGGAGATCCTGAAAAATCCTACGAAGAACTTGTGGTAATTCTTTTCTCCCAAATCTTCCATTAAGTTTTTGACAGAGTAATGTATAGTTGGTCTGTACAGGTCTTGGTCTCGTACTATAAACTTTAAGTGCCCTTTCTCTTAAACATTCAATTAATTTAAACAATCTCTGTTCATTTGACCATTTATATCTGTCTGCGATGGTTGTGAATTGCAATAAGTAAGCAATCCAATCGCCCTTCCCATCAAATAATGCTAATTTCGGACCAACCGGACCTCTATTTTTATTTTCATGTTTGTTATGTTCATACGTGTTAGGACTCGGCGTTATCCCTTTTGATGGATTGGTTCTATTAAGTTTATCTTCTCTGTCTGAAATGACCTTTTCGATTTTTGCTAGAGACTCTTTTTGATCAAGCTGTTTTTGTAGTTTATCGGTCTGTTTATGGGATTGCTGTAACTCATCTTCTTGTTTAACAACTACAGATTTTAAATGGCTTACCTCCCGTTCCAACTCTTTCTGATTAAACTCGTACTTATCTGTTTCTTGTTGAAAGCTTTGCTTTAAATCATCTATCTGTATCTGTGTCCATCAGCACGTTCATTTTCCATGACTGAAATTCTAGATTTTAATGCATCAATCATATGTTGGGGTTCCTTTTCAGGATCCTCAACACAAATCAAATTTTCGAATATAAATGAGTCCCAGAGTGTACTTGAAACTTCAGGTATTTCGTCTAAATCGTCCTTTGTAAGCCGACCCCTCTTTTTGTCTCTTATGGCCATTATAGCTCTGGCCTTTGTTTCACCATATGCCTCTTATGCCTTTCATTTCAGTTACGGTTGCCTTGTTTATATCTAACGGTCTAGTCGCCATGATAAGTAAATGCATAGATGTACGTATACAAAGATATATGATTTAATATCAGTGAAACTGACACTGAGAAAATAATTTTCCAAGATATATTGATATTGAAATCAGCTGATTTTATCAACCCAATATCAGTTACACTGACACTGGAGGAAATAATGATGATTGTAGGTAGAATTTATCAGTGATACTGACAACGTACCAATTGTCACGAAAATATAAGCAGTCTATGATTAATTCTGTCAGTAAAACTGACAAAAAATATTATCGTTATCAATTATTGATGGATGTCTTCATATATAATCATATCTTGATGTCCGGAAATTTTCAAAATTCAAATATGGCGGTTGGTGATAAGTGTTCAGAAGTCCAAACGCGGGAAACTGTCACGACACTTCTGACACCAAATGTTGTACTTGTGTGTACATGTATATATTAATATTGATACCTCAATTGTGGCAGCTATAAACATGGTAGTTTCTGATTGGGAATATATAATGGCAGCGAAGATGTCAGGATCCTGGGAAACTTCCGCACGGATTGATGACTAGGGTTCAACTGCCTCGATCAACAGGTAACATTTCCGGAGGTCGCTAACTCTCGGAATAAACTCCGGAAACAGACAATGGAATCCGATCTTGGCTATAATACTAAGGGGTTCTGCTGGAAGGATCTGCCATCTTGAAAATGTGAAATCCTACATGTCATATTTACAACAAAGCACAAAATTAATTAAAAAGCTTACCTTGAAAGTTTATTTTAGTTAAATTGTATCAAACTTGAAGCGTAAACGAAGCCAAATAACGTCTAATCTTTACGTTTCAAACTGGAAGTCTTCATATGACGCCAATGACGTCATGATGGTTATGTTCCAAAGTCGTCAATAACATTTCGCGGATTTTGTTTCAGTTTATAATCGTATGTGTATTGTATGTCCATTGTTTGAGGCTCTCCTTGTGTATTTCTTTAATAGTATTTAGCGTCGAAAACAAACATGATGTCCAAGAATAAGAATTATAAAGATTATGCACTGTGTTTTTAGGAAATTATGTATGCATATACTCCGGCAGCTCACTCACAAACTTTACATAAAGTCTTTCGGACTTTATTCAATTTATGTGTGAGCTGCTGGAGTTTATACATAGATAATTTCCTAAAAAACAGTGTTTAATTCTATATAATGATTATTTTATTTTGGTTGGATATGCCATCAATCATTAGGGGCATAAATGTGAATTTCTGAATAAGGACCATTAAATTGTATTCTACTTTCATCCAGCGAGAACTTTTCCTTTGGTGTATGAAGGATGGTAATAACCTGATTAGAAAATACATTTTTAGTCAGAGGAATGGCTCGGATTATTGTTATTAAAATTGAATAAATGCTAAGGTTTTTTGAGATAATAAAGTGACAATTTCAGATTATTTAGAACATTGTCAATTACAGAGTTGCATTATGCTTGTTTTACAACAAAGTTAGAGAAAGTGTTACAATGTCAGCTATAGTGATCATTGAACTTGTGCTTCAATGCGTGACATTACATTAATATAGAGGACAGCATAACTACGTATACTGAGAGGAGAAGGGCCTTTTTGGGAATCCGGGATCGACCATTTTTAAGTCCGGAATTTCGGTAACTAGCATTATTATCGTCGGGATTTCGAAATTAGACATCAATATTTTACCGGGACTTCGCGATGATACATTCATTTTTAGGAAATCGGAATTGAGCAAATATAAATTCGGAATTTCGGAATCAGACCCCCCTCCTACTTATACCCCACCATACTGTGGTGTGTTTAAAGTTTGATTTACCTGTAATTATCTTCAAAAGTTCTGTTAAAGAAATCTATGACAGGTTTCACTTTATGGAGAGGATACAATGTAAATATATAAGGATCAACTGAAATCTGTTCCTAGACATTATTTCTGCAAACCCTGGTGTTTCCGTAACATTTCTCTTTGTTTCCCAATAGGAGGCATCTGATAGTTTCTTAACAATCCCCATTGCAAACACCAAGCCAAAAAATGCCATCATTTCTGCTCTGGTGACGGGTTTCCAGTTGTTTTCTCTGGCATGTGGGGTAACACGTCTTCTAGCATTCAAAGCAGTTGCTGCGTAACTGTTTGTTTCATCTAACAGTTCATCAAAGATGTCTTCGTCATCTGTAGTAGTAAATCTTTTGAAATATTCAAATGGCGTCATATTTGGTTGAAAATCAACTGGCCCGTTGTCTGCAATTAAAGTCGGTAGTCTGGCCACAACCAATGAGTGGGGGTCAACAACAGTAAACCAAGGTCCTCTGAAGTTGGCATTATTTCCGTCGCCATCGTTGTCTTCTGTGCTACTTGAATGACTCAAGTTTATATCACTTTCGTCGTCAGAGTACATTTTTCAGTGAAACAGCAAACCAACTTTGCCTAGCCTATAACGTCATTATGACGTCATGGCAATGACGTCACATTTTCAACGTCGGCTTAGATGACCAACGGTTTAAATGACAGATTTTATGCTTTTCTTTAAACCAATACACAGTATATTGAAGCCCTTTTTCAATTAATAAAGGGCGAAGCCCTTTTAACTGTAAGCTATACGATTTTTGGTAATAAGTCATACTCCTACAAAATGTATTCATAGCCAAATATCTTTTCACCGGAAGCATGAAATTATAGAACAACGTGGTAATTAAAAACAAAATAAAAATTATTTCAATAAGAAATTCGCAAATCTATAACCATTTCAATTCTTCCCAATTGAAATAAACTTAAAAGAACATTCTAATATCAAAATCGCGTGCTACCAGAAATGATCGTATACATGGTTGACGTCATTTTCTAGTGTGCACATATGTATTGCATTTCGTCTGCTTCGGAGAGGAAACATGAAATTGCATGCACTTCTTGGTTATCCTGTCTCTGAAAACTTTGTGAGCTGGTGTCAAACATTGAAGAACAGCTCTGCATCGTTTTTATGTATACAGGAAACCCATATCATCTCCACGATCTCGCAATTTGAAAGTGATTCAAAAATGTGTACATTTGAACAGTGAAGTGCTTTTGTATGTCTTTTGTCTGGACAACTGATCTCGGATTTTCTCAGGTAAGCCTTTTAAGCACATTTTCCATGGCAAGGTTAAAAACATTGCAATTTCGTCTGACCCTCACTCCCCTTTTCACTGCCACGCATGCATTTCTTATCTCTCTTTCACTATCTTTTTTTCATGGTCTATGATAGGGGTAGTCCGAGTTTCCTGTGCCGTCCGACGGCAGAGGAATTTTGAACTATGATTGGGGTATTTTTTTTATTCTCGTGACCCTCGATTTAAATCTCTTATTGATTCACCGTGATTTGTGAAATTCTCAAAAATGGCAAATTTTAATTTCCGTGAATAGGGATTTGGATTTTTTTTATTTTCTGAGATTCGTGACCAGAAAATCCCCCCCCCCCCCTTTTTTCTTAAGTTTTCGTCAATGGAAAAGGTGTTCAAAATAGATCTAAATTTACAAGCATTTTTTTCTTCAATTTTCATCTGTATTTTTTAGGAGGCATTCGGCTCTCATGTCTCCCTCTTAATTGTCATTATCATCAAATAAGCTTCGCCCTTAAACAGGTTGTGCCTGTCTCATATTAATCATTGTATTATCTAAATGACATATATGTCGCCTTGGCACTCTACCCCCAAACGACACATATGTCGTATTGGTACTCTACTCTCGGACGACACATAAGTCGCCTTGGCATTAAGATGGTTAAATCATGAACCATAAACATGCTTAAGATAGATAAATATGGGAACTGAAGCACTAATTGATGCCTAGCGAAACATCAGAAATATACACATAAAAATGTTATCCGTGCTTACTAAGGACAAAGCATAGGCTTGGGAAAAATAGCTATAAACTTTATTTGTCAGCTTTTGCTGTTGTGCTATGTAAGCACTTGTTAGATTTTACGTTAGTTAGTTTTAGGTTGTATTTCGAACAATAAACATGTAATAGTTATTGGTAAGTTGAGTTAGTATCAAAGTCCTAATGCTAGTTCCCGTGTTGCGAAGAACATATAACAAAGGAAAACCAAGTACGCAACACTTACAATCGATCCCAACATAATATGTTATACAATATTATCAATAGCTGCATAACATTTTGGGGACCCTGAAGCTTGAAATGTTATGGGGTACCTTCGCAATCAGCAACAATAGGGCAACATCCAACAATGTTCAAAGGACATTGCTTGCAAGAACCTCGAGGCACAATTGGTGGATAACAGTGTCGTGGGTGAAATCCTCGAAAATGTAAATGAATTATCTTTGAAATGACCAAAGTTGAAATGCTTGCAAAGAATACTACTACTAGAAATATAGTAAATGAGAATAAGCCATGTCTGACACTTTCAAAGAACTCAACTGAATGAACAAAATATAAAATAATACACTAGAAAACAGAAATATCTCAGTAAATATGGGAACTGAAGCACTAATTGATGTCTAGCGACTAGCGAAACATCAGATATATACACATAAAAATGTTATCCGTGCTTATTAAGGACCAAGCTTATAAATTTATCAGCACACTTTGACCACATGCGCTCGTAGCACGAAATTATCAATCGTTTCCCATTTTTTTTACCTTTTATCATAATATTTCCGTTAAAATAATATTTTAGCTTAAATTGACAATGATCGTCTTATGAAAATATTCATTGTATATTTTTTTATTAAATATATAATTTATTTGTTTTTGGTATAAATGTACATGTATCTACTCCAGGGGTGAATGTACGTCATAATCGGAAGCCATTTTGTGTCGCTTGAAGAATAGTTTTTACTCATAGCATTAGTTATTGTAAGGATAACATTATATGTGAGAGTGCGTTAAATGCTCCTAAATGTCCGCTAAGCAACGGTGTGTCCATCGTTCAAAAACTTGTTGTCAAATTGTGACGTACATTCACTATTCAACTTACCTTTCTTCCATATTTTCCAAATCATTTCACTATTCAACTTATCTCAATTCGATATTTTCCAAATCATTTCACTATTTTCTTCCATATTGTGACAACTGTTTTACCTGTTTTGTTCAATTATTGTTGTAAATACTGTTATAGTAACTTTGAGCCGTAATGAAAGGGGGAGGTTTGGCGCTTTAAAATCTGATTCAACCCACCATTTCTTTAGAAATGCCTGTATCAAGTCAGGGTCATTACGGTTTTCACAGTTTTCCGGTTGTTGACTGATTTTGTCTGTTTATATACTTATGAGTTTTGACTTTCCCTTTGTTAGATTGTTCGGAGTTCGGTAATTTTGTTATTACCCTTATTCCCTATCTTTTCACTATTTTCTTCTGTATTTTCCAAATCTTTTCACTATTTTCTTCTTCATAATAACGGCAATTAGGGATCATGGTTTCTGACATTCTACCGGTAGCAAATCCAGAGTCTAAACTAGTGCCGTTTTGTCTATCTTCTTTAATATTCCCGAGCGGTGTTGAATGTGCAATACTTGTTGGGGACTCCGAGCATTCATTCTGTAGTTTACTTATTTCTATATTCAACTTTTCTATTTCATGTTCTAAATCTTCTGCACTACTTTGATTTTCCCTGGTAGGGTTATCACACTGTGTAAACGCTGTACTCGATGGAATATTTCGTGTTGCGTTGTACTGATATTTCGCTGTTGTCTGTCTACTGACATGGAACCGTCAAAAGAAGTATGTTTTAGGTGAGTTTTTGTTATATTATACCCCCATAACAATTTAAACAATTATTAGGAAGTATTTAATGTGTTTATATATGCTTTAAATTTCCAACTTAATTTATTATGAACATAGAAAATTAGGTAATAGTAAACAGTGAATTAAAAATATTATTAAAATGTAAAGAAAATAATTCATTACAGGTTATTTCATAAATTTATGAATTAAGCACAAGCTAAATTTTACCCCTCCTTAATATTTTATTGTCTGAATTCATTGTAGTAGAGACATGAAGTTTTAAACGTTTGATTTATATTTACCATACAGCGATGAACTGTACTGTTATCTTATGTTCATATATTTTGAGTGTACTGTTTTTTCGTGTATACAACGACAACAATTGTACTGTTATTTCAGGTTTCTTTAACTTTATAACTATAATTTTTTACTAACCATTTCATTTCCTACTTTCCAGATAACTGTATTGGACCCCTACCGTTGTTACTACTGCAATGCCACCAAAACGACTGAAAGAGACGCTTTATCCCATTCGAGATAATACCATCCAAAATTGGAGCTTAAATACAAGTAATACGAACTTTCTCCATCGTGTTTAATTCATAAATTTATGAAATAACCTGTAATGAATTATTTTCTTTACATTTTAATAATATTTTTAATTCACTGTTTACTATTACCTAATTTTCTATGTTCATAATAAATTAAGTTGGAAATTTAAAGCATATATAAACACATTAAATACTTCCTAATAATTGTTTGAATTGTTATGGGGGTATAATATAACAAAAACTCACCTAAAACATACTTCTTTTGACGGTCCCATGTCAGTAGACAGACAACAGCGAAATATCAGTACAACGCTACACGAAATATCATTCCATCGAGTACAGCGTTTACACAGTGTGTTCATAGAAAACTAACTTCAACCCGAGACGGACGAACGGACAGACCCGAACACTATATGCCCCCTACATTCGTAGGCGGGGCATACAAATAGTTCATCATGGCGTTATATGTTGCGACTGTGCGAGATCCGCAAGGATAGTCAAGGTCGTTAAACACTCCCAAAACAAACACACAAAGCTGACCGCCATTTTCCATTATATGGAACGACAGACCGCCCCAAAATAGTATACAGACTGAAGCGAAGCTGAGGCCCATATATTGTTTTTCTGAGTGATCTGGTTAGAGCATTATTTGCAAACTTAGTACATAAAAACGACTAGCAGATTTAAAAACATTATGCAATAGAAAAAGAACGGATATGGGGAAATGCCATCAATGCACCAGGATAGAACCAATTAAAATTATAAAGACACAGGCCTGGAAAGACAGGAATATGTGGTTTGGAAGAAAAACATCCCATTTGAAACATTAAATAACAGTACAAGTTTAACAGAAGTAACAGTACAGTTTAATTTCTATTAACAAATACGCACGGGAAATATCAGTACACTAAGGATTTTCCTAGTTATAAATTTCGGGTTGCTCCGTACATATAGCACAAAAATAGTACTTTCTTATGTAACACAATATAAAATAAGGATATTTTAAGAGATATTTCATTCAGAAATTCTATCTTGTAAGTTTTTATTTATGAGAAATATCATTTGTTACATACATTTTCAAGGTATCATTCCATTCACAACGGTATCATAGCGATTTACATGGAAATTTTTCTATAAAACTTATTTTGGACATTCATGATATACACAAAAATTATATATTAGCAAGTAAATTTGGTTTTGAGGGCTCCAAGTAAACAAAAATACATACCAATCTGCGTTCTCTGATACGTCGGCGTCAACATGTAAAACAACAGCGAAATATCAGTACACCGCAACACGAAATATCATTCCATCGAGTACAGCGTTTATGCAAAGTAAAAGCAGCATCGGTTTCTTCCCCATCAAAATACATCGTAAACAGTTAATGTTTCTCAGGTCCCGTCGCTGCCACCAATTTGTAACGTGTTCCGGCGTTTATTTAATATATAATATATAGTCGTCCGTATCAGTTTCCTGAGACCCGAAGTTACCTCAAACACATACACACTGTGTAAACATATAAATCACTGAAGATATGCTTCAAACTATGTGTCTGAGGCACGATGTATTCTCGTGTTTGAGACTAATCACCTTATCTCTCAAATTGTCAAATTAAATGAGGCTTGATTAAAGCCGAAAATTGATTAAGACTTTATTTCACCAAAATTATGCTGAGAGATAACATGAAATGCGCACGCAAGTCAAGAGGTCACTATTTAGAGAACATGGAAATTCAAATAACTACACACTCCAACTGACAAAACAAGTCAAATATAGCTTGTGATACTGTCATGGCATCACAATTCGGTAACGGTACATTGTATACAAACTTACTAAACATGTCTATTGCGAAGAATATGCATAGTTGTGCTCTTTGTGACATAGGCAATGGGCCATAAAGGTCGATTTGCCACACTCGAAATGGCTCTGATGGAGTACTATACGAAATAATGCCAGATTTTGTGTGAGCCTGAGTAATTTTTCTCGTTTGGCAATCGTGGCATGACTGAACATATTCACTCACATTATATGGTAGTTTGTCAAAATAGAAATTTTTACTCAGTAAATCTACTGTATTCTGGATACCTCCGCGTCATCCCATAGGAGAGTCATGCAAAACTTTAATACAGGTTTTATAAGTATTTTAGGCAACACCAATTGATATTTGGGTTTATGGTCAAATGTTCGCCTACATTTTGCATTTCTCCTACGATATAATTCGCAGAGCGTAAAATTAATCTTCGGGCTTCACGTTGTAACTTTGGCAAAGTTCCTTTCTCTAGATAGTCAATAAGTGGTTTCAGAATAAGATCATTGTATTGTAAATCTTTTATACTATCTGGACTGAAATCACATTGTTTTAATAAGTTAATACCTTGTTTCAAATGTTCATCTTCGGTAGTATGATCAGTTTTATCGTCGGTCTCATTTGAGCTTTCACCAAACAACATTTTGTGTACAGCGTTGACTTAGCTCCGACACGTTGGTGATTTTCAGCCACTCTTGTGTATGTGAACTGTTGTCAATTCCAATTATATGGTCCGCGTGTTCTGTAAGCACTTTATATTGTAAACTATTTAATGGTTCGGAAATGCTATCATTTCCAAACGAAAGCTGCGTATCATGCGAAACTGAATCAAGTCCAGGCGTTGCACTAGTAATGCACTTTTCGTCCTGTGAATTCTCAAAATAGGCTAGAATACTAATTACATATGAGGTAAAGCAATCTTTTCCATCATACAATAACGCTACATTTAAATCTGAAATCTGCAGACTGACTATTTTCTCCTCCTGAATGAAAGCACTATTCAAATGGCACATTTCGGTATTCGCTAAATGATATGTGGAAATGCTATCATTTCCTACTTTCAAAACGGAATCATCTTCTGTATCCGCCGTATACCCTGTATCAGTATCACTTTCATTGGGAATTACACTCATATGATTTAGTTGTATTTCTTGTATAATTTGCTCCCCACATGAATTAATTTCAATAATATCGATGTTTCCAGTTTGTTCCGCCACATACGGAAAATACGGATCGGATTCATTCGGACTTGAAATGCAGTCGGTTGCGTCAGATTTCATGCATCTTGATAATGCACCCAGGGCTTGCATCTGTGCAGCCGGTTTATAGCGGATTTGGAAATTATATTGTTGGAGAATGGCCAACCATCGGTCATAAATGGCTCCTTTCAGTTGTTTTTGTATTAATGGACGGAGCGCCGCATGGTCACATTCTACAACGAAATGGTGAGATCTCAAATAACTCGAACGATCGGTTATGCTGGTCACAACGCCAAGTAGCTCTAGCTTGGTTGGTCCATACGATTTTTGCCAATGGTTCAGAGCTTTCGAACCAAAACCCACAACTCGAGTGTTTTCGGATGTTACGTCGTTTCCCGGATGTTTCTGATAAAGAACATAACCTATCCCTTTTGCGCTAGTGTCTACTGCGAGATAAAATGGGATGTCAAACTGTGGAAACGCTAAAACTGGAGAATTTATTAAGCGATGCTTTCGTTCGTGAAGTGCATTATCCTGCTCAGTTGTTCAATTGAAAACGCTTCCTTTCTTTAACAATTTTGTCATAGGTTGCGTACTAGCACTATATTGAGGAATAAACTTTTTAAACCAGTTGAATAGTCCTAGAACTCGCCGTAATTGTTTAACATTTTTAGGATACGCAAGAACTTTTTGCAAAGGAACACTTTTTCGGATTAAGTTTTAGTCCGGCGTTGCGAAAACGGGTGAAAATGTCATTCAGAGCTGATATATGTTGCTGGAATGTCTCTGAACACACCAGACGTCATCCAAGTAACATAAGCATGATTTATAGGTTAGACCACGTAGCAATTTGTCCATTAACAGCTCAAATGAATTTGGTGAAGAACTCAAACCCATGGGCAAACGTTGAAATCTAAAGATTCTAAAGCAGGTGTTAAAAGCTGTGTATTTTGAACTTTGAGGGTCAAGCTCCATCTGAAAACATCCCTGAGATAAATCAATGGTTGTGATAAAATTCGGAGTACGGTCTGTAAAAGATTCCCTAAGTTCCTGTAAATCGGGTATCACGTAACTAACATTTTGTGTCATGGAATTTAAGTACATAAAATCACAGCAAAAACGGAAATGTGAAATACTGTCCTCGTGGCTGTATGGCGGACCTTCACTTTTAGATTTTGCCCTTTTTGTCACCAAAACTACTGGACTAGTAATTGGTAAATCTTCACTTGGATCAACTGTACAAATTATACCTCGGTTAAGGAGTTCATCAAGGGGATGACCTAGGACCCTCCTTTTTATCGGGTGATAACCTGTATGGCCTTTGATATTTAGGCTTTGCGTCCGGTTTCAGTATTATCTTGTGTCGTACAAGATCGGTAAATTATAAACCAGGATTATCCTTAGTTACAAAAATATCTTTGTTTTGGAATAAGAAATCCTCAAGTTCCGTTTGGTCAGTGTTAGAGAGATCTGATTCCGCGAAACTATAATTTTGCATAAATTCGCCAATATCCTGAGAGTCTAGCACTTTATCGTGTTGATCAGATTGGTCTGATGAAATTTCGGTTTCGGTTTTGAACAGATTAATGTTTTGAACTTGATGCTCATTACTGACTGGCTGTAATGTATAATCTGGTGACATATGTGTAAAATGGGCTAACGGTTTTCCTTTGTGTACTATAACAGTCATTTGTCGGATTTAAAATTTTGATTGGCACTTGTTTGTTTTTAGCTATGGAGACAACGGCTTTCGAAACTAATATGCCTTTACACAGCACATATCTGCTTGAAACACATAGCCCTTGCATTCCATAAAATCCATAATGTAACTTTCCCCAAAGTATAATCTCTGAATTAGGGGGGATTGCAGTGCGCTTTGTACAATAAATGTTCGAGTTCAACGATACTGGCGTTTTATTACTGAAATCAAGAATAATTTTATTCTCAGTTAGATATTCTGTTTCTAAAATTAGAGGATTGGAACTCACTTTAAGAATGTAACACATAATGTTTTGATGTACATCGGATATTGTCATTTTAATCATCGCTGTTCCAATGACATCAATTTTCTGATTATTTGCAAGTACAATAGCATCTTTTATACTAACAGTAATATCACTTTTCTTACTATTAGGGAGCGACTTATAAAGTTCCTCAGAAATTATATTCACCGAACTTCCGGTGTCGATGAGTGCTGAGATTTTCAATTTATTAAAATGTACAGTAGTATATAAAAATGACGATCCCGAATTTAAAGTACATGTATGATTTTGATCCGTATCAGTAGTCTCAGAACTACTGGGTGAACTCGATTCATCCCCGTTATGAATATTATTTACATTCCTATTTACACGACACGGAGATCGACTTCTAATACGACTGGCACTTGTTACTGTCCTCCTGGGAGATCGTGCCCTGTGGCCCCCATGTTGTTCCGGTTTCCCTGTAAGCTGTAGCAATCTTTGGCACTATGACCCCTTTTTGAGCAAAGTTGACATTGAATAATATCAATTGTCATTTGGACATTTTTCAAAGTATGACACTGGGTCGCAAAGTGTCCAAACTGTGAACACAGCTGACACTGACTCTGAGTAGAAGGGTGACCTTTTCCATTCCAATTCCAATTTCGCCTTGCGTGACCTGTTGCATTGCATTTGAAACACGCTCCAGTGCTACGTGGTTGTTGAAAGTTTGGACTTTCTTTTGGTACGGATCCTTGATTTTCATTAGGCCGATTTTTGCATTGAAACGTTAATCCTTTAACAACGTCTGTTAACTGATTTATTTGAAGTTTCATATCAGCAAGGTCGTCGGATTGTGATTTTGTAACGTTAGCGGCAGCAACGGTTGGGTCATGTTCCCTATAATTGTATGCCTCGCCGGTTTTAGCAATATATGTAGTTAAGGCCTCTGTCGTATCATTTGGTTTTGATGCCCGAATGTAAAAAGCAAGCTTTTCTGGTAAGTCTTTAATGAACTGGGCCATGATTTCGTGTTCTGGTTTTGACAAAAGCTGACCCTTTTCAATTAGTAGACAGTAAAAGTCTTCAATGTTCTGTCCTGGTTTTAAAGACAAGTTGTGGAAAATTTCATTTTCAATTTCAACCCAAGGATGTTGCTAACCAACTCTCACGTATTTGTCAATAAACAATGTTTTAACATCGTCCCATTTGGTTTCTGCATTTGTTTTTAAACCATTATACCAGGTTCAAGCTGGACCTTTCATGTGTAAATGGAAAGCTGATAGTCTACGGCTTTCATCATCTTCATAATCTAGTTCATGCAGGGTTGAGAAAGATTCGAATTCTTTAAGAAATGTCTCCCCATTTTCATGTGGGTAACCAGAAAAATGTCTACATGTGCCTAATTTTTCCATTTGGGCAAACGACGTCTTATTTTTGGTTTTACGGGAAACTAGAATTTTCAAAACTTTGTTGATCAAGATGTGGACTTAAACCTAAACTATATCGAGTATTTGTCTGGTTTTCGGGACTATTGTTTGTATGAGTTGGTGTCAAATATCTATTTACAAAAGACTCGCTAGTGTTTATTGGGAAATAACTTGGGTTTGTATATTCCTCTCCTTCACTCTCATATAAATCTGATATATATTTACCAGACATCAGAACGAAACACAAGTGAGACAAAAATGGAACTGTGAGAAAGGCAATCCTTTCTACAAACAGTGGGCTCCTGGACCACGAATGTTTGATTTCATAAATTGAATACAGTAGGCAACATAGATGAAAAACCCGGATTTTGTTTTATACTGTGAGAAAGGCAATCCTTTCTACATGCAGTCGAAGACTACACATGTTTCTATGGTTTATTTCCAACACAATTGTATATATATATATATGAAATAATGTAACAAAGGTACCAGTACATTTATTTATATCAATCTCACCTCGGTAAACTATTCAACAACTTTTCACAGCGCATAGCAATCTTTATGGATTAAATTTGTAATTTGAATTAACCACAATTTTGCCAGTATGTTATCGGGGTGAACACCATCTTTTAACAACGAATAATTTATATTGTACGATATTGTTGTACTTGTTTTTCGACGTCTTGGCTTTTGCAAGTCTTCTGAAAATTTTGGAGATATTACATGCAAAAGTCTGTTGGCATCATTAATGTAAAAATTCACAGCATCAATTTGTTGTTTAAGAATATAATCATCCTCTTTAAATGAATTTTCCTCTTCGTAACCTTGATGTGCATTAAACTCATGTATTGAATAAACTGGTAATTGTAAAAATACAAGTTTAACTTGATTCTCAAATTGTTTGACAAATTGATAAATATTTTTCGAATCAGAAATAAGTTTGTTGACGGCACTGTTATCCCTGGATCTAAGATAAATAAAATCACCTTCTCTTTTTGTCAATTTACACGTACCTACCCAAACATAGTGTTATATTATGCAATGTATTTAATTCGCTCTCCAAATTATCCTGTAAATATTGTAATCTATTTTCCGCTGTAGCTGAGGATTTACACCAGAATTGTATAAAACTTTCAGGACTTACTTTTACTTGTTGTTGTAAGTTAAAACCTTTACTATCGGCTAGCAAAACTGGGGTGCGTACTGGTTGTCTTAAAGGGGGGAGCCGTAGCTTATCAATCTGGTTCTGTAATTTTCGGTGATAAAACGTATTGCTCTTTGCTAAATTGTATGAAAAAGACAATCAAATAAAATGTAAAAGTGTTTTGCATCAATTTGCAAATGTCACATGGTTGACAAATATGGCGGCCAAAATTTCAATGAAAAGTTTTTCACTTCACATGCAAGTCGGATAAAATTCGAGCAATGTACGAACGATCTGTGAGTTGGGGAACTTGTTGAGATCGATAGCCTTAATTCTCCACCATCTAATGTGGCACTTCCACCTTAACAAATAAATAAAACAAATATTTCTGGAGCGCAATTTTATACGTCTGCTCACAATCAATTTTACATGCAAAGAGACAGATATATCATATACAATACAAAATGACAATGGTTATTTTGATAAAGTATGATAAAAAAAAATATCTGTCCCTATAATATCTTTAATTTATTTTCATGAAGTATGATAAAAAAAAATATCTGTTCTTGTAATATCCTAATTTATTTTCATGATGTATGATATAAAAATATATGTTTATAATATCCTATTTTATTTTCATAATGATTGATGTTAAAATATATGTGCTTATAATAATATCCTAATTATTTTGATAAAGTTTGATATTAAATATATGTGCTGATATACTGATTTTTTGTTTGTTATTTCCATAAAATATGATTTTAAATACTAACTTTCTACTTACTATTCATTAAAAATTAATTACACTAATTAAGCATGACTAGTCATGTTTATATAACAATTAACCCATTCAACCTATACCAACAATCTTTCTTATCTTTTTATATATTTTTTTTAAATGTTGGCATAGGTTGAATGAACCCTTTCACTCATACACATTATAAAGGACATCCATACACCAAACACTGTATTTGTTGTCTCCCTTTACACATTTACTGAATGTATTATTATTACTTTTCTTTTTCTTTATTATTTCTCACTCGGGATATTGTTGTTTTTTCCCTCTCCAATCAATGCAATCAATAGTAATCAATTGTATATCTTAATTCTCATTGTAATTGTTCTGCTCCTTTGGGGCGTCGTGATTGACAAAATAAAAGTTGTTGTTGTCGTAAAAGGCACTTGTGGACAGGACCCCATGTTGCCCCCCTTTTTTTTTTTCTTTTTTTTTTTAAGATCTTAAAAAAAAAAAAAAAAAGAGAGCAACATACATGTAGGGTCCTGTCCACAAGTACCTGTGCCTTTTACAACAACAACAACTTTCTATGTATCACCTGTATACTTTATATCTTGTCAGAAACCCGGCATGGATAAAAACTACTGTTTGATTGTATTTATTGTATATATGTCATACAGTGATACATAGAAAGTTGCAAAATGTTGTTTAAATGAAAAAAAGTCGCTGTTAAAAAAAAAGGGGGGGGGCAACATCTTAAAAAAAAAAAAAAAAAAAAAAAAAAAAAAAGGAGCAACATAGAGTCCTGTCCACAAGTACCTGTGGTAAAAGGTAATAAAGATATGGACATGGAAATTTAATTTTTTTTTGTAATATTCAAGTTGTCTCGAAAGTACGTAATGTTTATTTTTTTAGCAGCAGTTGTCAATCAAAGCAGTCACTTGACGTCTATTTCAGCTACGTCACTTTGAAAAACTGAATGGGTCACTTCTCGAAATCTGATTTGTCGAAAAAGTAGGTTATAATTTTCATCTTCCTGGTACCATTTAGGACCATCTCTATTATATGAATCAAGTCATACTTATCATTATACGATTGTTAATTTCCTATTTTTGTTTTGCCAATTTCCTCTCCATATTTCCTCAAAATTGATTCATATCAATCAATGTGTGTCATTTTCATATAAATTCCAGTTAATTAGAGGGCTGAGGTATGTAAACATTTATCTTTAAAACTATCCACAGTAAACAAAGCACAACCTCGTTTAGCATGATCGTCTCGTGTGTTGTCAGATCAAATGAAAGACGGGGTTATGGGTTAGGGTTATGGCGTTTACACGGAACCTTTCTGCTCAAATATGCGTTACGCGATACTTTGGGAATAAGTAACGGTTCTTTTGTGATGAAAAGGATGCCAACAAGTGGGAAAGCCACATAATAATGGATAATTGCAAGGAAGGAAGGTAAATATATCGTATATTTTGCACTCACGGAACTCTCTGATGTACGATTCAATCCAAAACCAAAAACCATTCACATACGTCTGCTGAAAATGCGTTTCGCACGCTTTCCAACGAGATGACTGTCAATGTAAAGTGAAATTTCGGACATATCTTTTATGAATATTTGCTTTTTTCCACCTTTTAACTTTCAAATTTTAACCATTATTAAAAGAAGAAACCTAAATGCACCAACTCCTAACACAGTCTTCAGTTAATAATCCATTAAAGCCCATTAAATTCGATTTTTAATAGAAAAGATTCGTAACGGCACCTTTACGATTTATAGAAAACGTGTTAAAATGTGGCACCGCGACCTTCGCGACTTGGAGGCAACGGACCCTTTACGACAAAAATGAGGTCAAGGACAAGTGCCATATAGCAGACTGACATGTACTATCCTAGACCAACTTCCATACCAAATATCAATGAATTCCCATTTGTAGTCTTTCAGAAATTTACCTAAGCAGAAAACTTTAACATGTCCACTCGACCATAAAAATGAGGTCAAGGCAAGGTGACACATGTCTGACTGACATATACACCTTAAGATGAATGACTGGACCAACAATAACCATCAACCTGGTAAGTAAAGATGCAGAGAATTCAAACTTATCATAAAAACTTTACATGTCCACTCAACCATGAAACTGAGGTCAAGATCAAATGCCAAATACCAGACTGACATGTACTACCCTAAACCAACCTCCATACCAAATATCAATGACTTCCCATTTGTAGTCTTTCAGAAATTTACCTAAGCAGAAAACTTTAACATGTCCACTCAACCACGAAAATGTCTGATTGAAATATACACCTTAAGAATAATCATTTGACCCATAATCATCAACCTAGCAAGTATAGTTGCAGAGAAATCTACCTTATCATAAAAACTTAACAAGTCTGCTGAATCATGAAAATGAGGTCAAGGTCACATGTCATATGGCAGACTGGCATGTACTACCCTACACCAACATCCATGCCAAATATCAATGACTTCCCATCAGTAGTCTTTGGGAAATGAACCTTAGCAGAAAACTTTAACATAAATGTTTGTACGCATTTGTCTCGCTTTCGCGACTTTTCGCAGCTTGTTTACAATATCTCAAGTTTAGAAATTTATAAAACTAAGGAGTATCTCCCTCATGGAAAGCTCTGTCCTTAACTGATTTTGACTTCACTTTTAGGCCCTTAATGTTATTTGTTCTCTATCAGCCCTTAAACATCTTTTGGATTTTGGTCTTCCTAGTGTTTTGATTTTATCTGCACTGATGAGACATAAGTTCTCGAAATGGCCATTTGCAGAACTCAAATTTACTTCAATTTCGATACTTTTGTTATTTTATACAATGGTCCGTGTCCTACTGTATATTCCATCAGTTTGCGATTTCGACCCACTGTGTCTCGACCACAGAGGCTCATTTTTCCCTTTCATTGTTTTTTTCACATTTTAGAAGATAATTACCGAAAAGAAAGAAGAAATAAAATTTATATCTCCTCTCATTACATCTTTCTTTTTGGGAATTTTCGTCTTGAAATGTAAAAAAGAAATAATATAAAAAGGGAAAAAATGAGTTTTTTTTCAAAAAGGTGTGGGGAGTAGGGCTTTGCGGCTACAATCCCCTATGATTTCGACAATATATATATTTTATAGATATCAGAAGTCAGAAAAAGGGTATTTTAGTTACATTCTGCATTTTAATTTAATTCTAACTATAAATATTGTAGGCGGAAGTAAAATGTGGAAAAATATTTCCGCAAACAAACCCTTAATTAACCTGCATTTACTAAGAAATAAAGAGTTTATTCATAAGTTAAAACTGTTCTTACAAAAACGATGACGGGGTTTAATAAGGTGCTTCCTGAAAAGGAAGGGAGCAACTTCCTATTTTTTACGGTATCCTGGGGTGTGCAAATATATGAAAGGGTAGCAAGTTTTGTAAGCTTATGAAACAATTATATCAATTTGGGGGCAATTTTTCTTCTTTTTCTAGTAAACAAATGGCCAAATATAGTGTATAATATACCTGTTTAGGAGATATTAATTTGGGCCAGTTTTCAATCCTTCAGACCGCCACGATATAGCTGAAATACTGCTGAAAGTGGCGTTAAGCCCCATTCAATCAATCAATCAGTCATTCAGTGGTACACAGTGGCGGATCTAGAGGGGGTGGAGGGGACGTTCGCTCCCCCCCCCCCCCTAAAAGAGAGAGAGAGGGGGGCGGCGGTCTTCCGTCCCTCTATTAAACATATCAGCATTCATTCATTCGCCTGTTAAATGTAATAAATCATTATATGTTTTTTACTCGTTGCATTGCCCTTTTAGTTTATCTAATTACTTTTGAACTTTTGAAGCAGTCGACGATTAATCAGAAAACAAAGTGATATTATAATCCCTTAGACATTAATTTTTATCAAAATCCATCCATTCTACAAACACTTCAATACAAATTACCCCATTTTCAACAGAGAAACATGAGAAAATTGGCTAATATAGCACGCTGGGTATTCGGAAACTCGGTGCAAGCTAGTTATTTTGAACGTTTTCATTGGTCAATTTTGAATTTTTGGATACTACAGACCGCGGAGCATGCTGTTCCGTTGCCGTCATGCTCCACGGTCTGTAGTGTCCAAAAATTCAAAATTGGCCAATGAAAACGTTCAAAATAACTAGCTTGCACCGAGTTCAAAGTGTCCGCATCTGTTCCGAGTATACGAATACCCGGCGTGATAAGGAAATCAGGGGAGCTCCAGATAGATAATTTCAAGTGACATCTCCCTTTAATTTATACTCACTGCTTAGAAACTATTTTAAACTTTTTGGAGAAGATTCATGCGTTTTAATACACTTCATCACATTCACAAAATGCTTCAAAATTGTTGACGGAAAAGCTTCCTAAATACTCAAAACCCATGAGCTTCCGGGGGGCTTTGCCTCCCGGGGCCCCCTACCAGGGCTCTGCCCTGAGCCCGCTGGAGACCTTAAGCGATCCCCAGACCTCTCGCCGACTTTCGTCCCCCCTAACACAAAATCCTGGATCCGCCCCTGGTACATCCCCGTAAAAAGTATGGTTGTTACCCCTCCTCCCTCCGGTTTCCCTAATTACCAGTGCAAGAACGCTTTGAATATTTCCTTTGGCAATCCCGAAGGTTGCAGTTCCACAATCATAAAGATCCGTTGCTTTGCAGAGATGATTTTTTTTCATCATTATTGATTTTATTATACATTAATTGGTTTTCATATTTGTCATGGCATTGAAATGAACATCCAAGATATACTCTAGCTAATAATCAAATAACAGAATACTGTTAAATTGATGATATAAGACAAACTATGAGATGAAAACGTCTTTTCAATATGTTGATGCGGTGAAAACTGCAATCGTTTTTATACATGCCGCTTCTGCGTATATGAACAGATGCGATAAATCTTGTAGAAATGTCAAATGTAATAATAGCTGAGTTCCGTGACACTTAATATACAGTTCCTAGACATCTGTGATCGTATTAAATCGTAAAAATAAAGAGACCGGTTTTTCAACTTACCTCAAAAATATACCAAGGATCGCGTAACGTCGATGTTCATCGCGAAGGTTCCGTTGTGGATATACACCGTGGTTTAATGTCCTTTCAACAATATTTCAGTTGTGTCATGGTGGTGAGTTTTATTGGTAGAGGAAGGCGGAGTGCACACAGAAAATCACCGATCTGTCGCAAGTCACTGACAAACTTTATCACATAATGTTGTATCGAGTACACCTGGCCGGAGCGGGATTCGAACTCACAACTTCAGTGGTGATAGACACTCATTACATAGGTAGCTGTAAATCCAACTATCGTACGATCACGACGGCCCCTAATTCAAAGGCTGTAAAATTGGTATTTTTTGTTTCTCCTCTTAGCACGCATAATTTCAGAGTATGGACAAAGACTGGTTGGCTCGAAATTACAATAATGTGTCCGAGTGGAGCAATTTATCTACCCACAGACTGCTGTTACAGTGCAATTAGCATGTTGATCTAGTACAAAGGACAAATAATGTCTTGTGGAATGATTTTAATTTCAAATTTAAAAAAAAAAACATTCAAAATAAAGACCATCTAGTGGAATTAATGCTTAGTGTTCTCGTATCGTATGTGGAGGATGGAGGTGTCGAACCATGGTTAAAACCAAAGACCATTAAATTTGTGTTTGCTGTACAAAATTACGAGATTTCTACATGGACATTCCCAGACATGTTTCTCTTTTATTTACGGTTCACTTATTGTTTTTTTTTCTGTATGTCTGTTTGTCTGTGCGTGTGTGCGTGTGTTTATAAACATAATAACAATAGATTTATTTTATTTGAAGGTTAAATATTTCGTTAATATATTTCAGAACAATGGTTTCTCTGCTTGGAACGTTGCTGATCGTATTTGGGTTTTTGAAATATGGTAAGGAATATTGTTCTATATACTATAAGGAAGTCTTTGATTGACGATTTCCCAATTGTACATTCCGAACATGATATAATCAATTTTCAACTTTTTGTCCGCATTTTGCACCTTTGTAAAATGTAAGAATGAACAAATAATTTGTTTTCTCCTTTTTTTTGTCTACTTGTAATAATTGATAGAGTAAGAATATTATTATTATTATTATTGACCTGATTATATTCTTGATTACTAAATAAACGTTAGAGAATACCAAAATGGACATTCCAGAGACACTGACAACATAAGGTACACAAGACGAAGAAAGACACAGCACAATATGTGTTGGACACCACTATGGGCAAACAAACACAAATAACGTAATTGAGACATGAGCCCTCCTACAAACAACTGGAGGTAAAGATGAACTGAACAAGTATTGCTTTCAATTTGTGTGTAAATGTCGTTTTTTCCCTTAGGTAGTAAATGATCCTTTCTATGACGAAGAATATAAGTGCGTTATCAAATTGACCAAACTGAGGAAAAAAATATTGCGATACCCTGTCAAATCCGACATAATTGTTTGGTGGATTTTGATTTTTGATTTTTGGTGTTTAACGCCACTTTCAACAATATTTAAGCTATATCATGGCGACCAGTTTTAGTGGTGGAGGAAGCCGGAGTACCCGGGGAGAACCACCGACCATGGGCAAGCAACTGGTAAACTTTATCACTTGTGGCTGCGAGTCGAGTGAACCCTTTTTTGTAATTTACAAAGCCAGGCGCGAACCCACGCCGTATTGGTGATAGGCTTGTATGAGTTGTTAGATCCAACGACCTAACTCATTGAGCCACCTGGGCCCCCATAATTGTTTGATTCCGCGTAATGTCTGATTAGCCAGATTTCAATGTATAAACAAAATGTCCATTATGAAATAGCAAGCGTCAGTTCTGACAAAAACAAGCCCATAGAAACATATTGGATTTGATTATTTCGTGCACGTTGTTAAAGCAACTTTCCTCAAACTCAGTTGATCACAGACGGTTATATCGAGTACACCTTATCACATCAGAAAAGGGAAACCAGAATTTGTGTAGTCGAAATCTGTAATCGTAATCTGTTGTAACGGATTACATTACAGAGATAAAAACAATAGTGTCGATAGTCATTTATTAAGATCCAAATGAGGAAAAACAAGCCACGTCGACATAAATCTGATTAAAATCACATTTACCCTCCCCCTTTAACGTCGTGGCATGCGAGAACTGAAGAAGCAACATTACGGGTCACATGCGAGTGACCCTATGTCATGCATGTTTAATATGATAAATACCTATATTGACCAATCGTATTACTCGCAGCAAAAAAGCCGATTACTTTTAACTTATAACCCTTTCATTGTCACCTAAGCGCGCCATTTTCATTGGACGGTAACAGGCTAACTCGCATGTGACCCGTAATGGAGTTTCTTCATATTTCCCACGACGTGATATGCCAGTAAACGGGGAACAAGCGAGAGACGTGATTTTAAACAGATTGAGACGACATGAATTTATTATTTATATTTTAATAGGGTTTGCTTCTGATAATATTGAAATGTACATTAAACCAAATACCACAGCAGAAGTTGTCTGCCCTTATAAAGAAAATGAAAAAGAACCCATAATCTGGTGGAAATCCAATAAACTAATTGGTTATAGAGACACAGTGAATGACGAAAAATGGAAATTTACGATTTCTAATAATGGAGCTGGGAAATCAATGCTTGAGATAGTTAATTTCAGTGTTCGTGATGAAGGCATGTATAGATGTATAGGTAAACCTGGTAAAGATGCATTTGAAATATACTTCAACATACATATGTGTGGTAAGTAAAACAAATTATAAATTTTAAATTTTGCTAATATAATATATTTTTGTTTTATTGTAGACTTTTCCGAAATAGTTAACTCATAACTCTTCCTGAGCACCTCAAACTCTTCTTAATTTAAGACACCTTTTGTCCAAAACATTTATGCAGAATAAACAGTAATTTTAAATTTATATACCTATGGAATAGTGTACTAGTTTATTAAAGAAGATATATAAAAAAAATACCACACCATTAGACAGTTCCAACAACTTTTATTAATCGAAAAAAAACTTTTATTTTATATGGAAATTACAAGATATCCATTACAAGTGAGTTGTTGTTGCGGTATTTGATTTTCGAGTAACAATTCACCTCCTTTAGAATACCAGCCATTTGGTGCTTTTATAACATTTTTTTTTTTTTTTAATATATAGGAAATTTGTGTCTTTGTTTAATGATATAAAGATAATTTGATCATGGTTTAAAGCAAGCTTGAAAGACAAACTATCCTGTTGTTCAGTGGTACTATTTACCTCTCGTCAATAATTAAATGGCATCATGTCATGTCGATGTTAGAAAAGTTGGAAGATTTCAAAGGGGTAATCGGAAGCCGTAATCGAAGAAGGAAAGAAAACACATGACCAAGAGAAAAACAACAAAGGAACAAACAAAACACTACACAGAAAACTGAGCAACAAGAAGCCCACTAAAAACCGAAGTGAATTCAGGTGCTCCGGATGGATAAGCAGTTCCTGCTCCACATGTGGCACCCCTCGTGGTACTCTTGTTACAAACCGGGTGATAAGTCAATGTGCAAAATAGCTTACCATTTGTTCGATATCATATTACAACAAAACGATTATACAAAAAAATATACATCGAAAGAACATTGTGCTTAAACGTTATATATCATATCACTTTAGAGTTTACTAAGGAGAGAACTCCGTAAATCTAGTTGAACTCGGTAACGTTCAGCTTTATATGAAGAGTCTGTACTATCAAGCGAAGCATAAGAATAGCCATGTAGCATTTTTATTGCTATTATTTGGTGGATACCTCTGTTGGTGGACTTTTAGTTTTCGAGGTTTAGTTTAAGCATATTTCAGTGTCTTATAAATGTACAATTGGATTGGAAACAAGCTATATCATCTTAGTACACCCTCTCCATACAATAATGTTATACACACAAATATGAAAATGACAGCAAGTTACATATATAATAAATGTATACATAAATATATTTGATAAACAGAAGTGGTGGGGAAAAAAGGGGGATTGAGTGCAAATGTATGATATCATTCTGAGTACAGAGTATAATTTCACATCACCCAAATCTATTGGTATGATGTATATATTTTTGTACATTTCCAAACACTATTAAATTGTTTTCGTCTGTTAAGTTATCAGAGCCAAATACTAAGTTTTCAATTGAGATAGGAGTGTATGGGGTCATGTTCATAAGTTCTCGAGGATATTCTCCGTCCAGTAGTCGGTGTTTCGTCATGGTTAATTATATATAGTTATTATTGAAGTTTATGGTTCTTATGCAGAGCATAACTAGTATTACAAATGAGGTTCATCTTCCTCAGATATATGTGACATTAGCCAATGTTGGCTAGTATGGCTACCCTGTTTAAACCCTTTGATGTCTTCCTCACAAAACCTTTTAAATTATTGGGCTATCCAATCTTTTAATCATGAGCCAGCCTGATGAAGGTGGTTCCGTGTGCATTAAGGTAGATATCCATGTTAATATTATATTGGCTTTGGTTGTAATTGAATCTGCATTCAATTTGTACTTTTGATTTCATTTTAATATTTTAGTTATTTGTTAATTGATCAATTTTTTTTAATGAGGTGTTTCCGTTTGTGCTCTTATGTTTCTAATAAATACGTAAATATCTAAATTAGTGCGCACAACGCGTTTCTTTATAAAACTTTGGTAAAAAGAAAACCAAATGGGATAAACAGGATAACCAAATCGGCTATGGTCAGTTATGCATGAGGGAGGGAGAAACTCAGTTTTAATAATAATTATATTATTTAGGAACTGCGAATTTCAAGAAATATATCTAATCAAACCTAGGAATGCATTTTTTTCTGTTTTAATAAGTTCAAATCACAACCAAGCTCTCAACTGTATTTTCAAACACCATACTCTCCTATTGAGCAAAACCCACCATTTCGTCACAAACTAGCATGTTGATATTGCAGATATTCCACTGGAAATGAATATGTTCAGTGAAACTGACAACAACGCAAAGAATGAACATCTGAAAAATGTTTGGTGTTCTGTTGACGATACTGCTGTATCTACTACTCAAGTACACAGCAGTGTGATCACAAATGAAGAATCAACAAACATCTCGGGAATCATTCAAAATGTCACGTGTTTCGTTTTGAATATGGATCAGTGTATCACAGCAAATATTACACTTCAATTACATCTGAAGAGTAAGTAATGACATTTTAATTTCAAATTTTGTATTCAAGATACCGGTAATAAAAATTAATCTTATTGTAAAATATTTCAAGCATCAAAACAACGACATTTCAGCGTTGAAATAACGTCAATCTAATTAAAATTAGATTTAAAATTGCCCCCTCCTTTTTCTAATATGTCACGCACCAAGATCTAACGAAATCGACATACATAAGAAGGAGGGTAATTTTAATTATATTGAAATAATGTGGAAAATTAACGTCGGACGTAGTAGCAACGTTTGTTCAATGTTAACATGACGTTTTGTTCCTTACGTGGGGTTTTTTTGGGTTTTTTTTTTTTAGCAAAAGCAATTTATAGAATAATAATAAATTCGAGATTCGTAACAGTAGCAATACAACAAATTGTATTACTCTGATACTGTTAATATTATTTCTATCAACTTTATTCTTTATGAAATGGTATATTTTCAGGGAGGGAAAAAGAAGATCCCAATAACATCGTTTCAGGAAGTGAAAAAGAACAACCCACTAACAACTCATTCCATAACATAGCTTACGGAAACTGTAGTTATCCCATATCATGTGATTGCGGATCATTTTTTTCCACAAACACTGCAAAACATATGTACAAAGGTTTCTTTAAAAAATGGAATTTATTTTTAAAGAATTTTGAGTCATCAGATTACTGTGATTGTATTTTATATATACACAAATTTCAACGACAGGTCACGAATGGAAATCATGGTGAGTATTTCGCTTTTGCATTGTATAATTATGCGCAACATGAGAATAAGCTCAAACCTATTACCAAGCCTTAACACAAACTCGACTTAAAAGTACTACATGTTTATTCTTTGAAATACAACGTTGAACTTCCTAATCTAACATCTAAGAAGAATTTGAAGACACCAAAGGGGCAATCAGAATCCGTAAATCGAAGGACAGACAACACAATGATCAAAAGAAAAAGGACCAACGGACACACGACAATCTACAAAACATTACAAATAAACTAAAGATCAGACAACACGAACCACACTAAGCACTGGCAGTGAACTCGGGTGATCCATAAGATTAATTAGTCCCTGCTCCACTAGTGGCACCCTTCGTAAAAAGAGAAGATACTGACGAATCAAGTTTTTATTTATTTTGACATTGTAAAGTAAGAATACAGCTTGTTGCGGTCGAAACTGACAAAATATAATTACAATTACCAAAGCCTAATCCAATAGTGAACTGTAACAATGAAATACAACGTAGAGTTAGGGAAAGGGTTGTGGTGTTAAACACCACTTTCAACAATATTTCAGTTCGTGGCGGTCAGTTTTATTGGTGGAGGAAACCGGAGAAAACCGCCGACCTGTCACTGACAAACTTTATCACATAATGTTTTATCGAGTACACCTCACGTGGGTGGGATTCGAACTCACAGCTTTATTGGTGATATGTATTAATTGCATATGTAGTTATAAAACCAATTACCATATGATCACGACAATGATCGAACCAATACAACGCAGACAAACGCATGCATAATAATGTCTGTATTCTTGGAAATCTACATATATTATATATCCAATAACCAATCAAAAGAACAATTTTTCAGTTATATAATTGAGAGTACAATAAATTGAAAAACGCAATATACCACACCAACTATCAGAACAGTTCCTAAATCAATAGGAAATTCGTACAAACAAATGGCAAAATCGAAACCCCAACTCTCTTGGTTGAATTATAATTGCTTTATTAACCCAAGCAAACATCCTGTCGTAGTGAGTTGATGTGGTTATATATGTGAGTACATTGCCTTCCAACTGACGTATAACTGTGTGAGGAGAGTTAGTGTAAAGATGGCTGCTCAAGTCCTAATCTTGATCTTTAGACATCATATTTTATTCTTCGTTTGGTTTGTGGTGTTTATCGCCAATTTCAACAATATATCAGTTATATCGTGGTGGTCAGTTTTATTGGTGGTGGAACCACCGACCTGTCACAAGACTCTGACAAACTTTATCACATGTTGTATCGAGTACACTTCACCATGAGCGGTATTCGAAATCACAAATTTAGTTGTGATAGGTAGTTATATATCAAACTACCATACGATCACGACGGCTCCAGCTGGTATCGAATGAGATGAAGAGAATGAATATCAAGGCGGACTGACTGACTACTAGATAAGAAGGTAACATATACGTTATTGAAATGTGCATAATATGAAATATGAACCAATACATTGTACTATAAGCTAAAATTATTTTAGCTTATTGTACAATGTATTGGTTCATATTTCAGAGAAGATTGTGTATTTTGCTTCATATTTCAGAGAAGATTGTGTATTTCACTTCATATTTCAGAGAAGATTGTGTATTTTGCTTCATATTTCAGAGAAGATTGTGTATTTCACTTCATATTTCAGACAAGATTGTGTATTTTGCTTCATATTTCAGACAAGATTGTGTATTTTGCTTCATATTTCAGAGAAGACTATTTCACTTCATATTTCAGAGAAGATTGTGTATTTCACTTCATATTTCAGAGAAGATTGTGTATTTTGCTTCATATTTCAGAGAAGATTGTGTATTTCACTTCATATTTCAGACAAGATTGTGTATTTTGCTTCATATTTCAGACAAGATTGTGTATTTTGCTTCATATTTCAGAGAAGATTGTGTATTTCACTCATATTTCAGACAAAATTGTGTATTTTGCTTCATATTTCAGAGAAAATTGTGTATTTCACTTCATATTTCAGACAAGATTGTGTATTTTGCTTCATATTTCAGACAAGATTGTGTATTTTCCTTCATATTTCAGAGAAGATTGTGTATTTCACTTCATATTTCAGAGAAGATTGTGTATTTCACTTCATATTTCAGAGAAGATTGTGTATTTTGCTTCATATTTCAGAGAAGATTGTGTATTTCACTTCATATTCCAGACAAGATTGTGTATTTTGCTTCATATTTCAGACAAGATTGCGTATTTTGCTTCATATTTCAGAGAAGATTGTGTATTTCACTTCATATTTCAGAGAAGATTGTGTATTTTGCTTCATATTTCAGAGAAGATTGTGTATTTCACTTCATATTTCAGAGAAGATTGTGTATTTTGCTTCATATTTCAGAGAAGATTGTGTATTTCACTTCATATTTCAGACAAGATTGTGTATTTTCCTTCATATTTCAGACAAGATTGTGTATTTTGCTTCATATTTCAGAGAAGACTGTATTTCACTTCATATTTCAGAGAAGATTGTGTATTTCACTTCATATTTCAGAGAAGATTGTGTATTTTGCTTCATATTTCAGAGAAGATTGTGTATTTCACTTCATATTTCAGACAAGATTGTGTATTTTGCTTCATATTTCAGAGAAGATTGTGTATTTCACTTCATATTTCAGAGAAGATTGTGTATTTTGCTTCATATTTCAGAGAAGATTGTGTATTTCACTTCATATTTCAGACAAGATTGTGTATTTTCCTTCATATTTCAGACAAGATTGTGTATTTTGCTTCATATTTCAGAGAAGACTGTATTTCACTTCATATTTCAGAGAAGATTGTGTATTTCACTTCATATTTCAGAGAAGATTGTGTATTTTGCTTCATATTTCAGAGAAGATTGTGTATTTCACTTCATATTTCAGACAAGATTGTGTATTTTGCTTCATATTTCAGAGAAGATTGTGTATTTCACTTCATATTTCAGACAAGATTGTGTATTTTCCTTCATATTACAGAAAAGATTGTGTATTTTGCTTCATATATCAGAGAAGATTGTGTATTTTGCTTCATTTTCAGACAAGATTGTGTATTTTGCTTCATATTTCAGAGAAGATTGTGTATTTTCCTTCATTTTCAGACAAGATTGTGTATTTTCCTTCATATTTCAGACAAGATTGTGTGTTTTGCATCATATTTCAGACAAGATTGTGTATTTTCCTTCATATTTCAGACAAGATTGTATATTTGGTGTCTGTCCTGTCGACTTCAATTGCGATGCTGGTTATACTTACTGTCATTGGTGTATATTTGATCTTCAAGAAAAGTGAGTAAAATATCAAATCATCTACCTATGTAGTCAGTGTCTATATCGTATATATCATCACTGCACTTGTGAGTTCGAGACAACCTTGTGTGATCAAGTTTATCAGTGGCTTATACCAGGAACAGTGTCTCTCACGGTATACTATCGTTATATCCACTATAATAATTTAAACTTACCTCCACTATGTAGCTCACATATTGTTAAAAACAACCATTACCCTGCAAGTCATTGCCATGACTATTGTATACCTGATACACTCATTGCCATGACTTATGTACAACTGTCCATAGATACATGATAATAATTCACCATGACAAACATTTAACAGTGATGCAGACTGTTTATCGAAGTTGTCCATATTTATCTCAAACATTTTCTGTTGAACATGCTTTAGATATTCGTGATTTAGCGTCTGTTACACTTCTCAAAGGCATTGCAAAATAAAATAACATTTATTAAGAGGCTTGTTATAAGAGTCATTTGACATTGATGGGATTGATTGTTTGTCTTCTGTGTGTCCAGTAGGTTTGAATTCAATTGAGGTTAATCCCGACCTCGTCTTCTTTTTTCTTTATTAAGCTGTCAAAAAGTGTGAATGTCACCAAATATCAAACCGAAACCAGAGACTATACAGCTTTGTATTTGTCAACAATATTTATTATTGTTATTTAAGAGAAATTTTACTCTTATGATTCGCTACGATTTCCGCATAAAAACGATGTTTGGTTTGTCTTTATCCCCAGCTGTTGGTATGATGATTCATGTCTTATTTATGTTTTTTGTGTGTTTGTTTGGGCATAGTGGTGTCAAATACGTCTGGACTATATGAGTAACATGCCGGACGTCTTATAAGAGGCATAATCTGCTTACACTTCACGAGTACCTGGGTTAATCCCCGGTATTTGGTGGTGTCTGTGTTTCTCATCTTTTTAATTTCCTATGTTGTGTTATTTGTTTTGTTTGTCTTCGTCCTGTATCTTGTGTACCCAATGTTGACAGTGTCTCTGGATTTTCCATTCTTGATTGCCCCTTCGGTTTTCTCCAACATTTCTTTACACTTAAGAGTGGGTGGGTATAGTCGTTTTTTTTTGTGTGAAACTTTTCATGATCTTAATTTTGCATTTACAATAAGTAGTTATCGTAACAATTTTTGTTAAAGGGCTGCAGAATTATTTCGTAGTAATGGATGATAATATAAATATATGATGTAAGTTTTTAATCAAATGAAAGGAAACGAGATCATCTCTAACCCTTAAAGCCTTTATACATTAAATACACATTTATCATATAAGGTTTGGTTTGGTTTGCTTATGGTGTTTAGCGCCACTTTCAACAATGTTTCAGCTATATCGTGGTTGTCAGTTTTAATCGAAGCCGGAGTACCCGGAGAAAACGAACCTTACTGCCGCAAGCTTAAGTAACTAACAAACTTTATCACTAGTACACCTCGCCATGAGCGAGGTTCGAACTTACAACGCTAGTGGTGATAGGCACTGATTGCACATGCAATTGTAAATTTAACTACCATATGACCACGCTGGCCCCTATCTTATAAGGTAAGTTTTACTGTTCATAACATGGCAACTGAATCCAAGAAATACTGGAAGAAGTTGTCAGCAGGTTCACTGTAACCCAACTGATATCTATATCTGAATTACAACAAACCACGAGGGAACCTCAGAATACAGGTAATATTTTCTTCTCCTCGTTGTACTACTCCTCCGAAAGTAGGATGGCTCACGCCTTATTTACGATAGTTGTGTTTGTTTGGGTACAGTGGGGTCCAACTTGTGTTGTGTTGTGTTTTTGTTTTGTTTTTCTTCGTCTTGTGTACCCCGTGTTACCAGTTTCTCTGGGTTGTCCACCTTTGATTGCCCCTTCTGTACTCTCTAACGTTTATTTGTCTAATTGTTGTGCTGGACGAAATAACCAACTCTTCGATATCAATATCAGAATGCGTATTTAGTATATGTAAGTTAAATTACTTGGTGCAATACGGAGCCGTCGTGGTCGTGATCGTATGATAGTTAGATTTCAACTACCTATGAAATCAGTACCTATCATCTCGAATCCCACACAAGCGGGGTGTACTCGATACAGCATTTTGTGATAACGTTTGTCAGCGACTTGCGGCAGATTGGTGGTTTTATCCAGGTATTCCGGTTTTGTCCACCAAAAAAAAACTGACCACCACAATATACAATGTACATAGTAACTGCAATATTGTTCAAAGTGGCGTTAAAACACCATAAACCCAACTCCTTGGTGCATTACGCATTCTTTATACTATTTACTTGTATTGTTTTCAGGAAATACAGTTAACCAGATCAACAACAATGATGATGATGATAATAATACTACCAATTTTCCAGCAATTTCACAGCCTAGTTATGCTACAATACAACCAGGATCAGTATTAGGTATTTGTTAAAAACATTAATATTATTAAGCGGGAGGTTTGGCGCTTTAAAATCTGTATTCGACCCACCATTTCTTTAGCAATGCCTGTACCAAGTCAGGGTCATTACGGTTTTCACAGTTTTCCGGTTGTTGACTGATTTTGTCTGTTTAAATACTTATGAGTTTTGACTTTCCCTTTGTAAGATTGTAAGATTGCTCGGAGTTCGATAATTTTGTTATTACCCTTATTTTTAATCCTCCCTAGTTGTTTGTACATGACTCATGTCTTATTTATGCTATTTGTGTTTTTTGCATAATTATTATAGTGGTGTCAAAGAAGTCTTGACCATATGAATAGTATAACGGGTGTCTTATGTCTTATAAGAAGCAGGAGCTTCCTACTCTTCGTGACCGGTGGTGGTTGTTTTTTGGGGGTTTTTTGTGTTTTTTGTTTTTTTGGTAGGGTCCGTATTATTCAACTTTTCTGTTTACAGTGTTGTGTTTAATTGTTTTGTTTGTCTTCACCCTGTGTCCTGTGTCCAATGTTGCCTGTGTCCAATGTTGCCTGTTTCCAATGTTGCCTGTGTCCAATGTTGCCTGTTTCTCTGGATTGCCCCTTTGGTTTATTTCTAAAGTGTATTCATTTATTTTCGTCTTCTATTCTTATATTTTCAATAAAACACGTATGATATTTGTAATGAAGGCTCTTTGGAATTGAACCGTTGGGTTGTCATATTTTTATTTAGATACAAATGTATTTCATTATTGTATTATTTATATCGTAATCAAAATGTTTTTTTTACAGACGTAGCACCATTGCAGTCTACCAATGTTAAACCACAGATAATCCGAAGGACCAATAATTCAGCAGGCAACAGATCCTATATTCAACATCAAGAATCTTCCGTACTATATTTACACACTTATATTAATAAATTTATAATAATTATAGAAAAATAGTCATAACTCAATATTTATATTTATATTTATATTTATATTTATATTTATATTTTACTAATTGTCATATGTAATAGTGGTATAAGTAGGCACTATTTTTAAAAGTGCAGGAAAATAGTCTGTTGTGATTATAATCGCCAAAGAACATTTATACTCAACTAACTACACCTTTTAGTGATTCGCCATGATATAGCTGGACATTTTCCATTTGACATTAAACAGCAATCACTCACTGTTATGGAAACTTGCATTTGTTGTACCTTGGTCGCTACTTGAGAAAAAGTAAACTGATTGAAACTATGATTTGTAAGGGAAAATGATATTGTATTATGTTCGCTAAGAAAAGTTTGAAGATGTCAAAGGGGTCATCGGAAGCCGTAAATCGAAGGACAGACAACACAATGCCCAAAAGAAAAAGGACAAAAACACAAACATCGATCTACAAAACCTTACACAGAAAACTAAAGATCGAACAATACGAACTCCACTTAAAACCGAGAGTGAACTCAGGTCCTCCGGAAGGATAAGCAGTTCCTGCTCCACATGTGGCACCTGTCGTATTCCTCTTGTTACAAACCCGATGATAAGTCATTAATATAATGAGGAAAGGGCCAGGTTGTGAATACGAAAAACGAAACATATCACTGGTCATTTGTGACACAGATAATCTAACAGAATAGCCAGAATCGGCTTAGATCACCTATAACTGAGAAACTTAGTTTTAATAATATCTACATTATTATGTGAGTTTAAGGTAGCATATCCAACATAGACAGTGGCCGCCGTGGCTGTGATCGCATGCTACTTGAATTCACAACTACATGCACAATCAATGCCTATCACCACTAAAATTGTGAGTTCGAACCTCTTTCATGGCGAGGTGTAATCAATACAACATTATCAGTGACTTGTTATAGGTTGTTGTTTTTCTCCAGGTACTCCGGTTTCCTCCACCAATAAAACTGACCGCCACGATATAACTGAAACTTTGTTGAAAGTTGCGTTAAACACCATAAACCAAACCAAAACAACTTTTTTTTTGTACAATATTTTGTATATCACATCAATCGTCTTTGTTGAAATATGAATTCTTACACATGTTTTACCCATCGCACCTGTAGTTGTAATACATAATAGTGCCCTATGTTAAGGTGTCTCCCTCCCCCCCCTCCCCGGACAATATTTTATAGAGATTGCGATATGAAATAGTGTGCGGTGCTATGAAATTGTGTCCTAGTATAGGGTTAGGGTAAGACATAATAGTGTCCTCACGGACAATATTTTATAGATTGTAATATGAAATAGTGTCTGCTGGACATTATAAGTATGTAAAAGTGTCCGGCGGACACTTTGAACTAGAGGACACAATTAAATGCTACATATTCACGTCCGTTTTTTCGTGGGTGTCCGTGTTGCTCATCTTAAAGTTTTATGCGTTGTGTTTTTTGTTTGACTTCGTTCTGTGTCTTATGTCCAAATTTGTCTGTGTCTATATTGTCCATTAGATTACATTAGCTAAATATACGATTTATATGAAATATCATAATTTTTCATTAATGCTGGTTTTTATTTTAACAGGGACACAAGTCACTTGATTACATAGATGTAGTGTTTGATCCCACCAAGCCAATTCGCAAGTTTTGTATTCGTGGAGAACGCAGCGACACACCATACGCAGACATAGACCTGACACTCAAGGCCGACCCTCTTCCTGACAGTGAGTCAAGCGATAGCAGTGATGACGAAGATATAATAAATGTGCTTGTCAATCAAATCCGACTTTGAAAATTGTTTATGTATTTCGATGGTGGTTTTTAAGGTGTTGTACCATGAACATTTTGCACAGCAATTACATGTAAATATATTGATTGTGGTATCAAATCAGAAATATCCATATTCTGAATGATGCAAACTATTGTCAAACATACCAGATTCTGAAAACGTAAATTATCGCCAAACATAACCAGTTTTTTTTCTCATTAAAATTGTATTTATAATATATTTTTATATATTTCTATATTTTTTCTATATTTTGTATTTATATTATAATTTTTATTTAATACTAATAAACCATTTTATATCTTGTTTCCGTAGTGTTTCATTGACACCTGTCGTTCGGCTGAGTGAATGTTGTTTAAGTGAGATTTTCAGTAATTACACTGGTCAACTGGGTGACACCAGAAGGCCATTATTTATCTGCTTATTGACAACGTTAACAGGGCCATTCAGAAAACTCATGTGCATATATATGATTGGAGTGAATTCAGCAACATCCTGTCCATGGAAAGAAATGCGAGGAAACCTCTGCCCCTCAACAAGGAGGTATAATCACTTAAACCCTGTGCTTCCACTTATCAACAGCAGGGTAAAAACAGCAAAATATTCTTTCAGAGCACAGAAAGAAAATACAACATAACACATTGTATTTGACAATAAATGTTAAGTCTGTAATGAAACTCTTATCTGATAAATATTTGAATAAAAAAAAATGAAATCTAGATAGTTCTACTTCAACATGGCCAGAATAAAGATCAACATGATATTCATATATCATATTTATCAAGCATGATAACAAGTGAAAAATATCACCAATATAACATACAATGTACATGTAATATAAAATTAGTTTCAAGTTGAACCAAGGGGTATCTGTGGCCCTGATTGTATGGTAGTTCTATTTACACATATCAATGCAATCATATCCAAACACTGATAAGATCTGGTGCTTCGTTGGCGAGGTGTACCTAATACAAGCTCATGTGATAAAGTCTGCCATTTAATTATGAATGGTATGTGACCCATCATCCCGGTAATCTGGTTGTATCTAAAAATAAAACTGACCACCATGATATAATTGAAATATTGTTGAAAATGGTCTTAAATACCATTTGCACATCCAATCAAGTTCAATATTTACAGTCAAACCTGCCTATGCAGTCCCCTCTATTAGGTAGTCACCTGTATTAAAAGGTCACCTCCTTTTTCTTGTCCTGTCATAAAAAATTTCATATCAAATAAACCTCTTTTCAGAGGTCACCTGTCTAATAAGACCACTTTCCCCCCTAAAGGTGACCTCTTAATACAGGTTTGACTATCTTTAATTTTTACAATAAACATGCATACAATACATTATTGCATATTATACACATCTAAAGATGGTAATCATCAATGAGTTTGAAATTTCATATTACTTCATCACTGTGACACATATCATTTTCTCTGACATGGTATTTAATGCCACTTTCAACAATATTTCAGTCATATATCGTGGCGGTCAGTTTTATTGGTGGAGGAAACTGGATTACAGTCAAAAACCACCAACCTGCCGCAAGTCGCTGACAAACTTTATCACATAATGTTGTATCGAGTACACCTCGCCATGAGCAGGATTTGAACTCACAACTTTCATGGTGATTAGCACAGGTAGTTGTAAATCCAACTACCATATGATCACAACCATGACGGCCCCCAGAAAGTCTATGTGGGTTATAGATCCATAAGTATTATACTTTCTGTATACTGACAATGGTAAAATTATGTTTTTGAACCTAAAACACTGTTGATCTACACCTATAGTCCAACATAATACAGTAATTTTTAATTGGTTAAAACAACTTTGTATTTATCAATCCTTAACATTTGCATAAATATGTTACCCCTAGAAAATTAAATATATGTAGTTCATACAAGTAACCATACATATACATTACAAAATTAAAATAAAATAAGAATGGGCTTTCCTCCACAACGAATTGTATAGATTGGGATAAATACTGTTCATTGGGGGTAATAAAGTGTGGAGGGAATTTCCCTTTGAAAAAATAAATTAACCAAAAATGAGTAATTCTCATTCTCAAAAACATTCCTTAAAAGATGTTAAAACATTTTTTTCTATCAAATCTCTGATCGGTCAGCAGGTGAATAGACAAGAATCTGAAGTGTTATAGGTTAACCATTGAATTCAACAATATTTCAGTTTTATCATGGTGGTCATTTTTATTGGTAGAGGAAATCAGAGTACCCAGAAAAAACACCCACCTGCAGCAAGTCATTAACAAAGGTTATCACATAATGTTGCATCGAGTGCACCTCGCCAGAGTAGGATTCGAACTCACAACGTTAGTGGGTGATAGTGCAGGCACTGATTCCATAGGTCCCAATCATTTAATTGAAAACAAATCAT
The DNA here is from genome assembly GCA_963383655.1 of Bathymodiolus septemdierum. Taxonomy (NCBI): domain Eukaryota; kingdom Metazoa; phylum Mollusca; class Bivalvia; order Mytilida; family Modiolidae; genus Bathymodiolus; species Bathymodiolus septemdierum. The sequence goes on along the minus strand of OY726523.1, from coordinate 46,907,116 downwards.
TTGACATACATTACAGCATTACATTTGATCAATCATTTTAAAAAATTAATCTTTAAATATTGTCCTTTAATTCTACTTATCACATGATGACTTTATATCTTAATAATATTTGCTCCTTTTTTTGGTCCCCTAATTTCAGAAAGGCAAGGGAAATAACTCTTAGTGATAAAACTTGATGAACACCAACAATTGTACAATATTTTATTTGTATATAAAATAAACAAGGCACTTATAACTAGATCAATCAAAATCAAAGAGAAAAATAATATTAAGTTTTTCAATTGGAAAAATAATAATAAATGGGTTTTTTTAATCATCAATTCATACACTTATAACAAATATGTGTGAAAAAGAATTTAAATAAATACCTGTCATCTACTTTTTGAAAATTTCACTCGTAATCACAGTTTATTTACTCAAATCAGATGTCCATAATACCAGTACCGGTACTCTTTTCTTTTTTTTTTTAATTATTTAACCAGGTAAGGTGTCAAGAGTATTATACACAAGAAATCATAATGGTTAGAGGGGGGACATGCTGGCAGAGTGGTCAAAAGACTTCTGACCACAAGTCTAACACCACTGACATGAGTTACCACTTAGATACCCAACTCATATGTCAAGGCCTGAGGTTTCACCGTCATGTCAAAAGACTTCTGACCACAAGTCTAACACCACTGACATGAGTTGCCACTTAGATACCCAACTCATATGTCAAGGCCTGAGGTTTCACCGTCATGTCAAAAGACTTCTGACCACAAGTCTAACACCACTGACATGAGTTGCCACTTAGATACCCAACTCATATGTCAAGGCCTGAGGTTTCACCGTCATGTCAAAAGACTTCTGACCACAAGTCTAACACCACTGACATGAGTTGCCACTTAGATACCCAACTCATATGTTAAGGCCTGAGGTTTCACCGTCATGTCAAAAGACTTCTGACCACAAGTCTAACACCACTGACATGAGTTGCCACTTAGATACCCAACTCATATGTTAAGGCCTGAGGTTTCACTGTCATGTCAAAAGACTTCTGACCACAAGTCTAACACCACTGACATGAGTTGCCACTTAGATACCCAACTCATATGTTAAGGCCTGAGGTTTCACCGTCATGTCAAAAGACTTCTGACCACAAGTCTAACACCACTGACATGAATTGCCACTTAGATACCCAACTCATATGTCAAGGCCTGAGGTTTCACCGTCATGTCAAAAGACTTCTGACCACAAGTCTAACACCACTGACATGAGTTGCCACTTAGATACTCAACTCATATGTCAAGGCCTGAGGTTTCACTGTCATGTCAAAAGACTTCTGACCACAAGTCTAACACCACTGACATGAGTTGCCACTTAGATACTCAACTCATATGTTAAGGCCTGAGGTTTCACTGTCATTTCATATTATATTTCTGGGAATTTTCCCCCCAATAAAGTCTGGTAGTCACAATATAACTGAAAATGATAATAAACACCAATCAATCAAACTTAAAGGTGATAAGACACTGTTTGCATATGTGGTTGTAAATCCAACTACCATACGATCACGACCACGTTGGCCACCACCTGTTAAACTGTAATAAAAGATAGTCAAACATTATTTTATTCTATCATTAAACAACAAAGATCTCAGCTGATTCGTTGATTCACTTAATGTTTTATTTCTTTTTTTTTCCAGCCGATTTTCGCTGTCCTGTTTAGGCCTTTTGGTTTTATTGCTCCAAAAGCTTTAAATTATTTGGCTTTCCAATCTTTCTATTTTGAGCATACCTGATGAAGGTTATTCCAATCTTTCTATTTTGAGCGTACCTGATGAAGGTTATTCCAATCTTTTGATTTTGAGCGTACCTGATGAAGGTTATTCCAATCTTTTGATTTTGAGCGTACCTGATGAAGGTTATTCCAGCGTACCTGATGAAGGTTATTCCAGCGTACCTGATGAAGGTTATTCCAGCGTACCTGATGAAGGTTATTCCAGCGTACCTGATGAAGGTTATTCCAGAAACACGTTGTGCTCACTAATTTGATATCTATATTTTTATTAGTAATGTCATGTCACCTACATTTATTGGTGGAGAACTTAACTGACTAATACTTGTGTACGAGCATAATTCTTGCAGCAACCACATAAATTAATAATGCTTGCGAGTTTGCTAATAGTTACTATAACACAGCTGATCCAACTTTTGAAACATAAAATACAGAAATGAAATGTAAAACTTCAACAGCAGCTACAACCTATGAAAAATGGGTGTATCTTTTCATTAAAAAAAATTTTTCCAATTATTTCCTACAGGAATAACAATAAAGCACAATTTAATGTTTGTGTTTAATGTTTAAACGTTGAGACTTATGGAATATATGTATATATATATATATATATATATTTAATATTATATGAGAGTTGATACCGTAGTGATGGATTATTTTTTTACACAACATTAAATTTTACACATTATCAAAAATATTTTTGTGTTTCGATGCTAAACTGTAATGTACCAAAATGACTGCATACATTCCTGAATCAACGTTATCAAAATGTTTATAAAAATAAGCTGAAATTAAAGTACAAATTAATGAAAAAGTAATACTGATCATGAGTTTATTAAAATTATCAGCTCTCAAGTATAGAAAGTATTTTTTTTTAAAGTTACACTCAATCTTCGTCGATTGTAAATATACAACAAATATATCATTTATACAACATCAAATGTATATCAGATTTAAATATATTAAAATTATATGTATAATCTTTTTTTCTTATAAAAATATATATTTCATTTTTTCCCAAGAAATATCAAATAGCTGATGCTACAGATATAAAATATTTCACATAATTTGTTTTCCATTATTTTTTTTTGTAACAATTAGCAGTATCTCAAATTCATCTGTAATTCAGATCAAGAAGTAAAAACTATGTGTGAAATCATAGCCAAATTTGCATTGAGTAATTTATTTTGACTTAACAGTACGAAAAAACCTTGGGAAAAAATGAAAATAATTTCTCCCTCTTCATTACCAATGCTATAATTAACATAAATTCTACATTCACAATTATCTGGCCAAAACAAAACCATGTGTTTCTGTTTAAGCTTAGAAATATCAGTGCTTAACACCACTTTCAACAATACTTCAGCTGTATGTCGTTGGACATCTTGTTCATCCAATCAAAATCCAGGTTACATGTACACGTCATTATCAAAATTTATAAATTGATACCAAGGTCAATATTAAACAGAAACATAAAATTTATTTTGACATCTCAATCACTCTTTCTCACAATCAAATACACATAGCATCCCTTTATCAATAAAGTTTAGGGATGAAGTTGATAATAAAAATTGTAGGTTTTTCTCAAAAGATGTGTGTCGCCTGTCTCACCATGATATGTTTGAAAAGGGGCCATAACTCTGATTGGAAGGTGAAATCCCAAAAATCTGTAAAAGCATCGGAGATGCACAAGCCGAGTTACCTTATATTATTAAAAATTTTCATGAAAATTTCTGGTTTTCAAATTCGACCACAATATATATTCTTGATATTTCGCTTGTGCATATATTTGATTTGAAACTGCTGAGTAACTATGTTGCTACTGTCCTAACAAAAAAATTTACAGACATTTTTAATATCTTCATTTGGCATAACTCTTAAAATTCTCAACAAAAAAATATGTTTTTAGAACTTTACTGAGATACCTTCCATATATAGCTTAAGTATAAATTGGCTTGAATATGTCAAGGATCGAAAAAGATAGATGACTACCAAGATTTGCAATTCACTAAACTATAAGCCGAGTGCAGTGAAACTTCGTTGCAACTCAGCTGCAAAATAATTTCAAGGAAAATAGAATAAAAGATGCACATCAGTATGTTGTGGGGAGGAATGTGGTAAATATTTTATTAAAATCCACATAGTGAGGTACAGGGGAAAGGGTTAGGGTTATGGTGTTTAATGTCACTTTCAACAATATTTCAGTTTTATCTTGGCAGTCAGTTTCATTGGTATTTATATATTCATTGTATCGAGTACACCTCGCCTGAGCAGGATTTGAACTCACAACGTAAGTGGTGATATACTCTGAGTGCATAGCTAATCATAAATCCAACTACCATACAATCACGACCACGACGGCCCCTTGACAGTAAGTGATCCCTTTATGTCAGATCTGCTGAGCAGACGACAAATAAATTACAAAAGTACAAACAATAACAATTACTTCTGAATGGTTAAATTATAATATAAATGACATTTTTATAAAACAATAATTGAAAATGACAGTATGAATATTATGGAGGCATAATTTCAATGTATATAATGCTAATCAGTATATGACAAAGCAATGTTTTTTTATATAAATGTTTATATTTCTTCAATATTTATGTTGTGTGAACAGAGAACTGTAATGTACAATACTGAAAAGTCTTTTTTTGCAGTTCTTTGTATTATTTATTGCTATTTATTTTTATCTGACTTTTTGCCGCAAAATTAAATACATCTTTAAAAGATCTTTTTTCCACAAGTGTTGTAAATGGCTACAATTCTTTTGCCATTAAAACATGACATTGTGTGCCGAATATTTTTAAGATTTTTGTCATAATCCTCACACAAAAGGGACAGAAGAAGAAATCATAAGTCAGACATAGGGAAAGATCACATTATTATCATGTTTTGCTTCAAAGCAAGAAATTGTTTTTCCCTCATTTTTTCAGGCAAATATTACAATATTATATTTTATTATGTAAAACATAAAATTTTATTAAAATAATAAAATATCAAAATTTTTGAAAAATAATAAAAATTCTAACCAAAAAGTTTGACAAAACATGGGTGACAATATGGTTTATCATTCTGTTCCTTAAATGTGCCTTTGTTTAACTGTTTCAAACAGAATGCACAAACAAAATGTTCTGGGTGAAATTTCTTGTACATGGCAGTAATACATCTTCCTGTGATTGGTTTCTGACAACTGGCACATAGTGACCCTCTCTTTGCATGGTAATGAGTTTCACAGTATGGTAGACCTTCATGATCAAAGAAGCTCCTGCCACCAAAAGGCTGACCGCAATCCTGAAGACGAAAAATAATTATAATAAAATTTACAAAGACATATATAGCAATGGTGTTCTAATATTACTTCCATTCAAGGGAGAGAAAACTGGACATCAAATATAAAATAAAACATGCAGGGTTGCACCAATGATTTCGAAAAAAGGGTTCAAATTTCCCCTTTGTAACGAAAAATATAATATTTGTTGAGGATTTGTGCATTAAAGGTCCACAAATTTTGCACAAAAGAGTTTTTATGAGTTCAATGTGCCCTTGCCTTTTATAAAATTGGGTACATTTTCAAAATTAATTGGGCATTTACACAATGCTCCCCATCCCCCCAATCCCATCTCCTATATGCAACCCTGCATATAAATACAAATATTTTAAACACAAATCAACAATTTCCACCATTCTGCACAAGAGTTGTCTTTCTTTGATTAAGTGCCATCAGAATGTAGAGGTTAATGGTGAAAGTTCTAAAATTAAAAGCACATCAATCTTTACACAAGGGAGTCTTTGTCTTAACTTGTGTCTTAAACATATTTGTGATTTAACAAATTTGAGTCCTTAAATCCTTGCTTCTAAAACTTAAGACTCTCGCACTGGCTATGGCTGTGATATCATTTCTAGAGATATAATTTTAAGATAAAAACAAACAGAGTTAAATAAATATCTTTATATTATTTAGCTTCACCATTTCAAATAAATTTTTACTCCAACTAATATATAATTTTTTAGAAAAACATCTTCCTGATTGATTATTTGCCTCTTGTTAAAGTTATGAAATGACTTAAATGTTCTATACCTCATCTATATTGGAGAAGGAAAGCCTGTATAGTTAAAACAAACTGAACTGTGAAAACCTTTGTCATGGATAGTTGTCTGAAAACCTAAAACACTTTAAATAGGTATCAGGAAACGAATCTTCTTTAGTGATGATATTCTTGCGGTCAGAAGTCAATGAATGACCTTAATCACACAATTCATGCCCCTTTAGTTGGATTGTTGACAATCAATATTTGAATTCTTTTTTTCAATTAGTATGCAAACATAGGGTAGTAATACTTTTGGGTCAATCTTGTGGTGACATGAACTAGTTTAACACTGCCACATTTTTGTGTTTGTCCTCAGCCAGGGCCTAGATTTCCATCAGTTGTCCGTGATTTCTGTGTTTGTTAAATAATTGGTTTATGGTTCAACCATTTCTTAGTTGCAATTTCATTTCAATAAAGGGAATAACCTTTCACGACAGAAAAACTTATTGCAATACATACCCTACAAACAAAGCATTCAGGGTGCCAATGACGACTGAGTGCCGAGATGTAATTATCTAAAATTGGACGTCCACATCCTCCGCAGCGAGGGGCAAACATTTCTAAGTAATCATCCCTGTAAACAAAAGTGAATACACTAAAAGTCATCGTACCGACCACATTATAATTTGACAACTTTAAATTAATTGTGTATACCAGGAAAATATTTAGATCAGACTTGCCAAGTATTGCACTAAAGACATTCAAGCTAAACTAATTACATACTCAATTCTTTTCTACTAAGCTACATTAAGTATTTGTACAAATTGCTTTGCATATTGTTAAAGTTAGGAGTTTTATTTTCATATCCCCTTTTGTGGCAATTAAGTAATTAAAGGGATACTCATTTACTCAAAAAAAAAAAAAAAATTATCTCCCTTTACCTTAAACACAAAACTAAAATTATCTCCCTTTATCTCATGATTTTTTTCAATGGCTACTCTGGCTTCCTAAACCAATAAAATAGACCCACACAAATAATTTTAAAAGTGAGTTACACCTCCATAAACCATAATACAACCTATTGTATATTTATCAAATATATGGAGTGAACAATTCTTAACATCCAGATTTTAACACAATATAGAGATATCTCTTTACAAGGAAGAAATTCATTGTCTGACAAGTTGATTCAGCAACTATAAATAATATGAAACAGGCACGGCCATGAATGCTCGCGAATCTGAAAATTATCTGGCAATTTCACCCTCATCCAGTGCATCAAAAAGTGTCAAGATTTTTTGGGCCGAGATATATCGGGAACGACTTTTTTTAGGGCTGAATCTAGTCTCATTCAATCGAACAGTCGTTCCTTACGAAATCTCAAAAGTTAACTTGCGCGTAGAAAAAAAAAATCTTGTCAGTATGTCAGAAGAGATTTAATCAATTAAAAAATATCAATATAAGTAAAGCAAGCTAACAAAATGACTTTTATTACACACGGGTTCCGGGTTTCAGTGGTATCGGACGTACGAGAGAGGGTACGAGACTTAGGATCACCTTTGCGCTTTATGTTAAGAAGATCTTCATTAGTTGAGTGTGTTAGTGTGTTACACGGAACGTGTTTACAATGCGCAGAATTTTTTTTTATCCATCAGTATGTGCAGCCATGTTTGTCAAAAAATCCTAAGTACACATTTTATACCATAAAGAGCTCGATGACACTCGTATATTATGAAATGGAATAAATAAGTGTAATTTTTTTAGGCCCAAGAAAAACAATGAGGTTATCTCCCTTTGTGTATGATGACCTACCTGCAGTATGCCTTTCCATCCATTTCATGAAATCCTTCTCCACCAAATGGCCGTCCACACTGGGCACAAAAAAAATGCTCAGGATGCCAGGTACTACCCAATGCTGTTACACATTTCTGTTAAAAATCAGAGTGAAAGCCATTTTAAAATTAGTTTCTAATAAATTTGTAATACTATACTGCCTAACATCAAAAAGGTCCATGATTTTAAAATGTAACACTCATATATTGTCAATATGGAAATATTTCAAAGGGGGAAGGCAGAAAATTCTTGTCCCGATTACAAATATGAAAAATATGCAATTAATTAAAATTTATACCAAAGAAAAATGTTAAAACCCCAACACTTTTAAATTATTTGGCTTTCCAATCTTTCAATTTCGAGCGTACCTGATGAAGGTCATTCCAGAAACGCATTGTGTGCAATAAATTTGAAGTCTACATGTTTATTTAAAACATATCATGATCAAACTCACATCAACAATAGGGCCGTTGCAGTAGTTACACTTAGGAGCAAATATCCTGTGGTAATCTTCTTCACAAAAAGCTGCTCCATCCCTCTCATAAAAGTTCTTTGTCCCAAGAGGAACTTTACATTGGTCACACATAAAATGTTCTATATGCCAAACTTTTCCTAAAGCTGTTATCACCTATAAAACAAATCACACATATTTTTTTCAACCAATCAAAATTGACTACAGAATATGTTCTTCATGTACAAAATCTACGCTGATACCATTGGAAAATGTAAATTGTAAATCAAGAAGATATTGACCATCCTAAATATTGTAACGTCGAACAGCGTTAAGTTGTGCTCATATGAGTCGCTTCATATGACAACTCAAAGTACAAAAATAGTTGATGTCATCTTAATATAACTGTAGAACTCAAATGCTATTCGGAAAGAAACTGGTCCCTTTGAAACTGACACAACAAGGCTTGACTGTACTTCAAACTTTGACACAACAAGGCTTGACTGTACTTCAAACTTTGACACAACAAGGCTTGACTGTACTTCAAACTTTGACACAACAAGGCTTGACTGTACTTCAAACTTTGACACAACAAGGCTTGACTGTACTTCAAACTTTGACACAACAAGGCTTGACTGTACTTCAAACTTTGACACAACAAGGCTTGACTGTACTTCAAACTTTGACACAAGGCTTGACTGTACTTCAAACTTTGACACAACAAGGCTTGACTGTACTTCAAACTTTGACACAACAAGGCTTGACTGTACTTCAAACTTTGACACAACAAGGCTTGACTGTACTTCAAACTTTGACACAACAAGGCTTGACTGTACTTCAAACTTTGACACAACAAGGCTTGACTGTACTCCAAACTTTGACACAACAAGGCTTGACTTCAAACTTTTCTCTTTTGAAAATTATTTTAATGAGGGTATCTTAAATGATAAAAACAACCATATAATTTTAGTCTATCATCCTTATAAAAGGTTTGTTACATCTTTATCAAAAATACCCCAAAAAAACTACCCAAAGTTCCATACAAAAACTGTGTCAGAGTGTATAAATCAGCTTAATACTTTGTAAAGCAATTCACTATTTCTGTACATAAAACTATTCATCCATATCAAATCATCCTTCTAGGAAATAACAAAAATTAGAATGTCAATTTAAACAGATGGTCGCCTTTGATGAACAAATTCTTATTCTTGTTCCTCCTGAACATAGGAGAACCACTTACCTGGCCAATAACTGGCTGATTACAAGCACCACAAAGTCCTTTAGTTTTGGTATTAACTCCTTGTTTGGAGAGATCTGACTGTATATCACCTAACATTGACTCTAGTTCTCCTGTGTGAGGAGCACCTCCAGCATTAGACATCTGACTTTGACCTGCATTTCTGCTCTTGTTTGGTTTAGCATATGATGGTTCATTTGGTGGTGATTGTGCTCTCACTACAGGCTGTTGTTGTCCAGAAACCTTAAAGAAAATGATAACTTTTTAAATTTTGTCGCCAATGTCGTTCTTTGTTGTCTTTTTATGAAAGCTTGTAGTGAAGTGAATCTCTGAAGGCTTTTATGAAAGCTTGTAGTGAAGTGGATCTCTGAAGGCATTCTGCTGATAGCTTGTAGTGAAGTGGATCTCTGAAGGCATTCTGCTGATGAGATTGTAATGACAGAAAGGGAGGGTTGTAAGCATTGACAGGTTTAACACTACCAGCTTGACAGTACATTTTTGTATTTGTCTCTGGTCGATACCATGATATCATGAGTGTTTTTTATTTGTTTTAAATGACTTAGAATATTTGGGGTGGGTGAGTATTGGTCTACACCTACATCATGGTGAGAACAAGTTACATTTCAATGAGATGATGATGATGTCCACTTTGTACTAGACTACTGTGGTAAGCTAGAATTGCATAGTGCTAGCTCACTGAAACTGTGGGAAGACATGTCGCTCCACTCAGACACATTATCCTGACTACTAGCTAACCAGTATTTGTTCTGAATTCTTAAGCAGAGAGGCAGCTAATACCAGTTTCAAAGTCTTTAGTTTGACCCAATCAGACAACCATGCTACAAAGCCCTTACACCAATGAGTCAGTTCTTTTGAGTATTATGATGTTGAATTTTGTTGAATTGTCTAATTTGTCTATAAATGTGGATTTATACAATGTCTATATTAGTTTGCTGGTGTCATTTCAACATTGTCATATCTTGGATACTAGATCATTGTCAAACTTATCAACATCTTGACCTGGCCTTTGGGGACATTTTTGTACTCATGCTTTAATATTGACCAATGAGAACACAGCATTCAGCATAAACCATATATATTTCATACTTAACATGCATAGGAAATGTTCATTTAAACCTTATTGTGGAGCAGTAAATGTTAACCCTTCCCGAGTTCATCCCCGGTTATTAATGAGGTTCGTGTTATTGGATCTTTAGTTTTCTATGTAGTGTTTTGTAGATCATTGCTTGTCCTTTTGGGGGGGGGGGGGGGGGCATTGTACTGTCTGACCTTCTCTGATTAATGGCTTCTGATTACCACTTTGGTATCGTCAAACTTTTCTTATGTCTAATTATGATCGTACTTTCCCTAAATCAAGTGTTCTGATTGGATGATTAAGGAATACGAGTATGAGTAAGTCCTGATTTTTAACCTTTAACCTTACTTTGTAATCATACTATACAACATGTGAAATATTTGCTGCCTAAATTAGATGATTCAAAATATAACTAAATAACTGCATATCACTTCTTTCAAATCCTACCTTAAATTCTGACAAGGTAGCCATTAAATCGTCCAGTTCCCTAGTAGCTGATGAAGCCTGTTTTGGTTGTGGCATAGTTGCTGGTGATGCTGGTTGTTGGTTGTATCCTCTATCGTCATGTGACAATGTGTAGTCATATGCTGCTTCTTCACTGTAAAACAATAATGATAACAAAAATTACTTGAAATTTTTTTTCTTTCATAAAAGGCAATTAACTTGCAACTCATATTGAATATCAGTTTTTGTGGGTACCAACAAACCATGAAATTCAGCCCCCATTGTAGGATGTAGTAAAAGATTTAAACAGGTACTCATTTTTCGTTAATCCACCAAGTAAAAAACTAAAGAAAAGGATGAGAAAGAATATTCTATGAACTTGGGTTTAAGACTGTTTTTTCCCTGCTTGTGCTTAATTCTGTAAAAATTTGTGAGAATTTTCCCCATCATGAATACTTCTAGCAACACAGACAAGATGGTAAATTACATTTGAATTAAAGGTTGATTTGATGACATGCGATTCTCTATGCGGTAATAAGCAAGCATTCAATACACTTTTGGGACGAACGGAATAAAAACATAATGTCTCCCCAGCTCTACTGACAGCTATTGTAAACAAATTTCTGCTAATCACATAAAAAACACAACTGATTCTGAAAATCTTGTTGCATTTCCAAACCTTTTCATGTTAATTTCTATGATGTGCAGTTGTAATACGAAAGTTACAAGACAATAATACAAACAATATGTCAGGGGAGATAACTATAATAAAATACAATATAATCTGTTTTAACTCAATGTGATTTATTCGTAAGAAAAGTTACACGCAATGAAATGATGATGACATGTGCTAGGACAACATACTTAATTGGATCTTTAAGAGCTAGCTCACTGAAGCTGATAAACATATCGCTCCACTAGAACACATTATTCTGATTCCATGACAACAAGTCTCTTAAAGCTGCTTGCTTAATACAGAAGAAGCAGCAAATACCAATTTTTATTTAACCCCACCAGGGTTTGAACCGAAGATTTACCGCACTCAAGCCAAGTACACCAGCCATCATCGATGTGGTTCAACTAAGTTGGTCTGATGTATGTATTTAACACTAAATAAGTATTCTAAAAGGTCCCTACTTTCTCCTTGGTCCATCAGGTAAGACATTTTCTAATTGGTCCAGTAAATTATCCACAGTGTTACGTTTCTCACTACGATTTGGCTTGGGGGCCAATTGAGGGGGTGGTGCTTTGTTCCCTCCGTTTATCACACCATTCTGTTGTAATGGTTGGTTTGCTGTTAAATAAATAAAAGATAATACAATGCAGGTTTGATTATGGTACTTAACATCACTTTCAAAATAATACAATGTTAAACAAAATGTAAAACTTAATCAAAAATTAAGAAACAAAGTAAATTATAGCATTTCTATTGCTGTTCTTCATCTGACATTAGAATATTAATGTATTGGACACAGTAAGTGAAAGAGATCAGGATATAATACCTTGACAGTATATTCCATTACTTGTTGAAAGGTTATTCCAGAAACAGGTCTAAATTAGATATCTACATTTTTATAACCATCACTGGGTTGACAGCTCAGCTGGTGGAATATTAGTCCATGAGGGTATCATCTGCCTAAGAGTCAGTGCTTCACCACTCTCACATTATTCAATTCTGAGCCATCCAGTCTTTTCTCTTAAGCCTTAATGCTGCATTCTTAGAGGAGAAGCAGCAAATATCAGTTTTATATTCATTGATTTGATCTAACCCACTATCTACCACATTATCTACCCCACTATCTACCCCACTATCTACCACACTATCTAACCCACTATCTACCACACTATCTAACCCACTATCTAACCCACTATCTACCACACTATCTACCACACTATCTAACCCACTATCTAACACACTATCTACCACACTATCTAACCCACTATCTACCACACTATCTAACCCACTATCTACCACACTATTTAACCCACTATCTACCACACTATCTAACCCACTATCTACCACACTATCTAACCCACTATCTACCACACTATCTAACCCACTATCTACCACACTATCTAACCCACTATCTACCACACTATCTAACCCACTATCTACCACACTATCTAACCCACTATCTACCACACTATCTAACCCACTATCTACCACACTATCTAACCCACTATCTACCACACTATCTACCACACTATCTAACCCACTATCTACCACACTATCTACCACACTATCTACCACACTATCTAACCCACTATCTACCACACTATCTAACCCACTATCTACCACACTATCTACCACACTATCTAACCCACTATCTACCACACTATCTACCACACTATCTACCACACTATCTACCCCACTATCTACCACACTATCTAACCCACTATCTACCACACTATCTACCACACTATTTAACCCACTATCTACCACACTATCTAACCCACTATCTACCACACTATCTAACCCACTATCTACCACACTATCTACCACACTATCTAACCCACTATCTACCACACTATCTACCACACTATCTACCCCACTATCTACCCCACTATCTACCACACTATCTAACCCACTATCTACCACACTATCTACCACACTATCTAACCCACTATCTACCACACTATCTAACCCACTATCTACCACACTATCTACCACACTATCTACCACACTATCTAACCCACTATCTAACCCACTATCTACCACACTATCTACCACACTATCTACCACACTATCTAACCCACTATCTACCACACTATCTAACCCACTATCTACCACACTATCTAACCCACTATCTACCACACTATCTACCACACTATATAACCCACTATCTACCACACTATCTAACCCACTATCTACCACACTATCTAATCCACTATCTACCACACTATCTACCACACTATCTACCACACTATCTACCACACTATCTAACCCACTATCTACCACACTATCTACCACACTATCTACCACACTATCTACCACACTATCTACCCCACTATCTAACCCACTATCTACCACACTATCTAACCCACTATCTACCACACTATCTACCACACTATCTACCACACTATCTACCACACTATCTACCACACTATCTAACCCACTATCTACCACACTATCTACCACACTATCTACCACACTATCTACCACACTATCTAACCCACTATCTACCACACTATCTACCACACTATCTACCACACTATCTAACCCACTATCTACCACACTATCTACCACACTATCTAACCCACTATCTACCACTATCTAACCCACTATCTACCACACTATCTAACCCACTATCTACCACACTATCTAACCCACTATCTACCACACTATCTACCACACTATCTAACCCACTATCTACCACACTATCTACCACACTATCTAACCCACTATCTAACCCACTATCTACCACACTATCTACCACACTATCTAACCCACTATCTACCACACTATCTAACCCACTATCTACCACACTATCTATCCCACTATCTACCACACTATCTACCACACTATCTACCACACTATCTAACCCACTATCTACCATACTATCTACCACACTATCTAACCCACTATCTACCACACTATCTAACCCACTATCTACCACACTCGAGGAGAGTATGCTGACTATTGCAACACCAATGCAGTCTTGTTAGTTACGAATGACTGCTTTAACTCAACTGTCAGGCTCTACTGAACTATGAAACTGGGAAATAAACCTACCGCTATTTCTTTTGTCAACTTCTGCCATGAACTGAGCCGAGTTCAAGTCCTGCAGGAGCTGGTCAAGCTCTGACAGGTTGTTGCTTAGCTGTGACATTTGTCTTGGAGCTGGTGATGATGGTGATCTCTCAGGGAATGAATGTCCTGAACTTCTTGATGTACTGGAACTTGGAGTTCTCTCCCTTGTAACAGTTATCTGTTGGCCTTCATAAAGAGGCTGTAAAAATAAATACAAGTAATTCAATTAGGGGGTTACGACTATGGTGTTTAACGCCACTTTCATCAATATTTCAGTAATATCGTGACAGTCAGTTTTATTGGTGGAGGAAACCGGAGTACCTGGATAAAACCACAGACTTGTCACAAGTCACTGACAAACTTTATCACATAATGTTGTATTAAGTAATGTAATTAGATAGTAACAGTCAGTTAACTATGACTCTGATCCTACTCTTGTCCTGTCAAGTTTATTTTGTAGTTCATTCTTTGAGAGGAAGTTAATAAGTGCAGGTTTTTGTTTGTTTGTTTAAATCCTTATTAAGAACACTCCCTTTCTCAATTATGGTAAATTATCTTTGCATTATATTCACTTTTTGCTCAGACAAATCTCCCCCTCCCCATATCTGGGGCATTTTTAAAAAATTCAGAAACAATGAGAAGACTAAAATAAATGCTATTACAATAAGTAATTAAAAGATAAAAGGAGGAGGTTAGGGTTATGGTGTTTAATGCCACTTTTAACAATATTTCAGTTATATTGTGGTGGAAAAGTTAAAAGGATAGATGCATATTGTAAAAAATAAATAATATAAAATTTCGTCTTTCATTACCCGTAAAAAAAAAAAAAAAAAAAAATCATTGATCATTTACAAACTTATTTCAATATATATAAACAAAAATAACAATATTTTTGCCTCTTTCCTTACCTTGTCAGTCTTTACAAATTTAAACATTGCTTATTAAAATATCCGTTGAATTTATTATTGTATTTTCCCTACTTTTAAATTCCAGTAAAAAAAAAAAAATCTGCATACAGGATGCAGATAAGAACTGTTTGTGTACTACTTGGTATGTAGGATGTATGAATAACAATATCCTTCCTAAAAGGTTTAATTCTACAGTACGTCTTACACTAAACTTACATAATTCCACCAGTCCTATTCTGTTGGAGTAACTTCCTTTATTATGTATGCATCATTCATATTTGTCAAATTTGAGTTGTTTGGGCTTATTTTGGCTTTTTTTCTATAAAGGGGGTGGGGGCATTTTATTGTTGTTGGTGATGCATGTTATATTTTTAGCCGAGTTGCGACAAAGTCGAACTCGGCTTATAATATGATGAAGTGTCCGGACGTCTGGGTGTCCGGGCGGCGCAATCGTTTCCGCACAATATCTTAAGAATGAAATGTCTAATCTAAATGAAACTTGGTACACATATGCCTGATGGTGAGAGAAGGAAGCCTATTGATAATGAGGTTTGTATGACAAAGGTCAAGGTCACAACTTCTAAAAACAGAACAAAAATTTGATACTTTTTCTGTTTCCGCACGATATCTTAAGAACAAAATGTCAGATCTACATGAAACTTGGTACACACATGCCTGATGGTGAAAGGAGGAAGCCTATCGATATTGAGGTTTGTAGGACAAAGGTCAAGGTCACAACTTCTAAAAATAGAACAAAATTTGATCCTTTTTTCGTTTCCGCATAATATCTTAAGAATGAAATGTTGGATCTAAATGAAACTTGGCACACACATGCCTGATGGTGAGAGGAGGAAGCCTATTGATATTGAGGTTTGTAGGACAAAGGTCAAGGTCACAACTTCTAAAAATAGAACAAAAATTAGATACTTGTTTTGTTTCCACATGATATCTTAAGAACGAAATGTCGGATCTAAATGAATCTTGGTACACACATGCCAGGTGGTGAGAGGAGGAAGCATATTGATATTGAGGTTCGTATGACAAAGGTCAAGGTCACAACTTCTAAAAATAGAACCAAAATTTGAAACTTTTTTAATTTCCGCACGATATCTTAAGAACAAAATGTAGGATCTAAATGAAACTTGGTACACATGTGCCTGATGGTGAGAGGAGGAAGCCTATTGATAATGAGGTTTGTAGGACAAAGGTTAAGGTCACAACTTCTAAAAATAGAACAAAAATTTGATACTTTTTTCGCTTCCGCACGATATCTTAAGAACGAAATGTCGGATCTAAATGAAACTTGGTACACACATGCCTGATGGTGAGAGGAGGAAGCCTATTGATATTGAGGTTTGTAGGTCAAAAGTCAAGGTCACATTGTCCATCCACATATTCGCAACTCGGCTTTCGCACCTTTGGTGCATTACTGATTTTTAATAAATAATTAGGTGAGATTTACCAGCTATCTTGTTTATGCACTAACTTGCTCCCAAAGACTTTTTAGATTATTTGGCTTTCTGACTATAAACAAACCTGATGAAGATTATTCCAGAAACATGTGTGTACATTAAATTGGATATTTACATTTCATTTTTATTACTAAATATATAGGTTTTTAAATTGTCATATCCTATACTTTATACTCCACAACACAAAATGTACCATTCTTTATTGGAATGAGATGAATTTTTTTTTTTTTTGTGAATTTATGTTGTAATTACCATAATTGGTCCACAGCTACAAGTTTGCATGCTGCCTTCACTGGTGGTTTAACAATAAACCACACAGACTGTACTGTATCTGTTACAAATTTGTGATCATTTGTAAAAATATTATTATATGGTTATTTTACACACTGCCTCCAGCTTATGATAAAAATTTGAACAATGTTGTACATACATGTATATATATATATATACATAAGTAATTAATGTTACATTTTTTGTTCTTTTACCTCCGCATCGCTTATTATAATGGAGAAAAAACACATTATGATCAAATACTGTAACCCACTAGAGGTATACATTATAGAATGAAATATATACAAGTCCATATTTTATATCACTCAAAATAAAGGGAAAGTCAACACATTTCTTGACCAGTTGCAATGTAAATACATGTGATTATTCTTAATAATGTCACAATGTTAAATATAACAACAGTGCTCACGATAAGCACAGGTCCTCCGGCCCAAAACTAGTAAAACTTTGTTCGGACCAGTAAATTTTTCAGTTTTTATTTAGAAATATATAAATTAAATTTTGAATTTGATTTGGAAAAGTAAATTCAAATTTTCATTTCGAGGACTGTAACCATAAAATAAAAAAAACATCATTAAACTATTCATATTCTTTTTTTTTTCTCCTGACATGATCGTCATGATATAACTGAAATATTGCTAAAAATAGCATTATACACCAATAACCCTCTCTTCCTTGGTCAAAACATAGATCATGGTATTTAGAAATGTTGGTTATGGATGGAAAATTCATCTAACGCCATTTTTACACAATTTGGACAAAAACGTCTTAAAAATCTTTTTTTTTTAATCTCCCATCTGAGATTCAGTGCATTCTAAAATTATTAAGAACTGTGTCAATTTTAAATTACATGATATAGGCAGTTTGTATCTTGCACACAAAATTTGCTACATTTTGCCATTTTTCTGATCAAATGGTGAAAATAAATATGGTGTCATTGACTACAAGACTACACTGTACACGTGCTGACAATTTTTAACAAGAGGTTCACCTAAATTACCTGGTTATAAATAATCCTTAAAATAAGTCATTTTGCAGTAAAATGTAAAAAAATGTTAACCTTATTTTATAGGGTACTATGTTAGCAATTCTCAACTTACGGTATATCTTTATTTCTCAAACAGATATAGTATTACACTTGACAACATGAAATGTGTGCATCACAAAATATGCTCGTCTATATAAATTATCAAACGGTATAATGGTAATGACCCCAAAATAAATAGGGTTCTTCCCCTTCCTTTCTTGCCAAATTTGGTAAAGATCCAATATACAGAACTAAAGTTATCGTGCGGAAACGGCCCTGTTGTCAAAAATTATATTTATAGTAACAGTGAGCTTGACCTTTGACCTAATGACCCCAAAATAAATAGGATTCTTCCCCTTCCACAGGGGAATCATGTGGTCAAGTTTGGTAAAGATCCAATATACAGAACTAAAGTTATCATGTGGAAACGACCCTGTTGTCAAAAATTCTATTTATAGTAACGGTGACCTTGACCTTTGATCTAATGACCCCAAAATAAACAGGATTCTTGCCCTTCCACAGGGGAATCATGTGGCCAAGTTTGTTACAGATCCAATATACAGAACTAAATTTATCGTGGAGAAACGACCCTGTTGTCAAAAATTATATTTATAGTAATGGTGACCTTGACCTTTGACCTAATGACCACAAAATAAATAGGATTCTTCCCCTTCCACAGCAGAATCATGTGGCCAAGTTTGGTAAAGATCCGATATACAGAACTAAAGTTATTGTGCGGAAACTTGTGTGGACGCCCGCCCACCATACCCAATCACATAATACGGCCCGTCTCGAGACGCGCGTATAAAAATCTTAAATACATAATATCTATACACAATATTTCTCAGAGAGAGGTTCAGCTATTAAAGCAGGGGAGATAAACTCCTTTATTCATTAAACAATAATATATCTAGATTTTTTTCAGGATGGAATTGTGATTGGAATGCATTGATTCTCTAAATTTCAGTATATATATATACCTGTATACATGTATATTTAGGTGAATTCTAAGATTATTAGGTAGAAACTTATTTTTTTTCTCAATTTTTAAAAGATGACATTCAAAAAGGTAGTGATATTCATCACCAATTTGATGAAATATTTCACCATCATCCTGTTAAAGACTGTTTAGAATCAAAAGTCATGCTTGGTTGCCCTCTATTGGCATAGTAATACCAGACTGTTGTTATTTAAAGGACAAAACAAGGACTATTCGTGATAAGTTTTTTCCTTGAAAAGTTTTTTTCATGTTGGAAGGCAATCTTGGATATTTGTTCTACACAAAATTCCTATGTTAAATTATTTTCTGTAGTGGCTTTCAATCAACACGGAAAAATAAACTGTATCAAAGATCATCAAAATTGAATAATCATTATATATTCACATGCAGTTTCAGTTCAAGCAAACTTTTCTGAGAAGAAGATGGAAATGTAGGAAGATAAATTTATGGACGATGGACAAAAGACAGATGATGACACTGGCAAAGCATTGTAAATAGTTTACATGTCCCTTTAGAACAGATGAGCTACATGTAATAAAGCAACTATTTGAAATTAATTTACGATATTAATTACTGGTAGTTTTAAATAATACATGACGTCAGATTTCACTTCTTGTCCAAAAGGGGATCAACATATGACCTTTATATATCATTCCTAATTCTTTTAAATATATTTTTAGAGATAACATTTATTAGAATATTTATTTATATATTTCAATAAGTGTAATTATTGTTTTCTCCAGGAGTTATCTTTCTTGTAAGGTGAAGCCAAGATAAAAAAAACAAATATCTTGAATAAAACAAATGGTAAAGCAACATACAGATATGCTACCAAATAAAGTTATTAATTAATCTTACCATAAAACAATAGCCCAGACCTTATATCACACAGAAAAATGACGATCTTGTCACCTAACTATTACGGAAATTATTATTCATTTGTGTGTGAATCATATTTGTGTATCTTTCCTACTAACAATTAACATGTATCAACGTCAAACATAAATTTCACCTTGACTTGCTATATATATATATACATGTACGTCATATTTGTGATAAATTCTCTTAATTTATAGGATAATATTTTTTCTTTATCTTCTTTTTTTAAATGTGATTTGGCAAAAAAAAAAATATTTTGAATAATTTCCCTTTTTCTCCTAATTTTAATTTTACATTTTGATAAAATTCAGTTATCTATTAAGATTCTTACTTAAGCCCAACCCAAAAAATCTTGTGGTCTAGATATTTGTATATTATCTTTATGCACTTTTAACAATATACATTGTGTAACCACAACTGTCTAAAAATTTAAGGACAGAATGAACACATGTACTTCTGTGTGTACATGTAAGTAGTCTTCCTGCACTTATAAAAAATGTCTGTGGCTATCTACAAATTTAAGGACCTGTTTAAATACATGTACTTCTGTGTGTATATATGGGCAGTCTTCATGCACTTATAAAAAATGTCTGTGGCTATCTACAAATTTAAGGACCCCTTTAATACATGTACTTCTGTATATATACTGAGTCTTCCTGTACTTATAAAAATTGTCTGTGGCTATCTACAAATTTAAGGATCCATTTAATACATGTACTTCTGTGTGTACACAGTTTTCATGCTAACCCACTTGCCTGAAGCCTGGAACAAGTAAAACTGGATTCAGACAATTGAAAATTATGGAAGAATTTGTTTGAATAAATAGAAAATTTTGCCAAATGCTTTTGGGGAAATAGGTGAAAAAAATTAAGGCAAAACTGGTGTACATGTAAGAAGTCTTCCTGCAATTAAAATGTCTGTGACTGTCTAAAATTTTAAGGACAGGTTCAATACATGTACTTTTGATACAAAACATACATGTATGTGGTTGATGTACTATATTTATTGTCATCTTTGATGTATTTACATATACGTCACAACCCCACAATACATCAGAATTCTGAAGATAAATCACATACAAAAATGTATTATATGGAATATATTAGTCAATTTGGAAAACATTTTCAAAGTTAATTTTAGAAATGGGTTGTTTTCCCCAAAAGTACTGTGTGGCATATCCCCATGCGGTGGCAATCGATTCATGGGATCATATTAAAAGGTCATCAGACTTTAACTGGAGGAGTTGAGTGGTAATCATATGATTCCATGTATTTCCACTCATAAAAAATCATGTAACTAAAAATACACTTAAAAACAATAAATATTCTCAAAAATTAGTTTTACAATGACTCCTTATAAGGCTAAAACAATATGCATGGGGTCAAATTAAAAGGTCATCTGACTTAAACTGGAGGAGTTGCATGGTAATCATAAGATCCTATGTATATTCCTACACAAAAAAAATTACAAAACATCTAAGAGTACAACAGCACCACAAAATCAGAAAAAGAAAAAGTTACCAAAAATATACTTGTATTAATGTTAAAATAAAACAAATAAATATTCTCAGAAATTGGTTTTACAATGCCTCCTTATAAGGTTAAAACTGTAACACCAGTACTTTAAGTCAATTAAGTAGACTAAGAATTATTATGTCAAGATCTTATAAAGTGAATTATGAAATGACATTATATATATTAGGAAGTTATATTAAGTAGATAAATGGAAGTATCAAATGGGCAAAGACCTGTACAATACACAATTATATTGTTTTATATAATACAGTCATTTTGTACAATACACAATTATATTGTTTTATAAAATACAGTCATTTTGTACAATACACAATTATATTGTTTTATATAATACAGTCATTTTTTAAGTTACATTTTAATTGATCAAGTCATTATTTTAAAGTTACATTTGAATTACAGTCAAACCTGTATTAAGGTCACCTTTGGGACAAAGCAAAAGTGGTCTTATAAGACAGGTGGCCTCTTATAAGAGGTTCAATTCAGATGAACTTTTCTATGACAAAACAAGAAAAAGGTGATTTTTTAATACAGGTGATTGCTTAATAGAGGTGGCCACATTGGCAGGTTTGACTTAATAGAGGTGGCCACATTGGCAGGTTTTACTTAATAGAGGTGGCCGCATTGGCAGGTTTGACTGTATATGATTATGATTATGGTGTTTAATGCCACTTTTAACAATATTTCAGTAATATCACGGCAATCAGTTTAATTAGGGGAGGTAACTGGAGAAATCCACCGACCGGCCGCAAGTCACTGACAAACTTTATCACATATCAATGTTATATCACGTACATCTCACCATGAGTGGATTCGAATTCACGTTAGAGGTGATCATAGGCACTGATTGCACAGGTAGTTGTAAATCCAATTACCATATGATCATGATCATGACAGCCCCTTTCTTGAATTCATATCCTAAGTTACATTACATTTTAATTATGAAGTATTTATTTAATTAAAAATAAATGAAGATTTAGCCAACTCATCCCAAGGGTTTCACTTACTGACTTGGGACAAATATGAGGCTTCAGTATCATTATTAATGACTTTTCACAAAAAAATAAATGAAAGGCCATCAAAAATTCAGCTAAATTCAAGAATTTCTTTCCATATGATATCTATTTTTCCAATATCTAGATTTTGAATTTTCATTGTGTCAATGTTTTATCAAAACAATACTATTAAAATCATAAACAAAGTCTCCTCATGTTAAATTAGGTAACTTCTGCAAGACCAGAAAAGCATGGCATGGATAATTACCAATACAAATTAGGACAAAATTGCTGAAAATGTTTATATATGCCCAAAGTTTTATTATCTTCCATCTAATTTTTACTGTCTGGTTTTCAGAGCAGTTATGAGTACCTTAACTGGGGTACACTCGAAGCTGCTGTCACTAAAAATGCATACCCAGTACCCCCGGTATAGATATATATATATAATTCCATAGATTTCCAATTTTTACCGATCAAACCTCTTACATATCCTTCAACCTTCTGAAGGGGGTCAGTATCTGGGACAATGAAATCTCTCTGAATCAATCCCTGAATCAACTGGAATCCTATATACACTGTTACACTAGGCATCAAATTTAGTCCAAATATCTTAAATCATTGCTAATTTCACCTATCAAATCTATGTACCTGTCTATACTGAACAAAGACTGTTGTCCAAAGGATGTTCAGTTTAGACAGGTTTCACTGTGATAGGTTTAATTTAGTAAGGGGAGATAATAATACGATTCTATGTGTATATTAACTGACCTCTTCAAACTGTCTTGGTGGAGGGATGCTGTCTAGTACCTCTTGGGGAGGTGGTGGTGGTAGAGGGGGTGGAGTCTCGCTCCTAGCCAGATATCCTGGTTCCTGTTGGTACTTTGGTTGGGCTTGGTATTGGTTGACGTGACCGGTGGTGGACTGTAAATCAGCCAATAAAGCATCTATAAATATAAAGACATACAATAACATTAATTATTAATTAACTTTGATTTATTAGCCTTTATATGATCAAATCTGTCAATATAATATAAAAAACTTTCATTGGGCCAATACGGCAAAAACCAGTCCAATACGGATATTTTCCGTATTGACCCAATTCCAGTCAGTCCAATAACAACTAGATCGGAATCCGCTAGACATTTCGACAATTGCAAGGAAAAATCCCGAGAGATATTGAACTGGTTAATTAATAAAGGTATCATTACGTGATGTTTTTCATATTGGCATAGTTATAGGTCCTTGGTCTGCTGTATTGGCATTCGGCTGCGCCTCAGGCCAATACAGCAGACCTCGGACCTATAACTAGGCCAATATGAAAAACATCACGTAATAATACTATAATATAATTTTATTAGGCTCTGCCAATTATTATCTATTTCAGGGCTTTCAATTCTCGAAATGAAAATTTTAATATTCTGGCTGGAATCAAATTCTTGAATTTATTTTAATATAGTTCTAAATAAAAACTGAAAAATTTAATAGTTCGAATAAAGTTTAACTGGCAGGAGGACAGGTGCTCATCATGAGGTCTGGTCTTTACGTTAAGGTTCGCCTGAGTTATCCTACCAGTTTAACCTGGATTGGGACAAGTAATAATAAAACTGCATGCACGAGGGGCAAGTGAAAAACTGAAAATAAGTTATGGTTGTTACTGACCAAACAAGTATTATTCGTTTTCGGTCAGGTATAAATTCATACAACATATCCAACTGACATATCTAAACTTGGGCAGGTTGATAATAAAAACGTAGATATCAAATTTAGTGTGCAAGTCTTGTTTATGGAATCGGGTACACTTGAAGCCAAAGAATTTAAAACTCTTTGGCAACAAGCTTAAGAAAACCAACGGGTAAAAACTACATATTTGAAAAATTTTATTTGCTCACAATAAAAACATTATTTGGGGGAATGAAAAGAAGCATCCATGATAACTAAAGAAGCTTTGTCAAATGAAGCGTCATTAAAAAAAAATTTAGATAATGTTTATGAGAAACAAAGAGTACAGTTAATGCATTTTAATATCCGATTTATTTTTGTATTTCATTTTTTACCCCAATTTGAAATAAGAACATGATGAAGTTTAATTAATACAGTCAAACCTGTATTAAGAGGTCACCTTTGTACAGTCAAACCTGTATTAAGAGGTCACCTTTGTACAGTCAAACCTGTATTAAGAGGTCACCTTTGTGACAAAGAAAAAGTGGCCTTAAAAGACAGATGACATGTTGGTAGAGGTGACAGTATAGGCAGGTTTGACTGTACTATATATTTCACTTCTTCATGTTAGAATTACTTGTATCTATTTGTTAAGAGATAATGGACGAGTAGATTGATTGATGAAATGATCTACAGATGCGGTAATTTCCCCCTAAATTACATCTAACTGAACAGTAAGGCTTAAGAAGACCAAACATTTCAAGCATCGTAGTACAACTTAGTCCTATGTCCTCTGTACCAATCAAAAATCTTTGTTCATCTTCAGAGTTATGGTGTTTAACACCACTTTCAGCAATATTTCAGTTATTTCGCAGCAGTCAGTTTTATTGGTGTAGGAAACCGGGAGTATCCAGAGAAAACCACAGAACTGACAAACTTTATCACATAATGCTGTATTGAGTACACCTCGCCATGAGCAGGATTCATTCAAGTAAGAAATTGCATTAAATAAATTACTACACATGCAATTTTTTTTTAAATATTATTAAAGGTTTATATGGCAGAAAACATTTTTCTTTTCCTTCATCACTCTAAACAAGTCTACATTTTATTATACAACAAGAGGCCATTGTTTCCACGACATTAATCATCATACAAAAATCCTTCATAAAACATTAAATTTAAATTTAAAAAAAAACACATTAAAATGAAATAAATGATAAAAAATACTTAATATCTTTCTTTGGTAATCTTGGCGACAATTTGACAAATTTCAGCATAACTGATAAACTCCCAACTGAACTTTGCACACTACAAAATATCCTCAGTTACAAATTTCTTTGCAAACCTTAACAATCCTCTATGTCTTAATTCAACAAGTCAATTGAATTATTTTTATACAATAGTCAATGACTGATACTAGTCCTACTCAGAACTGATAATCAAAATCCTCAAGTGGTTTTATACAAATGTCATATTATTATATGCATTTTAATCTTGAAGATTTTCATGTCACTTATATCTTAATAATAAAATATAATCACTTCCGCACACAATTGAAATTCAACGTCTGTCATTTAGTAACTGCGTCATTTTTGCACAATGTTGTCATTTATAATATATGGTTAAATGTTTTAAATACATAACATTCCGTCCGTTTATAAACTCTTAAATAATTAAAAATTAAATCTCGTACATGTCCATGTAATATACACAAAAAAAACATTGTTCGTCACATAAATCCATGCATGTCTCATTGATTTTCGGTGAAAGTCGAGAATAAAACAGCCATCATTTAATTTCGTAAAACACCTGACGTCGTGACAAGCTTCTTACCATAACTTCTTTCACAATGGCGATATTTTTAAAGCCAAAACCTTTTATCAATTTTACTTTTAAATAACCACCAATTTTCGTAAAATCAAAAGAAATGATATCTTATCTGAGATCTTTGTTGTTTGTTATCGTGTGTTTTTATCTCCAAGCTCTTTCACTTCTTGTTAGTATATAAGTACAGAGATATTTAAAACAGACAATGACTATTTGGTTTTTGTCCAAAATTTCTGCCTTTCTGGACAAGATTTTGGAATGAATGTAGAGGTTAATTATTGCGTCTAGAATTCTTATTAATGATGAAGGCTGGGGAATTTTGAAGGGGGGACAATCTCTAATGGGTTTTTTCTTGAATTACATATAACCAAATCCTCCTAACAAACCTATACACAGAGATGATTCTGGATAGAAAATCAAATAACTAAAAATCATTGAAAAATAGCTGGAACCATCTACACCTACATGTACTTTCAAAAAGGTTATTTTTGACTTTTTCTGAATGAATCCTGCAACTTTTGTATTTTTACACAAAAACAGCTGAAATTACTTAAATATCCTGTGTACACAATCACAGTAAGACAGGTAAAATAATAATAAAAATAAATAAAACTTTCTCTATTAGCTTAATTCATACATTCATTGTTTTATCCCTTTGGGTACCTCTATTTATTTCATCAACTAATTACCATCTATCTATTGTTGTAACCTGCCGGAAGGTCATAACCTTTTCTAATTACATGTTTTCTAATTAATCAATGTGCACATTATTTGTTGCACATGATTACAATAAAAGATAAGAAAAGTAAGAAGATGTATTACAAGATTTCCACAGACTCCATTTAATATTTTTCCTTCAAATTTTACTGATTCAAGGGACATAACTCTACACAAAAGAAATTGTATTAATTGAAAGTGAGTGAGTAATTGTTTAATGCCAAATGAGCAATTTTTCAGCTATACCATGGCATTAACTAGTTACATTCAATGAGATCACAATAAGGTTCACTTTGTACAAGACCAACACATTTATTTAGATTTTTATAGTGCTAGCTCAAGGAAACAACAGTCTACAGGTAGCTATAGACATGTCATTCCACTCGGACACATTATTCTGATTTCAAGAAAACCAGATTTTCGCTCTTACTCCTTAATTCTGTGTGCAACAACTACCAATTTTATAGTTTTTGTCTTGACTTGACCCGAGTTCGAACTCATGGCCTACCACACTCAAGCCAGGCATGCTAACTATTACACCACCGATGAGGGAGAATTCAAATTATTTTCTTCAGTAAATCAACTATATCTTGTAATTAAATCACTAAATCAACTACAAATGTATTGCTATGTTAATTCTCCAGTAAAATCTATGGAGGTAAACATTTTTATTATGGCAGAAAATTTCCAATTATATTCAAAAATTTATACAACATGGAATCTATCCTTTTCAGAAATGAATTCTACCTCCTACTGAGGGACGGGTTCCACATTAAATTCTGTCTCCTGCTGAGGTATGGTTCAACATAATTTCAATATTTGGAAAAAGTAAACATTGCATTGATATACCAATTATACAGTTGGTGTTACTTTGATAAAGAGTTACAAAAATTATCTAAATGTTGACTTATATATGTGAAGGTTCTCGATAAGATTGTACTTTACTGAAAGGGGGAGAGGGTAACTGCTCGATCAAACCTTTCCTTTAACACAATATACACATTATTTTTTTTTCTGTTTTTAAATTTAGTGCAAGATGAAGGTTATTCCAGAAATCTTAGAGCAGTAAATTAGATATCTACATTGTTAATACATGATTTCATGGAGTATTATTACAGGCTGAAACAAGTACTTAATGTATACAGTATGATACAGTTACTAATGTATCCAGTATGATACAGTTACTAATGTATACAGTATGATACAGTTACTAATGCATCCAGTATGATAGTTACTAATGCATTCAATATGATAGTTACTAATGTATACAGTATGATACAGTAACTAATGCATTCAGAATGATAGTTACTAATGCATCCAGTATGATAGTTACTAATGCATCCAGTATGATACAGTTACTAATGCATTCAGAATGATAGTTACTAATGCATCCAGTATGATAGTTACTAATGCATCCAGTATGATAGTTACTAATGTATACAGTATGATACAGTTACTAATGCATTCAGAATGATAGTTACTAATGCATCCAGTATGATAGTTACTAATGCATCCAGTATGATACAGTTACTAATGCATTCAGAATGATAGTTACTAATGCATCCAGTATGATAGTTACTAATGTATACAGTATGATACAGTTACTAATGCATTCAGAATGATAGTTACTAATGCATCCAGTATGATAGTTACTAATGCATCCAGTATGATAGTTACTAATACTACTAATGTATCCAGTATGATAGTTACTAATACTACTAATGTATCCAGTATGATACAGTTACTAATGCATTCAGAATGATAGTTACTAATGCATCCAGTATGATAGTTACTAATGCATCCAGTATGATACAGTTACTAATGCATCCAGTATGATACAGTTACTAATGCATCCAGTATGCTAGTTACTAATGCATTCAATATGATACAGTTACTAATGCATCCAGTATGATACAGTTACTAATGCATCCAGTATGATAGTTACTAATGCATCCAGTATGATAGTTACTAATGCATTCAGTATGATACAGTTACTAATGCATCCTTTAAAAATGTATGTTGAATGTGGCGTTAAATACCAGTACAAATGTATACAGTATGATACAGCTACAAATGCATCCTTTACAAATGTATCTGTTGAATATGGCATTAAACACCAGTACAAATGTATACAGTATGATACAGTTACTAATGCATCTTTTAAAAATGTATCTGTTGAATGTGGCATTAAACACCAGTATCATATTACAGTATGATACAGTTACAAAGTATCCAGTGCGCTATTAACAAGATGATGCAGTTACAAATATATTTCATATAATACTTAGTAGACTACAATGTTATAATAATACTCTGGTTCACACATATTTACAACTACCTTAAATCAGTGCCTATCCCCACCAATGTTGTGAGTTTGAATCCTGCTCAGGCAAGGTGTACTTGATACAACATTATGTGATAAAGTTTGTAAGTGACTTACCATAGGTCGTGGTTTTCTACCGAAACTTCGGCTTCTGCCACCAATAAAACTGACCGCCACGATATAACTGAAATATTGTTGAAAGTGCCATTAAACACCATAACCCTAACCTCTAGCTCCCCTCTGTTCACACTTCCCATTAACTTTATATTTTAAATTTGAATTGACAACAAAACTCAACTGAGTCTGTGTCCACAATTTTATGGATTGATCATATTTATTTTCAAAACATGTTGTACCTCTATTAATGGCAAAATGTACAACTATATTTGTTTGTTTGATTGTTGGCAGTATTTCCAGTATTTTTGTTTAAAGTAATTATAATGACAGCATGTTTACAAACCCTATATCAGCATTAAAGTAGTTTTGGCTTGATGATATTTACTAGTCAAAATGTTGCATTAGTAAATTGAGTATTTTCATTATTGAGTTAAACATTTCAATGATGTTATATATCATTACATTTTGTCAATTTCATTTTCTTGCGATTTTTAAACAAATATTCTGATTTATAATCTGCACTTTTATCGTGTAGATTATTTATAGTAACCTGTACATCTTCATATCGAATCTTTCAGTAATTTAATTTGTCAAACTGGTTCCATGTTATGACGCATGCATTCATGCAATAAACAGACAGAAAAGAATTTCTCGGCATCTCAAATATTTAATCTCTATAAACCACCATGTAAATGGTGGTTTGATGATTTCAATATTGAAATATGTGTCAGGGAGTACCTGTGAATTTCCCTACTATTACACATAGAAGGGAAAATATGCTATAATATCAAAATTCCAACGATGTTCATGTTTGTCAGTGATTTGTGACAGGTTGGTGGTTTTCGCAGGGTACTCTGGTTTCCACCATCAATAAAACTGACCGCCACAATATAACTGAAATATTGTTGAAAGTGGTGTTAAACACCATAAACCAACCAACGGGGTTGACCGTTCCAGTACAGTATTTACTATTATTTTTATTTTTTTCTCACTGGATCAACTTGAATGGTTTATAATCAACCTTTATTTTCTGTGTTTCAAAATAACTTCTGTTTTTTTTAATAATTTAACTGATTTTCTCTTCTGTACAATATAACTGAAGTATTGTTGAAAGTGGCGTTAAACACCATAAACCTATCTAAAATTTAATTCTTGTTCTCAAATTCTTAATAAACTAAAGTCATAGCATATTTTCAATTTTTACCCATCATCACCTGGTATTACATTTGTGCAATATACTAACCTGCACATACCCTCAACAGATTAGCATTATAAGCCCTTCCTCAAGCAAAATTTAAAAAAATTAAATTATGTACAGAGGTTTTTTTTTCTCATAAAAATACTTACATGTACATGTACATGGGTAAACGTACATAAAATTGAACTAACGTGTACAATGGAGTTGATGCAGAGTTCAAACAGAAATATATATGACCTAGAAATTTAAATCATTAGAAATTTTCCCTTTTAATCTCACCATATGTTGTCCCCAATCGTTACATTTTTCTCAAACTAGCATTCTATGTAATGTTAGTCTAAGGACAAATTTTGACCACACGTTGATAGTTGAAATAACTTTATCTCTAGTATAGAAATCAGTACCTGTCGTGATACTCAGCGTCTTGCCACTTAAAATCTACTTAAACGATATCACAAATCAATACCTTAATAAGGGTTTGAAATTTAACATGCATATACTATAGGTATACATACAATATGGGTGCCTGCTGTTGCAACTGGTTAATACTAATAGGAAGGGCTTTAAATATTTTTCAAGTGTATCAGTACTTCATAATTTACAGGAGGTACTTTGTATTAAAAGTTTAACATTTTCATGAATATCTTTTACAATACTCTTTAAAATCAGGGGAAACCAAATACCATTTTAGATGTGTAAAAGTACCTGGTACCGCTTGAAAGGCTTGGGTAGATATACATTTATATACATACTTAGGATTTATATCTACCGTATATATACATTTAGTGCCTATCGGCTATCACCACTCTTTTTCCACCGGTATCCTCCACTCATAAAACTGACCACCACAATAAATTATATAAAGCAGTGTTGTTAAACAGTAACTTAAAATCCATACAAGCATTTATATTTACAACACATATATATATTTAATGACTATATATTAAAAATTAATTGTTTTCAAAGTTTCGGCTGAATGCAGCCTGTCTCGGCAGAAATTTTTATTGCAATGACAATATTTACATATTGTTGAACTTGTTTTAATGAACAGAATATGTAAGAAATATCTGCCGCTTTACGTGAAGTAACCAACAATCAACAATAAATCTGCACATGTTTTAAAATTAAAGAAGTACAAGCTTTGGTGTCTAGAGAGAATGGAAATACATGATATTGCCACACTGAGTTGCAATGCATTTTTGCTTAGGTAAATTAAAACCCAACACTTTTTTTATTTAAAAATATAAAGTGTAGCTATATTTTGTACTACATTGTGTTGAATTTGGTTAGGAATTATGGTGTTCAATGCCACTTTCAACAATATTTCAGTTCTATCATGGTTGTCAGTACCCGGAGAAAACCACCCACCTGCCGCATGTCACAGACAAACTTTATCACATAAAGTTGTACACCGAGTCATGAGCGGGATTCAGACTCACAACTTTAGTGGTGATAGGCACTGATTGCACAGGTAGTTGTAAATCATATGATCACCACAACCCCTGTTGAATTTGGTATACATGTATGTATCTAATCATAAGCTTCAGGGACATATACTTTGTGTGCATCCAACAGTCAAAACTTTTAACACATCTTTCAAATTTTGTACACCCCCACCCCCATTGAACTCTACATAAAATGAACCATTCAATTTAGAAATGCTGTCATCTTTTGACAGAAATGGAGGATTGTTTTTTTGCTTTATGTATTACAAGGATATTACTTTTCAAAATCTCAAAGCTACATGAAAACTTGGCACATTTTTATCATTTAAAAACAACCTTATGAAGTCACAACTTGTTTATTTAATACAAACATTTAAGATACTCCATCAACTGATCCTCTAGGGTAAAACCTAATGTAATAGCAGAGATAAGTCTTAGTGTCAACAAATCTCAAGAATTCACCATTTATCATCAAAAGAAACTGTTAAAATTAAATTTATTTAATTTTTTTACCTTCAAGAAGTTTGAATTTGTACAATTCAATGACCTTACAAATATTTGTTCAATAAAATAAATGTCCTCGTTCATACCAGAACAGAATGAAACGATTTTAATATTTGGCTTCTGGGTTTTTTCTGGAGAGGCTGTCGTGGTCGTGATCATATGGAAGTTTTTACTGTGCATTTAGTGCCTATCACCACTAAAGTTGTGAGTGTGAATCCCATTCATGGGGATGTGATATGTGATCAAGTTTGTCACTGATTTGCGGCAAGTTACTGGTTTTCTCTGGGTACTCGAGTTTCCTCCACAATATATCTGAAATATTGTTTAAAGTGGCATTAAACACCATAACCCTACCCCTGAAAAGGAAGTCAAAAAGAAAATTATGTACAGATTATGAAAAAAAATCGTTATATTCATTGAAATTTGCAAGGAAAATGACCTGTTTGTCCTCATTAAAGGGAAATAACTCTGTATACAACACATATTTTTAGAATCAAGTTGGAAATGTACGAATGGTCTATTTCACACCACTTTATTTCTTTGTTAGTATTAATAATAAGATCATTTGTCAATTGTTTCCCGTTCAATGTTATTGCCCTTTAATCTCTTAAAATTAATTATATCACATCCGCCATTTTCCAAATATAAACAGACAAAGCAGACGCCTTTTAAAAAAAACAGGAAAAAGGAAATTTAATGTAAGGGAAAGGTCATTTTACAATTGTACATAAAGAAAAGTAAAAAAATAGTAAGAACAGTGATTGCTGTTCTTCATCTAACAGACTTGGTCTATGCCCTAAAATTTTAGTCTCATATGTATGTGTACATGCAATTCCTAATTTCGTATCCTTTAATCAGACTAAGAGTTCAAGGATTAGATTATCAGTTTAGCTCATGATTCAGTCCTCAATATAAGCACCGGTACACCGCCCCAAGAACAGTAAAACTTTGTTTGGACCAGTGAATTTTTCAGTTTTTATTTAGATATATATATATATATATTAAATACATTCTAGAATTTGATTCAGACCAGTAAATTAACATTTTCATTTCGAGGACTGCTGATATCCAGAACTGAAAATATTAAATATTATAATTTACTTATCTCAAATTTGAAATAGTAGAATAAAACAAAAAATAATAATGCTTAATGTGCTTCTAACCTAAATTTTGTACCGTATATGTTTTTGACTTTTTTTTTAAGATAATATATCATATAGATTTGCTTAAACAAATTTCAAAATTCTTCTCTGTTATCTGCAGCATACCATAACAAATACTAAGTACAGAAGTCCATTCTGCAAGGAAAAGGTGGCCTTTTAAAAGAGGTGACTTCTCCTGAGGGGTACAATTTAGTAGTATTTTACTATCTCAGTCCATTTGAAATCTGGCCTGATAAGAAAGGTAGCCTTTGGTGGGAGTGGCCTGATAAGAAAGGTAGCCATTGGTGGGAGTGGCCTGATAAGAAAGGTAGCCTTTGGTGGGAGTGGCCTGATAAGAAAGGTAGCCTTTGGTGGGAGTGGCCTGATAAGAAAGGTAGCCTTTGGTGGGAGTGGCCTGATAAGAGGGCAGGGTTTTTGTTTAAGCTAATAATGTTAAGGACAATTGTCCTTAAAGCAATATTTCTTATCAGTCATTCCCTATTTACTTAAATAAATATTTGTCCTAAAAGTCTTCAGAGTTTAAGTCATTTTCAAAATCTTTAGGCCAATGACCTAGAAAATGACCCAAACTGAAACCCTGGAGGTGTGGCCTTTGGTGGGAGTGGCCTTATAAGAGGGGGACTACTGTACATGTTTTCTTTTACAGCAGTATTAATATAGAGTACAGTCAAACCTGCTTTAAAGAGCACCTAACAAATCACTTCCTAAAAAGGGCAGTTTCATTTTTCC
The DNA here is from genome assembly GCA_963383655.1 of Bathymodiolus septemdierum. Classification (NCBI taxonomy): domain Eukaryota; kingdom Metazoa; phylum Mollusca; class Bivalvia; order Mytilida; family Modiolidae; genus Bathymodiolus; species Bathymodiolus septemdierum. The sequence continues at coordinate 46,872,702 of OY726523.1, read as the reverse complement.
CATTAATGAATAATGCTGTGCATATAATTTTAACCTGTATATAACGGCCATATATTCAGGTTCCCTTGAGTGGCCTTTATATTCAGGTTCCCTTGAGTGGCCTTTATATTCAGGTTTGACTGTACATTGATATTTCCTATCAAATTCAGAATTAAAAAAAAAAAATTCAATACATATAATATTTTTATTTCAAAATTTTGCCAACAAAAAAAACCGATTGTGTTACTGGGGGACACATCAGTAGGTTACAGTTAAAAGATAAATAAGTTTTAACTTCAATTTAATGGGATGATTATCTTATCAATGTTTTAAATCTACTAAGAATTATCATAAATTGTCTAGTAGTATGGTATCAATATCACAATCTTAACTGTCACCCTAATACTCAGGTGTTGAACCAGGTGTGCTTTATAGTATAAAATGATGGATATAGTAAAAGATGGATGTGTAAAGATGATCGGACCTTACAAATGTTTGTAATGAAATCCTAAGCAAATAACTGTCATACATGTATTATGCATTTTTACCCACACTTCAAAATCTAGAAGAGATTAATTATATACTGAAGATATACAGTTCCAATTAAAAAATAAATAATATCAACCTTTTTAATTTATTCAGTGCATACTTACCTCAAAAATCACTAAACAAAAATACTCGTCAATATCTTACATGTTGTTTCTTAGACAAAAATAAGCATCATGTCCAATGAACACACACAAACAATAAACATAAGTACTGGTAAGGTTCAAACTGTCATAAAAAATGGATGCAAAAACTGCACATAAAATCCAGCTGTCACACTCTGAACAGAGTACAAAACCTAGCAATCTCACTCTGTATACCGTATATAAATCAATCCAATGTAAAAAGAAGTTCTTCTTTTAGAGAATACCTAAACAGGAGCTGTTAAAACTTGCACTATATTATGTCAGAATAATAGTACAGGGATATATCATATAGTAAATATAAGAAGTCACTTATCTCTTAATATGCAGATGCAGGAATATTATATATCTAAAGAAGACTAGATTTAAACAGATTGTATAATCAAACTATAGATTATGTTAAAAAAAATATTATCATGGACACATATTCAAAAATTACTAAATAATTTAGAAAATCATGTATTGTTTCTGTAGATGCAAAAATACAAAGATAAAATATACATGTACAGGTACATATTAAAATTAGAGGTTTAATCATAACATTTTCTGGATTACAAGTCTAAATTTTGGACTGTACATGTAGTTCTACATTGACTCTACGTTCATCATCCATGTGGACTATAGTCCAGGTTTATATGTGGTCTATATGTCTAAATGCGGTCTAAAAACAACTAAAGTTGTGATTTTGAATCCCACTCATGGTTAGGTGTACTCTATACATTATCTGATAAATTTGTCAGTGACTTGTGGCAGGTCTGTGGTTTCCTCCACCAATAAAACTGACCTCCACGATATAACTGAAATATTGTTGAAAGTGGCATTAAACACCATAACCCCCCTCATCTAAAAACATACAGAAAAGCATTGTGAAATAAAAAAATGTTCATACCTATATATGAAATAATTCCTTACTTCTATCCAACCATTAAATATATTTTATTCCATTTAAAACACAAACGTTACATTTGAAGCTGGGTGATCATACGTTTGAGAGAATCCAATACAAATATGTGCATATACTACATCTAACACAGCAACGAAAGCGAAAATATAGATTTTATATAATTAACATTGCTGCTGCAGCACTCCCCTACATATAAAACAGGAAGAATTTCAACAGGCACCTCTCTAGTGAATCACTTGGCAAAAAAACGTAATTATCTACCAAAATATATTTTTCATCTTTCAATCATCAATTACCTAAAAGAAATCTATAAATAGGTCGTCTTTTTTGTATTTCCCCCTCAGATAACATCAAGGTAATTAAACGGAATTTAAATTATTAAGTTATACAGGAACATGCACTTCCTTTTATCACTATGATACACCAGAAATAGATTGAAAGGTGCCAACATGCATTGGCTGCAAGGAACATGGGTTAGTTTAATTGTGCAGAACAGGTACAACACATACAGATTTGTATAATTACTAGTCACATGGTAAAATAAAATATCAAGCATGTGTTTGTGTCAGCTTATTCATCCACAAGTGGGATAACAAAATCACATGTTCAAAGAGCAACTTTCCATTTTGTTCATATTTTTTTTGTTCTTCAAAAGTAATTTTGGATAAATACATGTAGTGCATTAATCTAAGGATATCCAAAATACCTTTATATTATTATAAGGATATCCATAATACCATTACATTAATTTAAGGATATCCAAAATATCTTTACATTCATTTAAAGATATCCAAAATACCTTTACATTAATTTAAGGATATCCAAAATACCATTACATTAATATAAGGATATTCAAAATACCTTTACATTAATTTAAGGATATTCAAAATACCTTTACATTAATTTAAGGATATCCAAAATACCTTTACATTAATTCAAGGATATCCAAAATACCTTTACATTAATTTAAGGATATTCAAAATACCTTTACATTAATTTAAGGATATTCAAAATACCTTTACATTAATTTAAGGATATCCAAAATACCTTTACATTAATTTAAGGATATCCAAAATACCATTACATTAATTTAAGGATATTCAAAATACCTTTACATTAACTTAAGGATATCCAAAATACCTTTACATTAATTTAAGGATATCCAAAATACCTTTACATTAATTCAAGGATATTCAAAATACCTTTACATTCATTTAAGGATATCCAAAATACCTTTACATTAATTTAAGGATATTCAAAATACCTTTACATTAATTTAAGGATATCCAAAATACCTTTACATTAATTTAAGGATATTCAAAATACCTTTACATTCATTTAAGGATATTCAAAATACCTTTACATTCATTTAAGGATATTCAAAATACCTTTACATTCATTTAAGGATATCCAAAATATATTTACATTAATTTAAGGATATCCAAAATACCTTTACATTCATTTAAGGATATTCAAAATACCTTTACATTCATTTAAGGATATTCAAAATACCTTTACATTAATTTAAGGATATCCAAATACCTTTACATTAATTTAAGGCTATCCAAACTACTGTTACATCAATTTAAGGATATGCAAATTAAAGTACCTTTACATTAAATTAAGGATATCCAAAATACCTTTACATTAATTTAAGGATATCCAAAATACCTTTACTTTAATTTAAGGATATTCAAAATACCTTTACAATAATTGAAGGATATTCAAAATACCTTTACATTAATTCAAGGATATTCAAAATACCTTTACATTAATTTAAGGATATCCAAAATACCTTTACATTAATTTAAGGATATTCAAAATGCCATTACAAAAATTTAAGGATATACAAACTATTTTACAATATTAAACTATTTAAGATTTAAGTTTCTATTTTGAAGTTATTAAACGATTAAAAATACTAGAGAAAAGATTAGGATAATCATATGGTTTTATAAGTGTTTAACACGATCTCAACAATTTTTCAGTAAAATTCAATTGCAACATTGTGGTCAGTTTTTATTTGCAGAGAAACAACCAACTATGTGCAAGTAATTGACAAAAATGATCATATAAAGTTGCATCAAGTGTATACATCTCAGCTAAGGTGGAAAGTCAAGCTCACAGACTTTAGAGGTCACAGACTTTAGAGATCATTGACATTGTATGCCTAGAAGAATGCAAATATATCTACCTTACGATCAGATGTACATGTACAATTATATCTGTTGATTATGCAAAACAAATTGTAGTGATAGGGTTATGGTGTTTAACACAACTTTCAACAATATTTCAGTTATATCATAGCGTTCAGTTTTATTGGTGGAGGAAAACGGAGTATCCGGAGAAAACCACTGACCGGCCATAAGAATCATGGCTTTGCTTTAAATGTCCACTTTGAATTTTCTACCACATGTATTTTCAAGTTTATGTATTATTATATACAGTGTTCTTATTCTTCTTATGTCATCCCTTCTGTAAGTGGCCTTATATGAGAGGTGGCCTCTCTTAAAGAAGACAATTTAGTAACATTTCACTACCTCTGTGCATCTGAAATCTGGTCTGATAATTAAGAGGGGTGGTTTTTGGTGGGTGTGGCTTAATGAGATGGGGCTGTCCCCCACCCCCAAAAAAATTGAAACATACACAATTACTTCTGACCTTGTTCCTGTTTAATTCCTTATTTTAATAAAAACGTAGACATCAATTTTAGTGCAAACAACACGATTCTGGAATAACCCTCATCAGGTAGGCTTATACAGGGACAGAAATGAACAGGGGCCCAGTCGCCCATGGCCCCTAGATTTTGGTCTGGGCTACTAAACTTTTACCTATAATTTAGTTAAACATATAGACTTTTTTTATCAAACATCTTGTCTGGGCTACCAGCTTGAACTTCTCAATTTCTATTCCTGCCATATCTGAAATATTGCAAATCCAAAAAATTTCAAAGTTTTGGGGAGCAATAAACCAACGGACCTATATAGATAGCCAAAATCGTTTAAGGTCACCTATGCCTGAGTGTGTAGTACATGTTAAATCTCTTTGATCAATATTGTAATAATCACAGGTACTTCTTCATTTTTTTCTAGCTCATCTTATGAGCAGCACATTATTCCATCCAGTATAAAATTACAGATGTTAATTATTTTGTATGTTAACTTAATCAACCCATCAACATCTATTAACTATAAACAACACAGATTTGTTTGTAAACAAACCAGATTATCTTAAGCCAATTATGTTAACTATTAATGAAAGATAAACATTCAACATACAACAGTAGTGTAATACATCTTTTGATCACCAGCCTTGCAAAAACTGATTCATTGATCTGTAGTATGAAACAAGGCCTCCATCAAATATACACCTTTTGGGGGGAACTCAGAGGTGGATCCAGATATTTCCATAAGGGGGAGGGTCATTTTTTGTTTGTTTTTTTTAAATCGGATTTCAAAACAATTTGCTTTAAGAAAAATCAAAAGATACCGAGGTATAGTTCAAAGCGAAAATTTATAAAAAAATTGGTAAATAAAAATGACAAGGACGTAATTGGAATTTCTGTTAAAACATGCTTTTACCAGTATTATATAACAGGACCCCCACCCCTCTCTCTGGATCCCCCTATGGAATTTCTCTCCTGCTGTGGTTACTGATTGATGAATAATCAACATTCATGACACTGACATCACATTCTTTAATTTTATGCATTATCTTATCACTTCAGATAATGTTAAGGAATATATAATTTTTTTTACCAAACTATTTGGGGTTAAACACTACTGAAAAATACCTATACAGAATTTTATCCTGCAATCAGTACATTTGCTGTACAAATATGCTATACGAATAAATTTTTGCTTTATTCGTACTAGAGGAATAAACTTTTTGTACTATACGAATAAACTTTTCAGCCTACGAATAAACTTTCCTGGTACCCTGTAGCTATGTACAGAGGAGGGCGCAGACAAGTATGAAACTGGTACTAATGTAACGTGGACCACGAAGAAGACACCCTTGACAACATTTATGAAAGGCGAGGAATGACGCTTGTTTCTGTTCTTTTTGTCTAAATCTGACAAGTTTTCCGACTTTTTTGACATTGCAGGATAAACACAAAATACACACATTGTCGTTAAATATGAAATTCATTTGTATTCGCTGCGAAACAGGCCTGAAAAGCTCGCCAAAGGCTCGCTATTCTGCCTGTTTCTAAAGCTCGTACAAATAAATTTCATTTTTACCAACAATGTACATATATTGTATTTGTAGATGTGGTACACAGAATTAATATTATCGTCTTTAAGTGAAAATAGTACGCATTTCTGTCAAAATAGCGCCGTGTGATTTTTCTTTTGAAATTCTGACCAAGTTTTTCATAGAAAAAAATGGTGCTGGTCATGCTCAGGTGATTTATACACATACCCTTCTTCAAAATTGTTTCCCATGGTAACAATGTGCATCTTATACACACCAGAACAATTTTAATGTTTATTATTTGATAGTCTGTGCAATGAAAATTTTAATTTGACCACTTTTAGATCTTAAAAAAAGAAAAAAATTTAGTGTTCTCTTGGAAACTAAATCTTTCGTTGAACCTTCCAAACCCAATCTTAGATGCCTTTTACCAAATTTTGTTGCAAAATTTTGCATAAATAACTATATCAGATATCATTTCTTTATTCGTTCAAACTTCATACAATACCAGTAGTTTAATCATATTTTTCACATTTCTAGATTTTTGGCATTAAAAGCTGGCTTTCAACCAAAAATAGAAATGCTTCAGTAAGAATACATTCCATTTAATATTCATCAAAAACAATTTGATCGAAAAAAAACTCTTGATACATTTGACAAATATTCAAACATTATAATGACATTATGTAATTCTCAAAATCGTCAGGATTTTTCTCTTATGACATTTACAAAATAAAAGGAACCAGTAAATATACCAGGTACCAGTAGAAGGGAATTACCATGGAAATGTTGACAATTTTTCATTCAAATAGTTTGAAACCTCTGACCTTAGGTACATTTGTGTAGGTGTCTGGAAACCTTAACACTTGCGGTGGGTAACATGGTATGAACCCACATCAGTGGAATGGTCAGAAGTAAATTTGTGTATGTATCGCAACAACTCAGCCATGCAGGCCCCTAATGAGTGGAGAAAAGCTTCTGGATAGCTACATGTTTAGCAAACTGATTGGTTTAACTCCTGTCTGTGTATTCACTTTATATTTAGAACATTTTTTTCATCATAAAGCAACAACAAAATTTAAATACAGTAAAACCTGTCTAATGTGACTTTCCACTGTGAAGAAAAAATAAAATTGAGGTCACATAGTACAAGTTATAGCATAATTGAGGTGGTCACTAAAGCAGGTTTGACTGTAACTTAATAGAGGTGGTCACTAAAGCAGGTTTGACTGTATACCGTTTAAACCCTGCCACCTCTTTGTGTCTGTCCTAAGTCTGGACCTGGACTTCCAATGTTATTATGTGGATACAATGTAGGTGGTCTATCTTGTGTTCAATGGTTTGGAGTAAGAGGTTGTTGTTCGTTTTGTTGATATTGGTGGAATTGTTGACCATCACTCACGCTTTAAACATTCTTTTCATACATAGTCATGTACAAATGTACATGTAAAAATGTGCAGTAAAGCATCAAAATCCTTTTTGACATAATGATAAAAATTTGATGGTCAAAGTAAAAAATAAATTACATTAAATCTTTAAAATAAACACAAAAATAACTTGTTGACAGGTAAAAGATGGTGAATAAAAGAAACTATATTTGTATTCAATATATATGTTTTAAGGGTGAGTTGGTTCAATAAATATTCTGATGAAATGCACATGTTAATGTTAATAGATGTTTTCTAAATTTAGAAACTTTGCTTATCAGAGAATAAATATTTAAAAATCTTCATCTATTTGAGTAGTTTTGGAACAAATAAAAAAATGTAGGTAATTAATTAAGTGTGAATGACACGTTTCTGGAATAACTATGACATTTTTCTGGAATAACTATCATCAGGTACACTCAGTCTACAGATTGGAAAGTCAAATAATTTTAGTATTTTGGGTTTAGATTAGGGTTTTGGTGCTTAACGCCACTTTCAACAATATTTCAGCTATATCGTGACAGTCAGTTTTATTGGTGAAGGAAACCAGAGTACTCAGAGAAAACCACTGACCTGTCACAAGTCGCTGACAAACTTTTATCACATAATGTTGTATCGAGTACACATCGCCTGAGCGGGGTTCAAATTCACAACTTTAGTGGTGATAGGCACTGATTGCACAGGTAGTTGTAAATCCAACTACCATATGATCACGACCATGATGGCCTCTTGGACTAAACAGGATAGTCAAAATAGGCTAAGTTAACTGATGCCTGAGGGAAGGCTTAGTTTCAACCAATCAAAAGCAGTTGCTCATGGATACATGTATACTGGGTAGAATGAATTCAATAATATGACCTTTATTTCAATATTGGTAAGCCCATCCTCCTTGAGACCCATCTCAAGTGTTAAGGCTTCTGGACATCTTTCAAATAAACCAAACTTGATATTTCAGCCACATAGAGTCAACCCTTGTTATCTTCAAATCGTGACGTGCAATATCGCTTCATGACATCACCAACAGTCTAAATGGTGTAAAATATTGCGATACTGGTAAATGTTGATGAATATGGTCACCAATATTTGTGCAATTTTAACCAAATAAATTATAATATTAACATAAATTATTTAGACAAAATTTTACTAATTTTGTCCACTTACAACAATGTACCTATAATATCTGTTATCAACAGAAAATCTTCAATATAAATTATTCATTTAATAATCAAATTCCTCAATAAAATCTATAGCAGGAATGTAATGTCACATTCTTTATACATTCTCCCAGTTCTGGAGTGTGGAAGTACTTTTCTAAAATATTCCAACTATGTGAAGTATTTGAAGTGTAAATAGAAAGAATGAAATCAACAAGCTGTTTATGATAATGAAATAAACAAACCAGGTGTATAATGTAATATATACAAGTAGTTTGTTTACCTTTATACATGTACATGTACAGGTACACGTAGTAAGTGCAGACATGCACTGTTTGATCTTATTTAAGGCTGCATGAACCATACAGTCAGCATTAATTTTATTTTCATTCCATTTATTTTTCATGACACGACTGTACATACAACGTAGGAACTCCACTTCTATCTATAAACAAGAATCTCCATCTTTTTTCTGTTCATACATAGTACATGTAGGAACATGCATTTTAACTAGTATACATTTGTATATACTGTATTATCAAAATTTCCATAAGTTGGTATAATAATACAGTCAAACCTGCTTTAGTTAGGGTTATGGTGTTTAACAATATTTCAGTTATCACTTGTATTACTGTGTAGATCACATTATCAAGAGGAGGGTTGGGATCATCACTTGTATTACAGTGTAGATCACATTATCAAGAGGAGGAGGGCTGGGATCATCATTTGTATTACAGTGTAGATCACATTATCAAGAGGAGGGTTGGGATCATCACTTGTATTACTGTGTAGATCACATTATCAAGAGGAGGGGGTTGGGATCATCACTTGTATTACAGTGTAGATCACATTATCAAGAGGAGGAGGGTTGGGATCATCACTTGTATTACTGTGTAGATCACATTATCAAGAGGAGGAGGGTTGGGATCATCACTTGTATTACTGTGTAGATCACATTATCAAGAGGAGGAGGATTGGGATCATCACTTGTATTACAGTGTAGATCACATTATCAAGAGGAGGGGGTTGGGATCATCACTTGTATTACCGTGTAGATCACATTATCAAGAGGAGGAGGGTTGGGATCATCACTTGTATTACCGTGTAGATCACATTATCAAGAGGAGGAGGGTTGGGATCATCACTTGTATTACCATGTAGATCACATTATCAAGAGGAGGGTTGGGATCCCTTAACCGGTTTAACCCTGCCACATTTTTGTGTTCAATGATTTGTGGTGAGAGGTGATTTTTCATTTTATTGATATTTGGTGGAATCGTTTTTAACCATCACTGTACAACATGTATATAAACTTTTTTTCCATTCTACATGCAGTTTCATTCAGGAGTTATAAAAAAAACACCTTGTGTAACTCTGGGTCTTCTTTATTCAAATACAGGGCACTCAAGGAACCTGAAAATGTGCCCTTTATGAGCAGTTGCCATTTATATACAGGTTTATTGGGAAAAATGAGGCTGCCTCTTGATAGACAGTGATTTGTTATATATACCTTTATATAGGTGTCCTTTAACATAGGTTTGACTGTATATTATATTTTAGTCAAATGCTTCCCAAGTTTCATTGTTCGTTGGATTCTTAATTTCGTGGATCAGCCTACCCACGAAAATTGGTACCCCACGAATAAAAGTGATTTCACAGTATATGCCAATTTTTCAATACAAATTAGAGCAGTTCTTCTTTTGCTCTGTAAATCATTCTTTTTTTTAACAACAGAAAGTTGAAATATAGCATTTTCTTTCGATACAAAATTTCTTTTCTATTGAAATATTCATGAAAATTCTGAATAACTTTATGCAAATTAGTTCATTACAAATAAAGTACATGTATACCTACCAGGTAAAAAAAAAAAAATTAACTTACCAAATGCTTTAACAAACTGCATTATTGCTTTATACATAATTAATTAGTTAAATGCAGCAATCAATTAAAACTGGTAATATATTGAAATGTTTCCCTTCTATGTTTTACAGTTACAAATCTATTTAATCCAGGATACAACATATATACATGTAGATATAATTATAGTAATTAATACTAATTATATGACACAAAATTTTAAGGATGCAAAATGTGTGTACACTCAACTACATTTTAACTGAAGAGATTATTGAACTTATTTAAAGGATTAGGTCTACATGTACAATGCATGGGTGTTTAACGCCACTTTCAACAGTTTCGTGTATCGCCATTTGTGAGCACAGTTACATTTATTGGGACATGGAAGAACCTAAAGTTCCAGGAGATGGCTAGAGACCTGCCGAAAGTCACAAGTCAGAGACAAACTTTGAATCAAATACACCTGACCAAAAGCAAGAAACAACTAACAGAGTTTAGTGGTGACTGGCACTGATTGCTAACAGTAACATGTATGCTTGCAGTCCTCACGATGAGCAGCAGTCCTCTGGACCAAGAACAGTAAAACTTTGTTCGGACCAGTACATTTTTCAGTTTTTATTTAAAACTATAGAAAAATTAATTCAACAATTTGATCCGAAGTAGTAAATTAAAATTTTCATTTCGAGGACTACTGTATGTTGATGTAAATTCAACTGCCATATGAAATCGTCCATTCTGCCTTTATTTATTCTTGGTAAGAGAGTAACTATTGTAAGAATGTATTCAAATTAACCTCACTGAAAAAAATGTTAGGATCAATAGGTTGTTCGAGACAAATTAATCACTTTATATGTTCTTTGAGGTTACTGTGGTCAAAATACTGTAGAATTTGAATGTGAGCTCCCCCCACATATACATTTTGCATTTATACCCAGCTCCTAGTTTAAATTGAACAGCCTGCACTACTATACAATTCCAGTCTGCCAAAAACATTTTGACAAACTAGCCTGAAGAGCATTTTAGAAGAATTTTAATATATTTGATTAAGGAAATTTTGTGCAAGTTTTACTAGCCGGAATCAATTTTTATTAGACTGGGGCTTAGGGCTAGTGGTTTTTGGCATAGACTGCAATTCTACTGTTTCATGCTAAGTACTGTCTTTCGCACCCCATAAATGTCAGAAAGTAAGATTTCTGGAATCAATCTAATTACATTAAATTTGCATATTAGTCACATGGAAGCTGACTAAGAGTTTTGATGTTATATCATCATTGAGTTTGATGTAGATAACAGCAGGAAATTCAATCATTATTATCTGATAAAAAGATTCTAAAAATTACAATTAATGTAAGCTTTCAGAAGACCTAGAATTTAATAGATTTACATAAAAATTTATAAAAAAAACAAAAACCAACCAACTCAACAGATGCTGGCTGTATACGTAACTGTGTATATAAATATTTTAGTCTGTAAATATGATTTTTTCCTCCCCAAATCACCCCCCCCCCCATAAAAAAGGAAAAATAGTCATGTTTTTACACTTATATTTTTCAAACCAATTCTGGTATCCTTTGAACTAGTCAGTGATAATCGTACTACAGATTTTGCACCCTATACATGTATAATACATGTTTAATCTTTACTTATCATGTATATTTTAAAAACTATAGATAAGTCAATAAACTTAATTTTATATATATTGGTCAGTGCCAACATACAGTATAAACAAATGATTAATCATGCACACTATAAAATGTTATACCAATTAAAACACTGCACCATCTACAAGCTAACATATCATTTCTCTGGATCGTGAAAAATGCAGCTATTTAAAGAATTAACTACATTTTGCAAATATCAGTAATTTCATTATTGAAAATTGAGTCCTGCTATTCAACTATTTAAAGAATTAACTACATTTTGCAAATATCAGTAATTTCATTATTGAAAATTGAGTCCTGCTATTCAACTATTTAAGGAATTAACTACACTTTGCAACTATCACTGGGTAATTTTATTATTACAAATTGAGCCCTGCTGGTATTCTTGTAAAAAAAAAAATAGATATACCATTAAACAGATATTTCCAACAGTTTCGGCCATTACTGTTGCATTTTTCATTTTCAAATTAATATGAATTCTTGACGAACTTTGTAAAAGTTTAAAAAAAATTTAAAATAAGTTTCAGAATCAATTCACTGTCATTTCATTACTAATTGTACTGCAACAAAAACCTGTACCTCCCTTTGAAATCGCTCATCCATAAAATATAACATAACATAACTACCCATCAAATTATAATCAACAAAAACTCCTTACCTATTTCCATCATTTTAATCACCTCCAAAGTAGAAATTCTTTACAATTCCAAAAATAACCTCGCACTATAAAAACTGTTAAAGATTCAGGAAAAATTATATAACCTCCACTAAATATGAAGGTAAACAGTCATATGTTTCATGTGAAATGTACACTAACAGCTGAGAGCTATCATTATTTTTCCACATGTCAGAGAGGCTAAATTTATCTATTAGTCTGAAGTAAATAAGTATTTGTCAGTTTCTCTATACTTGTACAGGTAGTCAGTAGGTTCAAATACACCAATTTCAACCATAAAGTCATGATTAATGATTGATTGCTATTTAATGCAAATTGAGCAAATTTTTCAGCTATATCATGGCGAGAACAAGTTACTTCATGATGAGATGTTGAAGTCTAAGATGGAATTTTATAATGCTATAAAGTGTCCACAAGTAGAGATGCAGTGCTCAACTTGACTATGAGCCAACCAGCAGGAATACTTGTAGCAATTTATGTTGATGAGTCCAAAAGACAATTTGTAAAATCTAAAATTTAAACAATTTAAAATTCTGCAACCAGACTTTACTGTAACTCATTAATGCTGTGTGCTTAGCAGAGAAGTGACAAATACCAATTTTTTTAGACTTGGGTTTGACCTGACAGAGACTCAAACCCATGATCATTCATGAGACCCAAATCATTCTGGTCAAATTTCAAAGTTGTAATAATTTTCCTAATTTGCTATTTGTCCCAATGTAATTAAAACTAGAGGCTCAGTGGGCTGAGCCTGTGTCGCTCACCTTTCATTCTGCTTTGAGGAAACTTAATACAGAACCTCCCATAGGTGCTTCCCACCAAGTTTTGGTCATATGGCTAAGCAGTTACAGAGAAGAAGATATTTAGAAGTCGACCAATCAGAAAAAAGAATGGCCTGTCGTGGCCATGTTTATTAACGAATCGGAACTAAATGAGCAATCTTTATAGATGACCTTCCAAGGGTGCTTCCTACCAAGTTTCGATTCATTTGGCAAAGTGGTTTCAGAGAAGAAGATTTTTTAGAAATCAACCAATCAGAAACAAGAATTGCCTTTGGCGGTCATGTTTATTATCGGATCGGAACTAAATGAGCAATCTTTATAAAGACCCTTCCAAGGATACTTCCTACTACGTTTCAATCCATTTGGCCAAGCGGTTTCAGAGGAGACGATTTTTTAGAAATCAACCAATCAGAAACAAGAATTGCCTGTGGTGGCCATGTTTGTTAACGGATCGGAAATAAATGAGAAATCTTTATAGAGGACCTTCCAAGGATGATTCCTACCAAATTTCGATTCATTTGGCCAAGCGATTACAGAGGAGAAGATTTTTTAGAAATCAACCAATCAGAAACAAGAATTGTCTGTGGCGGCCATGCTTGATAACGGATCGGCACGAAATAAGCAATCTTAAGAGAGGACCTGCCATAGATGCTTCCTACTAAGTTTCGGTTCATTTGGCCATGTGGTTTCAGAGGAGAAGATTTTTTTTAATCGGTCAATCAGAAACAAGAATTGCCTATGGCGGCCATATTTGTTAACCGATTGGAACTAAATGAGCAATCGTTATAGAGGACCTTCCAAGGATGCTTCCTATCAAGTTTCAGTTCATTTGGCAAAGCGGCTTCAGAGGAGAAGATTTTTTAGAAATCAACCAATCAGAAACAATGTTTGTTAACGGATCGGAATGACCAATCTTGATTGAGGACATGATATAGATGCTTCCTACCAAGTTTCACTTCATTTGGCTGAGGGGTTTCAGAGGAGAAGATTAAAATGTGAAAAGTTAACGGACGACAGATGACGGACACCAAGTGATGGCAAAAGTTCACATTGCCTTTGGCAAGGTGAGGTAATTAGATCTCTGCACTTGCTCCCTATCTTCAATTGGTTGTTACTAGTAAAATAGTAGTAGAGGGGGTGTTATGGTGTTTAATGCCACTTATCATGGCTGTCAGTTGTATGGGTGGAGGAAACCGGATCCGGAAAACCCGGAAAAAACCACCGACCTGTCACAAGTCACTGACAAAATTTATCACATAATGTTGTATACAGTACACCTCACCTGAGTGGGATTCGAACTCACAATGTTAGTGGTGATGGGCACAGGTAGTTGTAAATCCAACTACCATATGATCAGGACCACGATGGCCCCAAATAGTGATAAATTAGATCTCTGCACTTGCTCCCTATTTTCTATCACTATTTGGGTTTAGGGTCATGGTGTTTAAAATTAACGCTCTAACCCAAATAGTGATAGAAAATAGGGAGCAAGTGCAGAAATCTAATTTTCATTAGAATGCTATTTGTCACCAAATGTCGAAATCTTATTCAATTAAGAAGACAAATTTAGATGATTAAAATAATTTTATAGACTTTAAATCTTCATTACACTAATTTTAAATGTCGACTCCACCCTATTTTTCTTTTCAATAAAAAGTAAATTTAATCTCTCCTGTTACAACCCTTTTGTACAATTAAGTTTAAAACATCTTTACGAGATTTAATTTTTTTTAAATGAGACGGAAATAAATCACTGCATGATATTATTTTCTGATATCATACATATCTAAGGTTAACTTTGTCCCAGGGTCATGTTTCAATAATTCTACACACCACTGAAATTCTATTCAGAAAGAAGAGCTCTGTGTCTGTGATCTTTAATTTAGTGATCTTAAAAACTGTCCACAGAATTTTTGTTTGTTGTCCTTTTTAATTATACATAGATGTAGGTAAGGCCTGATATCAAACTTGACAATTTTATTGATGCTCCAATGTCCACATAAATACGCCTATCATTATGCGTGTTTAACATCACTTTCTACCAAATTTGGAATGATTTTGAGGTGCTTTTTACTGATATTAAAACCAGTTAACAGTCCTCGAAATGAACATTTGAATTTACTGACCTGAACAAAGTTTTAGTGGTCTTCTTGGGCAGGAGGACTGATGCTCATCGTGAGGACTTAGTGGTCTTCTTGGGCAGAAGGACTGATGCTCATCGTGAGGACTTAGTGGTCTTCTTGGGCAGAAGGACTGATGCTCATCGTGAGGACTTAGTGGTCTTCTTGGGCAGAAGGACTGATGTTCATCGTGAGGACTTAGTGGTCTTCTTGGGCAGGAGGACTGATGCTCATCGTGAGGACTTAGTGGTCTTCTTGGGCAGGAGGACTGATGTTCATCGTGAGGACTTAGTGGTCTTCTTGGGCAGGAGGACTGATGCTCATCGTGAGGACTTGGTGGTCTTCTTGGGCAGGAGGACTGATGCTCATCGTGAGGACTTAGTGGTCTTCTTGGGCAGGAGGACTGATGCTCATCGTGAGGACTTAGTGGTCTTCTTGGGCAGGAGGACTGATGTTCATCGTGAGGACTTAGTGGTCTTCTTGGGCAGGAGGACTGATGCTCATCGTGAGGACTTGGTGGTCTTCTTGGGCAGGAGGACTGATGCTCATCGTGAGGACTTAGTGGTCTTCTTGGGCAGGAGGACTGATGTTCATCGTGAGGACTTAGTGGTTTTCTTGGGCAGGAGGACTGATGCTCATCGTGAGGACTTAGTGGTCTTCTTGGGCAGGAGGACTGATGTTCATCGTGAGGACTTAGTGGTCTTCTTGGGCAGGAGGACTGATGTTCATTGTGAGGACTGAGTTAATAATAAGATTTCATTGACTCGATCCAACATATTATAACCTTATTCCACCCTTATTTTTATTAAAAAAAATTATTTATTGATTTTTGTTTTGTACATGAATGACTATTAAGTATTTAGGACATAGTACTATACCAAAATCATAAAGCTACAAATCCATATATTCTAATAAACTGTATAAACTGACACCAATTAATTTTTTCTATTTTTCTCTCTACTCTCTTTTTTTATATATTTATATTTTAAAAAAACCAGTTGTATTTTTGCATACAACAAACAATATATTAAATGTATTGATATATGTTGTTAGAATATTAAGTGAATATATTATATGATATATTATGTATGTATGTGTACATATATATGTACAATGGAAAAAACAAAAAAACATCACTTTCTATAATTAATATTTCAATTATTTATACTGTACGCAGTGGTCATTTTAATTGGTGGAGAGGTCAACCAACCTGCTGAAACTATATTTGACAAAGTTTCTTTTAAGGCCACCTCTAGTAGGCTCTACTGCAATGAAAAGACAGCCTTATAAGAGGAGTGCCCTCTCTTGGGGCAGACAATATAGTAGTATTTTTTTTAACTATACAAGTACACCTGAAATCTGGCCTGATAAGAGGGGTGACCTTTGTTGGAAGTGGCTTTATAAGAGGAGGGGGCTGATTATTGCATCTATCGTAGTGCACCTCGTCAGAGGTGGGAGTCAAACACCCACAAAACATGAGTACTTTGGGGAACCTCTAGTATTAAATCATATTGTCAAAACAATGCAGGACAACATGTATATACATTTCCCATCTTAATTCTTCTTATCAATATATATATATATTAAATGTATCTATTTATATATGTTAAGTTCAACGCATTTATATATACATGTACCCCGGTACATGTACTTTCTGTTTCTTTATATATTTGCAAAACAAAATTCCAATTGGGCTTTAGGGTTATTGTGTTTAATACCACTAAGGGACTTTCGATAATATTTCAGTTATATGATTATCGTGGCGGTCAGTTT
This sequence comes from Bathymodiolus septemdierum, assembly GCA_963383655.1. Lineage (NCBI taxonomy): Eukaryota > Metazoa > Mollusca > Bivalvia > Mytilida > Modiolidae > Bathymodiolus > Bathymodiolus septemdierum. The sequence continues at coordinate 46,855,483 of OY726523.1, read as the reverse complement.
TACTGGTAGAGGAAACCGGAGTACCAGGAGAAAATCAACATCCTGCTGCAAGTCACTGACAAACTTTCATCACATAATTGAGTATCGAGTACACCTCACCATGTGCGGGATTCGAACTCACAACTTTTAGTGATGATAGGCACTGATTGCATAGGTAGTTGTAAATCCAACAACCATACGATCACAACCACGACGGCCCCTCATTTAAATTTGGAAGCAGTGCAATCGCACAAAATATCGGAAAACAATTTAAAGACATCAATAATCATCCATAATATGTGTAACACGTTCGTCCTGGGTACGTTCCCCCTAAAAGTGGGTCCATTCGCCCTGATAATTATATACATTATTCATATGAAAGTTATTGAAAATAAATGAAGTATTAATGATATTTGCAGACTTCCCGAAAACCGTCGGTCCTGACCGACAGAAATGCAGTAGGACCGACGATTTCAAAATATATATCAAACCAAATGTCTGGGAGAATTGTCTGAACCCACGGAAACAAAAGTTTGTTTTTCTACGCCATGTTTGTTTATTATACTTTTACTACCTCACTTGTGGAGAGCTTGTTTTTTGGTACCGTTTTTTGGTGCAGTTTAATTAAAAATCGGAATCGTTTCCGGGAACACGTATCGATTCATGGATCGCAAAAGAAAATATTGTGATGCTACATGTATCATGCATCAGTGTTAATTTGACCAACTGCAGGGTTCTACCAAAGGTAGTACCCTACACCAGGTAAAAAGCACTCAATACTTTAACAACAAAGAAAAGGTCAATTTTACATGGTACCTCCCCTTATTAAAAGGCTTGTGTACTGTATGTATATAAATACATACGTGTATGTAGGTATGCTGGAAAATACAACATATATTACCCATTGACAATTTTTACCTAGCATTGACATTATGGAACCTATATGTTTCCCCCATTCACCCCTCTCCCCCCCTTCTTTTGGCAAAAACTTAAGAAAAAGTTGTAATTTCTAAGACATTTTTTCATAGGTGTTGTTAATCATGTACATTAATTGTAATGTTTTAGAAAAAGATGCTTTGTGGTTTTACTTGATTATTTTTCAGAAGATGATGGTATAGATGATGGTGCTATGACTTCCAAGATGAGGACTTCAATTTTGAACAATTATAGTTTTATTTCAGAGATTGATGTTATTAAATATATTATTTGAATTATAAAATTTTACACAATCAGAATGTCGTCAAAGATACTGTCTGATGGTAAAAAACTTGCATTCGATTGATTGAGACAAGGCCAAGAATGAACTGAGGCCAAAGACAAGACACACACTATAAAAGACATAACATACGGTATACATGTACAAATTTGAACAACACTGAAAACAAAAAATTGAATTACTTTAACCTCTATAAAAACCAGAGGTGAAATCAGGTGCCCAATTGCTAATACTATGGTAAAATACTCTAAAACGCCAAACAAAACATTATGCACATGGCCGCGAATTTTTTTGGGGCTTTTTTTTCGGACCGGCAAAATATTTTTCGGTCTGACAAGATCTTCATGTCTGTCAGTCCGAATGACTGACAACTTCTCAGCAAGTATTGAAAGTCTGTATTTGATGGTTTAAAAATTAAGACATTTTAAAGATGGTGTTGACATGCTAAAAAGTGTATTTCGATAATAATTAAGTTTATCAAAACACACACGAGATCAAAGAACACAAGCTGTAAAGTAAATAATTCTTTTATGTTTGCAATTTGTTTTACTCAAACCAGGCTTACATCAATTAATTGTAATGATGAAATCAACAATCATTCATTTCAAACAATATCTAATAGCTGCTTAATTTCTTAATAAACAAAAGCTTATTTTTTTAATTAAAACTTTTCTATATCGTTACTTCTTTAATTTCAATTACAATATTTATTATGTTCATTAAGATACTTTTTAATTATCAGGGCGAACGGACTCACTTTTAGAGCGAATGAACCCAGGACGAACGAACCCAGGGTGAATGTGTAGTTAGGGCGAACGGATCCGATACCACGGTGACCCTGCCCTGTGCCTGTGGCTGTGCGAGTTGATTAGCACCTGTTCATAAAAAAAATTAATAGGTCAGATATCTTCACTTATTTTATTTATATACTTATGTAAAGACGTGTAAGTAGCTTTCAATGAGATTATTATTATGTCTTACCTAAATCATCCATTACTCTCTTGTTGTAGTTTTGCATCAACTACCTTTTTTAACTGGTAGGAAAACGACACTTGAGGAACTTCCGGTCTGTTATGAGTGGTGAATAATTTGACTTCTAAGTCAATCCTCAACGCCTCTCATGCGATACAAAAAATAGGTAGCAAAGATGAAGTGTCCGTTATTATATATTACAAAACCATTGTGAATATTTAAATCTCATAAGTTAAACACAGAGCCCATCCAACTACTACAAAACTTTTTTTTTATCCTTCCTTAGGCACTTCCGGTCTTTCAAAAAGGTATATCCAAAATTTACAAAGAACGAAAACCGGACTATTCATGCCATGATCAGTTTGCATGTTAAATGGACGGATTCAAAATTTTATTTAAAGTCGATACTCATTAAACAATTACAAGCACAAGCTATAATGAGCTTTTCAAATCGACTACATACAAAATATACTCTCCAAAACAAGAAACGCAACATGTGAAAAAATATAATTTACTTCAAATTTTCAACATCATTTTAAATACAGAAATAAGCATTACATTACACTGAAATTTGGCACACTGGTTGTTCAGACTTTAAAGTTCATTAAAATGGCAAAATTCATCACATTAAAGTCCATAGCGTTCAGATGACCTCACCTTAAAGTCAATATCTGTTGTGACCAAGTGCTATTAGCCTGTAACACAGCACGGACACATCAGCAGCCAAGATTGCTACATTCGGGTACTTCACCTGAGAAACTGGACCGTGACAGCAAGAGAAACAGCATCAAATGTCCCAGGTCTCCGAAGAATATCGGCACAGACAGACAAAAACCGTCTCCATGAAAACGGCTTACGCGCCATACGTCCTTAATTTGGCGCAGTTCTGAGACGTTAGCCTCGACTTGCAAGGATCCGATGGTGCAACAGAGTAAGGGGCTGGGACCTGCAAAACTGGAGGCGAGTCTGGTTCAGCGATGAATCAGGATTCATGCTGCAGAAAAGATATGGCCGTACACGTGTCTACAGACACCGGAATGAGAGGTTCGCAAGGAACTGCGTCCTTCCGCAATGAGTTAAGCAATTTCGGCGGAGGAAGTATGATGATGTGGGGTGCCATATCCTACGCCCGAACACATCAACTGGTGCACATCCCCGGCAACCTTAACGGCGCTCGATACAAAGATGAGGTTTTGACACCACACATGCTGCCCGCAATGAACCTCCGTAGGGAAGTTTTTCAGCACGACAACGCTTGGCCGCACACCGCTCGTGCTACTGTTGACTTTCTAGCCAACCAGAACGTAAGAGTGCTCCCCGGTCGTGTAAATCACCAGATTTGAACCCAATAGAACATTTGTGGGATGATTTGGATCGACGCGTGCGCAGACTTCAACCAGCGCCGCAAGCTCTGCAAGGACTGCAGCAGGCTCTTGAGCAAGAATGGGGGAGAATTCCGCTAGACCGCATTCGTCGATTGATCGAGTCTATGCCGAGACGGGTTCGTGCTGTGTTACAGGCTAATGGTGGGCACGACAGATATTGACTTTGAAGTGACGTCATCTGAACGCTATGGACTTTAATGTGATAAGGTTTGCCATTTTAATGAACATTAAAGTCTGAACAACCAGTGTGCCAAATTTCAGTGTAATGTAATGCTTATTTCTGTATTTAAAATGATGTTGAAAATTTGAAGTAAATTATATTTTTTCACATGTTGCGTTTCTTTTTTTGGAGAGTATACATACATTCATTTCGAATAATCATGTACAACACACCATAAACATATATAATACATGGTAACTTAACAAACAAACAAAAAAAATTCTTGTTAAAATATAACCTAAAAATGCATGGCAAAATAAAACATATAAATCCCTGCCCCTTTTTTAGCTAATATATAGACTTGTAAAAAAGTGCTTTAACAAAATATTTCAAATTTCGTCCTTTTTACCACGTTTTGTAATTTTAGCTCACTTTAAACATATTTTATTGTTCAATAAGAAACAGTTGGATAGGACACAAGTTTCACAACTTAGAAACGTCTTTGAACTACAAATGTACGCCTCGGTATCTTTTGATTTTCCTTTAATAAATTGTTTTTAAATCCGATTTTTTTCTAGAAAAAAATAGATAAATGAAATCGCCCCTCCCCAAAGATTTACATTGGGCGGATTCACAACTCAATGGGGCAACACAAAAACGCCCCAATGTATGTTAGCCCTCCCCCTTTATGGAAATGTTTGGATCCGCCTTTGTCTGCCCTAGGGCCAATAAGAGGGCGGTTCAGTCAGTACATCGTTCTGAGGAGCCTAGAAAGGGACCGTGAATCTCTGAAGGGCCCCATAGTCTTAACCATAAACAGTTTATATTGATTTTTCATTTTTTTTTGGGGGGGGGGGGAGGGGGTACAAAAAAACAATGTATTTTCAACTATTTTTAGTTTATTTAGAAAAAATAATTATGCAAAATTCACTTTGACTTTTATGAAAGTTTATCGGTGGTTTTATTGGACAACAAACCCTCAATTTTGAGAGATTTGAGAAGTCTAAGCCTGTCCCCGGGGCCCCAAAGCAGTCTTGTTCCGCCTTGCACAATTTCTCTTGGAGGCCCCGGTCTGCCCTCTGATACATGCCCACTTTATAAGTCAGATTTGTTAACAATCGTACACTAAAAGTAGCAATGATAATACATGTGTACATGTAAAGTCTATAAACAATAATAGAAGCAGCAACATGTTTAGCACAGCACCACATTTTAACTACAAATGGCAAAAAAAAGTATAAGCTACAAATACAAAGTGCATGTACTATATGCATGCATTACACTGGCGTGAGCTGTTATTTCGATCCCATGTTTGTATTCGATTTTTAAACTGTCCCAAAGACGATTCCCTTCTACGGTGGTTTCGAAGCTCATTCTAACTTTATGTAGCATTATACGAAAGGATTGCAGACCATACCTAGCAACCTTGTAGTTCTGGCACGTGGTTCTGTTGTTTCCTATGATCTAAATTTATAATTTTGAAATTTGATATGAAGTCATGAAGATAACTTGGACTATGTATTTGTATTATTTTAAATGTTTCAACGGCAATGGTTTTAAATCTTCTAACTTTTAAAGAGGGTAGTTTAGATTTTTCAACAACAAAAATTCATACGAGCTGTTATAATTTTCATAAATAGACATGTGATCTCTTTCTTCAATAGTTTCCATTTTAAGAGAATATTTTTCACTACAGTAGTGCTAGCTCACTGAAACAACAGTCTGTGGGTAGACATGTCGCTCCAGTCTGACACGTTATTCTGATTCCGAGCAAACCAATCTTTGCTCTTACTCCTTAATACTGCGTGCTTAGCGGAGAAACGCCAGAATACCAATATAATAATATTTGGTTTGACCAGAACGGGACTCGAATCCACGATCTACCACAGTTGAGCCGAGAACACTATCCATTAAACCACTGGGGGCGTTCTGAATTGTTGGGAATACATGTATACATTTATTTTCAAAAATAGTCTTCATCGAGGCAAGATATACTTTCTTCATGCCTATCCGCGAACTGTTGTTTCAGTGAGCTAGCACTATAAAAATCCAACTAAACGTGTCGGTCAGGTATTTTTAGCGGTCATCATCATCATCATCATCCCATTGTTCTCGCCATGATGTAGCAGAAATATTGCTGAGTTGGCGTTAAACAATAATCACTCACTCACTCATTATACTTTCTTCATCGCCGTTCTTTTTTATTTGGTTGGAAAATTGGAGTTTACTTTTTTTTTCTCAAATATAGAATAACTATCATAAGTAACATAGGGACCGTCGTAGTCGTGATGGTATGGTAGTTCGATTTACAACTATCTATGCAATCAGTGCCTATCACCACCAAAGTTATGAGTTCGAATCCCGCTTAAGGCGAGGTGTACGTACTCGATACAACATTATGTGATCAAGTTTGTCAGTGACTTGCGACAAGTCGGTGGTTTTCTCCGGGTACTCCGGTTTCCTCCACCAATAAAACTGATCGTCACGATATAACTGAAATATTGTTGAAAGTGGCGTTAAACATCATAACCCCCTTGCACAAAATTGTCATTAGTAATTATTTCCCTTGAATGTTTATTCCAACAATACAGTAACCTTTTTAGTGCCAAGATTCTTGGACCTCTACCAATATTGAAACAAAATAGCATGTCATACTGGTAACCTTCCAATTCTACTTAATCTTAAAATTTCACATTTTCTGCTTTAACAGTGATCGTGAAATAACATTAACAGCAAATTATATCTAGACTATCTTTTGATTAATGTAATTATATCTAGACTATCTCTTGATTAACATAATTATATCTAGACTATATTATGATTAATGTAATTATATCTAGACTATCTCTTGATTAATGTAATTATATCTAGACTATCTCTTGATTAATGTAATTATATCTAGACTATCTCTTGATTAATGTAATTATATCTAGACTATCTCTTGATTAATGTAATTATATCTAGACTATCTCTTGATTAATGTAATTATATCTAGACTATCTCTTGATTAATGTAATTATATCTAGACCATCTCTTGATTAATATAATTTTATCTAGACTATCTCTTGATTAATGTAATTATATCTAGACTATCTCTTGATTAATGTAATTATATCTAGACTATCTCTTGATTAATGTAATTATATCTAGACTATCTCTTGATTAATGTAATTATATCTAGACTATCTCTTGATTAATGTAATTATATCTAGACTATCTCTTGATTAATGTAATTATATCTAGACTATCACTTGATTAATGTAATTATATCTAGACTATCTCTTGATTAATATAATTTTATCTAGACTATCTCTTGATTAATGTAATTATATCTAGACTATCTCTTGATTAATGTAATTATATCTAGACTATCTCTTGATTAATGTAATTATATCTAGACTATCTCTTGATTAATATAATTTTATCTAGACTATCTCTTGATTAATGTAATTATATCTAGACTATCTCTTGATTAATGTAATTATATCTAGACTATCTCTTGATTAATGTAATTATATCTAGACTATCTCTTGATTAATGTAATTATATCTAGACTATCTCTTGATTAATGTAATTATATCTAGACTATCTCTTGATTAATGTAATTATATCTAGACTATCACTTGATTAATGTAATTATATCTAGACTATCTCTTGATTAATATAATTTTATCTAGACTATCTCTTGATTAATGTAATTATATCTAGACTATCTCTTGATTAATGTAATTATATCTAGACTATCTTTTGATTAATATAATTATATCTAGACTATATTATGATTAATGTAATTATATCTAGACTATATTATGATTAATGTAATTATATCTAGACTAACTCTTGATTAATGTAATTATATCTAGACTATCTCTTGATTAATGTAATTATATCTAGACTATCTCTTGATTAATGTAATTATATCTAGACTATCTCTTGATTAATGTAATTATATCTAGACTATCTTTTGATTAATATAATTATATCTAGACTATATTATGATTAATGTAATTATATCTAGACTATCTCTTGATTAATGTAATTATATCTAGACTATCTCTTGATTAATGTAATTATATCTAATTAAAATTAGATGCCAGTACCAGCCCCTTTTTCTATTTTAACAATTACAATAAGAAATTTGTGGAATCTTTTTTCATATTTAGGTATTATCTGTCTACCCAGTTAGTGGGCCCCATGATAAAATAGGGGGGTTATGGTATGAAAGTGGCGTTAAACACCATAACCCCATATTTTATCAAGGGGTCCACTAACAGGATAGACAGATACATTTTGTTATACCAAAATATGAAGAAGAACAAAATTCTCACAAAATTTCTTATTACAATTAGACTGAGTGTATTAGGATGACTCACGTTTGTTAATTTGTTCTTCTAATATTAACAAATAATAAGATGCTAAATCTCAGAATATATATTTTTTAATTCCTGCATTTTATCAGCATAAACAAGATGTGCATATGATAAAGGATACCAAGTAGAATGATTGACTAATTAGTGGAGCTTGAACTTTCACAATATAATTGCTTTAAAGGGGAGATAACTCACAATGGTGCAAAAAGTCAGTGACAACATGACATTCTACAAGGGGACAATTATACTCTTTGATGCAAAATAACTTCAATAGGATGTATTGTTTCTCTACTTTTTAATATGTAAAATATAAACCATTTTTACTCAAATTTACAATAAAAAAATGTGCATGCATTATAAGTACTGTTATCAAAGGTGAAGTTCTTCACCAACCAAAAAAGCTCAGGTATTATAGAAGTTACAAGACTTTTGATATTGAAAATTTCAATGATGATATAGAACAAATTAAGATCAATCAAACATGTCATGAAGTAGATTCTGTTTATAATGAATATGAAAAAGATTTTATCAATGTGTTAAACAAACATGCTCCAATTAAATCTAGATATCAAAGAAAAAAACCATTACCATGTATGAATCAGGAGCTCAGAAGAGCTGTATACAGAAAACAAATGCTATATTCTGAATTTACAAAATGTCAGAGCAACAAAAATTGGGAAAAATTCAGAAAGCAAAGAAATTTTGTAACCAAATTGAAAAGAAAATCAATGAAAACATACTTTTTAGAACGTTGCTCTGGGGGAACAAAATCGGGCGACTTTTGGAAAACTATTAAGCCATTCTTTTCGAAAAAGGGGTCCAGTGGAGAACAAAAAATTGTGCTTAATGAATCTGACAAGATTGTAAATGATCAAAAAGAAGTAGCCAATCACTTTAATAATTTTTTCTCCACTGTAGCTGAGAATATAGGAAAAGATACTGTTTACGACCCTTCTGATCATCCAAGTTTAATAGAAATAAAGAAACAAAATGATTGCACAAACAAATTTGTTTTTGAAAAGGTAACAACAGATAAAGTTGAAAAGATTATAAATAATATCAACATAAAAAAAGCAACAGGTGCTGATGGTATACCTGCCAAAATAATAAAATGTAGTAAATCTATTATTGCACCTCAGATTACAAGTATTTTAAATATGTCAATAGATCAGAGTGTTTTTCCGGATAAATTAAAGAAAGCACAAGTAACACCTTTATATAAAAAGAATGATCCACTTTTGAAGACTAACTACAGACCCGTAAGTGTACTATGTATTTTTTCAAAGATTTTTGAGAAAATTTTAGAACAGCAATTGTTTGATTTTTTTGAAAATATTTTTAATCCTTATTTATGTGCTTTTAGAAGAGGTCATGGATGTCAGACAACCCTGCTCAGGTTATTAGAGGACTGGCAGAATGTCCTTAAAAAAAATCAGTATGTTGCCGCAGTCCTAATGGATCTTTCCAAGGCATTTGATTGCCTACCCCATGATATTTTATTGGATAAACTTTCGGCCTATGGTATGTCCACTGATTCTGTATCCCTTCTTGAGTCCTACTTATCAAATAGGAAACAACAAATTAAAATTAATGGTATCCTGAGCAGTTGGTCTGACATCCAAAAAGGGGTACCCCAAGGGTCAATCTTGGGTCTCTACTTTTTAATGTCTTTATTAATGATATTTTTTATTTTGTAAAAAAGGGTACTTTATATAATTATGCAGATGACAATACTTTGTCTTATGGTCATCCTGATTTTAATGTACTTACCTCGGTTTTAGAATCAGAGTCAAATGTTCTTATTAATTGGTTTAAAGTTAACAAAATGCAGGCTAATCCAGATAAATTTCAGGTACTTGCGGTTGGGAAGAAGACTTTTGACAAAAACATGAAGATTTGTATACAGAACTCTACACTTTCATGTGAAGAGACAGTAAAACTTTTAGGAATTGAAATAGATTATCAATTAAATTTTGACATTCATATCAGTTCAATCTGTAGGAAGGCATCACAGCAACTGAATATACTTAAACGTTTGGGCCGATATTTAGACAGATTAAGCAAATTAACTATATTCCACACTTTCATTCTCAGTAACTTTAACTTCTGCCCTTTGGCTTGGCATTTTTGTACCGATAAAAATTCAAAAAAATTAGAGAAAGTGCAGGAAAGAGCACTTCGCTTTGTATACGATGACTACACCAGTTCATATATCAACCTTCTTCTTCAACATATAAAATCGTTAACAAATTAGCTCCTGTATGCCTTCATGATTTGGTTAATGTGAAGAATTCTAAATATGCTTTCAGGTATTCGAACATATTAGATGTACCTCAAGTTAGAACTACAAGGTATGGCAAAAAATCATTCATGTTTGCAGCTGCAACTCTGTGGAACGATCTTCCGAACCATTTCAGAACTGAAAACAGTTTCAGCCACTTTAAAAGTTTGATTCAGTCCTGGAATGGCTCAGTATGTCGTTGTTCTGCATGCAGATAACATATTCAGCTTTCTGTTTTATTTCTAGTGCTTTTTCCAAGTTTTAATGCTGCTTAGTTATTTTATGTTTGCTTGATATTGCTTCAGCATGTTTTAGTATGTCTTTCATTTTTGTGCTTTTTATGTTGCATTTGCTAACTGTATGTGCTTTATATGTGTGTTTATGAGATTATGTTAATATTTGTATGTATCTTGTGCTACTATATATGTATATTCGGTAAAAAGCTCCTGAGAGCTTGTGTTTATTGTTATTCAAAAACCGAATTCAAATAAAGTTTTCTTATCTTCTTATCTTATAGTGTATATTCCAGTAAAAATATAATACAGTACATGTGTATTTTCTTTTAAATATTTGTTGTCCGATTTTTGCTTAGGAAGAATTCTCTATTTATATTACACAAGACACTTTGTACTAGACCAACAGACTCAGTCGGATTCTTATAGTGCTAGGTCATTGAAACAAGAGTCAGCGGGTAGACATGTCGCCACACTTAAACACTTTACCCTGATTCCGAGTCAACCAGTCTTTGCTCTTAAATTGTTTCCACGGTAACCATTACATCACCGATGTGGTTAACTAAATAAAAGAGAGACAGACAATGGCAATCATCAATATTAACAAATAAAAGTTGTGCAATTAATATAATAGTACTAGTATAACAAATACAGAAAACTAAAATAACAACAACCTCAATCAAAAACCGGGAATGAACTCGTGTGCTCCGTAATTAAAGGTAAAAGTCGTTTATATCAGTATATGTCGTGAACCCCTGTGCAAACAGTCTGTTCATCGACAGCTATATCGTCTATCCAGAAAATACAGATAGGATGCACAGCTAGGTCGTTTAATGTCGTATTAGTTGAAATATATAAACTCCGTAAACAAGTGCTGCTGAAATGTTGCTACATTTTTGAATGGTCCGAAGTTTTTAATTGGTACGTTTACGTCCTCTCGCTGATTTCAATAGATCATCTTGTCAAGATCATGATGTGAACCGGACTTGAGAGAGACTGTCTGTGATATCCATTCATTTTAAGATACAACGTCATTTAACAGAGGTGTAAGGATGGGCCAGAAAGTTAGGGGGTCAAGCTTCAAGCCATGACTGAAAGTCTGAATGTGTGGGGTAGCTTTCAAAAGCTGACCAGCAAAAAAAGTCATTTGGTTGTAAAACTACCATAAAACCTCTTAGCTGACTGTACATGTATTGTGTTCATGCTAACAATTGCGTTTTCTGATTTTTTTTCCATTGCCCTCTTGGCCCATACGTCACTGTCTATATAATGAAGCTGAAATTAAATGTTCAAGAAGAACTATTTTTCCCTTTGTCTCTGGAGGAGCCCCTGTATGTATGAAGTTGCGCCACCTTCAACTATTTCATAAGTCGACAAGAAAAGAGGCACAATTACTATCCATTTGTAAGCCAACTGTCTGTTGAAATACAAGGCTAGACACGAAACCATATATGTTATCGATCAAATTTAGTCCAACATTTTGAAATTTTTACAAATTAAGACTTTGCCTCTATCCAAAATTAAAATCCACCTGTGATGTAAATCTATTGTCAAAACTCTCCATTATTTTTAAGGAATGGAGAGTTATTGTTCTCTTTGTACTTTAGATACTATACACATACTTTTTTTGTTACAAGATTAATAATTAATAAAATTAATAAAGTACAATGGGTGGATTTTAAGCTGGAGAATGTCCTCGTATCTCTCCATTCCTTAAAAACAATGGGCCTCTGCTCCATTATTTTTAAGGAATGGAGAGTTACTTGGACATTCTCCTTTACGTAAGATATGGACATCTACGTTGATCATTCTTGAACTAATCCTTTAGTCCCAGTTTTAAGTTAGACGTGAGGGATTGTAGGTAGAGATGTCAAATGTTTTAATGCTTTTGGAAAAAGAGAAATACATGTGGATTTAATGCGGAAATCAAATAGATCTCAAGTTGCTGATCCACATCTGTTAAAAAAAAATATGACATTGTGTTGGAAATTAAGAACAATATTTTGAAATGGTCGGGACATTGTGGCTTGTAATGGACCACCAACGACAACTCACAACAACCTAATTATGGCCTACTGTAAGTTTTTTTTTATTTACCGGAAAGGAGAGTGACAACAACACAGAACAATCAAAAATTTGCAATCTAATTAAAATCACGCCGCGACATATCAATAATGAGATGTGATTTTAATCAGATTGCACGATTTGTAGGGTTTTTTGTTTTTGTTTTGGTTTTTTAGTGGGTCGTGGGGGTGTACGATTAGAGACAAGACATAATGGATTGATTGATTGATTGGTTGATTGATGTTTAACGTCCAGCGAGCAATTTTTCAGCTATATTCAGGACGAGAACATTAAAAAATTTAAGCGCCACGGGACTCGAAACAAGGAAAGGTGATGAGTAGGGACGGATAATTTAGCCAGTGCAACAGGTCTCCTATGGACCACTCATCATGAGCATAATGCTCATAATGAGCTGTTACACTGGGTTCTTTAACGTGCGAAGTGCGAAGAGGGTGGCAATCTCTCAAAACGGGACCTCGGTTTTATTTACGTCTCATCCGAAGGACGGGTTGGTTGTGAATTTATACATCCCGCACAACCGACGGACGCCCCTTCAAGCCGAAGAAGCTCTCGGTCCCATTTATATACCCCGGGGTTCCCGCGGGGTTGTCCCCTTTTAGAGGACTAGTGCCTCTAGGGCGGAGAAACATGGTGCCTATTCTACCCCCGGCACATCCTCTGGGAGGGGGGTAAGACATAATGGAAATTTGTGGTACATTAAAGTCGTAGTGAAAATAATGCATGGATTAACACAATCTATTGATGAAATTAGTTTCTTCCGAGCATTAATACAGAATAAAAAAAACAGAATCAAGCCATCCTACCGTACTTATCATGCAATTTAAATAATAGAAATGGTGCGTTCGGGTAGATAAATTGTAGACTTTAAAGTACACGCCAATCTTTAATTTTAGGAAAAGGGAACAATAGCTGTTTCAATGAACAACCTGATCTCTAAATAGGGTTAGGGTTATAGTGTTTAACGCCACTTTCAACAATATTTCAGTTATATAGTGGCGGTCAGTTTTATTGGTGGAGGAAACCGGAGTACACGGAGAATACCACCGACCTGCTGCAAGCTACTGTCAAACTTTATCACATAATGTTACATCAAGTACACCTCGTCGGACTCACAACGTTAGTGGTGATGGCATTGATTGCATTGGTAGTTATAAATTCAACTACCATACGACCACGACCACGACGAACCCTGATGATCCCTAAATATGTTGCAACTTTGAGGGATTTTCCACAACTGCTTGCAAAACTTATTTTCATAGTACATTTGCGAAAGGGTTTTTGGAACAAAGCCTTTATAGGTTGTGCTCGGAAGACTGTTCGACGACACCCTTTCCCCACAGTGACATCAAATAATGGATCTTCTAGGAAATTTACCAAGTGTGGAATTCTACTATTTTGAAATCCAATTGTCACAGCGATTATTATTTTGATTGAAAGAATTATTGTTGCTGGGTACTTTTCCAAGATCAATATGTCTGAGAGTCTTCCATGATGTTTACCGAATATGGATTTCAATTAATTTGAAAACCAATGGTTGCATGTCAGAGATTTTGTTCTTCAGTTCCATGCATATACTGTTCCTGTGTCATTTTGCAAATAAAAATAACGTCTTGTAGTCTTTTGGTATATTTTCCAAAGTTGGAATTCAAATATTAAGCGGAGATAATATTGTTCCTTGTAACATCTCTTGTTCCTGTTTCCTAAAATATAAGGTTACAGTGTACTTTTTAAAGAGCAATAACAAGTCTATGACTTATCTACCCGAATGTACCCATTCTAAAATAGCGGATATCTACAACTAGACATAATCTTGAGTTCAGTACCTTGATAAGTGACTGTAATCTATGGTGTTGCCTACGCGCGAATTTAAGGGGCGAGTACCGAGCGCCACCCATCAATTTCGAAGAACAAATGATGTTATGCATCATTTAATACAAAAACAAATCAATCAGAATACCAGTAATGGTTGTAATTCTTCAAATCTCATCAAAATGTAACATGTTCTTGCCATGATTTAACGGAAAAATTCATTCACTCCTCTATGGTGCACCACTGTAATACATTAGATTTACGATCCATGCGAGATAACTCCAGCTACTAACAATGTAAATAATTCAACACGTCTTTTTATACGGCATTGTTTGTAGAGAACCAGGAACAGAACTAGGTCTCATTAGTGACATATAACAAACATGCCATTCAATTTTCAAAGTCTTGCATTATCTGTCAGTAAATGAATAAATGAACTGGACGCAACATATTATAGTTTTGTTCTTTCTCATAACTTCCAATTATTTAGAGGTGTCATCGTGGTCGTGATTGTATGGAAGTTGGATTTACAACTACATACGTAATCAGTGCCTATCCACCATTAAACTTGTGAGTTCGAATCCCACTCAGGATGTGATGTACTTTGTGCAACATTATGTGATAAAGTTTGTCAGTGAACTACCGCAGGTCGGTGGTATTCCCCGGGTACTCGGGTTTGCTCGACCAATAAAACTGACTGACACGATATAACTAAAATATCATTGAAAGTTGCGTTAAACATCATAATCCTAACCCAATTATTTAGATATACGTATCCAAAAATGTTAAGAAATTGATAGATCATCGGAGAAATATAAAACCTACCAGTAAATGTCAGTGGTCGCGATATTTCAAAGACGCAACAAAAATCTTACTATCTTTCAAAAAGTTTTTCAGAAGATATCAGCACCATTATCGAAAAGTATTTTGTCAGTCGCAATTAAATTTGAGTTCAATGTTGATCATTGTTTCTTTATATATAATATCACTATATCAATAGTATACGCGAGGATGTGTATTTTACTTACGTGTGGTAAATACCAACATGATCTATAGGTGTGATGCGAGATATTTTTTTTTTATATACGTGTATTATGAAAAGAAAGTTTAAACAGTGGTGGTCAACAATTCCACCAATAGCAACAAACCGAACAATCACCTGTCACTTTCACTCACTGAACAAAAAAGACAACGATGCATGATGTTGGAAATCAAAGTTCTGGCTTGTAACAGGCACAATAATGTGGTGGGGTTAAACCTAATACCGGTAATAGGATCCTAACCCTCCCCTCCTGATAACTGTCTCTCCAAAAACATATACAGACAAATGTTAAAAGACATGCAAAGATTCACTTCCACTCGAAAAGACCATGCACTATCACAAAAATGTATGACAACATCTACACGGACAGTGCAATAGAAGGGTCAATGAATATATTAATATCATATTTGGCACCTTACCATACCTATTATTCTGAGTTAATGAGATCATTGAGTATCAAGGTAAGTCTATAATAGTTTCATATATGTACATGATGTACATTGTATATATTTTATATTTAGATTTCCGTGTATTGTTTTGTAAATCATTGTTTGTTTATCCTTTTGTCCTTTTTCTTTTGGCCATTGTTGTGTTGTCTGTTCTTCGATTTACGACTTCTGATTACCCTTTCAAAGTACTAATTTCCCCCCTATCAAATGTCATGTGCAGAGTTCATTAATGTTTTCGTTTAAAATATATTTCCTTTAGTGCAAATAATGACAAACTGCAGCAGTCTTTTTTTACTTTTTTATTGGCACATGGTCTTTCAAACACCCATGCGAGACATGTTCTTCAATGTTTTGTGCCATCGAAGACATCTGAGGGATATCTCTTGGTATCCTTCATATGTTTGTGTTGATGTTCTGCATTCAGCTTCTCCAGTAGCATCTGATACAGCAGGTCAGCAGCCAGGTGGTCATTGCCATGGGGTTGATGTGAGGCTGGGGCATTCGTCTCTTCAAGCGTGCCACTGGTACAGGTCGATTTTACACATCATTCAATTATAAAAATGTCAAGTTCCTATTTTGACGCTAGATGGTAAAGGATATTCCTTTCCTATGAAATGAATTTATTTGGACGACTATTCTTCAATTGTGATGACATGGACCAAATCAAATATTGTATCTAGCCTTTGTTCAAGGGCGAATTATATTTGGGCCAAATCATACGAGTGACACCATAGTATCATTTGGGCAAAAAAAAAGAAATAGTTACGTTTGAGCCAAATATATTTTTGTTAATTACCCGAGTACTCATTATCTATAATTAAAGGAAGACATAGATATTTGATGCTACACTTCATACATTCTGAACACTTATATGCGTGCTCGCCTCGAGTGCGGTAGATCGTGGGTTCGAGCTCCGGTCGGGTCAAACTAAAGACTATAGAATTGGTATTTGTTGCTTCTCTGCTAAGCAGGCAGTATTAAGGAGAAAGGGCAAAGACTGGTTGGCTCGGAATCAGAATAATGTGTCCGAGTGGAGCGATATGTCTGCCCGCGGACTGATGTTTCAGTGAGCTAGCACTATACAAATCCAACTCAGCGTGTTGGTCTAGATAATTAACTTGTTCTCGCCATGATATAGCTGAAAAATTACTGAATTGGCGCTAGGCAACACTCACTCACTCACTGAACACTTATAAGTAAACAGTACACAAGGTCATTGAGGAAATTTGTTCGTGATAGTGCAATCGAGTGTTGCTGATTCCACACAGGCTAAGCATGGTGGATAAAGATACAGACTCTTGTGCGCAGAGCCAATTACTGGAGCCTAGTTTGGAAAATCATAGTTTAAATGACTGCTTTGTCATTTCTTTATCCCAATGAAAGTGAAGACTGCTTTGTCCAGGATCTGTTTAGTGGTGCTCTGTGGGATTCTAACTGTGAGCAATTGGCAGATAATTATTAAATTACATGAATACATATAGGTGACACAAGCTTTCAAGCTGTAGTGTTGACAGAAGATAATTCTGAAGTTCAATAAAATAAAAATAAAAATGATGTATGCAAATATTTTTTCAAAGATCGCTTAAGTATAACATATGACACCTATGACAACAATCAGGTCCATGACTTGTCCTGTGGGGTCCGTGGAACTGATGCTTACGCATATAAGCGACTTGAGACGATAATCCGTTCATGAAAATTTGTAATAAATGGCAATATTTAATTTGTATGTTTTAAAAAAAAAAAAACAGTCACATTTTGCTAATTATTAAAATACTAAACAAATGTCTATAATCCATTAAATTAGTGTATATCTTTATTACTCTGATATTGGTCTCCTGAAATAAGAATGTAATGTTTACTTAACTTTATTACAAATAAATATTTCAAAGACTTCAGTTTTGATTTTAATACGTAGAAAAGCTCTTAAGATATAGTCAGCATTGATTTTGCATCAGGACGAAAAATAAACGTAAATACATGAAAAATGTAAAAAAAACCCATCTTTCTGCATTCACTTCAACGACAGGAATTTTCGTCTTATTCTTAATCAAAGGGGCCGTCGTGGTCGTGATCGTATGGTAGTTGGATTTATAATGCCTATGCAATCGGTGCCTATCACCACTTAAGTTGTGAGATCGAATCCCGCTCATGGTGAGGTGTACTCGATACAATATTTAAGAAATAAATCATGGAAACCAGAATGTGTTTTGAGTTTTAACATGGGTTGGCGGATATTAGTATTTTATCCCGAGCCAGAGGCTCCATGATTTATTTCGATTCTGATATGTCTAAGAGTACAAAGACGGTAGTATACTTTGATTTGAAGACGGTAATTTATATTTACGTTTGCGGACAATGCCGCACACAATTTATGCTGCCAAATTCGAGCAGACGAGAATTCATCAACATGTACATTTACGACGGGAAAGTCTGTAACATGCAACAGTGCACGTGCTAATGAGATTATACCCAATCGATAAATCGCTCATTTTTTACAAAGCGAAAAAAGGACGTTATGTTAGAATATGATATAAAGTTTGTAAGTGACTTGCGACAGGTTGGTTGTTTTCTCCTGGTACTCTGGTTGCCTTCATCAAATAAAACTGACCGCCCTGATATAACTGAAATATTGTTGAAAGTGGCGTTAAACATGCTTAATCGTCCAATACAAACGTATAGTTCTTTTGGTGATGGCGTATTTTTTGAGAATTTTTTTTTCTAACAGGTAGTGATTTTTATCATATGGGCTCGGCAAATTTGTTTTAATAATTTTTGTATGATGGTATGAAAATAACCTTTTTTATACTACCATGCATCCCAGCATACACCAGAAACATTTTTTGTCTCAATCTCTCAAACTCACGTGGTTGAATTAAATACATATAATTACATTGTACATAATGTATATCTTTAAATTACATTGATATATTGTTGAGTTTTCAATATATCTATATTTAGATTTGGAAGCTCCACAGTTTTGATGTCAAAAAAGCTGTTGTGTATATGAATTTTATGTCTGTGGTTAAGGTATATGTTATTAAAATATAACAATGTAAGATGTCTTTTGTATGTTGTTTGAATATAATCCTGAATTTGTATTTAATTCATTTCATTCAGTCATTACGAAGAGTTTGAAGATACCAAATGGGTAAGCATAATCCGTATATCGAAGAAGAACAGACAACACAATGGCCAAAAGAAAAAGTACAAAAGGACAAACAACGATCTACAAAATATACACATAAAACTGAAGATCGAGTAACATGAACACCAATTCGTCATTTGAATTTAAAATCGTGTATTTTTTATAATTTGTAGTAAACGAGTAATTGTTGGTTAACGCCAAGCGAGCAATTGTTCAGCTACACCATGGCGATATAATGAATATGTTCAAGTTATCTCTGGTTGAAACAGACACATATAAGACAAGAGACAAGCAAGTTTTCAAAATATTGTGAAATATAGAAAACAAACCAAACCAACTTAAAGATCACACATTATATTAAAATATTTCTTTTTATACCCTATTCCTTTATTATTCGTCTTTCTAAATTATTTATCTTTCTGTATCTATCAAAGTAAAAAAAAAATATGTTTAGAAAAGCACAAAATACCACTGTAATTGCAAATTTATCAAAATATCGATTTTTGTTCAAATTGTTCATATGTTTTTCTCCTAATGTTCATTTTAAAGCAAATAAACCAAAAAATCTGTGTATTGCCTTTGCACAAGGATTTATATAGTAATCCTTGCTTTGCACAAATGCAAAAGAAACATTATAAAAATTGGAGAATATGGTAACAAAATTTGTATATGACATATATGTTAACTGAAAGAAACTGCATACTCTCTAAATGTATAATTGCAAGTCATATGATTGTTTTAAAATGTGTAGATTGACACAATTAGCACAATATAGCGTATTTTTGCGTTTCATAGATAAATATTACGGTTAACCCCCCTTAATATGCAAGGTGCCCGTGATGACGCAAATCAGATTTGTCACGTGATTAGGACAGCCAGTGTCATTCAACATGGCGACTAAACCGAATGTTGAAATGGTGAAGGAACAGGAATTCATGGTTGGTCCGCGTTATACAGATTTAATTTATATCGGAGAGGGTGCATATGGAATGGTCGTGTAAGTAATTTATCCTAACAGCAAAAGAAGACATTGCATTTCACGACAAATGTTTGTTGCGACTTTGCCGATTTGAAAATTGTCATTTTTGATATGGAGGGTCATTAAACTCGCAATGTTGTCACTGAACTGATTCTTTGTATATTCTATAACGAAATCAAATTTATTTAGGTCACAGTATGATAACAGTGTATAATTCATTAACTGTCAATGACCATACAGTACATATATTAGATATAAAAGCAGCGAATAAACCACGTGTATTGACTTGTACCGTTCACCGACACAGTTGCAATGCATTGTTACTTATTAAAGTTATTTTTGTCAGTTTAATGTTATAATTCACACACTTTCATGGAACTGTGTACAATGTGTGATGCATTTTAATGCATATCTGTCTGAGTTTAAAGTCTGATTGTGCAAGTTGTAAACAGTGCAACAGTCTGATAATTGTTGTAACCACAGACACTAAACCACTAGCCTTCACATTGCATAATAGCCTAGGCCTACATCAAAATATCTTCATGAGGTCAGTGAGAACAAAATGGTGTTAATGGGTAAGATAAAAAGAGAATGTTTCAAATGAAGAAATCAGCAAATATGTAAATGTAAACAAATCAATTTTTGTTCGGAAAACATTTTTTCACTTCATTCAGTTTAAAATTACAATATTTCTGGACGCAGGACCAGATTTTACCTATTG
The DNA here is from genome assembly GCA_963383655.1 of Bathymodiolus septemdierum. Lineage (NCBI taxonomy): Eukaryota > Metazoa > Mollusca > Bivalvia > Mytilida > Modiolidae > Bathymodiolus > Bathymodiolus septemdierum. The sequence goes on along the minus strand of OY726523.1, from coordinate 46,834,654 downwards.
ACTACCTTTTGTACATGAACCCGTTTTCGAAAATATGGTAGCCGCATCGGTGGCTTAATGGTTAGCATGCTCGCCTCGAATGCGGTAGATCGTGGGTTCGAATCCTGGTAGAGTTCAAACCAAAGACTTTAAAATTGGTATTTGTTGCTTCTCCGCTAAGCACTCAGCATTTAGGAGAAAGAGCAAAGACTGGTTTGCTCAGAATCAGAATAATGTGTCCGATTGGAGCGACATGTCTACCCGCAGACTGTTGTTTCAGTGAGCTAGCACAATAAAAAACCAATTCATCGTGTTGGTCTAGCACAAAGCGGACCTCATCATCATTTCATTCAAAATTAACTTGTTCTCGTCATGATATAGCTAAAAAATTGCTGAATTGGCGCTAAACAACAATCACTCGCTCCCCTTTATACACTGACACAGACCATTTTGTCATGTTACTGAAGTTATTCTGGTTCCATTACATGGCTGCCATTGATGACATGTGCAAAAAAAGAGATTTCATATTTTGACACAATCCAACCATTTGTGAGCAATTTGTTGATTGGAATGAATAGATGTGAATGCTTAAATTTTCTGGAAATTTTTACTTTTATTTGATGTGGTGTTCAACTTATTGTTCATTGAGATAAATATTACATGTAGTATTTAAAGACTTGTTGCAGTTGAATTTTGACCAAAATGCATTCTTTACAATGCATAGTAGTATGAAAGTTTAACATTGGTAGTTACAACTTTATTATAATGTCATGTTAGTGACACATTAATAATACTAGCTGACCATTATCAGACAATGCAATGATTACCCAGATTTATTAGACAATTAGACTTACAGGTATGAAAATAAGAAAGGATGCACGAAGAGTGAGATTGTTTAACTGTTTAACTCGGAAAACTGTGGTATAAATGATTTGTAACATGAAGCCATGCAATATCACTTCTAGGTAGTTGATTTTTGCACTGCTCTTTAAGAGTAATAAAACTACAGCCCTAATTTAAAGTGTGCAAAATCTTGTATCTGCTGTATAGTTCCTTAGCTGTTGCGTACATTCTGGTATATAAACCATAAAAAGATCAAAGGAAAAGAATGCATTCATGTTACATGGATGCAGTGTTCCAGATAGGAATTGAAAATGGAGGGGTGCGACTTTGGAAAAAGGGCACTTCAGCGCGTCAAAAACTATGAAAAAGGGCAATATAGTTATTTTCAGTTACTTAATATTAAAAATGTCTTTCAGCACTACATTTTCAGCTCTTTGATGGATGTTAATGAGGATGAAAGACTAGTGATGGGAATCAGTAACATTTTCAAGATCGATGATCGTTATATCAACATCGACCGATGATCGATCATCGGTGACAATTGCCTGCTAAATGTATTTACTGACTATAATTATTCAAATAGTCTTTATTTCAAGAGTATGATTGACAAAAGTAAAGATATGAATAAAATTGTATCATAAATTTATAACCTATAATTTTTCCATTAGTAAACGTTAACTTAGAACCAAACAAAAGATTGTTTTCCACACCTGATATAGATAGATAAATAATAGACTAGTCCAAATATGTGACATAATGTGTTTGACAAAGGTAAAGATTTGAATAAAATCAAATAATATATTTACAAACTACAATTTTTCCATTTGTAAACATTTAACTTGGAACAAAACAAAAGATCATTTTCCATATGTGTAACACCTGATATAAAATGGACTATTCTGGGAAGTAGATAAATAATAGACTAGTCCAAATATGTGTATTGACTGAGTGTCAAAAGTAAGCTTGGACAAAACTGCCAGATGTTTGTCAGTATGAGGGCAAAAAAAACAGCTGGGATAAAACTGCAATGTTTTTGTCAGTATGGAGACAAAAAAAACCCCCAAAACAACCAAAGAACAAAGTTAAGCATATATATTTTAGACACTTAGACTATAGAATTAGAATCGACCACAAGGTTTAAGAATCGATCATCGGATCGTATGATGACGTCTGACTGATTAGTCGATGTTTCCGATGATCGGCGCACCACTATGAAAGACTATCCAACTTTACACTTGGACTCAAATTAAAGTAAAGGAACATCACTTTTATTGACTAGTCACACTAGCTAGTGTCTTCATTTCCTAAAATGAGTGTGATTTAGTCCCTAGCATGCAGTTGAGTGGTTCTCTTCTTCTGTTACTAAGGCCAAAAAAAAAATATATGTGTGTTTACTGTCACATGTCAAAAATATCTAGGGTCGGTCGGCATTAATTTTTTTTTTTTTTGGATATATATATATATATATATATAACTCGACAAAACCGGAAATAGTCGTTCCCGGTTCCAGAATCCGATTCCGGTATTTCATTTTCGAAATTTTCGGTAAGCCGTCATTTGTTAAAACTGTTTTATGACGAGTTACACAGTTTTTCTACCTTCTTTGCTCTCAATTTTGACAAAAAGCTAGCGGTTGAATAAATAAAACATTACTGCTGATTAAACAACAAAAATGGTTATCCGAATTCTGTGTAAAATTTGATAGGGTCGCTAGCAAAAATTAGTGTTGAATTATTGCCGATTAAAAAGGTTAGGGTCAGCGGCCTAAACCAGAGATCAATTTTGTCTACTAAAATGGTTGCCTGTGTGACCAAATTTCGTTTTTGTCGACCAAAATTTAAATCTGGTGGCCAGCGTAATTGAGGTATAATTCTGGAAAAATTTTCATCATTGATTAGATTTTAGTGATTGTCATTTTTGTCCTTGAAAGTAAAGTGATCATGAAATCGAAGTAATTTAAAGCATAAAATTGATATTGATCTTTATTAATGTGCTGTGTGCATATGTAAACATGTGAAAATGTCTACCAAACTTTGAAAAGGGAAAGGCTGATAATGATGACGCTGTCACAGGTGCTTGCAAGTAAGCAATCAAAATCGTCGTTCATTGACGATGTTGAAATAGAGTACACACCAGTCCGGCCAGTCAGGCTGTAACTGTAAGAGTGATCCCAAAAGTGGCCGTTTCAGTGGAAAAAAATGTCAAAAAACAGTTTCAGGATTCATAGCTTTCCAATTTTGCCTGGCTTGTGTATGAGAATGGCCTAATGACTTATAAATGTTGTAAGACAATTCCAAGTGTGGTCGGAAATTCCGATTTCTTAAAGGGTTGTAAGACTTTTAAGAAAGAAACCCTTGAAATCCACAGTGAGAGCCAAAAGCATAAAGGATTAGTTGTGAAGGGAGGGCCTAACGTGGAGGAATAAGACCCAGCAAGAGATCTCGAAACGTAGTTTTCTAGAGAGGAAAATATTGAACTTTCAATTTCAAAACTGGCCTACAGAAGAGGACATTGAACTTGAAGACTCTGATTAGATCGATTGAAAAAATATTTGTTTTTACTCTTTTACCTTGTATCTTTGGCTACCAATTTTTGTTTACTTTAGCCGCTAATATTTGAGTTTGGCCACCAGATTTTTGGAGTTGGTGGCCAATTGGCCACCAAAATTGAAATCCCACTTTGAGGCCTGTAAACACTACATCTGTTTATTTCCCAGATGTAGGGTTAATATAAAAAAAACAACAGCAAAATATGGGTGAAGTAATCTTACAAATACTGTTGTGCCTGACATCACATAGCAATATTTACATGTACAGTCAAACTTGGCCTAATGGTCACCTTGAGTTACCGTTCACCAGCACGGCAGCAGCTGTAAAAGGCCAGTTGAAAACCCTCCCGACCTGATGTTATTTTAACTCAAATTTATGGTCACCTCACTAACATGGTCAGGAGTCACTCCCATCGTATCAGTGTACAGGTCAGTTTTCATTATAGATTTAAAAAAATCATCTGCAATTAACTTTCGAGGTGTTCTCAATACACAATATTATTAAATATGCTATCAAATCATTGAATGATGAACTAATTAATTGTAAATTATTACAAAATCAGAGCAACATACAAAGTGACCACCATTTTTTCCAAATACTGTAACTACTTTATGGAAACAGTAAATACCTGAATTATTACAGACCTGGAACTGACATCCGGATTGACCGATTTTAAATAAATGGTCACCTGTCTTACGAGCCATATATAATACAAGGTCATTTTTACTTTTTCCTGAAAGGTGACTATTGAATGCAACTTTGAGTATATATCTCTCACATGATAAAATATTCCAGAGCTTGTGGTTCATATCAGGATTTCCTTGATAGAGCCTAGAGGGTTGCTGCTAACAAGGAAGCTACTGAACCAAGGGTTCCTTTTGGTAAAGTTGCAGTTATCACTTCAAAAATTTTACGGTTGCCACCATGACTTGGTTGACTATGATGGAATATCTGTGTTACACGACATGTTCCACTTCCCGGTCCTTTCCTCATTCACGACTTATTACCGGGTTTGTTACTAGATTAACATGATGGGTGCCACTAGTGGAGCAGAAACTGCTTACCCTTCCAAGAGCACCTGAGTTCACCCACGGTTTTTAGTGGGGTTCGTGTTACTCGATCTTTAGTTTTGTATGTATGTGTTGTAGATCGTTGTTTGTACTTTTTCTTTTGGCCATTGTATTGTCTGTTCTTCTTCGATATACAGATTCTGATTGCCCCTTTGGTATCTTCAAACTCTTCTTGACTGTATTAATCTAAAATTTCTTTAACTGCCACAAGTGACATTATAAGGAAGTAAATTGTTTTTTTCCTGGAAGAGAAATGGATATTTTTTGTGGATATTAATTTGTTTAAAGGAATGAGAAAAATAATACACATGTATTTAAATCATTTTAAATTCAATTTCAAGTTGATTTGTTAAACAACAAAGTGTATGTATGTCCCTGCTGAGAAAGACATCGAATGTATTTTATACACTAAAAGATACAACATGTAAAGATCAAGTGTTGTACATGTTAAAAAGCAAATCGTAAGATATGAAATACATTTTTGTACAATAGCTTCAACAAAGGTTAATTTTTCATTAAAGAAGAGATGACTTTTCTAGTTTAAGAAGGAAGTGCTATATCTTTTTTTTTATACAATCAGTAAACTAATTTCAAACATTTCAACTAACAGTGTATGTTATGACAGATTTCAATAATGTTCAGATTGTTATCACTGATTATTTTGATTCAGTTACTGTCAGTACATGATTAAAATTTGTGATATTCTAAACAATCACATTGTCGGAACGAAATAGCATCCGTACAATGTTAAATTCATTTGTGTTCTGATTATCTCCGTTTTTTATGATGTGCGAAAATTTGATTTATTTGAGACATAGACTGAGGTTGATGTGTAAAATGCGCAAAAACATTAGAAATATGAATAAGGAAAGGCTTGTTATAAGAATGCATGCATCATAAATATTAAAAGTTACTTGGATCACCTTTTAAGAGTTAATAAAACTAAGGTTCTCTTCCTTCAGACATAGGTGACCTTAGCTGATTTTGGTTGTCCTGTTTAAATTTATGCACTTTGATTTAGTTGCTCCTTAAGTTATTTGGCTTTCCAATCTTTTGATTATGAGCGTAAGTGATGAAAGTTAATCCAATAACGTGTCGTGCACACTAAGTTTGATATTTACATTTTTATTATTGTCCTTTGTTAAGGGGTCGTCGTGGTCGTGATAGTGATCGTATGGTAGTTGGATTTACAACTACCTGTGCAATCCATGTCTATCACCACTAACGTAAGTTTGAGGCAACAATGCTATGTGATAAAGTTTGTCAGTAACTTGTGGCAGATCGTTGGTTTTCTCCGGATATTTCAGTTTCCTCCACCAATAAAGCTTACCACCATGATATAACTGAAATATTGTTGAAAGTGGCATTAAACACCATACCCTAACCCTAACCCTTGTCCTTTGCTTAAAATGTCATGGTTGTCTAATTTTTTGCCATATAAGGTAACCATGTAGTACATGTATATATGAAATTTCAAAAGAATTCTAATATAAAGAAAATGCATGATATCAAAATTTCATTTCATTTTTCATTTCAAATTATGCTAACATCTAACAACATAACATAAAGTATAATGTCAGGTAGCATATTGTCAACTGACCAATCAACAACGAGCCTATTAAATTGTGAGGCATTAATTAAATATCCACGATGTCGGCACACATGCGACATGGATAAAATGTAGTTTCCATAATTTTGTGGATTTGTTTATTTTAAGATGCTGTTGACTTAACTTAAAGTTTAAAAACAAATTTATTTTGTGGGTTTTGATCTATCCAAACTGAAATGATATAATCTGGATTTTTTTTTTGTGATAACAGCTTCTATTACGGATGTCGATAGGAGAGGCGTTTTTAATAGGATAATAAAAGGGGAATGAAATGTTAGCTGATCATGATGTTACCCAATGCTCATTAAAAAAAAATCAACAAATATCTAATATTTATTAGATTGTTATCAGATTAGAGTGCCTCTAGATCCAATAAATGTACTGTACCCTGGACTGTATTAATGTTACCAGTCCAGGCAGTTGTTCTTCTAAAATAAAAACTTTAAGATCATGTTTTAATGGTCCATGTCTAGCTAATAAGATTCTTAATAAGTAGTATCTAAATGGTACAGATAGATTTATGAAAAAAAAAGGTGATAAATTTACCAGTGTTTAATCTAGATCTTCTACAATACACATGGCTAACAAGTTATGTTGTTGTGATAGTCCATGTCCAACCAATAAGATTCTTAAAAATTATTATCTAGATGGTACAGATACATGTAGATGTATGAAATTACAGTCCTGACGATGAGCTCCGGCCCAAGACCAGTAAAACTTTGTCTGGACCAGTAAATGCTTCAGTTTTTATTTAGAACTATATCAAAATAAATTAAAGAATTTGATTCGGACCAGTAAATTCAAATTTTCTTTTCGAGGGCTGCCAATAAGATTCTTAAAAATTATTATCTAAATGGTACAGAAAGATCTATGTATGAAAAAAAAGATGATAAATTAATTTGAGTTGTATGACATGATCATTATTTAATAATGAAGTCTTGTGATGTCTCTCATGTAATTAACCTAGAATTACAAGTGTACTGTTAGCTTCCTGTTAACCCAGTAAGCCGTTATTTCTCAATGTATTGATCTGGATTATAGAAAGCATTGTATCGTGAGCTTTTAATGTCAAGTAAAAAAAAAATATCTGTGTATCCTGTTTGATTAAGTCTTACAGCAGCTCTATATAGAGACTAGAGTAGACATTTAAAGTGTGACAAGTTGAAGAAAACTAGGATGCTCATTAAACACCAATCAATTCTTTAGTGACCACCTCTATTAAGCAATACTTTGTACAGTACAGTCAGAGACATACCATGATTAATCACTGTGATAAACATATCACTCTTCTTAGTGATACTGATACAGTACAGTCAGAGACATAGCATGGTAAATCACTGTGATAGACATATCACTCTTCTTAGTGATACTGATACATCTTTTGTTTAATATATCTTCAAAATTTCTTTTGTATTTAGAGTGTTACTTCCTATCACCCAAAATGCAAAAGGAAGTAAGTAAATAGATTAAACAGACCAACAGATATATCAGTATCACTAAGAAGAGTGATACATCTGTCACAGTGATTTATCATGCTATGTCTTTGACTGTATTATGTGACCTTGATTTCAATTTCCCTTTGCAGTGTATGGCATATAAAATAAACCTGTATTAAGGGACCACCTGTCTTATGTGACCATATACAGTATCAATATTCCCTTGGAGTACCAGAAATCTTAGTTATTGGAGCAAGAATAGCTTACACTTCCAGATCACTAGAGTTCACCCTACATATTTGTGTTAATGTGGGGATCATGTTGCTCAATTGTTAGTTTTCTGTGTAGTGTTTTGTAGACCATTTTTTGTCTTTTCATTTATTTTTTTTGACAATTGGTTTGGTTTTTCTTCGATTTGTGGCTTCTATTTAACCCTTTGGTATATCTTAAGAAAGGTTGCTAGGTTTTTGACTAATTTTACACCAAGAAATTTTTTTTTTACACAAAAGATATTTTCTACAATGTAAATTTCAATATTCCTTTACATATTTTTCACACTAAGTATTGCACATTTATTAGTCTTAGTTTTGGACATTTCATACCAAAAAAATGTGCCTTTTCAAGGCATATTCTAGCATTTAGCTTGCCATTCTGGTTGACCCTTATTAATTTTTTCTGTTGTGAAAAAGAGATTCATTTTAAGTTAAGCCACATGTTACATATTCGTGTACAGCTACATGCATATTCACAAAGTGCTAAACCATTCAACTGTAGCATTGACCTACATTGTACATGTACATTTCACTTTTTTGCTCCAATTTACACCTGTACCTGAAAAACCAGGGGACCGTTGTGGTCGTGATCGTATCGTGGTTAGATTTACAACTACATTTTTTGTATTATCTCTGCCTATCACCAATAGGGACCATCGAGGTTGTGATCGTATGGTAGTTGGATTTACAACTATCTGTGCCTATCACCACTAACGTTGTGAGTTAGTATCCTCCTCATGGCGAGGTGTACTCAATACATTTTGCGATAAAGTTTATCAGTGACTTGCGACAGGTCAGTGGTTTTCTCTGGCTACGTCAGTTTCCTTCACCAATAAAACTGACTACTACAATATTAGTCTGTGCAAAAGGTTTTGCCAAACTAGCTCGAACAACATTTTAGAAGAATTTTTTCAATTTGATTAAACATATTTTATGCAATTTTTTACTGTGTTAAAGGGCTAGTGGTTTTTGGCGTAGACTGCAATATAACTGAAATATTGTTGAAAGTGGTGTTAAACACCATAACCCTAATCCTACATGTAAAACCAAAATAAACAGGCTAATTCCTGTGATAGTAGCACTGTTGAGAGTCAGTACAAGTAAACCTTACATAGTATTGATTGTTGTACTATGTATACATACAATAATACAATGAACATACAGAAATAGAACAATGTTTATCTAATTAAGTAATGGTTTGATTGTAGAAGAAGATAACGACAGCGATCACCATGTACTGTTACATATGAATAGAACTGTTTAATTATTTATTACTAGTGTGAATATTACTGTTTTGTTATCGTTATTGATATCTTGTGCTTTACGGGTGAAAATGTGTGACTATTTTTACACATTGGTAATTGTATCTTTAATTACAAAATTGGGGGCAAAAAAAAATACTGCAAAATACCTGGATTTCCAAGGCCATACGTAGTGGTGTTTTTTGCGTTAACAATAATTTTAAGTGAGAGGTGGTTGTTCATTTTGTTGATGTTGGTGGAATTGTTGACCCTCATTGTCACGGTTTTAATATTGCCACAGTTATTGGAGGGATGAAAGTTTGCATCTGATCAGCGGATTTCCCTTTTTTAGGCTTCTATAATAATTTTCATCAGTTACGATTGAAGTCAAAAGACTGGAAAGTCAAATTAATTAAAAGTCTTTGGGTGCTTGTAAACCAAAGGGCCGAAACAGGATAGCCAAAATGGGTAAAGATTACTGGGTACCGATATCGTTGGCAGCTTCAATAGGTACGCATGTACCACACCTGTGTGTTCAGCAACACTCTATTATCTACTATGTATCATGGTCGTGATCGTATGATAGAACTTTGGATTTATAACTACATGTACATTCCTATGCAGTCAGTGCCTATCACCACTAACGTTGTGAGTTCGAACCCCGTTCAGACGAGGCATATTCTATACAACATTAAGTGATAAAGTTTGTCAGTGACTTGTGACTGGTCAGTGGTTTTCTTCGAGTACTCCGGTTTCCGCCACAATGTAACTGAAATATTGTTTAAAGTGGTATTAGACACCATAACCCTAATATAGCCCTATAATCTACTGTGTATATGTACACAGGTAAGTACACAATAAATACACATGTGGCATTTGGTGAGAGTGGCCTTGTAAGAAGGAAATTACTGTTCCCATGAATCCAAGATCTTTGACTGTTAGCGTTGCTGAAAATAATTTTTCTGTCTAGCTCAGTTTGATTATTTTGTTAAACATTACAAGTATTGATTTCATATAAACAAGACATCATACATAAGGACTGTGAAATTAGTATTATACCACTTTCATAGGGTATTAATCTCAAATTCATTTCATACTTGTCTGCTTTATAAAACAGTTGAATACAGGGTCAATCATGCATGTTTTTTATATGGTCAGATATTTTAAATATCTTATTTTTCATGTATGCAATATCTAGTATTCATCTCCTTATTATTAAGTAGAGACTTCCCCCTGTTGTGGATTATTACACAAGTGCTTTAAATGTTGTAGTTTTGTAAAAGATACTGAATAGTTCAGGACTCCGATGACAATTACTGTCGTTCGGATATTCTTTTTAGCTCATCTGGTCAAAGGCCTAACAAGCTTTTGCTATCAGATCACGTCTTTCGTCCGTTAACTTTTCACATATTAAAAAATCTCTGAAAACATGGGGCTAAATTAATAAAACTTTGCAGTGATGGTCCTACAGCCCTACCATACATTTGCACATCAAAAGAAGGCAACTTTTAGAATTTACTATAAATCGAAATGTAACATATATTTTTGGTTTACTCATAATAAAATTTTCCAATTTTTGCAGAATATGTACATGTATCACATATTTTGTGTTATTTCTGGCATCTCATGATTTTTTTGTGGGTATTTTGTGTATTCTATAGTTTTCGTTTTGTACCGACATTGTTTTTTTTTTATCTCTTTTCCTTGATGAGTGTAACACTATGTTTGGCTACAATCTTAATAATATATATTGTCTGTACTGTTTTACATGGTCATAAGATACAGATACATATACATGCATCGTTGGTAACCCACAGCTGATCAAGCTTTTGAGTGCTCTCCACTCATTTTTAGAGAGCAATTGGAGCGAGATCACATGTGGGTTAGCGACAATGACATACGTGTATGGAACTGCACATACTTGTATAGAGCTGCATATACAGTCAAACCTGCTTTAGTTACCACCTCTAAGCTCTATTAAGCAACAACTTGTATTATGTAACCTTAATTTTTAATTCCCGTTACAGTCCATTTCATATTAAGTAAACCTGTATTTAGCGACCACCTCTCTTATGTGACCATATTTCAATCTTCCCTTGAAAGGTCACATAAGTACAGGTTTGACTGTATATAATTTGCCGGTACAAATGTTCATTCAGTTTACTAACAGGATTTCGTTTGTATGTCATAACATTAGACAATCACACAGTTCAATTACCTCTGTGTTGTATAATCTAATCAGTCTTTGTTGTTATATCCTTGTTTAATCATTTTATTGGGTCTTTTGAGATCTGCATAGCACTCATCAGTCTGGAAGCTATAAAGACTACATTTGTATATCACCAGGCATATTCTTATTTATCAATATTATTGTATCTTTTAAGATCTGCAAGACTCTGTGGCAGGCAGCCAGAAAGTTATCTCCCCAGACATATCCTTATTTATCAATATTATTGTATCTTTTAAGATCAGCAAGACTGTGGCAGGCAGCCAGAAAGTTATCTCCCCTGGCATAACCTTATTTCAGCGATGATTTTTGTCAATTATTTAAGTGATTTCAGCTTAGTATTTTCCTCTGGAGAGAAATTGCCAAAAGTTGCAGGACACAATGAGTCAGATCAGGTCAAAAATAGACCATTTGAAAGAGGGTGTAGATGGATTCAGCTAATTATACCCCCGCTCCCCGAAGGGGGAGGGGGGTATACTGTTTTACCTCTGTCCGTCCTTCCGTCCGTCCAAGATATTTTTCTCAGTAACTGTTGATGGCAGAAATCTGATATTTGGTCACAAGCGTCATATAGGTATACCATATTGTGGGTGGCTTTTTAAACCCATCAGATTCCTACTTCCTGTTTGCCGATTTTATTGATTTTTATACACATTTAACATACATTTGTATATGCACATTTTTCGTCGCATTTTTCTAAGCAACTATTGATGACAGGAATCTGATATTTGGTCACAAGCTTCATATAGGTATGCCATATTGTGGGAAGCGTTTTTGGACCCGTCAGATTTCTACTTCCTGTTTGCAGACTAAAGTTAGTTTTTATACACATTGAACATATATGCACATTTTTCGGCACATTTTTCTCAGCAACTATTGATGGCAGAGATCTGATATTTGGTCACAAGCTTCATATAGGTACCCCATATCATGGGAAGCGTTTTTGGACCCATCAGATTCCTACTTCCTGTTTGCAGACTTTGTTGATTTTTATACACATTGAACATACATTTTGTATATGCCCATTTTTAGTCGCATTTTTCTCAGCAACTATTGATGGCAGAAATCTGATATTTGGTCACAAGCTTCATATAGGTATCCCATATCGTGGGAAGCGTTTTTTGACCCGTCAGATTCCTACTTCCTGTTTGCCGAAGAGCGGGGATAACAGCTCACAGTTCATCTTGTTTTCATTGATTTTGAGTTAATTTATTTTCTAACCAGAATCATCCCTGTTATTAATCAATTCTATTCTGTCTTTATAGATCTGCAAAAGACTCTGTGACCGGCAGTCGGGTAGCCATCAAGAAAATATCTCCATTTGAACATCAGACATACTGTCAGAGAACACTGAGAGAAATCAAGATATTAACTAGATTTAAACATGAAAATGTAAGTTTGTTTTAGGGGTTAGAATTATGGTGTTTAACCCCACTTTCAACAATATTTCAGGTAAATTATGGCAGTCAGTTTTATTGGTGGAGGAAACTGGAGAAAACCACCGATCTGTCGCAAGTTACTGACAAACTTTATCACATAATGTTGTATCGAATACAACTCGCCATCAACAGGGTTCCGAACTCATATTTTAGGTTGATAGGCACTGATTGCACAACCACAGGTAATTGTAAATTCAAGCACCATACGATGACGACTCCTTGTTTTAGAGAGGAAAAAACACTGTATTTCAATATGTATATTAAATGTTGTTAGCTGTAGCTCTTATGGTCTTTTTTGTGACCATATGGACTACTGCAAGCTAAGGTTGCACTTTTTTCGGATATTGTGTAATTGGTCAGTAATTGACATATTGTAATATAATTTGTACAATAATACCCCCAGCAAAGCTATTGTAAATGTGGCCTCTAATATCACATACAGGCCGATGATATAGGCGGTTAAAAGGGGACGATGATACAGGCCGCTGTACTTTAATAATTTGACCCATTTTTGGGACAAGGTTGATATCGTTTACGTAATGCATTTCTCTGACTTATCACACTATTGTTCGAACAGTGGATTATTTTTAAGAATCTAGTGTTTATTCTTTTGTTCTTGAATATATGAACTTTAACCTTTTACTGTTTTAGGCTTAACACGTTGTACTTAGTTTTGAACTTTCGTGTCTCGAACCACTGCTAGGCTTTTCAGAGTCTATTTTGACTTTCAAAGCTTCCATCTAACCACTCGGCTACGGTGACCACACTACTATACGCTATAATTAGTATATTTGACTCTTGATAGTAAGCTTTGTAAAAAAAAATATCAACAATTTGTTTAAAAAAGCAAGTATTTCAGATCTGGCATAATTTATGTTCAGAACTGACGAATATGTGAACTTTTAAAATTTATTCTCGCAATACAAAAACAACTAACGAACCGACCGCAAGTAATAACAAATCAGACAGACTACAGGTGAAGATTTGGGATACTTGAAAAGACCTTGAAATATCTAAATATAAATGATTCTTTTCACTTGAAAGACCTTGAAATATCTAAATATAAACGAGAATCGAAAGGACGTTGACCGATACAAATTTGTCATTTTATTTTTGTTAATTGTTGTCTTATTTGGCTTTCTAAACATTAAAAGTGTAAAAGTATATGCCATACCATATATTTTTTCAACAACACTATTATTGTACAAGTTAGATACATTATTATTGAAACAAAAGAATTTGCCTGTATTGGATATAACAGGTTTCTTTTTCTGCATTCGTACTCAGGTGACGGCCTTGGTGCTACGCACCTCGGCCGTCACCTGAGTACTCATGCGGAAAAAGAAACCCGTTATATCCAATACGGTCCACTTCTTTTTTTTCAATAGTGCTGTATCCTATACATATATATGAATGATATGTTTAAAATTGGTGCATTATGGGGTCTAAACAATAGATAACTTCACTGGTCTATCATACCCAAAATTTGCCAAAAAATGCATGTAACAGGTGGCCACTTCATATTTTCCCCTTTTTATACGCCTGTCTCGAGACGGGCCATATTATGTGAATGGGTGCGGCGGGCGGGTATCCACACAGGTTTCCGCACGATAACTTTTGAGGTCATTAGGTCAAAGGTAAAGGTCACCGTTACTATAAATATAATTTTTAACAACAGGATCGTTTCCACATGATAACTTTAGTTCTGTATATTGGATGTTTACCAACTTGGCCACATGATTCCCCTGTGGAAGGAGGAAAACCCTATTTATTTTGGGGTCAAAGGTCAAGGTCACCATTACTATAAATAATATTTTTGACAACAGGGTCGTTTCCGCATAACTTTAGTTCTGTATATTGGATCTTGACCAAACTTGGCCACATGATTACCCTGTGGAAGGGAAAGAACCTTATTCATTTTGGGGTCAAAGGTCAAGGTCACCATTACTATAAATATAATTTTTGACAACAGGATCATTTCCGCATGATAACTTTAGTTCTGTATATTGGATCTTGTTCCCTGGGAAAATTTTGAAACTCTAGAGTCAAAATCCTGCATTCTGGTGAATTCTGAGAGTATTTATTAGGCTGTTTGAAGGAAATTTTTTGTGACATGCTCTCCTATTTTTTTTTATCATAATATATAAATGTGATTCATTAATGGAAGACAAAAAACATATCTGTAGGTCACCATACAGTCTGTTCCAATAGGCAAAGACCAATACAGAAAAGTAATCTATAAAAGGTCCAAAAAGATAGAAAAATAGTTAACAAATTATTTCAAAACTTTGCTTTAAACAGTCTTTATTTAATGATTTAGTCTTAGCAGATAGCTCGACTCAAAACATACTACGATAAACGAACTTTGGGTTTTCCTTCAGGAAAGTGCTGTACCTATTTTTCTTTTCTGAGGGCCTGTAAAATAATCACATCGTTTTTTTGTGTTCATTCGTTACGAAAAAACGATCAGTATAACGCAACCTTCAAAGAAGACGCCCAAACAAAGCATTAGTTACGATTTTGTAGCTGTTACTCCTGTAGCCAGAATAACTTTTTAGTCCGATATTTTTATTTTTTCTGTTTATTTTGTGAAGCAAAATTTGAACCGGCGATTTTGTCTGAACAACCTGGCGAGAAATCGCCGGGTGCCGGTCCTTATTGAAAACCCTGCTAACAAGACATCAAAGTCAATTTGAAATGTCCCATACGTAAAACTTTTTTTGTCCCATTACTGACTTGCATTCTTTGCATCATTACATCTCTAATACACTGATGACTACATAAACATAGGTTTAACTCCTTATAATTCTATTCTTACTAGAATTTATTAATAACTCGTAATCCGATTGGATATCGTCACTCAAAAGGAATTATAAATCAATATTTCTGTTTGCCGGACTACATTTTTCCCCGGTCATTCCATGGGTATAAATCTACGAGCAATGATACTAAGGGGTTCTGCTGGAAGGATCTGCCATCTTGAAAATGTGAAATCCTACATGTCATATTTACAACAATACACAAAAATAATTAAAAAGCTTACCTCGAAAACTTATTTTAGTTAAATTGTATCAAACTTGAAGCATACACGAAGCCAAATAATGTCTAATATTTACGTTTCAAACTGGAAATCTTCATATTACGTCATGTTGGTTACGTTCCAAAGTCGTCAATAACATTTCGCGGATTTTTTTTCAGTTTATAATCGTATGTGTATTGTATGTCCATTGTTTGAGGCTCTCCTTGTGTATTTCTTTAATAGTATTTAGCATCAAAAACAAACACGATGTCTAAGAATAAGAATTATAAGGAGTAAACACTGTGTTTTTAAGAAATTATGTATGTATAAACTCCGGCAGCTCACTCACAAACTTTACTTTTATTCAGTTTGTGAGTGAGCTGCTGGAGTTTATACATAGATAATTTCCTAAAAAACAGTGTTTAATCCTATAATATCTATCCAAAAAGTTGTTTATATAGATGTAAGAGTGTTTTGCTCTAACTTCCCAAACTTAACAAAATATTCCCATTTTGTCAAGAATAAGCTAAATAAACAGTCACATTTGTAAAAAAGTTGAAAATTAAGAAATAAGAATACATTTCATTACTTTCTAATTTAAATGTAAGTGAAATCCACAACAAAATCAATATTGCAAACTTTTGTCCCATACGTAAGATGGTGGGATTTATTACACTATATGTTTCTATATGTGACAACAAATATCATGTTTTCCTTGTAAGAATGCATCTAAATGCTACAATTTTAATTCTGAATACTAAACAATGTGTTGACTTCTTAGTTAAATCAGCTTAGTCAGTCTAAAAAAAAAAATTTTTTTGCAAGAAACAAGAATTGATATTTGTATTTGCTTCTTTTTAGTTCACCTGGACCACTATTGCCATCACTTGGCGTCCGTCGTCTGTCGTCTGTTGTCTGTCGTCTGTAAACTTTTCACATTTCAAGCTTCTTCTCCGAAACCACTGGGCCGATTGGAACCAAACTTAGCAGGAATGTTTCTTGGATGGTCCTCTACAAAGTTACTGTTTTTCGTTCTAGTCGGATATTCAATATGGCTCCCAGGGCCAATAATGTGCTCTGATTGGCTGAAATTTCAAAGATCTTCTTCTCTGAAACTAATGAACTGACTGAACCCAAACTGTAAATGAATGATCATTGGAATGTCCTTTACCAAGTTACTGTTTTTTATGCCGATCGGAAATCCAAGATGGCCACCATCGCAGGACATAGATTAACATTGGACCCTATGGGAAAATGTTCAAATGCCTTCTTCTCAGAAACTACAAATATGATTAAAGCCAAACTGTACATGAATGTTCATTGGATGGTCCTCTACAATCTTAAGGTTTTTTGTTCCGATATGAAATTCAAAATGGCGGCTACGACAGGACTTAGTTTAACATTGGACCCTATGGGGAAAATGTTTCAAAATGCTTCTTCTCTGAAACCACTTGGACAGTTGAAACCAAACTGCCCAGGAATGATCATTGGAAGGTCCTCTACAAAGTTTCTGTTTTTTATGCCGATCGGAAATCCAAGATGGCCACCACCACAGGACATAGATTAACATTTGGACCCTATGGGAAAATATTCAAATGCCTTTTTCTCAGAAACTACAAATATGATTAAAGCCAAACTGTACATGAATGCTCATTAGATGGTCCTCTACAAACTTTAGGTTTTTTGTTCCGATATGGAATTCAAAATGGCGGCTACGTCAGGACTTAGCTTAACATTGGACCCTATGGGAAAAATGTTTCAAAACGCTTCTTCTCTGAAACCACTTGGACAATTGAAACCAAACTGCCCAGGAATGATCATTGGAAGGTCCTCTACAGAATTTTTATTTTATATGCCGATCGGAATTCCAAGATGGCCACCACTGCAATACATAGATTAACATTGAACCCTATGGGAAAATGTTCAAATGCCTTCTTCTCAGAAACTACAAATATGATTAAAGCCAAACTGTACATGAATGTTCATTGGATGGTCCTCTACAAACTTTACGTTTTTTGTTCCGATATGAAATTCAAAATGGCGGCTACGGCAGGACTTAGTTTAACATTGAACCCTATGGGGAAAATGTTTCAAAACGCTTCTTCTCTGAAACCACTTGGACAATTGAAACCAAACTGCCCAGGAATGATCATTGGAAGGTCATCTACAACGTTTTTGTTTTTTATGTCGATCGGAAATCCAAGATGGCCGCCACCGCAATACATAGATTAACATTGGACCCTATGGGAAAATGTTCAAATGCCTTCTTCTCAGAAACTACAAATATGATTAAAGCCAGACTGTACATGAATGTTCATTGGATGGTCCTCTACAAACTTTAGGTTTTTTGTTCCGATAAGAAATTCAAAATGGCGGCTACGGCAGGACTTAGTTTAACATTGGACCCTATGGGAAAAATGTTTCAAAACGCTTCTTCTCTGAAACCACTAGGACAGTTGAAACCAAACTGCCCAGGAATGATCATTGGAAGGCCCTCTACAAAGTTTCTGTTTTTTTATGCCGATCGAAAATTCAAGATGGCCACCACTGCAGGACATAGATTAACATTGGACCCTATGGGAAAATGTTCAAATGCCTTCTTCTCAGAAATACAAATATGATCAAAGCCAAACTGTACATGAATGTTCATTGGATGGTCCTCTACAAACTTTAGGTTTTTTGTTCCGATATGAAATTCAAAATGGCGGCTACGGCAGGACTTAGTTTAACATTGGACCCTATGGAAAAAATGTTTCAAAACGCTTCTTCTCTGAAACCACTTGGACAATTGAAACCAAACTGCCCAGGAATGATCATTGGAAGGTCCTCTACGAAGTTTCTGTTTTTTTATGCTGATCGAAAATTCAAGATGGCCGCCACCGCAGGACATAGATTAAAATTGGATCCTATGGGAAAATGTTCAAATGCCTTCTTCTCAGAAACTACAAATATGATCAAAGCCAAACTGTACATGAATGTTCATTGGATGGTCCTCTACAAACTTTACGTTTTTTGTTCCGATATGAAATTCAAAATGGCGGCTACGGCAGGACTTAGTTTAACATTGGACCCTATGGGAAAAATGTTTCAAAACGCTTCTTCTCTGAAACCACTTGGAAAATTGAAACCAAACTGCCCAGGAATGATCATTGGAAGGTCCTCTACAAATGTGTGTTTTTTATGCCGATCGGAAATCCAAGATGGCCACCACCGCAGGACATAGATTAACATTGGACCCTAAGGGAAAATGTTCAAATGCCTTCTTCTCAGAAACTACAAATATGATTAAAGCCAAACTGTACATGAATGTTCATTGGATGGTCCTCTACAAACTTTACATTTTTTGTTCTGATATGAAATTCAAAATGGCGGCTACGGCAGGACTTAGTTTAACATTGAACCCTATGGGAAAAATGTTTCAAAACGCTTCTTCTCTGAAACCACTTGGACAGTTGAAACCAAACTGCCCAGGAATGATCATTGGAAGGTCCTCTGTTTTTTATGCCGATCGGAAATCCAAGATGGCTGCCAGCACAGGTCATAGTATCATAGATGCCAACCATTACAATTTTTCCGTAATTGTTACGAATTTCGGGCCAAAATTACGGTGTTACGGTCAACAGTCTACTTGTTACGGATTTCCGATTATTGCCGGCCCGGAACCGTTCCCCATTTAAATATCATTGTGATCATTTAGACGCTTCATTGTATGTTAAAATCGTGTAATGATAAGCGCTTGAGGGATTTCGATTATTTAATCCTTTAGGGATTCTCAGGACTATCTATAGTAGAAAACGATCGATCCATTTCTTGTTCGATCCCGAGTAGTTAATGAACACAGCACGTTTTGTCAATTTCGCGATGTCTGAGGGAACAAGTGAAGCTTCTGCAGCGAAGAAAAGAAAATTGGGACAACGATTTCGTCCCAAATATTCTTCTCTTGCCTTATGAAATCGACATGGGAACATTATGCCTATTGCAAATATTGCAAACAAGACTTGTCCATTCAGCACGGTGGTCGGGATGAACACACATATACAACAAAACAGTTCAAAAGTGCCAAGTCAACAACATATCAGGCACTCCAGAATTAGACATTAATTATTCCATAGGAGGGTGAGGGAGGGCCACTTCAGGAAATTTTCATTTCTATTGATAGCAAGTTGAAACATAGAATACATTTGTAAGTGAACATACATGTATTAAAACTTAACTTTTTATTTCTTTTTGTTGCTCATCAATTTTGCATCTAGTTGTCACAAATAAAGGAAATCATTAGTCTGTAGTACGATTATGGGAAAATGTTATGAAAAATTATGATTACTGAAAAAAATCACAAATTACTAACATCTCAACTTTTTGTTACTGATTGCACCAAAAAGGGGTTGGCATCTATGTAGTATTAACACAGGACCATATGGGGAAAATACAGAAATATATTCTTCTCTGAAGCTATTGCACTGATTGAACCTAAACTGTGCATCAATCATTGGAAGGTCCTTTACAAACTTTGTGTTTTTTATGTTGATCGTAATTCCAAGATGACTACCACTGCAGGACATAGTTTTTACATAGGACCAATTGGTTCTTTTTATAACCAGGTGAACGATACAGGCTCTTGAGAGCCTCTGGTTTGGAAAAAAGAATAGCTGTCTGGTGATCCTTTGCTAATTGTTTCATATAAAATTAGTTTAAAAGGTCTAATTTACAGTTTCTATCACCTTACTTCTCTTTTATTTAAAAGCTTCTGAATTCTTTAATTTTACTATTATGTATCTTTGTTATAAATTTATGTCATGTTATTTTGATTGTTAACAACATAGAACTGTTGCGGTTTAAAATGAGATAATAAAATTGATGTATAATTATAGAATTGTTCCTGTTCCCAGCGATGTTGCTTTGTCTTGTTTGTATTTTCGTGATTTTAGGACAAACAAAAATTAAGAGTATTTCATATAATTATTAATTGCCTTTTTACTAGAGAAAATCAAATCTTTACTGCGAAAAGTTAATATTTTAATTCCAGGTATGATTTTTTTTCAGTTATTTAACTGATTTCAGCTATTTTTCTGTGAAAAATTTTTTTTGAAAATTGCAGAACAGTTCAAAAATGACCTTTATGAAAAAGGGTGTGCTTAGATGGTTTCAGCTATTATCATTAAATTTCTATCCAGAATTATCCCGTAATTCGAAAGTTGTTTACTTAAAAGATGAAATAGGAAACAATAGCTATGCCGTAGTGGCCATGTTTATTGAAGATGAAGATAATGTTAATAGAATTGTAAAATTATTGATAGTTTGACCTTGAAAAGAAAAGAAATAATTACAATTGTAATTATCAGCGAAGTTTCAGAGATGAACAATTGATTGTTTCGACCTTGAAAGAAAAGAAATATTTACGATTGTATGATGATCAGCGAAGTTTCATGAGAGATGAAAAATATAATATAATCAAACTGATGAATGGGTAGGCCGTGGACTGATTAGCTTTCCTATTTCACGTCATATTATCCCCCAATATAGATTTCCTGATCAAAAATAGTTACCATACTTTCCTTTAAAGGAAATGAATCGTGAAAATTAATCCATGTGTTGTCGTCTACTGTACTGTATATCAACGTAATTATCTCAATATTGTTGAGTACAGAGTAGACTGTTTACAATGTTTTCGTCCATGATATTTATCTACCGCTAAGATATTTGTCTGGATCTGTATGTGATCTTTGTATATTTATTTTTAATTGTAACTAAGGCACTCGAGATATAAGAGGTGAATTTAAATTTAAAGTGCAAGTAAATTGGTATATATCTAGCACTATCAAGATAGCCTCCTGAGCTGTCAAGGAATTTACTGTCCCTGTATAGATACAAGAAGTTTTAACTTCCTACATTAGGTATTGGTTAATTTTTCTTTTTTGTATAACTGCAGTTTGTATATTCCTATGTCAAAATGGACAGTTGAGAAATATTTCCAGGGTTATGGTGTTTAATGCCACTTTCAACGGTCAGCTTTATTGGTGGAAGACACTAGAGAAAACCATCACGCTGCGTAAGTCACTGACAAACTTTGTCACATAATGTTGTATCAAGTACACCTCGCCTGAGCAGGATTCGAACTCACAACTTTAGTAGTCTTAGGCACTAATTCCATAGGTAACCAAGTACTAGAGGAAGGTTAAAGAGATGTTAGTGAAGAAAATGTACTAGAGGAAGGTTAAAGAGATGTTAGTGAAGAAAATGTACTAGAGGAAGGTTAAAGAGATGTTAGTGAAGAAAATGTACTAGAGGAAGGTTAAAGAGATGTTAGTGAAGAAAATGTACTAGAGGAAGGTTAAAGAGATGTTAGTGAAGAAAATGTACTAAGGAAGGTTAAAGAGATGTTAGTGAAGAAAATGCAGTCTTATGAAAGCATACTTGCATTTGTATATTCTTACTTGTCAATCAATGTTACTTCACTATCTGTAATGATATTGTGAATCATTTGATGTTGATTAAAAGTGTTTGAACAAGATATATACTAGTATACAAGGTTAAACAGGGTCAGTCATGGTCGTGATCGCATGGTGCAATCAGTGCCTATCACCCCTTACGTTGTGTGTTCGAACTCCGTTCATGGTGAGGTGTACTCAATACAACATTATGTGATAAAGTTTGTCAGTGACTTGTGACAGGTTGGTGGTTTTCTACGAGTACTCCGGTTTCCTTCACCAATATAGCTGACCGCCACAATATATCTGAAATATTGTTGAAAGTGGTGTTAAACACTATGAACCATCAACCAATATACTGGTATAAAATAACACATAACACTAGAACAATTTTGTCACTACAGCAGCCTATTGTTAGGACAACAATACCTGTATTAATAGAAAATCTATACCTTGTCCTTAGCAATTTAATGAAGTTTACATAGATCGGTGGTTAATGAATGACAACAATGAATATTTCAACATTGATTATTTCCATTCAAGTAAATAGAGACAATTACAGGATGTTGAGTGTTCCTATGAGATAACAAGTAAAAAAGTAGATGATATTATTGTTGTTTTTTTTCTTTTTCGCTCTACACCCACCTGCTGTGCTGTGATTAAAAAGTGAACATAGCTTTCTACTTTACCTAACCGGAGTTCAGTATATCTGGCACTGGGTGACCTTTTATCCTTTGTTTAAATAAAATTACCTTACTTTCATCCCTAGAAGTAGAAGGAAGTTAGTCTCGCTGTTTTGGTTTTTAATTCACCTGGACCAAAGGTCCAGGTGAACTACATGTATTGCCATCACTTGGTGTCCGTCGTCTGTAAACTTTTCACATTTCAAGCTTCTTCTCCGAAACCACAAGGCCAATTGGAACCAAACTTAGCAGGAATGTTCCTTGGATGGTCCTCTACAAAGTTTCTGTTTTTCTGTTCCAGTCGAATATTCAACATGGCTGCCAGGGCCAATAATATGCTCTGATTGGCTGAAATTTCAAATATCTTCTTCTCTGAAACTAATGAACTGACTGAACTCAAACTGTAAGTGAAAGATCATTGAAATGTCCTTTACCAAGTTTCTGTTTTTTATGCCGATCGGAAATCCAAGATGGCCATCACCACAGGACATGGATTAACATTGGACCCTATGGGAAAATGTTCAAATGCCTTCTTCTCAGAAACTACAAATATGATCAAAGCTAGACTCTACATGAATGTTCATTGGATGGTCCTCTATAAACTTTAGGTTTTTTGTTCCGATATGAAATTCAAAATGGCAGCTACAGCAGGACTTAGTTTAACATTGGATCCTATGGGGAAAATGTTTCAAAACTGTTCTCTGAAACCACTTGGACAATTGAAACCAAACTGCCCAGGAATGATCATTGGAAGGTCCTCTACAAAGTTTGGGATTTTTATGCCGATTGTAAATCCAAGATGGCCACCACCGCAGGACATAGATTAACATTTGGACCCAATGGGGAAATGTTAAAATGCCTTCTTCTCAGAAACTACAAATATGATTAAAGCCAAACTGTACATGAATGTTCATTGGATGGTCCTCTACAAACTTTAGTTTAACTTTGGACCCTATGGGAAAAATGTTTCAAAACTATCCGAAATTCAAGATGGCTGCCACCACAGGTCATAGTATTAACACAGGACCATATGGGGAAAATAGAGAAATATGTTCTTCTCTGAAGCTATTGCACTGATTGAACCTAAACTGTGCATTAATCATTGGAAGGTCCTTTACAAACTTTGTATTTTTTATGTTGATCGGAATTCCAAGATGACTACCACTGCAGGACATAGTTTTTACATAGGACCAATTGGTTCTTTTTATAACCAGGTGAACGATACAGGCTCTTGAGAGCGTCTGGTTTTTGGAAGCCATGGCCAGTCTTTCACAATAAAAACACTTTTTCTTGTCATGATAATTTGATGAAAATATAGATTCACATATATGGGGCTTCCAAGTAGCTAACATTTGATCTTTGGGGTTTGATGTGCAAAGTTTAATTCCAAAGTTGTTGATTGCATAAAATTTCGAACCATTTGGACACATTTGTGATGCGGTAGTGGGGTGGGAAAAACATTTTTGATTTGTAAATTCAGAAGTCTTCCAGATTTTCCCTCACTTCTCTTTAAAGTCCTATGAAAGAGAAGTCGGGTCACCCTGTTTTTCCCAATTGTGGTGAGCCATGCCTTGCTCCTCCTGCCTGCAGTGTAATTTCAATGTCTGTTTACTTGGAGCGTTTTGAATTTGTTTTATTAAGACATATTTTAACAGTGGCGTGGGTGGATTTTAATTTAAATTCTTGGAGTCCAAAAATTTATACAGATTTCCACGAATGAAAAATAAGTGTAATTGAAATCTTTAAGTTACCGACCATTCCTCTACATTGGAGATTTATCCATTAGGCTAGTATGATTTTTAATATTTCATTGTTGGTGGCTGGCCTGTAATTTCCTTTACTTGTATAAAGCCTTTTTCATTGTTATTGATTTTAATTAGGGTTGTTTTCTTATTTCATATGAAACCAACTAGGAGAAAAATGGTATGGGAACAAAAATTTTCATAACAATATATATTCCGAATAGTTTTATTGTTAACATTCTCTCTCCGAGAGAAGGAAAACTTCTCTCCAATTATCTTCTTCATTCATAAAATCAACACAGAAGTCATCATTGTCCTTGTCTGTGTCACATATAATATTCAGTTCATGAAGGTCACTTTCCTCACTGTCAATATCAAGCTTTTCCTGCAGTGTTTGCTTTCAAGCAAGGGCTACCAATTTTCCATATCTCGTTTTAGCAATGCAAATTTACTGTATATATATTTTTCTGAACATTGTTTGCTAAAACAAGTCTACTTTGAAGTAGACATTTGTAGAATTTTTTTTTTATATAAATAAAGCAAAGTATTTTATTTAAATTCACAGAGAAATAAAAATTTTAGTGGATATCTTTTCAACCATTTGTCTTAATCAGGAAAAAGTTTGTAATATTTGTCCATTTCAAAGGTTTCAATATTTCCCAAAAGACTAAATCAAGCCCTCTATCTTATTTTGCACAAAAGACAAGTTTAAATTTGGCGCCAAATTGATATCCGATAATTTTTACGTGTCCGGTCCAGAGTGAGTCTTTTTCTTATATTTCAAATATTGATATTTTCGTTCATTAAAGCGTTTCTGAGATTGTGACTTTTTTTGTCAATGTCCTTGAACTTCATCATAGCATGGAAGAACGAAAAATGATATGTACAATAAAAGAGTTTTGATCTGGCGTTTCACTTTAGTTTTTATGAAATCCTATGCCGGAAACTGACAAATCAATTGTAATAGCCGAAATTGACGAAATCAAATGACAGAGCAATACCGGACAATCGGTCCTGAAATCCAAGGGTTTATATTGGACTGGCGGTCATTTTACCGGACTTGTCCGTCGGTCCGACGGTATTTCGTTTTCACTGCTGATTAATAATAAAAACATTGTTTGTTGACGTCATCAAAGATTTAAAAAAAAATTATATTCCGCAAATCAGATTATGACCTTCACCATTAATTCAGTGTATATCAGTTAACAAGTTCACATTAATTGTTTCCACTATTTGTAGGACAGAAACTATTTCAATGATTTTTTCAGTCTTTAACAGAAATCTTGATACCGGACATGTATTTACTTCCAGGTTTCTAACTAATAAAGGGTTATAATAAAATTTATTCTGTCATGCGATGACCCTTAGCACAGAATTAAGGTTCAGAACTGAGTTGTACAAACCTTAATTAAACCTTACGTGGAGATTAAATTCATACATGTACATTTCAAGTAAATTTCTGTGTCCATTAAGATTTAATTGAGGGTTGTGCAACCTAGTCCAGATTGATATTTTTGAAATTCTAGTCTTTCTAGTTTCCAAACAAGAGGCCCAAAGTTGTCATAAAAAATGGTCAACTTGTTGCGGTCTAATCAAACTACCAACAGGCAGTAATTCTGTATTATACAATTGGTTGTATAAATTAACATTTTCAAGATATTAAGATGGTCGAAATGGCATGAATGCCCATAATTTCAGTCTGATTTGTATTCGGTTTTTTCCATTTAATTTCTCAGACAGATTTGTTGTAGCTCTTACCATTTCCCAAAATTTGTTATTTTTAATTTTATTGGCGTAATGTTTAACACAGGACTGACCCCACATGTATGTAAAAAAAAAAAAAATGTTTCTCAAAAATTAAACCTGTTTGAACACACTATGAAATTACCAGTTGAACAATACATACTCATAATCAGGCGAGCCTCTGGTTGAAGTCCTCACGATGAGCACTGGTCCTCCCACCCAAGACCACAAAACTTGGTTTGGTCCAGTAATTTTTTTAGTTTTTATTTTGAACTATATAAAAATAAATTCAAGAATTGAAATTTTCATTTTGAGGACTGTGGTTGGTAATGTAAGGTTAATAATTAACATGTTAAAACTTTTTTTTTTCAGATCATTAACATTCAAGACATTCTACGAGCTCCAACAATTGAAGAAATGAAAGATGTGTATCCTTTTCAGTACAAACCAAATGTAGTAGAAGGTGAAACAGGAGGGGAAATGTTTTAATCAAATCCTATTAATTTACCTGTACAAAATGTATATAAAGATTTGGTTTGAGAGGTGAATACACCAGTTAATGAAGTGTGTAGAAAAAATTTTAAAAATGCCTAGATGTAGCGTTCATCTGCAGAAGTAGAGTACCAATCAGCTCTAGGGTAGGTGCTGTTTTACACTCATTTTAATTAGGGTATGAATTAGTCTCATTGTTGAATACCCTACTGTGACTGAAATATACAAAAAAAATGTAGAACAGCAATAAAGGCATTGTTCCTTTACTTTTTAGCATGTATCTGAGTGTAATGCTGGATTAGTCTCATTGTTGAATACCCTACTGTGACTGAAATATAGAACAGCAATAAAGGCATTGTTCCTTTACTTTTTAGCATGTATCTGAGTGTAATGCTGGATTAGTCTCATTGTTGAATACCCTACTGTGACTGAAATATAGAACAGCAATAAAGGCATTGTTCCTTTACTTTTTAGCATGTACATTTTATCTGAGTGTAATGATGGATCATTATCATATTTGTTTACATCCATACTCTTTCTTGCTGTGTACATTTTTGTATTTATAATATATGGATAATTGTATTCGGTTCTAGAAACCTAGTGACTGATTTGTTGAGTTCCACAACTAAATTTCTATGTTTGGACAAGTAATCTTTTCTTCTTGGCAACTATATTTTTGTGCTTCAAATGCCCTTGAGGCTTGACAATTACAAAATTCTGGTATTTCCACAAACTTGATTTAATATTAAAACATCATTATATTGAAGACTTCAAGAAAGTCACAATAAATCAGCAGGAGCAGAAGAAACTGTTTGTTTATTGTCCCTGTCTATCCTGAAGCTGAAGAAACTGTTTGTTTATTGTCCCTGTCTATCCTGAAGCTGAAAAAACTGTTTGTTTATTGTCCCTGTCTATCCTGAAGCAGAAGAAACTGTTTGTTTATTGTCCCTGTCTATCCTGAAGCAGAAGAAACTGTTTGTTTATTGTCCCTGTCTATCCTGAAGCTGAAGAAACTGTTTGTTTATTGTTCCTGTCTATCCTGAAGCAGAAGAAACTGTTTGTTTATTGTCCCTGTCTATCTGAAGCAGAAGAAACTGTTTGTTTATTGTCCCTGACTATCCTGAAGCAGAAGAAACTGTTTGTTTATTGTCCCTGTCTATCCTGAAGCAGAAGAAACTGTTTGTTTATTGTCCCTGTCTATCCTGAAGCAGAAGAAACTGTTTGTTTATTGTCCCTGTCTATCTGAAGCAGAAGAAACTGTTTGTTTATTGTCCCTGTCTATCCTGAAGCAGAAGAAACTGTTTGTTTATTGTCCCTGTCTATCCTGAAGCTGAAGAAACTGTGTTTATTGTTCCTGTCTATCCTGAAGCTGAAGAAACTGTGTTTATTGTTCCTGTCTATCCTGAAGCTGGAGAAACTGTGTTTATTGTTCCTGTCTATCCTGAAGCTGAAGAAACTGTGTTTATTGTTCCTGTCTATCCTGAAGCTGAAGAATCTGTTTGTTTATTGTCCCTGTCTATCCTGAAGCTGAAGAAACTGTGTTTATTGTTCCTGTCTATCCTGAAGCTGAAGAAACTGTTTGTTTATTGTTCCTGTCTATCCTGAAGCTGAAGAAACTGTGTTTATTGTTCCTGTCTATCCTGAAGCTGAAGAAACTGTTTGTTTATTGTCCCTGTCTATCCTGAAGCAGAAGAAACTGTTTGTTTATTGTCCCTGTCTATCCTGAAGCTGAAGAAACTGTTTGTTTATTGTCCCTGTCTATCCTGAAGCTGAAGAAATTGTTTGTTTATTGTCCCTGTCTATCATGAAATACAGTGAAACCTGTCTAAACCAAACATTTTTGGGACCAACTTTTGTGTTTGTAATAGACAGGATTTTGGTTTATACAGGTAAAATATACAAAGATATAATACTTTGGGACTATATTTAATGTTCAGGATTATACAGGATTCTGGTTTAATCATGATTCAGTTTAGACAGATTTCACTCTACCAGTAGCCAAGTACTTGTTTAATTTGTTTTTGTCCATAAAACAATAATAGAACTTCAGCTCTAAACACATAATGAACATAACAATGATAATTATACGATGTAGAAAATGTCTTTCCTTCATTTATTATATAATTCAGTGTAGCATTGTTAGACATGTTATGTTACATCTTTGTTGCATGGAATTACTTAATTCTGAATGAAGAAATTTGCCGACAAATACAGCAAGTAAAATTGTTATAAATGTTACTGTTAGTACAATGTACATGTAAAAACTGGATTAGAGTTATGGTGTTTAACATTACTTTCAACAATATTTCAGTTATATTGTGACGATCTAGTTAGGACATTAATATCTGTGTGAATATTGATGAGATTAAACCTTGGTTGTATTGCTGTAATTCCTCAATTGATTTATGACATTTAAGGAAACTAAATCAAAAACAATTGTAGCAAATATAAGAATTAATTGTCCCTTCGTGAATCAATTGACATTTTGTTTATTGACATGCTAAAATGCTATAGATTTAAAACAGATATTGTAGTTCTGATGGTTGAAGTGCTTCAGAGTTTACACATGAACTTTTGTGAGAACTTGATCAAGTTGAAGATACATTTGGTTAATAAGACATGTTTATTGTTGAAATTTACAGTTCCTATGTAATGTTGTGGCAGGTCAGTGGTTTTTTTCTGTTTATGCCAGTTTCCCCCATTAATAAAACTGACTGCCACAATATAACTGAGATATTGTTGAAAGTGGCATTAAACACCACAATCCAACACCACAACCCTTTTCCTATGTAATGTACATTGTAATTACAATTAAAGAAAGGTACTTTCACTCATGTAAAGGTAGCCTTAGCTGATTTTAGCTATCCTGTTTAAGCCCTTTAGTTGCCTTGCTCCCAAAGTTTATAAATTATTAGGCTTTCCAGTGTGTTGATTATGATAGTACCTGGTGAAAGTTATTCCAGAAACTTGTTGTGCATGCTAAACGTGTTGCTAAATAAGTTATGTAATATTTATACCACGGTTTTCGGAGTTAAACAGTTAAATAATCGAACCCAAACTCCGAACATTATTCTTTTTTTGCCATATATCACTGATGAGTTGGAAAACAGATAATTTCTGATAATTGTAGTGATTTGTAGTATATTTATATCAGCCATTGTCTGTCCTTATCATTATGATGTCTATCTTAGAAAGATCATTGACATTGTTGATGTATACACACAGAAATATTATTTCAATCTGTCTTCATCACTGATAAAATTTGTATTATAGCTGAAATACTGTTGAAAGTGGTTAACATACAATGTACTCCAAACTCCAAATATTTCATAAAACTCTCAGCTAATCAAAAACTTACAGCATTCTCTTCATTAAAATAATGTGATGTTTGCAATTTTGAAAAAAGTATATTGTCTATCCTGAATGTGCATGCTCATATATATTTTATTTTTAGGTCAACATATTTGATAATATTTTTAGTGAAAACATAGATGTTTGATTAATTGTGCATAACACGTTTCTGGTATAACCTTCATTAGCTACAGTCATAGTCAAAAGATAAGAAAGCTAAATAATTTCATTGAGTTTACTTACTGTATGGGTCTAATCTAATAATAAAGGGTTGCCTTTTTTAGCTCACCTTGCCAAAGGCAATGTGAGCTGCCAAAGGCAATGTGAGCTTTTGCCATCACTTGTCGTCCGTTAACTTTTCACATTTTAATCTTCTCCTCTGAAACCCCTAAGCCAAATGAAGTGAAACTTGGTAGGAAGCATCTATGGAAGGTCCTCTCTAAAGAATGCTCATTTTGTCCCGATCCATTAACAAACATGGCCGCCATAGGCAATTCTTGTTTCTGATTGGCCGATTTTTAAAAATCTTCTCCTCTAAAACCGCTTCGCCAATTGTACCGAAACTTGTTAGGAAGCATCTATATCATGTTCTCTATAAAGAGTGCTGATTTTGTCCCGATCCGTTAACAAACATGGCCGCCACAGGCAATTCTTGTTTCTGATTGGTTGATTTCTAAAAAATCTTCTCTGAAACCACTTGGCCAAATGAATCGAAACTTGGTAGGAAGCATCCTTGGAAGGTCCTCTATAAAGAGTGCTCATTTAGTTCCGATCCGTTAACAAACATGGCCACCAAAGACAATTCTTGTTTCTGATTGGTTGATTTCTAAAAAATCTTCTCCTCTGAAGCCGCTTTGCCAAATGAACCGAAACTTGGTAGGAAGCATCCTTGGAAGGTCCTCTATAAAGATTGCTCATTTAGTTCCGATTCGTTAACAAACATGGCTGCCATAGGCAATTCTTGTTTCTGATTGGCCGATTTAAAAAAAATCTTCTCCTCTGAAACCACTTGGCCAAATGAACCGAAACTTAGTAGGAAGCATCTATGGCAGGTCTTCTCTAAAGATTGCTTATTTCATCCCGATCCGTTATCAAACATGGCTGCCAAAGACAATTCTTGTTTCTGATTGGTTGATATCTAAAAAATCTTCTCCTCTGTAACCACTTGGCCAAATGAATCGAAATGTGGTAGGAATCATTCTTAGAAGGTCCTCTATAAAGATTGCTCATTTAGTTCCGATCTGTTAACAAGTATGGCCACCACAGGCAATTCTTGTTTCTGATTGGTTGATAAAATCGTCTCCTCTGAAACCGCTTGGCCAAATGAATCGAAACGTAGTAGGAAGCATCCTTGGAAGGTCTTTTATAAAGATTGCTCATTTAGTTCCGATTCGTTAACAAACATGGCCACCAAAGGCAATTCTTGTTTCTGATTGGTCAACTTCTGAGCATCTTCTTCTCTGTAACTGCTTAGCCAAATGACCAAAACTTGGCGGGAAGCACCTATGGGAGGTTCTGTATTAAGTTTTCTCAAAGCAGAATGAAAGGTGAGCGACACAGGCTCAGCTCACTGAGCCTCTAGTTTAACATTCCATCAATATTTATTTTTCTCAAAAAAGTATTTATTTTGGCTTGATGGTCAAGACATTTTAACAAGTTCAATTAACATCTACAGTTCAGTGAACCAAGATTCATATACAAAATGTACTTGCTGTTTAAAAAATATTTTGGTACTGTTAAAACATCTGGGGTCAATATTCAGGTCATTTTCGATCTATTTTAAACTTTGAAAGTTTATTAGAACTCTGGGTTGGTTGTAACAATTTTGTTTAATTCTGGCAACAAAACTTT
Source organism: Bathymodiolus septemdierum (assembly GCA_963383655.1). Classification (NCBI taxonomy): domain Eukaryota; kingdom Metazoa; phylum Mollusca; class Bivalvia; order Mytilida; family Modiolidae; genus Bathymodiolus; species Bathymodiolus septemdierum. The sequence continues at coordinate 46,802,680 of OY726523.1, read as the reverse complement.
GTCTTTGTTTATCAGAAAAAGTGTTCTTCTAAGACCGGTGTCATCTCAATTCATATGAAATTTTCTGTGACATGACAAGAGAAATGTGACCTTTTAATACAAGTGACTGCTAAATAGAGGTGACCACATAGTGCAGGTTTGACTGTAAACACCACAGGTGTTAAAATTACCTGTTGTTATTAAATATATTCTTTAATTGCCTTTGATATGTTGACCACATTTAAAGCACCTGTACAAATTAAAGGTAACAAGTTTGAAACACATTTAAAATATGTATGTTACAAGTTTGCTGATCGTGAAAAACATGAATTCTTAATGTCACTTTTTATTTAATGTTCAGAAGAAACCATGTTTTAAATAATAGTTGAAAGTGGCATTAAACACCAATTCCCTAACCCTTAAAGAATTAAAAGAACTCTATTCATTTTAAATATACAAATGTACTAATATTTTGCTACATGTACATGTAAAAAAAAAGGTTTTGCATTTGTGAGTATATCAAAAATTCAAAGCTTGACAAGATAGCTATATATATAGTTAACATTGGTCCAATTAGGATTAAACTTAAAAATATGATGCTTCAGGAACGATTTTATGCAACAAAAAAAAGTTTTTTAAATAGATTTTGAGATTTAAAAAGCATATTTTATATCCAAAATTACATTTTTGACAATATCAAGCTTAATTTTGAAACCACAATGTCAGCTAATCTGAATTGAAAAATCGTTCACTTTAAGAAGGATTCAATCACTTTTATTTTAAAATTCAAAAAATGACCGGGCCCCAGTGTTTATATAATATTGTAATAATACACTTAATTGCTATATTACTCAGCATTAATTCTTATGCATTGCTTTGAAACATGACCCACAAATGTAAAAAATAATGCAAACCAGGACTAGTGGTTCATAGATTCGGGCTAGTAATATTTGGGAGTATGCTAGCTCTGGGCTAGTGAGGTGGTCCAAGATTTGTTAACCCCTGATTGGTTGCTGACTAACAGAATGAAAATAGAAAAATTAAAATAGAACATTGACTCATTTATCTTAAGGGATAAATTAAATTGTATTGAGACTTTTTTCTTCATCTTGTACTCAAGATGAACTTGCAGGGAAAAATTTTGTCTTTGTATTATAGTTCAAATTTTTGCTTAATTTATCATTGTTAATTCAAATACTCTGTTACTACAAAGTTACATGCTATATAACCAACCCGGCCCTTGACTTCAAGACAATGTTGACTAGATCAGGTGATTAAAATTAATTAGGATGTTGACTACGCCTAATTAATTTCAGTTATCTCAGATAACTGAAATTAATTAGGCGTACATGCAATTACAGTGAAACCAGTTTAAACCGAAACTCCTCGGTACCAACTTTAGTGTTCAGAATTGACAGACTTTTGTTTTATACATGTTAAATTAACATAGATTTCCTAAATTGGGACTTTATTTTAACGTTATGTTTATACAGGATTCTGGATAACTCAGGATTTTGGTTAGACAGGTTTTCTTTAATTGAAATTAATTATTGGCTCATTCAATATCGTATAGACATTATACAATGTATTATTTATCATTATTTCGAACCATTCCACCAAAAAAATAGAAACTTTTATGAGGAAATATTTTCAGGGTATATTGTTTGGTTATTTGTTTTTTTGGGGACCATCGTGATTGTATGGTAAGGTGGATTTACAACTACCTATGCAATCAGTGCCTATCACCACTAACGTGAGTTCAAATCGGGCATGGTGTATTTGATACAACACTATGTGATAAAGTTTGTCAGTGACTTGCGACAGGTCTGGGTAATCTGGTTTCCTCCACCAATAAAACTGACCACCAAGATATAGCTGAAATATTGTTGAAAGTGGCCCTAAATACCATAATCCTAACCCTAACCATAAACTTTGTTTGTTGGTTTATGAACTATTGTTACAATATTTTTTAATTGGATAACAAGCCTGATGGATTGTCCGTACTTCTTCTCCTACTCAAGATCTGCTGACCGGTATTATAATCTGACGATTGATAGAGAAAATATGTTTCAGTAATTGCTACGATCTTATGGCTATTAAGAAATGACAGGAAAAGAAGCTTTTGATTTCATCTATGATATGGGATAAAAGCCTCTACAATGATTATTATACAAATAATCATTTGTCTTAGATTGTTTAGTATAGATATCACCAGAAAGGAATTCCAGTATTGACCTCTCTTCCTTAGTGCAGAGAAAACGTGTCCAGTGTTCTAGCTAGTATCGGAAAATAGAGGTCATTTTAGCGTTTTATAGTAGATTGTAATCATTGTTGTTGAATTAGATATTCAGACAACTATTGCTATTGTTTCATATTGTTACCATGGATACTTTACATATTGAAATTAATTTATGATATTTTATAAAATTGACAGTAATTACTTGCCTTAGGTGTAAATGTTTAATTAATAATCAAATATTAAAATTACCTGGTATGAAGAGGGCACTCTAGAAAGGGTAGAGATTATGAGGGTCCCTCCATATCCTTCTAGCAAGAACACTGCTGTCTAATTCTGAATCATGTGTAAACCAAGCATCAAATTTAGTCCTAATATATATAAACTTCATTGTATATTAAACCTGTAATATAAGCGACTGTCAATTTGGAACAAAAACAAAAGGGGGCCAAGGTGTATATTAAATCTTTCTATGTGCCTGTCAAAAACAAAAACAACAAATGCTGCATACAAGGTGTTTGGATGAAATAAATTGAAAAACTGAAATGCACAAACCTCAGTTTTTTAATTTATTAGTATTTCAACAAATTTTTAGTGCTGATTAATATGTAATTGAAACTTAGAATTAGGGTTTGTGTATCTCAGTCCTGAGAATTTATTAGAACAAAAATAAATTGAATTTTTTCTATATGTGGAAGTTATGACTCAAAGGCGAAATAATTAGCAGTCAGTGCCTTGATTGTTGTTTCTTATCATAATCACTATAGGATCTTGTATGTAGTCATATTCTATGCCATAAGCCAGGAACTACATGTAGTTACAATTGTAGGCTCCCCCCTTTTCATTTTATTATTATCTAAATAAAAAAAAAAAACCTCAAGTTTGAGATAGATTTGCTTTCATGTTCATTTACATCACATGATTGAAAATTAAACATGATGTTGACCCTGAATTCTTAGAATTAAAAATAAAGCATTATGTTGCAGGGCTCTACAATGCGACCAAAGCAATCGCATTTGCGAGTTACTTTTGTAAAATGCGAGTAAAAATTCTGTATTGATAGCCAGACGGCGAGTTGAAATTTCTGGATAATTTTCTGTCCATCACCGATAATATTTTTCAATTTAAATTCCGACTTTGAATATCCGGTCTTTTAAACTGCACAATTGACTCAGATATAAAAGTTTTAAATCACGTACTTTTAACGCTTGCAAGTGACCACGATGAGCAAAAAACAAAACCTACATATAAAAAAAATCGCTAAGAATAAACCGGTTATATCAACTGATCATGAAGCTGACCTGTCTGATGCTACGTTGACGGAAATATAAGCCAAAATAGTGATGAAGGTTCGGGTTCTTAATCTGAAAAGCATAAATTCCATGATGTCTGGAAGTTGGAGTTTTTGTGGCTCACTTATATTCCAGTAACAACATTATGCATTGTGATATTTGCAGAAAGGCAGGCCCAGATATTGCTGGCAAAACCAAATTTGTTACCGGAAAGAACAAGTTTAAACGTGAAAGTTTTGTTTATCATAATAAAAGTCTGAAACATAAAAAATGTTTAAATATGGTAAGCCCATTCCTCAACTGAGCATCTTCTGTCTCATTCACGGGAATATTAATTATGTATAAATAAATATATATTGGAGTTGTATAGTACAAATTGGTATCTTTATTAATCTGGCAAGTAACATACTTTTGTTGGCGAGTAAAAAAATGTTTCCTTACTAGCCAGGGGCTAGTGGGAGCTGGTATGAATTGTAGAACCCTGTGTTGACCCTGATTTCTTAGCCTTCTACTCCCTGTATTATATTTCTATTTTGCCTGTATGGTAAAGCATTATTTTCTTTAAATAGAAGATGACATGCTTGTTTGTTTCTGCATCTATTCTATTTTGCTGGAATGAAATGCATTAATTTTCAATCTAATTAAACATTGCTTTTAATAAATTAATATGTAAAGAGTGGTTTTACCATCATTGCCATCTCATCTCTTGGTGCACAAGGGCTGCATGATTCTTATTCTCAAAAGGGCAACATATGTATTATATTACACAATAAAATTATCTATTAGAAACACATTATGGTTCCATAGTTAAAGCCAGTTTAAATGATCTCCGTATACAGTGTTGCTATTGTACTGAACATGTCTGCCCATTGATTTTTTATTGTTAGGAACCATTGATTTTTTTTTCTTGCATAAATCTTGAATGATTGTTTAGAATATAATGACTTGTTATTTTCTTGTCCAGATTAATTAGCATTATATTTTCATTCCACTTCCATATATATTTTTCTCTACAAAAAAAGAAATGTTGAGTTTTGTTCGTTTGAAGGTCATTAAACAGAAATGTCAAGGTTACTGGTACTGTTTTTCTGTGTTACTGATTTTGTCAGGTACAAAGTTTCTTGTCCTTAAACTCTTTGTAAACCAAAGGGTAGATTTTAACACCCTTCACCCTTTTTTGAAGGTCAAGATATTGTTAATGTTTGCTGTATTAGCATTTCCCTGCGAACATTCCTGATAAAGTTTTACATATATAATAACTGTTCTTGTTTAAATTTTTTACATATACAGTTAAATAAAAGGCAACTGCTCATAAAGGGCACATTTTCAGGTTCCCTTGAGTTCCCTTTATATACAGGTTTGATTGTATAATAACTGTTCTTGTTTAAATGTTATGAATTATTTTGTTTAATAACTCTTTGGTTTTAATTTTTTATTCCCCTGCGACGAAGAGTCGGGGTGGACATATTAAATTACCCCTGTCCGTCCGGATATAGATACATGGTTTGTCCGGCTATCTCCTCCTACAGTTTTAGAGCTACAGCTTTTTTTTTTAGCATAATATTTTGTAGGATGTTTATACACATAATGTAGGTGTGCATGTCCACAGGATTTTGATTTTCTTCAAATATTCTCAAAATGACAGGTAGTTGGATTTAGTCATTTTGCTCATCCGTCCGGATATAGATACATGGTTTGTTCGGCTATCTCCTCCTACAGTTTTGGAGCTACAGTTTTAATATTTTGTATGATGTTTATACACATAATGGAGGTTGACTTGTTTATAATTTCTTATGGTCAGGCAGGGGCATCATTTGTGTCTTACAGACACACTTCATTTTTAAAAAAATCACTCCTAACAAAACAACTTTGTCCAAAATTATCAATTGTGGGGGCATACTTCTTTTCTAGATTTTTTTTTATCATGGAGCATATATGACAATTTTTGTTGTGGCTGAGGAAGAAGAAGATGGTTTTTTTTGTTAGTTGTTATAATAGATATAATAGATATAGGAATATCTGTGACGAGTGTGGGAAATTCTATGTTTTCTTGAGTGGAACATAGCATAATGATAGTTGTAACATGGTTAAACGTTTAAACAATCTCACGTTTCATGTTTGATAGTTTATCCGTTTAACTCGGGGAAAACCGTGGTATAAATGTTACTTGTAACATGAATGCATTCTTTTCCTTTGATCTTTTTATGGTTTATATACCAGAATGTAAGCAACAGCTAAGAACTATGAAATAATACATGCAGATACGAGATATTGTGCTTTTTAAATCTGGGCTGTAGTTTTATTGCTCTCAGAGAGCCCTGCAATAATCAACGACTTAGATGTGATATTGCATGGCTTCATGTTACAAATCGTTTATACCACAGTTTTCTGAGTTTGATGGTTAAACAATCAAACACGAAGCGTAGATATAGAAATTACTTAAAGACGTTAAATTTCACGCATGAATCGAAGATATTCAAATCTCTTCTCTTGATTGAATGAAAGAGCTGAATTCTCTAGAAAACAGCGAAAAAATAAATGTAATTTTAAATAAAAATATGGCAGAGCGAATGCCATTTCCGAAAGTTTTAACTGTGAAATATATTGTATTTATAATTCCAACACTCATTTGACAAGTGAATCTATAGAACACAGAATTGTATGTGACTGTATGCGTTGTTGTATAATTTGATTTTGTACTTTGTTTTGACCTCATATTTTATTTCGCCACGATATAGCTGAAATTGGCATTAAACACTAATCAATCAATCAAATCATATTTTACTTAACCACCTATTAGATACATTGTACAGTGTTTAATGGAGACAGATATGTACAAATTACTGAAAACCCAACAACTGAGTAACGACCATGTGTGCTACTTCCTGTACCAGATACTCAGAGGACTCAAATATATTCACTCAGCAAATGTTTTACACAGAGATCTGAAACCAAGCAATTTATTACTTAATACTACATGTGACTTGAAGGTAAGAAATAGAACATTTTCAGTCTTCGAATTTAGGATATGGAATGCACATGTCCGAATCTTAAGATTTTTAATATTTTGGTTAAGATTGTGTTACAAAAATCATGAAAATTTACAGGTCCTAACTGATTTTTACTGGCTGTAGGCTGGCGGACCTATGCTAAATTCGTAGACTGCATTTTTTTCTGAGGTATGGGAGTGTAGTACGCATACTGCATGTATCAGAATCTACACATGCGTCGTATTATAATCAGTAGATGTTCAATACCAATATCTGAAGTTATGTTATATTTGACCTGAAGGTGATAATGAATTGGTCCTATTTTGTTGTCATTTTTCGGGTGGGAGTAGATGTACTTTATAGAAGAGCCATCCATATGTCAGGTATCTTACCTGTAATATCTTTCTCTCAACCACGTGTACTTTAGATGAACCTGGCAAGCATTTCTCTCATAAATTATTGTTATATTTTGCATTTTTTGTTAAATGGGTAAAAAGTCTGACCTATCTCAGGAATGCCAAAAGTGTGTAAAAAAGTTATTTGCCTTTTTTAGTAAGGAAAAGGCAACGAAGAAGCCAATTGTCTCATTTGATAGGATATATCAAAGGACATCTAAAGCTTTGGGTTTGTCTTACACTTCAGTGCACCGTATTATGAATGGTAAGAGGCCTTGTAAGTCAAATAGACCCAAAGAAAGAGCTAAAATTTTGAACGACTTTGATCATTGTGTTATTAAAAGAGCAATCCACGGTTTATATTTACGGAAAATTGCTCCGACCGTCTCAATAATACAAAAGGAAATAAAAGATTCTATTAAAATATCAAAGTCTAAGCTTACTCTAACTCTCATTGATCTTGGATATACTTATAAAAAAAAATGGGTGATAGTCGAAGAGTTCTGTACGAGCAAGTGTCCATTATCAATGATAGGTGTAATTATCTGAGAAAGATCAAATCTTTTAGGGAAGCAGGGTATGATATCGTGTACATGGATGAAAAATGGGTTAACCAAAATCACTGCACAGATTATATGTGGCTTCCGAATGATGGGTCTGATGCCCCAAAAATACCCTCGGGTAAAGGCAAACATTTGATTGTCTTGCATGCATGTACGCGAAGTGAGGGTTTGATTGACGGCTGCGATTTAGTGTTTTTGGCCAAATCAAAGGATGGTGACTATCACCAGAAGATGAATAGTGTTGTCTTTCTTGAGTGGTTTGAAAATCAATTGATGCCTGCTCTGAAAAATCCTAGCTTGGTTGTGTTAGATAATGCAAGTTATCACAATGTTAAAACAGAAGATATGGTGTACCCAAATTTTAGTCAGAAAAAAACTGTTTTCCAAAACTATCTTATACCACACAACAATCCTTTTTCTCCTACTGATACCAAAAAAGTATTATATGAAAAAATAAAACAAAAAAAGACCCCAGTAGTTTATAAAACAGATAAAATTGCTAATTTACATGGACACGAAGTATTAAGAACCCCCGTTCGACACTGTGAACTTAACCCGATAGAATTAATATGGGCGCAAGTCAAAGGTTTCATGGCTGAAAACAATACCACCTTCTGATTAAAAGATGTTGAAGAACTCATGTACACTGTTTTTGGAAAAATTACAAAAGATGTGTGGACAAAAGCAGAAGAACATGTGGTCAAAATTGAAAAAGAATACTGCAAAGAAAACTGTATAGATAGAAGTGTCATAGAACCTATTACCATTGATTTTTGTGATGATGATTCGGATGATGACATGGGTTGAAGTATAATCATATTAAGTATAATAGACAGAGAAAAAATGTAAAAATAGAATAAATGTCACGTTAAAGCCAATGCCGAAAATATTTGGAACATGTGTCTGCCAATTCATTAAGGTTTAAGAACAGTTGTAACTTAACTATCTGGGGTCAGATGAATTATTTAACTTATGTTGATTATTGCACATAAATAATACACAAAATAACTTGACAAGAAAAAAAGATAAACAGGGACAGTTTATAATCCAACCGAAAACCAAACACAAAACGGGCCTTATATTCATGAAAAGTCAAAACAAACAAACAAACACAAAGGTGGAATAGGTTAAATATATATTTCCAAACTTTTAGCTCACGTTTGAGTTGAAAGATATAACTTGGTTTAGTAGAAGTTACGTAAAACAATTGCAATGATTCATCAATAATTTTTGCAGTTTTTAGGTATTTTTTCTACCAATGTTAAGTTAAAGGTTTGGTAAAAAAAATAGCTAAAAAAATAATCTCCCCCAAAAAAATCAATCCTCCAATTGGTCTATGAGGTTCTATAATTTAGAAATGTACTAATTTTACAAGCATTTTTTAATTAGGAAGTTGCACAATCTCAAAACTCATTTTTCGTTTCGTTTCTTACATGTATATAAATTAAAAATGTCATACAGAATCGAACAATGATATATTCTTCATATTATATGATATATGAAGACTTCATTTTTTCACTATTTTAAGACAGAAGTGCTATATATTTAGTGAAAAAATAAAAATAATGAAAAATATCCCAGTCCAAGCAATTTTTACAGGTAAAAATCAATGAACTCAATAGTGCGTGTAGGAGATGGTGACAGGCTCTACGGAGAACAATGGAATCTTTTGGGTGACCGTCGAGTGTCTATTGTCCTCGGGGATTTAAACCCACGGCCGCAGGTTGTTCTCTTTTATAGACTTATTCCCTCTGTATTTCAAAATATACACCCAAAAACTACTTTAAAATGTGATTTGTCTATATTAACGGGGCCAAATACGTTCACTTTCTGGTCTGCAAACTTCCAAATTAAATTAGCAGCCTTGATTCTCTACACAACTCTCGTTTTTACACTTCTACTTTAAAATCTACAGTTTAAAAGATATTTCAAATTTTCGTTATTCTAATAAAAAAATTATTACTTTAGTAAGGTTAGAATGTAGCGGATATGCTGCAGTAATTTAAATGTCTGTGTGTTACTCATTAAAAGAGAGATGTTTTATACAAAGAAATGGGTCAAGATGGAATTTCAGGATTCAGATACAAGTTTATTAAGATTAAATCCACTTTGATGACATTATAAGGTAATAGGGTAATACGAGAAGTCAAAAGTGTTAGCATGGGACTTTTTTTTGCCATTTTCCTAAGTCGCTTAAAAGATTAGTAAATTATATCATAACACTTCTACTGAAAACTTGTAAGAAGATCCATTAGCTCAGTCTGTGCCAAAAACTACTAGCCCTCTGCCTCAGTCTAGTAAAAATTGGTTTGGTCTAATAAAATTTGCTTTATCAAATAGTTAAATTCTTCTAAAATGCTGTTTGGGCTAGTTTGTCAAAATGTTTTTGGCACAGACTATTGCCTGTTTTCAGATTTATAATTTTGGTATTGGTGGGCCATGTCATGATCTTTCAGAATTCCTCACAGAAGGTTCTGTGGAACAGATATTGCACTCCAGAATTCATACTCAGATGTGGTAGCTACACAAAATCAAGTATCCTTGCTACAATGGCCAATTTTAAGCCTGTTCATTTTTTCAATAGCACAAATATAGAGTTACAATTATCCCCTGGTCAGACATGTCAAAAGGAGTTTCTGAGCCTTTGAGATCACAAATGAAAGGTTCAACTTCAACCTCAGTTTCCCACTTTAATTGTTGTTGGTTGCACATGTATCTGTCTGGGGCTTAGCACCCCATATATGTAAATCTGGTAGACACCGAGCTGAAAATTTCCTTTAAGTGCTGCTCAACACTAATAACCTTTGATCCCAGAAGCTGTTTGAGGTACCATATACTTGTTGACACCTAGCTTTATATACCATTTCCATGCAGTGGCAGGGGCCGTTGTGGTCATGATCGTATGGTAGTTGGAGTTACAACTAACTATGCAATTGAATCCGTGGCTATCACCACTGAAGTTGTGAATTTGAATCCCGCTCAGGCGAGGTGTACTTGATACAACAATATGTGATAAAGTTTGTCAGATACATGCTACAGGTTGGTGGTTTTCTCCTGGCACTTCGGGTTCCTCCAACAATAAAAATGACCACCACGATATAGCTGAACTATTGTTGAAAATGGCATTAACCGCCTAACTCCCCATACAGACTACAGTGCCATACATTTTCAGGACCATGTCCACTTCCTCTTACATGCAACATGCTTTGATTGTAATGCAGTGCATTTCAGTAGAATAATTTCTTGACAATCTTTATCTGGGGTTAGCTGTAGTGGCACCTTTTGTTTTCAAGCTACCAGTGATTGCTTCTTGCACATAAGACACAAACTTGCAGCATTTAGATAGGATTGGCTGATGTCTGGCCATTGTAATTTGTATGACAATTTTTATGTCCCCGCCACTAAGTGGCCGGGACATATAGTGTTACCCATGTCCGTAATTCCGAAATAAAACATTTGCAACCACTTTTTTTCGCTATGCTTTGAGATATTGACTTGATATTTGGTATGTGGGTGTATAATGATAAGTTACAGATCAAGTTTACGTTTCGTTCCAGTCCAATGATTTTTGGCAGAGTTATGGCCCTTGTCACCACTTTATTTCACTATGATTTGAGATATTGACTTGATTTTTGGTATGAGAGTGTATAATCATTAGTTACAGATCAACTTTGAAATTCATTTGTTATTCTTAGCCTATTACTGAGGGAATTAAAAAAGGGTGAAACATTTGCGAGCCTCCTTAATATTCACGGCAGGGACATTCGTGTCGTTCCGACACATCTAGTTTTACATGATCTATTATCTCCCCTTTTCTTCCTTTTATTTTGTTTATCCAGTCAGTATTTCACAAATTGCCTCCCATCGCTGCTGCCTAACCGCTAAGAATATAATAGATTTTTATGTACAAACATTTATATGGGTACAATTGAGTTGATCCTTATTTCCAGTTTAATTTTCAAATTATATATCTAGCACTTGAATTATTGCATCCTCTTTGTACAACCACATAATAACTCCTGTATTTTAGGTAGATTCTATGTAAAGTATAAACTTAGTAATTTATATATGAAAACCTACTCTGGTCGACAAGTATGAAACCATACTGAAACAAATAAATATTGTCTGGATATATGACGCATGAAGGGAAAATAAGTTCTATTTCAATGTTTGTGAGTGGTTCAGGGAAATAACATATCAGGCATAGATGACCTTAGCCGATTTTGGCAATTCTGTTTAGAGCCTTTGGTTTTATTGCTCCCAAAACTTTAAATTATTTGGCTTTCCAATCTTTTGATTTTGAGCGTATCTGATGAAGGTTATTTCAGAAATGCATCATGCACACTAATTTTGATATGTGTTTTTATTAATATCCATTTTGTCTGTATTTTTTTTTAGATTTGTGATTTTGGTTTAGCTAGAGTTGCAGACCCTGACCATGACCATACTGGTTTTCTCACAGAATACGTAGCTACACGATGGTACAGAGCTCCAGAAATAATGCTTAACTCTAAAGGCTACACAAAATCAAGTATCCTTCTGTTATATATGCCACATCATGGTTTAGTAATTCAATATAAAATATACAGAATTGTCAAGTTTTTCCACAATTTATTATTTGTAATCAGAAAGTAATCATAATTACAGGGTAAATATCACTGTAATTGATTAAATTACGATTACATGTAATCAAAAAATGGCTGATTACAGATTACATTTGATTACTTGAAAAAATGTAATTGATTACAGCCGATTACGACTACCCCAAGTCTGAATTGGTTGGTAATTCAAAATAATTTTTTTGGTTCAAATAACACCAAAAGATTTAAATGTTTTTCACAAAATTAAATTTAACTGGAAAAAATAAAAGAAATGAAGATTTTTTTTACTGTGAAAAAAAAATGTCTGGTAATGGACCGATTTAGATTATAAGTAAAATGTCTGTTGTAGTGATTTTTTGTGTGTGAAAATAAACATTTTTAAGGACTATTTGCTAGAGCAACCCAATTTGCAAGACTTCAATTGAATTATCTGAATTTGAACATTAAAGATTGGTTCAATAATTAAGCTGTAAGCATTCTACTTCTCTATTTATTTGCTTTACACTTTTTGCACTTATTTTTATTGATTGATTGGTATTTAACTCCACTTATTTTTAAATTGTTTTATACATATTAATATATATGTCATATTGTTAACCTTAACCTAGATTTACAGTTGATGTATGGTCGGTGGGATGTATTCTGGGAGAGATGTTATCAAACAGACCATTGTTTCCAGGCAAACATTGTATCCTTTTATATACAGGCAATACACATACATGTTTTATTTAAAAAAAAAAAAAAAAAAGGAAATAAAAGAACAATAATTGAAGTTAATAGAACAAGATGCACAATTATCTTGTCTTAATTGATTTGAAAATCCATTTTCAGTAATGTTTAACCTATATAATATAAGTAATTATTATATAATTATTTTTTATGCAACCACAAAAGTTGTATTGCTATTGTTTTCAGTTTCCATTGGTATAAACAAATGTTTTTTTAGCTCACAAAGGGTCAGGTGAGCTATTGTCACCACTGAACTTCTGTCGTCCGTCCTTCCGTTAACTTTTCACATTTTAATCAACTCCTCTGAAGCCACTGGGCCAATTTGAACCAAACTTTGGTGGAATGGTCCTTGGATGGCCCCCTTCCAAAATTGTGTCCGGTGATCCTGACTTCCAACCAAGATGGCCACCAAGCTAAAAATAGAAAAAAAGGGGGGATGAGATTTTAATTGTCCATTGCTGCTTTAGTAATATAAGTCAGAATGAGTTCAAATTTTAACTGCAGCTACATGGCAAGGAGTAGTTTAACACATATTCCGAGTTTTTCTGTGAAATTTTTCTTTCAGCCGATTTATACCAATTATGCAAATTGGGCATATTTTGATAAAAGATCACATTTAAATCTTCTCCTCTGAAACAGCTGCACCAAATTAAACCAAGCGTGGCAGGGATGGTCCCTTGGTGGGTCACTTTCAAAATTGTGTCCGACAGCCCCGCCCTCCATTCAAGATGGCTGCTGTTACTAAAAATAGAGATTTCTTCAATTGTCCATTGCTGCTTTAGTATAAACCAAAATGAGCTCAAATTTTAACTGCAGCTGCATGGCAATGAGTAGTTTAACATATAATCCGAGTTTTTCTGTGGAATTTTTCTTTCAGCCGATTTATACAGATTATGCAAATTAAGCATATTTTGATAAAAGATCACATTTAAATCTTCTCCTCCGAAACCGCTGAACCAAATTAAAGCAAATTTGGCTGGGATGGTCCTTGGGTGGTCCCCTTTCAATATTGTGTCCGACAGCCCCGCCCTCCATTCAAAATGGCTGCTGTTACTAAAAATAGAGATTTCTTTAGTTGTCAATTTCTGCTTTATTACAAATCAAAATGAACTCAAATTTTAACTGCAGTTACATGGCAATGAGTAGTTTAACATATATTCTGGGTTTTTCTGTGAAATTTTTTCAGCCAGTTTATTCTGTTTAGGAATATTATGAGATAAAAATCACATCAAAATCTTTTGCTCAGAAATTTGAGTTGAAATGATCTTTGGGTGGCCCACTTTCAAAATTATGTGTAACACCCCCATTTTCTATCAACTTTAGATGTCAAATTGAAAACCAGGTGAGCGATCTAGTTTTTCACAATAACTCTAGTGCTATATGACAGATTCTTCTGCAATTTTTAAATAATGATCTTCTGCACCGGTTGATTTGATGAATTATAGTCTTACAAGTATAAAAAAAATAGCCTTACACATATAGAAAAAAAAAGCCTGTTAACGGTGCAAAAAATCATTTTCATGCTAATTTATACGTGGAAACTATTTTGAATAATTCTTCATGTAAATTAATATGGAAACAAACCCATACATTCTTGGTTATCTTTAAGATCCTTACGATAAGATAAATGGGTATCAATTACACAAGTATAAATCTTAACTCTTGGTAAAGATTTTGATGTTTAGAAAATAATTAACCCTGTACACTACTTTCCTAAGTTTTGGTGCGCTGAACACTTGTTGCCATGTAAAACATTTGGACCAAAATTGGAAAACATTTATGCACTAATGACATTGGGTAAAAAGTTCCACTGGTGTTTTGGTTGGTATACTTCTTTGTTATTAGTATTACACGGGGAAATTTCCTCCCAATCATAATTTCTTAACACCCCCCCTCAGACTTAGACCAGTTAAACCATATATTAGGAGTCTTAGGTACACCAAGCCAAGAAGACCTTGATTGTATAATAAATGAAAAGGTATGTATATATGTATTTAGCTAATGGGGTGGGTAATGCCACTTTCAACAATATTTCAGTTATATCTAGGCAATCAGTTTTATTGGTGGAGAAAACCGGAGTACCCAGAGAAAACCACCAACCTGTAGCAAGTCACTGATAAAACTTGATCACATAAAGTTGTATCGAGTACGCCTCGCCATGAGCGGAACTCGAACTCACAGCTTTAGTGGTGATAGGCACTGATTGCATAGGTAGTTGTAAATCCAACTACCATGCAATCACGATCACTGTCAAAAGGAAATTTTTAAGTATAGTTTGTTCAACCTAATCCTCTTTTCCAATTGAAATACCATGAATGCATATGTTGATTGATAGATTGGTTGATTGACTGTTCAATTGTATGTTGTGTGTCATATTTTTTCAGGCTAGAGGTTATATCCAAAGCTTGCCATACAAACCAAAGGTATCATGGAGTAGGTTATATCCAAGGGCAGACCCTAAAGGTAATTAAGAAAATAGTTCTAAAAAGGCAACAACAAATTTTTTTTTGAAGGTTCAAAGTTAGTTGTGTTGTAATCATAGGAGAGAAGGGAAGTTGTTGGTAAATGGATTTTTTTTAATGCTATAGGTATGAGAAAGTGGTCATACACCACAAGCTGCAGAAATATACATCTAAGATCTCTCTGAGTCAGAGTATCATTACAAGATAATAAGCACCAAGTCAGAAGACAGTATATATATGGCTTACTAATATATTGATAAATATCATGAATGCTGTCTAAATGAATCATTACTTATACGAAGTTGTTGGTTGTAATATGCTAAGAAATGCCCAGATTTGATACTACTATTACATGTCCAAATGCCCCACATTTTGTTTCCACTCAATAACCAGGGATGATTTTTATCAGTTATTTAACTGCTATTATCTATTTTTCTGTGAAGAAGAAATTCCGAAAATTGCAGGACAGTCATTACAGGTCAAAAATGACCATTTTGACATGGGGTGTAGATGGTTTCAGTTATTTTATTTTCTATCCAGAATCTTACTTTCTTCTTCAGCAAATCATTTAGAATTTATACACAATGTCATGAGACCATAAAATGGAGGGCAAAATTTTATTTCAAACTGTCCCACCTTTTCTGTTTCTTAGTTATGCCCGTAGATTTTTTCGTCCAATAACTTAAGTTTCCCTTAAGAAAAACATTTGGAATTGATACACAGTATTAGGGACCATAAAAGGCAGGCTAAGTTTGATTTCAGACTTTTTTGTCCAATAGCTTAAGTTTCCCGGAAGCAAGTCATTGTAGATTTATACATAGTATCAGGGAACATAATAGGCAGGACAAGTTTGATTTTGGATTTTGCAATTATTTTTTGTTTGTTCAGGAGATATACCCTTTGATTTTCTGAAAATACCCATTTCTCTGGTTTCCGTTGAATTACTTTAGTTCTGCTTTTGTAGATCATTGGAAATTTTTTTCACAATGTTTTTGACCAAAAAACACAGGTCAAATATGAATTCTATTATTATTCCAGAGTTATGCCCCCTGTTTGTTTTAGCTGGAAGCAGGGGCATCTGTGTCCTACATTTGTATGAACACATTCTTCCATATTTTAACTTTATTTTTTGTTTATGTCCTTGACTTCGTTGGCAAGATAAACATTGACAGCAAAATTTCTCGAAGTAAATCAATAAATATTAATTGTGGTTTAAACTGGAAATAATTATATCTTCTATATGATGCTGCACTGCTACCAGAATAAATAATAATTTAAAAGGTGAAAAATAGACTGAAATGAAAGGAAACATTTTCCATTCCAAAAATTAATTCTTCTCCATAAAGTTACAACTAATGACAAAGGTGAAAAAAAATTGATCTTACGATATGTTGCTTACGTTCATTTTTTCTATATCTGCTTTTGAAATGGATTCTTGGAAAATATATATGTTATAATATTAGTCTTGTGGTTTTCTCTTTCAACGAGTTAAAAAGAGAAAAGAAAGAAAAATATTGATAAAAAAAAATTCTTTTGAAACAAAAATAAGAATTATTGCTATGACGTGGTACATGTTTTAATTATACAATGTGTTAGTACATGTACAGATTATGTACGATGTGTCACCCAAAGTTCACGTAATTCTTATGGTCATAGTGGACTGCTTTAATTTTTATACTGTGTATTTGATTTTCTTGTTTATATCAACAATATCAGTGGTGTATTGTTAGGTTCCAATCATACCTGTCAATTGGGATAGATTGTCATAGTATTATGCTACCTTGAGTGCCCCCACCTGATAGCAAATGGTGAATGGTGTACTGCTGTTTAAAAAAGGGGGGTACATACTTTCTGGTGTGAAACCCAATTGGTCTTGGTGAAATTTCATATTTGACAATCTTAGTTACTGCTGGGAACACTGATTAATCAGTATTTTATTTCATTTATAGCATTAGATCTGCTAGAAAAAATGTTGTCATTCAATCCACACAAGAGGATTACGGTGGAACAAGCTCTCGAACATCCGTATCTGGAACAATACTATGATCCAGCTGATGAACCTGTTGCTGAGGAACCATTCACATTTGAAATGGAATTAGATGATCTACCCAAAGAACGATTAAAGGAATTAATATTCCAGGAGACACTTGATCTGAGAAAGAAAATGGGAATAGATAGCTAGGTAAACGGTTGTAATAATTTGTTATGATGTTGCAGTTCTTACGGTGGGCACCTCTCCTTCGGCCCAAAACTAGTAAAACTTTTTTTTTAAAGAGCTATATAAAAATAAATTCAAGAATTTGATTCGGACCAGTAAATTCAAATTTTCATTTCAAAGACTGATGTTATACTTTATTGGTGGAGGAAACTGGAGTACACGGAGAAAACCACAGACCTGCCGTTAGACAAACTTTATCACATAATGTTGTATCGAATACACCTCGCCACGAGCAGGATTTAAACTCACAGGCACTGATTGTCACAAATTAAAGTTAAGTTCTCTTGTCTAAACTGAACACTTCAAATACAGCTGCAAAATATTTAGCTAACATATACAAAGTAATCTTACAGCCTGTTGTCAGCTATCGTCTATAGATTATTTTTTTTTATTCTTTAATTTTTGATCTTGATAATAATTTATATAATGATGTCTGGGTTTTTTTATAGGTATAGAAGATATTAACAGAAGAAATTACATCATATCATTATAAGCTGGAAGATTCCAAACTACTCATCAACATCTTGTGACAATCCATGTCATTAAAAAGCTTTATGTCAAAAGCTACATCACTGACAAGCTTGAAAATGTCAAGGTCATAGAAATTTCAAATATTGAAAGTTTTTCATTGGATAATCTTTGTATTTATTCATGTTGAACATGTGAATTTTATAATTGTGATAGTCCTTCATTTAAATACCATTATTTCCTGAGCAATTATCAACATGTTGAATTCATGTTTCAGACTTTTGAAGTTCTTTCTCATATATTCATCAATTTTTGTCTGGAAATTTACAATTTTTTTTTACCTTGAATTGCTTGTGGTTTCATCTTTTTTTTTTTTGAAGTTCAGATTTTGACTTTTTAGTACTTATTAAAACAATGATATTTCATTTCAAATGAAATTGTGTATGTTACAATGTAATTTATGATTTAAATTTAAATTCTTTTACAAAAAGATTTTGTTCTCGCATATTGCCTTTTGAAGGCATTTGAATAAATAACCATTCTAATATTAAGTTTATATATATTTATACATATGTTAGTTTTTCACTGACAGATTATGTGCAGGTTGTTAAATATATATCTATAATTTTAACAAAAGGTTAAAGGTTAACTGACTATGGTGAAATGGCATGGTTTTCTCTTCCAAAATTTCTATTTGGTTTTTTTTTATGCAAATTTTACAAAACATTTACAATTGTAATACTTTCAATAACAATGAGAAACTTTTGAAAATAAAAGTAACAAATTTGGAATTCATCAGAATTTTCAGTTCATTTCTTGTAATAATTGAAGTTATATATAAAAAAACACATAATGTATTCATTTCTGCAAGTACAATTTAATTGTGCAATATAAACAAATTCAAATAATCAGGATCATACCTAACAAGCAATATATCTATATATCATTTGTATGTTATTCCCCTTGATAAAGGTCAAAGGTCACAGAAAGTGGTGTTAAACAAAGGATCAATCCATCAATCACATGCATGTTGAAGGCATTGATTTTTATCATAGATTTCATGTTTGTGTGTCAGAGGTCACATACAGTGGTGTTAAGCAAAGGATCAATCAATCGCATGCATGCTAAAGGCATTGATTTTATCATGGAATTCATGTTTGTGTCCTGGTATAAAAATTACCAGAACGATGATCACAAATAATTTGATTTAACACTGTTGATAAGTCCAGAATTTTCACATATATGTGAGAGTTTATAATCATCACTATGTTTGAATCTCACTTTTTTGTGTTGACCAAAAATGTTTTTGTCAATACATTTGGATCTCTCTGTGTTTTCCTAAGAATTGAATACAGACCTTTTTGAGAGGTTTTTTTGTGTGAAGTAGGGCCAGTATTTTCTACATTTGTTATTTCATATACAGCCATAACTTACCTGATCTAATTATCATAACAATAGGGAATATATTCAAGTTCCGTATTTTTTTTTCATTCATCATTTACAAGTGGTGGCTTCAGCATCATGGTTACCAATTTTGTTGTGAAAATCATGGAACAAAAATTTGATTCTTATTGATATTCAAGCCTATAGTAACTTTCTTCAACCAAGTTTATATAAAATGTTTTCCAAACGTCCAGCCTTTGTTTTCTGTTGTATATGAAATCATATGTGCTAAGCAAACGGGGTTGCACGAACATAAATTAAATTTAAGTGTCAATTAAAACTTAATTGACACTTAAATTTACTTGGATTGTACATGAAATTAATTTGCACTTAAGGTTTAAATGAAACTTAAATTAAATTGAGGTTTGTACAACCTAGTCCTGGTATACATAGAAATTTTCTAGTTGAGCACGAAACTGAAAACCTCCTAGAATCATTTTTTTTCCCCTGTATATTTGAAAATAGCATAAATATTTTCCTTTCAAAGTTCACAAGTTAAAGGCATATGTCTTTAAATCTTCCTAATTTTTGTCTCCCTGTCATTTGCAGTATTCCTGGTCTGTTAATTGAACATTTTATAGTATTATACATACATGATATTTCTTTTTTAAATCTCTATGGTGCGTTTTCGATTATATCGATAAAAATAAACCATGTGATGTTTACTATTGTTTTCAATCTAAATACAAAGTGTGACTCGGAAATATTGAAACATGAAATGTTGTAACCTTATAATCATGTTATATTGTCTTTGAAATACACTGAGGGCCATCGTGGTCGTGATCATATGGTAGTTGGATATACAATTACATATACAATCAGTGCCTATCACCACTAACGTTGTGAGTTCGAACCCTGCTCAGACGAGGTGTACTCGATACAACATTATGTGATAAAATTTGTCAGTGACTTGCAACAGGTCAGGGATTTTCTCCAAGTACTCTGGTTTCCTCCACAAATAAAACTGATGGCCACAATATAGCTGAAATATTGTTGAAAGTGGCATTAAACACCATGACCCCTTTGAAATATACTGAAAAAAATATTCCTTAGGATGAAATGTTTGTAAAGTAAATAGGTATCATAAACAAAGCAAAAATAGGTATTTTAGCCAAATATGTACATGTATGTATTTATATTAGTATTTTCTGCGATAGGAAGGTCAGAAATAATTAAGAAAGAAAAAAACTGACTTATTTCACACAAAGTAAGTGTTATATTAGTATTAGAATATTATGTTGTATTTCTTAATGTTACTACAAATAGACTTGTACAGATGTTTATGATATGTGTACATATATAATAGATGTATTTTATCCTGATTTTAGGTTAAATCTCGCAATATTATTGGTTGATATTGTCTTAATAAATTTCAGTGCAATATTTTATTAAGTCAATTCGAATTATCTCCCTTACACCGTTGACTATTATGAAAAAAATGGAGTCAGAGGTGAAATATGGAGAAAAACCATGACAAATTCCATATCCCATGGAAAACTGAAAGATGAGATACATGGTTGTATGGATTCAAAATCATGATAAATTCATTGTCCTAATATGGAAAACATTAGATATGAGGTTTGGTTGCAAAATCAGGATAAATTTGTTACACAGTGTACAATTGTCCTAATACAGAAAATATCGGGCGATTTTAATAATGCAATCGACGTGAATATACTTCAAAATTAGATCAAAACTAGATATCAATGTGTTAATTTATTGACCCGATATTTTTCCGTAATAGGACAATTGTACACTGTAACTAATAGTGTCTCTCCACTACATGTGGACAATAAGTATAACGGACTATTTCTCAATAATGGTACTTGCAGTGTAAATTCTTAAAATGTTTACCTTAAACAGGTAAGAACCTTATCACCAATGAATAGAAGGGAAAATGTATGGGCTTAATAGCCTTTGGATAATATTGTCATGTGACAATTGTCACTTAAGGTCAATTGTTGTATTTTGTAAATGATATGTTGATCATGTGGTAAATCTCAACTGGTATCCATAGAGACATAACTAATGTTTATTTATTTGCATGACACATTTTTTTTGACTGGCGAATACATATCATTTTAATAATTGTATATGTAGTAACTGCTACCTACTGGTAACCTGGACCATCATGTACCTCTCCACACTTTCACTGGAATTACTTCAAATGGTTTTTTGGGTTTTTTTTTTTTTGATGAAATAAACTTCTCAGTAACAGGAAGTTCTAATCTGTAATTTGTTCATGTATACTTAGAAAGAAGTACGAGGAAGGTCCTTTGTTGATGTCGAGGAACTCCAGTGATGACCTTGTTATCATGGCTTTTAGGAATTTTTTTTATATGAGGTTGCTAGTGGAAGATAATTTTATTTGAAGTCAGAAATGGCTCTTCAAAATGCTTAAGATAGCAGGTTGGAAAGTGATAATCTTGCCTGGTATATTTAGACTATTATTATTGAAAGGTGTCAACTCAGCGACCATTTTGTATTAGCAATGGAGGCGCCAGTCTTCATTGATCATATACCGCCACGATATAACTGTAATATTGTTGAAATTGGCATTAAACACCATAACTCTCTCATTGATCCAGTCAATTTTTTTGAATGGAAATTCTATTTCAATACCACTGATACATACTAGTATTATGTGATATGCATTGTTAAAAAAAAAACAATCACACATTTAGACAACTGGCAAACACGATTCTTGTCTTTATTTTATTTTAAGTTGCATGTAAAAATATATTGGGAGCATTGTAATAAGTTGGTTGTATTAATCTATCTCTTAATATTTGACTTTGTATCATGCCATTCCATTTTAATTTACTTAAGTATATTTAGCAAGCTATCGATTAGAGAAATATATAAGTTGTGTATGTTCCATCGAAGATAAGTTTTAAAGGAATTTGTCTAGCAATTTCATGACATTTAAAGCCATCCCCATTTTCCTTTTCATATCTTTTTGTTTTTGGTTTAAGATAGCTGTAGGCTTAGCATTGGTTTCAAGGTATCCCTGCGTCTGTTTCAAAATCTTTAAAAAAAAAAATGGTTATAAACTTGACAAAACGAGAAAAGTTCGCAATTTATGAACCATAGACATAGGGTTCATGTAATATATGGCTGGGTTTTCTTTATTCACAGTAAAACGGTCCAAGTGTTATATTGTGGTGGGTGGGATGATCCTATTTTTAGCTCACCTTGCCAAAGGCAATGTGAACTTTTACCATCAATTGGCATCCGTCGTCTGTTGTCCATTAATTTTTCACATTTTAAACTTCTCCCCTGAAACCTCTCGGCCAAATGAACTGAAACGTGGTAGGAAGCATCTATGGAAGATCCTCTGTAAAAATTGCTCATTTTGTCCCGATCTATTAACAAACATGGCCGCCACAGGCAATTCTTGTTTCTGATTGGCCGATTTTTTAAAATCTTCTCCTCCGAAACCGCTTGGCCAAATGAACCGAAACTTGGTAGGAAGCATCTATGGAAGGTCCTCTATAAAGATTGCTCATTTCATACCGATCCGTTAACAAACATGGCAGCCACAGGCAATTCTTGTTTCTGATTGGTTCATTTCTAAAAAAAAGCCTTCTCCATTGTAGTAAACTGTTAAGAGAGATAACTCTTGCCTTTAACCTGTTAAAAGAAAGACAACTCTTGCCATTATCTCCCTTAGAAATTAACTAATGCTGATATAGTGCAACATGTTTATACTATACATTACATGTAGATATTTACATTTTAATATTCGTTTTAGCTCACCTTGCCAAAGGCAATGTGGACTTTTGGCATCACTTGGCATCCGTCGTTTGTTCTCTGTCATCTGTTAACTTTTCACATTTTAATCTTCTCCTCTGATCAGCCAAATGAACTGAAACTTAGTAGGAAGCATCTATGGTCCTCTCTAAAGAGTACACATTTTGTTATGATCCATTATCAAACATGGCCACCACAGGCAATTCTTATTTCTGATTGGCCAATTTTTTTAAATCTCCTCCTATGAAATCGCTTGGCCAAATTAACCGAAACTTGGTAGGAAGCATCTATGGAATGTCCTCTATGACGATTGCTCATTTCGTCCCGATCGATTAACAAACATGGCCACCACAGGCAATTCTTGTTTCTGATTGGTCGATATCTAAAAAATCTTCTCCTCTGAAACTGCCTAGCCAAATGAACCGAAACTTGGTAGGAAGCATCTACATGTATGGAAGGTTGTGTATTAAGTTTCCTCAAAGCAGAATGAAAGGTGAGCGACACGGTTGAACCTCTAGTTAGAGATAGTGTTCTATCAATTGATCCTATTTTTAGAGATAGTGCCCTATCAATTGATCCTATTTCTAGAGGTAGTGCCCTATCAATTGATCGTATTTCTAGAGGTAGTGCCCTATCAATTGATCCTATTTTTAGAGATAGTGCCTTATCAATTGATCCTATTTCTAGAGGTAGTGCCCTATCAATTGATCCTATTTCTAGAGGTAGTGCCCTATCAATTGATCCTATTTCTAGAGGTAGTGTCCTATCAATTGATCCTATTTTTAGAGATAGTGTCTTGTCAATCGATCCTATTTTTAGAGATAGTGCCCTATCAATTGATCCTATTTTTAGAGATAGTGCCCTATCAATTGATCCTATTTTTAGAGGTAGTGCCCTATCAATTGATCCTATTTTTAGAGATAGTGCCCTATCAATTGATCCTATTTCTAGAGATAGTGCCCTATCAATTGATCCTATTTTTAGAGGTAGTGTCCTATCAATTGATCCTATTTCTAGAGGTAGAGGCAATACCCTCATCAGTTTTCGACCAACTGTTGTTGACAATGTTGTTTATCTTCCCATATAAGAGAGTTGTATTGATAGTGAAACAAAATGTAGTCATCAAATAGATAGAACAAACTAACTCTCTATATATTATAACTTTGTACAAGACACAAATGGTGTCCAGTTTAAGAAAATTAATACTGCTTTAGCCGTAAAGGCTGGCCATAATACCATAGATAGATTTAGCATAACTATATTTAGCATTGTATTGTATAATTTCATATTTTTGTACGACTAAAAAAAAATATTTTGCTGTCGTGTTATGGTATGGGTGCGTCATCGCTGCTGTTTTTTTCAAAGTAACTATATGGCAGATTCTTTGGAAATTTTGTTTAGACCTTTTGAAAATTTTAAAACAATGTCAATGGTCTTTGACACAGAATGTGCAGATTAATTGCGGGAATTCTAGCACTGCCTGTTTTCAAACATGAGGCCCAAAGGTGCCAAAAAAGGTCCTTGACTTGTCATTGTATCAAGCTGCAGCTTGGCATAGCCCTTTATTTTATATCATTCCAATCATG
This sequence comes from Bathymodiolus septemdierum, assembly GCA_963383655.1. Lineage (NCBI taxonomy): Eukaryota > Metazoa > Mollusca > Bivalvia > Mytilida > Modiolidae > Bathymodiolus > Bathymodiolus septemdierum. The sequence goes on along the minus strand of OY726523.1, from coordinate 46,777,965 downwards.
AAAACAAATGATTCTTGTATCATATTTATATAGTTTATATATTAGCAAATCTAAAATAAAAAATAAAAATGTTTTACTACATGAAGAATATCTAGAAAAAGTGCTATTTCTTAATTATTAAGTTTTTACATGATTTTCTGTTGAATTTTATTTTGTTTACTATCATGTTTCAAATTGAGCTAACAGACGATTTTTTTCTAATTGCTTTTCGACAAAAAAAAGTTTACATTTTTTATTTTATTTTTTTTATAACTTTGTAGTCAAAATTATATAAATTCTTTCATAGAAAAAAAAATTCATTAGAATTTGAAAAATGGTTTAAAATATATTTAAATTAAAATTTCTTTTTTAGCATCTTGTTCTCTTGGAATTCATTCTTACAGGGAAAATTCAAAATTAGTTGAAGGCAAATAAATTGTCAATTAATCAATCGTCCTATAAATATTACAGTTGATCATCATTTCATCAAATTTGACTTGTGCCAAATTTGAAAATGTGAGGAAATTTTGATACCTTATTAATTATTGTTATTATTATTATTTTTTAGTTTTTTTTTTGTTTGCTTTGATGGTATATTAAGTACAAAAACTTTTGTTTATAGTTGTTGATAATGGAATCTCCAAAAAAAATATATACATAAATTTTTTTTAATCATACCAAAGTGTATGAGCTATACTCAGTAAATTATGAAGATATTGTTTGCAATAAGAGATGTGTATCAGAGTTAATTTAGGTAACAACTGAATTGCTTATGTTAGTCATTGATTTTACTGCTGCAAATTATGTTTTGATAGTAACAATTTTATTGAAGCCAGTTTAAGGATATTTGTGACAATAAAATAATATGTGAACTGGCAAATATTCAAATACAATACCATATTTCTTACTGTAATATTTTTGAAATCACTGGAAATGTCGTCTGCTGCTGCAAGACATTCCATTAAAATTAACCATTTTATATCAAGTGCTACGGTATGTTAGAATTTAGATGTCATCTTAGACAGAGACTTGTTTTCCTTTTCGTCTTAAGACAGGGACTTGTTTTCCTTTTCGTCTTAGACAGGAACTTGTGTTCCTTTTCATCTTAGATAGGGACTGGCTTTCCTCTGTATCCAAGATTGAAATTGTTTTTATATATTAAATTTACCTCTTGGAAAAATTTGTCAAGAAATAAGCAGCACAATAAAATGGTTGTATACTTCTTTATATCCATGCTAATTGTGTTTTTACATAATGTTGGGTCAGCTTTATTTTCAGATGTTTTGGACATTCCTGAAAGCTTAGATGATATTAATCAAATTTTTCTCTAGATATTTATTGCCTATTAGAGTTGGTGACATTATAATTGGAGAATAAAAAAAATTGTATTAAAAGGAACAGATATTCTTTAACTAAGCCTGTTTTTTAACCCTGCGAATTGTGTTGTATAAAAAGTAAATTTATAGACAGTGCATTGGCTACTGTTTAAAGAAGTGTTTTGTGAGATGGGAATTCTTGAGTCATGAACAGGTGTAAAAAGATGAGTAAGATATCAAAATGGCTGCCTTTTTAGAACTGGACACAAATATAGAAATAGAAAATGAAGCAATTTTCTGTTAATATTTTGTTGTATATTTTAACTCGTGACAAATTGTATGATATGTTTTTTTTTTAGATTTTGTTTTCTGTTGAGTAAAATTTCACAGATTTGACATCTTTTTACTTTTTTTTTTCAAACACAATTGAATCTGTTAATGAACCCTGTTTAGAGATTTTATTTGTGTGGATAAGTGAAATAAAATCCAATGTATTTAAACACAAACAAAAACCAATCTTTTTAATGGAAAGATGCTTACTCAAGTAATAAACTAGAGTTACATCATTTTTACAATCAAAACCCTTGTTGTTCTCTACCCGAGTGTCAACTTGACTAAACCAGCATCTTACAGAGTTAATTAAACAGCTAGTTAACAAGAAAAACTAAATGCGGTTGGATGTAAACAAGCCTGCAATAGGTGTAAATCACCGATCGTTTTGAATTCAAAATGAAGATATTTGATAATTGCAAAATGTTATGATAAGGTTGTTTTTTTTTACATCAAGATTCCCTTCTCATACAATGGCCATTTGCAGATAAAGTGGAACTTGTGCAAACTGACACCTGAGTTTTAAGACATCCTGTGACAACCAACAAAAATGTAAGGCCCCAAAGTATTTCTGTTAGCAAAAGTAAAACCCGAGTATTCCGACATACTGTACAATCCGACACATTTCCCTGGTTCCGTGGTGTGTCGGATTAAGAGAGGTTCCACTGTAGTCACAAAAACTGTTTTACGCACACATAAACATTAATTCTTTTATTAAAGTATGACCATAAAATCCCCTTTTTTTTTTAATAAAAAAAACCCAAATATCTAGAACGTCGGCTTCACTTGACAACATTATGTGATAAAGTTTGTCAGTGACTTACGACAGGTCGATGGTTTTTTCCGGGTACTCTGGTTTCCTCCACCAATTACACTGACCACAACGATATAACTGAAATATTGTTGACAGTGGCCTTAAACACCAAAAAACAAACAAACATGCTTCACTTTATTTTAAATATACAATGTACTAAAAAAAAGATTTGTTAAGTTGTTAAAATATTAATACAATGTTGTATATTAATATCTTCTAAAGCGCTTTTTATATTTGTTGAATCTTTATAATAATTACTGTGCTAAATGGTGTAAAAATTAGGAAATAAGAAGATGTTTTTGTCGTAGAATTTTTACCCAATACCATTAAATATTGTTATAATATGTGTATTTTTGTACTTTTTTGCTGTACTTATCAAATTATTTAAAAATTAATAGTTTCTTTTTGCTTTTTGTTTTTGCCGTTTGAAGGAGGGACAGTTTTTTACATTCCACATGTGTGGATCCGATGTGGACTGTAAGTGAACATGATAGAATATCAATCAAACACTCCAGGAAAACTCAAGTTAAGGATCAGTGATTTTATTATCGTTCTTCATCTTGCACTTATGAGGGGTGTTGAAAATTATGATTGTATAACTCATACTCCAATGTGAGAACAAAATGGCTCTTAACCTGTAGAAGAGTGTTACTTGTAATTTCTTACTGGCAAAAGCTCTATCTGGTCCTTCAATCTCATAGACAGAGTATTAGAAAGATGAAAAAATTAACTGTCATGCCATCATAACAAAATAAACAACTGTAGGACTCACGTCAAGAAGCAACTAATACCAATTTTACATACTTTGGTCTGACCTGACCAGAGCTTAAACCCATAACCTACACTTGAAGTGAACACGCTAACCATTACACCACCGATGCTGTACATACATAAATGACTGTTGTATATTGTCAACAGCACCAACGCAGAAAGGTTGAATTTCCGATATGTTCCATATCTTGAATTCACAAAATCCAAGTAATTGGAATTTATAACAGTACAAAATAGAAGTTGACAATCAGTGGATGTTTATTAGTTCTCAATTGAATTTTAAACAATTTGATGAAATCTTTTGTTTACAAAATGATGTCTAGCAAATGGTTAATGGCATAAAAATCACATCCTTAACAAGTCAAATTACAAGATATTTCACATTTTCTATCAACGACACAAAACATCTGCAGTTATTACTGAATCTGTCACCATGGGGGCCGTCATGGTTGTGATCATATGGTAGTGGGATTTACAACTACCAATGCAATCAGTGCCTATGCCTATCGCCATTGACAATGCAAGTTTGAATCCTGCTCATGGCTAGGTGTACTCGATACAACATTATGTGATAAAGTTTGTCAGTGAATTGCAACAGGTTGGTGATTTTCTCCTGTACTCTAGTTTCCTCCACCAATAAAACTGTCTGCCATGATATAACTGAAATATTGTTGAAAGTTGTGTTATTAATCCTGTAACAGCAGGTGTACTAGTACAGATCAATCATATGATTACTATTAGTGTAGCAGTATGTAAGCGAGTGATTGTTTTTTAAAGTCCAATTCAGCAATTTTTCAGCTATGTCATGGTGAGAATAGGATAATTTTCAATGTATGATGCAGGGCTCCCACTACTTTGAAATCAGAGGGAGAAGTGACTTCTCTTTCAGGTGCTGACAAATGAGAAGTGAGAGACAACAGGGAGAAGTCAAAATATTTCTCTAATTGTACCACTTCTCACATTTGCGGGGCATTATCGTGGCATTCGTATGTTATAATGTACTTGTTATGCATTAAGGTATATTCAGTAGTTGTTTAATTCCTTGTTTTTGTTAGCATAGCATCTCTCTGATTTACATATGTCCTTGTATTTGTTTTTTGTTTGTTTGTATTAAGTAAACCCTTTTCAGATTCTTTGTTTTGTCTTGCACAGATGATAAAGGCACATATATGATAGTCAACTATTGTCCAATAAATAAATAAAATTGAATAATAAAATTTATTTCGACATCAGCATTGTTTGAAACAAGTCGGACATACAATGTAGATAAAATGACAAAACATTAGATAAGATAAATATATGCCCAAAAAAAAACCACAAGCTGTGAAATCGCTAATTATTTAATCAAATTTTAATGAGTGTATATTATTTACATTGCTTCTCTTTAATCGCTGATTGATATTAATTAAGAAACTAATCATATCCACAAAGTTAACAATCCCTTTGGATAGCCGCCATCAAACCCCAGATAAATGAAATGAAACTACCGACGTTATTTTCCCAGGTACGGATCCGTAGTAGTTTTTATATTCGTAACTGTTTTGATTACGTCCCTTTACAATGGCGGTTTGAAAAACGGAAATTTTGTAGTAAAAATATACCAATGTTTTACTGTTAAAACAGTTAAAATTAGCAAAGCGACTTGGTAAAATTACAGGTCGACTTCCACTTCTCTTTTGGCACTAATACAAAGCGAAGTGAGCAGCCACAAGGCGACTTCTTCGCCCTCCAACCACGCTTAAGTTGAATTTTTATAGCGCACGCTCACTGATAGACATGTCGTCCCACTCAGACACATTTTCCCCGATTCCGAACCAACCAGTCTTTGCTCTTTCTCCTTAATACTGTGTACAAAATAGCAGAGAAGTAATATTACCAATTTTATAGTCTTTGGTTTGAACCGATCAGGAGTCGAACACACGATCTACCACACTCGAGGCGAACCCACTAACCATTACACCACCAATGTGGTTGTGTACCAGTATGTAATGGATATGTGTTGTTGAAAACTGGTGTACAAGGGTACTGTTGATTGAAGTATTCAGTTGATTCATTTGCATCCAATTTCAATTTTCGTTTTTGTACAAATTTAACATGTCTAATATGATCATGTGTCCGTAGTATTGGAGGATTTGGGTTATGGTTTTTAAGGCCACTTGCCTTGTGCATCTCTGATGCTTTTACGTTTTTTTTCTACATTATAATTGATAAACTAAAACAATTTCCTATTAACTCATTCCAGGTACTCTGGTTTCCTCCACCAATAATACTGACTGCCACGATATAACTGAAATATTGTTGGAAGTGGTGTTAACACCATAACCCCTAACCTTATTAACTCATTCATTTCATTCACAGTGAAATCTACATGTACATCTGGAATGAAACAATACAAATATCATCAACATACTACTTTATTGTCTTCTGTTTTAATTTCATTTTTTACAAAAAGATAGCATTTAAAAATAGATAGAGAAACTCCTACTTTGATACTAGGGGCTGTCGTGGTCATAATCGTATGGTAGTTGGCTTTCCAACTACCTGTGCAATCAGTGGCTATCACTACTTATGTTGTGAGTTCGTACCCCGCTCAGGCAAAGTGTACTCGATACAATATTATGTGATAAAGTTTGTCCGTGACTTGCTGCAGGTTGCCGATTTTCTGTGGGTACTCCGATTTCCTCCACCAATAAAACTGACTGCCATGATATTACTAAAATACTGTTAAACACCATTAACCAATTTCCAATTAACTCGTTCATTTTGTTCACAGTGAAATATACAAGTACATCTGGAATTAAAAACGATACAAATATCATCAACATACTACTTTACTGTCTTCTGTTTGAATTTCATCTTTTGCAAAATGATAGCATTTAATAATAGACTAATAAATGAAATTTTGGGAGTATTAATGTTTCACTCCATAAAGAAACCCCCAACTTTGATACTTGATTTTCTTCTTGGTATCCATCAAAGTGTCTTCACATACGATTTTCTCTGGAAAATTGTCCTCCCTAAAAAAAAGGGATCCTAAATAGTTTTCAAGTGCCCTTATCTTCTGTTTTTGTTTTCACACTTTCTAAATCTTCAGTATGACTATTTCCTGGAGTTCGTACATTTTTTGCGTCAGATTTTACATTTGATTGTGACTCGACGTCAGACAAAGCTGACAAATTTCTAACAGGAGGAGCTTCAGACACTGTAGGAGGTCTTAATGGTGTCAATTTTTGACCTTGTCCAAAGTTTGAGGAGATTGGAGGTGTACCCATTTTTGGTCGATGTATACTTTGAGGTGTTCTGGGAGATTTTGCAAGTTTCCGTGCTTCCTTCTGTAATGCCGCATTCTTTCGTTCTATCATTATATTTTTTAACACTTTGTCCATTGTTGCAACTTTCTTTTGAGATTTGGGCGTCTTTGTTCCTGAAAACAACATAAATAAATGAGGCATTGCTTTATTATTCACTATTATATATACAAAATGTATAAGAAACAACCACATCTGTGGTGTAATGGTTGGCATGCTTGCCTCAAGTGCAGTAAATCATGGGTTAGAGCCTCTGTCATGTCAACCCAGACTATAAAATCGGTACAGTACAGCTGACGGCATACACTGATAAATGCTGAGCATAATCTGGATGCTCGGCCAGGTTCAGCATTTTCGCTGATGGTCTGCTAATTAACCCCCAGGTAATAAACAGGGCCATAAAATACCTGGTCAGTAGTGTCTTTTTGATTTCAAAGATGATCTACAGGTAAATATATTTACCTGTTTGTGTTACATAACAGGAAATGGGCATATTTGAATTTCAGTGATTTTGATGTTTAGAAAAAGGACTTTAATACATTTAACTGTACCTTGAAAATTTGTCAATAAAATATTATTTTCAAAATTTAATATTTTGTGATATTAGAATCAGCTAACAATTTAAACAATTAATTGAAATGAAATCATAATTTGGTGTTGGATATATAAGAATTTTTAACTGAAAATATGGCAAAGAAGAACAAGATTAATTGTGATGCTATTTTAATCAATAGATTAATTAAGATTATATTTAACATTTTAAGAATTTTCTTTCTATGTAATGTGCATGTGTGTACATGTTAGTCATGTATTTAAGAGTTTTTTTTTGTTTTTTTCAACTTTGACAAAAATGTTATAGTTGTTCTTTTATGATACATGTATTTAAAAAAAATTATTTTGTAATTAATTTTATCTGTTTTTGCAGAGGAATAATTTGCTTTATCAATTTAATCAAATAAATGTTATCCAATTTCAAAAATATACTTGTTACTATGTTTCGATTTTGTTTTAATCCATTTTATCCAAGGTAATATTAATTTCTTTTCTTTTCATAGTTTATTTTGTGACATGTCGGGTTGTTTTTTTTGTTATTCAGGACATTTCTTGAACATTTTTTTTCTCACATTTTTATTCTTATTTTGTTTAAACATACATTCTAAACATTAAAAAAAATATGCCAGTTGATTATAAATACATTCTTTACAATATAAAAAATGACAAATTAAGTATTTTTTGTATATTAACACACAGATATGGTAAACATAGAAAATCTCAATCAATGAAGGATTTATGGACACTTGTAATTTGCCATAAATTGACCTTAAAGAGACACTGTCTATGTCATTTTTAATAAATGTAATTAAACATATTATTCTCTGATTGTGCACCAAGTTTAATATCCACAGTTTAATTAGAGTTTACTTTCAAGATTTAAAACATTGATAAGACAAACAAATTGAAGAAAATATGAAGCTTTACAGCAAAAAAAAAAAAAAGACAACAAACAAATGGTTAAAAAAAGAATAGATACACATCTATTGTATACATGTAAATATTTTCAAATAATTTACTTTTAAATTTTAAAATACAGATAATAATTGAAATTTTAACAAAACAAATCAATTGAAAAACAAAGAAATTTTAATTCAATTTTAGAATTATCAAAACATTACTACATTGTAATATAGAAAATTTATTATCTAAATATTTCCACTAAATAAAAAGTCACAAGTGTAACAAATCACACATACATGCTCAGGTAAATTTTACTAACATCTACTGAATCAAGTACATCTACCTGGAAATCATTATGATCATATTGTTTATTCAATTGCTGACCATCTGTACAGGTGAGTTTAATAAAACTGATCATTAGCCCATGATTTATGACCCCCCCAATAAAACCTCAGCATTGAATGCTGAGCCTTTTAAATGCTCAGCATTTATCAGTGTATGCTGTCAGCTGTACTGTATTGTGTTGCTTCTCTACTAAGCACACAGCATTAAGGAGAAAGAGCAAAGACTGGTTGGCTCGGAATCAGAACAATGTGTATGAGTGGTGCAGCATGTCGACTTGTTTCAATGGGCTAGCACTATAAAAATCCAACTAAGACTGTTGGTCTAGTACAAAGAGGTCATCATCATCATCATCTCATTGAATGTATCTTGTTCTCTCCATGATATGGCTGAAAAATTGCTCGTTTGGTGTTGATCAACAGTCGTACACTTGTATAGAAACTAGCCAACAATCGATCGATGTACAGTACACAAGAATTTCATCATCTAGAACTTGTACAAGTCATTTCCTTGGATATCTCAAAGTAAAAAATAGGTTAGTTCATAATCAATTTCAGCTTAATTTACAACTCAAATACTGGGATATCGACATATATATATATATACATGTATGTATATTCTGGTGTCAACTAGCTTATTTCTACATTTCACATTATATCACATCTGACACAACAAAAATAACCCTGTAAATGATACATTTAGTGGAGTTGTATTATGTGGCTTGCTGCAGAACAGTAGCTATATGGTCTTTTTCTTTTTGTGACCATAGGAGCTACGGTTCTGCAGCTAAGAATGTGGCCATCATGATATGGTACAGCACACAACATATTTCTACCGCTATCATCCCTCAGGCAGATATGGGAATCTCCGATTAAGGGTGATATGGAAGCTTTAGACCATACCATATATTGGATGTTTTTCCTCCCATTGATATCATAATCTCTTGATATGGAAGTTTGAGATCATGGTCCATCTTATATTAGGATTATGCTCAAGATTAAAGAGTCTTAAATAGTCTGAAAATGGTCAATGTTCATACTGTACGATAAAGGTAGATTTTTTATTCAAAATGGTGCTGAATAAATATTATTTTCAAGTGATTTAATTTATTTTGTCAAACAGCAGACGACACTTACATTTCCTGTTTATGTGACCTGGATTATAAAACAACTTTCAAATCCGAATTTGGAAAATGTAAACTTTATGTGTTTAACGAAATCAGACCCAAAAAAAAAATCATTCATCATATTGTTCTCTATCCCCAATTTTAAATAGCTTCTTAATAATCTTCAAAGACATCTTAAAATATCTATAAAGATATGATTGCAAGATACATGATTCAACTTAAAAAATCTATGAAGATGTTTGCAGATTCTACAATCTTGAATTCACCCCTGTTCTGTAAGAAGAGTTTGAAGATACCAAAGGGGTAATCAGAATCCATAAATCGAAGGCCAGACAACACAATGGCCAAAAGAAACGGACAAACAACGATCTACAAACATTACACATAAAACTAAAGATCAAGTAACACAAATTTAAACCCCACTAAAAACCGGGGGTGAACTCAGGTTTTCCGGAAGGGTAGGCAGTTCCTGCTCCACCTGTGGCACTCGTAATGTTCTTCTAACTAGTATTACTGTGAGCACAGCTCACTAAGATATATCCCCCGCTCCCACATCTGTCCAACCTATTTCCATAACCAAAACATTACTGATTGTTCCGACCAAAAATGAAAGGGACCCTCCTCTCTTCACCGGTAAGCTGCTGATAAAATTTCAAAACATTCTGAGAAACACTACTCAAGTTATCATACGACATAGGGTAAAAATCCTATTTTCCGTCATATCAAGCTCAATAACTCTGGAATGGCAAAAGTGAAAATCATCAAAAATGAAAGGGATCCTCCTCTCTTCACCGGTAAGCTGCTGATGAAATTTCAAAACATTCTGAGAAACACAACTCAAGTTATCGTACGACATAGGATTTGTCTACAGACGGACGGACATGGACCAGTATACCCCCCCTATAACTTCGTTGTGGGGGGTATAATGATGACTTTAACTTAACCAATAGGAACCCTGCAACTCTTATCATTCCTCAATAAGATTTCAGATTCCTCTGGTGAAAACCAGGGTAATATAGAAACTAGATTTTCTCCATTATTTTTTTTATCTACAAACTACATTACCTGGAGTACGTCTTGGTGTTATTGGATTAGATGTATCATTAAATTCATCATCATCAAAGTCAAATTCTGTTGGCTGCTCTGGTCTAGATAAAACAAAATAGAAAAACAATTATAACAGTCGCTGATTGAGGGTAACAGCGATTTGAGCAAGTGAGTGAGTGATCATTGTTTATCGCCAAATGAGAAAATGTTCAGCTGTACCATGGCGGGATCAAGTTACATTCAATGAAATGGTGATGATGTCAGCCTTGTACTAGACCAACACGCTTAATTTGATCTTTATAGTGCTAGTTCGTTGAAACAACAGTCTGCAAGTAGACATGTTGCTCTACTCTGACACATTATCAAGATTTCTAGCCCAAACAGCAATTTGATCTGAGGGTATAACAAAACAACCATGTACTGAAATCCTGTCAATAACGCATGGCTTTGTAATATATCATAAACAAATCTAATAAATAAAAGCTCATCAGAAAATACTACTAATGAAAAATGAGATACAACTGAAAAAAACCAAAACCTTAGCATTGTATTATTTCCTGTACAATTTAACGAATGTATTTACCAATTGCTCAATGAATATTGACCAACTGGTATTTAAACTCCTAGAAGTCACATTGGTGTTGGTCAGAAAAAGTTTAAAGTTCAGGTTCCTATTGTTGGGCAATCAATGAACAATAGGAACTGTGTTTAAACTTCTTTCCTGATGAAAACTTCCTCTCTGATGAAACTTCTTTGATTTTATTTCAAGTTGAAAAATTAAGGTAACTTTTTTATTTTGAGTCCAAAAAATCTAAATATTTGCTCAAGTTAGTATATAGTATACAAGATGAAATATCTATAAAGAAAAAAATACAAAATTAAATCCAATTTAAAAAAAAAAAATCCCCTATTTTCAGAGACGCCAAATGGACTATAAACTATGTAAATGTTTGCATTATGGATACTGCATCTTCCCAAGTCAAAGTGTTTTCGATCTGCTTGTTCTCCCCACAAACAGATGGTGAACACAAGCAGATAAAAAACACGACTTGTGAAGATGTGAATAACAGTGATACAGTGGATCCTTGTGTGGACTATCAATTTCACCTTCATGGTTAAAAAGGTTATTGAATTTTCATTTTATTTTTAGTTATCCAGATTATAGTAAACCAGATTCAACTGCATCTTATATATAATGTCAGGGATATAAACCTGGCAAAAATATGCTGATGATACATAAATGTGTAATGTATACCAGTATCTATATAAGGAAATCTTAAGACTACACGAGGTAGAAATAGGTTGTAATAAAAAAAATAGATATCTAATCTAGTGTGCATTTCTGGAAGAACCTTCATCAGGTACACTCAAAATCAAAAGATTGTAAGGTATGTAGGCAATTATAAATATTACTATAATACTCTCATTCTGTGATATCATCAGCATATATTGATTATACATGTATGTATACATTCCACATTTTTGTGTGGGGGCCGTCGTTGGTCGTGATCGGGTAGTTGAATTTACAACTACCTGTGCAATCGGTGCCTATCACCATTAAAGTTGTGAGTTCAAACCCCGTTCATGGCGAGGTGTACTCGATACAACATTATCTGAGAAAGTCTGTCAGTGACTTGCGACAGGTCTTTAGTTTTCACCGGGTATTCTGATTCCCTTCACCACTAACGGTAACTGAAATATTGTTGAAAGTGGCATTAAGCACCATAAACCAACCAACCAACCACATTTTTGTGTCTGTCCTAAGCCAGGACCTGGATTTCCAACACCCAGGCCCATTGAGAGGGGGGGTCAGTCTGGGCGGTGCCTCGGGGCACACGAGTTTAAACAAGTAGAAAGCTGTTTTCTAAATCACAATTCATCAATTCTTTTTTGTTGTACTGATTCCTTGCTTATGACACACCGTGGTCGACTTAGTTTGAGTATCATTATTTGGAGAATTGGAGGAGGGGGGCCAAAAATTCTCTTGGCGGCCCTGCCAACACCATATGTAGTTTTTTGAGTGTGCGTTCAATGATTTTAAATGAGAGGTGGTTGTTTATTTTATTGATATTGGAGGAATTTTTTAGCATCACTGTTCAAACTTTTCTTTTCATGATCTACTGTATGCAAACGTATTATCTGACAATCGAAAGGAAAGTACAAGAATTTTAAAATTTACTTCTTTTCTTCTTCATCTGCATTCATCTCCTCTTCTTTGTCTTCCATTACGATATCTTTCCCGTCATTTTCCTTTTCTGATCCCGGAGGTCTTCTTCCTGGACATTTCCATTGTAATTCTAAAACTTTAGTTTTTTCTAGTTTCTCAAATAGTTTTAATATATCTTCTGCACTTGGTTCCCATAATCCTTTTCCAGACTTGGAGGGGTCATACTTTTCATCATCACTTCCCTCTACACACCAATATTCTTCTTCTTTCTTCTGTTTCTCTTCATTATATTTTGGTCCACTCATGTTTTACTTTTAACCTTAAATACAAAAAATATTAATTAAATGTGATGATCATTTCACCAAACAACTCCATGAAATAATTGCAATTTTATTTTGGAGTTCCCTACCAGATTTCTTTCATGTTCAGCAATATCCTATTTTGAAGGGGCTGTCGTGATCGTATGGTAGTTGGAATTACAACTACCTATGTAATCTGTGCTTATTACCACTAAAGGTGTGGGTTCGAACCCCGTTCATTGCGAGGTGTACTCAATACAACATTATGTGATAATTCTTAAAGTTTGTCAGTGACTTGCGGCAGGTCGGTGGTTTTCTCTGGGTACTCTGGTTTCCTCCATCAATAAAGCTGACCTCCACAATATAACTGAAAAATTGTTAAAAGTGGCATTAAACACCATAACCCCAACCCCATATTTTGATTTTTTTACAATTCAATGACTGACACGAATTTCATTTTCAAATATTTCTCTTCTATAGCTCTTAAATGCATGATTTGTTGTCATTTGATTGTCAGTGAGTGATTGTTGTTAACGCCAAGTGAGTAATTTTTCAGCCATATCAAGGCGAGAACAAGTTACATTTTGACGAGATGATGTCTGGTTTTCGGTTTACACTAGACAAACACTCTTAGTTGGATTTTTATTATACTAGTTCACTGAAACAATAGTCAGCAGGTGGCTATAGACAGGTTGCTGCACACATTATCCCGATTCCAAACCAATGAGTCTTGGCTCTTACTCCATAATGCTGCATGCTTAGAGGAGAAGCAGCAATACCACTTCCATGGTCTTCACCTTTGACCCTACTTGGGCTCAAATCCACGATATGTCTCAATCAAGGTAGGAATGCTAACGATTACATCACCGGTTCGGTTTCATTTGATTGTGATGGTACAATAATTGATGATTATGACGGGAATTTAAAAAAATATATTGATAACTATATTTATAATACTTGAAATAGAGGGAGTGATTGTTGTTTAACATCAAATAAGCAATGTTTCGGCTATATCATGGCGAGAACAAGTTACATTCGATTAGATTATAATGATGTTTGCGAAATGTACTAGAACAACACCATTAGCTGCATTTTTATAGTGCTAGCTCACTGAAACAACAGTCCAAAAGTAGACATGTTGCTACACTCAGACACATTATCCTGATTCCGAGCCAACCAGTCTTTGTTCTTTCTCCTTAATGCTGTGTGCTTAGCAAAGAAGCAATAAATACCAATTTTCTAGTCTTTGGTTTGACCCAAACTGGGCTTGAACGATCTACTGCACACAAGGCGAGCAGGCTAACCATTACCCCAGCAATGCTGTTACTTGAAATAGATGTATTCAACACATAAATAAATTAGGCTGAAGATACAGAGATTACCCGTCATTAGGTACATATACAATACAGGGCAACAGGTCAAAATGCCCCCACTACCAAAACTCCCCACTTTTTTCCAAAATAAATCATTATAAAAAAATATTTTTTGTGAATCAAATGTTTATAAATGTCTTCCCACGATTCGTTTTTGTTTTATTATATTTTTATTAATCTATTTATTAAAATTATAAATTTACATTTGTAATGTTAATGATCATTGCATTAAATTAAATTTATATGTTTCATTAATTATTACAATAATTATATACCTTTATCGGTGTCGATGGTCTTTGATGAGCTTAATTACCGGTAAGAAAGTAAAAACACACACAAGCCAAGGTATTGTGACAAACAAATGTACAAAGCCAACAAAAGAATTTTGAGAAGTTTAAGCTTTGATAACAATGGCTTTATGTGGCCATATGGCTTAATATTTAGTGAATACTGCAATTTTTTTATATTTTGTTACATAAATTAGGTCCTGTAAATTAGAATTCTTATATTTTTGGGTAACTTTATAGGTGAATTTGAAGTTATTTAAATTTTACTAAATATCTATGAGTTGAAAAGTACACCTTTGGATCTCTTGTGTGTTATTTTGCATCCTATGTAACAATGCAATACTACTTTAGACTTTATAATAAGCATGTAACTAAAAGTCCCGTTGATTATAAATGTATCGACATTTCGTACCCCCTTGTACATAAACGTGTCTAATTTCTATTCACGTAGTCATTTCTGGTCTCTAGGAAGTTGGTATCTGTGAGAAAATTGTTATTCCATGCAGAATAAAGAAAAAGTAATCAATGGAGTAAACTAGTTGGTCGGCAGCAATTGTCACGTTTCTGTGAGAATGAGTCTATATTTTATTGTCATAAAAAAAATAAAAATAAAGACAAATGGATAAAACACAATTACCGGAGCGTATATACAAGTTCGTTGTCGTCTGATGTAAAATAAACATGCATATACAATATATATCTACTTGTGACCATAAATCGGTCGGTTAAGACATTTTCTTATTATTCTCATTCAAATTGGTATTTATTTCAAAGATAAATGCCATGTTTACTTAAGCCAAATAAAATGACAAAACATCGTTTAATTCGATGAAGAAATGTCGGCTCACTGACCTTTTTCGTTTGCATAAGTTTTGTAATGGCGCACAAGTCATGCTACCTAAAATCGGTCAACCATAAAATAGTCATGTGGAACACCAATAGGCCAAGGAGGTTGTATTTTACAATATTTTTTTAATTTGTTTTTTCCATATTTCCCCATTTTTTCATTAAATTGTGTTTGCCGTCACTTGTTTTCAGCTGAGAATTTCTGTTTTCATGTACAATTTTATCCATTTCCACATTTCCATGTATGTAGAATTTGTATAAAATCATATTTTATTCCACACAATTTCTCACTAAAAATCGTCTAAGGAATTACCGAATTTCAAAACGAAAACAATACAATTGTCGTTGTCTTATACAGAGTTGTAAATATAGGTCAAGATGTGCAGTGGAATGTAAACAAACTCAGGATATGCAAATTATCCACTACGGACTGTTTTTTTCTGGAAATAAAATAATAATAATAATATTTATTCAGGTAAAAGGCATAAAATCTAACAGTAATGCATTAAGACAGGAACACTACACAGATGACATTTGAATATATATATATATAACACAAATACAGAGTATTTAAGACTGATTTACAACAGTTAAAATAATAAAACCAAGTATAAGACTAAAAAGTCACTTAATATAGTGTGTTACATGTAGATAGTACTGAGTTTAAAAATGGATCCGGATTGCCTAGTACCTAGGATATTCCATTAAAGCTGTTAAGCTTATTTCCAATGGGGTCCAGACGAAAAATGACACTACTGGTTCAAGTTGAAATGGGTAATTATTTTAAATAGCACCAAAGGATGGACAAGATAAAACTATCACATAAAAATAAGATACAACATCTTTTAACTTAGATAAAAAATAAATTCACTGTGGAAGCTGGACCCAAGCCCTAACATCAAAAAAATTTTGACATTAATTTTGAAGCTATTTTTATTATTACAACTTTTGATTTGATCTGGTAAAGAGTTCCAGTCTTTAATTCCACTATAGAAAAAGGTTGTGGATTTGCCCCCTTTTATAGGGGGTATGTAAAAATTACTATTACTAGATCTTGTTCCATATATTCTGGACTTTTGTTTTTGAAAATATTGTAAACATGCATGGTTAAGTCTAAGCTGTTTGACTCTATTGCAAATATTTAAAAATCCCAATTTTTCAAATTCAATGTAAGTAACACTTTTTCTATGATGCAAATTTAATAAAAATCTGACTATCTTATTTTGAGCTATTTGTAATTTATCTTTCATATTTTTCGTTAAACCTTCATACCAACATGCACAAGCATAGTCAAAGTGACACTGTATAAGAGTTGAACATAATGTCTTTCTAGATTGTAAAGACAGACAATTCTTATTTCTATATAAACATTTTAGTCTTTGATTCACCTTTTTAATAATGGAACTGACAATAAGATCACCCGACAGAAATTGGTCAATCATAATTTCAAGATATTTAACACTACTTTTAGCTTCAATATCTATACCATTACAAGATATTTTAAAATCCTCCAAAGATAATTTTTGTAATCTGCATTTAGGACCAAAAATCATACTCTCTGCTTTACCCAAATTTAATGACAGTTTATTGTCACTAATATTTGACTTTGATTATTAAGTCAAAATGGTAGTAGTAACATGGCACCATTTTGGCACCAAAACCTATAGATATTTGTTCTTATCTGTTTAAATCTCATTGTTGTCTTGAACAAAGTGAAAGTAAATCGATTATCTATTTCTGAACGCAGTTTACAGGATAAATGACGTCATCGACATCTGAACTCACGTGACAGTGCATTCCAAAATGGTGACCGATTTCAGGTGTTGACCGATTTTAACAGACAAGAAGATAAATTTACTGGACAAATCTTGAATTACAAGATATCACACATGATATCGTTTTGAGTAGAAAAAAATATTAAACGTGCCGTTTTGGCAATAAAAAAAGTGGGGGCGTTTTGGTAAAATAATTTTTATTCTGAAAAAATAGTGGGGGTGAATCAGGTCAAATCGCCACCTGGTCATTTCGGCACCTATCTAAATAGTCAAATCGGCACCTAACGTTTGCTTATTTCGGCACCCGGTCATGGTCAAGTCGGCATCAGTATTAAACATAATATATAGTAATATAATAAAATATTTATCATTTACAATCTATAAAGTCAATCAACGAAAAAATGTTAGTTATTATGATTAAATTTGATTAGGTTTAATTAATTTTAACTATTTCTTTTAATTTAAATCAAGGATTTGTATAGTAGATTCTACTATATAAATCCTTGTTTAAATAGATAATTACTTGTAGTTAAATTAAATACATGCCACATGATTAACATATGATATGTTTCTTTCGGAAATCTTTGTTGTTGCAATGTACATGTGGAGGGAAAGACAATAAAGCCTACACCCAAGCCATCGTTATTATTTTGAGAAATAATAATTATACATAGATGTGGAATCGATTATCGACAGGTGTCGATTTGATCAAGTGCCATTTAACTACAGGCCGAAATGACTATCCTAGGTACCGAAGTGACTTGAATTCGTTTTGGTAGTGGGGCCAGGGGCATTTTGACATGATGTATTCCAATACAGCCTGCATGTCTATGTTAGCTCCTATTCAGAATTCAAGAGGAGAACTGTGTTTTCCAGTTTTATTAGAACTCTGTGTACATGTATATGCAGCGATTTTATGAGACAGAGATGCATGTACTCGACCTTATAGTTATACAAATTAAAAGAAATAAGCAAGGTACCCCCCTTTTTTACCAAATATATATGTGCATTTCTAAAGCCAGGTATTAATTTTTACGATTGAAATCTTATTTCATGTACCTGGTAGTTTAACATTAAAAAGTTGAAAACTGTTATAATAAAGATTATATGTGTCTCAGCTTCCCATTTTCCCGCAAATAAAGTAAACACTACAACAATATTCGTGAATCTTTAGATTTTTCTACCCGTTATGAAGAGATCCGAGAACTTTTACCAGATTTTGATTGGACGAATTTACCGGAAGAGAGGGAAGTTCAAAATAAGAAACGAGATCCCAAATGATTGTGAGATTGTTTTTGTTTATTTTCCATTATTTTTATCCTATTGTGTCTTTTAAATATCCTGTTCAATTCTTGTACATATCATTAAGCACAATGACTCGAAAAATATCGAATTTCCCCATAAATAGCCATTTTAAGGAGAAGACTACCTCCGAGCACTTGGTGACTTGTTTCTTGAAAAGTTGAGATATCCACTTTATAATATAACTAATAAGTCCAAGACACCAAGAGTTGTAGATCTATATAAACAAGGGCGATTTACAAGATTTAATAGCAATATGAAATTATATCATATTCTTTTCGTTTGACATTCACATAAAATTATTCTGCAGTATCTAATCATTTACATTATGACATTAAATTAATGACAATGTGGGAAACTGAATTTCCTAACAGTAACAGGGGCCGATTTGACCTGCTACCGTAACCTACCTGTATGTGGAAAACCATTACATTTGTATGGTTCAATTAAAAAAAATTGCAAATTTTACACAATCGAATTTGTTAAAAAAACACACCAGTTGTAAAATTTCAGTGTACAAATAGGTAAGGTACGGGGTCGTTTCGCCCTGAGTCGTTTCGCCCTCATTTATTAATATTGCTTTAAAAAATGAAATATGGAAAATACCATTGCAAATATTCGTATTTTGGATGTTGTAAGGCTTGTTCATGGGTACTTTATTTTTGTCTTCCTCATGATTAACATGAATTTTTGACGTGTTCTTTGTTCACTTTCATTGTTTGACACCTGATTAAATGTGTAAAATTTCTTTGAACAATACACACTGTATGGTAAGAGCAAATAATTTTTAAACTCTGGCATTTTAGGCACCTAAATGACAAATACTTGTTACAAATCGTTAAAAATAAAAATATAATAATAAGATTAAATATTTAAAACTTTACTCTTTTCAAAATTTATACTATTTTAGCGTTAGATGCGTAATTCATTAAAAAAGAGGTTATTTGGACACTTGTACAGCATCTTAGTCATTTCATGCACTTTTGTGTTGGTACCAAAAAAAAACAACAACCTTTTTACTGTTCTTGTGTGGTTTTTTGTATACAACACTAATAAATAAATAATTAAAGTAGACCAAAATGAATGAATTATTATTTTTTTTGCATACAACTAATAAATAAATAATTACCAAATGTCGAAAAAGACTTCATCTATTATAATATGATAGCGATTAAGTGGGGCGAACAGGTAATCGGGGTGAAACGACCCGGATTCATACAAATATGTGTGCCTAATGTTGAATATGTAGTAATAACAAAATCTGTATGTACTGGTACATGTACATGTCATCATAAATTCAACGATGCTGCGATGGTGAATTTCCTTTATCCTTAGTATTTTTTCAAAGACAAAAGTCATCATACAACGAAGTTTCTAGTTAATGTACATGTAAATTGCGATATGATTGGATATTGACTCGATGCTAGACCAATAGTAAATAAGATTACAATCATGATAAAATGTAAACATGTTGGAATGGGATGTGGAAGAAATGTGCACCTGATTATTCAATAATGAAAAGAATCACCAATGATGTGATAAAATCAGCAGTTGAAATAGTCGATGAAAGTCAAAAGAGAAGACACAATGTACACCCTAACTATCAATAAGTTTATAGATAAAACAGAGAAAAAGATTCTACAGTCTTTGCACTAACCCACCTGCCGAGGCCCGGGACAAGTCAAACTGGTTTCGGAAAAGTGAAAATTATGAAAGAATTTGTTTGAATAAATAGCAAATTTTTCTAAATTTGGTTTTGGGCAAATAGCTGAAAAAAATTAAGGCAAAGACTGCTACTGTAACCATGGGCACTATTGTGGTACATTTCTCTTGCTACTGTAACCATGGGCATTATTGTGGTACATTTCTCTTGCTACTGTAACCATGGGCATTATTGTGGTACATTTCTCTTGCTACTGTAACCATGGGCATTATTGTGGTACATTTCTCTTGCTACTGTAACCATGGGCATTATTGTGGTACATTTCTCTTGCTACTGTAACCATGGGCATTATTGCGGTACATTTCTCTTTGTATTTTGATTTATTTGTTTAAGTGAAAGTCTACCATATTCCCCTACATACAGTACATATATGTTCATCTAAATAAAATATAGCAACAAGTTTTATGTCTTTTTTTAAGAACGATCATGGATAAGAAACAGACCAAAGTAAAGGTAGTTGTTCGATTGAGACCACTCCTGAAATCTGAAGATAAAGTCTGTGTGTTTGCTGATGGAAAATCTGTCGAAATATTTAACCACAGAAATATCAAAGAAAACATCAAATATGAGTAAGTTGTTGTACGCTTACATTATGTACGTGACAAATCCATGTCATGTCCACAAATATTCAAATCCTTGCTAGATCATTTCTTAGTGTAAAAAATATATATTAATCTCCCAATGCTTAACTTAAAAAAATAGGATCTCCCCATAAATGAACCCGAAAGAACACCCATTTGAAATTGGGTACAATATTAATGATGAAAATCATCATGATATACATTTGTAGCTGAAAAATTGCTTATTTGGAATTAAACAACAATCACTCGCTCATTTATTACAGATAAATGATGTTTGCGGTGGGGTGTTTTTCACAATTACCCTTCTTAGGGAAAACTCGGAATGCCTTTATATTTATCATGAAAATGAACAAATGAGTTCAAATGGAAAACAAAATTAAAAATGGATATAATCTGACAATAGGCTATGTCAAATAGTTTTTATTTTGAGCTGTGTTTTAAGTTTTTCAGGTGTGTTTGATATGAGTGTCCAACAACAGACTATCTACCAGGAATGTGTTAAACCAAACCTTCTTCACTCTCTCAATGGACGGAATGTTTCTATATTTGCATATGGACCAACAGGAACAGGTAAGAGGAATCTTCAGATTTCATTTCTTTAAACCCATAAACCTAGGTCGTTGGTTTCTCTTGGTCCTCCGGTTTCCTCCACAAATAAAACTGATCGCCACAATATAGCTGAAATATTGTTGAAAGTGGCGATAAACACCATCAAACAAACAATATATCGACTAGATATTTGAAAAAAGAAAGGGAGAGGGTAATTATGATTTTTTTAATTTCCCCTGAAAACCATTTTTCAACAACTAGAAGCAACATATTTTATATAAATTTTTGTCTAATGTATTTTTCGATTATCTATAAGTTTTAATTTCAAAGAATAAAAATCTCATTAGTTGCGCTCCAGAAGGCTATTTTCTGACTTTTGACCTGAGTATTTTGAAGGAGGACTTCCGACCTCAATCTGTCATCTCCGCAAAATTGATTTGAATGTGACTCATATATAGACTTCTTTAAGAGGTACCCTTGTAGAACTTTATTAATAACTAATTCTAATGCACATTGTCATATACATATACTTTTTAAAATTTTAGGTAAAACACACACCATGCTTGGTTCTGCTACTGATCCTGGTGTCATCCCTCGTGTTATAAATGGAATCTTCCACTTGATTAATGAACAGAAAAAAACAGATACAATGCAATGGACAGAATCTGTACATTTCTCATATTTAGAAATTTACAACGAAAAGGTTTGTCATGTTATATATTATTTCAGTAAAAAAAAAATCACTAGTGAATTTCATAGCTCTATCACAATTAAAGATTTTTGATTGAACACTATTTACTGAGTCATACCTTTAAATGTGGTATAGGTGGTGATTTAGGAGATAAATAAAGAAGAAGAGTTTGAAGATACCAAAGGGGTAATCAGAATCTGTAATTCGAAAAATTATGGACAGCACAATGGCCAAAATAAAAAAGGACAAACAGTGATCTACAAACTATTACACATAAAACTAAAGATCGAGTAACACGAACCCCACTAAAAACCGAGGGTGAACTCATGTGCTCCACTAGTCATAATATAAATTTATATGTATAGTAAATGTTTGTTCTTTTTTTAATTTTCATTCAATGAATATATTATGTGTACCAGTAATTGTATTTAAAAACAATTAATTTTTTTGTCTTGAAAGGTAATAGATCTGTTAGATCCTAAAGATACAGATTTACCTATAAGAGAGGATGCTGATAAAAATATATTAATACCCGGTCTGGCAGAAAAAGAAATACACAATTTTGATGAGTTTAAGGCTTATTTTGGACCAGCTTCTAATAATAGGTACAGTAATTTAAGATGTCAGTTTAGATAGGGTTAGGGCTATGGGGTTTAATGCCACTCTCAACAATATTTCAGTTATAATGTGGAGGTCAGTTTTATTGGTGGAAGTATCCGGAGACAACCACTGACCTGCCACAAGACATCCATGACAAACTTTAACACATAATTAATGTTGTATTGAGTACATCTCGCCATGAACGACTTTAGTGGTGATAGGCACTGATTGCACAGGTATTTCTAAATCCAACTACCATACGATCAGGACCACAACAGCCCTTCAGTTTAGATAATAAGGGGGAAACGATTCACCGTATGTACCGAAATCACGATTATTTTGGGGACGGTTCGGTTCACGATGCGTGGAGGCCGCTTACGATGCAAACGATATGATGCTCATTTTTTGAAAAAAAGTAGTGTTGAACTTCCGTTTTCTTCTTTTGGTGATTATTTAATTAATATTTTGAGAAAAGTGAATCGATTAATTTATGCTTTTAAAATTAATTAATCAAATATCAAATATTTATAATTTCCGCTAGTATGTAAGTGACCTCATATAAAAAAAAAACATGGCAGCGCCCATGTCGACCAGCATGGACTTCAAGGAATAGTTAGTTTCCTATAAACGTATCATGATACGTATCGTAATACATATCAAATATCGCGATACGTATCGCTTGTGGAAAAAGTGTATCGTTACACCCCTATTAGATAGGAGGGGAGACTAGACATTACATTTGTAAAACTTGTACATGTACATGAAAAATGGTCAATCAGAACACTAAATTCAATATATACTGTGTTCTCATTGGGTGATTTTGGATTATGAGTAGAAAAATCATGCTCAATAGTTTTATGACCACGACCGCTAGATCTCCGGGCACTTGTTCAGAGATCCTTGCAACTCACCTAGATGAGTCCTGAACTCCCAATTTTCAGTTGGGACTTGCCAAAGTTTTCAAATTTTAGATTTTTACAGAAATGTCTACTATACTCATGAAATTAATTTGTTACAAGTATTCATGCTTGTTGTAAGGATGGAATCAGTAGGTTGAATGAAAATTGATACCAGTATCAGATATGACATTCTTTAATTCTTGTAGAATTTATACACTTCTTGAACAAGTGTGATAAAAAAAAATCATTGGTGAAATGTTTTTTTTAGAACTCTTCAGTCTGAAATATTGCTAATATGACATCATAATCATGGATCATTTTTGATCAGAAAAATATTGATTTTCTATTCACTTCAAGTGGATCACACTAAATTTTCACATTTAAAAGTCAGAAAAATTGAGAGTTGATGGATGTCTTTTTTAAATGCAAAAAGAGTGGCATTCTCAAAACATGAGGTACTTTTTATGTCCTGTCCTTTTAGCAAGTTGTATATACTCATTTCATCTCACACAAACCAACAGACATTGTGTTCAGAACTTCAGAGGGGTTGTACTGATAATGAAGAAAATACCTCTGGATTCCAATGGAGCTATTAATTAATGCCATTTCATTTTATATAATAATTATTATTTATTTATTTTTTTATCATAGATAATATTACAATATATAGCACAAAAAAATGTTGTTTGTAAATTGTTGCTTTTATTTAATAACAATTTCTTTTGAAATAGGTTTGGCTTTTCAATCGTTTGCATATGAGTGTACCTGATGAAGGTTATTCCAGAAACAAGTTTTGCACACTAAATTAGATATCTACGTTTTTATTTATATTACATAATTTGTGTATTTCAGAACTACAGCTGCAACCAAATTAAATGAACGATCTAGTCGCAGTCACAGTATCCTTCTCTTAAAGATTAAAAGAACTCAGAAATCTGCCCCGTATAAAACACTTCATGGAAAGATATATCTGATAGATTTGGCGGGATCAGAAGACAATCGTAGAACAGGGAACAGTGGCATAAGGTATGTTTTATCTGATCAAAATGATATGATGAAATAAATTTGATATTTTTAATCCCATGCTACTCTCTTTTGAATTATCATCATGGGTTATTATCTCATTATAATCATTTGATTCTCATTGAATGTAACTTATTCTCGCCATGATATGACTGAAAATTTGCTCATTTAGCATTAAAAAATAATAACTTACTCACTCGCAAACAAACAAGAAATTTTCTTTCTTCTTTTATGAACACTGTCTTAAAATTATTTTATGTATCCAAACTTTGATTTCGTTTTTAGATTAAAGGAGAGCGGTGCCATAAACAAATCATTGTTTGTGTTGGGTGAAGTTGTGGATGCCATAAACTGTAGCCTGGTATGTTTAAATTTAGATCTTATATAATTTAATTTAGAATATATATATATATATATATATATATATATATATATATACAAATAAGTAATAATAAAATGAAATAAAAAAATCGCACTGTCAGTATGATTCAAGAACGTTTATATCCAAATCATAAAAAAAAATGGTGTACAAAGTATTGTGTATAGGCATAGTGAAATGTGATAAGAGATGAGACATACAATAGATTATAATTCATTTATACTGAGGTCATTCAAAAGTAAGTCAAGGTAAAACCTCTATGAATCAAACATTTATTCTAGTTTTCATTTCTGCACTTAATCTTTCTATTTTGAACCAATAGGTTATAGCTCTTGGTTGATGTTATCATGTATTAGACAGGTCTTATTGTAGAACTTAATTTTCTATGATAATACAAGTAACCATGTATGAAAGGCTAAAATATTCATCCTTGTGTTTACATGTCAGTCTGATATTTACCCCCCTCTTTTTAGTTTTTTGACTTTAAGCTTTCGTGAACATGTTCATCATCACATATTGTTTTATCCTGTTTTTTATTTTCATTCAAAACAGGTTTTTTTAGTGCTTGTTGGTAATTAGTTGTAAAATAAAATGAAATTCTATCCTAGCTAATCAATAATAAAGTCGACAACAGCAAGCTAACAATTATGCAAAATGTGCAAGGAGAGATATCTTCATGTATCCAAACTTTTGTAATCTTTGTGTGTGTTTACTTTTTCAGCCAAGGATTCCGTACAGAAACAGTAAATTAACAAGATTGTTACAGGTATGTGGTTGATTTGTTTTATTGTCAAGTTAAAAGTAATATGTATGTATTAATAGATTACTTTGTCTGAAAAAAAAAATTTGCATGAACAAATTTATTGCACAAACATCGTGTTTATGTACATGCAGCTTTATTTGTACAATAATTCCCCCAGCAATGTTATCAAAAATGCAGCCTTTAATATCAGTTACAGGCCGATGTTTTTGCAGTTCTTTTTATGAACGAGCTTAAGAATTTGACCAATGTTGTATTAGGAAAAATAGATCTTGACCTTTGTTGAAAAATGACCAATTACAAAGATAAATAAATAAATAACTCGTAATCCACATTTGCTATATTTTTCTTCGAATGGTGCTAATAAATTAATATTTCTTAGTTGAAGTTAGATTAAAATATTTTTGTTTCCCTCATTTTTCGCAGGACTCCATAGGAGGAAGCTGTCATTCTGTAATGATTACTAATATAGCTCCAGAAGAGAGATATTACTATGACACATATTGTACACTTAATTTTGCCAGTAAAAGTAAAAAGATTGTAAATAGTACTGTTGTCAGGGAAACCATTGGTAAGTAGTCTCAGCAGTTTTATTTTAAATGAATTTTTCTAAATGTGTGTATATACATGTACATATTAAGCCTATAATGTTCTTTTTTTGCCTCTAGAATCTTTTTACCAGCAAGGGTAAGTATTATGGACAAGAATTATTTTTATAACTAGATTTCTTTTACATCTTTTTATTATAAAAAGGGGTGCATCAACATGTCCTGTATACAACCAAGTATGGTAAAACTCTTTAAAGCATCTAAAAATAAAATTAAAAACAACAAATACCACCCTGTTGGAACAGTTCAAAAACAACAAATACCACAGTGTTGGAACAGTGCCAAAATTGTATAGAAAAATTGTAGTAGATTGATATTCCTATCACACATACATGACCGTTCACTTTCCTGGCTTGGTACAGGCAATTTAATAACAAAATTTTTAGAAGGTTGCAGTTTTATCTAGTTAGTTTTGGGTTGGGTTTATGGTGTTTAATGCCACTTTCAACAATATTTCAGTTATATTGTGGCAATCAGTTTTATTGGTGGAGGAAACCAGATAAAACCACTGACCTGTCGCACTGACAAACTTTATCACCTAATGTTGTATCAAGTACACTTCACCATGAATTGGGCTTGAACTCACAACTTTTGTGGTGATAGGCACTGATATCACAGGTAGTTGTAAATCCAACTACCATACGATCACAACCACTATGGCCCCCTTATCTAGTTAGATAAGAAGATATACTATTGGATTGAAATGTTCAACAACAAAAATGAGCCATATTCAGAAAATTTATATAATACTAAAGATTGTAATATGTAAATATATATCTTGACTAAGATTTACCTAAGATACTTCTATTACAGCTCATAGGGCAGACATCTTAGGTCATAGAACACCATTAATACCTGAGAATGTACCTGTTTTAGCTAAGAAGCCAAGATCATCAGCTGAACAGCCAGATGTACCCCCGAAGATGATGGATCCTGTGCCGTTCCTCAGGTAGTTCTGTTTTTTAATACATTACAATAGACAAAATCAAATATCCTTGAGCTACGATCATATGGTAATTGGATTTACATCTATCTATGTAATCTTTTGCTATTGACATTGAAGATTGTAAAGGGACAACACAGCACCTTTGAATTAGAGATTTAGAAGGGGTTAAAAAATTATGTGGGGCCAAGGTCCCTTGTTTAGTGGAAGTATTTATTAATTTGATTTAACTTTTCATGATAACAGTATTTGAAACACTAAAAGAAAACATTCCATAAAGGCAAAAATAATGTTCTCATGATTTATCATGAATGAATGTTTTTCAAATAAAGTCAATAGTTGTCCTCATACAAAATCTGTACTTATTGGTTCATACAAATTCTGTACTTATTGGTTCATACAAATTTTGTACTTATTGGTTCATACAAATTCTGTATTTATTGGTTCATACAAATTCTGTACTTATTGGTTCATACAAAATCTGTACTTATTGGTTCTTACAAAATCTGTACTTATTGGTTCATACAAAATCTGTACTTATTGGTTCATACAAATTCTGTACTTATTGGTTCACACAAATTCTGTACTTATTGGTTCATACAAATTCTGTGCTTATTGGTTCATACAAATTCTGTACTTATTGGTTCATACAAATTCTGTATTTATTGGTTCATACAAATTCTGTGCTTATTGGTTCATACAAACTCTGTTCTTATTGGTTCATACAAATTCTGTACTTATTGGTTTATACAAACTCTGTTCTTATTGGTTCATACAAATTCTGTACTTATTGGTTTATACAAAATCTGTGCTTATTGGTTCATACAAATTCTGTGCTTATTGGTTCATACAAATTATGTACTTATTGGTTCATACAAATTCTGTATTTATTGGTTCATACAAATTCTGTGCTTATTGGTTCATACAAATTCTGTGCTTATTGGTTCATACAAATTCTGTACTTATTGGTTCATACAAATTCTGTATTTATTGGTTCATACAAATTCTGTATTTATTGGTTCATACAAATTCTGTATATATTGGTTCATACAAATTCTGTACTTATTGGTTCATACACAATCTGTACTTATTGGTTCATACAAATTCTGTACTTATTGGTTCATACAAATTCTGTACTTATTGGTTCATACAAATTCTGTACTTATTGGTTCATGCAAATTATGTACTTATTGGTTGAACTTAAAATTATTCTGAAAATATGTAAAGAAACGCTAAATGAATTTTTGTTAACAATTTAAATGAGGAATGCTAATTATTATACTTTTTTCTTTTTAAAGTCCACTTCTACGAAGGCAAACACGATTGGAAGATACTGTAAATAGAAGATTAGTAGATCTTGAAAAGAATCTGCTTGACCAGATGAAAAAGATGGTTGGCAATCAAGCTAACCCACAAAATGAAGATATGGATAAACATATAAAACGCTATTTAGAAGTCAGTAAACAACAGCTGCAACAACTAGCAGTCAATAAAACTCCTGTAACACCGAAACGTAAACACAGTGACCTAGATAATGACCCACTTAAAGGTAACATTCTGATACAATAATTAATTGATAGAAGCAGTCCAATGAAAATTAACTGTTATAATATGCTACATTCCCCCCCCCCCCCCCCCCCCTTAACATCTGACAGAACCCGATTAGAGGTCAGATACAGATGAACTTTCACATATGAATGCTTATTAAGCCGATATGTGATGCAATAATAAAAAAGCGTGAAATGAGCTGTTAAAGATTTTACCAGTGGCATTTTCATTGCATGATCATGAGTTCATCTGACCATAACCTCTAACTGGGTTTCTGTCTGGAGGGGGGGGGGGGGGGAGGGCATAACAGTTGATTTTAATCAGATTGTGATAGAAGTTTTTGAGAAAGAAAAAATGACTACAGCTTGAAGTCAATACACCTCCAATAACACTAAAGCACAAATTTGAAGATAGCAGCTAAAAATTAAATTTCATACAGACAAAACCTGTTGATGTTATATTCATGTTGCTCTTCTTATACAATTTTGTTTTTGATTGGACAATAAGCTACATGTTTCAGCCAATCAATCTCCTCACAACTATACAAGTAGAAATGCATATATGTATATTTTCCCCAAATATTGTTCATTCAACTGGAGAAAGTTGGCTACTCCATTTGTCCCTTTTAATTGTTGTTTTTTGCACAGTGCTTATGTAAATCCTTTGTTTAACAAATAAAGCAAACATTTTCCAGCACAACGTATCGGTGGTGTAATGGTTAGCATGCTCACCTCTAGTGCAGTGGATCGTTTTGTTTGAGCCCCAGTCTGATCAAACCAAGCACTATAAAATTGATATGTATTGCTTCTTCACTAAGCATGCTGCATTTAAGGAAAAAAGCAAAGACTGGTTGATTCAGAATCAGGATAATTTTTCAGAGTGAAGTGGCATGCCTACCTGCAGACTGTTGTTTCAGGTAGCTAGCACTATTAAAAATACTTAAAATGTTGGTCTAGTACAAAGTGGACAACATCATCATCTCATCGAAAGTAACTTATTCTCACCATGACATAGATGAATAATTGCTCATTTGGCGTTAAAACAGCAACCACTCACTAAAATATTTAGTAATTTGTTTGAATCAAGAAATAGTTGGAAAATTACTCACGTACAATTTCTAACTAACATTTTTCCGGCAGGATATATCTTGAATGTGGTTGGTAATGTTGATGATCTTCATATATAAAATATCAAGATGAAACATATTTTTTTCATTTCAAATGACATTTGATATATTTCAATGTGTCAGCTCAATTACAGACAAGAACTTTTAGTAAAACAGCCAGTTTAAAACCCACCAGACTGGCTTTAATTGTTATTTTAACTCAAATAAGTGGTCACCTCACTTAATTAAATTTCTGTTTTTTCTTTTATTTGACAGATTTAACAAATACTAAAGATGATATGGCTGTTATCAAGGAACGGCCCAGAAAACAGTTAAAGAAAACAAAAAGTGTCACTTGTATCAGTGAGACTCCTTTGTTTGCTCCACACCCACGGCTCTTTAAAAAGGGGTTCAAATCAACAGCCGTCGAGGAGTTTGTAGAGTTGACAGGTATAGTTTCTGTTTTTATGATAATTACTGCAATACTGGTAGTCTTCATTCATTGAATACCATAAGGGGTGGTCATGGTCGTGATCGTATAGTAGTTGAATTTACTACCTATTCAATCAGTGCCTATCACCACTAACGTTGTGAGTTCGAAACCCGCTCAGGCGAGGTGTACTAGATACAACATTATGAGATAAAGTTTGTCAGTGACTTGCCATGGTCGGTGGTCTTGTACGGGTACTCCGGTTTCCTCCACCAATAAAACTGACTGCCACGATATAGCTGAAATATTTTTGAAAGTGGCGTTAAACACCATAAACCAAACCTAATACCATACAGTTTTGTTGTCTATTGTTCACGGATCTCTTCATTAGAGGATCGTGGGAAATATTTTAAATTTATCTCCTTTCATAAATTTAGGTAGGTTAAGAAATAATATATGGTGTGTTCGGATTTCTACCAAACTCACCTTGAGGTCACCCTATGTCAAATTAAAAATGTTCAACTATTGTTAATTTTTTTCGACTATTGGTACACAATGTGACTTAATTTTTACATTTGAGTTACACATAGAATTTATGATAGATATTTATTATATAATGTTGTAAAGTGAAGAAAATGATGACAATAGATAAAAATGATGCTATTAAAATTAGCCGGTAAATACTGTCAATATTCAAATGCTATTCTCATTTTGTGAGATGTATAAAAGAAACTGTTCCAAGATTTACAACAGACGATTTTCAGTCTATGTCACTTCCAGCTGAGCAGTTAGCATTGGAAGTAGTTATAATGAACCATTGATTTGATTGGGTGAACTTTGGTAGCCAAGTTCATCCGAGGTTAAAAACAAATCTGAACAGTTATTGTCAACAATTCCACAACAAATCAAACAATCACCACTTACCTTCACTTGCTGAATACAAAAAAATAAAAGACCACATCATGACGTTGGAAATCCAGATCATTGCTTGGGACATGCACAAAAAATGTGGATCCTACCCCTCCCCTCTTGATATTTGGATCCACCAGCAGCAATATATATCTTCATTTAAATTTGTTTAATAATGTTTTTTAACTTACTATAGAACCAGTAGAAGACCAGACTAAGTCAAAGAATTTTAATCCTGAGTTACAACAAAAAATAAGTATGTATTGAGTTTTACAACTTAATCAGAAGTGTGTTGTGATAATAAGGGAGTTTTTAGTTCCTACGTTAGCGGTAGAAGATTTACACCTCACCATTGACTATTGCTTTACTGTTAAATGTGACTACCTTATATTTTCATAACTAATCACCACAATGATGAATAAAAGTTAGACAAATTTCAGAAGGAGAGTGTGCTTCACGAAAGTGTTCTTGTTTAAAATACAAATGTATTGCAATTATCTATAACAGTCCTAGGAGATTCACTGGTACACTTTCAATTCAAAGTGGAAAAATCACCTGGGGCTAGGGTCATGCCCCACATTATTTTAGTTTTTTTTTGTGGGCATTAGTCTGAAACCAAATACTATAATCTAGTATAACTTATATATAATTATTATAGTATGAATAATGTCATATTTCATTTCTTTCTTACACACGAACCTATATACAGAAGACTGGAAGGACTTGTTCCTTTGTTATCCATATCTGTCTAGTGGCTGTATCATGCCTTCAATGTTACATATTGAGTATGTGTATGTTACAGACTTTAATACCAGGTTAAACAACTAATATTCAGCAAACAACTGACATGGTCTTCAGTATTAACAAACCAGGAAAGTCGAGTGCAGACACTCATTTTAGCAAACATTTAAAACAAATTCTTGAACTAGGTCAAAATATTTAAGAGAGTGTGTTAGTACTCAAGAATGGAAAATTGAC
Organism: Bathymodiolus septemdierum; assembly: GCA_963383655.1. NCBI lineage: Eukaryota > Metazoa > Mollusca > Bivalvia > Mytilida > Modiolidae > Bathymodiolus > Bathymodiolus septemdierum. The sequence continues at coordinate 46,745,702 of OY726523.1, read as the reverse complement.
AATACGGAAACTGAAATGATCATATTTTGTCATACAGCCTCCTAGGATGTTTGCACATCATGATCTGGTATTGAACATAGTATTTGGTGAATATTGAAAAAAGGACATGGGAGATGTTTAAGTCCAACAGACAGACTGATTCCTATGCATCCACATCTCCCAGAACCGCATCGGTGATGTAATGGTTAGCATGCTTGCCTCAAGTGTGGTAGATCGTGGGATCGAGTTGAACCAAAGACTATAAAATTGGTATTTGTTGTTTCTCCACTAAGCACGCATCATTAAGGAGAAAGAGCAAAAACTGGTTGGTTCGGAATCAGGATAATATGTTCGAGTGGGGCGATATGTCTCTCCGTGGACTGTTGTTTCAGTGCTAGCACTATAAAAATCCAACTAAGCGTGTTGGTCTAGTACAAAGTGGACCTCATCATCATTTCATTGAAAATTAACTTGTTCTCGTCATGATATAGCTGAAAAATAGCTGAGTTGGTGTTAAACAACAATCACTCACTCCATATCCCCCAAACATTGTTTGTAGGGTATAACAAAATAAATATATAATTGTGACTGAACTTTAATGACACTTCACATCACTGATACTTTTTCATTTATCTGGAAATAGTAAACATTTTTAAAGTTTTCTGCACAAAAAGATAAAAATGATGAAAGTTTTTTCAAAATTGAAATCTCTCAACAAGAATAGAGTTCAGTCATAAGTAACAACTTGAGCTTCAGTTTTCCTACATCCAAACTCGATACGTTTCAGTTCGAAGTTTGTCAAGTCGTCAATGGTCAAAGTTTACTCAAACACTCGTTTATTTGGTAATGCGCACCGTCACAGACTTGGCATTTCACATCCAGAATAAATCCGGTTTTAGGCATTTCACCATGATGTTCCTTGAAAACTTCCTTGAAGGTTCTTCGTGTCTCAACACATGAGATGGTATTTATGGGACCATGTGGCAGCATTCCTTAAATTGCATTGCCACTACTCGTGATGAACATAGCATGTGCGCCGCCATTGTTTTTTTGTTGAAAAATTGCTCCGCTATCCGGAGAACTATGCTCCAATTGCGAGAAAATACAGGAACTCCGGAAAACAATTAAAATTGTTTTTTTAATTTGCTGAAAAAGAATTAGGGTCGGCGCTAAAAAATAGGGTCGGTCGGGAAACTGGAAACACAGGTATTATTTTGTATGGCCCTACCAGTAATCATTAAAAAAAATCTTGACTACATTCTATTTTACAACCTTCCAAACATTTGCTCAAAGATATCCTTGATGTTTTTTCTTCATTTCAGATATCAAGTTTTTAGACAGATTAAATGCCTCATCAATAAAAGAACTACAAATGTTACAGACAGTTGGAGCTAAACGTGCCAAACTTATTTATGAATGGAGAGAAAATTATGGTTCCTTCTCTAATGTAAGTCAATTTTAACCTTTATAGCTGAAACTTGAACTAGTTGTGTACTTAGTAGCACTCAATTGATATTATGGTTGGTTTATGGTGTTTAACACCACTTTCAACAGTATTTCAGTTATTATGGCAGTCAGTTTTATTGATGGAGGATACAGAGTACCCGGAGAAAACCCTGACATGTCGCAAGTCACTGACAAACTTTATCATATAATGTTGTATTGAGTACACCTCACTATTAGTGGGATTTGAACTCACAACGTCAGTGGTGATATGCACTGATTGCACAGGTAGTTCTCACTTGCATCAATGTGTTGTGGATGGCATTGAAATGGCATGTTGACCAAAGAAATGCACCATAATCACTTGCTGTTTTTTTGTTTTTTTTTCATTATGCATAATAGGAGCCTTGAATTAGTGGTTAAACTTCCATGTGCATTGCAACTAATTATTTCCTATTTTTTTTAAATGTCAGACCTATGCAAAAATATAATAAGTTGATCAAAGTTAATTGGCAATAGCATAAAAATTGGAATTTCATTTAAAACCTTTTGTGTGGCATTGTTTACATGAGTCTTGGGTAATAAAGTCATTTTACACCCTTTTCTGTTGGGGCTGTCGTAATCATGATCGTATGGTAGTTGGATTTACAACTACCTATGCAATCAGTGCCTATCACCACTAACATTATGAGTTGGAATCCCGCTCAGGCGTGGTGTACTCGATATTACATTATGTAATAAAAGTTTGTCAGTGTTTTTCTGAGGGTACTCCAATTTCCATCACCAATAAAACTGACCGCCATGATATAGCTGAAATATTGTTGAAAGTGGCATGAAATACCATATCCCCTCCCTCTTCTGTTTCATCAAAAGAAGAGAAATAAACCAGTTTCTATATTTGTTTGAAAAATATGCAAAGTGTTGTCAAAATTTCTGTAACTAATGAACTAATATAGCCTAGCTTATTTTGTATTATCATTTTAAGAATTTCCAGGAATTAACTTTTAGCAGTTTTATAATGCTCCTTGGATGGCACCCTTGTTTTAGCTCCAGTATCCCTATTAAAACTAAAAGACATTTTGGTCAAGCTAGCACATTTGTTCATCTGGAGTTAAATATAAATCCTGAATAATTTTGGTTTTCATAATTAAGAATTTACAAAAGTGATTGCTTTTGATTTACAATCTTGAAATGTTATCTGGGTATTTTATTACATTATATATATTTTCATACTCAATTTTATTTATTTCAGTATGAAGATTTAAAGGCAATTCCAGGTTTTACTGATAAATATATTGGTAGTTTGTTAAAGGTATGGTTATTTTTGTGTATATTCTATATAAACTCTAACGAGTTCAAAAATATTTGTCATCTTAAGATTCTTAAATTGAGTAAATTTGGAGCTACATGTATCAACAAGAAATTTTGGAGTTCACCAAATATTGTTATTTTAACATATTATACAGACGGTGGAAGTGTGTTTTTTTTTACCATTGATAAGCCAATATAAAATATTCCAATTATTCCTGTAGTACTGGAAATATGGTACACAAAATTGTTATAAATTATAATTCTTTTCTTCTATTTTTTTTGGAAAAATAAAAAAATGCAACGTAAAATTTGAATGATGCACCATGAAAATCATATTTTGTTTTCAAACTGTCAAAAAAAAACTAAAATCTTAATGATTTTAACTTGATGAAAAAAAAAAAAGATTTTATTATGAAACTGTTGAAAATAAAGCTAAAATTTTAATACAATAAATTTTTTTTTTTTTTTTTTTATCAAACTCAAAAAAAACTAAAATTTTAATGATTTGATGATTTTAATACGACGAAGAAAAAAATTAATTTTATTATCAAACCATAAAAAAAATCCTTTACATGTTAATAATTTTTATGCAATGAAAAAATAAGATTTTGCTCTTGCCTATACACACCCATACACAGACAGGTTCTTACAAATCCCTTTTACAAACCAAGAAGAAAGAACTATAGATTTTGGTTGAGTTACGACAATTACCATTGTGATTTCGTATTGTAAATTGAGGTATACCAATATTAAAATGGACCTGTTTAGAGAAGCTACACTGCAACACTTCTTCTAAACATGGAATATCCACAGTAATTATTTATTATTTTATAAATGTTATATTTTTATTTATGTTTTGCAGAGTAATTTGGTGACAGTAACCTGAATATATGTGAAAATGAACAAACAATTCAATGGCAGCATAAAGGAGTGAAAAAGACTGCTTTCAAAGGCATGAAATCTTATCTCAGTATAAACTATGCAATATGTTCATTGCAAATTTTTAGTTTGTAAGGAAGTAACTAACGATACCGAAATGTGTAAAAGGGAAAACCACGTGAAAGGCAGGGGGCCATTACTTGACTCCAGAGGTAGAATCAACACTTCAAAGTGTTGTAGATTATGAGATAATGATAAAAATAAAGAGTTTGAAGGTTTAATTTCATTGGCTATCTTAGATTGTTGATTTTTATATCTTTTGTCAATATTCACTGTTTTTCTTGTTGGGGGCCATTGTGATCATGTTTGTGTGGTAGTTCGATTTACAACTACCTGTACAATCAGTGCCTATCTATCACCACTGAAGTTGTGAATTTGAATACAACATTAAGTGATAACGTTTGTCAGTGATTTGCGACATGTTGATGGTTTTCTCTGGGTACCCTGATTTTCTCCACCAACCACCACGATATAACTAAAATATTGTTGAAAGTAGTATTAAGCACCATGATAATACCCCCTCCTTCTGGAATGCCAGATAACCTAATGGTTATATATATGTATATATTGCTTTACCACACATCTTTGTTTATTAGAAATATTTCACACGTCAGAATGCATCTCTCAGTGATTGACTATTGTTGTATAACTTTTACGTTTTTGTCACATTGTGTTTTAGACAATTAATTAGGCAAGCTATTATCACCTTTGCACACCCAGGCCATCGTGGTCATGATCATATGGTAGTTGGATTTACAACTACCTGTGCAATCAGTGCCTATCTGCACTAATGTTGAAATGTTTTTGACAGGACAAGAAAAGGGTGACCGCATGGGCAGGTTTGTGCTATTTCGTAATCGTTTTTACTTTTCAAGTGTGGTTTGAATACAAATAAACTGGACTTGGATGTCAAAACTTGGAAGTACAGGTAAACCTTCAGTGTACATTAAATTCATGAACATTTCAATTAAATTTACCTGACAATTTAGTTGTAATAAATGTTTGTGAAACCCTGTCCTGATTTTTTAAAATAAGTAACTCTTCATATCTAAGGAGAACATTTACTGGTAGAAAATAATATTACTGTCATTACAAAAATTAAGTAGGATATATATACAATATACAGTGATCCCTTGTTAAGCCGCCACCTTCTGTGCAGTCGGTAGTTTGGCGATAAACTGAGGTACATTGAAAACCGGAAGCCATGTGATCAAATGAAAAGATAAACTTTCTCCAATTGTTTCAACTCGACTGACATACATTTCGCACTTGTACAAAGACATAAGTATAAATAATACATGTTTAATAAATAAATAAATTGGAATAAATATTTACATACAATTGTTTCCTTTCTCACGGCACAAATTTCATCTGTTAATGGGACATTTTTAGACCTGACATTTGCGAATCAGAGATAAAGACATTGTTCCATGTCAGCATTAAGTCCACTCCTGTGACGTTTCCTGGATGGCGAACCTTCATTGTCACTTTTATAAAATTCCTTTTGATTCAAAATATCTCCAACAGTCCTTCTTTTTATCGGAAGATCCCATTTAATTGTCAAATTATCGGCAATTTGTTGTGTTAATTTTGGATTTTCCTTTACATAACTTATAATTTCATGTTTCTGTTTGTCGTCTAATGAATTACGCTTTCTCGTCAAGGACGATATTTTTATGACAACTAATTAAATAACAATTTTTACAGGTAAATACAGGTAATTATTCTAATCAAAACAACTCACCTGTTCCGACCCTCAACTATGAGATCAATGACCATGTACGATGACCAGTCTTGACATTCTATAATTACCGATCAATACACAGCTGTCAAAAGGTAGTTGTGGGTGGTAATAACGTGGGAATTTAAATTGGTTTTATGACTTTTGTATCTGAAAACCTGTGGCGGATGGCGGTAGCTGAGTTTGGCAGTATAACGGGGTATTTTGAATGGGAGAAATCGGGACAGACGAGAATTTTGGCGATAAAACGGGGGCGATAGAACGAGGGAGCACTGTATGTACATTGTCGGAAAATATAGAATTTATTTGTATGAGCTTTAGAAACAAATAGAAAAGCGAGTCTAGCCTTTTTCGCAGCAAGTGCATTTAACGACAATGTACGTATATTGTGTTTATCCTGCAATATAAAAAAGTCCAAAAACAACTGCCAAATTTGTGAAAATAACTGAAACACGCCTCGTTCTAATCGTTTTCATTGGCATCATCTGTGACATCAGCACTTAAACTGTTGCCGTTTCTTTCTGTTGCTCTACCTGAAAAGCTTTATTAGGTCCATGACTAAATAACACTGAAGATTATTTGACCCCTTTATTAGTAATCAACATCACACAATTGCAGGATAAAATGTACAAATGTCTTCAATAAGACATTTTATTATTATTTTGGTTTTTTTTACAAAAACAGGTTTCCATGTACATAAGTCAACAATATTAAATAAATCTGTATAAAAAATATAAACTGACATAATTTTTAATTGTAATCAATGAACCATAAAAAGTTGACTTACTACATATTTGGATCAAAAGCCTGTGTCAATATATACAACATACTATTGTGTCCAAACATTAATCAAACTTTTAATTGTAACCTCATCTTTTTAAATTGTAAATTATCTTTATTTTAACACATGTCCATGTCCAACAAAAAATATTATTCCATAAAAATGTTTACTGTTCTGTTTAAACACTGGTACAGACTAAAAAGATTTCTGGGTTTGTAAATGACTGTGTGTTATGGTGCTTAACACCACTTTCAACAATATTTCAATTATGTCGTGGCAGTCAGTTTTATTGGTGGAGGAAACCAAAGTACCCGGAGAAAAACACTGATAAACTTTATCACATATAATGTTGTATTGAGTACACCTCGTCATGAATGGGTTCGAACATTTCATATGAATCTAACCTCTTTTAAGAGATCACCTGTCTTATAAGGCCACCTTTTCTTTGTCCCTAATGTGACCTCTTAATACAGGTTTGACTATATGTGGTAAATTTATTTTGAATACCAATGCCTAGAATTACTTTGATATTATTTTTATGCCCCCACAACAAAGAGGGGGGGGGGGCATATTAATTTACCCCCTGTCCATCCGTCCGGATGTCCATTCGTCCATCCGTCCGGATATAGATACATGGTTTGTCCGGCTATCTCCTCCTACAAATATTCTCAAAATGACAGGTAGTTGGACTTAGTCATTTTTTTCGTACTAGCTGCATAAAGGGAACATGGTTTGTACGGCTAACTCCTCCTACAGTTTTAGAGCTACAGCTTTAATATTTTGTAGGATGTTTATACACATAATGGAGGCACACGTACATGTCCACAGGATTTTGATGGTCAGGTGGGGGCATCATTTTTGTATTACAGACACTTCATTTTAAAAAAATCACTCCTAGCAAAACAACTTTGTCCATAATTATCAAGTGTGGGGGCATACTTCTTTTCTAGTTTTTACAAATGTTTAAACTTATTTATTTGTTCTCCCTTTTTGGTTTTAATCATTGGTCATTCCTATGGTAAAGCCTCTCTTTGAACTCCTCTATTAGATAGAAGTTTTGTATGTTGATATATCATGAATTGTACAGATGATATTATGTGACATATATAATGTGTCATAAATATGTAAATAAATGTATGTAGATTATGTCATTTGATTTGTGTACCCATTAGTTGTTAAATGTAGATACATGAAGTGGAGGGTTATGGTTTTTAACGCCACTTTCAACAATATTTCAGTTATGTCATGGCGGCGAATTTTATGGAGGAAACTGGGAGTACCCAGAGAAAACCACTGACCAGACGTGGCTATTTATAGTGTTAGGGTTATGGTGTTTAACACTACTTTCAACAATATTTCAGTTACGTCGTGGCGGTCATTTTTATTGGTGGAGGAAACCGAGAGTACCTGGAGAAAATCATAGACTTGTCGTAAGTCACCTACAAACTTTACCACATAATGTTGTATCGAATACACCTCGCCATGAGTATGATTCGAACTCACAACGTTAGTGGTGCTAGGCACTGATTGCACAGGTAGTTGTAAATCTAACTACCATACGATCACGGCCACAGCTGCCCCTACATGCAGTGGAGGATAACTTGTAATGTATGAGTTGAATATCTGCTGAACCACTGGAGATATAGATATCAAGAGGGAGGATTGGGATTCTATTAACTGGTTTAACTGTCTTATAAGAAGCAGGAATAGCTGCTTACCCTTCACAAGCACCTGGGTTCACCCCTGGTTTATGGTGGGGTTCGTGGTTCTCATCTTTTTAGTTTTCTGTGTTTCTTTGTCTTGTACCTAATGTTAACAGTGTCTCTGGATTGTCCATTCTTGATTGCCCCTTTGGTTTTCTCTGGATTGTCCATTCTTGATTGCCACTTTGGTTTTCTCTAACATTTATTTATTAATCTGGTCACATTATTGTGTCTGTCTCATGACAGAAACTAGATTTTTTAATAGGTTCTTCCATAAGATGTAATAAAAGATGTAGGAATAAATTTCGCGCGTGTGAGAAACTTCCATGTTTTCTCAAATGGATCCTAGTGGGGGGAAAAAGGGGGGGGGGGGGGGGGGGTAAATCTTGAATTTCACCAGCATGTGATATATTTCAAATCTCTTATTTGGGTTGTATGGAAGATTGTTACAGTGAAATGTGGGCATCAATTTTGTTTTCCTGTTTAGATCACCTGACCTAAATGGTCGTGTGAGTTATTACCATCACTTGGTGTTCATCATTATATCTTCCCAAAATTTTTATATTTAAATATAAAGGAAACTTATCTGAAATGTTCCCCAAGTATTTATTTGGTCAATCAGTAAAAGAAGACGGCAAATGAACCCTAAAGAAAATGACAAAAAAAGCTCTTTATTCAGTAACAAACTAGAGGCTCGGCCCACTGAGCCTGTGTCGCTCACCTTTCATTCTGCTTTGAGGAAACTTAATACAGAACCTTCCATACATGTAGGTGCTTCCTACCAAGTTTCGGTTCATAAGGCTAAGCAGTTTCAAAGGAGAAGATTTTTAGAAATCGACCAATCAGAAACAAGAATTGCATGTTTGCTGACCGATCGGGACGAAATGAGCAATCTTCATAGATGACATTCCATAGTTGCTTCCTACCAAGTTTCGGTGGTAGCCATGTTTGTAAACCGACCAAGACGAAATGAGCAATCTTCATTGAGGACATTCCATAGATGCTTCCTACCAAGTTTCGGTTCATTTGGCCAAGCGGTTTCAGAGGAGAAGATTTTAAAAAATCGGCCAATCAGAAACAAGAATTGACTGTGATGGCAATGTTTGGTAATGGATCATAACAAAATATGCACTCTTTAGAGAGGACCTTCCATAGATGCTTCCTACCAAGTCTCAGTTCATTTGGCTGAAGGTTTTCAGAGAAGATTAAAATGTGAAAAGTAAACAAGATGACAGACGACGGACACCAAGTGATGGCAAAAGCTCATATTGCCTTTGGCAAGGTTTGCTAAAAAAGAATATAAAAATGTGAATACCTACTTGTAATGTATAGAATAAACATGTTATACTATATCAGCATTAGTTAATTTCTAAGGAAGATAATGGCAAGAGTTATCTTTCTTTTAACAGAGAAGATTTTTTAGAAATCAACCAATCAGAAACAAGAATTGCCTGTGGTGGCCATGTTTGTTAACCGATCGAGACAAAATGAGCATTCTTTATAGAGGACCTTCCATAGATGCTTCCTACCAAGTTTCGGTTCATTTCGCATAGCAGTTTCAGAGGAGATTTAAAAAAATCGGCCAATCAGAAACAAGAATTGCCTGTGGCGGCCATTTTTGTCAATGGATCAGGACAAAATGTTCAATCTTTAGAGAGGACCTTCTATAGATGCTTTTTACCAAGTTTCAGTTCATTTGGCTGAGGGGTTTCAGAGGAGAAGATTAAAATGTGAAAAGTTAACGGATGACAAGTGATGGCAAAAGCTCACATTGCCTTTGGCAAGGTGAACTAAACTAGAAGCTCAGTGGGCTGAGCGTGTGTTGCTCACTTTTCATTCTGCTTTGAGGAAACTTAATACAGAACCTTCCATAGGTGCTTCCCACCAAATTTCAGTTCATTTGGCTAAGCAGTACCAGAAGAAGATTTTTAGAAATCCACCAATCAGAAACAAGAATGGCCTGTGGTGGCCATGTTTATTAACGGATGGGAACTAAATGCACAATCTTTATAAATGACCTTCCAAGGATGTTTCCTACCAAGTTTTGATTCATTTGGCCAAGCGGTTTCGGAGAAGGTTTTTTTAGAAATCAACTCATCAGAAACAAAAATTGCCTGTGGTGGCCATATTTGTTAATGGACTGGAACTAAATTAGCAATCTTTATAGAGGACCTTCAATAGATGCTTCCTACCAAGTTTCGATTCATTTGGCCAAGCGGTTTCAGAGGAGACAATTTTTTTAGAAATCAACCAATTAGAAACAAGAATTGCCTGTGGTGGCCATGTTTGTTAACGGATCGGAAATAAATGAGCAATCTTTATTGAGGACCTTCCAAGGATGCTTCCTACCAAATTTCGATTCATTTGGCCAAGCGATTACAGAGGAGAAGATTCTTTAGAAATCAACCAATCAGAAACAACAATTGCCTGTGGCAGCCATGTTTGTTAACGGATCGGGACGAAATGAGCATTCTGTATAGAGGACCTTCCAGGGATGCCTCCTACCGAGTTTCGATTCATTTGGCAAAGCGTTTTTAGAGGAGACAATTTTTTAGAAATCAACCAATCAGAAACAAGAATTGTCTGTGGTGGCCATGTTTGTTAACGGATCGGAACTAAATGAACAATCTTTATAGAGAATCTTCCAAGGATGCTTCCTACCAATTTTCGATTCATTTGGCCAAGCAGTTTCAGAGGAGAAGATTTTTTAGAAATTAACCAATCAGAAACAAGAATTGCCTGTGGCGGCCATGTTTGGTAACGGATCGGAACGTAATGAGCAATCTTTATAGAGGACCTTCCATAGATGCTTCCTACCAAGTTTCGGTTCATTTGGCCAAGCGCTTTCAGAGGAGAAGATTTTTAAAAATCGGCTAATCAGAAACAAGAATTGCCTATGGTGGCCATGTTTGTTAATGGATCAGGACAAAAAGAGCAATCTTTAGAGAGGATCTTCCATAGATGCTTTCTACCAAGTTTCACTTCCTTTGGCTGAGAAGTTTCAGAGGAGAAGATTAAAATGTGAAAAGTTAGCGAACGACAAGTGATGGCAAAAGCTCACATTGCCTTTGGCAAGGTGAGCTAAAAACCTTATTGAAAATCAAACTGTACATGAATGTTCATTAGCAACCTGGTGCATTAAATCTCATCATTTTGTCACAAATGAAGAATAAAATCTATTTCTAGAAGTAGATCCAACTACAAACTAAATATCATTTCAAATACAATGTATCTTGCAACCAAAACTGCTCGCATTGAGTATGGTAGATTGTGGGTTCAAGCCCAGGTTGGGTTAATTCAAGACTATAAAATTGGTATTTAATGTTTCTTAACTAAGCATGCAGAATTAAGGAGAAAGTGCAAAGACTCGGAATCCGGATAATGTGTCCTATTGGAGCAACATTTCTACTCATGGACTGTTGTTTCAGTGAGATAGCACTATATAAATCGAACTAAGCGTGTTTGTCTAGTACAAAGTGGACATCATCATCATCTCATCAAAACATAACTTTTTCTTGTCATGATATAGCTGAAATATTGCTCATTTGGCGTTACTTAACATTCGCACACTCGCACTCTTGCAACCTACCAAACACAAGCTGACAAAACAGGTAACTTTTAAGCTTGCTGCAAAGAAGACAAAAACAAACAGGTTTAGCTCCCATTTATGATTGTATCATGAACATATAAACATACAAAGAAAAACATATAAAACTGATGTAAGGTTTTATTGGAATTCGTCAAATGTTAAAACGTTGTACTAGTAATGGAGACCTGCCAAAATTATATCAACATAATTTCTTCCATTTTTTATAAAAAGGTTTTCTATTGGTGGAATCTGATTTATCATACTGAGCAATATGAAGATGGCAGACACATATCGTGTCTGAACAGCAAGACAAATTTTCACACAAAACACAAAAAATAAATAAACAAGTGGAGGTAACTCATGTTTGATACTTCATTTTATCTCCAAATTTCTATGGCCTTTAGTCTATATCACAAAATGAACTTAACTGTCTACATCATACCTGAAACGAGATAATATATATTTTCGATGATTTGTAAAATTTGCCTTTGATACACACGATAATATCTATAATTGAAGCGTCAAATGTGATATGAAAGATATTTGTTTATTTCTGTGTATTACTATGGGAAATTAGTTACACTGATGTCGCTTTGACAAATCTTTGATAAAACATACTATCGTTGACATATTTTGCAAGTATGGATTTCTCACAGACATGTGTTAAAGGTGAAGTGTAGTCTATAAGTATGGTTCACTTCAATATACTTAGAACCACATTGGTGTTGTAATGGTTAGTGTGTTCACCTCGAGTGTGGTAGATTGTGGGTTCAAGCCACGGTCAGGTCAAACCAAAGACTATAAAATTAGCATTTGCTGCTCCTCTGCTGGTGAGACACATCTACCCGTGTACTGTTGTTTCAGTGAGCTAGCACTATAAAACTCTGAACGAAGAATGTAGGATTGGTAAAAATCAGACAACATCATCTAATCGAATGTAACTTATCCATGATATAGATGAAAGAAAAATTGCTCATTTGCGCTAAAAAAAATCAATCAATGTACTTTGTTGTTATGAACATGTACATCTTTAGATTTGGTGGATTTTCGTTATACTATGAATTAATGTCTAAATATGCTTCCTTTCCACTGTCTTTTCAAAAACTGATTTAATAAGAAGTATACAGTGTGAAGTCTTTCAGATTTATTGTCCATTTTGGTATTTCTAAGGAGTTATCATACATGTGATATTTTAAAAATGACTGATTTAAGAGGGAGATTTTTTTTTGCACACTAATTCCACAAAAGTTTGTCAACACATATTTATGTATAAGTCAAATTAATTTCAGTTGGCATACTATAACGGGTGTATTAACAAACTACTGGCATTATTATAATACCTTTATTTGGTATTAAATGCATTTAGGCACTAAATCGGACAAAATATGTACATGTATTAGTTATTTATGCAGTTGAGTACAGATTATATATATTAACTTGTATACAAGGAAATCTAGATAGAAAAGAAAATTATTTTATTTATTATCAAAAATATTTGAGAGGATAAAAGAGTATAACAATAGTACAAAAAGAATCATTATTACTTGAACATTAAATTATTATAAATCCAGATTATTCACATACAGTGATAAATTTTCACAATCCTTTTTCAAAAAATTTCTCAATGGTGAAATGTAAAGAAAACCAAGGGAAGAAACTCCTTTTCACTACAGAAAGATATTAAATCATACTTTGTTGCATTTTAGAGAAATAAAGTTATTTCAGCAATAACTTTCAACAAAGTAAAGTCCAATGTGGGAACATTTGAAGATATAAGATAACTTTATATTAATTACTAAGAAATTTAAACAATTTCAGAACAATGGATTTAAACACCTGTAATTACAAGCCATTACCTAGATCATAAAATTTGTTAACGACAAGAATTAGTGTCGACTGTCCAATACATGAAGGCTTTAATTAACTTAATAAGGTATCAGAGCAATTAATTTGACTATCAAATTTTTCTTATTGATAAATCATAGAAATTGATTGATCAGGTTTTACATGAGAGTTTACAATACCCGGGAGGGTGCACAGGTATTGGTATCAATTTACGGAAGACTCATAGAGAAAACGATAAAGATCACATGTATGAGTTATACAAAATATTTGTTGCTTCTCAACTAAGCATGCAGCACAAAGAAGTAGTAGTTAAACATGTATGTCTGTGTGTTGAAAATTGTTTATACAATAGGTATGATTTTAGACAGTAAAGTTATAAGAAATTTGTTTCCTTGTTGCAATCTTATTAGACCTACCAAATCTAATCTTGCAGTCTTTTAAAACTTCATTATATCCTTGACACATGGAGATATCATTTTGTGTCTGTGTACATTCTATAAACTGCTTCAGCTCCATTTGGCAAGCCTGTTGTTGTGGTTGTTGTTGATATACTGGCTCCTGGTAAACTTGTTGTGGTTGAGCCTGCTGGACTTCCCCACTCTGTCCCCCACCTCCACCACCCGTCATGGCTGCTCCAATAGTATGACCCTAAAATAAAAACAACAAAATGTTTGTCATTAAAGATTTTGGTAAACTTTTCTTGACAGAGACCTTATAATTAAAACAATAAAATGTTTGATATTCAAGTTCTTGGTAACCTTGTTGCTAAGCCTGCTCAACTTCAACCACTCTGGTTCGACCTATTATGGCTTCTCAAATGTTATGGGCATTTCAATAGAAACAATAACAATATATTAGCTCTTGTAAATATTCTGGTGCTTTAGTGACTAAACTTGTGGCTGAGCAGAGCCTGCTGGATGTAACCAGTGTGACCCTCATCCATCATGGCATGACAAAAATGCTTGTCAATTTGTTTTTGATTCTTGGTTAACTAGTTGTTGTGGTGGTGTCTGCTTAATGTCAATACTGTTGTAACAATCCATCTTACAAGTCATGGCTGCTCTTATAGTTTGACACTACAATGACAATGTACTTAAAATCATATATCTCACTTGTTCCCCTTTGGTGATATGTTGTGGTGTTTGGGATTGAGAGAAACCCCATAACGGATCACATGCGAGTGACCTTATGTCGTGAAATGACGTGAATATATAACAATATGATAAATATGCATGTAAAGCACTTTACTAACACTTTCATAGTCTCACAATCGTCATTCTCATTGGATGGTAGATTGTGTCACTCGCAGGTGACCCTTAATAGGGTTTCCTCAGATCTCCCATGCCAGGAGATATCAGTATACAGGAACAAGTGAGAGGGAGATATCAGTATACAGGAACAAGTGAGAGGGAGATATCAGTATATGGGAACAAGTGAGAGGGAGATATCAGTATACAGGAACAAGTGAGAGGGAGATATCAGTATACAGGAACAAGTGAGAGGGAGATATCAGTATACAGGAACAAGTGAGAGAGAGATATCAGTATACAGGAACAAGTGAGAGATGTGATTTTAAGCAGATTGCTATAATGAAAAATACATATTATATTATTGTTGTTGTTACATTAACTGTTACTACTGTAAGGGTCATCGTGGTCGTGATCATATGGTAGTTAGATTTCCAACAACCTGTGCAATCAGTGCCTATCACTGACTACTAATGTTGTGAGTTTGAACCCCGCTCAGCCGAGGTATTTCCTGATACAACATTATCTGATAAAGTTTGTCAGCGACTTGCAACAGGTCAGTGGTTTTCTTCGGGTACTCCGGTTTCCTACACCAATAAAACTGACCGCCACAATATAACTGAAATATTGTTAAAGTGGCTTTAAGCACCATCAACCAACCTTCAAAGCTATTCTACTATTCTACTAAATACTGACTGCCTTGGGCTTCAACAAGTATGATTCTACCATAAAAACAACAAATGTTGCGTCTAGAACTAATAATACACTAAAATAGGACTTTAAAATCTAACTTACCACAGCTGACCCTACTGCTACACCAGCAGCTGTTGTTGCCATCTGGGCAAACATTCCTGGTTGTTTTGGCTGGGCAGCTGGTGGATGTGCTGGAGCCATTGGTGCTTGACGAGCAGGCATTGTCTGAACAGGACGACTGGGAGGTCCCCTGAAGGTAAATACGCAAATGTCTTAATAACGTAGATCATAACAGCACAATCTTACAAGAAATCAATAGTTAATTTGAAATATGATCATTGGCATAAACCAAACTCAAAAGGTATTAATTATTAAATATCTGTAAACATGCACAAATAATATCTCAAAATCCAATGTTTGAAACCAGAGGCTCCATGGAGCTGACAATCGCTCATCTAGATACAAATTGTCTGATCAACAGGAGAACTTATAATTATCAGTATTGAGAGTAAGCTTTGTGTAGCAATGCCCAAGCAAAGGAGAGGTAATTTAATCAGACAAATTTACCATATTCTTAACACGCATCTCTCTAGACACTTGCATATCCCATTTGTTTTCTGTGTAATTTCGCATTCGATTCAAACGTTCAAATGATCTAAATTAAAAAGTCTATAAAGAACAAGGTGAACAAAATTCCTTTTGAGCCGAAATGTTGAAGCGGTAATATTTGAGAGAGGTTTGAAGTGAAAAAATTAGTTTTGCCAAACAAATAAGATTATTCCATCAAAGAAACTTGTATTTTCATACTTATTAATGTCCAATTTATCCATTTATAACACTGAGTAACCCTTATTTCTCTGGTCCTGAGTGAAAATTGACAAAAAACGATTTTCAAATGTTCAGCAAGGAATGGGGTAAATGAGCAAATATGGAAGACGTCTATTGATGATATTAGTCCAAATTGGTAGATTTACAGTAGTAGAATGGAATGTCACATAAATATCATAATGCAGATTCTTTCAAAAGTTCATAATCAGTATATGGATACAAAAGGTCATGGGCATGGGCATGGCATTGTCATTTTTATTGCCATTTAATTTATGTAAGATGCCAGGCTAAAATTTGGAAAAAAACATGTGCTTAGCCTTTGAAACTGCAATTTTAATGAATTGCATAATTAAATATATGCTATTCTAGATGATGTATATTAATTTTTGCATTTAAGTTTAAAAAATCCAAATAATTAAGCAATATAACCTAGAAAGCGGTTTTCTTATTATCTCCCTTGGTATTTTTTTATTATCTCCCTTGGTAAATCAAACATTTATTGCAAATATTCTGTTCAGATGACTTCAAAACTACTTAATTTTATTCTTTTTCATCAGAAAATGTAATACTTTAGTTTTTGGAAATGAAAAAGATACACTTAATGTTGAACAGAGTTATATTTACCAACAGAACCATAAATTAAGTGAAAATACAGTATTAAAATCTGAAATCTGGAATTTTTAAAAAAATTATAGAAAAAATATCTGAGCTCATACAAATATCAAGTTAGTATTTGTTGGATGCATATATGATATTCTTTGATAAAAACCTAAAAAAAATTAGGATATTTTGGAGAAAAAAAAATGTTGAGCATTGCTACTTTGTCACTGACTGACTGAGTTTGTGCGATTCTGAAGTTCTGTGTTATCTAGTGGTGTGACTATGGGAAAGAAAAATTTTAAGGGTTAGGGTAATCGTGTTTAACACCACTTTCAACAATATTTCAGAAATATCGTGGCGGTCAGTTTTTCTTCTGTTATATAACGATTCGGATTATGTAAGGTCATAATAAATGTAGGGTGGTCAAGCCAAAAATTGAAATGTTAATAAATCATCCAATTATAGTTTAATATGACAGTACATACAAAATGGGAAATTTTGGTCCAAAAATTATTAAAATTGGTTGAGCTGTTCAAAAGTTATGGCCTTTTTGGTGAGCCAAAAGTGGTCGATTTTCTGTTTTTTGGAAAAATGTTAAAAAAATGACATTTTTGGACCAAAATTTTTTTTTCTTCACTACCTAATAGGTTATCATGCTTTCTTCTATAGTACTGTATCCTCCTTATGCTTCAAAAAGAGGTGTTGTACACACCTGTAGGTGTTACATGAAAAAAATGTCACAGAATTTAAAACATTGAAAACAGCCTTTGGACTTAGTTTTTTTAATTTATGTGTCGGCCGTCTGCTTGTTCAAACTACCAGGTTTGTGGTCAAATATCTTCAAAAACCTTTAACTTGCAAGGCTGAAACTTGCAGCACTGTCCACAAAGTGCCCAGTCTCCAGGTAAAAATATCAAAAATAACATTTATTCAATTAATATATGGTTTTTTTTAATATTATTTCCTTTGCGCAGGCCTCCATAATTTTTACGTCAAATTTTATTCAAAAAATCAAGTTTTTGGTCATAAAAAATCTGAAAAAAGTACTAGAATTTTTCTGAATACTGATTATGGTAGGGAAAAGAGCCCTCTAACAGGGAACACCTATATTTATCAGCAAAAAAATTTATCATAGTCTGTAGCGCCAGAATTATAAACTCTGTAGCTTAATATTTTGAGCTCTGTAAAGTGTAAAAATAAGTTATTTTAGGGAATTAATTATATTTTTTATGTTCAAATTGATATTTTTATGGTAAACAACCTCAATATCCATACATCAATGAAGTTATTATTACAGTTTGTGTAAAAACTGCCATTTTTTCCATTGAAAAGATCAATTTTCTTTATTCAATCAAAATTTCAGATAATTCCTGAAATTGATACAATTTCAATGATTGTCGAATATTATAATATTAAATGTTCAAGTGTTTGGTATCATTTTGATCCTATAACTGTATACTGCAAGGAGAAAACTATCAGCAACCCCAATTCTGACACTGGTATGAACTATGTCCTGGTTCATTAGCCCTCTACCTGGAAATTTAGTAAAAATAATATTTCAATTATGGCCCCGTATTCCATGAAAAGTCTTATTTGGATTATCAGATATGTTCTCTGTACAATTTATAAGCCAGTCTTAAAGTTATTTTATCTTTTAAACATTTAATTAGCACATTTTATACATGATTTTCATTTTCTTGTCTGGTAAAAACCTCAAATTTGACAATTTTAGCTGATTTAAGCGAACAGTTCATGCGATTAGAAAGTCACAAATTTTCAAAGTTATAATTTTTATTGTCACAAATCAATAAACTGTTATTTATAATCTGAATTCATTACAGTCCTCAATGTCACTCTCTTTTCCTTTATATACTATAATTTTACATTTGACCACTACAAATAGTGCTGTGTCCTAGTTCATGACCAACTAATTCCAAATGAAATCTTTGTGATTTCTTTAAATTGTGTGTTTTGTGATCCTATGCATATTTGATTAACTGAATCATAATCAACAGCATCAACTTTCAGAAGTGTCATTTTAATGATTTAAAACTCTTAATGATCTACTGAGATGCCACGATCACACCTGTAAAATAAAAATAAACATTAATATGTTATACAGAATAAAAATAAAGAACTAAAAATAATTTATCTTTTCCAGAAATATTTTATCATACATATACAATCGAAAAAAGTTTTAATACAATGCACTCTTGACTAAAAATTATCTTTATACATATTATGTTTGGTGGCAATTAGATTAAATGGAAAAATAGCCTTACTCCAGAAATGTTTGCTGCATGCATCATAAATGCTCTGTCATACCAAACAAGTGTGCACACAGTAATGGTGTAATGAAAAAAATGTAATTGATTAAACTTAACATATCACTGATATGTACAGTCATGTTACATTGTATATAACCAGACTGTTAATACATGCACATAATATAATGTATGCATTATTAACCATATATTTCATAAAGCTTCCCTAATAGCACTGAATCATAATAATATGCTTTATAATAATTTAAATATATTCAAAAATGTGGCATGGAAATTCAGGTTACTATTTAAAAACTATATAAACCTATGTATTGCTACAACATACTACACAAGGAACTTAATGAGAAATGCATAAATGTTATCTCAGTTTTCATGTAGACAAATTTAATTTAAAACCAAAAACTACAAAAGATCTTGATATTTCACAAAAGATTCCCACTTTTATAAAAATATCAAAGAATACCGGAACAACTCCTTTATATAGATGTATTAATAAATCCCGATAATTTCCGAGTCGCCTGGTTACGTCACCAAACCACTTGTCTGATAAAGTTATTTATAGGTTGGGAGAATTTGACAACTTCATATTGATGCTTGCCGTTTTCGCCATTTTTCGAGTAAAATAATAAAATCGTCAATTAAATTCTATCTCTTTTTCATTAATAGAAGCAAAGATATATATAAATTCAGTTCGTGTAAAGTTTCTGTGCGATTTTTGTGCATCTTTTGTTTTCAAAATTAACCCCATTTGATCCGGTTGAAAACGATATTTCTTTTGAGAATAAAACTATATCTTAGAAGAAATTTTGTAACTTACCGTGCA
The DNA here is from genome assembly GCA_963383655.1 of Bathymodiolus septemdierum. NCBI lineage: Eukaryota > Metazoa > Mollusca > Bivalvia > Mytilida > Modiolidae > Bathymodiolus > Bathymodiolus septemdierum. Next base: position 46,725,895 of record OY726523.1, on the reverse strand, counting down.
TGATTGACCTCCATGGCCTTAATACATCAATGTTAGATAATTCTTGTATCAATTGGTGGAACAATACGTCGGTGAATGCCATTTTTGGTTACGACTCTGTGAAATTGCCCTGGCTAAGATGGCGAAAGACATGCTTCCCGGTCATGCGCAACACAACGTCCGATAACTCTTCCCGCTCAACTCTGATTGCAAATTCAGAAAATATGACCCGAACATTTATTGATTTCCGCATGCTATTGTTGCTTATCCATTGAAATTTTGGCGAAATATCTTTAGAGGAAGGAACATATTATTGTATCTGTCTGCGAACCTGTTTGCTTAAAAGCGATAAGCGAGTTTAAAAACACTGTTTTGTAAACTTTTATATTTTACGTTACGATTTCGATCTTTTTTTAATTGGTTCAAATGGGATTGTTAAAATTGAAGACTTTCTGCAAATTTTAAGCCATACATGAAAAATATTGGTCCAGGAATAGCGTGCGGAATTATTTTTGAAAATGGGTTGTTTGTTGACACATAAATCAACATGGCGTCCGATTTTCTCGGAACCGCTTCACTTTGGACGTTCAGTAGTAGTACCCAATCATATTTTTAATGCTTATAACTGCCAAATTAATGAAGATCTAGCTTTCAAGTTTTATCTGATATATTTTTTATCACGAAATATTCAATTTCAGGTGTTTTTCTAATGAAATGAAAAAGGTGAAAAATAGTTTTTTTTTACTCCGACAGAAAATAATAACGTTATCGGCGACTACGTTTGACCTCCCTAATAAATGCCCCATCCCCCTTTTTGCTTAGAAAAAATCCAACTAAGGGTTAAATATTTGCTACTCGTGTAGACTTTATATGATTTATTATTACCTGGACATGGGTGATGCAGATCTTCCTCGTCTTGGCATGATGATATGTAATACGTTTTGGGTTTCGTCAGCACGTGTGAATTTGTTGACTTTTTCTCCTTGAAAATTACGTCGTTCGTGATTCGATAAGGTGAAAGGTCATTAAGCTCAGTAGAGTGTTGATTAGATCTGTGAAATAGAGCAACACATTCTTTTATATCATTATCATTTCCAAAATTGAAATTTGTTTTACATATTCCTCATTAATTTTCAAATTCATTTTATCTTTATTTTTTTTTAAATCTTCGTCCACACGTAACGATAATATAGCTATATACAATGAATACTAGGCATGAACCTTTCACACACGGCATTTGGTCGCTGTTCCATTAACTTTCTTCGGAAATTTATTTGTTTTTGAACGAGATATTTTAAAACAAAGATATGGATGTTAACATGAAAAACATATTTATAATAATAAAGAAATAAATGCCAATGAAAAAAAAAGCTTGTATTGTTGACATAAAAAAAAAATTCCGGAAAAAATATTTAAGACAACCATCAGTCGTGATCAGATGTATCGACCTTGACTTTTGTAATAAATCGTCATCCTGTGACGTTGTTTACAAGGGACGCTGATCGACACAAGCTGGTTACTGATTTATTTTACGATTTTGTGAGCATTTTATAGACCTCTGACGTCATATTAGAATAAGTAATTAACACGCGAACTTGAAAAAAAACCAGGTGTGATTAACAAATCGATTACCGCTATGTTGGTAATTTTTCAGTGGAAAGATTCAAATTTGCCGAAAAATGGAGGTTTGTAAAAATATAGTTAGATAAAAGCTTTTTTAACAATAATTTATCTTTACAGTCAAACTAATTATATGGACGATTATTGACCTAATTAAACTGTTTACCGATATTTTGTGTGATCCCGTAGCATTTCAAAGATCACGTCTTCCTTAGGATTTTTTGCACAGTTTTGTACAAGTAATATTCATATTTGATTAAAAATGCACATAAATTTATACTATTTTTCAATACAACAGAATATACATAATTTGTTCAGAATGATGAAAATAACAGGAATTAATAGAAACTAGAGGCCGCTCAGTGGCCTGAGCCTGTGTCGCTCACCTTTCATTCTGCTTTGAGGAAACTTAATACAGAACCTATAGGGTGCTTGCCACCAAATTTCGGTTCATTTGGCCAAGCAGTTTCAGAGAAGAAGATTTTTAGAAATCGACCGATCTGAAACAAGAATTGCTTGTGGCGGCCATGTTCGTTAACGGATCGGGACGAAATGAGAAAACTTTATAGAGGACCCTCCATAGATGTTTCCTACCAAGTTTTGGATAATTTGGCAAAGTGGTTTCAAAGGAGAAGATTTTTAGAGATCGACCAATCAAAAATAAGGAAATAAGAATTGCCTGTGGCGGCCATGTTTGTTAATGGATCGAGACGAAATTAACAATCTTCATAGAGGACCGCCCATCGATGCTTCCACCAAAGTTTCGGTTCATTTGGCCAAACGGTTTCTGAGGAGAAGATTTTTAAAAATCGGCCAATCAGAAACAAGAATTGCCTGTGGCGGCCATGTTTGTTAACGGATCGGGACGAAATGAGCAATCTTTACAGGGAACCTTCTATAGATGCTTCCTACCAAGTTTCGGTTCATTTGGCCAAGCGGTTTCAGAGGAGAAGATTTTTAAAAATCGGCCAATCAGAAACAAGAATTGCCTGTGGAGTTTGAAGATACTAAAGGGGTACTCAGAATCCGTAAATCTAAGAAGGACAGACAACGCAATGACCAGAAGAAGAAAAAAGGACAAAAGGACAAACCACCATCTGCAAAGCATTACACATAGAACTATAGATACGATAACTAACCCTCATTCCGCTTGTGCTCCTGTTAGGGTTACGAATCGATCCCATTCAACGTATGGGAGCAAATTAAAATTTTCGTTAAGTGAATATTTCAACTTTCTTTTTGCATATCTGATCATAACTTAATCCCTACAATTTTTAAGTAATGGCGATACGAAATAAGTGTTACAATACCTGTTTCTACCTTCACGATCGATTTAGTATTCGAAAATTGTCTCTTGTCCGCCATGGCACCTTGCCTATACTCTCGTGATGGGCGGAGCCTATCCATATATGGATCTGAATGCCAAATATGAAAAACTTTACAATGAATAGTACGATGTGCACATGATTACTACGATTGATCCAAATAAGGATATCTCCAAAACGAGGCAAGTGCACGTGAAATAGCAACTTGTAAACAAAATGTCGGACAGAAAGAAGATTTCATGCATTCAAATTTTCAGATGGATATAAGTCTACCATGGATTGATGCAGCGTTTACTTAATTAACACCTCAAGGTTTACCTAAATATATTTATCTTTCACCCCCGTTAATTTTTCCAACCACTTCCAACGGAATTAGGACAAAAAAACGCCCGGTGTGAATCACTCCGGGCACTGCTTCCACACGTTGAATGGGATCGATTCGTAACCCTCGCTGGGAGCAAAAGCGGACTGAGGGTTATGTTATCGTATCTAATAAAACTAAAGATCGAGTAACACGAACCCTACTAAAAACCGGGGATGAACTCAGGTGCTCCGGAAGATGTGTGTTTACATAATGCATCTTGCGAACGTCGCCATCTTATACTGTCTATCGAGCACCCTTTAAACTTATTGAGCTTCTCATCTATCTCCCCTGAAAAATGTTTGAGGATGGTACCAAGCTAAAAATTTGATTCAAATGTGTAATTTATATTTCTAAACAAAGTAGTTCTTTTATATGAATATATTTTTTTTATTAATTTTCAACAGTAACAGTACAATTTCAAATTCTAACAGCTCTTCTAAATTTTATCACTAAATGTTGTATCGAGTACACCCCGCATTTGGCCCCAGTCGAAGTCTCAAACTTTAGTTGTCAACTACCAAGAAATAGAAATAAATTATTCTAGTTTATTTTAAAATTAAGTACATCTCAAATATTGAAAGCTGTATTACATGATTATTGGATCATGCCTCAATATAAGCGTATCTTTAAGGGGTCGTCGTGGTCGCAATCAGTGCCTATCAACGCTAATGATGTGAATTCGAATCCAGCTCATGGCAAGGTGTGCTCGATATAACATTATATGCGAGCGTTAGCGAGCTCTTTATGGTATAAAATGTGTACTTAGGATTTTTTGACAAACATGGCTGAACATAGTGACGAATAAAAAAAAAATCGACGTTTTGTAAATACCGGTTCCGTGTAATACACTAACACACTCAACTAATGAAGATCTTCTTAGCATAAAGCGCAAAGGTGATCCTGAAGTCTCGTACCCTCTCTCGTACGTCCGATACCACTGAAACCTGGAACCCGTGTGTAATAAAAGTCATTTTGTTTACTTATATTGATACTTTTTAATTTATTAAATCTCTTCTGACATACTGACAAGAATTTTTGTTTCTACGCGGAAGTTAACTTTTGAGATTTCGTAAGGAACGATAACTCGAATAAAGGAACGACAGCTCGGTTGAATCAATCGTAACTACTCGGCCATTCTCGCTACCCTGCAAATAACCTCGTATGCATTAGGCGTATAAATCGCACTACTTTTCACATGTCAGTTACATGAAAGTTTGATAAAGTTATATTTTAAACAATTTTCTATATTTCAATTAAAGTTTTAATTAGTTTTGCATGATTAAATTTTACTTAGTATATGTCTTCCATACTGGATTTTCGTGGACTATATTTTTGTGCAGCTTAACTTAACTTATCTTCCGGCAAACAATTTAAGAAGTATTTCTACTATGTACATACGAGGTCATTTGCAGGGTAGCGCGAGAATGGCCGAGTAGTTACGATTGCGATTGAATGAGACTAGATTCGGCCCTAAAAAAAAGTCATCCCCAATATATCTCGGCCCAAAAAATCTCGACACTTTTTGATGCACTGCTTCCAATTGCCAGATAATTTCCAGATGCGCGAGCATTCATGGTCGTGCCGGTTTCATATTACAATTACGTACGGCCCTCTGTGTAGGGAAACATCCAAATTTGTCAACCTGAGGGTGAAGTTGTTTTCCCGAGGGTTAACAAATCTGGATGTTGCCCTACACAGAGGGCCGTAATTGTTTTATTATATTTTTGCCAATGTTTTATAGGTTATCTCCCTTGTGGGGGAAATTTGGGATGTTCGGCGGGGAACAATATGTGTTGTTCGGCGGGGAACAATAGAGTTGTTTCCCGGCAGCGCAAATTTTGGCAAAACATCTCAATTATTTTATTATCACATGACTAATTTAATCCAATCAAAATCTATCATATAGATTAAAATATAATAATATGTGACAAAGTTTGTCAGTGACTTGCGGACAGGTCGGTGGTATTCGCCGGGTATTCCGGTTTCCTCCACCAATAAAACTTACCACCATGATATAACTGACATATTGTTGAATATTGCGTTGAACACCATTAATCAAAACCTAACCCTGGCGAATCATTTTCCCAGGCTGCACAAGCATTAGTTCTATAACATAAAACATCTTATTAACAATTTTGTTGGATATTTTAATCTGGAACTCGATTGAGACTGGGAGTAATACTCCCAGTCTGACCTAAGGGTATTATTATCACTTTTCATCTGTTGTTTGTCGTAAAATGCAAACAAACGTGGTAGGAATGTTCATTTGATAGTCCTCTATATACAGTTTATGTTTTTTCCCAATCAGAAATCAACTTCAGAAGCAACAGGCCCCAAGTTGCAAAAATGTGCGTTTTCTGTTTGTGTATGTGAACCATTTATTTTTCAACCAATTTTGTTGATATTTTTATATGTTCCTTATACATATTATTTATTTATGATTGATTGATTTATTGTGTTTAGCGCCACTTTCAGCTATATCATAGCGATCAGCTTTAATGATGGAAGAAGCCGGAGTACCCGGAGAGAACCACCGACCACGGGCAAGCATCTGGTAAACTTTATCACTTGCGGTTGCGAGTTGAATGCACCCTTTTTGTAATTTACAAAGGCGGGCGCGAACCCACGCCGTATTCAGGGGTGTAGATGAGGCTTAATAGTGTGCACGCCATAATTATTTTTGACGAGATGCAAAATGGTGCGATCTGGGGCCATTTCAGGGTTTCATATAACATAGAATCAAGCACAATTTTAATGACTGATAGACAAGAATATCTAAAAATTGTTAAAAATCTGCCCTTCGTGTCTTGGTAGATACGATTACTTCTATTGCTTTGTTCAAGGCCACTTCAAAATCTCGGTGAACATGCATCAATCCCAGAGAAGATAGCCTGTCATTCTTCATAGCCGAACTAACACAAGTTTTCAAACGTCTCAGTACACTAAATGACATTTTAGCAGTAGCGCTTGCTGCTGGCATGTTTAACAAAACACATAATATTGTATCTATAGAAGGATAGAGAACTGGATTTACAGAATCTAGTGTGGTACAAAATAGGGCCTTTGAGAGGTGGTTCATCCGGTGCATCGGTACGGGGCCCGGAGAGCCAAGAAAGGGCCCGTGAATCTCTGAAGTGCCCCATGGACTTGGCCTTGAAGTTTTATTTTGATTTGTTCATTATTTTTTTGGTATTTTCAACTCAAATCCACAATTTTGAGAGAAGTTTCAGCCTGTCCTCAGGCCCCAAAGCAGTATTGTTCCGCCTTGCAATATTTCTTTTGGAAGCCCTGTTGCCGGTATATCATTATAATTCTTTTTTCACAACCTATAATACATGTATAATGAAAAAAAAATAATATCACTCTGCCGGAAAAGTTTCAAAAATTCAATAGAAAAATCGTAGAAATAGGCAAATTCGATATCCCTAACACACATATACATGACCGCTCACTTTCCTGACTTAGTAAAAAGTGACGGGATTTAACTAGTTGGATTATAACTTGTCATTGTCTTAAGAAATACCAGTATAGCCACATCTCCTCTGAACTGTCGATCTAGGAAAAAAAGATAATATACTAGACAGGTAGCATGTACATCGTACTTGATAAATCCTAAATTTGATTGTTGTCAGTTGCATATTATTTTAATTAACAGCAAAATAATTAGATTCCGGACGCCCGTCAATGGGGTTTGCAATTAATATTTCGAATGTACAATAGCGACATCCGCCCAACATGAAAACAGGACAGATTGATGTACTTGATAAATCATTCCCTCCCCCTCTCCCCAAAATGTGAAAAACAGAAATATCCTTATGTGATATAAATACGTACTAACTGCATTACATGATAAAGACCTTTGAACAGGAAAACATGAACACCGGAGTGAAATAGTGTTGTAATTAAATATCGCGTACGTGATACATAAGTTGGAAAGAATTTCAATGTTATTTTAAATGAGGTTAAAACAAGTCACATCTTGATATTAATGTGCAATTCGGTTGTATTTCATTTTGACGATTTTAATTACTGAAGACTGACTGCAACCATCTATTTTAAGTGATTGCAATTTTAACTCATCTGCTGGAGAAGTAAGCGGTACACAGGCCGGCCTATGAGAAGGGGGGGGGGGGGGGGGGTTGAGCCGGTACATCGGTACGGGACCCGGAGAGCCAAGAAAGGGCATATGAATCTCTGAAGGGCCCTCATTGACATTTTATTTTGATTTTTATCATTATTATTTTTTTTTGTATTTTCAACTCAAATCCACAATTTTGAGAGAAGTTTCAGTCTGTCCTCGGGGCCCAAAGCAGTATTGTTACGCCTTGCAAAATTTCTCTTGGAGGCCCTGGTACAAAGTGTTGACAAATCATTACGTTTTGTAATGGCCCAGCTGGTTCGCCATCTGGTATGCCTCGTATATTGAAGCGACATGATCATTAGTTATTTTGTCTACAGCACGGAGCAGTAGCTGCTGTGCATGGAAGCGGTTTTGCGTAGTAAGGAGACTTGATTCAAGTTCTGTAATCAAATGGTCCAAAAATGGATAGTACAAAGAAATTCGCCAATACTGTTTTGGCGCTTCCGCGGTGTGATTGACTCTAATAAGTCTGTCTACCGCATCAGATATCTATATCAAATGATTTGGCTTAGGTAAGTGTTGACTGATACAACTCATCCCGAACCGATTCGTCCTGTCGTTTAATTAGACTGTTAAAAGTAGCAATAAAAATATTATCATTTTAAATTTTATTTCCTAATTATTCTATAACCTGACGATGTGCACGGCATGGCGTGACAACGTATATGCAGCTACGCCTTTGGTATTGGTGATATACTTGTCCAAGTTGTTAGATAATCCAACTACCTAACTCATTGAGCCACCAGGGCCCTCATTTTATTTATGTACCCTATAGTATGCTAACATATTTTTTTATGGCTTTATCCGTTTCCAAGGGGTCAAATTTTGGCAAACACCCACAATTTTGTAATTTTCATTTTAAGTGTGATTTTAATAGTTTGTTTCCCTTTAGATTCTTTATGAAATTTCCTGCCATTGTTTTTCGAGCAGAACTTATGCTGTCATAACTACTGTACTTTCTAAACAACCCTTCAGTAATTTTCCTTACACAGTTGCACTTCATTTCAGAATATTGCAAAATTTTAAACACCCCACACCATCTTCGCCTTTATTGAAATTAATTAAGCACACTTCCACTTTCCTCCAGTCATGAAGATGGGGAAGTGGGAGGGGCCTCATAAGTGGAATAGCCTTGGGTCTCTCTTTATCTAAATCCGGCACTGTTGATAATCTAGTTGTATATTGAGCAACAAGTGTTCTATAAATGGTCAGTGGGGTGGTCATGGTCATGATTGTATCATATGGTAGTTGGATTTACAACTATATTTGCAATCAGTGCCTATCACCACTGTCATTGTGAGTTCGTATCCCGCTCATGGCAAGGTGACCTCCATGCAACATTATCCCTTAAAAAAAATTAATAGCCCAAGGACTACTATCTCAAATATTTAATTTCTAACCCTGTATATGATGCATTTCCTTATGCCTTGTCTGGTTGCTATAAAATACAGCAAAAAAATCCTTTTGCACAATATGTTGATACAAGTATTCCACCTAATCCCACTAAAATTTATATATTGGTTGCCTATTTTCAAAAAGTAGTAATAGGTAGAACCATATATATATATATACATATATGTTTGTCATAAGAGTAAAAATGAATCCAACATGGCCTATGTCCTTTGTGGATTTACTTTTCCTGTTACCCCTGTATACTTCTCCAGAAATCTCAAATAGATATTTCCTCATGCAGAAAACCTAGTATATCTAGATCCAACAATGTAACTATCATATACATACCTTTAATTTAGTTTATAAGTTCCCCACAGGTGTTTCAAATGTTCTTCTTTGTTGATTTTTTACCCCCTTTAGTATACATATCAATGATTCTTTAGATATAGGAATGCAAAGAAAGTATACTACAGGGGGATTTTTTTTCTTTCACACCTGTCAAAAGTCGCATCTGGAAAATCTTTTTATTTTCATTTTTAATCAGGATCCTCCCAACAGGAATGACAGTTCTTAAATATACATTTGTGTATTTTCATGTAAGTAACTGTATATGCAACATTTGTGTCTGATATAGAAGCTAGCATTATAGCATATCATTTTAAAAAGAATCCTTTTATCGACTGGAACATAGTTAAATACAAGATCCTGTTGAAAATACTTACAAACACTTCTTCGCAGAAACCACTTCAAAGCTTATAACCAAAATTGAGTATGGGATCATATTGTGGACCTTTAAAAAATTGTGGTGTCAATTAGAAATGCAAAGATGACCCCCATCATGGATCTTGGTTTAACATAGGACCCTGCTTTTCCCAAACTATTACACAGATTGAAGTCAAATGATACCTGAATTATCCTTTAGCGCTCATTTAATCAAATGTGTTTTAGGTAATAACTGGTAATTCAAGATAACTGTCGCCATGGACTAATTTAACAGGGTGCTATGAAAAATATGGACAAAAAATAGTTAAAAACAGTTCACGTTAATTAAAATGAAATTGTGCATGAATGTTCCTTGAAGTGATTGAGTGATGACCGATTTGATTTATTGTGTTTAATGCCATTTTCAGCAATATTTCAGCTATATCATGGCGACCAGTTTTAGTATTGGAGGAAGCCGGAGTACCTGGTGAGAACCACCGATCATGGGCAAGCAACTGGTAAACTTTATCACTTGCGGCTGTGAATTGAGTCACCCTTTTCTGCAATTAACAAAGCCGGTTCGCTAACCCATGGCATATTGGTGATAGGCTTGTATGAGTTGTTGGGTAATCCAACTACCTAACTCATTGAGTCACCTGGGCCCCCTTTGAGAGATTACAAGTGATTAGATTTAATAATGATTACATGACGTAGGAACTATAAATTTCAATAAAAATATATCACGACGGTACAATATTTACCTCCTACAAATCAGTACAATATTTACCTCCTACACAACAGTTCAATATTTACCTCCTACAAAACAGTGCAATATTTACCTCCTACAAAACAGTACAATATTTACCTCCTACAAAACAGTTCAATATTTACCTCCTACAAAACAGTGCAATATTTACCTCCTACAAAACAGTACAATATTTACCTCCTACAAAACAGTACAGTATTTACCTCCTACAAGACAGTACAATATTTACCTCCTACAAATCAGTACAATATTTACCTCCTACACAACAGTTCAATATTTACCTCCTACAAAACACTACAATATTTACCTCCTACAAAACAGTACATTTACCTCCTACACGACAGTTCAATATTTACCTCCTACAAAACACTACAATATATGCCTCCTACAAAACAATACAAACCTCCTACAAAACAGTACAATATTTACCTCCTACATAACAGTACACTATTTACCTCCTACAAGACAGTACAATATTTACCTCTTAAAAGACAGTACAATATTTACCTCCTACAAAACAGTGCAATATTTACCTCCTACAAAACAGTACAATATTTACCTCCTACAAATCAGTACAATAGTTACCTCCTACACAACAGTACAATATTTACCTCCTACAAAACAGTACAATATTTACCTCCTACAAAACAGTACAATATTTACCTCCTACAAAACAGTACAATATTTACCTCCTACAAAACAGTACAATTTTACCTCCTACAAAACAGTACAATATTTACCTCCTACACGACAGTTCAATATTTGCCTTCTACAAACCAGTACAATATTTACCTCCTACAAAACAGTACAATATTTACCTCCTACACCACAGTTCAATATTTACCTCCTACAAAACACTACAATATATGCCTCCTACAAAACAGTACAATATTTACCTCCTACAAAACAGTACAATATTTACCTCCTACAAAACAGTACAATATTTCCCTCCTACAAAACAGTACAATATTTACCTCCTACAAAACAGTTCAATATTTACCTCCTACAAAACAGTACAATATTTACCTCCTACAAAACAGTACAATATTTGCCTCCTACAAAACAGTACAATATTTACCTCCTACAAATCAGTACAATATTTACCTCCTACACAACAGTTCAATATTTACCTCCTACAAAACACTACAATATTTACCTCCTACAAAACAGTACAATATTTAACTCCTACAAAACAGTACAATATTTACGTCTGGCAACATTGGGTATACAAGACACAAGATGGAGACAAACAAACCAAGAAAAAAAACACAACACAAAAAACTAAAAAGATGAGTAACACATCCCATCAAAAACTGGGGTGAACTCAGGTGCTCTCAAAGGGTAAGTAATTCCTGTCTCTTATAAGACACTCATCATGTAACTCATATAGTCAAGAAGTTGGACGCCAATATACACAAATAACATAAATAAGACATCAACCTCCTACAAACAACTGGGGGTAAAAACGAACCAAACATCGTTCTTATGTAGAAATCACAGCAAGGAACTAAGAACGTAAAGATGTCAAAATGTTGGACACCACTATATGTAACCAAACACAAACAACACGTCATAACAGATATCACAACACAGAGCTAAGAGAATAAAGACATATAATAGGACAAGATGTACAACATGAATCCCACTACTTAAAACAAGGTTTGAACACAGACAACACTGGACACAAGACACAGAACTTAAAATACACACAAAACAAAAATACAATACAAAAAATATAAAAACATGAGTAACACGGACCCCATCAAAAACCCGGGGTGAACTCAGGTGGTTGTGAAGGGCAAGCAGTTCATGTTTCTTATAACACACCCACTGTGTTACTTCTATATACAGTCAAGTTCTGTAAAACTCTTTTTGGCAGTGATAGAGGAAAGAAAAAATCTACGTAAAAGGTAAAAGATTTATTGTTGTTTGAGATATGGATGTTTTTGTAACGGTTAACCAGATGACGACCATAGAAGTTTTGTAGTGATGATTTCAACCTAGGAACAACGTAGACTTGTTAGAGTAGCTTTTGCATCAGAAAATCACTGTACTGGGCACAAACTCTAGAATTGTGAAATGTAAACTCCATATGCTGGTGATGCTGGAATATTGCTACTGGTGAAAGGGAAGTTGACTATTGCAGAGTGTCAAGCCACTTTTGAGAAAAATTGTATAGGAAAATATAGGATAAATTAAAGGTATATTTAGCAAAAAATACATGGCCTCCACCTCCCCTATAGCCATGCCTCACCTCCTGTTTACTGACAAATGTGAATTTAAACCCTAAGAAAATTCAACAATAAAAAAGTCACATGAATGTATCTGTTGCTATACAAGATCAACTAAAAACTACAGAAGAATCAGCATTAATATCTTGTATATTATGTTTATATCAAACTGCCACTCAAAAATTAAAGATTCAACTTTTTTTCTCAGAGTTTTGGAAAAATATAGTATTTTGGGATGTAATATAAGAAATTTTAGACAAATATAGGAAAAATAGCAAAATATTGAAAATATAGGAATATAGGATCACTTGACATCCTGCTATTGGAAAATTGAAGTCACCAGTTAGTTCTTCTGTTTTTGTTCAAATGATCTTTTCCAAATTCAGGACTGACCTTTCTCTTTTTATTCAGTCCTTTCTCATTAGTTCTTCTTTTTTTGCTTAAACAATCTTTTCCAAATTCAGGACTGGCCTTTCTCTTTTTGTTCTGTCCTTTCTCAGTTATATTTACAATAGATGTTGATTTTACAACATCATAATGGTTTCCATTTGTGTGGTTCAAATAGATGGCCTTATCGGAAGAAACAACTGTTGAATCGATAAACGCAGCAGAAAATTTTAACCAGGAAAAAGTCTTACCTGATTTTCCATATATATAGATATCAGTTTTTAATAGATGGGCTGTTGCAAAAATTTCAACTTCTGAAGCCCATATTCCACTCTTTGTCATATTAGAATTTTTAATGTAAGATTTGGCAGTGTGATTAGCTTGCAAGAAAGACTTAATCTTGTCTCCTAAAAATAAAATATGTTCTACCACACATTTCCTTACTTCCAAGTGATGGTCTTCATTTCCTGTAAGTGCGAAGGAAATGGATCTGAAAAAACAGTTACCATCTCCTCTAATGGTTTTCTTGTCCTTTGGAATACCAAGAAACATATTATCTGACTTATACACAGGATATGATGTAGAATGTACTACTAGTTTTATAATGGGGCATCTATTCATCTGCCAATTAAAATCTACAGGATTAAATGTATATATCTGCAATGAAGATTTAACTTCAATAATATCATCTTCAATGTTAATATTATTATTATTATTATTATTATTATCAATAACATCCTTAGTTGATGAGAGAATTTCATCTTTAGCTGAAAGTTCAATAATATCATCTTCAATGTTAATATTATTATTATTATTATTATCAATAACATCCTTAGTTGATGAGAGAATTTCATCTTTAGCTGAAAGTTCAATAATATCATCTTCAATGTTATTATTATTATTATTATTATCAATAACATCCTTAGTTGATGAGAGAATTTCATCTTTAGCTGAAAGTTCAATAATATCATCTTCAATGTTAATATTATTATTATTATTATTATTATCAATAACATCCTTAGTTGATGAGAGAATTTCATCTTTAGCTGAAAGTTCAATAATATCATCTTCAATGTTAATATTATTATTATTATTATTATTATCAATAACATCCTTAGTTGATGAGAGAATTTCATCTTTAGCTGAAAGTTCAATAATATCATCTTCAATGTTAATATTATTATTATTATTATTATCAATAACATCCTTAGTTGATGAGAGAATTTCATCTTTAGCTGAAAGTTCAATAATATCATCTTCAATATTATTATTGTTATTATTATTATCATCAATAATATCCTCAGTTGATGAGGGGATTTCATCTTCAGTTGAAAGGGGTATATTCAGGTTTTTCTGATATATGGACTTACTAATACCATTTTCAATTGTATGTATACCATCTTTTTGTTTCTCGTCTGGTATATCCAGACTGTCCTTTGGAGCTTGTGGATCTAAATGGAACATTTCTCTCACTGATGGTGGAAGAGTAACTGTTCTATTCCAGGAATCTTCATTCTGAGCTAATTGAGTAGGTTTGTCATTAGCCTCTTTCTGAAAAAAAAAAAAAAAGACAAGGCATATTACATTTTACATTTCATTATAGCTATTATATATTCCAGTATACATCATGACTTGGTAGACCATTATGGAATATCTGTGTCACAAATGACCATAAGGATATGTTCCACTTGTCGTAAACACTTCCCTGTCCTTTCCTCATTCATGACTTATCACCGAGTCTTTTGCTAGATTAACACGACAAGTGCGACTAGCGGAGCAGGAACTGAGTTCACCCCTTGTGATATTCAATCTTTAGTTTTATGTGTATGTTTTGAGGATTGTTATTTGTCCTTTTTCTTTTGGTCATTGTGTTGTCTGTCCTTCGATTTATGGATTCTGATTACCCCTTTGGTATCTTCAAACTCTTCTTACCCACTATAGTTCACTGTCAGGCTTTCTGTGATATATCATAACATGTCAACCCTCCAATTGTCCTCATCAAGAGGGAGAGGACACCCCTATTTGTAACCTGTGGGTGTGCTGAGCAACCTTGTGGGTTTCAGCTCTGAGAAAATGAATGCACCAGGAACCATAACTTACCTTGATGCTAGTAAGTTGTCCAGAATCAAACATTTCCTTCATTTCATCTTCAGGCATCTCAATGATGTAATGGTTGTTAAACCTTTTCATTTTTTCACCAAGCATTTCTAGACGTTCTTGTGTGTTGAAAAAACAACAAATAAATCTGAAAGAAGATATAGGAATGTAATATTAAATTTTTTATAAAAAAAACCCCAACAATTAAACACTAATCTCTTTGTTTCTACATGTGTTCAATCTACATACTTAGACTTCCCTTTTTATTGAATTTGTTGGTTTATGGTGTTTAATGCCACTTTCAACAATATGTCAGCTATATCGTGGCAGTCAATTTTATTGGTGGAGGAAACCAGAGTACCTGGAGAAAACTACCATCTGACCAACCTATCCGAGTCACTGACAAACTTCATCACATAACGTTGTATCGAGTACACCTCGCCCGAGCAGGGTTCGAACTCACAACGTTAGTGGTGATAGGCACTGATTGCATAGGTAGTTATATATAAATCCAACTACCATACGATCACTACGACGGCCTCACCCTTTTATTGGATTTTCTACACACAAGTTATATATTTGTAGTTAAACAATGGACAGCTTTTAGCTCAGAATATTGGTACATGCGGTTAACCTTTAACTGGCCTTAACAGTCTATGCAAAAATGTCTGAAATACATGAAATTGGTGGCGTTTGACACAAAATTTAACAATGAAGGACATTTGGTGGTACATGTTCTAAAATCAATTTAGATTCGTCAATCATAGGACCTTCATTTACTTTAGCTAAGGGATCCCAACATAACTTTAAAAAAGAAGGGTCTTATGGTTATGGTTAACGTTTATGGGATTGGACCCCTCAAGTAAATTCTAAGAATGTTGGGACCCCTACTGATTGAGGACCAATTATTACCATTTTTTACTTGTTTTTGTCAGATTATTTCTACATCATTCAGCACAGTTTTTTAAATTCTAAATTGTTTAAAATGTTACGCTAAGAATAGCCTTCGATGGAAACATTAAACAAATTTCTGTGCATGCGCATATATGGGACCCTTTGTAAAGTTGTTGATTTTTGGCAGTTACTTGGAAGGGACAGTACCAATACGGTTGTTTCGAATCATGTCAATTCTGATCACGTTCTGTCTTTTTCGTGTTATGACGTGTGAAATGTTAGGCAGACTACTTCCAGTGTTTACGCTAATACTGTGACAACGTCAACATATCAGTCGTAGATGCGGTAGATTATAAGTATTAATTGTAATATGGAGAGGATAAGAAAACGGCTGAGTAAATACTGGTGTTTGGTACCTCACTGCCTGTCTGATAACAGAAATGTATCAAGACAGGTCGTTTTCCTTTCATGATGCTGGCAGCAGTAAATAAAGAAATAAAACAAATTTATTTTTAAAGAATTGTCTGTGCATTGAAGTCTTTGATACAAATAAATAATTTAATTGATGTCTTTTACAAAAAGTGTATAAAATTCTTTAAGTTCAGTAACGTTAAAACGGCACTTATCGATTGGAGTTTTCATTACATGTACATTGACACCGAAAGTCCAGTGCCTAACATTCCATCAAAATCATGTGGTTTGGCATTCGAAAATAAAAAGTTTTTGATGGAATGGAAATGATTCGAAACAACCGTATCTAGTCACCATCTTAGTAGATATGGAAAAGGAGGTCTAAATCAGTAGTGAAATTAAAGAATATGGTTATAAAACAAAAACTTAAGGAGTCATCATTGTTAAGCAATCTTTAGTACACCCATAAATATTTCTCCTTTCAAACAAGCCAAGACAAAAATGCAGAGGCATATAGTGACAAAAACAAAAATAATTAGTGAGTGATTGTTGCTTAATGCCAATTCAGCAATTTTTCAGCTATATCATGGTGAGAACAAGTTACTTTTCAATGAGATGATGATGAGGTCCACTTTGTACTAGACCAACACGCCGAGTTGGATTTTTTTGGTGCTAGTTCATTGAAACAACAGTCCGCAGGTAAACATGTCGCTCCACTCGAACACATTATTCTGATTCCGAGCCAACCAGTCTTTGCTCTTTCTCCTTAATGCTGAGTGCTTAGTAGAGAAGCAACAAATGGTAATACCAATTTTATAGTCTTTGGTTTGACCCAACCGGGGCTCGAACCCATGATCTACCGCACTTGAGGCAAACATGCCAACTATTACGTCACCGATGCGGTCAAAAATAATTATACTGATCTAGGATGCATGTGTTAAATTATTGATAACATTTGGAAAATATTATTATCCAATATTCCTCAAGTGTCAAGGTAATGTTTAACCTTCAAACTGTCAATTTTTTATTCTTAGATTTGATGTCCAGTGGTCCCGCTATGGTCTTTTTATATATATAGTCCATGGTTTTACTGGTTTTATTTGATTTCTTTGGAATATGCAAACATACAAACTTATGTTTGTTTTCTAGCTTCAAACTTGCCACAGTTGTCTTCTTCAAACTCAAAGATTCATGTGCATTTGTATGTGAAGTGCAATTTGGGGATCTCCTGTACTTGACGATCACAATACTGGTATACTAGTATTGTGCACAATACTGGTATAAAAATTTGTTCCAGTATTGTACACCAGTATTGTGATTTAAAAAAAAATTTTTTTTACTTGTGTATAGTATTGTAGTAAGTATTGTAATAGGTATTGTGGAAATGTTAGTTCCTGGGTAGACCAGTTCTGGAAGTAGTTGTTCATGTGTCGCTGTATAATAATCTTGACTCTATCCATAATGGATTGTTGTGTATTGTGATGTATTACTGATATGATGTTATAAATGCCAATAAAATGATCTAAAATGATACACAATGAACTTGTACTTTTAGTATGCTTTTCAACAGTTGATAACATTAACCTTCTAATATGAAGCAATCCAATACACTATAAAAAATCCATGCAATTTCATATTTTCATAATTGAATTACATTACTGGTATACCAGTAATAGTATTGTAAAAAAATTTGAAAAAAATTCACAATACTGGAACAAATTTGTATACTAGTGATCGCCAAGTACAGGAGATCCCAATTTGGTCTATGTCTAAACTTGACACAGTTGTCATCTTCAGAAATTTGTCAAAAAATTCCCAGCCGTTCGTGCATGGCGTAAATTCTAAATTCTAAAAATGTTGGGACTTTTATTAAAATCAAAATAAATCTAGGCCAATCGTAGATGTAATTCTATTGACAAACCTTTTATTTCTAGCTTCTAGTCACATTAAATACATAATGATCATTTTTGCATGCACTCAACTACACATAAATGGCTAAAATTGTTACAAAACAACAACAAATTATTTGAATTTTGGATGAAGAAAAACTTTGCGGAAATCAACAATAATTTTCAATTATCAAATCGTTGACGGGCACATTGAATTTCCGTATTGTATGTTATTATTTGACAAATTTGCAGTCACGAAATCAAAATCTAAATTAAACGCAAATGTCATGAATATTTATGAAGAAAAGTAACTGGATATTTCTCTAAAGACTTACGGGTCATATTTCATACGTGCTTAAAAATCGGAAAGAAGTACAGAATGGAAATGAACGGGTCTTTGAAAAATAAATATGTTGATATATAAATACAAAATGTATATATATATCAAAATATTAATTTTTTTAAATATTATTATTCATTACTATTTTTATTTTCTTTTATACAGACAAATTTCATACTCGGAGCGGATACGAAAACTGTCCGGAGTTTGTGCCCTTACGGACAGTAAAATCAATATAAATTTCATACAATAATTACAATTATTTTAATAGATATGAGGGAATAAAATAAAATAATGTTGATTACACCCTATAAGGGATGTCAACTGATCCAGTGTAATACTAAGACATACCACTACCAGCCTCTCGCTGTTGGATTTATACTACAAATGGTGGTTGTTCCTGTTTATATATACGGAACGCCGGCGTAGTAGAAGACACCCGTAATAGAGTGTCGAAATCCATTACCCGATCTCGGTAAAAATAAATATGTGCTTCTTCAACAATTTTTTTATTGAGTTTCCATACAATTCCATAAAATCTAGTTACAAATGGCATACCAAAATGAACATCAAACATTCGCCTCTTAGACGAGCTTATAAGTGTACCGTAGCGTCGCTCCAGTCAAATTATATCGACACTTAAAGTTGACTCGACCTAGGAATAGAAGGTGGTATTCAGCTATCCCGGCAGATTTTTTTTTTTTTTTTTTCTTATCAATGGGATATTTCATCGATGTAGAAAGATATATTTGTGGTAAAATCATTCATTTTTAGACTTTCGACCCTACGTTCACGGAAGAAGACAATATTTCGTGATAATTTATTTATTTCATAAGCGAAGAAACACTAAGTAAAAGATATATTGAACAAATGTGGTTTTAATATGAAACCGGCACGGCCTTGAATGCTCGCGCATCTGAAAATTATCTGGCAATTTCATCAAAAAGTGTCGAGATTTTTTGGGCCGAGATATATTGGGGACGACTTTTTTTTAGGGCCGAATCTAGTCTCATTCAATCGAGCTGTCGTTCCTTACGAGAGAGGGTACGAGACTTCAGGATCACCTTTGCGCTTTATGTTAAGAAGATCTTCATTAGTTGAGTGTGTTAGTGTGTTACCCGGAAACCGGTGTTTACAAAACGTAAGGAACGATAACTCGAATAACAAATACAAAACGTAGAATTTTTTTTTCTTCAACAATTTGTTCAGCCATGTTTGTTAAAAAATCCTAAGTACATATTTTATACCATAAAGAGCTCGCTTAAGCTCGCATAATATGAAACCGGCACGGCCTTGAATGCTCGCGCATCTGAAAATTATCTGGCAATTTCATCAAAAAGTGTCGAGATTTTTTGGGCCGAGATATATTGGGGACGACTTTTTTTTAGGGCCGAATCTAGTCTCATTCAATCGAGCTGTCGTTCCTTACGAGAGAGGGTACGAGACTTCAGGATCACCTTTGCGCTTTATGTTAAGAAGATCTTCATTAGTTGAGTGTGTTAGTGTGTTACCCGGAAACCGGTGTTTACAAAACGTAAGGAACGATAACTCGAATAACAAATACAAAACGTAGAATTTTTTTTCTTCGACAATTTGTTCAGCCATGTTTGTTAAAAAATCCTAAGTACATATTTTATACCATAAAGAGCTCGCTTAAGCTCGCATATAAATTATTGGAATGATCAATTTGTTCCTAGAAATTTTAACCTATCTAAGAAAGTTAAGCAGTACTTTTATGATTCTTATGTTGAGTATTGGAAATTGCAAATCTTTTTTGTCAATCAGAAATCCAAGATGGCCACCACCTCATGACAAAGTTTTACGATGGGACTCTAGATACTGGAAATATCTCTTTAAATTATTATTCTCTTAATTACTCTTAAACAACTGAACCACTTGAAAGCATAATTGGTTTCAATCTTCCTTGGATGCCCTTTAGTAAATGCTTTTTGTGTTGCCATCGCAGGAAATAGTCGAAGCGTAACCTGGAAAATGAAAGAAAAATCTCAGAAACTAACAATTTGATTAAATCTGTGTATAAATAATCATTGGATAGTCGCTTATTCGAAATCCAAGATGGCTGCCACTGCATGACAACTTTAAAAACACAGAACCATATGGGAAATACATTTAAAAATTATTCATACCTGCAACCACTGAACAGCAAACTTGACTGAAATGCACCTGTGTTGTTGATCTAGATATGTTTGTGTTGATCATAAATCCAAGATGGCTACCACAGCAGGAAACATTTATATTGATTAATTGATTGTTGTTTAACATCAAGTGAGCAATATTTCAGCTATATTCATTACATTAGGAAAAGGTGGGTTTTTTTCTTTTACCAATGCGTATATAAAAAGGAAGTCCTTGTAATATTCATGACCAGAATACGTTCACAAACAATAAATCATGTGCTGGTTTCAGTGGGGACGAATATTTCGATTGCCACTAGGAAAAATATGGTGGATATGCCATAGGGTCGAAAAGCAGCCTTGCAGCGGGAAACTAATGATCACACCTAACAAACCTTTGCACATCAAGAGCTGCTAATACATCTATACACAAACACAAAATGTAAAATTTGGACGTTTTTATTTGGATTTTTACATTTTTTGTGGTTACCGAAATATACTGGTTCGGTAATCAATAAATATGAAGAAAGAAATCCGAATAAAAACGTTGATAGTAAAAGATGAACGCGATGTTTAATGTTATAGAACTTGTGCTGCTATCCAGTTGTATTTTACGTGCAAACATACTGACATTCATGATTGGGAGAAGACTTCATAAATGGGAGAAGACTTCATAAGTTGGTAAAACTTGTGTCCTATCCCTTTTATTAATTTAACAAATAAATCATCATAAACTAAACTTGTATCTTGCGTCTTTTGTTGTATCCTGTCTGGTCTATTTCTTGTGTTTGTGTTGTACCATGCTTGTTTTGTTTTACGTTTGTGTTGTACCGTGATGGTTTTTGCATTACGTTTGTGCTGTACTGTGATGGTTTTTGTATTACGCTTGTGTTGTACCGTGATGGTTTTACGCTTGTGTTGTACCATGCTTGTTTTGTTTTACGCTTGTGTTGTACCGTGATTGTTTTTGTTTCACGCTTGTGTTGTACCGTGTTAGTTTTGTATTTCATTTGTTCTGTCTACTATCCTGATTGTCGTTTTACAAGAAGATCTATACTCTGACGTATTGGTCTCAACTATTAGTTAGAAGAGGAATATGAATATCGCATAATGTTCCAATGTCTAAGTGTAGCCATTAACAACTTGGAGAAGACTCGACATGTGTATAGATTACATATTAATTATTAGTATATTTTTTTTCGCAAGACAAGGATTATCAGGTCCATATCAGATGAGCTCCAGTTGTACTTTACATGCAAACATACTGACATTGGTGATTCTAGAATCGAGTCCATTCGCCCTAATTACACATTCGCCTTAGGTTCGTAATAGGGCGAACGGAATAGTACCGTATTCGGTGATTCTCCAAAGATAAATAAATGTACGTCCAAATAGTTTTTTTTTAATTTATTCATCTATTCGTCCCACACAATCAGCGTACCTGATGAAAGCTATTCCAGAAACTTGTGCGCATTAAATTAGATTCTACGATTTCATTGTTATCACATGGACGATACCTCTGGTGGTGAACTATATTCGTTCCCGATGCTATCATCCACCCAGTGATTAGTGTTTCTGCATTGGCATTGTTTATTTGACATATTTATTATTTAATTTTCTAGTTCCTAAATAATGTAATTATCATTAGAACTAAGGTTCTCTTTCCTCAGGCATAGATGACCTTAGTTGATTTTGGCCGTGCTGTTTAGGTCCTTAGTTGATTTTGGTCGTCCTCTTTAGGTCCTTAGTTGATTTTGGCCGTCCTGTTTAGGTCCTTAGTTGATTCTGGCCGTCCTGTTTAGGTCCTTAGTTGATTTTGGCCGTCCTGTTTATGTCCTTAGTTGATTTGGCCGTCCTGTTTAGGTCCTTAGTTGATTTTGTCCCTCTTGTTTATGTCCTTTGGTTTTCCAATCTTTTGACTGAGTGTACCCAAAAGAAGTATATTCCAGAAACGCATCGTGCGCATCGAATTAATTAGATATCTACGTTTTTATTGTTTTCATGTGTGTTGTATCTTGTCTGATCTATTTCTTATGTTTGTGTTGTACCATGCTTGTTCTGTTTTACGTTTGTGTTGTACCGTGCTTGTTTTTGTTTTACGCTTGTGCTGTACCATGCTTGTTTTGTTTTACGGTTGTGTTGTACCGTGCTTGTTTTTGTTTTACGTTTGTGTTGTACCGTGATGGTTTTTGTTTTACGTTTGTGTTGTACCGTGATGGTTTTTGTTTTACGTTTGTGTTGTACCTTGCTTGTTCTGTTTTATGTTTGTGTTGTACCGTGCTTGTTTTTGTTTTACACTTGTGTTGTACCATGCTTGCTTTTGTTTTACGCTTGTGTTGTACCATGTTTGTTTTGATTTACGTTTGTGTTGTACCGTGATGGTTTTTGTTTTACGCTTGTGGTGTACCGTGCTTCTTTTGTTTTACACTTGTGTTGTACTGTGGTGGTTTTTGTTTTACGCTTGTGTTGTACCGTGCTTCTTTTGTTTTACACTTGTGTTGTACTGTGATGGTTTTTGTTTTACGCTTGTGTTGCACCGTGCTTCTTTTGTTTAACCCTTTTGTTGTACCGTGTTAGTTTTGTATTTCCTTTGTTCTGTCTACTATCCTGATTGTCATTTTACAGGACGATCTACTCTGACGTGTTGGTTTCAACTATTGGTCAGAAGAGGAATATGAATATCGCCTAATGTTCCTATCTCTAGATGTAGCCATTAACAACTAGAAGAAGCCTTGACATATGTATAGACTACATGTACATATCAATATTGACGCAATAGTTCACTATTGGCAATGGAATATTCTATACTTGTATCTATACATACCACTAACCTACCGTAAGTAGCTTACAACATTTATTACCCCAAAGTTGTATCGAGTACACCTCGGCACGGACTTGATTGGAACTCACAACTTTAGAGGTGCTAAATACTGCTTGCATTGGTAGACGTAAATCCAATTAATGCCCGATCATGGCAACGTATAATTTTAGTGTGTTGTACCGTGGTTGTTTTGTAGCCTGATTGACATTTTACAAGATCTCCTTTCGGTGTCATGTTGGTCTCAAGTACTGGACAGAAAAACAAAAGGAATATCGACTATCTAATGGATCGAAGTCTACAATGTATGTGTATCTAATTATTACCAGGATATGTAGACCACGGATATGTTCCACCTGTCGTAAGACTTCCCGGTCCTTTCCTCATTCATGACTTATTACTGGATTTGTAACTAGAGTAGCACGACGGATGTCACTAGTGGAGCAGGAACAACTTACCCTTCAGGAACACCTGAGTTCACCCCCGATTGTTAGTGGGGTTCGTGTTACTCGATCTTTAGTTTTTTGTGCAATGTTTTTTAGATGTTGTTTGTCCTTTTTCTTTCGGCCGTTGTGTTGTCTGTCCTTCGATTTATGGATTCTGATTGCCCTTTTGGTATCTTCAAACTCTTCTTAAACTACATGTGCACGGCGATATATGCATGAGTGACCGTTCACAACTGGTAATGAAATAGACTCCCATCTATAAGTGCATGTAATACAATATTTGCCTACCCCGACATGCATGAATGTAATCACATTTATTAACATTAAGTAGAGTAAGTGTGACTTGACTGATATAAATAGATGTCTTCTAACGAGGAAAAAATGGAAAAAAATGGCTTAGTTTAACTTTATCTACATTTTACATGGTTTTCTCATAGACAAGCTCTTAATATTAAGTTGAGTAAGTGTGACATGACTGATATACTAGTAAATAAATGTCTTCTAACGAAGAAAAAATGGCAAAAGATGGCTTAGCTTAGCTTTAAACATTTTTGTATATAGTTTAACTTTATCTACATTTTAAACATGTTTGTATATAGTTTAACTTTATCTACATTTTAAACATGTTTATATATAGTTTCACATTATCTACATTTTACACATTTTTGTATATGTATACTTCGCCTGTTTCTGTTGTAATCATCAATAGTCCTAACATGTCATTGTAATTCATTGTTCTTGGTTTTGACATCTTGTCAGATGCTGGAATTAGTTCTTTGCACGTCTGGCCGTCCTTCGAAAATAGAAATACATTATTGGAGTGAAACCCTACAACATACAGATTCCCGTCGGAATCGGATGTTATTCCAAGAGGTGCTTTCAGATCTTCGTTAAACATCTCAAAGAGCTGATTTCCATCCGTGTCCAAACACACAATTTTCTTTTCTTTCCACTTGGGTAAATAAATTGTATCGTTAGCAACAACTATATAGTATGGGTCTTCAAATGTCATTTTTATCTCCTTCAGAACATTCCCCTTAATATCTATAATCAGGAACCCATCACGTGGTGAGCCAATGAATATATTGCTATTAAAGGTACATATCGAATGCGACTGGGCTTTAATCTTAATTTCATTTACAATGTTAAAGTTAGTTAAATCAATCACGTGTATGATTGGTTGCTCATCATATATCACAAGAATCTGTTTGTTCAGTTGTGTTACACCAACCGGTTTGTACAACAACTGCAGATCACGTTTAACTGTTCCATCGGATTCGAAAATATGCAGACATTTATTATCGCGATTTGTTACAATAAATAACCCGCCATCTGTTACGAGGCAATCCCATATTTTATTATTCTCTTTTGGTGGAACTTTAAACGAGAGTATTTTATTCATTGTTACATTACCAACTTCTCGTCGTCTTCTCGGGTTGAATATTTGAGCCTCATTATCTGTTTTTCTAATGAACGCCACATCTTCATTTCTAATTTCAAATTCCAATTTTCCGAAAAACTTGGATTTATTTTCGATAACATCCACCTCTTTTATGAACCTGATATCATAACGTACAAGCTTCTGGTTATCTCTAAGAGATTGTAAATAGTTTTCCTCTTCTTGGGCCTCTCTTGTCATATCACGGATACTTAAATATGTCTGAAATTCTGTTGCATATTGTTTGATAGCAGAAAGAACGCATTCTGACTCGTCAACTCTTTGTTTCCTTGATTTTAAGTCAGTTATCAACTCTTCTATTTCGGAGTTATGTTTGGTATATATGGATGACAACTCGTCAAGGATATCTTGTTCTAGCTCATCAAGTTTCTTGTTGATATTTTGTCTGGTATCTTGGATTTCCTTTTGGCACTGGAGTTTCTGTTGGTTTAAGGAATCCATATTACTTGTTTGAATGTTCAATACTTTTTGAATGTTGACCTGAAGATCCGTAATGGATTTTTCAAGGTCAAGCATAACTTTTGCTGATTTAACATTATCAATGGCTTCGTGCAATGGAGTCAAAGTATCTTTACAATTGTTATGGATTGAGTTGATACATTTCACACAACAAGGAGTATCATGGCTTGAGCAAAGATATTCAAAGCGTTCGCCGTGTTCATCACAGTGTAAGGTTATTTGTTGAACAGATTCGGGTAACTTACTGTAATCTTCAATAGGAACTGTTTCATGTTTTTTGGTTATTCTAGCTATTTCATGGTGAGCTTTGCATTTGGAACATAATGCCTCCTCGCATTGTGGACACCATATTTCAGCTTCATTTGTCAGATGTTGGATTTCACAAAGGTCACAAAGACGCCCGCTTCTGGCTGCCATTAATTTGAATATGATCTGTAAGAAAATGTATATCGTTTAGGGACATACTTCATCATTTTTATTATATCCGTTAACACGATTTAGTAAATCGTTGTCTCGATTTGGTATTTCGTTATCTCAATCTGCTATATCTTTTTCTCGATTTTGTTATCTTTTTATCTCGATTTAGTTATTGGTTATCACAAATTAAATAATCATTCGTATCGATTGGCTAGTTCGTTTTCTTAGTATGCTTTTCAGTTATCAGGATTTAGTTATAACGATTAAATTAAGCGTTATTTCGATTTAATCATTATTTATCTCTATTTATGTCACCCTTGCACCTCTTGCCGCCCATATCA
The DNA here is from genome assembly GCA_963383655.1 of Bathymodiolus septemdierum. Lineage (NCBI taxonomy): Eukaryota > Metazoa > Mollusca > Bivalvia > Mytilida > Modiolidae > Bathymodiolus > Bathymodiolus septemdierum. The sequence continues at coordinate 46,699,282 of OY726523.1, read as the reverse complement.
TTTTGATTTCAGTGCTCTAACTTTAGTTATTTTCTGCCAAATGCTTTTAACTTTTGCACAATGCTTCCGATTAGAAAACAAAGGTCAATTTTGATTTTGACATTTATATCATTTACGGTTCAAAGGTCGCCGAGTTATGCCACTTGTATTTTTTTATTAGGGGTAAATTTGTGGTTTTCGTGCTCTAACTTTCTAATAAATGAAGACACGTGAATGTCTCGTCTGACAAATGTTCCAAACTAACCTAAGCCAATGGACCATGAAATTGAAATCAGGTTAACGTGATGGGTGTATAACTTACACAAAAATATGATAAAAAGACGAATTTTTCCACAAGACACTGGTGCCCCCTCTTCCAGCTTATATTAAACAGGGGACGTAATCAATCTTGACCTGTATATTGTAGTTAATTCCAATACTTGTGCAAGGGAGACTAGGAGCATGAAAACCACAAATGCAATTTGCACAATTAATTAAGTTGCATAACTTGACGACCTTAAATGTAATCAAAATAAAATGAAAGCATTGTATAAAAAGTGCTAAATATTTGTCCGAGAGACACAAACTAAGGAATATGGGGCCCCTAAGTTCTGGGGTCCAAATTATAACATACTTTTGTAAGCTACAAACAGGAAACTTGAAAAACAAAATAGTTCTCTAAAGTAACAACAATAGAAATGTAATTATATTTTTCATTTATTGTCCTTGTGAAATGGAAATAAAATTTTGTACAATTAAAGAGTCTTATGTATATGGGACCCGAGTCCTTTGGCTCCAAATTAAAGCTTAGGGCAGGGAAACTGTAAGCAAAAAATAAATCAGTTTTCTTAATCAGATATGGCAATACCATTGTAAATGGCGTGAGTCGTCACTGTGATATGCAGATTAAAATTTGCACAAATTAAGGTCCTAGTGTGTATGGGAACCAAGCTAGACCTCTAATTGACCAAAGTCTTATAAAGCATGCAATGGAGAAAGCTTTAAATGGTATTCTCCAAAACCGACAATGGACAGTAGTAATTCTCATTAGAATAAACCACCATTTTCATATATAATTTTTTTTTTACCGAGGTAAATATACGTAAATGGGAATCAAAATTGAACATAAAATTATAGGTAACAGTTCGATAAATCTAGTGGTGATCGTATGGTAGTTGGATTTTGCAACTACCTGTGCAATCAATGCCTATCATCACTAAAGTTGTGAGTTCTAACCCCGTTCATGGCGAAATGAACTCAATAGAACAATGAATGTTGTAATAAAGTTTGTCATTGACTTGCTACAAGTCGATGGTTTTCTCCGTGTACTCTGGTTTCCTCCATTAATTAAACGGAACGCCACCATACAGCTGAAATATTAATGAAAGTGGCGTTAAACACAATAAACCAATCCCACATTCTAATAGATCTTCTTTACAAGTTGAGCAATTCGGGCTCACCGTGGAAGCCTTTTTTGTCACGATGTGAATTAATTGTATAATTGTATAACCGGACTGAATCTTGGATCCAGAATGCACTTTTAGAAATGTTGTACGTGTTTTTAAGTGTTCTTTTCCTGGTTTTATAATCATGTCACACAGGGGCTCGCAGTTGCACATACATTGTGATGTGAAAATATAACTGCGAGCCCCTGTGGTCTGTCAGTGTTGAAACCTGGCTACTACTTTCGCTTCTGATAAATGTTATTGTTGATGCGGATTTTGGCGATATTCTGACAAAAGCTATATCTACGATTAAAAAGGAAGTCTTCGGAATGTAAACATAATATTTAAAAAAAAAACAATGTCTTGAAAGTTGAACAATATATCGTTTCCGACAATTTTTTATTATCTACAAAACAAAAATAGGATTTGGAATTACGGAAGCGAAAATATGTCCGCCCTAGAGTTACAATTTTTATTGACAACACACAAACTAAACCAGTAAGTTTAGGCGTTCATACATTTAATCATCTATTATACGCAGATGATTTAGTAATCCTTTCAGAATCTCCAACTGGTTTACAACACTGTATAAATGCCTTGGACAACTATTGCGAGAAGTGGAGGCTCAACATAAATATAAAGAAAACAAAAGCTCTAAAACTGAAAGGAAAGCAAAAACTGACAGTAATGCATACTTATTTGATCTTAATGATAATAGATTAGAACTAGTAAAAGAATATAAATATCTAGGTTTAACTGTAACCTGTAATGGAAAACTTAATTATGCTGCAGAAATCTTAGCTCAAAAAGCTAGGAAAGCATTTTTTGGTTTAAAAGCTAATATACCATCATCTGATAGTTCATCAGTACAAAAATGGTTAAAACTATATAATTCCATGATCACTCCTATTCTAACCTATGGTTCCGAGATTTAGATAGCTGATCATAAAATTAACATAGAAAATTTACATAATTTATCATTCGAAAAAATACAAAATATGATTATGAAACAAATACTTGGTGTACATGGTAAGAACCCCCAATCTTGCTATTCATGCAGAATTGGGACTTGAACCACTGTGTTTTAAGGCCTTTAAACTTCTGTTTAAATATTATAACCGTCTAATAAAGATTGAACAGTCCAAGGATTATGTATATGATTTACTAAGATCAGCTTTTGACGAAGACAAACAGTTACACTCAAAATTTTCTTTCTTGGGGGAAATCTGTAAAACAACTAACCAGAGGCTCTCAAGAGCCTGTATCGTTCACCTGGTAATAAAAAAAAACCAATTGGTCCTATGTAAAAACTATGTCCTGCAGTGGTAGTCATCTTGGAATTACGATCAACATAAAAAACACAAAGTTTGTAAAGGACCTTCCAATGATTGATGCACAGTTTAGGTTCAATCAGTGCAATAGCTTCATAGAAGAATATATTTCTGTATTTTCCCCATATGGTTCTGTGTTAATACTATGACCTGTGGTGGCAGCCATCTTGGATTTCCGATCGGCATAAATAACAGAGGACCTTCCAATGATCATTCCTGGGCAGTTTGGTTTCAACTGTCCAAGTGGTTTCAGAGAAGAAGCATTTTGAAAAAAAATTCCCATAGGGTCCAATGTTAAACTAAGTCCTGCCATAGCCGCCATTTTGAATTTCATATCAGAACAAAAAAACGTAAAGTTTGTAGAGGACCATCCAATGAACATTCATGTACAGTTTAACTTTAATCATATTTGTAGTTTCTGAGAAGAAGGCATTTGAACATTTTCCCATAGGGTCCAATGTTAATCTATGTCCTGCGGTGGTGGCCATCTTGGATTTCCGATCGGCATAAAAAACACACACCTTGTAGAGGACCTTCCAATGATCATTCCTGGGGAGTTTGATTTCAATTATCCAAGTGGTTTCAGAGAAGAAGCGTTTTGAAACATTTTTCCCATAGGGTCCAATGTTAAACTAAGTCCTGCCGTAGCCGCCATTTTGAATTTCATACCGGAACAAAAAACGTACAGTTTGTAGAGGACCATCTAATGAACATTCTTGTACAGTTTGGCTTTAATCATATTTGTAGTTTCTGAGAAGAAGGCATTTGAATATTTTCTCATAGGGTCCAATGTTAATCTATGTCCTGCGGTGGCGGCCATCTTGGATTTCCGATCGGCATAAAAAACAGAAACTTTGTAGAGGACCTTCCAATGATCATTCCTGGGCAGTTTGGTTTTAACTGTCCAAGTGGTTTCAGAGAAGAAGCATATTGAAACACTTTTCCCATAGGGTCCAATGTTAAACTAAGTCCTGCCGTAGCCGCCATTTTGAATTTCATATCGGAACAAAAAACCTTAAGGTTGTAGAGGACCATCCAATGAACATTCATGAACAGTTTGGCTTTAATCATATTTGTAGTTTCTGAGAAGAAGGCATTTTAACATTTTCCCATAGGGTCCAATGTTAATCTATGTCCTGCGGTGGCGGCCATCTTGAATTTTCGATCGGCATAAAAAAACAGAAACTTTGTAGAGGACCTTCCAATGAACATTCCTGGGCAGTTTGGTTTCAATTATCCAAGTGGTTTCAGAGAAGAAGCGTTTTGAAACATTTTTCCCATAGGGTCCAATGTTAAACTAAGTCCTGCCGTAGCCGCCATTTTGAATTTCTTATCGGAACAAAAAACGTAAAGTTTGTAGAGGACCATCCAATGAACATTCATGTACAGTTTGGCTTTAATAATATTTGTAGTTTCTGAGAAGAAGGCATTTGAACATTTTCCCATAGTGTCCAATGTTAAACTATGTATTGCGGTGGCGGCCATCTTGGATTTCCGATCGGCATAAAAAGCATAAAATTTGTAGAGGACCTTCCAATGATCATTCCTGGGCAGTTTGGTTTCAACTGTCCAAGTGGTTTCAGAGAAGAAGCGTTTTGAAACATTTTCCCCATAGGGTCCAATGTTAATCTATGTCCTGCGGTGGTGGCCATCTTGGATTTCCGATCGGCATAAAAAACACACCTTGTAGAGGACCTTCCAATGATCATTCCTGGGCAGTTTGGTTTCAATTATCCATGTGGTTTCAGAGAAGAAGCGTTTTGAAACATTTTTCCCATAGGGTCTAATGTTAAACTAAGTCCCGCCGTAGCCGCCATTTTGAATATCATACCGGAACAAAAAACGTACAGTTTGTAGAGGACCATCTAGTGAACATTCATGTACAGTTTGGCTTTAATCATATTTGTAGTTTCTGAGAAGAAGGCATTTGAATATTTTCCCATAGGGTCCAATGTTAATCTATGTCCTGCGGTGGCGGCCATCTTGGATTTCCGATCGGCATAAAAAACAGAAACTTTGTAGAGGACCTTCCAATGATCATTCCTGGGCAGTTTGGTTTCAACTGTCCAAGTGGTTTCAGAGAAGAAGCATTTTGAAACATTTTTCCCATAGGGTCCAATGTTAAACTAAGTCCTGCCGTGGCCGCCATTTTGAATTTCATATCGGAACAAAAAACCTTAAGATTGTAGAGGACCATCCAATGAACATTCATGTACAGTTTGGCTTTAATCATATTTGCAGTTTCTGAGAAGAAGGCATTTGAACATTTTCCCATAGGGTCCAATGTTAATCTATGTCCTGCGATGGCGGCCATCTTGGATTTCCGATCGGCATAAAAAACAATAACTTGGTAAAGGACATTCCAATGATCATTCCTTTACAGTTTGGGTTCAGTCAGTTCATTAGTTTCAGAGAAGAAGATCTTTGAAATTTCAGCCAATTATTGGCCCTGGCAGCCATATTGAATATTCGACTGGAACGAAAAACAGTAACTTTGTAGAGGACCACCCAAGGAACATTCCTGCTAAGTTCGGTTCCAATCGGCCAAGTGGTTTCGGAGAAGAAGCTTGAAATGTGAAAAGTTTACAGACAACAGACGACGGACGCCAAGTGATGGCAATAGTTCACATGGACCTTTGGTCCAGGTGACCTAAAAACTATATTTAATTTAGATACTTTGGATCTCTCTCATGTGCAATTTAGTAAGGAAATGAGTACCTATTATTCTGGTAAACTTATGAACCAGTTAATACATATAAGAAATAGCGAAACAGGAAAACTGCGATTTTTCAGTAAAATCCTCGCAACTTTTGAACTACAAAAGTATCTAACATTTAATATTAATAGATATGTGCACTCTTTCTTAACAAAACTTAGATTAAGTGCACACAGTCTTGCTATTGAAACTGGCAGATATTGCAAACTCACAATACCAGCTAATGAAAGATTCTGTAAAGCATGTAAAGATAAGGATGAAGATGAACATCACCTTTTAATAGAGTGCCCCATATATAATTCAGTGAGAGATAAATTCTTTACACTGTTTAATAGGAAATTTAATGAAACTACAGAGGTGACAATCAACCGTCTCCTCAATCCTAGTTCATTTCAAGATTTAAATAACATTTGCTTATATTTAAAAGAATCCTACTCACTCAAGAGATTCAACTTTTAAAAATATTTAACTTTCCTCAAGTAACTGGCAAAAACTTCCAATTGATAATAATAATTTTAATTTTATTTAATTATTATACTCCCAAAATGATAATAAACATGATATTATTATCTAACTGATGTGTTCATCCCTAAAGATTATAGTTTTATCTGAAGACTTAATATTATGATATTATGTGTTATCTCTATGTTTATATGTTTATGAATGTATTGGATTACGCAACATTGTGATTATGATGTACATGTACTTAACTATGCTTTATCCAATAAATGATTAACTCGAATAATACTGCGCCCTCTATCGGCACTATCGCTGAATGAGGGCTTGAACTCTCCTTGTGATAAAAACGCGTCAGCTGCTCTCTGAAAGAGAGAGCCAATCAGCGATGATTATTTGCCGAGTATGCGCAAGGCGGTTCTTTCAATTTCCGGTAATGTTTACAAACAACAAGAAATGTTTAATTCATTATTTAGTTTTCCTACATTTCTTCTCTTTTCACCTTTTAGATTAGTATTAGGTCAAACACGTGGGTACAATGAAAACATTTGACACCTGAACGCTCCATTGACCTATGTTTACAAACATTTCGTAAGCTCCTCCTTCTTTTAGTGCCAAAAGTCACCACGCGCAGTTTATGCCCAGAATGCATTGCTAATTTGAAGCTTCCGATTGACGCGTTTTATCGAGAAAGTCGTTCAGGCGTTAATATAGCAAAGCGTAATATAACGACTGGATTATTCGGGTTAATAAATGATTTGAATTTGAATTGAATAATAGAGATGATAACGGTTGTAATATCAATTATAATATTATCATGTAGTTCAACATTTTTTGTGACTCGGCTCCTTTCTCTGTAAATATCAAAAGAAATAAATTAAATATCAGTGATGTACAAATACCTTTCGTCCTTTACCTGTCAAACAGGAAGTAAAAACAGGAATTAACAAAAATAAACCAGGGGAGATAATTAGGGGAGTTTAGCCAATCGTAACTACTCTGCCATTCTCGCTACCCTGCAAATAACCTCGTATGCATTAGGCGTATAAATCGCACTACTTTTCACATGTCAGTTACATGAAAGTTTGATAAAGTTATATTTTAAACAATTTTCTATATTCCAATTAAAGTTTTAATTAGTTTTGCATGATTAGATTTTACTTAGTATGTCTTCCATATTGGATTTTCGTGGACTATATTTTTGTGCGGCTTAACTTAACTTCCGGCAAACAATTTAAGAAGAATTTCTACTATGTACGTACGAGGTTATTTGCAGGGTAGCGAGAATGGCCGAGTAGTTACGATTGGAGTTTAGCGTGTCCTCGATAATGCACCTAAATGTACTACATGTAATTATAGAATGTATAAATCTGAATTTGGTTTGGAAAAATACTTTAATATATTACCGCCTAATTTAATGTATAACATGTGTAAATTTAGATGTGGTAGTCATAAATTGCCAATAGAAATGGGTAGATGTTTTAGTATTGACAGATCAGAAAGAATTTGTGATTTATGTAATAAGGAAGAACTGGGTGATGAATTTCACTATCTGTTTAATTGTACTTTTTTCAAAGATGAAAGGAAAAAATTTATTCCCGAGTATTTATATAATGTTCCAAATACAATTAGTTTTAGTGAGTTGATGAACAGTGATGATAAATATGTACTCATTGGTTTATCAAAATATGCTAAAATAGTCATGTCTGTATTCAAGTAATACTTACAAGTGTTATTATTATTTTTCATTGTAATTAGATTTCATTGATTGGAGGAATTTGTGACACGTGATACAATATATAAACACGTTTAGCATGCTACAATAAAATTGTAAACCTCATGTTTCCTAAAATAGATTCGCATTCAAATATCCCCGCCAATTTGAAAATTTTCCAATATTTCATAAAATTGTCAAATTCTAAAATGAAAAAGAGATTAAAAAAAATTAGCTAAAAATTTTCAAAATATTTCAAAATTAAAAAAAAAAAATTCAAAATTTTTTCAAAAAGTTAAAAAAAATTAGTTTTCATAAAATTTCAAAATTTTAATATTTAAATAATAATATTGAAAAATGATAAAACAATTATAGCCTACTTTTTTCCAGTGTTTAAAAAAATAAAGCAATTATAGCCTTTTAATATCGGTCAATCCATGAATTTATAGACCCGTTAAAAGTATATTGACCGAGGACGAAGTCCTCGGTCAATATACTCGGACTTCGTCCTCGGTCAATATACTTTTAAAAGGTCGATAAATCCATGTATTGACCTCATCAAAAGGCTATAATTGTATAATATTGCCTTGCAATTTGAATTACATAAATATGTCTTATGTTTATATATTGCCTTCCAACAAACATAAAATATGTTTCATAATTTGTATATATGTTCATGCATTACATGTTTAATTGTTTATAATTATTTGTACTATCATGCCCTATGTGGGGCCCTTAGTGAAATAAAAAGTTTCAAGTTTCAAGTTAGGGGCAAAACATCAGTACATCTCTTCTGGCCAATCGTAACTACTCGGCCATTCTCACCACCCTGCAAGGTTATTTTGCAGGTTAGTGAGAATGACCGAGTAGAACTTTACGATTGCTCTTCTGGCATACGATCTTAAAATGCGTCTCGATTTCGAAGCTAGTCGTATAACTAATATGAAACAGGCACGGCCATGAATGCTCGCGAATCTGAAAATTATCTGGCAATTTCACGCTCATCTAGTGCATCAAAAAGTGTCGAGAATTTTTGGGCCAAGATATATCGGGGACGACTTTTTCTTAGGGCCGAATCTAGTCTCATTCAATCGAACTGTCGTTCCTTACGAAATCTCAAAAATTCTTGTCAGTATGTCAGAAGAGTTTTAATAAATTAAAAAATATCAATATAAGTAAAACAAGCTAACAAAATGACTTTTATTACACACGGATTCCGGGTTTCAGTGGTATCGGACGTACGAGAATTAGGATCACCTTTGCGCTTTATGTTAAGAAGATCTTCATTAGTTGAGTGTGTTACACGGAACGTGTTTATAATCCATCGGTATGTGCAGCCATGTTTGTCAAAAAATCCTAAGTACACATTTTATACCATAAAGAGCTCGCTTTCGCTCGCATATTACCGACTCTCGTGCAACTGGTATCTGCAGTCTAAAAACTCGTGTTCACGTAATCGGTGAATGTGCTAAAGATATGGAATCGTGCTTAGCGTCGATAACTGAAATCCGTAAACGTGTGAATGCTATAGAAAAGAACTGTAATCAAATAAACACTCCTGCTACAAAGTCATACGCCATGGCTATTTCCGAAGTACCACGGAAAGAGAACACGGTCCTGTCAGGTGAACCACCTCCGCAACTAGTAAAGTCTACACAATCATCTCTATCAAATCCATATTTAATTTTGATAATCCTACTACTAGTATTATAGCACCAACAAAGAATATTGAAACTGTCACAAATCACACTGACCACTACATAAATAACACTTCTGAAACTAAAACTTTCAACGAGACTAGTGATACTAGGACCACTATTCTTGTACACTTTCCTAGATCAATGTGTAACCCAACTTCAATCGACTTCAAAGAGGTTGTGAAAAAAACAAGACGAATTAGAAGATTCTATATTGGTGGTATTGACAAGTCCTGTTCATCCGAAGAGTCAATGTGCAAGTTTCTCTTGGATCGGAATATACATGTAACATTTTTGCGATATTTTTATCGTCCATCAAGAGGAACCGCGGCTGCTCAATTAAATGTTAATATGGACGACGTACATCTATTGAAACAACCAAACTTTTGGCCAGAAGGAATTTTCATGAAGCCGTGGTTACCGTAGGAACAATTTATTAATGAACATTCCATTGAAGAAAAACATGGACGGTACTAAACGTCAACTCACGTTAATGTGTTGGAACTGTAGAGGTATATTTTCCTGTATACCTTACTTATCGGAATGTTTAAGGGAGACAAACGTATCAACTTGTGCTTTGTCAGAACATTGGTTGAGAACATTTCAATTACACGTTCTCGATACGATCGACGATAATTATGTGTCCATTGGAAAGAGTTCAGATGAAGGCAATCCAACGGCAATAACGTGTAATTATCGATCCGGAGTAGCCTTTCTCATCTCTAAAGACATGTATCCGTGTGTGTCTGTTATAGAAGTTGACAGCAACAGGATTACTGGAATTGAATTGTCCATACCTGGATGTGAAAGCTACTTTATATTCTCGCTATACCTACCTGCAATAACCCAATCTAGCGATTCTTTTAGAGACCACATTGATCTTCTTTCTGAATTAGTATATGTTTATAATGAAATTGGAAGAGTTATTTTAATGGGTGACTTTAACTCCAAAATTGGTGGCCCGAGATACCAAGTTACAAACAATGTCAGAGCAAAGATGTGTAGTTCTTTAATGGGTGAACATAATATTTTCTCAGTTAATATGGAACTATTCTGTAAAGGCCCAATCGTCACTTTCCAATCCTACGATGGTGGATTTTCAACATGTATTGATCATATTTTAATGAACAATGCGAAGAAACATACAGTTATGCATACTGAAGTGTTGGGATAACCACTCTTTTGCACTATCTGATCACCACCCCGTACTCTGCACTATAATACTAGAATCTGTTATCCCGACATGGCCTGTTAAAAATTATGAACAGTCGGTTTCATGGGACAAAGCACACAGAACACATAAAACATTAGATTATTCTTATGCTGTATCACAGAACTTATGGACATTAGAATTTCCACAAGTTAATGACACCGATGCAATAGAAATATATTACTATAAAATTATTGATGCCATTAAAAAGGCAGAGAGCGAAACACTTCCTTATAAAAAATTCAAGCGTCATATGTGAAACCATATTGGAATGATAATCTGACAAGTCTCCGTGATTCTATGCGCACTCATCGTATTAACTGGATTAATAACTGCCATTGTTATAACCAAACCTGTTCTTATTTTCAACGCTACAAGTCGACAAAAAAAGTGTGTCGTGAATTCTTAAGGAAAGCATTGGATGAATATGAAAGTTCATTAGCGAAACAAATTGAGGAAGATATTGACTATGATCAGAAGTCCGTATGGTCTATAATAAATAAACGTAAGAAATTTTTTTTCTATTCGTAGCGCATTTAAAGAAAGGGGAGTGTGTTTACCGATCCAAATGATGTCAGCAATATATGGTATGACCATTTTCGGAACGTCTTTTCGCCGTCTACATTCAGTGATCAAGGCCGTCAGGGTGAAATATCTGAACGGGTTTCTACTATTCGAACACTAGTAAAGGAACGAAGTCGTGACGATGAAATGGTAATCAAGCTGTCAGATGCGAGTGAAATTTGTACACGCCTTAAAAACAACAAAGCTTGTGGTCACGACAATATTGCATATGAACATATAAAATATGGCGGGAAACTCCTTATCAAACACTTATGCTACCTGTTTAACTTATCGCTACAATTTGCGTACATTCCGAATGATTGGAGGAAAAGCATTATCATTTTACTATACCAAGGTGATAATAAACCAAGAACTGACACAAACTCATATCGAGGTATCTCTCTTGTGCCAAGCATAACCAAAATTTTCGAAAAAATACTTGACTTACTTCTAACCTCTATACGAAAAGACTTTCCTAACGTTCAACAAGTTGCTTACCAAAAACTTTTATCTAGTATGAATGCATCATTCAATCTTCAGGAAGTAACAATACATCATGTTGAAAAAAACGGAACAATAATAATAATCCTACTTGACAGCACGAAAGCGTTTGACACTGTTCCTCATGACGGTCTTCGCGTCAAATTGATCGATTATGGTGCAGCTGGAAAGCTATGGCTACTGCTCGACAACACGTATAATAACTTAAGTAGTTCGGTCCTATGTAACGGAATATTATCAAAGTGGTTTAAACTTAATCTGACAATGCGCTTCCTTGTCGTACACGACGTACGACAAGGAAGCGCATTGTCAGCGAAATTGTATCTTATATTCATTAATGATTTAATAAACGAACTCGTAATATGCAACAAAGGTGCCTACTTGTACGACTTAAATGCAAGCAGATGATATTTCTATTATCGCAACTAACCGTTAATCTGCTCAAGAAATGGTCGCAATATGCGAACGTTACAGCAAAGCATGGAGTTTTTCGTTTTCACCAGCAAAAAGTAAAGTTATTGCAGTTTGTAAAACATTCTATAGGACGAAATGTTATTTTGTATAATGAACCTATTACCGAAGTATCCAGTGCTAAACACGTCGGTATTGTATTGGACACATCATTAAAGACTATGGAACGTACACAGAATGCTTGTAGATCACTCAGAGATACTGTAATGTCCATGTGGGGAAGGTCCGGTAGTACGACATGACAGTTCGTCATGGTGGGGGACCAAATTCTACATTGTATTACCATTTTTACTATTAGTTTCCTTTTATGGTTTAGTTTCTTTCCTTGTAATAGTAGTCCCCGTCTTTATGGAAGTCTTCGGGATGTCAGTTAGTTGGGAAATAGAAAAAGCGTACGCTCGGGTGGTACATACATGTTTAATTACCTTTTGGGTCAGATTGGAATGGGGACTACTATTACAAGGAACAAAACGAAACGAAACAGTTTGTTTCTCGTCACGTTAGACTTTACGGTTCTGTTTCGTTTATTGAATTAGCTGTGTGTGTGTGTGTGTCTGTCTGTCTGTCTTGTCTGTGTGTGTGTCTGTCTGTCTGTCTGTGTGTGTGTCTGTCTGTCTGTCTGTGTCTCTCTGTCTGACTGTCTGTGTCTCAGTGTGTCTGTCTCTGTCTGACTGTCTGTGTCTGACTGTGTCCTGTCTGTCTGTCTCTGTGTGTGTGTGTCTGTGTCTCTGTCTGTCTGTCTCAGTGTCTGTCTGTGTGTGTGTCTGTCTGTCTCAGTGTCTGTCTGTGTGTGTGTCTGTCTGTGTCTATCTGTCTGTGTGTGTGTGTGTCTATCTGTCTGTGTGTCTGTCTGTCTCGGTGTCTGTCTATCTGTCTATCTATCTGTCTGTCTATCTGTCGGTGTCTATCTGTCTGTCTATCTGTCTCGGTGTCTGTCTGTCTGTCTCGGTGTCTGTCTGTCCGTCTCCGTCTCGGTTTCTGTCTGTCTGTCCGTCTCGGTGTCTGTCTGTCTGTCCGTCTCCGTCTCGGTGTCTGTCTCCGTCTCGGTGTCTGTCTGTCTGTCCATCTCGGTGTCTGTCTGTCTGTCGCCATCTCGGTCTGTCTGTCTCCGTCTCGGTGTCTGTCTGTCTGTCTCCGTCTCGGTGTCTGTCTGTCTCCGTCTCGGTGTCTGTCTGTCTCCGTCTCGGTGTCTGTCGGTCTCCGTCTCGGTGTCTGTCGGTCTCCGTCTCGGTGTCTGTCTGTCTTCGTCTCGGTGTCTGTCCGTCTCCGTCTTGGTGTCTGTCTGTCTGTCCGTCTCCGTGTCTGTCTGTCTCCGTCTCGGTGTCTGTCTGTCTGTCCGTCTCCGTCTCGGTGTCTGTCTGTCTGTCCGTCTCCGTCTCGGTGTCTGTCTGTCTACGTCTCGGTGTCTGTCTGTCTGTCTCGGTGTCTGTCTGTCTGTCCGTCTCCGTGTCTGTCTGTCTGTCCGTCTCCATCTCGGTGTCTGTCTGTCTGACCGTCTCCGTCTCGGTGTCTGTCTGTCTGTCCGTCTCCGTGTCTGTCCGTCTCCGTCTCGGTGTCTGTCTGTCTGTCCGTCTCCGTCTGTCTGTCTGTCTCCGTCTCGGTGTCTGTCTGTCTGTCTGTCTCCGTCTCGGTGTCTGTCTGTCTGTCTCCGTCTCGGTGTCTGTCTGTCTCCGTCTCGGTGTCTGTCTGTCTGTCTGTCTCGGTGTCTGTCTGTCTGTCTCCGTCTCGGTGTCTGTCTGTCTCCATCTCGGTGTCTGTCTGTCTGTCTGTCTCGGTGTCTGTCTGTCTGTCTGTCTCCGTCTCGGTGTCTGTCTGTCTGTCTCCGTCTCGGTGTCTGTCTGTCTCTGTCTGTCTGTCTCCGTCTCGGTGTCTGTCTGTCTCCATCTCGGTGTCTGTCTGTCTGTCCGTCTCCGTCTCGGTGTCTGTCTGTCTGTCCGTCTCGGTGTCTGTCTGTCTGTCCGTCTCCGTGTCTGTCTGTCTGTCCGTCTCGGTGTCTGTCCATCTCCGTCTGTCTGTCCGTCTCCGTCTCGGTGTCTGTCTCGGTGTCTGTCTCTGTCCGTCTCCGTGTCTGTCTGTCTGTCTGTCTGTCTGTCTCCGTGTCTGTCTGTCTGTCCGTCTCGGTGTCTGTCTGTCTGTCTGTCTCCGTCTCGGTGTCTGTCTGTCTGTCTCCGTCTCGGTGTCTGTCTGTCTGTCTCCGTGTCTGTCTGTCTGTCGCCATCTCGGTCTGTCTGTCTCCGTGTCTGTCTCCGTCTCGGTGTCTGTCTGTCTCCGTCTCGGTGTCTGTCTGTCTTCGTCTCGGTGTCTGTCCGTCTCCGTCTTGGTGTCTGTCTGTCTGTCCGTCTCCGTGTCTGTCTGTCTCCGTCTCGGTGTCTGTCTGTCTGTCCATCTCCGTCTGTCTGTCTCCGTCTCGGTGTCTGTCTGTCTGTCTGTCTCCGTCTCGGTGTCTGTCTGTCTGTCTGTCTCTGTCTCGGTGTCTGTCTGTCTGTCTCCGTCTCGGTGTCTGTCTGTCTGTCTGTCTCGGTGTCTGTCTGTCTGTCTGTCTCCGTCTCGGTGTCTGTCTGTCTCCGTCTCGGTGTCTGTCTGTCTCCGTCTGTCTGTCTCCGTCTCGGTGTCTGTCTGTCTCCGTCTCGGTGTCTGTCTGTCTGTCTCCGTCTCGGTGTCTGTCTGTCTGTCTCCATCTCGGTCTGTCTGTCTGTCTCCGTCTCGGTGTCTGTCTGTCTGTCTCCGTCTCGGTGTCTGTCTGTGTCTCGGTGTCTGTCTGTCTGTCTCCGTCTCGGTGTCTGTCTGTCTGTGTCCGTGGCTGTCTGTCTGTCTCCGTCTCGGTGGCTGTCTGTCTGTCTCCGTCTCGGTGGCTGTCTGTCTGTCTCCGTCTCGGTGGCTGTCTGTCTGTCTCCGTCTTGGTCTCTGTCTGTCTGTCTCGGTCTCTGTCTGTCTGTCTCCGTCTGTCTGTCTCCGTCTCGGTCTCCGTCTGTCTGTCTCCGTCTCGGTCTCCGTCTCGGTCTGTCTGTCTCCATCTCGGTCTCTGTCTGTCTGTCTCCGTCTCGGTCTCTGTCTGTCTCCGTCTCGGTGGCTGTCTGTCTGTCTCCGTCTTTGTCTCTGTCTCCGTCTGTCTCCGTCTCGGTCTCCGTCTGTCTCCGTCTCGGTCTGTCTGTCTCCGTCTGTGTCTGTCTGTCTCCGTCTGTCTGTGTCCGTCTCGGTCTCTGTCTGTCTGTCTCCGTCTCGGTCTGTCTGCGTCTCGGTCTCTGTCTGTCCGTCTCCGTCTCGGTCTGTCCGTCTCCGTCTGTCCGTCTCCGTCTCGGTC
This sequence comes from Bathymodiolus septemdierum, assembly GCA_963383655.1. Lineage (NCBI taxonomy): Eukaryota > Metazoa > Mollusca > Bivalvia > Mytilida > Modiolidae > Bathymodiolus > Bathymodiolus septemdierum. The sequence goes on along the minus strand of OY726523.1, from coordinate 46,683,897 downwards.
TGTCCGTCTCGGTCTGTCCGTCTCCGTCTCGGTCTGTCCGTCTCCGTCTGTCTGTCTCCGTCTCGGTCTCTGTCTGTCTGTCTCGGTCTCTGTCTGTCTGTCTCCGTCTCGGTCTGTCTGTCTCGGTCTGTCTGTCTCGGTCTCTGTCTGTCTGTCTCCGTCTCGGTCTCTGTCTGTCTGTCTCCGTCTCTGTCTCCGAGACGGAGACAGACAGACCGAGACGGAGACAGAGACGGAGACAGACAGACAGAGACCGAGACGGAGACAGACAGACCGAGACGGAGACAGACAGACCGAGACGGAGACAGACAGACCGAGACGGTCTGTCTGTCTCCGTCTCGGTCTGTCTGTCTCCGTCTCGGTCTCTGTCTGTCTGTCTCGGTCTCTGTCTGTCTGTCTCGGTCTCTGTCTGTCTGTCTCCGTCTCTGTCTGTCTGTCTCCGTCTCGGTCTCTGTCTGTCTGTCTGTCTGTCTGTCTCCGTCTCGGTCTGTCCGTCTCCGTCTCGGTCTGTCCGTCTCGGTCTCGGTCTGTCCGTCTCGGTCTCGGTCTGTCCCCGTCTCGGTCTGTCTGTCTCCGTCTCGGTCTCTGTCTGTCTCCGTCTCGGTCTCGGTCTCTGTCTGTCTCCGTCTCGGTCTCTGTCTGTCTCCGTCTCGGTCTGTCTGTCTCCGTCTCGGTCTCTGTCTGTCTGTCTCCGTCTCGGTCTGTCTGTCTCCGTCTCGGTCTCTGTCTGTCTGTCTCCATCTCGGTCTCTGTCTGTCTGTCTCCGTCTCGGTCTCTGTCTGTCTGTCTCCGTCTCGGTCTCTGTCTGTCTGTCTCCGTCTCGGTCTCTGTCTGTCTGTCTCCGTCTCGGTCTCTGTCTGTCTCTCTGTCTCCGTCTCGGTCTCTGTCTGTCTGTCTGTCTCCGTCTCGGTCTCTGTCTGTCTGTCTGTCTCCGTCTCGGTCTCTGTCTGTCTGTCTCCGTCTCGGTCTCTGTCTGTCTGTCTCCGTCTCGGTCTCTGTCTGTCTGTCTCCGTCTCGGTCTCTGTCTGTCTGTCTCCGTCTCGGTCTCTGTCTGTCTGTCTCCGTCTCGGTCTCTGTCTGTCTGTCTCCGTCTGTCTCCGTCTCGGTCTCTGTCTGTCTGTCTCTGTCTGTCTCCGTCTCGGTCTCTGTCTGTCTCTGTCTGTCTCGGTCTCCGTCTCGGTCTGTCTCCATCTCCGTCTCGGTCTGTCCGTCTCGGTCTGTCCGTCTCGGTCTGTCCGTCTCCGTCTCGGTCTGTCTGTCTCCGTCTGTCTGTCTCCGTCTCGGTCTGTATGTCTCCGTCTCGGTCCGTCTCGGTCCCTGACCGTCTCGTTCTCTGTCCGTCTCGGTGTCCGTCTGCGTGGCCGTCACTGCGGCAGTCACTGTCTCTCTCCGTGTCCGTCTGTCTCCGTGTCTGTCTGTCTCCGTGTCTGTCTGTCTCGCTGTCTGCTGGTCTCTCTGCCTGTCTCTGCCATAGCTATCAACTTTACTAAACATGTTGGATTTTTCTGTTGTAGTTGGTGTTACTTGGGCAGCCTTAGCAGGATTTGGTTTGGACTTCTTTCTTTCTCATATAATTGTTTTTTCTCTTTCTCATATAATTGTTCTAAAGTATGTTTCATCTCAATCTGACGAATAGCGACCCTTAAGGAATCAAAGTCCTTTATGCTGTCATACTTGCGGCCACTTGCGTCTTTAAGATCCTTCCTCAGTCCATTCCAGAGTATATCGTGTAGCATTCGTTTTACTTCAGATGGGTGTATGGCTCCCATATCCCTGGCTCGACCCATAATATCTTCAAGGCGGCAACTCCAACTAATGACATCTTCATCATTGCGTTGTTCGGCACCATATAATTCCTTGAGTATATCTACTCTGTTGGCTGCATTACCATATATGCTGTCCAGTTTGTGTAGTAATTCTTCGATGGAAGCTTCTGAAAAATTAGAAAAACAATCAATCTGAAATGTAGATCTTTAATAAAATTTTAAATAACTGAAATTTCAAATAAATTCTAAAAATGAAGTGAAATGTGCAAAAATAAAGTATATCTAAGATCAAACAGATATTATACAAATACAAAATCAATACAATTGAACTGCAAATGAATTCAACTAACAGTTTCAGGAAACTGTCATGTAATGAATCTAATAAAAAAATGTTGATGCTAAACTTAAGTTGAATTATCTCCCCTGAAATATCAACTTATGATTAAATATAAATCCATCACTGTCTCTAAGTGATCAACTAATCTACAAAACAAAAATGTGTTTAATTAGTCAACCTACAAATAAACAAATATACCTGTGAAAAGTAAGGTAAATCAAATTAAAGTACCTATGACAAAACATTTACATTAATCAATCTATGGGAAAGGAAAAACAAATTTGATTAATGTGAATCTAAACATTCAATAATTAATATACAAGATATATATATATATATACAACACGATACACAAAAATATCAAACCAAAATACAATACATGCGGCACCTACCCCTGAATCAATATATCTGCTACTATACCGCTACAACCTGAAATATGGGGCAGATAAGAAATTTGCTAAGCTTGTACGTTAACAATCTCTTTTCCTCTAAGTCAAACTACATGTAAACCAGAGGCTCTCAAGAGCCTGTATCGTTCACCTGGTAATAAAAAAAAACAATTGGTCCTATGTAAAAACTATGCCCTGCAGTGGTAGTCATCTTGGAATTACGATCAACATAAAAAACACAAAGTTTGTAAAGGACCTTCCAATGATTGATGCACAGTTTAGGTTCAATCAGTGCAATAGCTTCAGAGAAGAAGATATTTCTGTATTTTCTCGATATGGTCCTGTGTTAATACTAAGACCTGTGGTGGCAGCCATCTTGGATTTCCGATCGGCATAAAAAACAGAGGACCTTCCAATGATTATTCCTGGGCAGTTTGGTTTCAACTATCCTAGTGATTTCAGAGAAGAAGCGTTTTGAAACATTTTTCCCATAGGGTCCAATGTTAAACTAAGTCCTGCCGTAGCCGCCATTTTGAATTTCATATCGGAACAAAAAACGTAAAGTTTGTAGAGGACCATCCAATGAACATTCATGTACAGTTTGGCTTTAATAATATTTGTAGTTTCTGAGAAGAAGGCATTTGAACATTTTCCCATAGGGTCCAATGTTAATCTATGTATTGCGGTGGCGGCCATCTTGGATTTTCGATCGACATAAAAAACACATATTTTGTAGAGGACCTTCCAATGATCATTCCTGGGCAGTTTGGTTTCAATTGTCCAAGTGGTTTCAGAGAAGAAGCGTTTTGAAACATTTTTCCCATAGGGTCCAATGTTAAACTAAGTCCTGCCATAGCCGCCATTTTGAATTTCATACCGGAACAAAAAATGCTAAGTTTGTAGAGGACCATCCAATGAACATTCATGTACAGTTTGGCTTTAATAATATTTGTAGTTTCTGAGAAGAAGGCATTTGAACATTTTCCCATAGGGTCCAATGTAAATCTATGTATTGCGGTGGTGGCCATCTTGGATTTCCGATCGACATAAAAAACACAAATTTTGTAGAGGACCTTCCAATGATCATTCCTGGGCAGTTTGGTTTCAATTGTCCAAGTGGTTTCAGAGAAGAAGCGTTTTGAAACATTTTCCCCATAGGGTCCAATTTTAAACTAAGTCCTGCCATAGCCGCCATTTTCAATTTCATACCGGAACAAAAACATAAAGTTTGTAGAGGACCATCCAATGAACATTCATGTACAGTTTGGCTTTAATAATATTTGTAGTTTCTGAGAAGAAGGCATTTGAACATTTTCCCATAGGGTCCAATGTTAATCTATGTCCTGCGGTGGTGGCCATCTTGGATTTCCGATCGGCATAAAAAACATAAAATTTGTAGAGGACCATCCAATGATCATTCCTGGGCAGTTTGGTTTCAACTGTCCTAGTGGTTTCAGAGAAGAAGCGTTTTGAAACATTTTCCCCATAGGGTCCAATGTTAAACTAAGTCCTGCCGTAGCCGCCATTTTGAATTTCATTTTAGAACAAAAAACGTAAAGTTTGTAGAGGACCATCCAATGAACATTCATGTACAGTTTGGCTTTAATAATATTTGTAGTTTCTGAGAAGAAGGCATTTGAACATTTTCCCATAGGGTCCAATGTTAATCTATGTATTGCGGTGGCGGCCATCTTGGATTTCCGATCGACATAAAAAACATAAACTTTGTAGAGGACCTTCCAATGATCATTCCTGGGCAGTTTGGTTTCAATTGTCCAAGTGGTTTTAGAGAAGAAGCGTTTTGAAACATTTTTCCCATAGGGTCCAATGTTAAACTAAGTCCTGCTGTAGCCGCCATTTTGAATTTCATACCGGAACAAAAAATGTAAAGTTTGTAGAGGACCATCCAATGAACATTCATGTACAGTTTGGCTTTAATAATATTTGTAGTATCTGAGAAGAAGGCATTTGAACATTTTCCCATAGGGTCCAATGTTAATCTATGTATTGCGGTGGCGGCCATCTTGGATTTCCAATCGGAATAAAAAACATAAAATTTGTAGAGGACCTTCCAATGATCATTCCTGGGCAGTTTGGTTTCAACTGTCCCAGTGGTTTCAGAGAAGAAGCATATTGAAACATTTTCCCCATAAGGTTCAATGTTAAACTAAGTCCTGCCGTAGCCGCCATTTTGAATTTCATATCGGAACAAAAAACGCAAAGTTTGTAGAGGACCATCCAATGAACATTCATGTACAGTTTGGCTTTAATAATATTTGTAGTTTCTGAGAAGAAGGCATTTGAACATTTTCCCATAGGGTCCAATGTTAATCTATGTCCTGTGGTGGCGGCCATCTTGGATTTCCGATCGGCATAAAAAACATAAAATTTGTAGAGGACCATCCAATGATCATTCCTGGGCAGTTTGGTTTCAACTGTCCTAGTGGTTTCAGAGAAGAAGCGTTTTGAAACATTTTCCCATAGGGTCCAATGTTAAACTAAGTCCTGCCGTAGCCGCCATTTTGAATTTCATATCGGAACAAAAAACGTACAGTTTGTAGAGGACCATCCAATGAACATTCATGTACAGTTTGGCTTTAATAATATTTGTAGTTTCTGAGAAGAAGGCATTTGAACATTTTCCCATAGGGTCCAATGTTAATCTATGTATTGCGGTGGTGGCCATCTTGGATTTCCGATTGACATAAAAAACATAAACTTTGTAGAGGACCTTCCAATGATCATTCCTGGGCAGTTTGGTTTCAATTGTCCAAGTGGTTTCAGAGAAGAAGCGTTTTGAAACATTTTTCCCATAGGGTCCAATGTTAAACTAAGTCCTGCTGTAGCCGCCATTTTGAATTTCATACCGGAACAAAAAATGTAAAGTTTGTAGAGGACCATCCAATGAACATTCATGTACAGTTTGGCTTTAATAATATTTGTAGTATCTGAGAAGAAGGCATTTGAACATTTTCCCATAGGGTCCAATGTTAATCTATGTATTGCGGTGGTGGCCATCTTGGATTTCCGATCGGCATAAAAAACATAAAATTTGTAGAGGACCTTCCAATGATCATTCCTGGGCAGTTTGGTTTCAACTGTCCTAGTGGTTTCAGAGAAGAAGCATATTGAAACATTTTCCCCATAGGGTTCAATGTTAAACTAAGTCCTGCCGTAGCCGCCATTTTGAATTTCATATCCGAACAAAAAACGCAAAGTTTGTAGAGGACCATCCAATGAACATTCATGTACAGTTTGGCTTTAATAATATTTGTAGTTTCTGAGAAGAAGGCATTTGAACATTTTCCCATAGGGTCCAATGTTAATCTATGTCCTGCGGTGGCGGCCATCTTGGATTTCCGATCGGCATAAAAAACATAAAATTTGTAGAGGACCATCCAATGATCATTCCTGGGCAGTTTGGTTTCAACTATCCTAGTGGTTTCAGAGAAGAAGCGTTTTGAAACATTTTCCCCATAGGGTCCAATGTTAAACTAAGTCCTGCCGTAGCCGCCATTTTGAATTTCATTTTAGAACAAAAAACGTAATGTTTGTAGAGGACCATCCAATGAACATTCATGTACAGTTTGGCTTTAATAATATTTGTAGTTTCTGAGAAGAAGGCATTTGAACATTTTCCCATAGGGTCCAATGTTAATCTATGTATTGCGGTGGCGGCCATCTTGGATTTCCGATCGACATAAAAAACATAAACTTTGTAGAGGACCTTCCAATGATCATTCCTGGGCAGTTTGGTTTCAATTGTCCAAGTGGTTTTAGAGAAGAAGCGTTTTGAAACATTTTTCCCATAGGGTCCAATGTTAAACTAAGTCCTGCTGTAGCCGCCATTTTGAATTTCATACCGGAACAAAAAATGTAAAGTTTGTAGAGGACCATCCAATGAACATTCATGTACAGTTTGGCTTTAATAATATTTGTAGTATCTGAGAAGAAGGCATTTGAACATTTTCCCATAGGGTCCAATGTTAATCTATGTATTGCGGTGGCGGCCATCTTGGATTTCCAATCAGCATAAAAAACATAAAATTTGTAGAGGACCTTCCAATGATCATTCCTGGGCAGTTTGGTTTCAACTGTCCTAGTGGTTTCAGAGAAGAAGCGTTTTGAAACATTTTCCCCATAAGGTTCAATGTTAAACTAAGTCCTGCCGTAGCCGCCATTTTGAATTTCATATCGGAACAAAAAACGCAAAGTTTGTAGAGGACCATCCAATGAACATTCATGTACAGTTTGGCTTTAATAATATTTGTAGTTTCTGAGAAGAAGGCATTTGAACATTTTCCCATAGGGTCCAATGTTAATCTATGTCCTGCGGTGGCGGCCATCTTGGATTTCCGATCGGCATAAAAAACATAAAATTTGTAGAGGACCATCCAATGATCATCCCTGGGCAGTTTGGTTTCAACTGTCCTAGTGGTTTCAGAGAAGAAGCGTTTTGAAACATTTTCCCCATAGGGTCCAATGTTAAACTAAGTCCTGCCGTAGCCGCCATTTTGAATTTCATATCGGAACAAAAAACGTAAAGTTTGTAGAGGACCATCCAATGAACATTCATGTACAGTTTGGCTTTAATAATATTTGTAGTTTCTGAGAAGAAGGCATTTGAACATTTTCCCATAGGGTCCAATGTTAATCTATGTATTGCGGTGGCGGCCATCTTGGATTTTCGATCGACATAAAAAACACATATTTTGTAGAGGACCTTCCAATGATCATTCCTGGGCAGTTTGGTTTCAATTGTCCAAGTGGTTTCAGAGAAGAAGCGTTTTGAAACATTTTTCCCATAGGGTCCAATGTTAAACTAAGTCCTGCCATAGCCGCCATTTTGAATTTCATACCGGAACAAAAAATGCAAAGTTTGTAGAGGACCATCCAATGAACATTCATGTACAGTTTGGCTTTAATAATATTTGTAGTTTCTGAGAAGAAGGCATTTGAACATTTTCCCATAGGGTCCAATGTAAATCTATGTATTGCGGTGGTGGCCATCTTGGATTTCCGATCGACATAAAAAACACAAATTTTGTAGAGGACCTTCCAATGATCATTCCTGGGCAGTTTGGTTTCAATTGTCCAAGTGGTTTCAGAGAAGAAGCGTTTTGAAACATTTTTCCCATAGGGTCCAATTTTAAACTAAGTCCTGCCATAGCCGCCATTTTCAATTTCATACCGGAACAAAAACATAAAGTTTGTAGAGGACCATCCAATGAACATTCATGTACAGTTTGGCTTTAATAATATTTGTAGTTTCTGAGAAGAAGGCATTTGAACATTTTCCCATAGGGTCCAATGTTAATCTATGTCCTGCGGTGGTGGCCATCTTGGATTTCCGATCGGCATAAAAAACATAAAAATTGTAGAGGACCATCCAATGATCATTCCTGGGCAGTTTGGTTTCAACTGTCCTAGTGGTTTCAGAGAAGAAGCGTTTTGAAACATTTTCCCCATAGGGTCCAATGTTAAACTAAGTCCTGCCGTAGCCGCCATTTTGAATTTCATATCGGAACAAAAAACGTAGAGTTTGTAGAGGACCATCCAATGAACATTCATGTACAGTTTGGCTTTAATAATATTTGTAGTTTCTGAGAAGAAGGCATTTGAACATTTTCCCATAGGGTCCAATGTTAATCTATGTATTGCGGTGGCGGCCATCTTGGATTTCCGATTGACATAAAAAACATAAACTTTGTAGAGGACCTTCCAATGATCATTCCTGGGCAGTTTGGTTTCAATTGTCCAAGTGGTTTCAGAGAAGAAGTGTTTTGAAACATTTTTCCCATAGGGTCCAATGTTAAACTAAGTCCTGCTGTAGCCGCCATTTTGAATTTCATACCGGAACAAAAAATGTAAAGTTTGTAGAGGACCATCCAATGAACATTCATGTACAGTTTGGCTTTAATAATATTTGTAGTATCTGAGAAGAAGGCATTTGAACATTTTCCCATAGGGTCCAATGTTAATCTATGTATTGCGGTGGTGGCCATCTTGGATTTCCGATCGACATAAAAAACACAAATTTTGTAGAGGACCTTCCAATGATCATTCCTGGGCAGTTTGGTTTCAATTGTCCAAGTGGTTTCAGAGAAGAAGCGTTTTGAAACATTTTCCCCATAGGGTCCAATTTTAAACTAAGTCCTGCCATAGCCGCCATTTTCAATTTCATACCGGAACAAAAACATAAAGTTTGTAGAGGACCATCCAATGAACATTCATGTACAGTTTGGCTTTAATAATATTTGTAGTTTCTGAGAAGAAGGCATTTGAACATTTTCCCATAGGGTCCAATGTTAATCTATGTCCTGCGGTGGCGGCCATCTTGGATTTCCGATCGGCATAAAAAACATAAAATTTGTAGAGGACCATCCAATGATCATCCCTGGGCAGTTTGGTTTCAACTGTCCTAGTGGTTTCAGAGAAGAAGCATATTGAAACATTTTCCCCATAGGGTTCAATGTTAAACTAAGTCCTGCCGTAGCCGCCATTTTGAATTTCATATCCGAACAAAAAACGCAAAGTTTGTAGAGGACCATCCAATGAACATTCATGTACAGTTTGGCTTTAATAATATTTGTAGTTTCTGAGAAGAAGGCATTTGAACATTTTCCCATAGGGTCCAATGTTAATCTATGTCCTGCGGTGGCGGCCATCTTGGATTTCCGATCGGCATAAAAAACATAAAATTTGTAGAGGACCATCCAATGATCATCCCTGGGCAGTTTGGTTTCAACTGTCCTAGTGGTTTCAGAGAAGAAGCGTTTTGAAACATTTTCCCCATAGGGTCCAATGTTAAACTAAGTCCTGCCGTAGCCGCCATTTTGAATTTCATATCGGAACAAAAAACGTAAAGTTTGTAGAGGACCATCCAATGAACATTCATGTACAGTTTGGCTTTAATAATATTTGTAGTTTCTGAGAAGAAGGCATTTGAACATTTTCCCATAGGGTCCAATGTTAATCTATGTATTGCGGTGGTGGCCATCTTGGATTTCCGATCGACATAAAAAACATAAACTTTGTAGAGGACCTTCCAATGATCATTCCTGGGCAGTTTGGTTTCAATTGTCCAAGTGGTTTTAGAGAAGAAGCGTTTTGAAACATTTTTCCCATAGGGTCCAATGTTAAACTAAGTCCTGCTGTAGCCGCCATTTTGAATTTCATACCGGAACAAAAAACGTAAAGTTTGTAGAGGACCATCCAATGAACATTCATGTACAGTTTGGCTTTAATAATATTTGTAGTTTCTGAGAAGAAGGCATTTGAATATTTTCCCATAGGGTCCAATGTTAATCTATGTCCTGCGGTGGCGGCCATCTTGGATTTCCGATCGGCATAAAAAACCCAAACTTTGTAGAGGACCTTCCAATGATCATTCCTGGGCAGTTTGGTTTCAACTGTCCAAGTGGTTTCAGAGAAGAAGCATTTTGAAACATTTTTCCCATAGGGTCCAATGTTAAACTAAGTTCTGCCGTAGCCACCATTTTGAATTTCATATCGGAACAAAAAACCTTGAGATTGTAGAGAACTGTCCAATGAACATTCATGTACAGTTTGGCTTTAATCATATTTGTAGTTTCTGAGAAGAAGGCATTTGAACATTTTCCCATAGGGTCCAATGTTAATCTATGTCCTGCGATGGCAGCCATCTTGGATTTCCGATCGGCATAAAAAACAGAAACTTGGTAAAGGACATTCCAATGATCATTCATTTACAGTTTGGGTTCAGTCAGTTCATTAGTTTCAGAGAAGAAGATCTTTGAAATTTCAGCCAATCAGAGCATATTATTGGCCCTGGCAGCCATATTGAATATCCGACTGGAACGAAAAACAGTAACTTTGTAGAGGACCATCCAAGGAACATTCCTCTTAAGTTTGGTTCCAATCGGCCCAGTGGTTTCGGAGAAGAAGCTTGAAATGTGAAAAGTTTACAGACGACAGACAACGGACGCCAAGTGATGGCAATAGTTCACATGGACCTTTGGTCCAGGTGAACTAATAAGAACTAATCAATGAGTATATAGCTAGTGACCTGACCTCTCCCTCAAATACCAATGTAACCTAATACTCCACTGAAGGAAAGTTACTAAAGTATTCAGATGGAAATAGACAAAGAACAAACAAACTGAAAGTTAACCGAGAATGACAATAAAATCTTAAGTATATAAGATATAAGTGCCTAGCCATTTACAGATAAAGTGTTAAGAGTGTTAGTCAAATACAGAATGCATGATTGTGCACAGAATCACTCATTACATACCAGAAAGCAAAGTTTATATTTTTAAATGATATTAAAATTCTGGATTTTAACCGATTATTTCTATATTTAAATTTTAATTTTTCAAAATCTTTTTTTTTAAGTATTAAATTATTTTAAAACATTAAACAATACAAAGTACATGTACAATACACAATTACAATATTCAATAGACAAAATAAAAAAGTTACAGACATATAATAATACACACAATTACCATCTTCAAAGTACATATAAATGTGAATGGTGTTATGTTCTGTAACAAATTTACTAAATAAGTGTATGTAAATTTAGAAAATGCAAGTTCAATTATCAAAAAGGTGTATGTATATTTTCAAAAAAAAATTAAGTTAATGTAAACCAATACTCAAGTATCACTTAATACTGACTGATGAAATAAAGTGACAATCACTTAAGTATTTGTTTACATATGTTGTGGGTGTGTCCTCACTTCCTGTTTCCGGTTGACCTTGAACTCTGAGGGGGTCTATAAAATTCTAAGTATCACAAATTCTCAAATATGAATAAAGTCTATCACTAATATTTGTAAATACTGTCTAAAACATGTTATCAGTTTATCAAAGTATGTTTCTAACACTAATTTTCTGGCGTAAATGTGTTCAAATATATATAGCTGACATTCAACATTTCACATTAAATATAAATAAAGTGATTATTATCTTGCACATACATAAATACTTAAATACTTTCTTCGTTTTTCTGTCGTCTGAAAGCATGTTTCTCCAACCGGATGTTGCTAATGTTAGGATATCCTAAATTATGAATCGATTCCACACTGTTGATCTCCGGAAGTCACAAATTTACGTTGGGAGCCATTGTGGTCTTGTGGATATTTTATCGTTAAATAAATAAGCAATTCTCAGGTTGTGGATATTTTATTTGCGAGTCCAAATCATCAACAGTAATAATGAATATATACTATTACTTTTTATCTATATCATATCATATCCAGGGGCGATTTAGAGGGGGGCGTGCACCCCCCCCCCCCCTAAAATTCGCAAAGCATATGCTATGCAACGTTAATTAAGCAGTTCAACAAACAACTTTTTCATGAATGGCTAACTCGTGACCTGTAGTAAAATATTCATACATATTGTAAATACACGCTGGGTGTGTTCGTTGATTTATATAGGGATTCGCCGACAATTTCCACTTTTGTTTGTCTATAAACAAGAACGGTCTAATCATATGTTTTCAATGAATGAATCAAATGCCCCTCCCACCCCCCCCTTACCACAAATCCTGGATCCGCCCCCGATATCATATCATATCATAGTATGACCCTGCAAATACATAAGTTAAAATAACATAAGCAAACGGCACAAAGAAAGATAACTCTAATTTGAATATGTCAAAAGTGCTTGTGTAAATAAAAATATACCAATTTGAACCAAACGATATAATAGTCTTGTATTTCATTAAACAATGAAATACTTATGTTGCAAAATGATAAAGTTTGTCAGTTACTGACTATTTACATCTATATGTAAATCTTGACAATTACATGACATCTTCAAAATACTATTATATAAATAAGCAAAGCAAATAATAAAGTAAGCATAAGCATATAAAAAGTAATAAGCAAAATTGTATATTAGTAAAATAATAAAAACAACACAATATCTTACCTCACATGAGGTGTAAAGGTCTTTGCAATAATGTGGCATATAATCATTTGACTCTGTTAAACTCATGAATAGTAGAAAACCTGTATAACAAAATTAATATTATAAGTCATGTGTTTCATGACAAGATAAAGGTTTTATACATTCAATATAATACATCATTAAAAGTAACAGTTACTATTTTATTAAACTTAAACTTTAACATTGCAATAAGTTAAAAATAATACTTTTATGTTTTAATTATTTAATCAAACTGGTTTTACTGTAAACTTTCCACCTACTAATTTATATGTATTTTACATTCATTTTATAACTTTCATTCAAAACTCTTGCATTCTATAGATATTAAATAAATCATGACTGTTAAAAATGGTTAATATAGAAATGTAAAGAAACTGACCTTCAGATTAGAATAATGACTATCCATATAATCAAACAAGAAAATGAGACATGTCCAGCCACTAAACCAAAAAAGAAATATAACAATAGAAATGAAAGAGAGTTTCCCGCCTAAAATTCATCTGACCAGACTGACCAATAAGAAATAAAAAGAGAAAATAGTATGGAGCATTCATTTAACATAAGTATTAAATAAATAAATAACTAAACTATAAATACTAATTAAAATATGTATATGATTCTGAAACAGAAATAGAAATATATTAAGGATTAAATACAAATGTATTTAATCATGATCAGCTACAAGTAGAAATAAATTAATAATAAAAATAATCATTATACTAAAAAATAATTAATATGTACAATTTCACTCTACCACACATGCAATGTAAGTCTGGACCCACTTGAGACCCCCCCCCCCCCTAGCCCATTGCACACCTTGTTACATTTTTTAATGCGCTGCATTTAAACAATAGGCATAGGAAAGCACCCCCAATACTTTGAAAAGTGGGTTAAAAAATTGCGGGGGGGGGGGGGGGGGGGGGGGGGGGGGGGAGGGGGGAGGGCAAAACTATTTTACTTTTATGGCAAAAATTTAATTAGTAACTGAATTTTCAGCATAAAAGAAAAACAAGTTAAGTTACATAAAGTTTGAAGCCTTTTTGTTTGTTTGTTTGTTTGTCTCAGCATTTTGCATAGCATTTTTATTACAACTTTTCTTATTTTTTCTTTCACTGCGGGGTAGCAACATCCCAGTTTCCCGTCTGAATGATGAATGCTGATAACTGACCAGTGGGAAAAGGTCTGTCGTATTGTTGAGGTTCAGCAAAGGTATGTGTTTTATACATCATTTTGTTGATACATTATCGTAGTTTCAGATGATGTAGGCCATTCCTCCATGCTGGCGTCCGTCGAGTTGAAAAAACGCGAAAATCGCGATGACCTAGATTTTTTTACAAATGAACGGTTACGTACCTTGTGGTATTATTAGTATCTAGGTAAAAAAAAAATAACAGAAACAAGTGCCTGTGTAACTAATGGCGGCACAAAAAGTGGTAACTAATGACTTTGTTGGGGGCAAACTATGCTTAAATAAATCTGCCTAGCAAGAAATATATAACACCCCGGTGTAAGCCTTGTTGATGGCAAGGACGTATATACATTTGTACATTCTTGTTGATGGCAATATTTGCAAGTTATCGACACAGGCACTTGTTTCTGGTAAAAAAAAATAGTATCTAGGTATATTTTTTTTACCAGAAACAAGTGCCTGTGGTTATCGAAGTAGTATTAGTACCAGTTTTTGACATACCTGAAGAATTTTTCGGGAATTTGTGGAACTATATTGACTTAGTCCGAGATTCCTCTGCCGTCCGATAACTTGAATAATACTGCGCCCTCTATCGGCACTTTCGCTGGACTTATTCGGGTTAGCCGTCCGACGGCATTCTAGCAAAAAAATAATAATGCCGTCGGACGACAGAGGAATCTCGGACTAATATTGACTATATATAAAGAGCTCGCATATCATGGGACACACAGCCCATGGACATAAGTATTCGTCACCTTCGATTTTTTACTAGGGGTATATTTCATATAAGATATAAGATTTTTATTTTCCTAATCATAAGGCCCAAAATGGGCATATTAATCAACAACATGAAGATCATTCATACATCAACATTTACAATCATTCACACTAATTTTAATCATTATTTGGAGACAACACAAAGAAAACAAAGAGAAATGATAATATGGAGGAAAGAGTCAGTCAGCCACAAAGAGGATACTATTTATGAATATATTTATTATATTAAAAAGTCATTAAAAATAATTATAGTCCTGTTTACTCTAAATAATCGTCTTTTCTTTTCTTGATAAAAAGTTATTATCTAAATACTCAATAAATGCAGATAAAAAAAACAGGTTCATCATTTGACATCATCCAAATAAAAAGGTTTGGATGATCTAGATTATATAGATTTGGAAATTTTATATATAAATTGTCTAGAATGTTTTTTCTTTGCTTTTGATATAAAGGACATTCCAGAGTAAAGTGCAGTTCATCCTCAATAGAATTACTAGTACAATGCTGACAGAGTCTCTCACACCTTGGAAGCAACTCAAGTTTTCCAGAGACTGAATTGAGTTTACATTCATGTCTACCAGTCTCTATTCTTAATGTATGGTTACTAAGTCTGAACTTTGTCAAAATGTGACGATTTTTAAGATTTTTAACAAATTCAATCAAGTAATTTTCAAGGTTAAAAGATGTTTTATATTTAAAATATGTGTTTAATTTTCCTTTATCTAATAAATATGTGTTTCTTATTTCATTCCATACATTTAGAAAGTTATTTTTCATATAAAACCACATTTTTTCAAAAAAATATTTTAAAGCCATCTCTGGGCAGATTTTTATGAAATTTATTTCAAGACACGCAGAATTCTTTGAATTTTATTGGTTTATCTGATAGTAATTTTTGTCTGCATGGTTTTTGTTTTCTGGTAATTTAAACACAAATGTTGATTTTTGCGATTTTATTTTTGTTAAAATATATAGCAAATTTGACGTCGGAAAACAAAAATTGTCTTTAAATCATAAATAACATAAGAAAATAAAGGCAATCTAATGAAAATCATGCTAAAATAAATAAATAATCTTAAAATATTTCTGCTTCTTCTGGTGGAAAAATGATCAAAATCCGTTTAGAAATGACTTCACAATAATTTTTTTGAAAAATGTGGTTTTATATGAAATATGTAGTGTAAAATAGAGGGTGACGAATATTTATGTCCATTAACTGTACATATCTACCTATGAAGAAGAAAAAAGAAATCGATAAAACACTGAAAGCATCGAAAAAGAGCCACCAGATTTATAAAGCATGACTATAAATCCAGGGAGGCAGGCTGTGTTAATACAAACATGCTCTCAGATTTGAAGCTACAACCAATTACAAGAATACAGGAAATAATTATGCAGGAAACGGCAGAGTTTAGTAATTAAAAAAGTAATGTTCTACAATGTGGTACAGCCACGATCAAACCAAGTCGGGAAGTGATTATTGTAACAAGCAGGAATAAGAGCAAAGCCATTCGACAACTTTGTTAGCTCAAATATAATGGAAAGACAGGAAACAAGCTAAGGAATTCAAGATTTTTTTTTCGAATTATTAATAGTAACATAGACATTGATTCGGAAACATTCATTCTTTCAGAGAACTGTCATAAACTGGAAGAGGAACAAGTGGGTGCAAAGACAGTAAAGGGCTTTATAAGTGCCATACTGCAGTGGACTAATACAGATGCAGATACAGGTAAGTACATGGTAGATCAAATACATTGTAAATAATGAATAAAATTATGCTTCTTACATATTTTTATAGGAGTTGTTTACCTTTAATGGGGGTAAAAGATTCCCTTTTCATGCAAAGACACCTTAATTATGCATAAGAATTATGTTTTTTTTTTTTTTTCCAAAAATTATCTCTCTTCATATCTGATTTGTCTAAAATTTTATGATAACATTTAGATGGATAAAATATAGGTCAAGCTTGATTTTGAGGTATCTGAGTTATGTCCCTTGCTTTTGAATAAAACACATTTTTTTTCCAAACATTATCTTTAAAAGTTTCAGATATCTGATTTATTTGATATTTTGAAATTACATTTAGATTTATAAAATACAGACCAAGCTTGATTTTGAAGTTTAAGACTTTTATTGTTTCACAGTTATGCCCCTTTATTATGAGAAAAAATAGGTTTTTCTTGGTTAATTTAGGGTATTAACTCAAGTTTCTAATGTCTGATTTGACTAAAATGTTATAATTACATTTAGATTAATAAAATACAAGTTAAGGTTTAAGATACCTGATTTTTATCATTCCAGAGTTATGGCCCTTGATTAGGTTTCTGTATGTTATCTTGGGGCCGTATGGTCATGATCGTATGGTAGTTGGATTTTCAACTACCTGTGCAATCAGTGCCTATCACCACTAACGTTGTGAGTTCGAGCCCCGTTAATGATGAGGTGTACTTACAACATGTAATACAACATTATGTGATAAAGTTTGTCGGTGACTTGTAACAGGTCTGAGGTGTTCTTCGAATACTCTGGTTTCCTCCACCAATATAACTGACCATATGAGATACAAATGTAACTGAAATATTTTTGAAAGTGGCGTTAAACACCATAACCCGAACCCTCTAATACTGGATGGAATAAAGCAAAATTTTGATAAAGAAAGTTCATTGGATGAAGCTCTAATAATTAATTTGTTATGGCCTAATTATGGAGTTTATCATTTTTACTATCTTCAAAGCAAAATTGTTAAATTGAGAACTTGGTCCCCCCAAAAAAAGATTTGCAGCTAATTAGCATTTTTTTTTCAAATTAGATAACATTTTAGGCTACTTATTTTTGTAAATAAGTAATAAATAGGCAAAGAAAATCAACATGAAATATTTTTAATTAAATTTTTCTATTCAGCATATAACATTGAATTATTATAATTACAGTTGACATGTGACCTGGAGATGATGGCACTTCCTTGTATAGATTTAAATGATCTGATTTTGTTGTTTCTCCTGAAGGTTGAGTGTATATTGATTTAAATCGTCAAATTTTTCTTATATCACCGTATTTATAATATTTCTTTAAACTTCACCTTGTTTAATGTTTGTTTGTTTAACAGTTTATCTAGACATTACATGTAGTTTTGTGAATCTGCCTGATTAGTTACGGTAAATTTTGTCAAACACGAGACCAATTATCCTAACTCTTTAGTGTTGTTGTTGACTTAAAAACTTAATTACTGTCATTACGTGATTGATCATTTAAATACAAAATCAAAATTGTGAAAAACCGATAAATATTTTTGGTACATTGATTATCAGAATTAAATTTTAGTGAGTTCTGCACAGAAGTTTTTTAAAGAGCAAAATTTCACCTTAATGAAATGTTTATTTAAATAGCTAAGTTTGATCTTGTGTGTGTTGGTATATCATTATTAAAGAAAATATAAGACTCGGTCCACGTTACCTAGAGGATGTCGCTAGGTATCAATTGATGGAATCAACAAAGAAATTAATTTAGTATTTCATGTCGAAAAATACAACCTGTTTGATCCACGGAAAACTATTGAAATCTACAATTAAATCCATTTATTATTTATACATCTTATAATGATATTCGTTATAATTGGATATCTTAGACTTCGCCAAGTATGTCACAACATTTAAAGCTACGATTCTGTATCACGATATATTGATGATGTGTTAAATGTCTATTATGGAGAGAAAATTTGTTTAATACAGTGTGAAATTCCTTTTTTTAATTTTGGAAGTGTGAAAAAATTATTTATTATATAAAAGTTCTGTGTACTGGTGTATTTCACTTTGTTCATTACTGAATGGTAAAGGATTATATACAACTTCTATAAAAAAAAAAAATTGTTTTAAAGAGTTCTTCATGGAAATTAGTTTAATTTGAAATTTTAATAATGGCATTGTTAACAATGATAAACAAAATGGACACTTCAGATGGTGAAACATCATGTAGTCGTAGAAGCAGACGACAACAAAAGGTGGAAATTCAGATGCACCCCTTTGATCTTGACGAAGAGGAAGAGATACCAATTATCACAGAAGAAACTGAAGAAGAACTGGCTGAACTGGAAACAGCCAACAGGCCAAGAACTACTAGTGGAAATATACAAGTATCGGAGGTGACTCGTCCCGAGACGGCTAGCAGTTTGAAATACAGACCAAAAAGTGGACGATCAACGTTTGATAGTCGACCAACTACAGCTATTTCCATTCAGACAAAATCAAGGGTATGTATCTGCATGTTTTAAACATATTCATACACTCCTCAGCTTAGTCCGAGATTCCTCTGCCGTCCGACGACTTTTTGTTCAACTTGCTGGAGTCGTGGGACGTCAGAGGGCTCTCTATAAGGAAAACAGCGGATTTGCCGCTTCAACTCTGGTTGGCACATTTCCACGTTTCAGATTTTATTTTCTATCCAAAACCCTTATATAAATCGCTTCACCAATCATTTTTCTATTCATTCATAACCATCTTACCCTCAGAAAGTGGTGTTACACTGGAGTACAGCACGATTTTCACATAGACCCTATCATTTCGGCATTTCAGTTTCTTTTTCAACCATTTGTCATGTGACTTCGAGAAAACTACGATTACCACAATGTATCATGGTAGATGATTTGCATATATGATCTATCTTACCTTGTCCAAAATGAGAGAGGAGAACGTAACACATGCTCTTTCCGAAGCCCGTGGGTAACACTGCCATTGAATCTTTTCTTTCCAACACATTTTGTATTATTTCCTTCTGCTCTGATTTGAGCTGTAGATGGAACTGTTTGTCCTGCAGAATATGCTTTACATCGTCTTCCATGTGAGTTGTATGTTGTTTACGTATGCAAATAATTTGGCGCGCTGCATTAAGTAGCTCCCATCATGCAATGCGTTGCTGTCATCATTCAGTTAGTATGACGAGATCATGTTTAATGGTTGAAAAAGAAACTGAAATGGCGAAATGATAGGGTCTATGTGAAAATCGTGCTGTACTCGAGTGTAACACCACTTTCGGAGGGCAAGATGGTTATGAATGAATAGAAAAATGATTGGTGAAGCGATTTATATAAGGGTTTCGGATAGAAAATAAAATCTGATAGCCACGAAACGTGGAAATGTGCCGACCCAGAGTTGGAGTGGCAAATCCGCTGTTTTCCTTATGGAGAGTGCTCTGACATCCCACGGCTCCAGCAAGTTGAACAAAAAGCCATCGGACGGCAGAGGAATCTCAGACTATCCTCAGTTGTGATAACATCTTCTTTGTACATGTATATATATATATGTATTTAGCTTAGTTCTGTTTTGTTGTGTATGTTGTAATGATGATTGTTCAATGTTTGGACTTGAAATCAATAAAATTATTATTGTTATTATTATTATACCGGTACATGTAAAAAAAAAAATGGTACTCGGTATTGCAGGTCCTTCATTGAAAGAAATTGTCTTTCACCTGCATAAATAAAACACAATTTAACACAAGATTGACAGGTTTATGGTCAATTTCAAAATTTAAATGGGTTTTATTTCTTTCATTTTTTGTTGTATCTGTTAATGATTTTGAAATGGTCCATTTCCTATAGGTCAACTAGATATCTCTCTCTTTTAAAAGAACCCACCCATAGCAGGGACAAAACAGCATTTTTGTTTCAGTTGACAGATGGGGTTCCTAAGATAACAACTTTAATATATATATAACACAGAAAATATTCTCGAGGCCCAGCAACTGACTTTGCACATGAAATATTACAAATTTCAGTTTCCAGCTGGGCTACTGTCTAAAAATTTCCAGCAGCCTAGGCCAAATTCTAGGTTTCTTGGACTACTGGGCCTCTTACATAGAAATGTTTCAAAAATGTCATCCTTAGGGGTGAAGTAGGTATATATGATTATCCCTGACCAAATCAAATCATACTGTTAGATAACATGTCACTTGAAAATGATAAAGATCACTAGATTGCAGAAGTGAGAGGTGAGAAATTGACCTTTCAATGCAACCTAGATCAAAGGTCATATATGATCTTTAAAAAAATCTCATTCATTTCTTAATGAGATCAAAGATTCAGATATTTTGTATTAATTCAACCAAAAATATATGGAAGATTTTTATTTAGAAATATATATAAAATTTTGTGTTTAAAAAAAATGAAATAAGTCATCATAACTGTAATAGAATATATTTGGTAATAATCTAACACCTTTTAAATTTTCATTTGATTTTTCACAAAAGAAAATTTTGGAAATTCATATGATTTTTTTTCTCGTCAATCAAAACCAAAAGTTCTTAATTAACACAACATATTCTGTGTTTACAGTAAGTATTTACACACAAATTGACCGAATAAGTCATTATATAGATTTATAAAGGGTTTCTATAGAAGCACTGGGTATATTTGAACTAGGCTCTATGTAAATATATCTAACGATCTTCAAAATTTTGAATTAGGTATATAGTAATGCTTCAAAGGGAAATTTTACTGGGTAAAATATCTTTTATTTAAGTTATTTAATTGCTAGTCCAATACACAGAAAATCCATTATATAAATACTCCTTAGATTTAAAAGCTTTATTGATATCTACGAAAATCTTTTTATATACATAAAGGCAGAAAAGTTTACATCAATATAACCATTTTCATATATTTAAATGCTTGCTGAGTTACATTTAACACTTATAGTGAAAGTTTTAGGCCAAGCAAAATAAAAATATGTTATTGTACCATCTGTTTTTGTCTATGTCAAATACACAGTACAGCGTTTCAGCTAGACTTTGAAATCTTCAGGACAATTGCCAGTTTGATCAAAATTTCTTTGAAGGACATTCTTTAATAAGTAAGCAAATTTTTATAAAGTTCTTGAGGACAATTTGAGAAATAGGTTCTGAGACTTCTGCCTACCTGAATAATTGCAGTATTGTATATGGTCAGAGGGTCTACTGTTTTCTTCAAAATAAGATTTTATTAAAATGATTTGATGAGATATCTTGTAAAGATTAAAGATTAAAAGATATCTGATAAATCTTATGAGATTTCTTATAAGGCTTATATATAAATATCTTAAAAACCTTGTATGATATTTCATCAGGCTTATAAGATATCTGATAGGTTTTAGAAGCATCTTTGATGAGACATCTTAAGCCTCTGTTACACGGTAAAGCAAGTATCATGTTACTTGTATCATAAACCCAAAAATACAGTGTAAACAGTGCTATTACTCTATCATGCAACTTTTAGAAGTTGCATGATACACACTTTGGGATAGAACATGTTCTATTCTGTACAGCAAGGATCGCAATACATTTGATCTCTAACCAATCAGAGATCTTGGTTTGAGGTCAGGAGGTTACAACATCATCAACAAATAAAAGCACATGGTCAGCACATGGTTAATACATCCATCCTTAATAAGTTCTTGAGACCACTTGGGTTCTCCGATGATAATTCTTGTACCAAGGCATGGTATGCCCCATATTGGTTTCTCCTGGCAATCCAAGGTCTAACTCACAATCTTCCGAAACGGTTCCCTCTGTATTGATGAATTCCAGCAGCATTTAGCAAAATGCAAACAGGAATGATAATGTCTTCATTGTCAGGATTCTCTATTTTGGCGGAAAGAATTTGTAAACAAACTGCATGAAACATGCTACTTGATTTAGTGTGTAAACTGACAAGGATCATGATGCAAAAAATTGCATGATACAAGTATCGCAATACTTGCTTTACTGTGTAACAGGGCCTTTATTTAGCCTAATAAGATATCGTTCCAGCCTTATAAGATGTCTATTCAGCCTTTAAATATAAGAATATCTCATAAAGTCAAATAAAACAAGTGTAAATTGTATTTTCCTTTTATGTTTATTTTTGACCAATGATGTAATTTGAATTCATTTAGTGCATGGTTGATATAATTTTGACTGGTTTTTACTGCTTTTGCTGTTGTGAATGTTATTTTTCATGAATCAGTTTTAGCTGTATTAAATTACTTTAAAGATTTGGCAGCAGACATTGTAGAAACAGTTTCTGCCAATGTTTGCTGCCAAATCTTTAAAGTAATTGGATGCAATCGATAGAGAATCACACCAAATCAGTTGTTCAGATTCAGAGACTACTATGGGATTTCCTCTCTATGGGAACACTTATTTTATTTTGTTAACTATAGCATCAAAGTAAAAAGAGTCTTATCCTGAAGTGAAGTAAATACAGTAATTATCACAAGAAAATGAAATTTTTTAATCTCAAGAAGAGAATTTATATGAATTTTTATGGTTTTGTTAAATGTACTTTTAATTTTTGCAATAAGAACATTATTAGGTGGAATTAATAATGGTAATTTCTGGTAGGCTTATTTAACCAAAGTCATGTAAAATTGTAAAATTAATACATCGGCAGCAATGAAACTTTCATTTCAACCTTTGACAAGAATCTCTTTAAATCTACTTCCCAGTAAGATCTGTTTAACATTTACTATTTATTGTGGCCTTATTAATAATGCTTGTTTAAAATAACTGTTGTTAAGGTGTAAAAATATTTTTCCTTTAATATTTTAAATAAACAGTTTATTTATATAATTTGCAATATACTTCTGTTTAACTTTAATATCATAAATAAAATTATTACAAATTTTAAACATGTTTGATTTATTAAAAATTGTAATTCCTTTTTTATTGAACATGGTTAGAATTACAGTCAAACCTGTATATAAAAAACACTCAGTGGAACCTGAATATCTGCTCTTTATGAGCAGTTGTCCTTTATATACAAGTTAAAATTATATGTACTATTCATTAATGGGAAAAATGAGGCTGCTCTTTATAGACAGTGATTAGATATATAGAGGTGCCCTTTAAGGCAGGCTAGACTGTATTTAGAGCTACAATATAACAATTATTTGTATATAGTATAATGAATTTATTACCGGTACATGTATTGTGGCAATACACAAGCTCTTAAATAATATGTACTGGGCATTATCTAGTGCCAGTTTTCGTGGGTCTAGTAGACTCTAGCTGCAATTGTATAATAGTAAAAAAAATAATCTGATTTTTGTTTTGTGAGAAAAAAATTCTCTGGCTTTTGGGAAAAGAACATAGCCCCCTAGGTTTAAATAATCAGCCCCTTATCCAATTTGTTATGATTTGAGAGTAATGCAGTGATTGGGGGTTCTTTGTACACTGTATTTTCCATGTATATTTATTTAAAATACCGTTTAAAAAAAATTAAGTTTGTTTGCACATTGAATTACAAAATCCACTAAAGTGATAACCTACAAGTAGTAGTCATTGAGATTAGCAAGAGTTAGTTCTATGTACTCAAAAGTTATACAATCATAAGACCTGATTATCTTCATCAAGGTCAAGATTCTTTAAGAATTATTCATTGTATCTTCACAAAATTTTGTGGAAGGAAAGCTATAAACAATTATGCTGTGACCTAGATTCCATAGTTCTGACACTAACTTTTACTATCTCTGTGTCATTTCATGCATACCACTTCAGATTAACCATTTGATCAAAGATATTTTTTGTATCTTCTTAAAATTTTGTGGCAGGAAGTAAATGTTTTCTAATACTAAAAAATTATGCTATGACCTAGATTCCATGGTTCACTAATTTAAATATCTCTTTGTCATTTCATATTAATAATTTCATTTGATCCAAGATAAAAAAAAATAAATAGAAGTATCCATAGTGTTATCCTCAGATATGTGTGACCTAATATTCATGGTTCACGGAATCATCATTGGTTTGTCCATTTCATATTTTATGTTTTATGTTTGTTTGTTTGTTTGATGGTGTTTAATGCCACTTTCAACAATGTTTCAATTATATCGTGGCGGACAGTTTTATTGGTGGAGGAAACCGGAGCACCCGGAGAAAACCACCGACCTGTCACAAGTCACTGACACACTTTATCACATAATGCTGTACACCTCGCCCTGGTCGAGATTCAAACTCACAACATCAGTGGTGATAGGCACTGATTGCATAGGTAGTTGTAAATCCAACTACCATACGATCACGGCCATGACGACCCCTTATGTTTCATGTGTTTATTTGAAATCCAAGATGGTGACCACTACAGGGCATAATGAACATGGAACCTTATGAGAAAATGTTAAAAAAATCTTTTTCTCAGACTCAAACTTTACATAAATGATCATTTACTAATTTTATACCATTTTTACAAACTCGGATGATCATTCACTGATCCAGCTATTGTACTGTCTATGTTTATGTTGTCATTCACTGATCCAGCTATTGTACTGTCTATGTTTATGTTGTCATTCACTGATCCAGCTATTGTACTGTCTATGTTTATGTTGTCATTCACTGATCCAGCTATTGTACTGTCTATGTTTATGTTGTCATTCACTGATCCAGCTATTGTACTGTTCATGTTTATGTTGTCATTCATTGACCCAGCTATTGTACTGTCTATGTTTATGTTGTCATTCACTGATCCAGCTATTGTACTGTCTATGTTTATGTTGTCATTCACTGATCCAGCTATTGTACTGTCTATGTTTATGTTGTCATTCACTGATCCAGCTATTGTACTGTCTATGTTTATGTTGTCATTCATTGACCCAGCTATTGTACTGTCTATGTTTATGTTGTCATTCATTGACCCAGCTATTGTACTGTCCATGTTTATGTTGTCATTCACTGATCCAGCTATTGTACTGTCTATGTTTATGTTGTCATTCACTGATCCAGCTATTGTACTGTCTATGTTTATGTTGTCATTCACTGATCCAGCTATTGTACTGTCTATGTTTATGTTGTCATTCACTGATCCAGCTATTGTACTGTCCATGTTTATGTTGTCATTCACTGATCCAGCTATTGTACTGTCTATGTTTATGTTGTCATTCACTGATCCAGCTATTGTACTGTCTATGTTTATGTTGTCATTCACTGATCCAGCTATTGTACTGTCCATGTTTATGTTGTCATTCACTGATCCAGCTATTGTACTGTCTATGTTTATGTTGTCATTCACTGATCCAGCTATTGTACTGTCTATGTTTATGTTGTCATTCACTGATCCAGCTATTGTACTGTCTATGTTTATGTTGTCATTCACTGATCCAGCTATTGTACTGTCTATGTTTATGTTGTCATTCACTGATCCAGCTATTGTACTGTCCATGTTTATGTTGCCATTCATTTTTGTGGTAATGTGTAGTCTTCTTGAGTTGAAGCAAATCTGTGTAGGTTTTTTTTATTGTTTGTTTATAACTGTATTGTAGTTCAATTATCAAGAGATTCCATTAACCTGTTTAACCCTGTCACACTTTATTGCCTGTCCACATGTAGTTCATTTTGTTGATATTGGTGGAATTGTTGACTATCACTGTTAAAACATTCTTTTCATAAAACACTTGGTTGTTGGATTTACAACTACCTATGCAATCAGTGCCTATAACCACTAATGTTGTGAGTTCGAATCCCACTCATATGAGGTGTACTTGATAAAACATTATGTGATAAAGTTTGTCAGTGACTTGCGACAGGTCGGTGGTTTTCTCTGGATACTCGGCTTCCTCCACCGATAAAACTGCCCGCCACGACATAGCTGAAATATTATTGAAAGTGGCATCAAACAGCATAACCTTAACCCCCCTAACCCACTCTTGACTATCACTGCTTAAAATTCTTTTCATAAAACACTCGGGTGACCCTATAGTTAAATTGTTTATCTGTAAAGCTCTTTAATGTCAATTCTCATTCATTTCAAATGATTGAATCCTGAATAATTCTTAATATCAAAATAATTATTTTCATAATAATTACTGTTAAGGATAATGTTTTTATTGATCAATTTTTTCTTAATCACCTGTACAACTTATAGTATTTTGCATTGATTTTTAATTAACGGGTAAATTATGGTCTAATTAATAATTGATCATTTCGTAAAATTAATCAAGCTAGGTGTTCTAAAAATGGAGATTAATTATTCTTTTAAGGAGACAATACTTTTACGATCGGAAATTGATCTTTTATACGATGTTCATGAATTAACACTAAGATTGTTATCATAGACGAGACAAGAATTTTATTCGATCGATCGATACTAATACTGATTGGATGGGAAATTCTTCAAAGATTATTTTTTTCTTGTATTATAAAAAACGTTTTAAAACAGGAAAAATGGCATTACTCTAGAATTGTTTGATGATGAAGAGAATTTGTCGTTTCCATGGTTACGATAAGTAAATAACAACAAAGTATTTTGTTTTTCGATGTTTTGATGGTAAACAGTTGTGTGTCAATATGCTTAAGTCAGTTTAGAAGCACGTAGCATTAAGGATAGACAATTTTTGGAAATTCTTCAAAGATTACTTTTTTCAAGATTGTATTAAAAAATGTTTTGAAACAGGAAAAAAGGACATTACTCTAGAATTGTTGGATGATGAATAGAATTAGCAGTTTCCATGGTTACAATAAATAAATAAATAATAAAGTATTTTGTTGTTCGATGGTTAGATGGTAAACAGTTGTGTGTCAATATGTTTAAGTCAGTTTATAAGCATGTAGCATTATAAGGATAGACAAATTTATTTATTTAATAGATGAGTCAACAGGGCAGGCAAAAGTTTCAATACTATAAGTATTTTTCTTGTAAACAAATCAGTCTGACAGCAGATTAGTACACTTGCTACAAGTCCATTTCATATTATGAATGCTAATCCTTTTAAATAAACTGTTGCTATGAAAGTTGAAATATTTAATGACCACTTATAAAATAATATTTACTATCGACTTGTACTCAGTATAAAGAAATATAAGTACTGGTAGTCAGTCAAGATTTCCACTTTCATAGCAGCAATTTTTTAAAAGAGATTATTAATAACAATAGGACTTGTAGCAAGTTTGGCTGATTTGGTACCATATGACAGATGTGATCAGGTCTTTTAATAAGGAGCTGTACTAGGTACATTTACCCGCCTAAAATGGTCTTTGGTACCTCCTGATTTTAAAGAGTGTTGTATAAGATATTCATGAAAATTGTTCAAATGTTAATTAAAAGTACTGCTTGTAAATAGTCAGGGGCGTAGCTACGTTAGGCTCAAATAGGCACGTGCCTATACATCAATGCTCCACTTTCCTACTGGAATACGTATGTAAATATGTTCCACGATTTTGTAGATGAGGCTGAGTGTTAGAAAATCAGGTGGGCTCTTGTATATGATAAGCCAGAGAGACTACTCGACACTCTACATGCAACAAACAGTGACTTACACCCGGCTATATACAGCATCATCTGTATTTTACAGACAGTGCCGGTGTCATCGACAACAAGCGAGAAATCTTTCAGTGCAATGAGACGTGTGAAATCCTACTTAAGATCGACTATAGGCGATGAACGACTGTCCAATTTATCACTTATAGTTATAATGCAAAAAAACAGATATGTACAAGTCGAATTGGGTATGATTATTTATGACTTTGCTAGCGGAAGGAATCAGAGTCTTCACTTTTCATAAACTTGTTGCAAGTGAAAAACAATGAATAATTCATTAAAGTTTCGAAGGGTATAAAGTAAAGTGACCATCCATCTATCCGTGAGAAATGTGTCTGGGTAGTCAATGATGTTCTAGTTAGTCTGTAGTGGTATTGTCAAAAAGGTACAAAATAATCTGAATTTAATGTTGTTTAAAGCACTTCCAAAATGATCAAAAACATCACCTTTTCTGTTGTATAATCCGTGAGCTTCCGGGGGCTCTGTCCCCCTGGTCCCTACTGGAACCGCTGGGTCCTCCATCAGCCCCTAGATCCCTCGCAAAAACAGCTTGTGCCTATACTTCTCCAATATTCTGGATACACCCCTGATAGTGAAGTACTGGTAGACTTGAAAAATATTCAAGGCCTATGTGATTGGTAGATAGTATTTTAATGATCTGTCAAAACATGCTATTTTGATTTTGATGTACTGGTAAAACATTCTCTAGAATGTTTTTTATTTTGTTTACCCTCATGATATCAGGTTCAACATGGGGTGTTACATGTACCAGATATTTTTACCGGTTTAAAATGGTATTTTAGTACCTCCTAAGTGTTGAGGAGCCGCTGTGGTCATGATCAAATGGTAGTTGGATTTACAACTATCTGTGCAATCAGTACCTATCACCACTAAAGTTGTGAATTTGAATCCTGCGCATTGTGAGGTGTACAACAACATTAACCACTCGGCTGACCATATCCCTTACTTTCTTCACTTCAGTCATTTCTTTGTGGTTTAAATGTCTTGCTTTGGACATTTCAAAACAAATTCTGTTTTCTTTGCACAAGTTTGAGTTACTTCCCTTTAACTTGAAAAGTGACATTAGAATTATTTTTTTAACAATTTATTTTAATATGAGAGATATACTGGTAATTATATCAGGAAACAATGCTTTAGTTTAGAAAATGTAATGAGGAAATTTCTTCCAACTATAGATATATAATTTGTAATACATTGTATTTACAGTCAAATTGATCAAAAGTGTATTGTATTTCTGCTGTCAAACTTGTGATCAGGATTTTGTCCCACCAAAACTCCAATAATAGTCAAGAGTCACTGTGATGTTTTTTTTTTTATAGATTTATATTCACATTAATGCCTGTTAACATTGATCTTCATCCATACAAAGCTTGTGATTCTGATTCCTATGAAGTATTTCACTTAAAAAAAAAGTCAATAGAATTTCTACAGGAGTATTGTTCATTCCTTTGTCGTTAGTAATTACTAATAATTGATTACTAATTAACATTCCATTAGAGTTTTATTGTTCGTGAAACCATGTTTCACATCTATCTCAAATGATACATGATCAATTCTTTGTGTAAACAAAATTGATGTAACAAGGTACTGTATTATGCCAATATTTTTTAATTTGAAAATGAAAATTAATGGATATATTTAAAAAAGCAAAATAATAGAATAATATCTAATAAATTTTATTATATAATAAAAATGTAAAAATTAAATAATTCTTGTGTCAGAATAATAAATTGAAATTCTATATTTTATATTGAAGTCATTTTTTAATATTTCTTATGTCTCAAATGAATTTTTATGCGACCGCAAATTTTTATGGCGCTGCCGTTGTCGTCCTCATTGTCCTGTTGACAAAATCGTTTCTATGTGATATCTTAAGTTGTAGTTGACGGATCCTTATATCCTTAAATTTAAACACAATTATCTTTGACCCTAAATAAAAGTTGGTATAGATTTGGGGTATTGTAACCCTACCTGTTTTTAAACAAGAGGCCCTAAGTTACAAAAAATGGATGTTTCTGTTATTTGTACATGGAGAGTTTATTGTTCTCTGATTTTGATGAGGTTTTTATTTATTGAATTCCTTTGGAAAATCCTTTTCAGAAAATGCATAGTGTTATTATGTAACAATTACCATTTTTGACGAAAAGGGGCCCAAAAGGTGGAAATTTCAAATTTTAACTCTTAACATGATCATAGAAATTGTTTAAAACAGTGCATGAGACAAAAAGATAAGAGTTTTTACTCTTTGGTATGTAATTATTACACTTAATATTGGGAGTAAGATTTTTTTTTTTTAAAGTCAAAGGTCAAGCACACTTAAAATTCAATTTTGCTATTTACAATATTTGCATGTGAACTACTGTCATTTTAATTATATCTGGTTAAAAATATTTTGTTAAAGCTTTTTGTTAGGCTTTCTACCTGTAACTTTCCATTACTGAGTCAATTGGAACCAAACGTGGTAGGAATGTTCATTATATTGTCCTCTTAAATTTTGGATTATTATATATGCTACTCTTTGGAAATCCAGCATGGCTAAATAGGACTGTTCTGAATGATTGCTTATTAGAAACTACAAGGTTGATGCAATTGTTACAATTTGTATAAATGTTCTTACATGACCCTTTTTAAAGTTTGTTTAGTATTTGCTGATCAGAAGTCCAAGTAGCCATGAAACCATATCTTTTATGGTTTTTTATGTAAGACAATTTATTCATACAAAAAATATAAATAAAAGACCATAAGAGCTATAGTTCCGTAGATAGAATCCAAGATGGATGCCATCATAGGTCAAAGTTTAATAGAGGAACCTAGTGGAAAATTGTATAGATATCATCCCTAAATACTGGTTTGAACCCCATTCATGGTGAGATGTACTCGATACAACATTATGTGATAAAGTTTGTCAGTGACTTGTGACAGGTCGGTTGTTTTCTCCTGGTACTCCAGTTTCCTCCACCAGTAAAACTGACCGCCATGATATAACTGAAGTACAGTAAAACCTGTCTAAACCGAACCCCTATGGGACTGAAGAATTTGTTCAGTTTAGACAGGTTTTGCTTTACACAGGTTCAAATTACATTTAGTAGATGGGACTGTAAAGTCTGACTGGTTTATGCAGGTTTTTCTGTAGATAGGACTGTAAAGTCTGTCTGGTTTATGCAGGTTTTACTGTAGATAGGACTGTAAGGTCTGTCTGGTTTATGTGGGTTTTACTGTAGATAGGACTGTAAAGGCTCTCTGGTTTATGTAGGTTTTACTGTAGATAGGACTGTAAAGTCTGTCTGGTTTATGTAGGTTTTACTGTAGATAGGACTGTAAAGGCTCTGGTTTATGTAGGTTTTACTGTAGATAGGACTGTAAAGTCTGTCTGGTTTATGTAGGTTTTACTGTAGATAGGACTGTAAAGTCTGTCTGGATATGTGGGTTTTACTGTAGATAGGACTGTAAAGGCTCTCTGGTTTATGTAGGTTTTACTGTAGATAGGACTGTAAAGTCTGTCTGGTTTATGTGAGTTTTCGGTTTACTCAGGGCTTGGTTTAGACAGGTTTCACTGTATTGTTGAAAGTGGCATTAAACACCATAAACCTAAAGCCTAAATACTGTATATAAATTATTATTAGTGGTCATTATCAGAAATCAAAGAGAGCCAAACCACAAGGTATAATCTACTAACATACACAAGACCTTAATTCACCTTTTAAGTTCTCAATGACTGATTTTTTAAATATTTTGATGACACATCAGAAAATACAGATCATGGTTGAATTTTGGTTACCTGACTTTTAGACTATTAAAACAAAATACCCAGAAGGGTTAAACCATTTAAGAGTTGATACATATATATTATGCAGAGAGAGAAAAAAAATTGTTTGCATTTTGAAAAAAAGTTATTATAAATAATGTGATAATAATAAATGCTTTATTTATAGAGGGTTATTAGACAAGACATTATATTTCATGGGAGAACATATTGAGTATATTTAGTAGAATGTCTAGAATATTTGGGAGGGAGAAACTTTTAAATTGTTTCATGGGAAAATATGAGAACATTTAAGAAGAACTATAGATTTTCTTTCTGCCAACAGTGAATTACGATATTTCTCCACTGGAGATAGTTAAAATTTGAAAAATTTACTATCGAGCATGCGTCAAAAATATTTTTAATTTGTTAATTTCTATTGAAAGAAAATTGGTTGGAATTCTCATGTAGAAATTTAACCTTCGTGGTGATTAAAAATAATATGAAAATTGAACCATCTGGTTAAACACGCTAAAAATATATAGGAGAAAACATCAATAGTTCTTCAGGCGAAGACATAAATGTTAAAAATAAGAACTGCTAAAAACTCATTCGGAGAGTCAGGGGAAAAATCGGGAATAAATTCATCAGGGTCAGGGTTATGGTGTTTAACGCCTCTTTCAACAATATTTCAGTTATATCGTGACAGTCAGTTTTACTGGTGGAGGAAAATGGACTACCGGGAGAAAAACACAGACCTGTCGCAAGTCACTGACAAACTTTATCACACAACATTGTATCTAGTACACCTCGCCATGAGCTGGATTCAAACTCACAACTTCAGTGGTGATAGGCACTGATAGAGAACAAATAGATAAAATGTTCATTAATTGAACAAATATATTCAGACAGACCAAATATAAATCTAAAGCATGTTATTAGCTTGGCAGGAGTAGACATTTTATAGGTACCTAGCAATATGATTGAAAATAAATGTCGAGCAATTGTTAAAAACGATTTTTTGAGAGACGTTTATTCAAAGAATTCACCATGTCACAATAAATCTCTTTAGTGAACACAAATAAAAGTCTTAAATATATTAAAACTTTACCTTTATTTAATAGAGAAACTATGTTAATAAAATTAAATTTGAATATAGCCGTGCGGTCACAACAGTCTTTCTTTGATCAGTACTAAGAGACCATATGTGTTATATTGTGTTTATTATGTTATTAAAGTACTTATCGGATTAATTATACCGAAAAAGAAGAGATTAAAATATCACTCATATATCACGCCTAATACTACCAAATCTGGCTCGTTTTATCAGCTTTCCCTCGGTAATTTATTTTTGAACGAGTACCTGTCTATAAATTTGACAGGTGAATATGTGAAAAGATAATGATATTGCATGTTAGTGTAATTTTAAAATTGTTTATATAGAAATTCAAAGTTTACCGGGAGATATCTGATTTAATATGGAATGTATCAATAATTTGATTGAAGTGAGATAGATAACAAGTAATATGTTGTAGAAACAATATTTACTTGAAGTAATAGTGCTTCTAAAGAATCTAATTGAAGTCGCTGAAATTAATTGTAGTTCAAAAACTGGGATTCTAAAACGAACAGTTAAATACTTATTTTTTTTTATTATTTGAGAAAAAAATAACTTGACATGCAATTTTTAGAAATACAGTGAAATAAAATGATGTAGATCTATGAGAATTCCATAATTTTCTGTGCAGATTCAATTTGTAGAAAAAAATGGAAAGATTGAAAAATACGGATGGTTCTTATCATATATGAGTTTTAAATAATTTGAATATTGATATTCTTGGATGAATATTAATGAGTTAGAAAATTAAACTGTCTCCAAATATGGATTGGATGTTGACAAGATTGGATGAGGATTCGGGAGAGGATGCTGACAGTGAACTTGAACTTGAAGAAGAACTTGATCTAGATCAGGATCGACTGATTACTGAAGTGGACACAGAAAATGTACTCCTTCGAATGGTAAGGGGAGATAATTAAGGAATTTTTTTTTGATACAGTAAAACCTGTCTAAACCGATCCCCTTTGGGACTGAATAATTTGTTCAATTTAGACAGGCGTTTGGTTTACACAGGTTCGAATTACATAGACATTTAGTAGATGTGACTGTAAAGTCTGTCTGGATTAGACAGGTTTTCTGTTTACTCAGGGTTTGATTTAGACAGGTTTTCTGTTTACTCAGGGTTTGCTTTAGACATTTTTCACTGTATTTAATCTCTGAAAGGTGTTACTTTTAAAATGAATTGGGTCAGTTTTAATTAAAAAATATATATATATATATGGTTGATCCACTTGTGCAGATTTAGCAAAGGTTAAAGTGATTAAATGGTTGTTACATAATAATGATTTACCGGTTTAATTTGAAGAAAAAATCTGGTTCACTGACACATGTATGATTAATATTGAAAACATCTCTTTTTGTGGCTGTATTTTCTGTTGATATTTCAAGAATAAAAAATCCTACTTCCATCCTGATTGTTTAAGCAAAACTTGTTAAAGGGTAGGTCTTATTCTGTAAAAGATTCGAATTTGTGGGGGACCATTAAAGAATACCAAATGGAAAAAAGATATTTTTATCTTAAAAAAAAAACTTGTCTTGAATTATGAAAAGAAAGTTTAAATAGTGATATGGTCAATGGTCATCAATTTTACCAATATCAACAAAATGAACAATCACCTCTAAACTTAACTGAAAAAAAAAAAAAAAAACAATCATGACATATGACAATGGAAATCCAAGGTTAAACCAGTTAATGGTAACTCAACCTTCCCCTCTTGATAACTGGATCTCCAATGGCAATACCTATATAAACAAACAGCTAGTATATCAATTCCATACAATTTCATAAATAAAACTGAATTCAAATGTCAAATAATTGTTTGTCTTTGTCTTGACAGCTTGAGCTGTTTGGTATTACATCAGTGGTGGTGTCATGTTCAGCATGCTCTCCTCGAGTAGGTTATATCATGGGTTCGAGCCCCAGTTGGATCAAACTAAAGACTATAAAATTTATATGTTTTGCTTCTCTGCTAATCACACAGTAAGACTGGTTGGCTCAAAATCAGGATAATGTGTCTGGCTGACAACATGTTGACCCACATGCTGATGTTTCTGTTAGCTAGCACTATAAAAAGCCAATTAAGCATGTTGTTCTAGTACAAACCAGACATCATCTTATTGGAATGCTGAAAAATTGCTCACTTGGCATTAAGCACTCACATTTTGATTTATTTAAGATAAATAGGAAGTGCAATCCTTTATTTTCTTTTATTAAGATTTATTTTGTAAATAGGTAGTTTTATGTCATAATTAACTAAATCAGTAATCTGTTAAAAATTAAATGTTATATAGTAATTGTTAATAATATAACTAACCACAATAACATGAAACACTCTTCTTGCAAATCCTAAACTTCCAAGAACAAAAATGAAAACGACAGAATTGAATTATTCATGTACATTTCTGTTAATAGCTCGCCTGACCCGAACTGGTGGGCGTCCGTCTGTCGTTAGCTTTTTGCATTTTAATCAACTCCTCTAAAACCACTGGGCCAATTTGAACCAAACTTTTGTGGAATGGTTCTTGGGTGGTCCCATTTCAGAATTGTGTCCGACAATCCCCCCCGCCAACCAAGATGGCTGCCATTACTAAAAATAGAAAATTCGGCAAAAAATCACTTAAAAATTATCTTTTTTGAAACTGCTGGGCCAATTGGGCCCAAACTATGGTGGAATGGTCTTCAGATAGTCCTCTTTGAGAATTGTGTCCGACGACTCCGGCCGCCAACCAAGATAGCCGCTGTTACTAAAAATAGAAAATTTGGCAAAAAATCACTTAAAATTATCTCCTCTGAAACTACTGGGCCAATTGGGCCCAAACTATGGTGGAATGGTCTTTAGGTGGTTATCTTTCAGAATTGTGTCTGACGACCCCGGCCGCCAACCAAGGTGGCCACTGTTACTAAAAATAGAAAATTCAGCAAAAAATCACTTAAAAATTATCTCCTCTGAAACTGCTGGGTCAAATGGGCCCAAACGATGGTGAAATGGTCTTTAGCTGGTCCCCTTTCAGAATTATATCCGACAACCCCACCCGCCAAAGAAGATGGTGGCCATTGCAAAAAATAGAATATTCACAAAAATTCACTTAAAAATTATCTCCTCTGAAACTGCTGGGCCAGTGGGGCCCAAACTATTGTGAAATGGTCATTGGTGGTCCCCTTTCAGAATTGTGTCTGGTGAGCCCATGCAACCTGCATGCGAGATTGTCGCCATCAGCAGACATAGTTTTTACATAGGACCATGGGTTAAATGCTTAAAAATTTTCTACTGTGAAAGCAGTTGCCCATGCAATTTAAAGCAAACATACTTTCGGGTATAGAACGTTTATTTTTTGTCTGATTTTGATGCAGTTTTTTCTTTAGATTCCTTATTAAATTATTTTTCAACGGATTTGACTACTGAATCTTCCATATACTTAGCAATAATTATGGCTTTTCTTTTTTTGGGGCCAACTTTGAGCCAGGTGAGCGATTACAGGCTCCTAAGAGCCTCTAGTATATAGATTCTCCTTCTGCTAGCACTGAATTATGATATTTAACCACTCAAGCTTTATCGAGAGGTTTAAAATTAGAAAATGTAATTATCAAGAGCGAAAAAATATCATAATCCACTGGTTGCAGAAGGAGAATATGTTTCTGCTATGACCAAAAAATCAAAAACTTGTTAATTTCCATTGTTAATGACTGTCAAGGGGATATTGGCTGGTATTCTCATACAGAAATTTAACCAACTCATTAAACATGTTAAGAATAGAAGAAATCAGATTATATACATAGAAACTGTCATGATATAAGTGAAATATTGCCAAGGTTGGCATTAAACACCAATCAATCATTATAAATACATCAATCTTGCAGGTCTCGCTATGAATATGTATGAAATAATTGAAACTGGACTAGAAGCAACCAATAATCGAACAATGTAATATCTTGCACAATGTAAATAAATTTGTATGATAATTGAGTTATCCCCCTTTTAATAAGATGATTTCTACAATCAGTTGACTGAGTTTGTGGTGAGATGTACTTAATACATTTGTACAAATTTCTGTAATGAACTTTGTCAGTGATTGGTGACATGTCAATGATTTTCCCCTGGGACTACAGTTTTCCTGACCAATAAAATTGACTTTTATGATATAACTGAAATATGGTTGAAAGTGATGTAGTAACACGAAGGGTGCCACTAGTGGAACAGGAACTGCTTACCCTTCTGGAGCACCTGAGTTCTCCTCTGGTTTTTACTTAGTGGGGTTTGTGTTGCTCGATCTTCAGTTTTCTGTGTAATGTTTTGTCTTTTTTTCTTTTGGCCATTGTGTTGTCTAACCTTCTTCGATTTATGGATTCTAATTACCCCTTTGGTATCTTCAAACTCTTCTTAAAAGCCCATGATAATAATCAATCTATCATTCAATAGATATTGAAATACTTTTCTTCATAATGTAAATAAACTAACATGAAAATTGAGTTATTCCTCCTTTGTAACATTTAATAAGATAATTTCTATCAGCAGTAGATACCATGTGAAATTTGTTTCCCTTTCTAAAGAAAAGTACAATTCATGTACCGGTAAACAAAAAAGTTTAAATAATTTTAAATCTGATAAATAACTGTAAACTATTTTCGGCTAATATGTTCTCAATTAGCATTAAGAGGATTAATTTAAATTATAACTGAGTTGAACCACTACAGGCATAAACTGCATTTAATACTTTTTAAACAAGGGTAACTTTTAAACTTTGGACAACTCTATGCACAAATATCTTTCTAGTTATAACCACATTCTGTAGATTAGAGCTCCTTAAGAAATGACTTTTGAACAATGTAAATCTGGTAATATATTTTCGGTAACTAATATTTTGCCTGGCATCCGTAGAAATGTTACTAGGAGAAAAATACAGGTTACTAGGATATTTTGGGGTCACTTGTACTTTAGCCAATGTACTGTAATGATATTATTAGATCTTAGTGTTGAATATGTTGTAATGGGTTTAAGTTTAAAAGAGTCGGCCAGGCAGGGCTGTTTTCAACCAATATGCATGCATGTATATAAATAGAGTACTAAATGTATATATACAATGTGAAAGTGTAATCCAGCCTGGATCTTCTATATATTATACAGTCAAAGCTGCCTTAGTGACCACCCAGTCTTTGCCTTCATTTTTTTCACCTACTTGCCCAAAAGAAAAATTTAGGAAAATGTTCTATTTATTCAAGCAAATTCCTTCATATTTTTCACTTGTCCGAATCCAGTTTTACTTGTCCCAGGCTTCGGGCAAGTGGGTTAGCGTGAAGACTGCCACCTCTATAAAACAATACCACAATATAGCTGAAATACTGCTAAAATTGGCATTAAACACCAATCAATCAATCTATTAAGCAAAAACTTGTATTATGTGACATAGATTTTAATTTCCCTTCAAAGTGTACTTCATATTGAATTAACCTGTGTTTAATGACCACCTGTCTTATGTGACCCTATTTCAATGTTCCCTTTGATGGTCACATTTGACAGGTTTTACTGTAGTCTTAATTAAGGGGGAGGAGCGGAATCAAATTAACCAGTTTAACCTGACTTATTTTTGTGCCTATTCCAATCAAGAAAAAGTCAAAAGTCTCAAATGTCATTGCTTGGGCTGTTTGGTATTACTTTTTATGGTTTTTTGTATAATAGAGAGGAAAGTGCAGATATAAACATCCTGTTCACATTTTTAGCTTACCTGTCCAAGGGCCATGTAAGCTTTTGCCATCATGTAGCATTTAGTATTTTCATTATTTCAGGGTACTCTGATTTCCTCCACCAATAAAACCGACTGCCACAATATAACTGAAATATTGTTGAAAGTGGCAGTAAAAACCATAGCCCTAACCCCTAGTCC
Organism: Bathymodiolus septemdierum; assembly: GCA_963383655.1. Lineage (NCBI taxonomy): Eukaryota > Metazoa > Mollusca > Bivalvia > Mytilida > Modiolidae > Bathymodiolus > Bathymodiolus septemdierum. The sequence continues at coordinate 46,645,482 of OY726523.1, read as the reverse complement.
TATTTTCATTATCCTTTCACATTCTAATTTAAAGTAGGCATTAAACACCAATCAATCAATCAATCTAATTTCTTGTACTACTGCTATGGTATGTTTAGGTCTGTTAACAATAAAATTTAAACAGTAACCGTTGACAATATAGCCAATCACAGCAAAACCAACTTTTTCCGCCAGTGAGTGAAATGTGACTCCTCTGGCAAACCTCAACCTCTAAGCACAGGAATAACAATTGTACATGTACAGTAGTCCTCCTCTTATAAGACCACTCCCACCAAAGGTCACCCCTCACCAAAGGCCACCCCTCTCATTTATAAGGCCACTCGAACTCCCACCAAAGGCCACCCCTCTTATCAGGCCAGATTGCAGATGGACTCGGATAGTAAAATGCTACTTAATATTCCCCATCACGAGCAGCCATCCCTCGTGTAAGGACACTTTTCCATTACTGTATGGATGACCTTATAAGAGGGGGACTACTGTATTTGTCTTAAATCATCATTAGATTGTAGCAAACAGCTAAAACACAAAATTAGGAAAATAAAACAAAGAAAAATTGAGAAGAAAAAAGAAGTTAAAAAAGACAAACGTATGTTAACTGAAGTTAAACTGATTGCTTCTATGTATTTGAATTAGAGTTATCTCCCATGTATAGCTTTATTTGCCAATGGGAATTATGTGTGGATTTTTGCAGAAAATAGCATAATATATAACATTAGTTTTGAGAGCAATTTATATTTTATTCATATTTATAGTTCACCTGCCCTCAGAGCCCATGTTAGCATTTGCCATCAATTTGCCAATGGCAGCATGCATTATCTTTGTTTTACATATTCTAAATCTTTTCTTCTAAAACCACAGGGGATTTTTTTTTCCACAATCACATACATGTATGAGTTTAATGGTTTGATTCTATTAATGTTTCATATTTCAAACATTATTAATTTATTTCAGATATTAAAAATATTGCAATTGACGCTTTGAAATTGATTTTACAATATGTATATATCGTTGAAATTGATATTAAATTCATCAGGACTGAAGTCATTAAAACTGAATGAATTTTTATCTACATCATACCACCATAAACTGTTTAAATCCTATTAAAAATGTGTTGTATAAGTAAATTAGCATTTAGATGATATATCTTGGTAATTATGATATACACCCCCTTTGATTTACACAAATTAAACACTTTATACAATACAGTATGCTAACATTAGGACAAAATCAGCCTGGGCAAATTATATTTATGTTTTTGTTGTCATTCAAATTAAATTTGACTTTTTGTGTTATGGCATGAATTTCGTGAAAAGAACGATTTTTAATTTCAATTGTATTGCATTCACGTATTATAAAATAGAATATGGACTATGTACTACTTATATATTAGAAAATTTAAAGACTCTGAATGGACTGCCATTTCGTGAAAAGAAAGATGATATTTTTTTTTTAATTTCAAATTTATTGACTTTGTAAAATGTAATGAGTATTATGAAATAGAATATGGACTATGTACTTACTTGTATAGTAGACATTTTTGAAGGACTCTGAATTGACTGTGTCAATTAGAAATAGGAGAAATGTACATGAACAAGGTGGTTTTAAAAGTGTTTTTAAAAATATCTTAAATTTCCTGTCATCATCTCAGATTAAAAACGCTGAATACATTTCAATAGTAAAGATTTAAATTGTAAAATTATTTATTCCGATTAATTTTTTTGTTTGAGGATTATAAAGACTATTCACAGATGGTTGGAAAAAAATTGACAAATTGTACTCAATAACACAACTATTTCAGATTTTTATGTATCACTAGCTATATTTTCAACTGAAATGGAACTCGTAGATCTTTTGTAATGTAACAGAAAATAGTGGATAGAGAGAAATTCTTCATAACATATATTTCTTCTTGGAAGATTTAGTGATTGAAATTTTATTTAGTGTTGTTTTATACCAATACATGAAAATATTATTTTGAAGAGGAAAAAAAAAAATATATATATATATATATATATGTGAAGTTGACCAACAATACAGAATGTTTTCATCATTACCATCGAGACCAATCCATTACCAAAGTAGGGGGAGGCAGGTCAGTCTGAAAGTTAAAAGAAAGGTGAGAAACTTTACACAGTGGGGGATAGAAAAGGGGTGGGTGAAAGGACTTTCTGAAGTTTTTAACATTTGTAAAAAAAAAAAATTTTAATTTTTCGTTGATACCAATTGTCATGGTGATGTACTTTATATGTTGGCTTCTTATGTGGACTGATTAAAAGCACTCCTTTCAGATTGTCAGGCACAGCAATCTAAAGGGAGGTAGTTTTAATGATACTGCCTCTTCAGTAGGATAAAATTGAATAATAACCTTCATTAATGTCAAAATAGGGCATACAAGGAAGTAAACAAGTTTAAGTAAATAAAACCAAATGTGTCACACAAATTTAAAACGGGTATCTATTTTATCATTCAATTTAAAGATATGAAAAGAAATCGTATTAGATCTTCTTTTCTTTAAATCGTCTGAGTATTTTATTTAAATAGTTCATGTTTTATTCTAGGTGAAAAAGCAAGCATTTTTATTTTATAATTTTATTAGTAACCAGACCTGTTTTTGGCATATTGAAACATGCATTAAACCTTAGCTGGTGTTTGAAGTTTGTAAGAAGAACTTCTGCCTAAGAGACGAATAATAAATCAGTCAAAATAGACATTAATTTGGTATCAGATCTTTTGAAGAAAAAAACCCTGTATGTTTAACAAAAGAAATTATATACAAAAATGTGCAATAAATCAATATTGGTATCTTAATATTTATTAAAGAGACCTGAAAAACGCTGCAGATTCATGCCAGCACTGCTACCAGCATAGCAACGTACCAAGCTAAGATCAGCATAGCAACGTACCAAGCTAAGATCAGCATAGCAACGTACCAAGCTAAGATCACACTCAATAACTTCTGCACTGAAAGCAACCGCTTTAACAACTAAGCTATTGGAGTTCTCCACTAGATTAAATAGCAGAGGATATATTTAGATCTAGTATGGTACCCGAATGGCAAGTGACTTGCGACAAATCAGTAGTTTTCTCCAGATACTCCTGTTTCCTCCACCAATAAAACTGACCGCCATGATAGAACTGAAATATTGTTGAAAGTGGCATTAAACACCATAACTCTAACCTGAATGGCCAGGTTATTTAAGTTTTCAAAGATAAAAGCCCAAACGTTTGCAAGATTAAGATCACACTATAACTATTACTATAATGAGCATTTTTTTTTCTCTCAAAATAAATGATTTTTTACAATATTTATGTTGAACATATTGGTGTAATAAAATAGTATCTTGCTAAACAGTAGAAACATTTACCAAATATACCGATAATGTGTTCCTAATGTAATGTGTTGCACAATTAAAGGTGCAATTTTCACTGAAATACATGTGCAGTGGAACCTGACTAAGCCGAACCCTGTATAAACCGAAATCCTATATAAAATGAACTTCAGATAAAGTTCCATTGTAGGAAATATATATTAGATGGTAAAATAACCTGTAGAAACTGATTTCCAGTCTATTTCTAACACACAAGTTGGTCTGAAGGAGGTTCTGGTTAGAGAGTTTTCACTGTATTTAACATTTAGTTGATGAATTACAGAATGTACAGTAACTGACAATTGTTATGTTACAATGCAAGAAAATTGCTGCAATTAACTTAAGCAGGTGTAGACAAATCTGATCATTGATACAAACTAATTGAAAAGAGGGATGATTGAAAGAATTTTCTAAAGTTTTTGACATTTGTACATAAAAAAAAATTATTGAAAAGAAAGGTGAAAAACTTTACATAGTGGGGGAAAGAAAAGGGGCATGGGTGAAAGGACTTTCTGACATTTTTAACATTTGTAAATTAATTTATTTTTTATTTTTTGTTGAAACCAATTGTCATGGTGATGTATGTTGGCTTCTTATGTGGGCTAATTGAAAGCACTCCCTTCCGATTGTCGGGCACAGCCATCTAAAGGGAGGTAGTTTAATGAGACTACCTCTTCAGTAGAATAAAATTGAATAATAACCTTCACTAATGTCAAAATAGAAGGGGCAGTTTTTTTAGAGTGAAATTTGCATTATATATAATGAAACACTTGTATTGGAATTAAGTTAATTTTAACAATTAAGCTCACTATATACATGGTACATAGCTAGAGAAAGGTGACCAATTTCCAGCAAATTTTATTTAAACATTGCTATGCCAAATTAGAATTCAGTAGCAAACTTGTTATTGCGTCCACACTGTTTCCTGTGAGCACTTGCTTTCATCTCTGTTGATATATCATATCTGGAGATGTTTTTTATTAGTGTACGGAGAAAAAAACATGAAATTCACAAGAATTAATTGCCCATGAATGACTAATATGTATATTTTATCCACAGTTATTAATCCTTGTATTCAATAATAGTCATTGAAATGGAAAGAAATCTACCTCTTGAGATGACTCTTGCCTGTAAATGAGCGATTGTTATACATGTACAAGAAAAATCAAGTTTATTAACTCTACAAAAAAAATGCTTTATTCCTTTGGTGAGGTATTATATCTATGTAAAAAATATTATTGAAGTGTTTTAGACAAAATCTGTCAAGTTGTCAAGTCCAAGGGTGACTTTAACTTACAAATAATTGCGGCAACCATCTAGCTAGCTAGCTAGGTAAGAACTTGACAGTTGTAAGGTAGAAATTATAATAGGCTAACTGACAGCTTATTACCGGTAGATTCAATAATGTCTTTATTTACTTTTTATTTTAAAGAAGAAAATTGTGCCATATATGGAAGATATATATCATATTTTTATACCAAATAATTGGGTTAGGGGTTATAGCGTTTAATGGCACTTTCAACGGTATTTCGGTTATATCGTGGAGGTCAGTTTAATTGGTGGAAGAAACCAGAGTACCAAGAGAAAACTATAGACCTGCCGCAAGTCACTGACAAACTCTTATTGCATAATGTTCATTATGTTGTACTGAGTATACCTCGCCATGAGAAGGACTCGAACTCACAACCTTAGTGGTGATGGGCAATGATTACACGGGTAGTTATAGTTCCAACTACCATACTATCACTACCATGACGACCCCCTATTCAAAATTGTTTATGTTTCTAATGTGATGACCTTACAGGAAGTAAACAAGTTTAAGTAAATAAAACCAAATAATGTCTCACAGATATTTAAATCGGGTATCTATTTTATCATTCAATTTAAAGATACGAAATGAAATCGTATTAGATCTTCTTTACTTTAATTCGGAGTATTTTATTTAAATAGTTCATGTTTTATCCTAGGTGAAAAAGCAAACAATTTGATTTAATTTTTTTTTTATTTGTAACCAGACCTGTTTTTGGCATATTGTAACTTGCTTTAAACCTTAGCTGGTATTTGAAATTTGATTTGATTTGATTTTGATTTTTGGTGTTTTAGTGCCACTTTCAACAATATTTCAGCTATATCATGGCGACCAGTTTTAGTGGTGAAGGAAGCCAGAGTACCCAGAGAGAACCACCAACCATGGACAAGCAACTGGTAAACTTTATCACTTGCGGCTGCGAGTCGAGTGCACCCTTTTTTGTAATTTACAAAGCCGGGCGCGAACCCACGCCGTATTGGTGATAGGCTTGTATGAGTTGTTAGATCCAACAACCTAACTCATTGAGCCACCTGGGCCCCGTTTGAAATTTGTAAGAAGATCTTCTGACTAAGAGACGAATAATAAATCAATCAAAATAGACATTAATTTGATACTTGATCTTTTACATAAAAAAATGCATGTTTTACAAAAGAAGTAATTAACAGAACTGTGCATCTGGTTGACTAATTCAATATTGGTATCTTTAATGTTTATGAAATAGAATCTGTGTCATTTATGATTCTAACATGACATCCTTCATTGGCTATATAAATGATACTAAACTCTAGATATATTTTAATTCGCACATGTGTATTGACGAAAAAATTATAAACATTATTCCTAAGTAAATTCATATATTCATACAGGATATTTTTTCCTGGAAAAAATACTTAAGACAACCATCTATCAGAGCTTGCAATATTATTCAAGTCTACCAGTACTTCATTTTTTACAGGCAGTACTTTTGTAATAAAATTTGAACAATTTTCATGAATATCTTATACAGCACTATTTAAAATCAGGAGGTACCAAAGACCATTTTAGGCGGGTAAAAGTACCTGGTACTGCCCCTTATTGAAAGACATGTCTATCGATTTTGAAGTTTGAAATTTGTCGTCTTCCAGTGACATAGTTTACAAGGAATGCTGGTGACATTGACACGAGCTGATTACTGATTTATTCCATGAATTATATATACCAAAAGGAGGGTGTTAGGTGTCACAGATACTTACAATTTTTAAAAGAAATTACCGTCACAAATGAGAGATTATTTATTTCTTTTTTTTTCTATGTTAGAAAGGAACATTGATATTTCTATTAGATTTATTAAAGGCATACAGGCTGTCAGAATTGATTTTTTTTGTTTATATTAAAAGTTGCCAATATTCGATGTTTTAACCAGGTTTAAAAAATATGTTATAATGTCGTAATTAGTGAAAAGAATTTGAATGTCTGTTGGTAAAATCGTCATTAACACGACCTAATTATAAGTCGGCTACTTTTCCGAAGTTTGTTGAGTACTGATAACTGCTATGAATAACCAGGAAGCATGTTGCATGTAAATTCGTTAGAATTAATATAATTTAAGAAATATATCTATGAAATTGGATCCCGGGGTAATCAGTTAATATTATATAATGGTATTTAGTAAGAATGACACTTAAAATCGGAAATACGTGATGAAATCAATAAAAACAAACCCAAACTCTGCAAAGGGGCCCGATAAAGGGAAAATTGTAAATAAATTGTATTGCATATTATTGACAACACTTGAGTTGGCTTGATTATATTTTTTTAGAAAAAAACAGACATGAAGTTCATTATTTTAGTCTCTAATTTAAAAGAAATATCACCTAGCGTTTTCTCCTGAAAAAAAGAATATATAAAAAACTACGATGCAATTCTACTGTTAAAATATGATTTGGACGAAAAAAGATACTAAATTATACTTACGTGTTGAAAAATGGAGTAGGTCGGTATAACATCTTTTTTTAATTTTTACACAAAGCTTGCTGAATCCTCCTTTTTGTGTCGTTTTCGTATAGAATCCGTCAATGTTTTGTTCAATTCCACGAATCGATTTGTGCCATCTGCTTTCTTCATCAACAAACAATTTCGCACATGCGCAAATGCTTTCCCGAATGAGTTCACTGTCAGGTCGTATGAATATTGCGTGGGTAAACATTGGATTCTTTACTGGATTCACTATTTACTATTTTCAGCTATATTATATGATAAAATTGTATTTTTCTTGTTTTCTTGTGCATTCTCAATATAATGTAATAATGATTGTATATATAGGAGAAGACTCCATAAGTTGGTAAAACTTGTGTCTGATCCTCTTTGTATCATTGATCAAATAAAATAATTATAAACTACTGGATTCAAGAAAATAAAACAGCAACGTATTTCCTTCGTTCTAGGCTATTTACTTATGATAATATGAAAAATTTCAACTGCAATTAGTATAAAACATTGCATATTGGCAACTTTTAATATAAAAAAAAATTCAATTCTGCCTTTAATAAGTTAAAAAAAACTGAAAGTTCTTTCCTTTCTAACATGGAAAAATAAAAAAATAAATAATCTCTCATGAAGACCTGAAAAATGCTTCAAATTCAGGCTTATGCTTATGCTGCAACCAATGTTCTGAGCTAGGATTGAACTCCATAGTATATGTACTGTAAGCATCTGCTGTATAAACTCAAGGGGATCTCCACTAGATCAATAAGCAGAGGATGCATTTAAATCTATTGTGGTACACAAATGGCAAGGTTGTTTAGGTTTTCAAAGATAAAAGTCCAAACATTTGTAAGATTAAGATCACACCCATGACTATAATGATCATAATAGTATTTTTTTTTTTTTTTAGAAATAAATAATTTTTTTACATTTGGGTTGATCACATTGGTGTAATAAAATAATATCTTGTCAATCAGTATAAACAGTTACCAAATGTAACCATAGTAGGTTCCTAATTTACCTTTAATGTGTTCCTAATGTAATGCGCTACACATCTTAAGGTGCAATTTTCACTGAAATAGATGTACAGTGGAATCTGACTAAGCCGAACCATGTATAAGTGGGAAATCTTGAATAAATTGAACTTTAGATATAAAATCCCATTGTAGGAAATGTATGTTAAAATGACCTGTATAAACCGATTTCCAGTTTATTCCGAACACACAAATTGGTCCAAAGGAGGTTGGATTTAAATAGTTTTCACCGTATTTTACATTTAATTGATGAATTGCAGAATATATGGTAACTGATAATTGTTATGTCCCAGAAAATTGCTATAATTAAGCAGATGTAGACAACTCTGATCATTGATACAAACTAATTAATCAACCAGGTGTTCTGTCATCTAACCTTTTAGTTGTAGAACTGTAGCACTTCTGGTTGGTTTTTTGCCTGTAATAAGAAGAAGTTCTGTAGCTATTAAAGTTTAATTCCTACATTATTTGTTAGATGCTAAAGCAATTGTATTTTACTATGATTGTTTACAATCTTGCGCAGAAAGGATCTATTTTTCTTCGGCTACAAGGTACAAAATATTGCCGATTCAGGATTCTTTTTGAATATTCATGAACACTATAGTGATTCTAATCTTTTTACCTGAATGATGTATTATTTGTAATCTTGTTCTTGTCATAAATATACAAATGTAGCTGAAATACTGCTCACTTGACATTAAACAACAATCAATCAATCAATTAGATATTTGGACCATATTTTGGAATCAGCTAACAGAAAGAACAACTCAATGCTGATATTGTTGATTGAACAAGTTTTTAATCTTTTGCATGTTAGCAATCAATTCTGTCGCAGGTAAATCTTAGTCCAACAAATTATTCAGTTAGTAAAAAGGAAGTGTTCCCTAGATTTTCAGGGCTAATCATCAAGAAAATGGTTGTACATATTTAACATTTTAATTGATTTTCGTTCATTATGAGAGCTGTCAATCAGTCATTAACGCAAATGAATTAATTTGGTCAAAATTCTTTTTCCAACCGATTTCTGGCATTCGTGGCCTTATTATATTTTTGATTTATGTGGATTTTTACACGGATTATTGACTTGAAGATTATAAAGAGTAGTCTATTAAATTATATTTTATAGATGCCTTAGGCTGGCTATATAGGAATTCCATTGATTTTTCACTTTAGTATATATATACTAGTATGTGAAAACAGATTTTTCTCTGACTTATAAAAATATTGATTCTCTGGGTATATTTTAACGAAAGAGTATGAGCAAACTAAAGAAAGGAACTTAATTTATATAGATTGATGACACTGCAACGAATTTCAATATTTAAACATGAATTTATATAAGTGTAATTGTATATATTTTTCCGTGACTGAAATATTTGATAGTATCAGATTTCATTGTTGAAGAGTTTCAGTTTTTGAAATATGAACAATCCTTTTGAAAATGTTAAATGCCCGTTAAGAGTTGACATTTTAGCTCGTCATTCGAAACTTTCAACTATTCATTCTTTTGTCTCTGATTGTTGAGAGACTATTTAAATTTCGGAAATCATTTGGAATTAGAAATTGATTTTTTCCCCATGTGGATTTGATTTTACCAATACTAAAAAAGATTTCTATCTGTAATGTTCTTTCAATGTGTTTTGGACGATGAATTTTGCAGTGATTTCTGAACGTGCTTTGGTTACCGTATATAATTTTATGGAATAATAAGTGAATGCATATGACCTTGGTGACCTGTTGTACATTGAACTTTGGATTACACTTAAGAAATTCACGATAAAAATAATAACTTAGTATAGATAACATTTGAAGAAAAAAACATAATTCTACCATTCTTTAAATAAGGTCTTTGAAAAAGGCAGTGTTATTTGTGTTGGGAAAATATAAGCATATACAGGATTGAGAATTTTGTTTGAAAACTGCGAGTGTTATTTTTGTTGGGAAGATATATAAGCAGAAATTGGATTGAGAATTTTGTTTGAAAACTGCTAAAAAAAATGCCAGTTGCATTTCTGACAGACCCAAAAAGGACAAAAATGGTAAGGTGCTGATATTTTAGATTGATTAATTGGTGTTTAACACCAACTTTATCAGTATGTCAGTTATATCATGGCATGATATTTTAGGTTGATTGGTATTTAATGTCAACTTTAGCAGTATTTCAGCTATATCATGACGTAATATTTTAGGTTGATTAATTGATTGGTATTTAATGTCAACTTTAGCAGTATTTCAGCTATATTGTGGCATAATATTTTAGGTTGATTAATTGATTGGTGTTTAATGTCAATTTTAGCAGTATTTCAGCTATATCCTGGAGTGATATTTTAGGTTGATTAATTGATTGGTATTTAATGTCAACTTTAGCAGTATTTCAGCTATATCCTGGAGTGATATTTTAGATTCAATATTAATAATTTATTTTTGATTCGGTTTGAACGTTATTTTTTGCCTTTTCACCATGACTGAATATATTTTTTCCCCCATTAATAGACTTTTGTGAACATTTTTTGGATGAAAAAGAAAAAGTTTTGTAGTTTTGGTGGTTCATGAATTTTAAGCATGAAATTTATCAAAAGTTACTAGCATATCAAAGAACTTAAACTTAATAGCCTGTTTTACTTCTTAAAACTTTAAAAATCAGAATTTTAAATTTTATATGAAAGCTAAAGAAATATTTGTTCAGTTATTTTGACTTCCTGCCACTGATGTTCTGTTTAGGGGTAATCTCAAAATATTCCATTGCAATTTCTAATGAATTTCTTTTTATATAGTTTTTTTCAAATTTATGTGATTACAACTTGGGACAATTCTCAAATTATTATTTCCTGTTATAAGATCTAAGTGTGTGGTTTTTTTTCAATGCTATAATAATTTCATCTTGAGAATGTATGAAAACTTTTGGGACGGTCCTTTAATATTTGTTTACTGTATGGGCCCACAAATGATTTGGACCCCCCCCCCCCCCCCCCTCCCATATTTTTTACTAAATTTTTCATCCAGAAATAAAACTGTAAATCAGATGTCACACCTCATGTAAAGATCAAATTTTTAATTGCAGAAAGGATTTCACATAAGAGAGATTAAAAAAAAAACATTCACACACTTGAAATCTCTAAATGGGAACTTTTCATTTTTCAGTGGTCATACCATAATGGTACTTTAAATATAGAACCTCAAATTTATTCTATAATATATGATAACAATTTACCAATTAAGGTATAAGAAGTACGGACAAATCATTATTCTGTGTAGTGTTATATTTCAAAGATGATTGAAATAGTTCGAAGTTACAAGTATTTTTTTTACCTTAAATAAACACTGTTGGTTGAAATTCATTAATTTCAATTGCATTTTTTTAATTTGGTCTTTTAAATAAAAAAAAAAAATCAGTCGTTGAAAATGGTTGGATTAATTAATGTTTACTTTAAAGAAATATTAGAAGGAAAAGTACATATTAAAAAATAATATGTAAAAATCTTTCATATAGTAACGTTTATGTAGTTATGACTCTTAATATCAACAATATTTATCTCCCCTGGATTAACTAGTTACAGCAGGTGTCTACAATCCCCTGTACTTATCAGTATATTTCTCTAGCCATTAATGTATCAAATTCACATTGATATAGTTAACTCTTCTCTCAAACGTCAATGACTTGCGGCAGGTCTCTGGTTTCCTCTACCAATGAAACTCACCACCACGATATGACTGAAATATTATTGAAAGTGGCATTAAACACCCTAACTCTTAACTTAAATCTCCCAAACAGTTAAAAAACAAAATTTAAATACTGGGATTTTAAGAGCAAATTTTTTTTAATGTCATTAGAAAATAGAACTCAACCAAGCTAAAACTGTCTGTGTCTAAGGGAGTTTACCGGTACATTATTTTACCATACATTTACTGAATAGTTTTCTCAAATTTAATGTTTATGAATTTCAGAGACGGATGATATCCTCATGGACTAATAGTCCACATGCAGTGGTATCAGCTTAGTGGTAGTCAGAAATGTAAAAATAACTACACCAGATTGAACTTACCTAAAAAAAAACTGAAAAAAAAAACACTACCTGCTCACCCTTCCAGATCACCTGAGTTCATCCTCGGTTTTTAGTGGGGTTTGTGTTACTCGATCTTTGGTTTTATGTGTATATTTTGTGGATCGTTGTTTGTCCTTTTGTCCTTTTTCTTTTGGCCATTGTGTTATCTGTCCTTCGATTTATGGATTCTGATTACCCCTTCTTCTAGCCCTTATCGTGATGAGCTGTTCTCGTTAACGAGACAGTACCTAGCCATTCTGATGAGCTGTTCTCGTTAACGAGACAGTACCTAGCCATTCTGATGAGCTGTTCTTGTTAACGAGACAGTACCAAGCCATTCTGATGAGCTGTTCTCGTTAACGAGACAGTACCTAGCCATTCTGATGAGCTGTTCTCGTTAACAAGACAGTACCTAGCCATTCTGATGAGCTGTTCTGGTTAACGAGACAGTACCTAGCCATTCTGATGACCTGTTCTCGTTAACGAGACAGTACCTAGCCATTCTGATGAGCTGTTCTCATTAACGAGACAGTACCTAGCCATTCTAATGAGCTGTTCTCGTTAACGAGACAGTACCTAGCCATTCTGATGAGCTGTTCTCGTTAACAAGACAGTACCTAGCCATTCTGATGAGCTGTTCTTGTTAATGATACAGTACCTAGCCATTCTGATGAGCTGTTCTCGTTAACGAGACAGTACCTAGCCATTCTGATGAGCTGTTCTTGTTAACGAGACAGTACCTAACCATTCTGATGAGCTGTTCTCGTTAATGAGACAGTACCTAGCCATTCTGATGAGCTGTTCTCGTTAAGGAGACAGTACCTAGCCATTCTGATGAGCTGTTCTTGTTAAGGAGACAGTACCTAGCCATTCTGATGAGTGTTCTCGTTAACGAGACAGTACCTAGCCATTCTGATGAGCTGTTCTCGTTAACGAGACAGTACCTAGCCATTCTGATGAGCTGTTCTGGTTAACGAGACAGTACCTAGCCATTCTGATGACCTGTTCTCGTTAACGAGACAGTACCTAGCCATTCTGATGAGCTGTTCTCGTTAACGAGACAGTACCTAGCCATTCTAATGAGCTGTTCTCGTTAACGAGACAGTACCTAGCCATTCTGATGAGCTGTTCTCGTTAACAAGACAGTACCTAGCCATTCTGATGAGCTGTTCTTGTTAATGATACAGTACCTAGCCATTCTGATGAGCTGTTCTCGTTAACGAGACAGTACCTAGCCATTCTGATGAGCTGTTCTTGTTAACGAGACAGTACCTAACCATTCTGATGAGCTGTTCTCGTTAATGAGACAGTACCTAGCCATTCTGATGAGCTGTTCTCGTTAAGGAGACAGTACCTAGCCATTCTGATGAGCTGTTCTTGTTAAGGAGACAGTACCTAGCCATTCTGATGAGTGTTCTTGTTAACGAGACAGTACCTAGCCATTTTGATGAGCTGTTCTTGTTAACGAGACAGTACCTAGCCATTCTGATGAGCTGTTCTGGTTAACGAGACAGTACCTAGCCATTCTGATGAGCTGTTCTCATTAACGAGACAGTACCTAGCCATTCTGATGAGCTGTTCTCGTTAACGAGACAGTACCTAGCCATTCTGATGAGCTGTTCTCGTTAACGAGACAGTACCTAGCCATTCTGATGAGCTGTTCTCGTTAACGAGACAGTACCTAGCCATTCTGATGAGCTGTTCTCGTTAACGAGACAGTACCTAGCCATTCTGATGAGTGTTCTCATTAACGAGACAGTACCTAGCCATTCTGATTAACTGTTCTCGTTAACGAGACAGTACCTAGCCATTCTGATGAGCTGTTCTCGTTAACGAGACAGTACCTAGCCATTCTGATGAGCTGTTCTCGTTAACAAGACAGTACCTAGCCATTCTGATGAGCTGTTCTTGTTAAGGAGACAGTACCTAGCCATTCTGGTGAGCTGTTCTTGTTAAGGAGACAGTACCTAGCCATTCTGATGAGCTGTTCTCGTTAACAAGACAGTACCTAGCCATTCTGATGAGCTGTTCTCTCTTTAAGTTCTAATATTTGTGTATTATATATCATTCACAGAGGATTATTAGAAAGATTATCACATACAGGTCAAGTAGTTTGTATCAAGTGTATTCAATTTTAGGTGTTCTTTTTTTTCTTATCTAGTTATCTACATTTTTATTATTGTTTTAGCAGTCAATATTGGGTCATGTCAGGTAAAATTACAAGGAATTTGAACATCTCTATGTTACAAATATAGAGTTGGTAAATGTACACCCTGACTTAAGATTACACTACTAAAGAATGTTTTTAAATTCAAACATTAAGAATTTGTCAACTTAGACATATCCATATTTAAGATTCTTATTTCAAACTTTGGATTAAATTTTTTGGAATGTGGGAAGAAGGGTCTAAAATTTACTACTTATTTAATTATGAAAATTGCCAGTATTAATATATATGTTATAATGCTATTTAGACACATGCAAAATTTGGGTTAGGGTTAGGGTTATGGTGTTTAGTGCCTTTTTCAACAATATTTCAGTTATATCGTGGTCAGTTTTGTTAGTGGATGAAACCGAAGTACCCGAAGAAAATCACTGACCTGTCAAAAATCAGTGACAAACTTTATCACATAAAGTTGTATAGAGTACACCTCACCTAAGCGGGAGTCAGACTCACAACTTTAGTGTTAATAGGCACTGATTGCATAGGTAGTTATAAATCCAACTACCATACGATCACACCCACGTGCAAAATAAAAAAGTGTCCTATTAAAGGTTACAAAAACCCCAAAAAATCTAATGCATAATAAATAATTCATCACACAGCATGTCGATGAATATAAATTTACTTTACCAAGTATTACAGCCAAATTATTCTTGATTGAAATTAACCAAAATAGATTTGTAATTAAAAATGTAAATTTCTTGATTACCTTAAACAGAGAAAACCAGATATATGTCAGGAAATTTTGTATTTGTCTAACTCTTTATTGGTTACCATAGAAACCGACTTTGTATTGATGCATTAAAAATAGCTGAATTGTTTCTATGTCAAAGAAATGAAATAGGAAAAGGTTGTTTTTGCAGACTACATTGCCTTAAAAGGAGTTATATACTTCGGTAATAATATTGCCGTTTATTTTTTGACTTGTCACATTTGATGACGTTTGGAGTTAATAAATTATGTTATAAAATTGAATGATTTATAAGGATTCTTAAAAGAAGTACAGCGACAACATTACAAATATCTATGTTTCTAATATTACATTAAGTGTTTAAGCTTTTAACGAAAAATATAATTTGAATGAAAGATATGTTGTACTGTTACGTGTAGAACTTGATGAATGTGCAGCAACTGAAATGTTGTGATTGTCAACTTAGAGATATAAATTATAGAATTATTAGTACTTTCTATATACTGTGAAATTTGAACTAAGCTATCAAACAAAATATTCACTTTTATTGGGGCTTAATTTTTGAGGACCAATTTACAAATTTTTGGACGTGGAATGAAGAAGCGTGTAAGATTTGCAGAACCAGTAAGTAGTTTATTGCCAAATTCTTGGAATTTTTTAATTCCGAATTTGAATCTTCGAAATTTCAGTGTTTGAATGTTCTATTGATGTCCCAGCAGATACACTATTATGGGGCCCGATTTTAATTAACGGTACTTTCTAAACAGCAGACTACATTATTAAAAAAAAGTTTAAGCAGCGATGGTCAACAATTCCACCTATATCAATAAATTCAACAACACTTCCAGATATTTGAATTTTTATAGTTTCATTGAAACAACAGTCCGCGGGTAGTCATGTTGCTCCACTTTGACACATTATCCTGATTCTGAGCTAACCTGTTTTTGCTCTTACATTATAATGCTGGATGTTTAGCAGAGAAGCAGCAATTACCAATTTTATAATCTCTGATTTGACCCGACCGTTGCCTGACCCCACAATCTAGCGCACTCGAGGCGAGCACGCTGATCATTACATATGTTTTTTTAGCACAATATGATCTTGCTAAATGTAGTATTTTTTTTATGCTCTCTCCAATTTCATGAGATTCTATTACATTTGTATTCATTATAAATGGCACCTGGTAAATCAAATGCATTGGTGGTAAACATCAATCAATCAATCAATGGTAAATCAAATGAACAGGAATGAACTGGAAACAACAATTGGCAAGCAAAATATTAATATTCCATTCTTTTACTTTTTGTACAAGGTGTTCACTAAAACACTTTTAAATATAATGATTAAACACAAAGGTACCAGAGCTATTTATTAAGATGTATGAATTTTAATGTTTTCTTGAAAAGGGAGAAAACTCTTGCCAATATAGAGTTTTGTGGTAATAGCATTAGTGTTAATGAAACAAAAAATGGTCAAAAGCTAGTCAAAAAATAGATATTTAATAATTATAGGGATTACATACTTTATTTGACATTAAAAATATAAATACAGAAACTCGACATGGTGGAATCAAATAAGAAATTTTACATCCTAACCATAAATGGCATAATGCTGGTTTAACTATGAAATATGCAAATTGTATGCACATTAATATATAAATTATGTACCTTTAAAAGTAGATTATTTACTTGAAGTCTTTGTGGTATTTGTTGATATTAAATTATGCATGTTGTTCAAAGATTCATATTTAGGAAGGTGTGAGTATGGGGCCAAAAAAGGGGGAAATTAAGTAAATCTTTTACACAAAATCCCCTCAAGAACCAACAATTGAATTTTTTCAATACATGTATATGTTTTGCAGTATCATTATGATAAGAGGACTTAGATTTGTACAAACCAAGACCCCACAGGATTTATAGGATTTTAGCCCTAGGCCCCAATGTGTCCCATGGACTACATTTGGAAAATTTTAAATGAAGAGATTTTCTTAAGAACCAGTAATGGTAATATAAATATAAATGAATATAAATTATCATTTTGATATCCAGATTTAAGTTTGAATAAATGTAGATACCAGTGTCAGACTGTCTAGAGGTCTAAAGTTTTAGAAAAAATTAAGAAATAGTACCGGTATACTCAAGACCAAGAATGAAAATGTGAAATTGGCATGAAATATCCCTTGGAAATGGAGATTCAATCTTGTATAGATTAAAGCACCAGCATCTATGGGGTTTGAGCCCTGATGGTTTAAGGGATGATTTTTTTTTCTGTTATTTTTAACTGATTTCATCTTTTTTACTCTGAAAATTGTTTTCCAAAATTTGCTGGATATGATCAGAACAGGTAAAAAAAATGACCATTTTGAAAGGGGGTGTAGATGGTTTGAACAGCTATTTTTCATTGATTTCAGTGATTTTATTTTCTAACCAGGATCATCCATATGTTTTAATATATGTTGAAATGGGGAAATAAAGAAAAAAATAGTATTATGAAGAACTAGCAATGAAAATCTAATTGTATTTGATATAATTTTGTTGTGAAATGAAGATTCTGTCTTTTACAAATTAAGGAATGCGGCATGTCAGGATTTTCTCTAGATGTTCAGATTTTTCACCAGCAATAGAACTCAAATATTGTCGAATGTGGTGTTAAACACCAATAATCAACCCTAATTTTTTTTATGATTAAAAATAAAAAGTTTAAAAGTAATGCTCTTAACAATACATAGTAAACCACAATAACAGCATAAACCACTCCTCAGACAAACCTCTAACTTCAAAACAAAAAAATGTTGAAAACAAAAGTTTATTTATTTTTCTAAAGAACAAACTTGAAGTAAAAATGAGTGTTCTTAGTATGAAATACAGTACTATTGAAACAAAAGAAGCGGCCCGTATTGGATATAATGGGTTTCTTTTTCCGGTGAAGGCAGAGGTGCGTAGAATTACAATTTTTTATTTCTTCTGTCATTTCAGTTGGTCAATTGTAAACACAGATTTATGCAGGAATGTATGTTTTTTGCTGACAATGCAAGTTGATCCAAAATTGTAACTGTTTTGTTTGAGAGTAAATTTAAATAATTTTCCCATTAATTATGACTAGGTTAAAGATATTAACCTTGTCACAAAAATTGGATCAGATTACTATAAAACACTCTTATTAGTACAGTGGCATGTTGCAGCGACCTGTATCATCGTGATATTAGAGGCCACATTAACAATTGCATTGCTGGGGTATTACTAGTATTGTACAACAACTGATGTAGACTGTCAGATGATTAACTTCATTACCATGTTAAAGTAGTTTTTTCATCTACCGCCTACTTTGTTCCTAAGTAACATTTGCTGTCATTAAAACACTTTGGCACCCTTAGGGAGTCATATAAAGTGTTTATGCACTGTGTGAGCAGGTAACATTGTCAGTCTGAAGTATGTGTCCCATGTTCCTAAGTAACATTTGCTATCATTAAAGCGCTTTAGCTCCCTTGGGGAGTCATATAAAGTGTTGATTTGCTTTATGAGCAGGTAACATTGTCAGTCTGAAGAGTGTGTCCCATGTTCCTAAGTAACATTTGCTATCATTAAAGCGCTTTAGATCCCTTGGGGAGTCATATAAAGTGTTGATTTGCTTTATGAGCAGGTAACATTGTCAGTCTGAAGTGTGTGTCCCATGTTCCTAAGTAACATTTGCTATCATTAAAGCGCTTTGGCTCCCTTGGGGAGTCATATAAAGTGTTGTTTTGCTTTATGAGCAGGTAACATTGTCAGTCTGAAGTATGTGTCCCAGGATACTGTTATAATAAATGTCTTTGTTTTTGTATATTTCAATCCCTTGTCACTTAGAAATTCACGAAATCTCTTTTATCCAAGTGACGATATATTTGTGCGATATTTTTTAACAAACAGATTAGTCGAAATGTAGATCACCTCAATTATTTAAATCAACATTTCATCAAGTTCTTATGAACCATTATTTCATCATTTGAATTCTGATAAATGTTTATTATAAAAAATAAAAATGGAATATTGTTAAATTTTTAATCGTTTTTCATATTCTTTTATTAAAATTCCCATCTTCTGTCCTGTACATGTATTGTACAGAAACCGACAGTTTAATCTTTAAGAAAAATTATTTGATCATTACATATCAAAGGTGTAAATATATCAATAAATCGTTGTAACATTGAAATTTACATTTGAAATTTATTGCTATTTTCTATCATTGTACAAATGTATCTGATTCCTTAATAGTCAATTTCCTTCACCTTTCGTTTGAACAAGTACACCTTTAATCCCTTTCTGGGTTGTTATATTTACCATATTGAGGAATTCATTTGGGGAGCTTGTTAAAAATTCCTTGGAAAATGTAATACTTTTAAAATATTATACAATGTATATAATTTGTGGCTTATTTATATTAGTGAGGTGGAAATTTTGAAAATTTGAAAAATTAGAAATTACCTGTTGGTCAATAGACAATTATTTTCAATTTCTCCTGTGGGTCATTTTCATATTTACCAATATTCTCTTATGAAATTTATTGAATTTACATAGAATTTTTATGACTTTAATGATTTGAAATTTAATGATCATACTGACAATATGCCTTAATTTTACTTCGTAATTTAAAAATCATTTCTCTTTTTTTTTGTTGCAAAAAATCAATTTTTCTGTATTCATGACATAATTTTTTTTATTCTTTGGTCTTTGGTGACAAACGAGATGTACATTTATGATCATTGTGTTGATTTCTGATACTTACAGAATTGAATATGACATCATATGAGAATTATATTGAATTGGAACTGTATTTTTGTTGGTGTTAATTTCATGCTATTGACAAGTCAGAGTCAGATGTTCAGCTTTTGTGTGAACTTTTTATATAGAGTTGCATTTTCTTTATATTTTTTTTTCTTCAAGAAACCAAAACCACCTGTAGCTTTGAAGAAAATGTTATCGATATTGTGTCATTTTTTTTTTTTTTTTTCAATTCAGAAATTGCTGTGTGTCGATATTCCAATGTTAAGATGAGAATTTAATTTGTTTAGAAATTCAAGATTTAAAAATATCTGTCGGATTTAAAAGCTTGGAAAGCTTTAAATACATATTTACTTAGAGATATAACGAACATGGAAATGTCTTTTGTGATACTGGGATATTTTATTTAAAATCAAATATTTTTTTTAATGTGTGCCATACTTACTCAATAAATGTTCATGTAACTTTAGAAAGTATTCATTTGATAGCAGACAAACATAAAAATCTTCACATTTTTTTTTTATAGAAGAATTTCCGTTGATCTCCTATGTTGGTCATCCACACTGAGGAAATTTGCCAAAAATGATTTTAATTTGATTTTCGCTAATTTTTATGGGAATTGGATTATGTTGTAAATTTTGTGAAGTGCAACGTGATAAAATATTCAAAAGATAGTGGGATTTTGATGACTACTAACATTTTCAGTTAACTTTATAATTTGTTTAGAATGAAATAAATTGCTTATAATGGATTTGTGCAAAATTTAAAGAGTTCACGATGATTCTAAATAAAGTGCAAGTTTGGACATTAAGCCACTTGAAAGATATGAATATTTAAATGTTAATTTTGTAAAAAAAATTCCACACATGTGTTGAAATTAAACGCTGATGTGCATTGCTTCTAATGAAGGTAAATAAATAAAAAAAATAGGATATTTAAAAGTTTGAAAAAAGGAACAAGAAAAGGGAAGTTGAAGATAGGAAAAAAATTGTGTTTCTATTATTTGAAAATAGTGCAAGTGAAATGCTACTAGGTACATCAAAGGAATACAGATTATTACTTGGTAAAATAATATTTTTGAAAAAAGGAGCAAGAAAAGGGAAGTTGAAGATAGGAAAATAAATGTGTGTCTTTTATTTGAAAATAGTGCAAGTGAAATGCTACCGGTTACATCAAAGGAATACAGATTATTACTTGGTAAAATAGTACTGTAAGCCATTAAATCAATCAAAAAGACCGACACGGAAACATTTAAAATAATTTTTTTTGAAAGTTTTGACAAGATTAATTAATTATTCATGAAAGTAGTGGAACTATTAACATTTACAACATGCTCCAAGCTTTTCATCTTTAGACGATTATTGGAATATATATGTATATTACTACCTAGTACAATTACAATAAAGTTTCATTGTTTATTACGTTCATTTCAGTGGCATTTGTTGCACCTTTCACAGTATAAATATGTCTTAGTTGTGAATTGGATTTTTCTGTTTGTCACACCCTTTGAAAATAACAGGTTTTAGCAGCAAATAAAGACTAAAAAGAATTTTGTCTATTGATAAATTGATTATCGTATTTGTATTTGCTTTTACCTAGAAGTTATAATTTCAAATAAAAAATTTCAAAGGAAACTTCTGTCATAGATATTTACTGTTGTCAAGAATATTTCCTTTGAAAATACCGTACTTCATATTCTTGGAGCTAAAAAATATATTATTGTTATTGAGAGCTTCACTGAAATTTTATGGAAATACTATACTTCATATTTTTGGAGCAAAAAATACATTATCGAGAGCTTTGAACACTGAAATTTGATTGGGTCTCTCACCCTAATCGAGTGAATGATGGTATAAGATTGTATTGCAAATTTTCAAATTTTTGAGGACATAATGCAATTTCCAGGATTTAAACTTGAGAAATTAAACACGAGAATAACAACTTGCAGTAAACTGGTAAGTGTTGCTATGGAGACAATTTATGTATTTGATTCATTTTTATTACAAGTAAAAAAAGAACTTTGAATACAAATTAATTAACTCTTTTTTTCAATTAAACCCTGCTGTTTTTTATTTTTATTTTAATTTATTATAACATTATTGTTAAAATAAAAAAAAGATTGCCATCAAACCATGGTGTATTGGTTAGAGTGCTCACCTAGAGTAGAGTGAAATTTCTGCTCTCTGGGCTGAAGTATCAGTACTCAGTATGTTGGTCTAATAAAAAGCAGATATGATTATCATCTCACCAAAAAGTATGGTAACTTGCTCTCGCCATGATATGGCTAAAAATATTTTTCACTTTGCAATTAAACAATAATCATTCGTTAACTCAAAATAATAGTAGTAACTTTTATTTAATATTTGAACATACAAATCTTGTACATCACTACATGTAGTATTGAAATATTGAATTACATGTAACTTGAGAATTAAACAATTAATTATTCAAATATTAGACTTATGTCATTTGTAAAGATTTCCCAATTTACAGTAAGTAAATGAATATTTAATAAGTAAGCAATGTAGACAATTTAATTCTGATACTACAGATAAGTGGTACGTAATAAATTAATTCACGTAGGAAAGACAGAATGGTTGAGGAATTGAATCGTCATATATAAATAAGTATTGGCGTAATTTGGAAGGGGCCGTCGTGTCCGTGATTGTATAGTAATTGGATTTACAACTACCTGTGCAATCAGTGCCTATCACCACTAACTTTGTGAGTTAGAATGCCGCTAATAGTGATGTGTACTCGATAAAACATTATGTCAGTGACTTGCGACATGTCTGTGGTTTTCTCCGGGTACTCTGGTGTCCGCCATGATATATCTGAAATATTGCTGAAAATGACGTTAAACACCATAACCCTAACCCGTAATAATTTAATTCATATGGAGAGACACAGAATGGTTGAAGAATTGAAGCCATTAAATAGTCATATATACAACAAGTATTAGCATTATTTGGAAAGATTTACAAGTTCCCAAACATTGTTAGATTTGTTTAAATTTGAAAATGTGTTTACTCAAGTGCATGTTTCATCACAATTTGATTCTCCAGTAGACTTTGATGATTCGTATTAATAATACATTAGATAAGTAAAATATATTTGCCTGTATTATATATATTTGATTTATATACAAACGTAGATATCAGATTTAGTGCGCATTGAATAACATTCAGGCTTCATGAGGTACGCTCAAAGTCCAAAAAGTAAAAAAAAAATAGGATATTTAAAAGTTTGAAAAAAGGAGCAAGAAAAAGGAAGTTGAAGATAGGAAAATAATTGTGTTTCTATTATTTGAAAATAGTGCAAGTGAAATGCTACCGGTTACATCAAAGGAATACAGATTATTACTTGGTAAAATAGTACTGTAAGACATTAAATCAATCAAAAAGACCAACACCTTGTGAATTGGATTTTTCTGTTTGTCACACCCTTTGAAAATAACAGATTTTAGCAGCAAATAAAGACTAAGAAGAATTTTGTCTATTGATAAATTGATTATCGTATTTGTATTTGTCCTTACCTAGAAGTTATAATTTCAAATATAAAGTTTCAAAGGAAACTTCTGTCACAGATATTTACTGTTGTCAAGAATATTTCCTTTGAAAATACCGTACTTCATATTTTTGGAGCTAAAAAACATATTATCAAGAGTTTTGAACACTGAAATTTGATTGGGTCTCTCACTCAATTGAATGATGGTATAAAATTGTGTTGCAAATTTTCAAATTTTGAGGACATAATGCAGTTTCCAGGATTTAAACTTCAGAAATTAAACACAAGAATAGCAACTTGCAGTAAATTGGTAAGGGTTGCTATGGAAACAATTTATATATTTGATTCATTTTTATGACAAGTAAAAAAAGAACTTTGAATACAAATTAATTAACTTTCTTTTTCCTTTATGATATTAAAATTGTCCAAATGAACTTTTGCCTTGGTCGTATAAATGGTGGCCATGTATATATACCAGTATAAAATATATTGTACCAGCCTTGGTAATTATGAGGGGCCGTTGTGGTTGTGATCTTATGGTAGTTAGATTTATAACTACCTATGCAATTAGTGCCTATCACCACTAAAGTTTGTCATTGACTTGCGACAAGTTGATGGTTTTCTCCGGGTACCCCGGTTTCCACCACCAAAAAAATTACCGCCACGATATAACTGAAATATGTTTGAAAGTGGCCTTAAACACCATAACCCTAACCCTGGTAATTATTAAGGCTAGGTCACGTTGTCTTTATCATATACAATGTAGATAAGTTTTTAATGATTCAGGACCCGGTAATTATTAGTCTTAGCCTATTAATTAAGTGTTGATCAGTTTTAATTTAATTCACGATTGCATTATTGCTAAAACCAAAATGATAACATTGCCTCCGAGTGTGGTGTATTGCAGGGTTTCAATATTTTTCAAGTCTATCAGTACTTCACTATTTACAGGAGGTACTTTGTATTAAAATTTTAACATTTTCATGAATATCTTATACAATACTTTTTAAAATCAGGAGATACCAAATACCATTTTAAATGGGTAAAAGTACATGGCACCACCTCTTATTTAAAGGCCTGGTATTGGTTAGAATGCTCACCTTTAGGTGGAGCCGAATTTCTGCCATGTTGACTGTAGTTTCAGTGAGCTAGCATTTTAAAAATCAAACTCCATTATGTTGATCTAGTACAAATGAGATACCATTGTCATCTCACCAAATAGTAACTTGCTCTTGCCATGATATGGCTAAAAAAATTGTTATCTTTGCAATTAAACAACAATCACACTAACTCAAAATACTAATGAATAACTTTTATTTAATATTTGAACATACATGTCTTGTAGTAGTGAAATATTGAATTACATGTAGCTTGAGAATTAAACAATTAATTATTCAAATATTAGACTGAAGTCATTTGTAAAGATTTCCCAATTTACAGAAAGTGAATGAATATTTAATAAGAAAGCATGTAGACAATTTAATTCTGATACTACAGATAAGTGGTACGTGATAAATTAATTCACAAGGAGAGATGCAGAATAGTTGAGGAATTAAAGACATTAAATCATCGTATATTCAACAAGTATTGGAGTAATTTGGAAGGGGCTGTTGTAGCCGTAATCGTATGGTAGTTGGATTTACAGCTACCTTTGCAATCAGTGCCTATCACTACTAACGTTGTGAGTTTGAATCCCACTTATGGCGATGTGTACTCGATACAACTGTTGAACATTATGTGATAAAGTTTGTCAGTGACTTACGGCAGGTCAGTGGTTTTCTCTGGGTACTCTGGTTTACTCCACCAATAAAACTGACCGCCACGATATAACTGAAATATTGTTGAATGTGGCGTTAAGCACCATAACCCCAACCCTAACCCATAATAAATTAATTCACAAGGAGAGACACAGAATGGTTAAGAAATTGAAGTCATTAAATCATCACATATACATGTACAACAAGTACTGGCGTAATTTGGAAAGATTTATAGGTCCCCAAACATTGTTAGATTTGTTTAAATTTGAAAATGTGTTTACTCTCAAGTGCATGTTTCATCACAATTTGATTCTCCAGTAGACTTTGATGATTTGTATTAATAATAGATTAGATAAGTAAAATATATTTGCCTGTATTATATATATTTGATTTATATACAAATGTAGATATCAAATTTAGTGTGCATTGAATAACCTTCAGGCTTCATCAGGTACGCTCAAAGTCCAAAGGGTGGAAAACCAAATAATTTTAAAAGTTTTGGGAGCAAGTAAACCAAAGGGCCTAAACAGGTTCGCCAAAATCTCATGTACAAATTTCAATTAAATTTTTTTAATTTGAGTGTTACCCATTCTTACATAGTGAAATAAACATAAGTGACAGCATTGAAGAGGTCTAGGCGAATAATAAAGATTTCAGATGTAACATGTAAAACCTGTAGTACAAAATTACTGGTTTATTAGGATACCAGGTTTTTATAGATTTGATCTAGGTTATTTTTATAAACTTATGATCTTAGATTGATATTAATTATACTTCTTGTAGCTCTGCTTTCACAATATACAATTTTTTATACTGTAAAAAATATATGAGGAAAAATGAAAAATTCAAATAATTCTTCAAAGTAAATCAGAATTAGTTATAAGTTAGGAATGGAAAATCTATCAGTGTGTAAAGTGCACATCAGAGGGGGAATCTTCTGAATATTGTATGTGACATGAAGAACGACAATCAAATCACTCTTTATATGGTTTTAGGTTTGAGTTGAGGTTTTCATATGAACAGTTTTATTCCCTTCTTAAACCAGTATAAATTAATCAAAACAGTAGATAAAAAAAGCTTATCCATTTTTCTATAAATAACTTTTTTTAGTATAACATTTTTAATATGGCATAATTTTGCAAAGTGTTAAATGGTTTAAATGTCAAATGTAGACATATCTGGATTTGTGCTTACTTTTGAAGAAGACAATGTTTTTTGTAAGAATTATGATATTTAAAATTTCTCTAATACATATATATAGACAACATGTGAAGAAATAAATTTACCTGTAATTAATGCATACACAGTCACCAGTTTGTGTAATGCTGCATTCACACGCAAATTGAATTCGAATCACATTATCGAATTAGTTTAATGCGCATTCGAAACGTATTCTTGTCCGAACGTACATTTTAATGCGAATTGCAACGTGCATCAAATAGAGAATACGCTTCACTGTCCGAACCATGTTAACTTTAATTCGTAATATCAATTAACTTTTAATTTAAAACAAAACGACATTGCACATTATTAAAATTAAAGAAAATAATTTTAAAAGCCGAATTATTAACAATTAAAAAAGATATACTCCAAACCAGCTTTATTGATCTGATGGTTTACCCTATCTCTCGGACTCGTCTTTCCTTCTCTTTTGAAATAATGCGGTAATTTTATACAACAATAATTATCTGTTGTATCAATATGACGTCACCAGCTACATGACATTATAATTCATATGACATCATTTATTAATAATAATAAAAATGAAAAACCAAAACAAAGTTTACACATGCTAATGTTAATCATTTTTTTTAAATTCCAACAAAATTCCACCCAAGCACTTGCTCGGATAATTCCATTTTGCAATAGTATGTGTCTACACGACAGTTTAATGCGAATCAAATATGAATTAACGAATTCGCATTAACGAAAACGTATTCCTGAAGCGAATTGGATAATGCGAATTAGCCGATTCAAATTCGATGCGTATTAAAAAAAATAATTACGTCTGAACGCGATTAGCGTATTCGATTCGCATTAGATGCAAATTTAATTCGCATTAAATGTACGTGTGAACGCAGCATGAATAAAAATATAATTATAACATGTTGTACTTAATAGCAATATGAGATATTGCATAGCTTGAATAAAGTGTTGCATTTTTTGCATTTGCAATAGCGAAATGAATTTTAATTTCTTCTTTGAAAACTTAAAGTTATATTTTTATTCAATGATTCAGAGCAATTTTTTATTATTAAACAAATTAATTTTAGAGTCACATGTCATTTTATATGTGTTTTGATTGGTTTAAAAAGTTGAGGTTATTTTCATATGTACTGAATCTGAAAATAGACGTCGTTCTCAAGGCGTCGCGTGCCGTTGTCATCAGGCGATTTTCTTTAAATGAGGCACCTTTGGGGTTATTTAAATATATTTCCGATTATTTGCCTTATTTTGAAAAAATAAATATATTTTTCAATATCATAAGACATAACAAAAAAAAGTTTGAATTAATTTATAAGGATTGATTGAAATTATTTGTTCGGTTCATTCGAAATAACCTCAATCAGGTTGTACACACCCTTGCGTGTTACAGGGTGCATACAACCTGATAGAGGTTATTTCTTCATGAACCGAACAAAAATTGCGATCAATTCTTAAATAAATTTGGATTATTAGGGATTAATGTCACTTCCAATGGAAAATACTGACCAATCCTGAGAAAATCTCCAAATTTCTGCAAGTCACTTGATCACATAAATTTCAAGTTTCTATCAAGTACACCTTTCTTTCCATGGGTGGGTATCAAACTCACAAACCAGCTGTAAATGGTGATAGGTACTGACTAAATAGGGTAATATAAATCCAACTAAAGTACTATATGAGGCTCCTTACCATTATTTAAACCTTGATGAAATAAAACCTTTCATCTTTTCTGCAGTGGTCTATATTTGTGTTAACAGTATCAATTTTACCTCTGTTTTTCTGATTTGTATATTAGATTATGGAACTGTTTTGACAGTTTTGTCATTTTTGGTTTACTTTTTGTTTTTAAAAATATTATGTTCTATGTGTTGTTGGATATTCTCAATGTTGTGTGGACACATACTATTGCAAAAGCGAATTATCCGAGCAAGTGCTTGGGTGGAATTTTGTTGGAATTTAAAAAAAATGAAATAGTGTTATATGAAAAATAAAAATGTATGAATTATTTTGATTTTTTAGACTGTTAGTCGAACCAGCAGCCGTAAGTCCAGGGCAGAGAGTGGATATTTTCGTGATCGTGGTAATTATTATGACAGCGACAGCGATGAAGAACAAAGACCGCAAACCAAGCGTGACTTGTTCCTGGAAGCAGAACTGTCGAATGTTGACTCTATCTTAGCAGACGACAAAGCTTTTGACACTGATCTGGAAATTGAAGGTAAATTAGAAAAAGTAAAGCTAAGTTCTTGTTTAGATTGATAGATTTCATACTATGCTACTACCTTGCTGGTATCCTGAGAACCTCATAACCATATCTTGTTATGTACCATATAACCGGTAATTTCTGCGGCAATCTAATTTCTGCAGTCAACTCCGGACCGCAGAAATTAAAATCTCAGAATATTATGTAAAATAAATGTTTAATGTCCCGTACAAAATACATTTTCAAACTCTAACTCTGATTCTGCGGTAAGTGTCAAATATTTAATTAGTTGTAATTACTATATCCAGATAAACAAAACCTGGTACTATATAAATGTTCACACAACAATTAAAGGTTATTTAGCTGTGGCATGGTGATTTTTACCTGTTAAATACAGTTACTCCAGATCAAAAAATATGATTGTACCAAGCTGACACCGACAATAATTGAAACAATCACCTGATTAAATGTTTACAATCATAATAATTATACTATAACTAATTGACGAGTTTCATTATCAAAAATATGTCACGAATGACCAAATAACACAGTAACTCACGAATGCGTGCAGCGCATGAGTGAGTTACAACGTTATTTGGTCATTCGTGACATATTTTTGATAATGAAACTCGTCAATTAGTTATAGTATTTATTATATAGATAAAAAAAATGTTTCGAATCGAATTTAATATAAAATGAGTTTAATTGCACTATATTACGTGTGTAGCGTAGAGATATACTATAATGTGTATCGCTTCAAAAAACATGGTGCCACCCACCCATGACAATAAAATAATTTAAATGCTTACCTTGAAATATGATTTTAGTTAAATTTGATCCAAATTGAAGCGTACACGAAGCCAAATAACGTCTAATTTTTACGTTTCAAACTGGAAGTCTTCATATGACGTCGACAACGAAATGGCACGAAATATAGCGAGAGTGAAATAAAAAAGGTAATTTCACTAATGAAATTATTGTTTTTATTTAACTCGGAAATCACGGTATTTCATCGATATCTATATAATAAAGTTTATTAAAGCAATATTTAAAATTGTTATTTCATAAATCAACATTAATTTTTTTTTCTATTTGTTGTAGTAGCTTCGATTGAATAATATCAAACTGCGTGATCTCAAGATTCATCTAAAAACCAAACAAATAGAAATGTACTGGTAGTAGAATTCCGGTTAACCTGAGTTTTTATGTCTACATTATACTAAAAGAATTGAATACAATTGCTTCTAATCATAATTCTTTTTAAAAAATTGTTATATGATAAAGCATGAAAATTCGACATTAAAAATATATATCCGAAATATATCAAAGTTTATACCGATATCGATCCAACTGTTGACTTCGTATTTCCTGTCAACAAAATAGATCGTGAAAACACTGAAAAATTAGTTTCTCAAGACAAATTTGAAGTTAACCAAATGCGTATTCAGAAGTTGTAACATTTGAAAACTTTCTAAAGAACTAAATATGTTTTTACTTCTAAGGATCACTGTAATTGCTTCCTGTAATACAAACATATTTTTTTTCGGTGGCGAGATTTACAATCCGGTGAGGTGTACTTGATACAACATTATGTGTTAAAGTTTGTCAGTGACTTGCGGCAGATCAGTGGTTTTCTCCAAGTACTCTGGTTTCCTCCACCAATACAACTGACCTCCACGATATAGCTAAAATATTGTTGAAAGTGGTGCTAAATACCATAACCCCCCTCCCCGTCCTCCATATGGGGTTAGAAATAATGACTAGTAAAAATATCAATTTTGTTTTTGAAGAAAATCTAAATAAAAACTTTATGATATACAAAAATTGTATTTTTGAGTTTGTTTTTTTCTTCTTTTTGTGTGTGCAAAGATAACGATAAGACATAGGATATTTCTAATGGAAAAAAATTAAATGTTTACTTAAAGTTAATTAACACGAAAACAAGTATCGGAAAATCGATTTTAGTGGTTTAATATACCAGCAATATATTTGTGAATTGTTTAGTTATACCATAATCTTAAGTACTTATATATTTGCTTAATATATAGGCATGAAGTCAAAGCCAATATTTCTTTATTAAAATTGATTTTAAAGCTTTAGAAAGTATTGATGTTTTATTTCAGTCAATTTTGAAAATTAAACTTCAGATCTTTTGAAATCGGACTTTTATATACCGGTACAAGTAAAGTGAAGTCTTATTGCAAGTTTTTAAAGAAATAATTTAAGAAAGTAAAATTCCAAAGATTTCATTTGATTGAAATTGAACCATTAAATTGATAAAGAGGAGATATGGAGAATCCGAGATTACAAAAAAAGGTGAAATGATATGGAGATTACAATAAATGTGAAACTACTTCTTCACCTTTCCTTTACTATACAGGAATGTATGCCATTGAAACAGTGATTTTGTTGCTTTTTTTCATTTTGTATTTTCCTTGAGGCTATCAAGTATGAGAATGCACACTTCATTTCAAGTGGAGAAAGGAAGTGAACTTCAGGGTTCTAGCCCTGATACCCATTTAAAGTTTTAAGGCTTCTAGACAGCCATTCACAGCCAGGGGTTTCACCAGTCAGCTGGTAATAAATGTCCAGGTTTCCTATTCCATTATACTAAATCTCTGTAATTCCTTCAGTCTGGGGTTACAGTGGTGTTCAACACCAAGTGAACATATAACATGGTAATAACAAGCTACATTTTGATGAGATTATGATGAGATCTGCTTTGTATAAGACCAACATGTTTAGATGAAATTTTATATTGGTAGTTGACTGAAACAAGAATCGAGGGTTTGACACTTCACACCACTGGAACACATTATCCTGATTCAAAGTCTTTGCTCTTACACCTTAATGCTGCATGCTTAGCTGGTTCGCATCAAATACCAATTTTACAGTACATGTATTTGGTATGACAAGACCCGTGTCTGAACCCACTATCAACTGCTCTCTAACCAGCATGCTAACCATTACACCACTGATGCGGTTGTCTGAGGTTACATCGACGATCGCTAAATCTTGTGCCAGGAATATTTACAACCATGAAACATAAGTTGGATAACTGAAGAAGTAAAAAAAAAATATTTTGTACAATCATAGATGGCTGAATAGGTTAATTATTTTTGATAGTTCAAAGATTTAAACAATAAATGATTATTGCAGAAATTCCATTATTACTAGAAAATATCTATGAATACACAAAAAGAACAGGGATATAGAAATGATTAAAACATGTATAGGCTGTACTGAAGCAAATTAAAAAGACTTGCATTGGAACAATTTGTGTAAATAAAATTAATAAACTTTGTAATGACTACAGGTCAATACTGTTTTACTTCAAAAAGATGTTTTTACTGAGAAAATGACAAACAGAACTAGTTTGATTAAATGTATAGCCAAGAAAATATGGTAGTTATTGAATATAAACAAGTATTCCTTGTGGACGTTCGAGGGTTAATTTCCTCTAATCAAGGGAGGTAAAAGACTATTGTTTCTGTTTGTTTTGGGGTTATCAACCTTTATGAATAAATATTTGATGGATTATTCAGCTAGTATTGACTTATTCCTAATCTGTTATCTTAATGTACAATAAAAAATGTTTTTTGTACATTAGTTATCCTTATCATATATATATATATATATATATATATATATATATATATATATATATATATATATATATATATATATATCTCAGTAAAAAAGGATACCTGTCCTTAGAATTTTCTCCAGAATATGAATTACTTCCCTTTAGTAAATGAGTTATCTCCCATTGTAAATTATTTTCTCGATTAAACAGGAAAGCCAAAGAATCATGCTACACTTCCAGATATGTTGGCAGATTTCCAGTTCGTAAGAACAGCGTATTGTCTTGATGCCAGTATTAAATTAAGCACTGATTTTCTCGGTGCTCTTAGTATGTGTTTTTTGAAAAAAATGGCATTTGTAGACTGTTTGGATTTCTTGTGAATTTTATTTTATTTTTATCTTTTGTAAAAAAAATAGTTTTTTGTTATTTTCTTCAGTTTTCTTAATAATTTTTGTTTGAATTTATTTAAAACATAGAAGAAACCTTAATAAAATTTTATAGAGAAAAAGTTTGTAGTCAAATTTTCACGTAGGTATTAGATATACATGTGATATTTAATTTATTAATCACTGGCTTTGTGATAGACTCAAAAATATTATTAAAGCAGAATTGCATTTACTATTTTATTTGCTGTAGACAACTTGTTTTTTTGTTATTTTTATTTTTTTATTGCTTGCATAGATTTGAATTTTGATTGTTTTTTAAGTCATGGTAATTTAGATTAAAACAGTTTAACAACATATATATCACAAGAATCTTGTATTTATTTCAATATACATTTGTATTTGAAAATAGTATTAAAATATTTTGGTTGTTTTTTTCCATTTTTACAAAATCATTGTTTTAACTTTGTAGAATCAGAAGATTTTGTTGAAAATTTATATCCAATTAATTCTGGTGGTAAGACAAATTCTGAGATGATTGGTAAATTGGAAATAATTACTTGATGGTGAATGGTTTTTATTGTATTATTTGGTTTTACACAAATCTTTCAACTACGTAAAGAGTTATTGTCCATAGCATCTTGTAATGCCATTGACCTTTTAATACTATTTTGTTTATTTTAGTTCCTAATAGCAAATGATTTTAAAGTTTTGGAAAACTGTTTGGCTACGGGGAACCAAACTTGGCCAGAACAAAAAGATACTGACTTAATTACATTACTGGTAATTGTCCATGAAGAACAACCAGTAAGGGGGCCTACAATTGAGAATAGAGCACCATTGTTATATATGGCTTCAATTTATACAAATAAAGAGTCTAGATTCAAACCCTTGGGATCCAGAGTGAAATATAGTCTACAATAGTGTATGGAGTCTAACCCTTGTGGTCCAAAGTTTAACATATGCTGGAGTGGGAAACATTAAGCATGAATTTTAAAACATATATACCTCAATAAGATGATTGATTTGATTTTTGGTGTTTTAACGCCACTTTCAGCAGTATTTCAGCTATATCATGGCGACCAGTTTTAGTGGTGGAGGAAGCCGAAGTACCCGGAGAGAACCACCGACCCTGGGCAAGCATCTGGTAAACATTATACAATTGCGGCCCTCTGTGTAGGGAAACATCCAGATTTGTCAACCTGAGGGGGAAAACAACCCCCTGAGGGTTGACAAATCTGGGTGTTTCCATACACAGAGGGCTGTAATTGTTTTATTATATTTTTGCCAATGTTTTATAGGTTATCTCCCTTGTGGGGGAAAATTGGGTTGTTCGGCGGGGAACAATAGGGTTATTTCCCGGCAGTGCAAATTTTTGCCAATGTTTTATAGGTTATCTCCCTTGTGGGGGAAAATTGGGTTGTTCGGCGGGAAACAATAGGGTTGTTTTCTGGCAGCACAAATTTTGGCAAAACATCTCAATTATTTTATTATCACATGACTAATATAATCCAATCAAAATCTATCATATAGATTAAAATATAATAATATCACTTGCGGCTGCAAGTCGAGTGCACCCTTTTTTGTAATTTACAAAGCTGGGTGCGAACCCACGCCGTATTGGCGATAGGCTTGTATCAGCTGTTAGATCCAACAACCTAACTCATTGAGCCACCCGGGGCTTTTTAGTAAGATTGAATATACAAAGTTAAAAATTAATAATCAACAATTCAAACAACCACAGAAGCACAAACCACACCCCTGGTTAACCTCAAACACAACAACTACACACAATAGAAGCTGATGCAAATCTATGTCCCAGATTGGGACAGGCACAAAAAATGTGGCAGATTTAAACTGTGGAATCCCGACCCTTTCCTCTTGATATATATTCTAGATCTACAATTAAGGAGTCATCTTTACATGGAGAGCTGCAAACAGACTCTTGTGATTATATCAATGATATTTTGTAAAATAAAAAAAAAATAAAAAAAACAATTTCTATGGATATTTTAGGATTTACAGAAAACAATCTTTTGTGAATAAACATGCAGTAAAATTCAACTCATTTTTGTCAGTCAGTTAAGACTTCTCATGATACAATTAAAAAAAACATAACTGTTAAAAAAATATCTATATCTGATGTTCTTTGTGTCACAGAAATATATTTTTGGAGAAATGTTATTACTTCTAGTTTTACTAAATACTTGACTGCCTTCAGTAAATTGAAGAATTATGTCATATTATAAATGACCATTTAAATGTGTAACTGTCCATACTATATTTAATTTGATATGTAAATATTTTAATTGACACATAATTGCTCTTATAATATATAAAACAATATTTTCTTTGAGGTATTGATTGATAGAAATATATTACAGTGTAGTGTTATACATGTTAATTACGGGTTAAAAGGTACACATAGTTAGTACATGTAGTGTGTAGTGATTTGTTACATGGTAAATAGCCAAGTGTGTGTTTGTGTGTTTTGATGCTTTGAATTTCACTTGCTAGCATTTTGTTGAATGTAAAATAAAATTTTGTATTGAAAATATTTATTGACCTTGTTTGGGGGTCGAAAGATCAAATGCAAAAAATGAGCATTTATTTACAAAATTTAAATCTGGATTTCGGTAAATTATTCTGTTAAGAAGCAGATAGTATCTTAGATGTTAAGACCAAAAGATGAAAACTTTTTTTCTTTAACAATTACCTTGCCCTCTGTTGCTAAAAATTACATTGAAAATAAGAAGTTACACATTAGTTTAATTCTAATCATTTGATTACTTTTATTATATCGAGTCTCACATGAAGATCATTAATTCCCTTAAATCTACATGATTAATGATATACAAACAACATATTCTACCCTACAGCTTATTGTCATTAATGGTTCCTTTTAACATTGTGTCCATGCTGATGTCACTTCTATGGTAGAATGGGGTCTTTTTAAGTTCCAGGGAGTCTACAGTGGTTCTTTTTATTTGTTTATACATGTATTTGTTTGTGACGGCTTCTTCTCTTTTTGTTTTGAAGTTTAAGGTGATTCAGAGAAAACGTGCATGTGATATAATTGCTGAGATTGTCGTCCATTTTTGTTTTGCTTTCATTTTTTTTAAATAATGCAAATAAATCTTTGAGAAAAACCACACAAATGTTATGAAGAAGTAAATAAACAAGACTTTGATTCCTGTTCCTCATCTGACAGTTATCTCATTGATGAGGCAACTCATGGTTTGAAATTACAATGAGATTGGTTGGAAATTGAAAATCAGAGCAATGAGGGTTAAAACAATAATTTAAGATAGATTGGTGGGATGTATAAGTAAAAGAAGAATACCATTCAAACAATCAGCTCAATATATCTAAAAAGATGATTGAAATTGGAATTTCTTTCTTAATTTTTGTATTCTAATATCTTTACGATGCACAGATGAAGACGCTGTAATTTAGATGACAATACATGAGTGAAGCACAGTCATGCAGTCACCTCTATTAAGCAGGCACCTGTATTGAAAGGTCACCTTTTTCTTGTCCTCTCATAGAAAATTTCATATGAATTGAGCCTCTTTTAAGAGGTCACCTGTCTTAAAAGACCACTTTATCCTTGTCGCAAAAGTGACCTCGTAATACAGGTTTTACCGTAAATATATATAATATGTTAAATTTAGAATATGCATACTTTCATCAGTCCATTCATTTATTAAACAATTTCTTACATGTGTCTGAGAGGTATCGATTTTGTCTCTGATTCTACGATTTTATCTCTGATTCTACGATTTTGTCTGATTCTACGATTTTGTCTCTGATTCTACGTTTTTGTCTCCGATTCTACGATTTTGTCTCCGATTCTATGATTTTGTCTCTGATTCTATGATTTTATCTCTGATTCTACGATTTTGTCTCTGATTCTACGATTTTTGCGATTGAATTTTGGAATTTTTCAGATAATGTGGTATTTTGTTGTTTTTTATTTTATTATAATATTAACATATTTTTACAGAAACAACAAGTTCATATGATAGAAAAACAGATTACATCGATGATTGTAAAAAGGTAGGAATCGTACCTGCATCGTACTTCCTCCGTCACATGGATAAACCACACCTTACCATGAGTCACCACGGACTCGGTAATGAAGAAATGAAGTGTATAGCAAAATCATTAGCTGTAAGTCTAATATTGTAGCAAGTTTATTTTAGGAAAAAAACCATTTATGAATTATTTAATGTGATAAAGTTTGTCAGTGACTTGTGGCAGGTCAGTGGTTTTCTCCAGGTACTCCGGTTTCCTCCACCAATAAAACTGAAATATTGTTGAAAGTGGCATTAAACATCATAACCCTAACTCCCTCAATTATTTAATGAGTTTATTTTTTAACTCAATTAACCAAAGACTTTGTTCGATTTTTGAATCACTTCGTGTTCGTTGTTTGTTTACCTTTCACATTTTAAATTTATCCTTATCCTCAGAAACAACATGGCTGTTTGAACTAAAACTTTGTGTGTCTATTCTTGATCCCCAAGAAGGTTTGCTCATCGTTTTCACATGCAACATTCTGTACAGAAACATGGTGCATAGTAGTTTCTGTATTGTTGAAGTATAAAAAAGTTTTCCCAGGGACCAGTTTGTGAATATGCCCTTTTAATTTGAAAAGGTACCCAATTTTATTAAAAGGAAGAGTGCATTGACCACATTAAATTCTAATTTGACCACATGTTTTGGAACCTTGAGTGCACAAATTTTCAACAAATTATCCCTGCTTAGCATAACAATGGGGTCATATGCAACATTCTAGATACAGCCCTGATTTACCATTTGAATGGAAGTTTTTTCAGGAATTATCTATCAGTGAACCTAGATCTGATCTGAAATGTCATATAGCTATTGTAGGGACAATTATTTCTGATTGGCTATACAATAAAATACATGTATATGTATGAATTATTGGTGTTAACTAGACAAGTAATGTTAGCTCCATAGAGCCTCTTGTTTCACATAATACATTACAGTGAAGCCTGTATTAACAGAACCTCCTTGGGACCAGTAAATGTGTGACTTTAAGACTTTAATTTAAGTTCGTTTTATGCAGGAGTCTATTTTATTCAGGATTAATCTTAGACAAGTTTCACTATATATTTTTAGTCATTTTGGGAAATTATATTTTCAAATAACTGCAATAAAATATTTACTGGTAATAAATACTAATTGTGTGTTTTTGATAGCTACATATATATACTATATGTGTTAATATTTTTGTAATCAACCAATTTGTGTTAACATTTTCAGTCCAATACAAGTGTTTTGAAACTGGACATCAGTGATAATTGGTTAGGAGATAAAGGAGGACTTATCATGTGTAATATGTTAAAAGAAAATATCTATGTCACAGATTTAGTAAGTCTATACATGTATGTCAATATCTCTGTCAGATTAGTTAGTCTACCTTGCAAACTAATTTTATTTAAATTTAATCAAAATTGAAGCATACTCAAAGCCAAAAAACATCTGATCTTTATGTTTTAAACTGGAAGTCTGCATATGATGTCATGTTGTTTATGTGCCAAAGTCGTCAACAACATTTCACAGAATTTTAATTTGTGTGATTTTTAGACCCAGGGATATGCAAGAATACATTTTTATGTCAGTATTGCATTAGTATGGAGATAATTATATTGTATTTTAAGCTACGCGTCGCTAGGGAAACTAAATTTGCGACCGTAAAACCGACGATTTACGTCCTCAAAGCTTAAAATACAATACAGTTATTTTCTAAATTTAATAAATACATGACATTCCAGTATAAACACAATAAACGTACATTGTCAGTAAATATAAAATTTATTAGTACTTGCCTCGAAACAGAAAGAAAAACTCCCCAGAGACTCACTATTCTTCCTGTTTCTAAATCTCTTACAAATGAATTTTATATTTGCCTACAGTGTATGTATATTGTCTATAAAAGAGATTAAAATTTTTCTAATACAGATCCATGCTACTGATTCAGCTTATGTTGTGTAATCATATTTGTTAATATATTCTCATTGGTTGATGTTGTCAAAGAGTATTAAAATACAATGCAACAAAGCAAACAAAAACGCTATTCAAATATAAAGAAAGACCATAAAAACCGATGAGACAAGTTATTATCCCCCCACGATAGCGGTGAGGGGATATAGTAATAGCGGCCGTCTGTCTGTCCGTCACACTTTCTTGTTTACGCGATAACTTTAGTAAACATGGATAGATTTGAATAATTTTTTGTATGTGACTTGTAATTATCATTATCTTGGATGGGTTTTAACATGGAAATATTTGAAGCAAGGGTTTTGGGGGGAAATCTATATTTACATCAGAGGTTTACACAGTGTTCAAAGTGGAATACTTCCTGTATATTATTCAGATCATGCTGCAATATACTCCATCCTTCAATAAAGTATGTTATACATTAAGACTGCAAAGCTGCTTTCTATGAATATATAAAACTAAATATTATGCAAGTGCGGGGGGATACGTCAAAATGCTGTAGGCGGTTCTTTTATTTTCTTTCTTTAATTGCTTGAATTGTCATTTAAAAGATTTTGATGATCAATTATGATATTTTTATTTTTTAGTCATTATCTGATAACAGACTAGGATTTGGTTGTGCAGAACAGATTGGAGAAGTGATAAAAACTAATATTACACTTACACATTTTACCCTGTCAGGTTAGTTAAAATCACATTTTACTCTATCAGGTTAGTTAGAATTGCATTTTACTCTCAGGTTAGTTAAAATTACATTTTACTCTGTCAGGTTAGTTAGAATTGCATTTTACTCTGTCAGGTTAGTTAAAATTACATTTTACTCTGTCAGGTTAGTTAGAATTACATTTTACTCTGTCAGGTTAGTTAGAATTACATTTTACTCTGTCATGTGAGTTAAAATTACACTTTACTCTGTTAGGTTAGTTAAAATTACATTTTACTCTGTCAGGTTAGTTAAAATTACATTTTACTCTGTCAGGTTAGTTAAAATTATGGTCAAATGTAGGACATTGTTAGCTACCATGTTGGACCTGACTTGTGCAGGAAATTATAGAATTTTTATTGTTCACTCTTACTTATAATGCATGACTATTACCAGTTGTACCAGTAATTTTTTTGCATAAAGAATTAAGCTTATAAAATGACCATAAACATATTTTCGAATATATTTTGTTGTTGTTTTTTTCTGATTTCATTTTACATAATCTTTATTAATCTAATGTTAAGTAAACAACAACCATAACATACAGTTAACCGTGACAACAACCCAGAAATTAGAAAAAAATTTAAACAACTTTTTTCAAAAATTATCTCCCTTTATTTAACATGGTTACCTCCCTTTATGTGTTGCCTACATTGCAGAACAGACTATTACATTAGTTAGTTATTGTCAATTCACAACTTCAGTAGGGGACAGATGATGCATGTTTTTCATGAAAAAAATGTTAAATTTTAATAGTTTTTATGTTCTCTGCAAAAAGGGTCTGTGACAGATATTTATTTTTATTTTATTTTCAGGCAATCAGTTTGATGACAAATCTGCAATATTTTTTGCTGATGCATTGACGGTAAGTTTTATACATATTAAGAAAATGTGAAAAGATTTGATATTATGAAAAGAAAGTTTAAACAATGATTATCAACAATTCCATCAATATCAGCAAAATGAACAATCACTTCTCCCTTCACTCATTGAACATATTAAAGGGGAACCACGACATGTAACAGTAATATATGAATCATTACCTACTGGAACTGACAAACTGGATCTACTGATCTTGAATAAATTGTCACTTATCTTTTGTGGTTAAGTTTGTTATCATTCTCTTTTTTGCATATACTGTAGATCATCATGGTATCAAAGATGAAGGAACTAATGAATTTAGTTCTAAATAGCAGAATATTGGAAGTTATCTTTGATGATTTAAGCTAATAACTTTTACCAACATACAAATTTTTGTATTTCGATTTATTAAAGAAAAAAACTTATTCGAGAAAATGATATTTGACTGTATATTAATTAATTTGTTAAAAATAATTTAGTATATATTACAGTGTAAAATATTATTTTCAATGTTTCAGAAATGTTCGAAACTAGAATATTTAAACCTTAGTCATAATCGACTTGGTGAAGTAGCTGGATTATTACTAGGACCTGCAATAGCTGAAAATACAACACTGAAAGAATTGAATATCAGTTGGAATACAATACGGAGAAAAGGGGCAATGGCAATAGCTCAAGGAATCAAGGTAAGATACAAAAAAGGGGACAATCTCAATAGCTCAAGGAATCAAGGTAAAATACATTATAGGGAGAGAATCTCAATACTGTAAAATACAAAGAAAGTGGAATAGGTTTAGGTTTATGGTGTTTGACGCCACTTTCAACAATATTTCAGTTATATCGTGGCGGTTTTTTTTATTGGTGGAGGAAACCAGAGTACCCGGAGAAATCCACCAACAAAAGTCGCAAGTCACTAATTAACTTTATCAAAGGAAGAGGGATATTTTAGTAATGGATAGATACTTGAAATGGGGCAGTATTGAAGACTGGTGTAAGGATGCTTGACTGGTCTTTACTCATCTTTTATTATCCCTCCTTGTAACACTCAGTAAAGACAAGAATCATTTTTCCCTCATACGATGTCTGAATAGAACCAGCTAACACAGTGCATGATTATGAGTTGCTCAATTGATACATTAAATAATGGTGTCTTCTCTATCAAATGCTAATTTATGAATTATATAAATAGTTTTAACCTTTTTCAATGATGTGCAACTTCTAACATAATCTGCAACTTGTTGAAGCAGTCAGTATTTGGTAGAAGTAGTACAACTTCTGACATAATCTTCAACTTGTTGAAGCAGTCAGTATTTGGTAGAAGTAGTACAACTTCTAACATAATCTTCAACTTGTTGAAGCAGTCAGTATTTGGTAGAAGTAGTACAACTTCTGACATAATCTTCAACTTGTTGAAGCAGTCAGTATTTGGTAGAAGTAGTACAACTTCTGACATAATCTTCAACTTGTTGAAGCAGTCAGTATTTGGTAGAGGTAGAACTTCTGACATAATCTTCAACTTGTTGAAGCAGTCAGTATTTGGTAGAAGTAGTACAACTTCTGACATAATCTTCAACTTGTTGAAGCAGTCAGTATTTGGTAGAAGTAGTACAACTTCTGACATAATCTTCAACTTGTTGAAGCAGTCAGTATTTGGTAGAGGTAGAACTTCTGACATAATCTTCAACTTGTTGAAGCAGTCAGTATTTGGTAGAAGTAGTACAACTTCTGACATAATCTTCAACTTGTTGAAGCAGTCAGTATTTGGTAGAAGTAGTACAACTTCTGACATAATCTTCAACTTGTTGAAGCAGTCAGTATTTGGTAGAAGTAGTACAACTTCTGACATAATCTTCAACTTGTTGAAGCAGTCAGTATTTGGTAGAAGTAGTACAACTTCTAACATAATCTTCAACTTGTTGAAGCAGTCAGTATTTGGTAGAAGTAGTACAACTTCTGACATAATCTTCAACTTGTTGAAGCAGTCAGTATTTGGTAGAAGTAGTACAACTTCTAACATAATCTTCAACTTGTTGAAGCAGTCAGTATTTGGTAGAAGTAGTACAACTTCTGACATAATCTTCAACTTGTTGAAGCAGTCAGTATTTAGTAGAGGTAGAACTTCTGACATAATCTTCAACTTGTTGAAGCAGTCAGTATTTGGTAGAAGTAGTACAACTTCTGACATAATCTTCAACTTGTTGAAGCAGTCAGTATTTGGTAGAAGTAGTACAACTTCTGACATAATCTTCAACTTGTTGAAGCAGTCAGTATTTGGTAGAAGTAGAACAACTTCTGACATAATCTTCAACTTGTTGAAGCAGTCAGTATTTGGTAGAAGTAGTACAACTTCTGACATAATCTTCAACTTGTTGAAGCAGTCAGTATTTGGTAGAAGTAGTACAACTTCTGACATAATCTTCAACTTGTTGAAGCAGTCAGTATTTGGTAGAAGTAGTACAACTTCTGACATAATCTTCAACTTGTTGAAGCAGTCAGTATTTGGTAGAAGTAGAACAACTTCTGACATAATCTTCAACTTGTTGAAGCAGTCAGTATTTGGTAGAAGTAGTACAACTTCTGACATAATCTTCAACTTGTTGAAGCAGTCAGTATTTGGTAGAGGTAGAACTTCTGACATAATCTTCAACTTGTTGAAGCAGTCAGTATTTGGTAGAGGTAGAACTTCTGACATAATCTTCAACTTGTTGAAGCAGTCAGTATTTGGTAGAAGTAGTACAACTTCTGACATAATCTTCAACTTGTTGAAGCAGTCAGTATTTGGTAGAGGTAGAACTTCTGACATAATCTTCAACTTGTTGGAGCAGTCAGTATTTAGTAGAGGTAGAACTTCTGACATAATCTTCAACTTGTTGAAGCAGTCAGTATTTGGTAGAAGTAGTACAACTTCTGACATAATCTTCAACTTGTTGAAGCAGTCAGTATTTGGTAGAAGTAGTACAACTTCTGACATAATCTTCAACTTGTTGAAGCAGTCAGTATTTGGTAGAAGTAGTACAACTTCTGACATAATCTTCAACTTGTTGAAGCAGTCAGTATTTGGTAGAGGTAGAACTTCTGACATAATCTTCAACTTGTTGAAGCAGTCAGTATTTGGTAGAAGTAGTACAACTTCTGACATAATCTTCAACTTGTTGAAGCAGTCAGTATTTGGTAGAGGTAGAACTTCTGACATAATCTTCAACTTGTTGAAGCAGTCAGTATTTGGTAGAAGTAGTACAACTTCTGACATAATCTTCAACTTGTTGGAGCAGTCAGTATTTAGTAGAGGTAGAACTTCTGACATAATCTTCAACTTGTTGAAGCAGTCAGTATTTGGTAGAAGTAGTACAACTTCTGACATAATCTTCAACTTGTTGAAGCAGTCAGTATTTGGTAGAAGTAGTACAACTTCTGACATAATCTTCAACTTGTTGAAGCAGTCAGTATTTGGTAGAAGTAGAACAACTTCTGACATAATCTTCAACTTGTTGAAGCAGTCAGTATTTGGTAGAAGTAGTACAACTTCTGACATAATCTTCAACTTGTTGAAGCAGTCAGTATTTGGTAGAAGTAGTACAACTTCTGACATAATCTTCAACTTGTTGAAGCAGTCAGTATTTGGTAGAGGTAGAACTTCTGACATAATCTTCAACTTGTTGAAGCAGTCAGTATTTGGTAGAAGTAGTACAACTTCTGACATAATCTTCAACTTGTTGAAGCAGTCAGTATTTGGTAGAAGTAGAACAACTTCTGACATAATCTTCAACTTGTTGAAGCAGTCAGTATTTGGTAGAAGTAGTACAACTTCTGACATAATCTTCAACTTGTTGAAGCAGTCAGTATTTGGTAGAAGTAGAACAACTTCTGACATAATCTTCAACTTGTTGAAGCAGTCAGTATTTGGTAGAAGTAGTACAACTTCTGACATAATCTTCAACTTGTTGAAGCAGTCAGTATTTGGTAGAAGTAGTACAACTTCTAACATAATCTTCAACTTGTTGAAGCAGTCAGTATTTGGTAGAAGTAGTACAACTTCTGACATAATCTGCAACTTGTTGAAGCACTCAGTATTTGGTAGAAGTAGTACAACTTCTGACATAATCTTCAACTTGTTGAAGCAGTCAGTATTTGGTAGAAGTAGTACAACTTCTAACATAATCTTCAACTTGTTGAAGCAGTCAGTATTTGGTAGAAGTAGTACAACTTCTGACATAATCTTCAACTTGTTGAAGCAGTCAGTATTTGGTAGAAGTAGTACAACTTCTGACATAATCTGCAACTTGTTGAAGCAGTCAGTATTTGGTAGAAGTAGTACAACTTCTGACATAATCTTCAACTTGTTGAAGCAGTCAGTATTTGGTAGAAGTAGTACAACTTCTAACATAATCTTCAACTTGTTGAAGCAGTCAGTATTTGGTAGAAGTAGTACAACTTCTGACATAATCTTCAACTTGTTGAAGCAGTCAGTATTTAGTAGAGGTAGAACTTCTGACATAATCTTCAACTTGTTGAAGCAGTCAGTATTTGGTAGAAGTAGTACAACTTCTGACATAATCTTCAACTTGTTGAAGCAGTCAGTATTTGGTAGAAGTAGAACAACTTCTGACATAATCTTCAACTTGTTGAAGCAGTCAGTATTTGGTAGAAGTAGTACAACTTCTGACATAATCTTCAACTTGTTGAAGCAGTCAGTATTTGGTAGAAGTAGAACAACTTCTGACATAATCTTCAACTTGTTGAAGCAGTCAGTATTTGGTAGAAGTAGTACAACTTCT
Organism: Bathymodiolus septemdierum; assembly: GCA_963383655.1. Lineage (NCBI taxonomy): Eukaryota > Metazoa > Mollusca > Bivalvia > Mytilida > Modiolidae > Bathymodiolus > Bathymodiolus septemdierum. Next base: position 46,600,582 of record OY726523.1, on the reverse strand, counting down.
GACATAATCTTCAACTTGTTGAAGCAGTCAGTATTTGGTAGAAGTAGAACAACTTCTGACATAATCTTCAACTTGTTGAAGCAGTCAGTATTTGGTAGAAGTAGTACAACTTCTGACATAATCTTCAACTTGTTGAAGCAGTCAGTATTTGGTAGAAGTAGAACAACTTCTGACATAATCTTCAACTTGTTGAAGCAGTCAGTATTTGGTAGAAGTAGTACAACTTCTGACATAATCTTCAACTTGTTGAAGCAGTCAGTATTTGGTAGAAGTAGAACAACTTCTGACATAATCTTCAACTTGTTGAAGCAGTCAGTATTTGGTAGAAGTAGTACAACTTCTGACATAATCTTCAACTTGTTGAAGCAGTCAGTATTTGGTAGAAGTAGTACAACTTCTAACATAATCTTCAACTTGTTGAAGCAGTCAGTATTTGGTAGAAGTAGTACAACTTCTGACATAATCTTCAACTTGTTGAAGCAGTCAGTATTTGGTAGAAGTAGTACAACTTCTGACATAATATTCAACTTGTTGGAGCAGTCAGTATTTGGTAGAAGTAGAACAACTTCTGACAGAATCTTCAACTTGTTGAAGCAGTCAATATTTGGTAGAAGTAGAAATTGGATCAATGTTAAATACATGTAGCTTGAAAAAGGACAATTTTAATAATTTAGTAAAGAAAGTACCAGGTAGTAATTGCTTGAGGATTCATTTTCCTACTGAAACCCAGGATACTATTTTTTGTGACTGAAACCAACTGTAATATTAATTTAACTGTCTAATACCGGAGTATTGTGTACAATTAACTGCCTCACAACATAAAAAGAAGTGAGTTATTAAATGTAGGACACTTTGTATTAATAGTGTCTCTGAACTAACACTTTCTGTATTGTATTGTGCCTGTTGAGAAAAAATTAAAAGTCAAGTTGATGCTGAAATGTGTGCTACTCTACTTTCCCCTTTAGCGTAATATATATTATCTTTTAATTACAGAACAACGACTTTATGAAGAAGATAAATTTGTCGTGGAATGGTTTTGGTGTAGAAGGTGCTATATCTTTATGTGATGCTTTAAAACATAACCAAGTTTTAGAAGAACTAAATATTATGTAAGTTCAACAAAACAATATTATACTCATTTGAAATTCCAATTTAATGTTATTAAGGGTATACAAATATGACCTAGCTTCTTTGATTTGTGAGTGGAGTTGTTGGTGTGCCTTACTAGACTGGGGCTAAATGCATTTTGGACTTCTCAATAAGAAATGTGTGACATTAGAATATTTATCAAAATGTTAGTGAACATAGATTCACTATTCTGTTTATGTTGTTTAGAAAGCTAATGCAGGTTTATTATTGAATCTCATTAGAATGGACTGTAAAGGGAAGTAATTTACTAACTTATACTGATTTATCTCCCTTTACAAAGAAAGTAAGATGAGATTATTTTACAAGTGTATGACCTCTAATGATATAAGGATGGGATTAGATTTGGTCTTAATGTAATGGAAACTTGAATTTCAGATATCTAACTCTTGGTTTACAACACATTGCATGATGTTGAAAATATACAAATTCTTGAAAATTCCTTGAGAATATTTATTTCATTGTTCTAAAGTAGCGATGATTATTTCAATAATGCGAATGTGGTTATTAATAATTTATTAAAGTATTTGCAGTTTATTTGTTTAATAAAAACAGCAAAATCCTGAATATCTGAAAAATTATTAACTTCAGAAATTTCTATGTCTTATTGGCAATTCATGTAACCAAAAATATATATGAACATAAATATAACAGACAGAAAGTTCATTTAACCAATTTATGTTGTAGGAATTGTAGATTAACCACGGAAGCAGCAGTATTAATCGGGAAAGGTCTCGCAGCAAATGAAACTACTGCTCTGAAAGTTCTTAAGGTAAGTTTTCTTTGTCTTGTTACAATTCTTAGCCTAACATTATATTTAAATACATATAGGGTTGCTCATTATTCTAAAAAATTCAACATAAATAATTAATTTCTAGCTTGAAATTAAAATTGTGTTGATTTAATTAACAACCAGTTGAAGTGAATAGAAACTTTATAGATACTATATGTAATTTCCACTATAAAAATTCTCATATAAAACCAATTTAAAATTACCTGTGCATTAACTAGTATTTGAGTATTATGCAAATTAAATCTGTGTTTATAAAATATGTGTAAGACATGTACCGGTAATCTATGGAAATGACTAGAGCAATTGAAATAAAATTTTGTAGTTATGTGTTTTTAATAGATGTTTTAATAGTCATTGCTACGTGTTTTTAATAGATGTTTTAATAGTTATTGCTACATCTGGCAGACCTATGATACATTTTGTATATATAATCATAGGTAATTTGTCTATTTTTCTCTTGAATCTACTGCAGCTGATATTCAGTATTACCCTACTGACTTGATATTATATACTATTGTCAATTTGTTTTGCAAGAATGGGTTTCTCAGAGCAGTATCACATTGAAGGCATTAGAAAATAGTGATAATATGTCTGTATCACGCTTGTTGCTTCACAACAGATATTATTGTGTGTAAGGAACAAACGAAAAATTGACAAATCATCGATAATGAAATTTTTGCCAATAACTAAGGATGTTGTAAGTGATTATTACCCAATGAAATGATCTCATTACATTTCATGGATGAGGAAAATACAATGATGTATATCATTGCATTAGAAAAATAGATCCAAGTTGCAAAATTAAAATTACTTAAGTTTTTAATAATGTGCTATATATGTTTTTAACAGTTTGGTAAGAACCCTATACAGAGTGCAGGTTGTTACGGTATATGTGCAGCAATACTACGGAATCCTAACTGTGTTCTGGAAGAAATAGATTTTGAGGTAAGAGTTATTAAATTGAAGATCAAATTTGTTTTCCCAAAAATGATTTAAAAAAAGTTTTCGTTCAGTTTGTCAAATTTGAGGTTATGATCATGGCTGCTTTGTACTATATCAACATGCTCAGTTGGATTTTTATAGCGCTCGCTCACTGAAACAACAATACATGTCTCTCCACTCAGACACATTATCCTGATTCCGAGCAACAAGTCTTTGGTCTAACTCCTTAATGCCGTTTGCTTAGCGGAGAAGCAGCAAATACCAATTTCAGTTGACTGGGTTTCTATCCAATAATATACAGCATTCAAAGAGGGTATGATAACCATACACCTCCTGTGCAGTGTATAACAATAAGAAAAATAAATTTATGTTAGTGGGCATGCTGTGAATTCAGGTGCTCACGAAGGGTAAGCAGTTCCTGCTTCTTATAAGACAACCGCCGTGTTACTCATATATACAGTCAAGTCTGGTAAAAGTCTTGGCAGTGATAGAGAAAAGAAAACATCTACGTTAAAATGTAAAAGTTCCATTGTCATTTGAGATGTGGATATAAAACATAGAATTTTTGTAGCAATGACTTCAACATAGCATTGTTTGAGTAGGTTTTATGTCAGCAGCTGAGTTCTGTCCAGAAATCACTTTACTGGGAAAAAGATATGCATCAAATTTATATACATGTGTATTTATTTTTTCATTGCAGGATATTCTTGTAAATAAAGACTTTGAAGACATTTTCAAACAAGTGAAAGAACAACTACCAAATATCAAAATGAAACACGGTGGGATGGAACCACCCCAAAAACCAAAGGCCAAAGTTCACCCAATGGTCAAACTTATGAACTATATAGAGAAAAATAATCTTAAATTAATAGACTTTTTTAGCCAGTTAGACAAGGATGGGAGTATGTGTATATCATATGATGAATTTGAACAAGGACTAGAGGTAATAATTAATTGCTAGATATTGTATTCTGACATATTGTTGAAGGAAAACAAATGTAAAGAATCGCCTAAAAGAATATTAAGATGTACACAAATCTGATTGGTTAATGTATTACGAGTAAAATATTTTGAAAAATATACAATTTAACTTTCCCTTTTTCATTAAGGTAGTATTTGACATTTTGACCTTTAAAGTTTTGAAAACATAACAGAATGAGATTTATGTTTTACAAATTCATATTATGAATTAAGAAGTAAGATTCATAAAATTATTGAAGGTATTTTGAGAGGTAGATGAAAGTTTTCAGCTAAAAACTAGCAAATTTTACAGAAAATATTCTCATCACAAACAAATGCATTGTATTTGAGATTCACAATAACAGACATAAGCATGTAAATGGTGCTTCATAGAATAATTTGATAATAAAATAAAAAAGTTCGCAAGTTCAATATTTATGAATTTATTTGTAAAATAATTGATTATTGTTTATATAATTTTTCTGATCAATTAATTTCTAATACTAGTGTGCTAAATCAGCATTATTAAGAATATCAAGAGTATCATCTTCATCTTCTACTAAACAGGTATATTGTTGTTGTTATTACACTATGCAGGCAATTGTTTTCTCATTGGTCAGTTTAAAAAACTGTTGGTTTATGGGTAAAATGCTACTTGGATACTATAGGATTATGGGTAAAATGCTACTTGAATACTATAGGATTATGGGTAAAATACTACTTTGATACTATAGAATTATGGGTAAAATACAATGTGGTTGTTCCTGGTGACACTTTTTTTGCACTTCTATTGGAAAGGTATCTGCGACGACTGCCTATTATATTGGTGTTGGAGTTCATTTTAAATATCCATGACACTGCATTTCACACTGCTAATTTGAAGCATCCAGGCGAAAACCCAAATAATGAAGATATATTCAGTTTAAAAAAATGCACATCAAATTCATTGTAGCACATGTCAATTTTTTTGTTTTTTTTTTGAAAGCACATTTTAATTTCAAGATGGAGGAAAACCTGACACATTTGAAAAACTTGACACTTTCCAAATATTTGTTGTTACAAACACATGTCAACACCTCAACACTGTATCACACTTCCTAACCTGGGCATGGAAATATTTCCTGTGTTGGTCTTAAAGACTATACAATTCTTAGTCAAGTGTTAAATTCTTGACTCAAACAATGGACAATTCTATGATAATGTAAAGAATGGCAAAATGGAGAATTTTGGTTTAAAAAATGTGATATCTTAAAGACATCCTCGTATCTTCTGATTACTGGAAAATGTGTCATTTTGCTATTATTATAATAAATGGAGTTATCGTGAAAGAGTCTATTAATTTTGTATATTTACATTATGGAAATACTTAAAAATGCAATGTTCAAAGGTATTATAACTGCCACGACTAGGCCTCACAGTAATTAAAACTATTGAGTTTGTACTCCTACTAAAAAAACATCCAATCAGAATACTGTATCAAATAAATACTTTGTTCTGATTGGACCATTTTTTAAGTAATAGTATGAAAAGCATACTTGAAAAGTTTTATTACCTTAAGTCTTGGGGTTATGGTCATAAAATTTTCAAGCTCAAGTTTTATACTCATATTCAAAAAAAGGACCGATAATAATATTATATCCAGTGCATACAGTGTTCTGATTGGAAAATTTTGGAGTATGAATATGAAAGTTTAACAATACTTTCAACAATATTTCAATTATATTGTGGTGATAAATTTTCGTTTGGTGGAGGAAATTAGAGTACCCAGAGAAAACCTATGGCCTGCAGCGATTCACTGACAAACTTTATCACATAAGTTGTATAGAGTACACCTAGACGCTGCCAGGAATCAAATTCACAACATTATTGGTGATAGATGCTGATCTCACAGTAAATGCTATCACCATATTTAATGACGGCCATGGTGACTACTTAAACATCATACGTGTACCGGTATATAAAAGGTGAAGGTTAAAGGAGCGAAAGTATGAAATATTCCGTCAACACAAAAGCTTCCAAAATTATGAATTAAAAACAATATACCTTAAACACACAGCATTAGTTTACCAATTCCATGCTTCTTTACAGACAAACTCTGACAATAAATATAGCATAATAGGTTTTGGATGTTAATAATTCAGAAAGTAATATTGTGATGACAGAATTGGCTTACAGGAATTATAAAATTGTTGATAACAATTCACAAGAAAAGCCCCTTCTATCCTTCATCTCTCCTTTCCCTTTTTATTCCTTGTACCCATTCAATGAATTATTATGAAGTCTTCATAAAATTTATGTCATAAAGACAAAGCCTGCTTGATTTAAAACTTATTTTGCGACTGCACTATCAAGGTCACATCCAGAAGTGAAAGGTGAAAGGTTAAAGTTCATATTACAAATGTACATGTATATATTAAACCAATAGATGCTATTTTGTCTAATCATTGCTAGATACAGTATTATATACTACAGGTACTACTGTTGATCTATAACTGTGGACATATATATCACATTGACTGCATTCGTCACATATTTATGACATTTCATCCGATATAATAACATTTTTTTGCTAATTTATGGTTTTCTTACAAATATGATAGATTTGTATAAAATATAAAACTAGTATTCTTCATTGAAAATATAAAAAATAATATTGGAATAAAAAAACATTTTGTTTTACTTTTATTAGGAAAATGGTATAAAATTAACAAAAGAAGAAATAGAGATTTTATTAGAGGAATTAGACAGTGATGGGGATGGTGATATCAATTTCAGGTAAGTCTCCATGGTAACCAAAATAGACCAGGAAATGATTAATTAATACTTTAATATTTTATCATGCATTCTTTTAAAAATTTAAATAGGTAATACACATGTTCAATTTTATCTTACATGTTAAATATATATACTATTGTTGATTTGTCTTGCGTGAATGTAGTTCTTAGAGCGATTTTGCATCTGAGGCAAAGCCTGAGACGCGAGATGAGAATTATGTCAATTTCGCATGTTTATCGTGGATATATCAAAGTGACGTCAATATATCATCATGTTAAAAATCAAAGATAATGTTTGAATCACGTTTTTTGCTTGATAAAAGTATCGCATGAAAATTTACAAATCATTGATAAAATCATATTTGTTGCAATTTGAGAGTATTACAGTAATCTTATCTCTATAATTCAACTGTGAATTGGTATTTCTATTTTTAATAAATGGTTCTTTATCCCTCCATTTTCAGTGAATTGGCGACTGGACATACAGAATTTAAAGAAAAGACAAATTCTATCAATGCCATACTAACTGCTACACAGCCTAGGCCGTTAACAACGTGATATATCAACTGTTACTAATATCTATGCAAGGGTCAAAATGTAACGTTTCTCAATGTCAAAATATGTTTATATTCAATATATGTTAACGTAGGTTTGTTTTAATCTGAATATTATGTAAGGAATTAAAAAAAAAAATCTATTATTATTTTTGTAATTTGCAGTGAAACAAGAAAAAACAAAAATTAAGTCAATATGTATAAATAATGTGTAATAAATGCTCAAATTTCAAGTTTCTGTGAAACCTGTTTTGTGAGATCATTTTTATGAGAGTCCCTCCTGTTTTAGCGAGACCACTTTAAAATGTTACAACTCTTATCTGTTGGCTGGCAGAAGGAATGGCATCCGAAGACAGATTTTACCATAATATAAAAATGTCTCTATGGTTGTTCTTTTTTTTCCCTTTGACATGAAAAGTTTTCAATTCTTTCAAAAACTTTTTATTGTAAGCAATAATATGGCTGTATTTACTACGAATTATTAATAGAAATTATTTTCCTGTCTGTATGAAAAATTTGTTTATTTTTAAATATTAACCTTTCTTTAGAATGCAGGGTTATTATTATTATTAAAAGTGCCTTTATATAGTGAAGTAGTGTATTCAAGTTACACCTAATATATAGATGACATACATTTGAAATCAATTATACTACGTATATGACACTTACAAAAAAACCTAAATAAAAATACTTGTTATACTATATAAAGTATTTAATACTTAACCTTATAGAGATATGTTATCCATTGTGTACCGCCATGATAAAACTGAAATATTGTTGAAAGTGGCGTTAAACACCATAAACCTATCAGTTGTCTTTTATCACTTTCTTCAAAACTTTTCCTTCCAGATTTGTTATTTAGGGTAATTTTGGCCCTTAGTATTAAATTTTGTTTATGTGTTTCCAAATCCATCCATCCATATTTTGAATTCCGTCCATAAATATTTTTATCCTGTAATATTGTGTATTATGTCAACTCAAAGTAATCCTTATTTTGTATGAAAAATAGTCATGGAAACATATTAAAAATAAATTCCGTCAAACGATATTTTATATTGTGATATTATATGTTTATGTATTATTTCAACTCATTCTCCCCTACAAATGACTTTTGAAATCACATTCCATTTTTTCCAAGGGAAAAAAAACTTTTAAAATTGTTTTCCATATAAAAGTGATTATTGAGAGAACATTCCAGCCTTTATGAAAGAATAATGAATTTTGTTTTTCTCGTACAAGTGACTTGAGATCACATTCCAGTTATTCCGAAAAAAACACTGAAAATTGTTTTCCTCATACAAGTGAGTATTGAGTGAGTCTTTCTGAAAGAATAACGAATACTGTTTTTTCAGTGACAGTTGAGAGAACATTTCAATCTTTCACAAAGATGAATGGAAAATTATTTTGTTAAATTTGTTAATTTATATTTTTGTAAATTCAACTTGATTTCAGTTTGTTTATATAATCAAGTAATAATTTTTATGAAAATAAACTTGTCAAAATTAAATAAATATACTAGAATTGTTTTTTATTTAAAATGTCTGAGTATTTATCTTTGACCGTGTCAGTGGTGTAATTGTTAGCATGAACACTTCAAGTGTGGTACATCATGGGTTTAAGCCCCGGTCAGGTCAAACCAAAGACTGAAATTGGTATATACTGCTTCTCCTCTAACCATGCAGCATTAAGGAGCAAGATCAGACTGTTTTGCTAGGAATCAGGATAATGTGTCTGAGTGGAGCAAGATCTAAGACTGTTTGGCTAGGAATCAGGATAATGTGTCTGAGTGGAGCAAGATCTAAGACTGTTTTGCTAGGAATCAGGATAATGTGTCTGAGTGGAGCAAGATCTAAGACTGTTTGGCTAGGAATCAGGATAATGTGTCTGAGTGGAGCAAGATCTAAGACTGTTTGGCTAGGAATCAGGATAATGTGTCTGAGTGGAGTAAGATCTAAGACTGTTTGGCTAGGAATCAGGATAATGTGTCTGAGTGGAGCAAGATCTAAGACTGTTTGGCTAGGAATCAGGATAATGTGTCTGAGTGGAGCAAGATCTAAGACTGTTTGGCTAGGAATCAGGATAATGTGTCTGAGTGGAGCAAGATCTAAGACTGTTTGGCTAGGAATCAAGATAATGTGTCTGAGTGGAGCAAGATCTAAGACTGTTTGGCTAGGAATCAGGATAATGTGTCTGAGTGGAGCAAGATCTAAGACTGTTTGGCTAGGAATCAGGATAATGTGTCTGAGTGGTGCAAGATCAAAGACTGTTTGGCTAGGAATCAGGATAATGTGTCTGAGTGGAGCAAGATCTAAGACTGTTTGGCTAGGAATCAGGATAATGTGTCCGAGTGGAGCAAGATCTAAGACTGTTTGGCTAGGAATCAGGATAATGTGTCTGAGTGGAGCAAGATCTAAGACTGTTTGGCTAGGAATCAGAATAATGTGTCTGAGTGGAGCAAGATCTAAGACTGTTTGGCTAGGAATCAGGATAATGTGTCTGAGTGGAGCAAGATCTAAGACTGTTTGACTAGGAATCAGGATAATGTGTCCGAGTGGAGCAAGATCTAAGACTGTTTGGCTAGGAATCAGGATAATGTGTCTGAGTAGAGCAAGATCAGACTGTTTGGCTAGGAATCATGGTAATGTGTGAGTGGAGTGCCATGTCTACTAACAGACTGTTGATTCAGTGAACTGGCACTATTAAAATCAAACCAAGGATGTTGGTCGAGTATAAAGCGGACATCATTATCATCTCATCAAATGTAACTTGTTCTCAACATAAGATGGCTGAAAAATTGCTCATTTTGCCTTAACAACAATTTGTTCACATTTGTCTTTTCTCTGAGAATTTGTATTGGCCTAAATGCCTAAAACATCTGTAATGACTACTGTGCTTTGAGCAATGATTTCTAGTCTGTCTTAGCCCAAGATGTTGAATCATAAATGAAAGGTTTATGACCCTCTGATTCCTTGAAAAAAAAATCTCTGAACAAGCCAACTACCCATACAATTTGAGCCAAAACTCGAGTCCCTGACTTTCTTAAGAAATCCACACCAGAAGCCTACCAACTGTCTTTGCTTTTTCTCCAGATGCTCTAGCTTCCTTCAACAATAAACCTAAGTGAATGTGTTTAACACAAGTGTACAATTTACCTTATATTTAAGTTTTTTACAATGCATTTGTCAGTGGTTCATTTTTATTGCCATTACTTTGTGCCAGTTGTCTCCCATTAGCTATCTACACTTACAAGTTATCATTTAACTAAAACCAGTAACTTATTGTAAAGCAATTTTTTTTTCCATAAATAGTCCTAGTAAAGTTCTTGGTTTCAAGTTCAACTGGTCAAAGACTTTTGCCATCAGGTGGAGTCCTTCGTCATTGTTACCTTTTCACATCTTTTCTGAAACTACTCTGTCAAACTTTCTATCCTAGCCACTGTTAAATTTTGATCCCCAGGACATGAACCCAATAGACCCTGGACCATTCATTGGTACAAAGTTGAATCTTTATATTACAATGCTCCTTCATGCAAAATACCATCGATTTTCCATTTTTGGTTCATAAAACATTTTATAAATCTTTCCTGTTGCAGACTACCTTAAAGGTTGTGTTCTACATTTGTGAAAACTTGTAGCTACATATTACACAGAACCTAGTTAATGTGGTAAAATATCAGACTTCTAATGACAAAACAATGATAAATACACAAAAAACCCTACAGATTGCTTCAACTACAAAGACCACACACTAAACAGAAATGACAGCATGTTTGAGCACAATGTTATCTTGGAAATCCCATCGGATACAAGGAATTGCAAATAAATAGTATTGTGTCAATGCCATAGACAATGTTGATGATGCAGGTCAAAGGTTAGTGATTCCTACGTGTTGGCTCTGTTATGACGTATGTGAGTGGTACCTTTACCTTTCAATTTCTTCAGTTTCCAGTTTGAATGCAGTTTTAGTTAATTTTTTTTCCTTCTAGTCCAAGGTAGTTATTTGCCCATGCAAATTTCTGAATAAAATAGGTAATTTGAACGATAATTTACAGTAATATCTATTGGTACACAGTAATGAACAATTTTATGTACGACAAAACTATTCAACACTCATAACCTCATCGAGTGTGGTTTGAGCCCAGATCAGGTCAAACCAAAGACTAAAAAATTGGTATTTGTTGCTTCCCCCCTAAGCATGCAGCATTTAGGAGAAAGAACAAAGACTGGTTGGCTCGGAATTGGGATAATGTGTCCGAATGGGCAACATGTATATCTGTGAACTGTTGTTTCAGTGAGCTAGCACTATAAAAATCTAACTAAGTGTATTGTTCTTGCCATGATACATCTAAAATATTGCTCACTTGGCATTAAACAAAAACAATCACTCACTAATTAACCTATCTTGATTCAGGGGAATAACTCACATATGTTTCCCATTGTGATTGATCAACACATGAAACAGACTCGAAATATTAATCTCCAGATTTGGTATTCATATTAAAGTGTCATGATAGACAATAGAAAATGAACAGACAGACTCTATAATAGTATATTTTACAAATAAAGGTTACATTTCCATTATTTAATAATAATATTAATACATACAAATCATTTTCTCAATTGCAGTATAGAATTTATTATGAATACATTGCAGATCACATCATTTCATCCCCTTCCTCGATGTCTTTTAAACTTATGACCTCAAGCTGACCTTTACCCTTTGTGTCTGACCTCACAAGATCATCAATTTCTCTAAAACAACCTGGATCCACTAGTATGACCTAAAAAAATAAGTAATATCATGAAATAAATATAAATACCAGTAGATGTAGATAGATCATAATTTTACTTAAAATATTAAATAAGTAAAATGTAAATTCTCATGTATCTGCAAGTATTGTCTAAAAATATTATATTATGTAAATATCTGTTAGTCTGATGAAGTTCATAACATACTAAACTTCTAACCTAATATGAAAATTGAATGCATGCAAAAATAATATAGTAAATAATAAATAAAACATTTATCGCCAGAAAGATGAAAATTGGGATTATATTGGATGATTATCAGATGCAACATTTACACTTAGGACTGCAGGGAATTAGACCTCACAAAATCTGAGGTTTTAATTTGTACTCAATAAATGTTAGAGAAAACTAAACGGACAATCCAGAATGGACAATCTAAGAATGGATAATCTAAGAATGGACAATCTAAGAATGGATAATATAAGAATGGATAATCTAAGAATGGACAATCTAAGAATGGGTAATCTAAGAATGGACAATCTAAGAATGGATAATCTAAGAATGGACAATCTAAGAATGGATAATCTAAGAATGGATAATCTAAGAATGGACAATCTAAGAATGGATAATCTAAGAATGGACAATCTAAGAATGGACAATATAAGAATGGACAATCTAAGAATGGACAATCTAAGAATGGATAATCTAAGAATGGACAATCTAAGAATGGACAATCTAAGAATGGACAATCTAAGAATGGATAATCTAAGAATGGATAATCTAAGAATGGATAATCTAAGAATGGACAATCTAAGAATGGATAATCTAAGAATGGACAATATAAGAATGGACAATCTAAGAATGGATAATCTAAGAATGGACAATCTAAAAATGGATAATCTAAGAATGGACAATCTAAGAATGGATAATCCAGAATGGATAATCCAGAATGGACAATCCAGAATGGACAATCTAAGAATGGATAATCTAAGAATGGACAATCCAGAATGGACAATCTAAGAATGGATAATCTAAGAATGGATAATCTAAGAATGGATAATCCAGAATGGACAATCTAAGAATGGATAATCCAGAGACACTGGCATAGAAAAAAAGAAGTTTCTCACACTCGTGAAAAGAACCTGGTATTCATTCCTTCATCTTGTATTACATCTTATAGAAGAACGTATTAATCTAGTTTCTGGCTTGAGACGAATACAATAATGTGACCAGATTAATAAATAAACGTTAGAGAAAACCGATCAAGAAAGACATTAGCAACATTGGGTACACAAGGCACAGGACAAAAACAAACATAACACAGAAAACTAAAAAGATGAGCAACACAGACCCCACCAAAAACCGGGGGGTAAACTCAGGTGCTCATGAAGGATTGGTAGTTCCTGCTTCTCATAAGATACCCGCCTTATTTCTACTGTTGGCATTTTACATAAATATTTTTAAAACTTTTTACAGTTTCAGCTGATTCTTAGTTTGGATCTCCAACATTTTAGCCTATTGACCCCAAGATCCTTAATTTGTACAAATACAAATATTAATATCACAAAGATGATTCATGCCAAATATTATTGGAAGTCTATTGTTGGTTCTTAATTAGAAGAATGTTTTATGGTTTTTTACATTGCCAAAATTAACAGCTCTACATCTACAGTAGAGAAATAAATAAAATTGTTGACTTACTGCGGGATAGCTTCTATCAATAACAATGGGAGGAACCGCATCAGTGGTGTAATGATTAGAGTGCTCGCTTCAAGTGGTATAGATTGTGGGTTCAAAAACAGATCAGGTCAAACCAGACTATAAAATTGGTATTTGTTGCTTCTCCACTAAGCATACAGCATTAAGGAGAGAGAGCAAAGACTAGTCAGCTGAGAATCAGGATAATGTGTCTGAGGGGAGCAACATGTCTACCCACGGACTATTGTTTCAGTGAGATAGCACTATAAAAATCCAACCAAGCGTGTTCTCTAGTACAAAGCGGACCTCATCAGCATCTCATTGAAAATTAATTTGTTCTCGCCATTATATACAGTAAATGGCCTTATATTACCCGCATTTGTGCATTATCCGCACCCCTTTCTGATTCCTGAAAAATTGTTCAGTTGGCACTAAACAACAAATACTTACTCACCCACACAATGGTGGGGGGGGGGGGGGGAGGGGGTTATCAAATAATAGAAAACTTACCATTTCTAGATCACCATCAAATTCATCTGATTCTATTTTCTTGGCAATTTTTCTGATTTTATCTCTTACTCTCTTTCCATCTTTTGCTATAAAAAAATAAAATGTGTATTATTACATTTAATGAAAGAGAACAAATAAATAATTATCATCAGTGCCTCAGTTTTTACTATCAAATTAAGTCAGTTTTAGAATTTATTTAGAATATTTTGAAAAATACTAGTATATACTGTACAGTGAAACCCGTCATTTGTGTTCTGAATAGACTGGTTTCAATGTATGTACAGAACCACTAATTTAATACAATGTCACTCAATATTTAGGAACCAGTATTGAATTGAGAATAAGAAAATTGACATTAAATAACAAATACTTTTGATGTATGCATTCACATGCAGCATGTGTGTATGAAATAGGAATAATTATTTATCCAATCAATAAAACTGATAGGATGCAAACTTATTACTTAAGCGTATGATCAAAGTTACCTATCTGATTTTTAAAAATGACCTGAGTTTATCTGTTCATGAACAAAAGTTGAAGCTATGGTCTTTAATCTTGCCAAAAAAGAAACAAAAAACGATCCACTTCTACTGTTCAACTCAAATCACACATTACAAAGATAACATGATAGAGGCTGGTAGATGTCTTAAGTCCTTACTTCTAACAGGCACAAAAATGTGGCTGTGTTAAACCTATTAACAGGATCCTAACTCTCCCCTGTTGTGACCTCTAAAATAAACTCTTCTAGAGCCTCAATTTTACTTACATGGTACTGTAATTTTAAGTCTCATAAAAGCTCTCTGTATTTTGATGGTTTCTGTTTCAGTTAATTGTTTTATTACTTCTAATGCCTGGAAAAAGTAGAAATTGACAATGATATTTGGATGTTACTGATGACAAGCAAGCATGCAAATTTGACATTGAAAGATTTATATGTAGAGGTATATGCATTGTATTGTAATGCCCTCATCCTGTTCTTCTTAAAATTTTAAATTATGAGCTTTTGTGTATATAAAAACGATCTACTTGTGTGTGTATATAATGTCTTTCAAATCACATATTGTTATTGTATTTTTTGCTGTTTAGGAGAGGACGATAATTTCAGTCAAGATAATTTATTTCTAATAAATCTAAATCCTTTTTGCTTACCGGTACATATATTTTTTTTTTACAAGATTAGAAATGATTCTAAAAGGCAGACATTTACTTTTAAAACAATACTATAAATCCTGGTAGTAGCTGTAAGTACCTAGGTGTTATGGTACTTTCAGCAAGTTGACATCCTTAGTAGACATTGTTAGGAAGGCCACAAAACAAATAGCTGTACTGAGTAAAAAATTTTTTAAATTATATTTTAGAGAACCTTTCTAGGATAGAATACACTTTCTGAATACTAGCAAAGCAAGAACTGCTTACTTTCCAGAGCACCCGGGCATTTAGTGGGGTTCGTGTTGCTCAATCTGCACAGTTTTATAACACTTTTGTAGACCATTGTTTGAATATTTATCCCTGTTCTTTTAGCCATTGTATTGTCTGATCTTCAGTTCATAGGTTATTACATCTTAGGTATCTTCAAAGTTTTCTTGTATGAAATATGTTGTAAATGTTCAATTGCAGAATCTGAACGATTATAAATAGTAGATTCATCAACTTCATTCGCTAGCATTTTGACTATTTATAATAATGTTAAACTGGGGGAAATTACCTGTCAGATAAAAACAGAGAAAACTGAAACACCTTCTACATTCAATATATTTCAGCATTTGTTTGTTTTCCCCCCCAACTGGCAAAAGACATACATATGAAAGAATTACCTTAGTGTGTATTTAAATTAATTCAGTATCTGCTGTTTACTTTAAATTGCAAAATAAATCGCTATTTTTTATTGAAGTAATATAAACTGCAACAGATACTAAATTAAATTATTATTAATGTAAATAATTGATCTTAATTAGATATGTGATACCTCAAAACTAATAATACATCAAATAATTGTAAAAATGCCTTGAGAACAAAATTGTTACATAAAAGTGTGATCCTATCCCCTAGTGTCTGTGCTTTATTAATGTGAAATCCATGGCATATCAACCATCAACAATAAAACAACTCATGCCAAAATCTGAATCCCCACAAAATATTACCCATAATACATTATTACTTGGTTTAATAACCTAATGAATCATGGGTAATTTGATCCCCCCAAACACCAAATTTTAACATTTTATCAATATGGCGGTTTTCATATATCAAGCTTCAAATGTTTACATTAAGAATTGGCCATTTGCAATAGTTACCTGTTGTTTAGAACTTTTTGTTGGTTTAACTGAGAAATGTAAATCTTTCATGGCACGTTCTATTAAAGTGACTGTGTATGGTCTGTTTGTGTCAGGATTAACACATTTATCTGCAACTGTTGTAGCAATGTCTCTAAACATGGACTCTAACTGAGCGTGCCGCTCCTTTTCTGACACTTGTAACTCTCCTTTTGCTAAAATCTGCAAAATAAGAATTTAAGATTAATAAAGACTAATCTCAATCTGATTAAAATCGGATCTCTCACTTTCTACCTTTGCTGATATGTCGTAGCACGTGAGATTTGAGGAAATCCCATTACAGTCACATGTGGTTGGTCGGTTGAACCTATCTTACTGTCTATGCAGTTGGCCGGTTGAACCTATGTTACTGTCTAATGAAAATGACAATTAGGAGATTATGAAAAGTCTCAAATTTAAAATTAAACTGGTTTCTTTACTACGAGAAATCAGATTGGCCAAAAAGGTCATAACCCACATCTATCATAGCATTAAATATTCATGACATGGGGTCACTCGCAATGTAAATTGGGAAAAAAATAGAAAGGACTAAAAGGGTTATATTTGAGGGTTGGAATTACTCTCATGACAGACAGTTAATTGTAAAAATTTCTTTTAAAACAATGTTAACAGCAAATTAGAACCAATACCAGTAAATAACAAAACTACTACTATCCATGATAGCAGCATCAAAATTTTGACGAGTAAAGATAAAAATAGGACAAAATAATAATGTCAGACAAATCTTGTTTAGATACATCTTGATGATTCATATTAAATATTTTGTCAAAATACTGTTAATGGTGGCCAATAAAAGTTGACTTTTGAAGGTTACGAAAGGGCAATCCTACCTTCATGTTTGACACCGATTTTTCACAAAACGATCTACAGTAGGACTCAAAGATCAATTTCTAGAATAATCTTCAAATATGTTTTCATTACGTCATCAAGTGTTATTTTTAATCTGTAAATTTGTTTCTAATTTGTTACTTTGTCTTTAAAACATATTTCTCATTTGTTATTTTCATATACATTTTTGCATAACAATGTTTTTAATTTGAAACTTTTACTTGTAACATTATATAGGATTGGTTAAATGGTTATATTCTTACCTGTAAGCATATTTCTGATTGGTTATCAATACCAAATGCTTTCTTCAACACATCAGACTTTGCTACTTCTCCTTTAGAAACATTATTGAACACTGTATGACTCTGTAAAACTTCATCTATGTCTGTTTCACTAAAATGAGGATATATAAAGATTCAGTCCTCACGATGAGCATCGGTCCTTCGGCCCAAGACCAGTAAAACTTTGTTCGGACCAGTAAGGTTTTCAGTTTTTTATTAAGAACTATATAAAAATAAATTCAAGAATGTGTTTCGGACCACTAAATTGAAATTTTCATTTCGAGGACTCCAGATTTGTAAAGCATATTAACAATTAATTCAATGGTTAGGGTTATGGTGTTTAAAGCCACTTTCAACAATATTTCAGTTATATCGTGGCGGTCAGTTTTATGAGTGGAGGAAACCGGAGTACCTGGAGAAAACCACCGACCTGTTGCAAGTCACTGACAAACTTTATCACATAATGTTGTATCGAGTACACCTTGCCATGAGTGGGATTCGAACACACAACTTTTGTGGTGATAGGTACTGATTGTACAGGTCAGTGAATTCAAGTGTATTCCTAAAGATTTTATTGTATACATATGTGTTGGAACTATGACAACAAAAGTTGAAAATAATAACATTTTGATATTTTTTTAAACAATATTTTTTTTAAATGTTTGCATTTACATATTCAGTTTTACTTGAAATAATGAAATATTGTATACAATATCCTTGATTTGATAACATTGCCATATTTTTGGATACGAAACTATCTTATGATTTCTTCATTCCATGATTTATTGGATAACATAGCTATATACACTGACACAAGCCACTTTTGTCATGAATTTCCACATCCATAGTGAAACTGTCACGTAACAGTAAATATTTGGTGCTGGATAGTAAGGCTTTGGTAGTTACACTATGGAAGTGAGACATCATCAGTAGCAGCATGACAAAAGTGGCTTGTGTCAGCATATTTATTATAATTGCAGATTTTACATTCGAAGCCTTCTCTCTTTTCCTTCCATTGACAATATTTCACTTGATTTATTTGAAATGTAATTACATGTACATACAGAGTACTTCTTCTTAATCAGACAAGATAATCAAAGTTTGCAATAATGTTTAGTTTGACTACTTAAAAACTCAAGATTGCAATATATTTCATAAATGTATTGTTTAAGACAATAGCAGAAAACATAAATAAATTATATGACACCAGGGGTTCAATAAAATGCTTAAAAGTCCTTTCAGTTTTAAATGCAGAAGGTCTGTCTCATTGTTAGGAAGGTCCTATTTTTTCAGAACATTTAATCAGTTATCAATAAACAACGTGTACCTTTTTAATTGTTTTGGTTTACATTGTTGTGAGAAGATATGACTCAAAGTTGTATCAGATGCAGAAGACTTTGGAGCACTCAAGGGAATATGGTGTTAAAGAAAATTTTGTGATGCCAAATGTTTTACATGGTGGTTTCATTGATGCAGATCACTAGGCACTAGATTTACTGCCCAACAATGTACATGTATATGCATAACGATTTCTCTATATAACTATTTCACATAAATAAGCCCCCATTTGGTAATGAGCAATGGTTTACCATGATTGACACAATTACGTGCAGATGACGATTCCCTGTAAACTGGGATCAACATACATGTTTTATATCCCCTTTTTTTTTGGTTTGTTTTCCAGAAGTTATTAACAACAATGGTGATTCCCTTTCCAAAGAAATTTTATAACGGTTTGTGACTGGTATGCCGCGAAATATCATTTCTAATAAAAAGATTTTATATGAAATGAGCAGATATATGATTTAATGCACTAAAAATCAGAAGGTCAGTGGACTCAGCTAATACCCAATGAACAAGTCCGAAGTCAAAATCAAAAAGTCACAGACCTCGGACCTGCATAATCTTGAACCTCTGGACACTCATCAGAATATAGCTGTTATGTGCCAGAGTTGTTACAGGTCTGCTTTTCTACCTTAGGTCAGAGAAACTATGTGTGATCATAGCGAACATCTGCTACATGTAACACTGAAGATCCATTTCGCTAGGGTTGTGGGATTAAATTGCAATTGGTACATTGCATTTTTCGTAGATAAAATATGCTCTACTGTCAAATTGGAGTCCAACTAAATAACAAACGATATTTAGGACTGGAAAATTGGTTAGGTTGAATTTTGGTAATTTTGATATATCGTCATCAAGGTATGATGAATCTAGGGGCAGATATAGAAACTATAGAAGGTCAGTGTTTGCTCTACTTCTTTTCACCTACTTGCCCGAAAACCAAATTTAGAGAGAAAAAAATTCATATTTATTCATACAAATTCTTTCCTAATTTTGACTTGTCCGAATCCAGTTTTACTTGTCCCGGGTTTCGGGTAAGTGGGTTAGCACGAAGATTGGAAGGTTCATAACTGCCCTCCGTTAACTATGTTAGTATATATCTCCTATAGCTTAGTTGGTTAACAATTGGTCTGCACTACGATAGGTCAAGAGTCAAGAGGCTTTCGCATGTGACAACTGCGACCAATGGTATCACACAGAATGTATGGGGATGTCATCTTCCAGGTATGAATCACTGGCACTGTGACCAAATGTCACCTGGTTGTGCTCAAACTGTGATATGCTGATTCATTCAACCGTTGTATATGAATCAACAATGTCAATGTCTAATTCCTTCGAATGTCTATCAGACATGAATGAAAGATCAAGGTCAGTAAACTCTTCCAACGATTTGTCAATGTCGTCAATTGGAAGCCCCACAGCTGCTTCCTCTCCAAAATGTAAACAGTAAATCCAGATTAAAACATGCTCAGAACATTAACTATAAATTTCCAAAGCATCAAAAACAAGGTGCCTGAATTACATGCTCAACCGCATGTTATAATTGGAATGGAAACATGGCTCACTAAGGACATGAATTCATCTGAATTTTTTCCGAATGAGTATGAAGTGTACAGATGAGATAGACCTAATGACCCACATGGAGGGGTATTAATTGCTGTCAATCAAACACTCACAAGCTCAACTGTTTTTACTGGTAATAATGCTGAATTTTTAAGTATTAAGATAAACTTGAAACACGGCAAATCAGCTATCATATGTGCAGCATATAGACCACCAAACCGAACAGATGATGAGTATGCGAACTCACTTATCAATGTCATAACAAGCGTTCAGTCAGCTCACAAGAATGTTTACTTTTTACTTGGAGGTGATTTCAACTTACCCGACCTAGAGTGGCCTCACAGACGTCTTGTCACCAGAACAATTCCTGCAAGGGTTACCGATAAGTTTTGTCAAATGCAAGATGATTTATCATTAGAGCAGTTAGTAAGCTTCCCCACTAGGGGAGAGAAAACACAAGATCTGGTTTTCATGACACATCCATCACTAGTGGACAAATGCAAACCGCTTCCGTCCATAGGTAAAACTAATCATAACATAGTACTTGTTGACCTTTGCATATCTCCAACAATTGCTAAAACACAGCAAAGGAAAATGTTATGTGGACAAATGCAAACAACAATGCCATCAGAACAAAAATTAGAGAATTGACAACCATTATCATAGAGATGGTCAGGAAAGGGACAACAGTAAACGAATTGTGGACAATATTCAAAGAAACACTCATACGATCGTAAACTCAAATGTTCCAACAAAGCTCAGCAGGAGCCGACATTCCAATCCATGGATGAACACCACACTTAAAAAGGGAGACAAACACCTGGACACAAACTACTGTCCAGTCTCTCTAATTTCAATCACATGTAAACTAATGGAACATATTATACATAGCCAAGTAATGGACCATCTAGATGAGCACTCCATATTATGTGTCAGATAACCAGCATGGTTTTCGCTGAAAACGATCATGTGAAATACAGCTCATGATCACAATTGAGGAAATAGCCAGAAAACTAGCAACTGGAGAGCAAGTTGACATAATACTCCTAGATTTTTCGAAAGTGTTCGATAAGGTACCACACAGACGTTTACTACACAAGCTCAGGTATTATGGAATCCGGAATAACACTTTTTTATGGATCCAAGACTTCCTAAGCCATCAAATGCAAGAAGTACAACTAGAGGGCCATAAATCGACCACCACTGATGTGCTATCTGGAGTGCCACAAGGCACGGTACTGGGGCCTTTGCTCTTCTTACTATTCATCAACGATTTACCAGAGTAAACTGAATCCGATGCCAGACTGTTCGCAGATGACTGCCTGTTGTTTCAACCAATATGAAATAATGGGATACACAGATTCTGCAGAACTACCTCAACTCACTGGAAGAATGGGAGAATAGATGGCAGATGGCCTTCCATCCAGAACAATGTGTGGTGATATGAGTTTCCAACAAGCGTAAACCTATCAATGCTCAGTATACCATCCACGGACACATGCTCCAAGAAGTCGACTCCAGCAAATATCTTGGAGTTACCATCAGTGTAAAGACCTACGATGGAATGATCACATCAACACCATCACTGCCAAGGCCAACAGAACACTGGGTTTCCTAAGACGTAATATGAGAGGTTGCAAATCTTCAGCCAGAGCAGCAGCATATCAATGAGTCTAGTAAGACCAACCATGGAATATGCCTGCTCAACATGGGACCCATGGAACTCAGGAAACATCCAACAAGTCGAGAAAGTGCAAAGACGGGCAGCCAGATTTGCAACCAAGAATTACCACGACCGACATCCTGGTAGCGTGACACAGATGGTCCAACAACTAGTGGGAGCCTCTGCAGGTTAGAAGAGTAAAGATCATACTAGTCCTCCTGTACAAGATCCAACATGGACTAGTGGCTATCCCTGCAGAGACTTACTTAGTGGCTGGTGACACCAGAACCAGAGGAGAGCACAAGTTTTGTCCCCCAAACGTGAGGAAAGACGTCTACAAATATTCATTCTTCCCACGAACCATTGGTGACTGGAACAGACTACTTCCACACGTCGCCTGTGCCACTTCACTAGAAGGTCTCAAGAACCAGCTGGGAGTTCAGACCATGTAAATACACAGCAGTCACGTTTTTTAATTGTACATAGCACTCTATGAGTTTTTAGTCTTGCCCGCAGCATACACCTGAGTATAACACTCTATGAGTCATCTCAGTACCTGGAAGAAGAAGGTGTCAGGATCAAATCACAAGAGGGACATTGCATTTTTCATGAGATAAAAAAAATCCTCTACTGTTCAATTTTCACGCCAAAAATGTTTTACCAATACTTATTGTGGTTGTTTGCTTGGTACTCACACTTTATTACGCCATGACACAACTTTGTTTGGATAGCAAGCGATTTCAAATCTTTTGCCACCTCTTTTCATCCGAATTACGGCAACATTTGTTAGTCTTTTCTGTCCAGTAGGCTGAAATACGGCCATATTTATAAACTATTCTAAATTAACTATTAATTTTTAGAGTGACAATGCTTTCAAATGCCGTAATTTAACAGTTTTAGTTAAAAATGCCAAATATGAACATTTCACGTTTGAGGCAATACCGGAAGTTATTGTTTACATTACCCTTTGTGGTTTCTACACAGAAGAGTTCTCCTTGCAGGTGCGCAAATGTACAAGCTTTTGACAGCTGATGAATCAGAGATTAAAAGTTGCTGAGGAGAAAGATGCGATTATGTAGAGGAGGAAGAAAAACATTTCGACAAAGACTTTGTACAATGCTTTCGACAATGGAGGATTAAGAATGACAAATAACAACAACACACCTCCTGTATCTATTCATGAGTTAATACAGGTATATATAAATGTAATGTATTCAGAGTTCTCGACTCATGTTTATCAGTTGTTTATTGCTAATTATGACTGTTGCAAATTACCTTCTTATTTCAGCTTATGGTTATTGTTTTCATAAGAGTTGTGTCAATTATATCATTTATATATGTATCAAATTTCATTTCCATGTACATATTTATTTAAATAATGCAATAACTGTGTGTGTTTGTTCATTTTTGTTATAGGAATATACCAGCATCACAGAGAATATGCAAATTATGTAATCTAGAGGTAGAAGATGAACTTCATTCCTGTTAGAATGTCCATAATCTAATAAAATAAGAAAAGAAATTTTAGAACAGTTAGAAAAGAAATTTGATAATCTCAAATCTCTTGATAATACCTCTAAGTTTGTTTGGCTTTTGTCTGCTGAGGATATTTATGTTTATGATAAATTTTATCTATTATTAACCAAATTGTATACTTTTAGATGCAAGCCCTTTCAGGCAATATTTAGTATAACAATTTCCTATATTTATTCAACAATATATATATGTTTAAAAAAGGCCTCTGCTAATGTATTGAGTCTTGGATCCTGTATTTGTTTGTATAGCTTGTATTTTTTCTTTTTTTTTTGTCTAATAATTTTTATTTTTTCTCTTATGGTTATCTGTAATTCACCATTGCTGTTAAAATCATTACCAATCAATGTAATCAATTTTATGTTAATTGTTCTGTCTTAACAGGCACAGGGCCTATGATTGGCAATAAAAATATTTGTTTGTTTGTTAGATAGGCCTACATGTATATCAACATTCCCTGAAAATTCAAGACATCATTACCAGAGGTTATTTATTGTTTGTCAGCTAATGTTTCTTCAAATGACTCAAAATAACTAACATGAATTGCAGAATGCTATCTGTGTATTATTTTGAAATAAGCAACGATTTATATAGTAGAAAGGATATGAATCTTGCGAGATTTAACATAGATTGTATGTAAGTTTGTTGCGTGGCGAGAACAAGTGAGATTACCTATAGTGCAATTCGTTGATGATGCGCGTGCCTAGATCAATGGTGGAAATTTTCATCGCTTCAACATTTTAAACCAGTATTTGTAAATATATAAAACCATAATTACAAGTATAAAGTGAAAATATTTGTCCGAAGTAGTAAGTACCAATCATTAATAAAGTATTGACTTTTTGTAGATGTATCGCCCATATTTCATCAATAATTGACATTAATCGATTTGCCCTTTTGACCTTCATAATCCCGCCTATTATGGGCAGTCAAGACTCGAATTTAAATTTCAAACTCCTCTCTTCTCTCATCATACCGAATATTGAAGCAGAGCCGTCATTTTTGTGATAATATAAATATTTTTCAATGAATAGAAGGAGTTTGAGTGAAAACAGTGCTCCCGATTTGTATTTATTAAGGATTGTTTACCAACATTTGTCAAAATGACGGCATTCTGACCGGAAATGGGGGTGGCCTATTTAGAAATCAATAAACTTCTTTGTTTACATTAAATCGACATACCAAAGTGTATAAATGTGTATTCGATATATAGAACAAAACTTGGCGTGATTGGTTTCTTTGTTTTATCATTTTTAATATGTTTTTAGATGTATGAAACTCTAATTTTTTTTTTTTTTATTTTACGTGTATGAGAGGTGATACAGAAAAAAATCAAAAAAACTTTTCCATTGAACCTATATCGGCAAATCCAAGGATTGTTTTGTGTAGTGTAGTACATGTATATAGACAATGTATAACACGAACTTTGGTGTAATTGGTTGTTTTCCTACGAATTCTCAAGGCATTACAAAATGAATGAATTAATTTTTGCTCTGTTGTAACATACAACCTCGCCATGCGAGATAAAGCGAGAAAATATGAGATTCGTATCCTTTTTACTATATAAATCCTTGAAATAAGTGACATTCAAATTTAACATCTTTAAGAATTCATTATAGTGAATTATTGTCATTTTGTAAAAAGACTACATAGCTTTAAAGTTGTAATGTACAAAATTTTGAGGTTTTATCTACTTCATTATAAAAAGAACAAATTCCCATTGTGCATGTACTGTAGTGTTTTCATACAGTGAACTATACATATTGATGCTATTCTCTGTTCTGAACATTTGGGCATTTAATAATTGAAGGTGGTGAAGCAATTTCACCTCAATTTTAATGGAAAATTTGAATATTTTTTTTCCTGTCAGATATAGATTGAAGAAAACCGAACTAGAGATCTGATTTAGTGTATACAAGGACCAGAGATGATTTTAATTACAATATTTAACTTCTATTGGTATATATCAAATAAATTTATCAATATACATTGAAGTCTATGTAGAATGTATTAGTAAATCAACTGATTTTATATTTCCAGCTGTCAAATATTGGTATACCTTCAGACCAAGTAACATGGAACAGGGTGACAATGACATCGGATCGATGGATAGCGATTCGCCATGGGAACAAAGAAGACTCCTCATCTATGGTAAATAATGTTGTATTGCCCTGATTTAAAAAAACAATTAAATGTATGATGTCAAAGAGGTTTTCAATCAGTTTAACTTTATTTTGTTGTTTTAAATCTGAAGACTGGACTGATTCTTTGTGATGCTTGACATTATTTTAATTTGATTCCTAATTGTGACCCTATCTGCACATATTCATCAGCATAAACCCATCAGGACAAAATAATTCTTGAGACAAAACTAGTGTAGGTAGGTAGACATTATTTTTCCCAATATGATACAGGACAAGAATCTGACTTGAACAGTGCTTTTCCAAAAATGACAATAAAAACTTTAGGGTAGGCACTTAAATTAGGGTTGATAGGGTTAGCAGAAATGCATGTTTATTTGTTGGGGGGGGGGGGGGGGGGGTGTCTCAGTATCAATTTCTATTTGTACATGTACAAATCTACTACACAATATGTATTTTATCATTATATCTGAAAGAAAAACCATTAATTATCTTCTGGTACTTAGTAAATTAAATTCATTTAATGTATTGTGCTTGGTAAATAAAGTTTATTTAATTTATTGAATTTGTATCAGACTAGCCTAGTAGCAACTTTATCACTGACATGTTATAAAGTCTATTATGTAATTATCATTGATTAAAGTGCAAGTAAAGTAAGTGATATCCTGTCTGTAATTGTACAGGAAGGTAAAATTTTCTACTTTTGTAAATCACATCCTATTATAATTAAAAAAAAGTTTGTTATTTACAGAAATTGAAAAATTAAAATCTTATTAAAAAGAAGACTATTATGTACATTAAAATGTACTTATTTAAACTTGTATATTTCCTATGAAATTTATGTTTGTTATTTATAATGTGAAAGAAGATGTTTATATTCTTTTTATGAAATATATTTATTAAAGTACTTTACAGCATTTTTTTGTTCCAAATATTACAGTTGCCTAGCATGTTATAAAAGATTAATTGGGATATTAACTGTCAATATATATTTAAATGAATATTTATCATCTATGCAACAAGAGCTAAGTCAACAACATTCTGGTGGTAGATATGTTTTGTATACTGGTATTATCGTATGTTATGGATGACAGTCAAAAACTTATTTTTCTGTTCTTTAAAATAATCCAAATAAAATTCCTATAAAGGTGTAATACCACTAAAGAATTCTCCATAGCCTTCTATGTTAAATTAAAAAAAATTGAGCTTTAATACAGGATTCATCTTGAGTTTAATCTAAGTGACACTCATATCTCATGGAAGGGGTACCTAATTGGAAGCTTAACTCCGAAAATCAACATACATTTAATGGCATATAAGAAAAAACAGACAGTCTGAAGATGTCTACCGTCAAAAATCCTACTTTCACTTTCGATTTAACACAAATTCAGGTGGTTTCTTTCCAATGCAATCATTTTTTTATTAAAAAGCACAAGGACATCAAATATGGGCTTAAAATTATCCTAAAATATGTAGGTTTCTGCTGACATTCAGTATTTTGCAGTATCTAATAGGGTTTATCTTTTATCCAACAATGTAGGAATCCATTTTCTGTTTACATACTACTTTCCCATACGTTCTTTTCGACGGGTACCCATGTTTAGTGGTAATACACCTAAGAGCAATAAAAACTTGTTTCTTTAACCTTTTCTTTGCCTTATTTATATTCCTATATCAATATCCAGTCAAAAAAACTATATCAGGTATATGGCAGTCCAATATTTGAAAGAATTAATGTCCATATGCAAATGTACCTCCATCAAGCTTTTAATGAAAAAATCTGATTTTTCAGCTGTTGAGTTCAGATTGTGAAATAACATGACAATGGCTTTTTATCTCAATATATTACAAGTATGAAGCTGATTTTCAACACAATAAGCAACTTATGACATGTATATATGCTTCATTTGTACATTTAACATCTAATTAATATGAAAATTTTTATTTTAAACATACCCCCCCCCCCCCTTTTTTTTTTGCCTCCTAGAAATGATCTCACAATATACTAAATTATGTTAATTCATGCTATGTTCCCATTAATTATGCATTGCAAGGCATTAAATAAGACCTAATACCTAGATATTAAGCAAAAATTACTTCAAACTGCCCAAAATATGTAAAATTATGATTGTTGATTTTCAGGTTTCTGTTATTTCTTGTGACCTGCAACTGTAATTTTCTTCAAAACTCAATAAATGAATGTTTCTTGACAACTTTTGTTATGTTTCAAGTTAGCCGGATGCACAAATGTACATTTACAGTCAATTTATACTCTAAAATATAAAATCCACATTGACAATTTGAAAAATTAACAGTAAATGTCCAGTGACAAATACAATTTTCCTGGGATCACTAAAATTACCTGGTTTTAAGTACATAATTCTGAAATAAAGCTGCTTTCTATAGCCTTATATTTTTTCTTATGTACATTTTACATGTGTTCTAACTATAACTATCAAAATTTATGAGTAAAAACAAGTAGGATTATAAAATTTTCAAAAACGGTATCACCATATACCGTATTTGAAGTCAACTAAATATCGCAACATGAAATTGTTAAAATTCTTAATTTTAGCAATCTTTTTCAACATCATCTGCCCTTTTACTACAAAAACACATTAAATCTACCAGTCTCAATAACTGTACAGTCATAAATAAGTATAAAGTTATATTTCAATACCCTCTGTGCATGTACATCTAGTGCATGGGGAATATTTTCCAAAATATTGCATAATATTCATATTGAAGCTGTAACATGACACCTTGATGTATTTTGTAACATTTTGGTGTGGAAAATGTCAAACTGGGTCTGTTGTGACTGTTCAAAGCCAATCTGAGTGTGGTACCATCAAAATTAAGTTTCTTGTTTTTTGCCTAAAAGGTGTAATACCACTAAAGAATTCTCCATAGCCTTCTATGTTAAATTAAAAAAAATTGAGCTTTCATACAGGATTCATCTTAAGTTTAATCTAAGTGACACTCATATCTCATGGAAGGGGTACCTAATTGGAAGCTTACCTCCGAAAATCAACATACATTTAATGGCATATAAGAAAAAACAGTCTGAAGATGTCTACCGTCAAAAATCCTACTTTCACTTTCGATTTAACACAAATTCAGGTGGTTTCTTTCCAATGCAATCATTTTTTTATTAAAAAGCACAAGAACATCAAATATGGGCTTAAAATTATCCTAAAATATGTAGGTTTCTGCTGACATTCAGTATTTTGCAGTATCTAATAGGGTTTATCTTTTATCCAACAATGTAGGAATCCATTTTCTGTTTACGTGCTACTTTCCCATACGTTCTTTTCGACGGGTACCCATGTTTAGTGGTAATACACCTATAAAAAGAGTAAAAGGCACTATTAGTATTGTACAAAGTATATAGACATTGTAAATATTGTGGGTTGTCTCCCCTGTTCTATGCAAATTGTCATAATTATTAAGTCTCCCAAACAAAGTTTGGGAGACTTAATGTTTTTGCTCCATTTCTTATTATTATTTTTATTATTATTATTCTTATTCTTATGCTTCTTCTTCTCTTTCTCCTTTCTTTCCGCGGACCATGAACTTGTCCACGGCAGATCTCAGGAAGTACTGGACAGAATTTCATGAAACTTGGTGGAGTTATAGATATATGTTTCTAGTTGGTCCTAAAGTTTTCAGCTTTGTGGTAAAGGGGGTCAAAGTCATATTTTGAGGGGTTCAAAGGGGGTGGGGGTTACTATAGAATCCTATGGGAAAGTTGAAATTTCGTACATTAATGTTGATAACTTCTAAATGTATAATGATAGAGACATAAAATTTGACATAGTGATAGGTCACCATTAGAGGAGCAATTCTGCATTTTCAAAATTTCGAGATGTCTGCCATTTTCAAAATGGCTGCCAAAATACGGTATAAAAAATGGGTGCTAAAAATTCAACATTGTCCGATATCATCAAAATTTGATATGTGGGTAGATAATGATGTCCCGAATTGATTCCCAACATTGAAAAACTTCTACCGGTCGCCATTTTCAAAATGGCCGCCACAATATCGCAAAAAATCAACATTGTCCGATATCATCAAAATTTGATATGTGAGTAGATAATGATGTCCCGAATTGATTCCCGACATTGAACAATTTCTACTGGTCGCCATTTTCAAAATTGTCGCCACAATACCGCAAAAATTCAACATTGTCCGATATCATCAAAATTTGATATGTGGGTAGATAATGATGTCCTGAATTGATTCCCGACATTGAAAAATTTCTACCGGTAGCCATTTTCAAAATGGCCACCACAATACTGCAAAAATTCAACATTGTCCGATATCATCAAAATTTGATATGTGGGTAGATAATGATGTCCCGAATTGATTCCCGACATTGAACAATTTCTACTGGTCGCCATTTTCAAAATGGCCGCCACAATACCGCAAAAATTCAACATTGTCCGATATCATCAAAATTTGATATGTGGGTAGATAATGATGTCCCGAATTGATTCCCGACATTGAACAATTTCTACTGGTCGCCATTTTCAAAATTGTCGCCACAATACCGCAAAAATTCAACATTGTCCGATATCATCAAAATTTGATATGTGGGTAGATAATGATGTCCTGAATTGATTCCCGACATTGAAAAATTTCTACCGGTAGCCATTTTCAAAATGGCCACCACAATACTGCAAAAATTCAACATTGTCCGATATCATCAAAATTTGATATGTGGGTAGATAATGATGTCCCGAATTGATTCCCGACATTGAACAATTTCTACTGGTCGCCATTTTCAAAATGGCCGCCACAATACCGCAAAAATTCAACATTGTCCGATATCATCAAAATTTGATATGTGGGTAGATAATGATGTCCTGAATTGATTCCCGACATTGAAAAATTTCTGCTGGTCGCCATTTTCAAAATGGCCGCCACAATACCGCAAAAATTCAACATTGTCCGATATCATCAAAATTTGATATGTGGGTAGATAATGATGTCCTGGATTGATTCCCGACATTGAAAAATTTCTACTGGTCGCCATTTTCAAAATGGCCACCACAATACCGCAAAAATTCAACATTGTCCTATATCATCAAAATTTGATATGTGGGTAGATAATGATGTCCTGGATTGATTCCCGACATTGAAAAATTTCTACCGGTCGCCATTTTCAAAATGGCCACCACAATACCGCAAAAATTCAACATTGTCCGATATCATCAAAATTTGATATGTGGGTAGATAATGATGTCCCGAATTGATTCCCGACATTGAAAAATTTCTACCGGTCACCATTTTCAAAATGGTCGCCACAATACCGCAAAAATTCAACATTGTCCGATATCATCAAAATTTGATATGTGGTTAGATAATGATGTGCCGAATTGATTCCTGACATTGAAAAATTTCTACCGGTCGCCATTTTCAAAATGGCCATCACAATATCGCACAAATTCAACATTGTCCGATTTCAACGACATTTCATATGTGGGTAGATTATGATGTCCCGAAATGATTCCTGACATCGAAAAATTTCTACCGATCGCCATTTTCAAAATGGCCACCACAATACCGCACAAATTCAACATTGTTCGATTTCAACGTCCTGAATTGATTCCTGACATTGAAAAATTTCTACCGGTCTCCATTTTCAAATTGGCGGACACAATACCACAAAAGTTCAAGGTAGATTTTAATTTATGTTTTAAACTGGTTGTCAGTGGCCAGTTTGGGAGACTTCATAATCGTTAGATTATAATCATATCTTGTTTTATCTAGATTTTCAAACACCATTCAATTAAAAAATCTACATAAAATCACTTCATTAGAAGAACACACACTTTCATCGAAATGACAACAATATAAAACTTTAAGAACATATTCATTTTTCAAAAATTGGAATTTCAAACTAAATTGTTTGTAAATGATGAGTTTATTGGTAAAATAGGATTTGCCTGGAAAAAGCAAATCAATTTTTTATCATTTTTAACATTTTTGATGGCAAAGCATATTGTTGGAATGCTTGAATGGAGTGTGAGAATCTGTGTTCAGGCCAAAGTAATAGGTGTATTCTGTCAGGCAGTATAACTATACACCATAAAATGTACTTACACATGTACTTCTTGTTATTATCATATTTAACAGACTAGCTTTGCACTTTATATCTTGAAATTAGAAACATTCCAAATTCACGCATGGTCAATCAAGAATATTAATTTAAAACATGCTTCACAAGGGATTTCAGAGTTTGTATTTTCTTGTGTTAATTTTAATTTCATGGTTTTTAGCAACAAAAAATAATCTTGAGAGATACAAAAATATGGGGGAATTGTATGTACATGTAGGTCAAAGTTGTAAAAGAAAAATGCCTACCTTGCTACCCTTTTTTATACTGACTTTCTTAATAAAAACTTTTTTGTGGACATATATCCAAGAAAGATGTAATTTTGATTAGATTGTAATTTTTTTATTGTGAAGAGTTTCTTTTTTTTAAGAATATTGTAAATGTATTTGAAGATATCCATTTTTGATTTAGTATTTCTGTAAATTTTTAAATGTTATAAATCGTATTCATCGTTTATTTTGCAGGTAACAGTATTAAATCCAAAAGAAGGCAGTATTTCCTATGTAGGTCAGACAAGTGCCGACTCTGTACAGATTAATCCAAGTGAACCAGTGATTGCATTAAAAGGTAACAGCTCCCCCACCCCCTTTGGGCAAAATGGAATCATCCATTAACATCAACGATCTAATCCTAAGGCCATGATCCTTAAGATATACTGGTTTGCAAATTATGAAACTGCATTGGTGGTGTTATGATTAGCGTGCTTGCCTTGAGTGAGATAGATTGTGGGTTATAGCCCCAGTCCAGGAAAACCAAAGACTATAAAATTAGTATTTGTTACTTCTTCGCTAAGCACACAGCATTCATGAGAAAGAGCAAAGGTTGGTTTAATGTAGCCGAGTGGAGCAAGATGTCTACCAGCTCACTTTTTTTTAGTGAGCTAGCACTATACAAATCCAACTACCGGTAAGCGTGTGTGTCTAATACAAAGCAGGCATCATAGTTACATTGTAGCTAAACAAATTTAACTTGTTCCTGCCATAATATAGCTGAAAAATTGCTTATTTGGCATTAAATAACAATCACTCTTACAAATTACAGTTTTATTGGTGGAGGAAACCAGAGTACTCGGAGAAAACCAATGACCTGACAAAAGTCACTGACAAACAGTTTAACTTTATCACATAATGTTGTATCGAGTACACCTCGCCATGAACGGAATTCGAACTCACATTTTTAGTGGTGATAGATACTGATTGCACATGTAGTTGTAAATCCAACTATCATACGATCACGACCAGGACGGTCCCCTGGGTGCTCTTAGTAAAGTGACTACTAGCTAAGAAGGTAGAATCTGTATTCATTGTAACTAAAGTACTAAATATGTAAACATTACAAAATTGAATTGAAAATTCCAGTTCTTTCATCTTAACAATTATTTTTCTCTTTTTCAGCTGGAATTCGATTTGAAGTATTTAATTTTCAAACAAAACAATTGATAAGTAAAACAAAGTTGCATGACCCTGTGGTATACTGGACATGGTTAGATATAGAGATCATTGCTATGGTAACAGAAACCTTGATTTATCATTGGAATGTATGGCAAGGTATAGTTAATTTGATTAGTTCTTTACTGTGACATGCTGTACAAATATCTTCTAATGTTGCATCCAGATTTTCGAGAATTTTTTTTATTTTATTCTTTCGTTCTATAAATTGATAATTTAGTAGAAAATATATAGAGAAATGTCTGACATTATAAGTTAGTGGAGATATACAAAACAGATGTAAATTCAGTAAAATGATCAAATCAAAGGGTAAATCTAGAGAACTAATGATTTTAATATCTACCAGTACTTTGTAGGGTATTATTATCTAACTAGAGAACTAATGATTTTAATATCTACCAGTACTTTGTAGGGTATTATTATCTAACTAGAGAACTAATGATTTTAATATCTACTAGTACTTTGTAGGGTATTATTATCTAACTAGAGAACTAATGATTGTAATATCTACTAGTACTTTGTAGGGTATTATTATCTAACTAGAGAACTAATGATTGTAATATCTACTAGTACTTTGTAGGGTATTATTATCTAACTAGAGAACTAATGATTGTAATATCTACCAGTACTTTGTAGGGTATTATTATCTAACTAGAGAACTAATGATTTTAATATCTACCAGTACTTTGTAGGGTATTATTATCTAACTAGAGAACTAATGATTGTAATATCTACTAGTACTTTGTAGGATATTATTATCTAACTAGAGAACTAATGATTTTAATATCTACCAGTACTTTGTAGGGTATTATTATCTAACTAGAGAACTAATGATTTTAATATCTACTAGTACTTTGTAGGGTATTATTATCTAACTAGAGAACTAATGATTTTAATATCTACTAGTACTTTGTAGGGTATTATTATATAACTAGAGAACTAATGATTTTAATATCTACCAGTACTTTGTAGGGTATTATTATCTAACTAGAGAACTAATGATTGTAATATCTACCAGTACTTTGTAGGGTATTATTATCTAACTAGAGAACTAATGATTGTAATATCTACCAGTACTTTGTAGGGTATTATTATCTAACAAGAGAACTAATGATTGTAATATCTACTAGTACTTTGTAGGATATTATTATCTAACTAGAGAACTAATGATTTTAATATCTACTAGTACTTTGTAGGGTATTATTATCTAACTAGAGAACTAATGATTGTAATATCTACCAGTACTTTGTAGGATATTATTATCTAACTAGAGAACTAATGATTTTAATATCTACCAGTACTTTGTAGGGTATTATTATCTAACTAGAGAACTAATGATTTTAATATCTACTAGTACTTTGTAGGGTATTATTATCTAACTAGAGAACTAATGATTGTAATATCTACTAGTACTTTGTAGGATATTATTATCTAACTAGAGAACTAATGATTGTAATATCTACTAGTACTTTGTAGGATATTATTATCTAACTAGAGAACTAATGATTGTAATATCTACTAGTACTTTGTAGGGTATTATTATCTAACTAGAGAACTAATGATTGTAATATCTACTAGTACTTTGTAGGGTATTATTATCTAACTAGAGAACTAATGATTTTAATATCTACCAGTACTTTGTAGGGTATTATTATCTAACTAGAGAACTAATGATTGTAATATCTACTAGTACTTTGTAGGGTATTATTATCTAACTAGAGAACTAATGATTGTAATATCTACCAGTACTTTGTAGGGTATTATTATCTAACTAGAGATCTAATGATTGTAATATCTACCAGTACTTTGTAGGGTATTATTATCTAACTAGAGAACTAATGATTGTAATATCTACTAGTACTTTGTAGGGTATTATTATCTAACTAGAGAACTAATGATTTTAATATCTACTAGTACTTTGTAGGGTATTATTATCTAACTAGAGAACTAATGATTGTAATATCTACCAGTACTTTGTAGGGTATTATTATCTAACTAGAGAACTAATGATTGTAATATCTACCAGTACTTTGTAGGGTATTATTATCTAACAAGAGAACTAATGATTGTAATATCTACTAGTACTTTGTAGGATATTATTATCTAACTAGAGAACTAATGATTTTAATATCTACTAGTACTTTGTAGGGTATTATTATCTAACTAGAGAACTAATGATTGTAATATCTACCAGTACTTTGTAGGATATTATTATCTAACTAGAGAACTAATGATTTTAATATCTACCAGTACTTTGTAGGGTATTATTATCTAACTAGAGAACTAATGATTTTAATATCTACTAGTACTTTGTAGGGTATTATTATCTAACTAGAGAACTAATGATTTTAATATCTACCAGTACTTTGTAGGATATTATTGTCTAACTAGAGAACTAATGATTGTAATATCTACCAGTACTTTGTAGGATATTATTATCTAACTAGAGAACTAATGATTTTAATATCTACTAGTACTTTGTAGGGTATTATTATCTAACTAGAGAACTAATGATTGTAATATCTACCAGTACTTTGTAGGGTATTATTATCTAACTAGAGAACTAATGATTGTAATATCTACCAGTACTTTGTAGGGTATTATTATCTAACAAGAGAACTAATGATTGTAATATCTACTAGTACTTTGTAGGATATTATTATCTAACTAGAGAACTAATGATTTTAATATCTACTAGTACTTTGTAGGGTATTATTATCTAACTAGAGAACTAATGATTGTAATATCTACCAGTACTTTGTAGGATATTATTATCTAACTAGAGAACTAATGATTTTAATATCTACCAGTACTTTGTAGGGTATTATTATCTAACTAGAGAACTAATGATTTTAATATCTACTAGTACTTTGTAGGGTATTATTATCTAACTAGAGAACTAATGATTTTAATATCTACCAGTACTTTGTAGGATATTATTGTCTAACTAGAGAACTAATGATTGTAATATCTACCAGTACTTTGTAGGATATTATTATCTAACTAGAGAACTAATGATTTTAATATCTACTAGTACTTTGTAGGGTATTATTATCTAACTAGAGAACTAATGATTGTAATATCTACCAGTACTTTGTAGGGTATTATTATCTAACTAGAGAACTAATGATTGTAATATCTACTAGTACTTTGTAGGGTATTATTATCTAACTAGAGAACTAATGATTTTAATATCTACCAGTACTTTGTACGATATTATTATCTAACTAGAGAACTAATGATTGTAATATCTACTAGTACTTTGTAGGGTATTATTATCTAACAAGAGAACTAATGATTTTACAATCTACCAGTACTTTGTAGGGTATTATTATCTAACTAGAGAACTAATGATTGTAATATCTACCAGTACTTTGTAGGATATTATTATCTAACTAGAGAACTAATGATTTTAATATCTACCAGTACTTTGTAGGGTATTATTATCTAACTAGAGAACTAATGATTTTAATATCTACTAGTACTTTGTAGGGTATTATTATCTAACTAGAGAACTAATGATTTTAATATCTACCAGTACTTTGTAGGATATTATTATCTAACTAGAGAACTAATGATTGTAATATCTACCAGTACTTTGTAGGATATTATTATCTAACTAGAGAACTAATGATTTTAATATCTACTAGTACTTTGTAGGGTATTATTATCTAACTAGAGAACTAATGATTGTAATATCTACCAGTACTTTGTAGGGTATTATTATCTAACTAGAGAACTAATGATTTTAATATCTACCAGTACTTTGTAGGATATTATTATCTAACTAGAGAACTAATGATTTTAATATCTATTAGTACTTTGTAGGGTATTATTATCTAACTAGAGAACTAATGATTGTAATATCTACTAGTACTTTGTAGGGTATTATTATCTAACTAGAGAACTAATGATTGTAATATCTACCAGTACTTTGTAGGGTATTATTATCTAACTAGAGAACTAATGATTGTAATATCTACCAGTACTTTGTAGGGTATTATTATCTAACTAGAGAACTAATGATTGTAATATCTACTAGTACTTTGTAGGGTATTATTATCTAACTAGAGAACTAATGATTGTAATATCTACCAGTACTTTGTAGGGTATTATTATCTAACTAGAGAACTAATGATTGTAATATCTACCAGTACTTTGTAGGGTATTATTATCTAACTAGAGAACTAATGATTTTAATATCTACCAGTACTTTGTAGGGTATTATTATCTAACTAGAGAACTAATGATTGTAATATCTACTAGTACTTTGTAGGGTATTATTATCTAACTAGAGAACTAATGATTTTAATATCTACTAGTACTTTGTAGGGTATTATTATCTAACTAGAGAACTAATGATTGTAATATCTACTAGTACTTTGTAGGGTATTATTATCTAACTAGAGAACTAATGATTTTAATATCTACTAGTACTTTGTAGGGTATTATTATCTAACTAGAGAACTAATGATTGTAATATCTACCAGTACTTTGTAGGGTATTATTATCTAACTAGAGAACTAATGATTGTAATATCTACTAGTACTTTGTAGGGTATTATTATCTAACTAGAGAACTAATGATTTTACAATCTACCAGTACTTTGTAGGGTATTATTATCTAACAAGAGAACTAATGATTTTACAATCTACCAGTACTTTGTAGGGTATTATTATCTAACTAGAGAACTAATGATTTTAATATCTACTAGTACTTTGTAGGGTATTATTATCTAACTAGAGAACTAATGATTGTAATATCTACCAGTACTTTGTAGGGTATTATTATCTAACTAGAGAACTAATGATTGTAATATCTACTAGTACTTTGTAGGGTATTATTATCTAACTAGAGAACTAATGATTTTACAATCTACCAGTACTTTGTAGGGTATTATTATCTAACAAGAGAACTAATGATTTTACAATCTACCAGTACTTTGTAGGGTATTATTATCTAACTAGAGAACTAATGATTTTAATATCTACTAGTACTTTGTAGGGTATTATTTGGTCTTGTGACATTTAATGTATTCTACAGTACAATTTTTCAGTAACCCTTTGATTTTGTAGTAGTTGAATTTTTTGTCCCAAACATTAATGAATTATCTCCTTCAGACAAGAGAAATAATTTGATAGTATCAATTTGATCCTAACCGCATCGGTGGTGTAATGGTTAGCGCACTCGCCTAGAGTGCAGTAGATCCTGGGTTCGACCCCGGTCGGGTTAAACCAACAACTATAAAATTGGTATTTGTTGCTTCTCCGCTAAGCACACAGCAGTAAGGAGTAAGAACAAAGACTGGTAGAATCGTAATCAGAATAATGTGTTCGAGTGGAGGGACATGTCTACCCGTGGACTGTTGTTTCAGTGAGCTTAGTAGCACTATAAAAATCCAACTCAGCGTGTTGGTCTAGAATAAAGCAGACCTCATCATAATCTCATTGAAAATGAACTTATTTTCGCCATGATATAGCTGAAAAATTGCTGCATTGGCGATAAACAACAATCACTCACTCTCTCATTCAATTTGGTCCATACGAAACTGGATCAAGGGAGATAACCTATTACCGTAGGTTTCTCATACTTTGTTGATTTTATTGACATTTTAGGAATAGTATTTTCCATGTTAATATTTCTACATTGTTGTCTTCAAATACATGTTAAGAAGACATCAAATAATTGCCTAATGAAGGATACATGTAATATATTTTTGACAGATTGTCCTCCTGAAAAAGTATTTTTACGACATCAGCGACTAGAATTTACAGAAATCATAAGTTACAAGGCAGACCCCAGTTTAAAATGGCTGGCCATAACTGGTTTGATGCCCGAGGTATGTAAAATGACTATAGTTTTCAATAGTCATGAGCAATTATTAATATTTATAAAAAATACTATTACATGAAATAGAAATGGTTGATGCATTACAAAAGTGTACCTGTTTGATTTAAGACTATTGTATATAAGCAAAGCAAATGATAACATTATCCATTTTTTAGGACATATCAAGTAGTTTGTTTCTCTGGCTCAGCAGCATTGCCAAAAATGCTGACACTTTTTTCAATCTTCAAAACTTTTGTATTTTTGGTTTGGAAATCCTTTTCAAAGATAAAAGTTTGCACATGCCATATGTAACTGCTAGTTCTAATTCATCATCAGTATTTAAGGAGCTGTTGTGGTTGTGATCGTATATGTAGTCAGTGCTTATCACCACAAGCGTTGTGATTTTGAATCAGGGTAATGGCAGGTGTACTCTCGATACAACATTATGTGATCAGGTTTGTCAGTGACTTGTGGAGGGTTGGTGGTTTTCTCCGGATACCCCGGTTTCCTCCACCAAAATAACTAGCGGCCATGATATAGCTGAAATATTGTTGAAGGTGGCGTTAAACACCTTAACCCTAACCCCTATCAGTATTTAAGGGGCTGTTGTGGTTGTGATCGTATGATAGTTAGATTTACAACTACCAATGTAATCAGTGCTTATCACCACTAACGTTGTGATTTTGAATCAGGGTCATGGCAGGTGTACTCTCGATACAACATTATGTGATCAGGTTTGTCAGTGACTTGCGGAGGGTCGGTGGTTATCTCAGGGTACTCAGGTTTCCTCCACCAATAAAACTGACCGCCACGATATAACTGAGATATTGTTAAGCGCCATAACCGTAACCCCTAATTCATCATCAGCAAATAATTATGACTTTAAGGTCTCAGGGATGATACAATTATACATGTACTAGTACATACTAGATACGACTTGGTGTATTACAGATCATGTTGGTTTTTTTTTTTAATATTAGTAGAGGAGGAACTTGTGACTGACACAATTCGTGGGACCATCGTGATCATATGGTAGTTGGATTTACAAGTACCTGTGCAATTAGTGCCTATCACCGCTAAAGTTGTGAGTTCGAATCCTGCTGATGGCGAGGTGTACTCGACACAACATTATTTGACAAAGTTTGTCAGTGACTTGTGACAGATCTGTGGTTTTCTCTGGATATTCCAGTTTCCTCCACCAATAAAACTGACCGCAATGCTATAGCTGAAATATTGTTGAAAATGGCATTAAACACCCTAACCCTAACCCTGACACAATTATATACTCTAAATTACAGATCATGATATATTTTTTTGTTTTATTAGGAAGAGAAGATCACAGGATTGACACAATTATATAACGTAGATGAAGATATAACTCAGTGTATTACAGCTCATGCAGTTTGTTTTACAAATTATCAATACCATGACAACCCTTTACCATCAACAGTCATGTGTGTTGCTACTAGAGATGTAATAGATGTCGGCAAGGTAAATAAAGTTATATCATTTCATAGATATATAGTTTGAAAATTCTCCAGGTTTCATTGGATGAGACTTGACATGTGACTAGGTTGCAAATTTTTATATTCATCAACTTTTAGCTCATCTGTCTATCTAACTTTCCTCATTTAAGTCTTCTTCTCTAAAGCTACAGGGACATTGGATAGCAAACATTTCATGTATGTAATAAGTTCCTGCAATGATCGAGGCCATCACTGTCATGATCGTATGGTAGTAGGATTTACAACTACCTATCCAATCAGTGCCTATCACCACTAAAGTTGTGAATTCGAATCCTGCTCATGGCAACGTGTTCTTGATACAACATTATGTGCTAAAGTTTGTCAATGACCTGCAACAGATTGGTGTTTTTCTCCTGTTACTCCAGTTAAAACTGACCACTAGGATATAACTGAAATATTGTTGAAAGTGGCGTTAAACATCATAACCCTAACCCTCCTTGGATGGTCCTTTAAAAATTGTTTACAATCGATTGCACAAAATTTTACTGCATTATCTACATTTTCATAAAAAAAGTGTTTGAATATAAGCCAATACCATTTGTTTTGTAAATTTATGGAAAAGAAAATTTAAACAGTGCTGATCTGATCACCAATTCTGCTAATATCAACAAAATGAACAACTACCTGTCACACCAAACCACTGAACTAAAAAAAAAGACCACAACATTTGCAATTTGAAACCCAGGTTCTGGTTCGGGACAGACTCTAAAATATGGCAGGGTTATATAATAATTAAACAACAGAACTTGTTTAGCTGAAATTGTGGCTTCAAAATAATCATTTTCATTCCAGTCAAAATTCAAGGTGGGCCACCATCTTCATTGTTTCTTTCTATAGATATGGTTAGATGATATAACCAGAAAGCTAAATGGTATCTTTTATATTTCAGATACATATGATAGAACTTGGTCCATATAAACAAGGGAACTTTGCCCCTAGAAATAATTATGATCATGTGCAGTTTTATGATGGCGCTGAAACTTTTGATTTTCCTGTCTCCCTTCATGTAAGTATTAATTAAGGGAGCAGGCTTTAAATAATTGTTGTCATAACTTGTGTCCAATCCCATTTGCTAATATATTGAGCAAATAAAATATGTTTAATTCAAGTATTAATTAATTGCATTTTTTATGTCTCTATTTTCTATTCTCACAAGTTTCATTTACAGACCATAACAAGTATTCACTATTTGGTAAAGCGATTGATTGATTGATTGATTGATTTATTGGTGTTTAACATCAACCATAGCAATATTTCAGCTATATTGTGGCACGAATTGCTTGTTTTTCAGGTTCATTGGTTTTGGGGGGGGGGGTTTGGGAAGGGGATGATTTTGAATGTATTGCCTTTATAGTAGACAGTTTTGTGTAAGAAAAACTGTATTGTTATTAACTTTCAGAAACACAAAAATGTAGTAACAAATTTTGAATGAGAACCGTATGTAAAGTATTAAACTTTGTTTCAGGTCTCAGAAAAATATGGTCTGTTGTTCACCATTACAAAGTATGGATTCCTCTACCTCTCAGACATGGAGACAGCAGCTTGTCTCTGTTGTAATAAAATCTCTAACTATATCATGTTTACATCGACATTAAACACAGACACACAAGGAGTAATGGGTGTTACTAGAGGAGGCCAGGTAAGTTACCATGGAGACAGCAGCCTGTCTCTGTTGTAATAATCTCTAACTATATCATGTTTACATCTACATTAAACATACACACAAGGAGTAATGGGTGTTACTAGAGGAGGTCAGGTAAGTTACCATGGAGACAGCAGCCTGTCTCTGTTGTAATAATCTCTAACTATATCATGTTTACATTGACATTAAACACAGATACACAAGGAGTAATGGGTGTTACTAGAGGAGGTCAGGTAAGTTACCCTGGAGACAGCAGCCTGTCTCTGTTGTAATAATCTCTAACTATATCATGTTTACATCAACATTAAACACAGACACACAAGGAGTAATGGGTGTTACTAGAGGAGGTCAGGTAAGTTACCATGGAGACAGCAGCCTGTCTCTGTTGTAATAATCTCTAACTATATCATGTTTACATCAACATTAAACACAGATACACAAGGAGTAATGGGTGTTACTAGAGGAGGTCAGGTAAGTTACCATGGAGACAGCAGCTTGTCTCTATTGTAATAATCTCTAACTATATCATGTTTACATCAACATTAAACACAGATACACAAGGAGTAATGGGTGTTACTAGAGGAGGTCAGGTAAGTTACCATGGAGACAGCAGCCTGTCTCTGTTGTAATAATCTCTAACTATATCATGTTTACATTGACATTAAACACAGATACACAAGGAGTAATGGGTGTTACTAGAGGAGGTCAGGTAAGTTACCATGGAGACAGCAGCCTGTCTCTGTTGTAATAATCTCTAACTATATCATGTTTACATTGACATTAAACACAGATACACAAGGAGTAATGGGTGTTACTAGAGGAGGTCAGGTAAGTTACCATGGAGACAGCAGCCTGTCTCTGTTGTAATAATCTCTAACTATATCATGTTTACATTGACATTAAACACAGATACACAAGGAGTAATGGGTGTTACTAGAGGAGGTCAGGTAAGTTACCATGAAGACAGCAGCCTGCCTCTGTTGTAATAATCTCTAACTATATCATGTTTACATCGACATTAAACAGATACACAAGGAGTAATGGGTGTTACTAGAGGAGGTCAGGTAAGTTACCATGGAGACAGCAGCTTGTCTCTGTTGTAATAATCTCTAACTATATCATGTTTACATCAACATTAAACACAGATACACAAGGAGTAATGGGTGTTACTAGAGGAGGTCAGGTAAGTTACCATGGAGACAGCAGCCTGTCTCTGTTGTAATAAAATCTCTAACTATATCATGTTTACATTGACATTAAACAGACACACAAGGAGTAATGGGTGTTACTAGAGGAGGCCAGGTAAGTTACCATGGATACAGCAGCCTGCCTCTTGTAATAATCTCTAACTATATCATGTTTACATTGACATTAAACACAGACACACAAGGAGTAATGGGTGTTACTAGAGGAGGCCAGGTAAGTTACCATGGAGACAGCAGCCTGTCTCTGTTGTAATAATCTCTAACTATATCATGTTGACATTAAACACAGACACACAAGGAGTAATGGGTGTTACTAGAGAAGGCCAGGTAAGTTACCATGGAGACAGCAGCCTGTCTCTGTTGTAATAATCTCTAACTATATCATGTCTACATTGACATTAAACACAGACACACAAGGAGTAATGAGTGTTACTAGAGGAGGTCAGGTAAGTTACCATGGAGACAGCAGCCTGTCTCTGTTGTAATAATCTCTAACTATATCATGTTTACATCAACATTAAACACAGATACACAAGGAGTAATGGGTGTTACTAGAGGAGGTCAGGTAAGTTACCATGGAGACAGCAGCCTGTCTCTGTTGTAATAATCTCTAACTATATCATGTTTACATTGACATTAAACACAGATACACAAGGAGTAATGGGTGTTACTAGAGGAGGTCAGGTAAGTTACCATGGAGACAGCAGCCTGTCTCTGTTGTAATAATCTCTAACTATATCATGTTTACA
This sequence comes from Bathymodiolus septemdierum, assembly GCA_963383655.1. Lineage (NCBI taxonomy): Eukaryota > Metazoa > Mollusca > Bivalvia > Mytilida > Modiolidae > Bathymodiolus > Bathymodiolus septemdierum. The sequence goes on along the minus strand of OY726523.1, from coordinate 46,556,254 downwards.
TTGACATTAAACACAGACACACAAGGAGTAATGGGTGTTACTAGAGGAGGTCAGGTAAGTTACCATGGAGATAGCAGCCTGTCTCTGTTGTAATAAAATCTCTAACTATATCATGTTTACATTGACATTAAACACAGATACACAAGGAGTAATGGGTGTTACTAGAGGAGGTCAGGTAAGTTACCATGGTGATATTATAGTTGTATCTTTTTTTTATGGTGATGCAATAACATCTAGCAACATCCTTTATGGGGTCACATCAGGCAACTGAATATATTGACCAACAGAACAACACTCTCAATGTGTGCTCGGTTTTAATTGGTAGGCTTTTCGCTCATTTAACCTGTTGTAAATATGAACCCTAGCGTTACCACATAGATCTCATTAGATGTTACTATATCACCAAAACAAAAACATGATAACAAACATCTAATTTTAATTATAATATTAATTCTGCCATCAAATAGCAAATATGTTACTTATTAGCATCTATGGTTATTGAAAAATTAGACTACAAATATGAAGGTTGGTGGATATTTTTAGATGCAATTTAATACATGCATCTTCATTTCTTGTTTTGAACACATTTTTTTTTTTGTAAAATCTGATATGAAAATATTATTCCGTCTCGTGATTTATTGTACTTTTTATTTATGCACTCTAAATTAATTTAAGAGCGAATTTAACTGTGTGAATGATGGAACAGCCAAAGGAGTCAAATGAATTGTGTGCGACCTTTCACGCATCTGTAAATTTAAATTATCGTCTTCCTTCAAAATGTACACACTGTCAGACACATTAGAATCCAAATACGGTAATTCATGGAAGCCATAATTTTATCATGGGTTGGCAGGATATTAGTAAATTTTACCACTCAGGCTTACTATATTGAGTTATAAGAACAAAATTACAAAGATATAAAAAGTGAAATTGGAGTTACCTGATTGTAACAAGTTTGTGTTTACTATACCCTGAAATATGTAACAAAATAATGTTCCACCAAATAAAAATTAAATGATTTGTCCATGATGGAGTTAGGGTTATGGTGTTTAATGCCACTTTCAACAATATTTCAGTTTTATTGTGGTAGTCAGTTTTATTGGTGGAGGGAACTGCAGAATACCACCGACCTGTCACAAGTCACTGACAAACTTCATCACATGATGTTGCATCGAGTACACCTCACCATGAGTGGGATTCAAACTCACAACTTTAGTGGTGATAGGCACTGATTGCATAGGTAGTTGTAAATCAAACTACCATACAATCACGACCACAACAGCCCACGAGTTGACCATGGTGTAATCCATGTATAATATGCATGTTATTTTTTTTAACAGGTGGTGACAATAAAGATAAAAAAAGAAGGACTTGTGTCGTATGTAAGAGACACAGCCAAGAAAACCAACCAAGCCAATAGACTAGAAAAAGCAATCTCATGTTGATTATGCATTTATATTTGTATATACAGTAGAATATTGGTATCACAAAATTCGTTTTGTAAAACTGAAATTATAACCCATTTGTAATAGTAATACAAGGTTCTCCACACTTATTAAAAACAGGACCACTTGACCTTTTTTCAGAGGTTTTTAGGGCAAAGTGAAGGGAAATTTGATAGACTTTCATAGAGTGTCTGCTATTTTAAGTTTTCTTTCCCTTTTCTGCATGTCCCCTAGCTTTCACAAAACAACGGTGCTGCTTAATGACTGAAAAGGTGCATTCAACAAAGTTGGGATAAAATATTGAATATCAAGCCTCATAGATCAAATGTCAGTAACATAGGAGTTCTGTATGCTTGAATATTATATACAAGAAAATATTATGATGATTGGTGAAACGACACTCCCAAAAACTGAAAGAGCAACTAAAACTTTGCCTTAGTGGCAGAAGTAGGGTAATTTCATTGAAACCAGGGTGAACAAGTTGCCCACTGCTTATTTGGTGAGTCTTAGAAATAGTTCTTTATGTCATCAATGACTCAAATACTCAGTGAAATCAGAGCAAAATTGTTGCTCTTCAAAATAACAACTGGATTATTTTGTTGTAGATTTTTGGTGTAAAATTTGTTTCATTGTACATATGTATTGTCCAAATCATATTATTTATTGTTTTAATAACTAAATAATGTTATGCCATCTTTTAAGTATGTCTAACTTTCAAGGTTTGTTCCTTTTTTGTGTTTTCACCTCATCACCATGGTGCCATGCTTACCTTGCTATAATGAATAACAATGTTTTATTTTACATTGGAAAGATTAATGCTATAACATATTCAACATGTAAAAATTATTTCACTTGATGTTAAATATATAAAATTAGTCATATATAAGAAAGTTGTCTCGTCCCAAATATAGCTGAAATACGGCTTGATGGATGTTAAGCAATAATTAATCAAATAATCAAGCAAATTTGTCAGCCTGTCTTATGTGATCTTTCAAGGGAACATTGAAAAGAGGTCACATTAGACAGGTAGTTGCTAAATACAGGTCTAATTAATATGAAATGCAATGTGAATGGAAATTATAATTAATTTCACTTAATTTTTTGCATAATAGAGATGTTCACTAAAGCAGGTGTTACTGTATTTCTTTTTCTCCCATTTTCCTTTTGAAAACATACCCATTAAGTTTTAATACTTCCTGTTTCTGTAAAATCTAGATTTATTCTATTTATATTATATACATGTATTTCTCTTTTTCTGCTTGTTACCAATTACAAAATACCAACACTGTATTCACTTACAATATAAACAGATAACATATGTTCAATTATAAAGGAAACATTGTAATTTTTTTTGTTATGAATAATATTTCACATTTTTAGCTCACCTTGACAAAGGCAATGTGAGCTTTTGCCATCACTTGGTGTCTGTCGTCTGTCGTCCATTAACTTTTCACATTTTAATCTTCTCCTCTGAAACTCCTTAGCCAAATGAACTGAAACTTGGTAGGAAGTATCTATGGAAGGTCCTCTATTAAGATTGCTAATTTCGTACCGATCCGATTGTAAACATGGCCGCACAGGCAATTATTGTTTCTGATTGGTTGATTTCTAGAAAATCTTCTCTGAAACTGCTTGGCCAAATGAACCGAAACTTGGTAGGAAGCATCTATGGAAGGTCCTCTATAAAAATTCCTAATTTAGTCCCAATCAGTTAACAAACATGGCCACCATAGGTAATTCTTGTTTCTGATTGGTCGATTTCTAAATAATTTTCTCCTTTGAAACTGAGTAGCCAAATGAACTGAAATTTGGTAGGAAGCACCTTTGGAAGGTTCTGTATTAAGTTTCCTCAAAGCAGAATGAAAGGTGAGCGACACAGGCTCAGCCCACTGAGCCTCTAGTTTAAAATTATGATATTTTTGTCATGTTTAAATATCATAGATAATTCAGTGTTGTCTTAATCACCCAAAAATCATGTAAGTCGCAACCTTTAATAAGGTGCCACTTGTTTTCTTCTGAAGCGTCTTATTGTAAAAAAAAAATGGGAGTCTTTCAGCCTCATCATCGTGTCCACCCTATAGCTTGTTACAGATTCCCCTTGAGACTCGACAGATAAAAAAAAAAAACAATGTAAAAAAGTATATTGTCTGTTACATTACACATGTATTGAAGTGTAAGAAAAGTTAACATTTTTCACTGGATATATATTAATTTCTTACGATTCTGAAGGTTTAAAGGGGAGATAAGTAAAAATACTTAACTTTTAGTATGGCAAGTATATGTATTACAAAATGATATCAGTGAGATCTGGAAATCCAAAAATATTGTTTTTTAACTTGAACTTTTTCTTAGATAGATTTGCTCATATTTTTGCATAGATTCGTTGAAAACTGTCGACAGTTTGTATATTGACATCATCATCTTATATTCATTATTTATATGGATATATTAAATGATGTGAACTCGTTTGGTGTTTTGAAAGTCCCTATATTAGGATAAGTATTATAAATAAAATATTTTTTGTAGGTGTTTTCATAGAATATTAAAAAAATATTGCAATTTATATAATTACTGATTGAATTCTAAAGTTTATTTGGAACCAATTGGAGGCATGAAATTAGACAAGTGTGGTTGTCAATGTAACCAACGACAATGAAACACACAACCACACCTCTAGAGATAAGTCTGAGAGGAGGATGAGCTGTATTTTTTTAAAACATTGTTTCTAGAGGCTGTACAGTAAAAAATTATATTTATGTTTTTTTGCTGATAGATAATGCATTTTATATATATCAAATACAGGTATTCATCTACCTGATTTAGGATTTGTTGGGCATTGAAGATGTATATTTTTCCCATCGTGTTTCGTGTTTTCAAATGAGATTTATTGTATTTACATTAGCTTTGTTCTTCAATTCTACAACCACAAAAATGTATTACGGTATTAAATTGAAATTCTAATATGACGTGCTCTTTTGGCTTTGTAAACAAAAGGGTATAAAAATCCCCGATTTATTATGACTTACACACGTTGATGATCATGACGTATTTGGATGTTCTATTATACCCTTTTGTTTACAAAGCCAAAACAGCACGTCATAGAAATAATTTATGGAAGGGGTAAGTTTGTTGGAGATTTTAATATGGGTAACATTATCTGTGTAAATTTTACACAGATAATGTTACCCATATTAAAATCTCCAACAAACTTACCCCTTCCATAAATTATTTCTTAAATATATATTGTATGGTTTTCTTTTCCGTATTTTTTAGCATACAAATTTAAATTTATCCTTATATAGATATTAAAGAAAATTAAATCATTGTGGAATTGTTTTCAATTCATAATTTGTAAACATGAATGAAATAACTGATCTCTATTTAACTTGCATTTTTTTTACAGTTATCTCCCTTTGAAAGAATATATTTTGAAATACCTACAAAATTATATTAAAGAGCTTTACTGTTGCTGTTGTAAATCTTTCTGTTAAATATTGACGATTTGTTTAAATGAAATATTGCTTACACAGCTTTGTTTTGTATATTCTTTATAATTTTTAGGTTAAAAAATGAAAAATAACTCGACTTTGAGTAATATTTTAGAAAAACAAATAGAATATTATTTTCTTGCTCTTTTTTTTAGGAGAATGTCTAAGACATATTTAGTATTAATTTGTGATTGATCATTATGTATTTACCTAGTTTCAATAAATTGATAAGCAGGCAAGTCCATTATTAATTGTGTTTTTTGTTAATTGAATATGGTACGTAACATTTTGTATCTTGAAAATAATAGGTCCTCAAATTGTAGTCCATATACTGGTAGCTCTTTTTAATCTGTCTTACATTATGAGGTTCTGTAGTGGATGTGTACATCCTGCAACTCATGGAGCTTAAAATAATGAATTATGCAGGTCACAACATTCTACAAAAAAATGCAATGTGACCTAAACGTTTTTTAATTTTAATTTTTTATTTGTATTATAGAACTTTAACTAACAAATGGTCCCCATTTAGAACCTTATATTTGCATTTAATATTTATATATGTCATTATTATTCAGATCATAAAGGAAAAGAAAATTTTGTTTTCTGGTTGTTTTTTTTTGCAGCTATTTAAAATTTTGAAAAATGTTGAAATGTTTTAATATAAAATTTGTGTATACCACTCTAATAGTGGTACATATCTTATAGTGATAAATCTTTTGCTTGACAAAATAGATTCACTGTACTTTCTAATCACTGTGATTGGTCAGTTGTTGACCTAGATGTGTCATAATTCAAATTTTTTAATCACTGTGATTGGTCAGTTGTTGACCCATATGTCATAGCTCAAACTTTATAATCACTGTGATTGGTCAGTTGTTGACCCATATGTCATAATTTAAACTTTCTAAGCACTATGATTGGTGATTGGAATTTTCAAACAGTAAATAATTGTATAAAATCATGAATTTCAATCTGATTGAAATCATATTTTAAATACACTCTATAGTTGTTTAGGGACCGTCGTGGCCATGATTGTATGGTAGTTGGATTTACAACTACCTGTGCAATCAGTGCCTATCACCACTAAAGTTGTGAGTTTGAACACCGTTCATAGCGAGGTGTACTCGATACAACATTATGTGATAAAGTTTGTCAGTGGTTGCAACAGGTCGGTGGTTTTCTCCGGGTATTCCGGTTTCCTCCAATAAACCTGACCACCATAAACCTAACTCACAATATAGCTGAAATATTGTTGAAAGTGGTGTTAAACACCATAAACCTCTATAGATGTTCCGTTAACCTCTGATATAGCTAGATCTAACCATTCAGCCTGGTGAATTTACTATCATCTCTCGCTCTTTCCTTATTGTCATTATCAAACTTACTGGTAAGATTTTGGCAGCAGTGTTTTCATTAGTTAATCTAAAGGTCACCAGGTCAAATTGAGTTTTTGCTAGTAAGATTTTGATAGCAATGTTTTCATTGGTTAATCTAAAGGTCACAAGGTCATATTGAGTTTTTGCTTGTAATATTTTGACAGCAGTGTTTTCATTGGTTAATCGAAAGGTCACCAGGTCAAATTGAGTTTTTAATGGTAAGATTTTGACGGCAGTGTTTTCATTGGTTAATCTAGATCATGATGGTCAAATTGAGTTGTTTATGGAGTGTGCAATATTTAACATATATTTTCATCAGATTGAACTGAATATAAAAAAAATAAAGGAATTAGCACACATTAGAATCGGATAAACGGATGATTGCATAGATATTTGCAGCATAATTGTAACTTAAGAAAAAAGAAAAAATGTTTCTTTAAATCTACCTACTGCTATATATAGATTAAAACTTAGATATCAAATTTAGTCCATAGGACACGTTTCTGAAATAACCATCATAATAGTCAAAAGATTGGAAAGCCAAATAATTTAATGTTTTTTGAGCAATAAAACTAAAGGGACTAAACAGGATGGCCTAAATCGGCTATGTACAATAGATAAGGTCACACAAAACAATCTTAATATGAAGACCAACATTTTAAATCTTTCTAAATCTTTGCAAGAAAAAATAAGAATATCTGACATTTCAAGAAAAAAAATCTTTCAAAATAGAATATACAATGCCAAAAAAAATATCTGTCTTGTGTTAAGCATTTCATTGACAGTGAGTTTTGAAAATATAATTATTTTCCTAGAAATGTAATGTATAGTTACATAGGGTAGAAGGAATGTTTTGTAACCTGTATATGTTACTTTAGCAGAAATATAGACATATACAGAAGATATGTAAGCTGTATATTTTTTTAATTTTAGATTGTATTTTTATTGTAGTCTTGTTTTGATATTTATTGAGGTATGAATTTTTTCAATAGTCACATATTGTTATATTTTTGTTTTACTTAAATAAACGGCTAAGAATAAGTTGTGTTTTTATTTTAATCATACTGGTAATAATTGTAACATATTTTCTGGACTATAATTAGGTGTCTATTTAATTGATATGTTTATATCTCCCACTCTGGGGGTGGTCGTGATCTTGTATCTCCCCACTCTGGAGGTGGTCATGATCTTGATCATATTGGTTGACATATAAACGCTCCACATACAAAAACAGACAGCACGCTTTTTGACACCATTGGGTCTCTTGTTTCTTTTATGTACTTTCCATGACTAAAAAACATAAAAGTTTTAGAGGACCATCCAATCAACGTTTCCACCCAGTTTTGTTCCAATTTGCCCAGTGTTTTCAGAGAAGAAGATTAAAAACAGAAAACACCTTTTTATACCTTTGGGGCCTCTTGTTTCTTTTATATACTTACTATCAACTAAAAAAACCATACACTTTTTAGAGGACCATCCAATGAACACTCCAACCAAGTTTGGTTCTATGGCCTAGTGGTTTCATAGAAAAATGTTAAAAATAGACAATTCCCTTCTTGACACCTTTGTTTCTTTTGTGTACTTCCGATCAACAAAAAACATAAACTTTCTAGAAGACCATCCAATGAACATTTCTACCAAGTTTGGTTTAAATTGGCTTGGTGGCTTCAGAGAAGAAGACTGAAAACAGACCACACCCTTTTTGACACCTTTGGGCTTCTTGTTTCTTTTGTGTAGTTCTGATCAACATAAACTGTCTAGGAGACTATTCAATGGACATTCCAGTGGTTTAAGAAGATTAATATGTAAAAGCTTACGGACGACCGACACCAAGTGATGACAATAACCTCACACGACCTTTAGGGTCAGGTGAGCTAAAAAGGAAATTTGGCTGAAATATTCCTTTGTGGACCTCTAAAAAATATTGTGCAAATTGGAAATTGAAGATGGTCTGCAACAAGTGCTTTTATTATGTGGATCAAATATTAAAGAATAGACCACTGCAGCAAATGTTTGAAAGAACCAAATGGAAAAATATTAAAATATCTTCTAAGAAACCACAAACAATATAAGCTACCAAATCTTGGGGTATTAAAACCAAGCACATGATGAGAGGTATTGTCCAATTGGTCCATAATTATATTGAACTGTCTTTCATGCGATTAGATCATGAAAGACGGTTCTAAAGTTGCCCGACATGACAATGTTAGGGTTATGGTGTCTAATGCCATTTTCAACAATATTTCAATTATATCGTGGCAGTCAATTTTATTGTTGGAGGAAACAGGAGAACCAGGAAAAAAACACTGACCTGTCGCAAGTCACTGACAAACTTTATCACATAATGTTGTATCGAGTACACCTCACCATGAGCAGGATTCCAACTCACAACTTAGTGGAGATGGGCACTGATTGCATAGGTAGTTGTAAATCCAACTAAACTACGATCATGACGATCCCAATTAGAATTAGATCCTTGGTGTATCTTTGATAATACACTAACGATACTTCGATATTTCATCCATGTCAATGTTCAAACTATCAACCGACCAAATTTCGAATATTTTAAATTTTTATTTTTCATCCAATGTGATGCAATTTTTTTTCTTTGCATTGAGAGCTTTCTTTTAAAGCGACTAAAATGGTCATAAATTGATATTTTTACATAGTCTGTGTATTGATTGAGTGATTGTACATTGTTTAGTGCCAAATGAGCAATTTTTCAGTAGATATGAGGTCCGCTTTGACCTAGACCAACACAATTAGTTGGATTTTTAAAGTGCTAGCTCACTGAAACAAAATCCTGTGGGTAGACATGTTGCTCCACTCTGACACATTATTCTGATTCCGTGCTAATTTTATAGTCTTTAGTTTGATCAGACAGGGGGATCAACCCATCATTTACTGCCTTCACTGATCAGGTTTTGGTGACTATCATAACAACAATAAAATGACTGTTTCTAAACTGGCTATTCGGTTTTTTTACCCAAAAAGACTTTTAAATCAGAGCTCCAGATAATTTTCATGTCCAAGGGTAATTACCCCCTACTTTTGAAAATGATGGGTATTTGCATATTTCCTTTGCACTGTTGTACTCTCTACTTCAGAAAAGATTGCTTACATGTACACTTTTAAAATTATGTTTCACACAAGTGTTATTCAATAAATGCAGGATGCAAGTGAAATGTATATCTCTGTTTAATTTGACACGATTGTGTCATGTTTATTAATAAAATGTTGTAAATATTTTGTTCTGTGTTTACTTTATATAACCGACACCACACCCTGACAAGCTATTTGCATAAGTACTACATTAAAATACAATAGAAGCTTAGAAAAACATGTTCTTGCTCATTTGCAACGAACAACGTGTTCCCAAATTTACTTTCGTTTTAGTTCTTACTTATTACGTAAACCACTCCTTATAAGGAGCATCGCATTTATTTGTAATATTGACCGCGATTGGATGATTTATCGTAAACATCCAATCAGATCTCTTTTGACATCGATGCTTAGAAAAGCAAACATTCGGTACTCCTCGGATGTATATGCTCTCTCCTTCGAAAAGTATAAAGGGAAGTAATTACGGGGAATTTCTCAAAGACAAAAATGTATTGTTAATGTACACGACTGTATTATCGTTAACAGCGTACACGTATGCTGCGAATTTGGAAAGTTTGCTTACACAGCAATATGTATGCGTAATGTGTACACCCTGATCTGATAATACATGCGTTTTTACTCGTTTTTATAGCGTAAAAAATGCAAATACGCAGCTTATCTGGAGCTCTGTAAATAATATTTTTTTAATCTTTTGACTCAGCATACATGTACCTGATGAAGGTTATTTCTTTTATTTCAATTTTCTTTCATAATCTAACATCCATATTCCATTTACCTTTCTAAATAAAATTGACGTCAAGTCACTTTGACAGAGTATATAAGTAGGCATTCATAATGTAAATAATTTAATACAAAAATCTAATAATTTAAATATCACAACATGTAAAAAATAATGAAGACATTGCTATTTTTGTAATAAAAACTGTTCTATGAATTCTTTCTGATCATCTTCAGTCTTCCTTAATGCATCGTGTTGTATTCGTAATCTGTAATTAAATAAGTTTTTATGAGTGAGTGATTGATACTTAATGCCAACTCAGCAATATTTTTAGCTATATCATGGAGAGAACAAGTTAATTTTCAATGAGATGATGATGAGATCCTCTTTGTACTAGACCAACATGCTTGGTTGGATTTTTATAGTGCTAGCTCATTGAAACAACAGACTGCAGATAGACAAGTTGCCACACTTGGACACATTATCCTGATTCTGAGCCAACCAGTCTTTGCTCTTTCTCCTTAATGTTGTGTGCTTAGTGAAGAAGCAACAAATACCAATTTTATAGTCTTTGGTTTGACATGATCTGGACAGATGTCTATTTGAAAAAATTCCATGTGGATAAATAACTCCAAAAACACTGTTATGTTAATAAAAGGGAAATACTCCAGTACAGTGTAATTTCCCCTTAAAGTTCATCTCCTGTACATGAGATCAAAATCTTCCTCTACTGATTTTTAACCCACAAATTCCCTTTCATGAACATTTTTCTAATTTTTTTTTTACTTTTGTCCAATAATCATAATATACCTGATATTTTAGAATTTGGCCGTGTGAGCTAATATGTTATAAAATAATTAATAGGCCTCAAGATGAACCAACACAAACACATATAACTCTGCCACCTTCTCAACATTTTTGAAAATTGGTCATCATTGTATGGTAGTTGGAATTACAACCCCGTATTCCATCAGTGCCTATCATTACTAACGTTCTGAGTTCGAATCCCACTCATTGCAAGGTGTACTTGATACAACATGTGATAAAGTTTGTCAGTTACTTGCAGCAAGTCTGTGGTGTGGGGAACATGTACAATTTGTCTGCAGTAACTAAGGGAAATAACTCTTTTAAGAAAGTCAAGAATCATTTTAAAATAAAATCGGGAATGTGCCAATGGTCTATTAATGTAAAACTTATATACATAATACATATAATATAAATAATTTTGTATCTTAAGGGGTCGTCGTGGTCATGATCGCATGGTAGTTATAACTACCAATGCAATCAGTGCCTATCAACACTAAAGTTGAGAGTTTGAATCCCACTCATCCGATACAATATTATGTGATAAAGTTTGTCAGTGACTTGCGACAGGTTGGTGGTTTTCTCCGGGTACTCCACTAATAAAAACTGACCCCCACGATATAACTGAAATATTGTTGAAAGTGGCATTAAACATCATAACCCCTATATTGTTATTTTACTACCACTAGGTTAATATATCTGGCATGGTTGAATGTAAGTTTCAATAAGTATCATTTGCCAGAAACCATGAACTATATTTTGATTATAATTAGGGACTCATCTAGTTTTAGGGGTTGTCCTCATCCTAATTTGCCAAATTGGCCATTTTGGATTTGTGTTCTCAATTTTTTGCTAACAATGTTGGCTATTAACCAGCCTTTTAGCAAATAATTACTGACTAAATATAAGTTATCAAAATACATGTCTCATATATGTAAATTCATTGGTACAATTGAAATTTATCTTACCTTTCTAATTGCATTTTCTTTTCTGTAATTAAAGCTTGTAATTGTTGTTGTTGTGCCTCTCTTTGTTTTGCTATGGATTTTAATAAATTTCTGGATCCTATTGCCTGTAATAATACAAGGAAATCACTATATTTCTATTAAATTTATCATTTGACTTCAGCAACATTTCCAAAAATGTGAACATCTTACATTCTAATCAATCTGAATAAAATCATATTTCTAACTCATTCCTCTTTACTGATATGTTGTGGTGTATAAGCAAGGCACGAAATTAACGCTGGTCCGCTAGCCCGAGGCTAGTAAAATCAGCTTCGGGCTAGAAGAACTCTCTTAGAAGCTAGTCCGATGGGCTAGTTAAAATTTCCAATTGTCAATTATTGTTTCCACTTCATTAATTTTAATGACATAATTGAAAATCATAATTAGTCATTCATACAAATGTATTACTGTGTTTGTTTACGCTGTACACAATTTACCTGTGGGGAATTCCCTCGATAGCAATTAGATCCTGAAGGGTGATATACGAATTGATCAAATTACTCGATAATCCGGGTAACTCAGTGAGCGTTCTTAACAACATAATCTAAGTTCAAGAAATGTGGCGACACATTACCGGCGTAGAGCAACCAGCTAAAAAAATTAAATTAGATAATAATGAAAAATTGGAGAGAAAAAGGATGTATGATCAGGTCAAAAGAAAAAGCAAGCTGGCAGAAAAACCACAACTGGTTAGTTCACAACAGTGAAATAGACCCCGAGATTCCTCTGCCGTCCGACGGCATTTGGCTCTAGCAAAAATATAAAATGCCGTCAGATGGCAAAGGAATCTCGGACTAGCATACAATATACTTATTCCGACAGGATGACGGTGACGCTGGTGAAGATGATGTTTCAAGTGATGACAACATTGACATTCTTTCTTCATTATAATTTTTTCAAATAAAATAATTATTATATAATTTTTAGTAATTGTCCCCATGATGGTCGGGCTAGTATGTAGAATATCTGGGGGGATAGTTGATTTTTATATCTACTAGTCCTGCTGGCTAGTTGCAATTTTTGCTTAAATTCTACCCCTGTGTATAAGATATGTGTGGTGTGGGAGATCTGCAGATTCTGATTAACCCGTTCTTCCACTTATCCATGCACCTACCCTTACATTGTAGTAAGATAAAGCAAGGCCACACGTGCACGTAGCTAGGGATTTTTATAACTTCCTCTATCAAAACAATGTACCAGTTCTTGATTGGCCACATTACAGTCCAGAGCTGGAAAGGGGTCAGGAAATGTGTCAGTGTCCTAAATATTACTCACCTCACATAGGCCCTTCTAAAGGAGTAGAATAACATCCCACAAATTAAAGGATAACAAACAACTTGATATGCTTATGGTGAACAGCTAAAGCAGCAGCTACTGCCTGGAGTAGACACATATGCTATTGATTTTGATTGTGAAGTGTAATAGGTAACCAATGTTTCAACATATTCATGCAAACTGCAACTATTATAATTACAAGACAATAAAACTTGTCAAGATTTAATCACTTTATGACTTATCACCAGGTTTGTTCCTAAAGTAACATGATGGTGTGCCACTTGTGGAGCAGGCTGCTAACCCCTCATGAGCACCTGAGTTCACTCCCGGTTTTTAGTGGGGTTCATATTGCTCAATCTTTAGTTTTATGTGTTATCTGTCCTTCTTCGATTTACAGATTTTGATTTCCCTTTTAGAATCTTCAAACTCTTCTTAATCAGTCATGAAGGTATAACATCAAATCCCAAACAGTGAAATAATCATCTATTAAACATTTGAAATATGAAACACAGAAAAAAAACTTATGTATTTTTTACAATGTACAATGCTATACTTTGGTAAATTTTCTACTAGCTATAGGGTCTAATTACTAGTGATAGGTAGATTCATACATATGCCAGTGACAAACCTTCATTTTTTCTTTTTCTACTTCCTTGGAAACAGTATCTACGACTTCTATAAAGGTTCCTACAATTTTCTGAAAGTCACCAATTTCTGAAAAAAAAATAATAATATGATAACTTGAAAATAAGAAGTTAGTTATAATGTTCGACAATATCAATACCCACTTCTCTAGTAAACTTCAAAATTCAAAACATAAGACAATGACATGAAATGTCTATATTGTCATGCTTGCTTTACATCTCAAAATGAGATATTTTGATAGCTCAAAGTATAAAATTGTTTCCCTTTTTTGCATACATTTTGCTTGATTTTTTTTAACATTTCCGTTATAATTTCTGGTACATTGTATTTCGATAAAATAAGTATATTGGATATTTACAATAATTATTTTCTAAACTGAATCAATTCAAGTACAATGTAATGCATTAAATGGAAACAAATAACCTGTCCAATCAAAGTGGTTGTCATATGCCCCAATGGCAATAACATCTGATCTGACACAGCTCAATCTACCTTTCGTCCATATTATTCACCAACTGCTGTGTCTTCATTGATCGACTTACATTGTTAATATGGGACGAAGTTCCAACTATGGTAGAAATAGCAATATTTTGATTCCAGATCCATATCACTAATGGATTAAATTCCTTGCACCGGAAACCAATACAGGGTTACTGCTGCAGAAAATCGGATACGCAGTAATCTGGAACTACTTCCGATTATGAATGTTAAAAAATGACTCAAAATTGCAGTGTGTTCTAGCCCATTAAGCATATACCATGGGACTGACAATATCAATAAACAGAGTTTCATTTCTTCCTCCTCCTGTCCGAAATAATATTTTGTATGAAATTGAGACGTCGAGTACCGGATTATACACTGCCGGACTGGAAAGGTCCCCATTTCGGCGAAAAACCTTTAAAAACGATGGAAAATTTGGGTTTGGGTTCCCCTATTTGCCCTCTCTTTTGAGAAAGTTTGGATCCGCCCCCAGTCTACTTTGAAAAAAAATTATAGGTTCATTACAGAAATACAGTACTCCATATATATCCGAGTTAATATTATTGTTTAAAAAAAAATATTGGACTTCATCCCAAGTTAGGTAACACCTATTATCATATTATGCATAAATAAGTTTTGAATGTAATGCTAAATCTAATTGTGTCAGAGTTTAATGGTGTTTTAAAGATATTTGTGTCATGGTGTACCATAAACTTGTCTAACTTTATTTTTAACTTTATGGCATAAAGATTAAAGTTAAAAATAAAGTTAGACAAGTTAAATTAAAAAAAGTTAAGTTTGTTCTTGGTTTCAGACTGTAAAAATGCATACTTTCTACAAATTCTCTACACTCTTCTTTAAGTTCTGTCGTCTGTTGGGCAACTTCGGGTTCTAGAACCCTTATTTTGTTTATTTCATCGAAATGTAATCCAGCCCTTGCAAGTGCTTCGTCCGCCATCTTTAAACAGATTGGAATGTCAAGGAAGATATATAATCAAAATAAAGCTTTGAGCTCTTCGATCGTCAACATTTCATAAAAGCGCAACTGGGATTGAGAATTATTCTCAGTAGATACTTGTTTATGTTTAAAGTTTCGAACTAATTTACCCATCTGAAAATTATGATATCATTGTTTAAAAGGAATAATAAAATATCAGTATACTTCTTTATTATATTTTTTAAACAATTTTTCCTTCTTAGAATTCCAAAATATTTTGTTTATGCATATTCGAAAATAATTTTGCTAGCTTTATATAACCCTCCCAAGACATTACGTCACAACCTGCATTAAATTTTCTATATTTAGAAATCGGTATAAATACGACTGTTTAAAATAACAATGAAACAAACATGTTCATCCATTCGAAGGAGAAGCACCGGTTGTATTTGTATTCCATAGTACCATTCATGTACACAGATTACTGAGGTGACTACGTAATAAGCCGAATGATGTCTGGAGAGACGAAAACTGTGATCAAAGGAACCTCTTCCAAATATGTGAAACTAAACGTTGGTGGATCCCTACATTACACAACTATTGGGACCCTTACAAAACAAGACACCATGCTAAGAGCAATGTTTAGTGGTAGAATGGAAGTCCTAACTGATTCAGAAGGTAATCTACATTGAATGAAAATAAAAATAAAAGTGTCTCATTCAGGACTGTAACTGTAAGTTGTAACATTGAAATTGATAATGCTGTAATTCACTACATTATCAAGATTAATAAACAATTTCATGTTTGTCCTTTGGGTCAAATGAGTTATTGCCATCAATATATCATGGCATCAGCCACACATGTAGTCCGAGATTCCTCTGCCGTCTAACGGCTTTTATGGATTTGCTGTAGCCGTGGGACGTCAGAGCGCTATGCATACAGAAAACAGCGGATTTGCTTCTCCAACTCTGGGTCAGCACATTTCCACGTTTCGTGGCTATCGGATTTTATTTTCTATCAGAAACCCTTATATAAATCGCTTCACCAATCATTTTTCTATTCATTCATAACCATCTTACCCTCAGAAAGTGGTGCTACACTCCATTATAGCACGATTTTGCCTTAGATCCTATGATTCCGCCATTTGTCTTCCATTTTTCAAATATTTGTCACGTGACTACGAGAAAACCACGATTACCGCAATGTATCATGGGAGATGATTTGCATATAAACAAACAAACAAATATTTGTATTGCCAATATCATACACGCCTGTTAAGGCAGAACAATTAACATAAAATTTAATACAGTTGATTTTATTGATTGGTAATGATTTTAACAGCAATAGTGAATTACAGATAACCATAAGAAAAAAAAATGATGTAGTACCTTGTCCAAAAAGGGGGAATGTAACACATGCTCTTTCCGAAGCCCGTTGGTAACACTCTGCCATTGAATCTTTTCTTTCCAACATATTCTGTATTATTTCCTTCTGCTCTACTTTGATCTATAGATGGACTGTTTGTCCTGCAGAATACGCTTAAATGTATCGTCTTCCATGTGATTTGAATGTTGTTTACGTATGCAAATAATGCTCAAATAATTTGGTGCGCTGAATTAAGTAGCTCCCATCATGCAATGCGTTATTGTTATCATTCAGTTAGTATCGCGAGATCACGTTTGTAGATTCGAAAATGGAAGTCAAATGGCGGAATAATAGGATCTAAGGCAAAATCATGCTGTAATGGAGTGTAACACCACTTTCTGAGGGTAAGATGGTTATGAATGAATAGAAAAATGATTGGTGAAGCGATTTATATAAGGGTTTCTGATAGGAAATAAAATCTGATAGCCACGAAACGTGGAAATGTGCCGACCCAGAGCTGGAGAGGCAAATCCGCTGTTTTCCGTATATATAGCGCTCTGACGTCCAACGGCTACAGAAAATCCATAAAAGCCGTTAGACGTCAGAGGAATCTCGGACTACCACACATGTACCACTCCCCCTTTTGATTTCCAGTCAAATCGGCCCCAAAAATAAAAAAAGAATAGATAAATAAAAATTATGTATTAACAGAGATCACTTTGGGCTGTGCCATCGCGCCATAGTCATGCTAAAATTTGATATGGCCCATTAAGAAATGATGTGTGTGCCAGTAGGGCGCATTACCGTCACGTATGGCCCATACAATTGTACATCGTGCGCCGGTGACCGAGATCTGCATACTTTTTTTGTTTCATCCCACGAACGTAATTGGACAAAAAAGTAAACCAGTCGTATAATCATCCGATACTCTCTGTGTTTTTCATACTCGGGTCTCAATTATAATGAAAACTGTTGAATGACAACAAATTGCCTCCCAAAAAGGCCAGATCTGAAAAAAATCAACCAAAATATAATTTTTCACGACATCAGAGAAGGAAAATCCTTGGTCAGAAGATGAAACGGACACAGGTACAACCACAGAGGTGAATGAGCCTATTGAGGTCGATGATGACGTATCGCACGAAGCCAGCAAAAACAAGGAACACGGAAAGTTTCAGTCCCATTGGGCCAGTTTATACACATGGTTAACATATGACAAAGATAAAAACAAAATGTACTGCAGTAAATGCATTAGCATTGGAGCAAACAATACTATGACAGCTGGTTGTGATAATTTTAAAACATCATCACTTACTATAGGCATGCAGCTAGTGCTGACCACCAAAAAGCCATCATAGCACCAAAAGAAAGATCCAATCTCTCAACTTCTGTCAATAGGGTTTGTAACAAGGAAGAAAGTGCTATAACAGTTGCACTAAAAACTGTATATTTCCTTGCACAAGAAGGTATTGCTTTGTCAAAATACACTAATATGATGAAATTTTTTAAGAAGGTGGGAACACCAAATTTGGATTCTTTAAATGTAAACAAAAGAGCAGACTACAGCTCATACAATACATTGTACTGCAGTTGATTTATTGACTGCACTTTCAGATGTAATTGATGAAACTATTTTAAAAAAAAACCTCCATGAATCTTCAGTTCTCACAATTTTAACAGATGAGAGTACAGACTTTATTGTTCATCACTGTGTATAAGTGCCTGTGTTGTATATATGCCATGTTGAGATGAGAATGTTATGACTCTTTCATTCTGATTTTGGAAATAAGGTTCTAAATTACAAGGTTTATTGCCTCTAGAATTACTCAGAATTGCTTAAATTGCTGAAAATCGTTTTCGGGGAGAGGGGGGGGAGGGCCATACTCCAGCCTAATGGCTTATTACTTTTGATGATGATGGGCTGAGGGTGATCTCTGTATTAATATATAATATTTTTGGTTTAAAGATGTAAAATTTAAATTTTATTGATGAGCGGATTCTTTTATTTTCGTATCAATGATATTTTAACATTTACTGGTACAAAACACAACTGTACTAGACAGTTTTAATTCTTCAATAATTAAACAGTATTGGATGTATTTAATTATTTTGTTGAAATATTTAACTTAGCATGTTGACAATAGTAAACAACAAAAATGGCGGACATGTGATTTCCCAGTCTGAAAAAAGAGTGAAACACATGGTTCTTGTTTATAATGCACACCCCTCCGGCAAAATAAAGAATTTATGTACAATCCAGCGCATTATGCACCAGTAATTACGGACATATTATCAAATTAAATAAACAACATAATAAAACAATGATTTGATTAGGAATTAAATAAACAACACAATTAACAATACATATTATCAAATTAAATAAAAAGACATAATAATACAATGATTTGATCTGGGGCCGATTTGACCTGCTACCCCCCTTTTATGTACAACATCTAATCATTTTGAGAATGGCATCAAGACAACCCACTCAAAATATCATTTATTTCAAAAAGTACATGTGTTTAACATGTTGCAGTTGTGGTAAATAAATTCAACATCCAACCCTCATCATCTTCAAATCAACACATGCATTGGTCTGTCGTGATTAAAAAAACAAACGGCATACATCGCAATTGGTCTTCTATGGGGAAATAATATTCGGAGGATATACTGATGAATCCCACTGCTCTCTGCATTTTGAGTACAAGAAACCACTACTTTTGTCGATTTGTTGCTAGTGAAGGTTGGGAAATTGGATTTATTTACCTTATAGATATATATGTGGAGGAACCTGTTGATATACAATTTGTTGTAATCTCTAAGGTGTGGCAATATAACCAATAAAAAAAAACAATCTTAACAACACTCGCCTTAAAACAATAAACCCCAAGGAGAGAAGATTTGATTTGATTTTTTGTGTTTGACGACACTTTCAGCAATATTTCAGCTATATATTATCAATCATGGCGACCAGTTTTAGTGGTGGAAGAAGCCGGAGTACCCGGAGAGAACCACCGACCATGGGCAAGCAACTGGTAAACTTTCATCACTTGCGGCTGCGAGTCGAGTGCACCCTTTTTTGTAATTTACAAAGCTGGGCGCAAACCCACGCCGTATTGGTGATAGGCTTGTATGAGTTGTTAGGTAATCCAACTACCTAACTCATTGAGCCACCCGGGGCCTCAAAGAGAGAGGAGAAACAGTAGATAATGGAAATCTAGTTTCTGGTTTGGAATAATTCAACATGGTTTTAGTAAATAATGGAATGTTAAAAAAACAATTAACAGTACGTATGAAAAAACATTCTCATACACTTGTAAATACACAGAAGACATGTGGTGTTTATTATTATACTAAAATATAAAGTGCAGAAAAGTACACAAACTTATACCTTACATGTACTTCCAGGTACTCTGACTTCCTCCATCCATAAAACTGACCACCATGATATAACTGAAATATTATTATACCCCCACTCATAGAAAGGGGGCTATATTGCAATCACCTTGTTTGTCGGTTAGTTTGTCCGTCCGTTTGTCCGTCCATTCACATTTTCGTAACAGATATCTCGGCTTCTACTGGAAGAAATGATTGCACATCTACTTCCTGTTTACCGTGTGACTTACAAATGAACGAGTGGGAGTATTCTTAGCACGACATAGCGTGCAACATCTTGTTGTAAGTGACCTAAAACACCATAACCCTACCCCCATTTCATGTACTTGAAATTTAGTCTAGACTAAATATAAATATAAGAATTGAATACTCTATGTTACTGTACAATGTATATAATGTATAAAGATAATAAATATATAGTGTGCATTCTCTTGCTAGGTTGGATCTTAATAGATAGAAGTGGTATTCATTTTGGAGAAATTTTGAATTTCTTGAGAGATGGATCTGTTCCTTTACCAGAAACCAGAAAAGAACTTTTAGAACTTTTACAAGAAGCCAAGTACTATTTAGTACAAGATTTGGTCAGAATTATTGAAGCAGCTCTGAAACAAATGGATGCAGCTGTGGATCCTATCTGTAAAGTCCCATTAATAACATCAGGCCGTGAAGAACAACACTTGATAACAAATACACAGAAGGTATATATACTTTATTGCTATGCAGTCTTCGCGCTAACCCACTTGCCCGAAGCCCGGACAAGTGAAAATTATGAAAGACTTTGTTTGAATAAATAGACATTTTTTCTAAATTTAGCTTTCAGGCAAGTAGGTGAAAAAAAAATAAGGCAAAGACTGCTATGTTATATTTCCTTCATATTAGGCCATTCATAAAAAAAAAATTGTTTTGCAGTAAAATGATGACTCATTAAATTTACCTCTACATAAAATTTATTATCAATAATTTAGACATTTTATCTTTAATCTCACAGAGTGATACACTTTTTCAGGATCAACTAACTTACTCTGATACTGAAAATTATCAGCCAGTGCATGTGATGTCAAAAAGGCATCATTGTTTTTGTGAAAAGAAAAGAGTAATTATTTTTGAAATAAATACTTGATAAATGTATATGTAGTTTAAAAATTTCAAATGAAGCTCATGTAGATGTTACAATATCACTTTCCTACTGCATTGTATATAGTTTATTATACATGTACATTTTTGTATGCCTGGTTCTGTTTTATTGACTGTTCCTTACACATATATGTAATTACATTTGGATTGATTTGACAGAGTTGTGTGCAGTCATATTTATTGTATCTTTAAAAAACATAAAAAAATTGTGTTAAAACAGATCAAACATTTAGTGTAGCAGTTTCATGAGACATCTATGAGTCATCTCCCTTTATCCAATTACTCAGGGAAGATGATAAAATAAGTCTCATTTTGTTGATTCTAAGATTTGTAGTAGATTTATTAGATTAATTATCATCTTCTTTTCCTAACTTGTTAAAGTCATATAATGTACACATTTTTACTTATTTATTTTTTTCAATAAAAATAAAAGGCTATTACCATATTCATTAAATTAACTTTATATTTTGATGTAATTTATTACTTGCAGGTTCATTGATGGAGCATTTTGATAATTTTCTCACATTAAAGACAAATTGAACAGATCTGACAACAAACCTATTTCTCAGTGATGAATAAACAAAAAATATATCTAAATACATGTAATTCATTCATATTTTTAATTGTGTTAGCAATAATATTTTTGTTTGTCAATTTCAGCCTGTAGTGAAATTAATCTGCAACAGACACAATAACAAATACTCTTACACAAGGTATGTTTTAGATACAGTGCTATGAAAATTAGATATTATTGTACTGTATGCAAATTTCTAGAGTAATCAAGTAAATTTCATTGGACCGATGCCATTTGTTAATATTCTATGGCATAGCTTTTATAATCTCCTCTTCAACCAAGATTTTTCCATTCACATTGCTATGGCCAGATGATAGTAAAATAGAAAAATTCTGAAGCCAAAAATGGCTTTTGTTGATACAATGTATCACAATTTACAGAGGAAAACATTGCACTCGGTACTACCCTTGAATAATAGTTTTAATATGGTGATTATCACATTCAGAAAAGAATTATCGCCCTTAGCCTAGTATCAGGTGATAATTGTTTTCATTAAAAAGTAACCTACTAATAGGGAGTCAACTACCAGTAGATATCGAGTATAGTTTCGTACCCAGTTCAGGATGATGTGTGCTCCACTCCACTGGTACCTTAAGCTTACAAGATATAATCCTACTATTTTTGTTTGATGGTTTTCGCTGAGTACTCTGATTTCCTTCACTCACCAATTAATCTGGTTACGACTGATGCCAAAATATTACTTAAAGCATCATGAAGCCACCATTTAGTCAATCAATATATGTGAAGGAGCTTCAATGTCAAATTTGCTGGTATAGGTAAAGAAACAATTTAGACAATGGCTTTGATATAGATCCTCTCTTGTGAAATGTAAGCAAACAATAAAATAACTGCACAGATTCCACATACCAGAACAGACATGATGATGACAATGTAATAAACAGAAGAATCAGGGTTAGGGTTATGGCAGTCAGTTTTATTGGTGAAGGAAACCCTATTACCAGGAGATAATCACTGACCTGCCACAAGTTACTGACGAACTTTATTACATAATGTTGTATCGAGTACACCTCGCCATGAGTGAGATTTTAACTCACAGCTTTAGTGGTGATAGGCACTGATTACACTGTAGTTGTAAATCCAACTCCCATATGATCACGACAACCAGTGAATGCTGGTAGTTAACTGACTACTAGTTCATACAAGATGGTAGGATCTGCTGTTTAAGAGACCATTACCATTTGATTATAAATAAAAATTCATTTTACTTATTGATGTAAAATTAATATCAAATAATCATAAAAATCCTCAGATCTTAATGGTCGTTTTGAGAGACCAGAACTGATAAAAGTCATTAAATTATTGAAATTAGATTAGTGATGAAAAATATATCTTCAATACTGATATCAGATTTTGGATTAAATTTCTCAAGTCGATATCAAAATATCAGCTGTCATTCTTAAGGTCTGTCAGACATAAGAAAATGTCCAGTAAAAGGTTCTTCATTACTGCACCAAATAACCAGTACAAATCTGAGCACCTCCTCTGTGGAGTATGTGTCATATTGTGATTGTCCTGTAAACTTGATGTTGGGTCCAATAATTCATACTCATTTACTGGACTTTTGTCCATTTAACTTCAATTTCCCTTGGGAAACACTGAATATGTATTAATTATGGGTAAAATTTAATGGATATGTGATAATTAAAGTAAAATTTGATGAAAATGCATGTGTTAATCTTTGATTACATTGTTTTGATTAACAAATTATTTATTATATCTTTGTTTAGATTATAATATAGCCAAGATTTAATTTCAGTTACATTAATAAAAATTATTGATAAGGTTGGATATAGTAATAATTAAGCTTTTATTTTTTTATTTTTTTTTTTATAGTAATTCAGACGATAATCTATTGAAGAATTTGGAGCTGTTTGACAAGTTATCATTACGGTTTAACAGAAGAGTTCTGTTTATTAAAGATGTGATTGGTAGTAATGAAATTTGTTGTTGGTTTTTCTTCGGTCATGGAGTAAAAATTGCAGAAGTGTGTTGTACATCAATTGTTTATGGATCTGACAAGAAAAATACAAAGGTAAAAGCATATATGTACATGCAATATTCAATAGAAAGGTTTTTTTTCTTTAAACAGGTTTGCTCCATGAAGATATAAAAACAAATTATTTATCCTTGATAGTGCTCCAGAACTTCCATTAGTAAACATAGATGTGAATGTAAATAAACATGGGAGACTATCCAACTTTACACTTAAGGTAAAGAAGGTGTGCATTTATTTCCTAATTATATTCTATCTGATTTTAATTGATTTCTGCTCCAGTTAGTTAAAGGTATGTAAATATCACTTATGTTTCTGCTTCTGTGATCGATTTAGAAAACTAGTTGTTATGCCCCTGAAATATTTAAACAAAAATATATCATTATGAAAAATTGGTGAATGTTGCTATAAATACCCAAATCTCATTGTCTTTTTCTTTTACAGGTTGAGTTCCCAGAAGCCAGAATATATGAAGAGACATTAAATGTTTTATTGTATGAAAATAGAGACAAAGGTCCTGATCAGGAATTGATGCAGGCAACTAGGGGATATACTGTAGGGGTTAATGGCTATCAAAGTGACGAAGAGACAGATGACAAAGACAGAAGGGGAAGACGAAAATAGAGATTTTATATTGAAGAATTGTTTTTATGCTTTATACAATTTATTTTGGGCTGCAAACTGTGATGTTAAATGTTTTATGTTTGTCTTTATGGTCTAGTCAGTCTGTTATCTCCTAATTATGGTAAAATTGTGATGTTTTTTTATACTTAGAAATCAATGAACTGTAATTATTTTCAGTTTTATGAAACTTTATGGTTTGTTGTTTACATACCTGATGATCATTTTGGGGTTTGAAGATACATGTAGTTATATGTAAATTTTTTCAATACATGTAACACAAGAGATTCTCATGAGAAAAAACATATCTACATTACCAAACTATCCTTTAGATGTGTATTATCTAATTAAAACCATTTTTGAACTATTGAATTAAAAAGAGACGGCTGTACAATATCATATTAGGGAAAGACACTTGTCCCTATTACATTATCTATGAACTAATATTTTGTTAAGTCATAATCTAATTGTAAGAAATTTCAAAATTTATTTGAAATTATTATTTTTTATGAATATTATTAGTAATAAGGGTATTTTTCAAATGGAAAATTGCAAATTTTCTCCCAAACAGGAAGCTGAAAATTTTTGGTTAATTATGATATCTATTGTTAATTTCGGCTGAAAACAAACCACTAGCATGACATTGTGTCACTGTTATTAGACATCTGTTGATTATTGACAGTAGGTATAATTTTGCTAAAAAAATAATCATGTTAAAAAATGGGAGGTAACTGAGATTTTTTTTTAGAAATGGTTATGATTTCATAGGTATTACCTCCCCTACATGAAAATTTTAGAAATGTTTATAATACCATAGGAATTACCTCTCTTTTATTATTTATTTACAAAAGAAACATGTAATTTGGAAAACTTTACTCAATGTTTATTTGTGTATTTGAATCTCTCAAAAATACAATTGAAGGGCTTACAATAGCATCTAAATAAGTAATTAGGTCATATTTAAAACATATCTCATACCAGGGTAACCAAATTTAAATATCTTTACTGTGAGTCAAAAGTAATAATCACACATAAGTTCTGAAATGTCACATTTATGAATTTATGATCATGAGATGTTTCAGTTTAAACAAATAAAAAGCATTAAATTTATTTTGATTATCCATATATATACTGTGGCAGATCTAGATTTTTCAAATGAGAAGGCATAGTATTTTCATTGTTCTCTCAAAAGGTTATTAACCAATACCATATTTTTGGTTAAAGTAACCATAAAAACTATTTTTTCTTTTCTGGGTCTACCTATCTATTTTTTCTTTTCTGGGTCTACCTATTTGGTTATTATTTCAGTAATAAACAGCAATTGTCGATGAAATCAAATTGATTCAAATTTTATTATTATCATATGTATCAACGATTACCAAGTCACATGTTATATCCTATCTCAAATCTGGCGTTTAACACCATAAACCAAACCAAATCTGCCCTATATGTCATACTGTAGCAAATCAGATTCTGGCTCAGCAACTTTTAACATACATTTTATGAATAAACATGGTAATTTGAGTACATTTTTACATAACCAATCAGAAATTGAATGTCTTACCCAAGTTTGTTACTATCATATTTTTGATACTTGACAAAATTTCCGTGTTTTTGATATATGATTATTTATCTTTTTGAAAAGAATTCAACTTTTCTGATAATTTATAAAAATTGAAGTAAAATTTGCACCAGTATCTAGTTGATAAGATATCATGTTTATAAGATAAAAATTATGATGAACTGGAAGTTTGATTTGCCGGGCTGGATCCAGCACGACATTACACGTGTACAATCAAGAACAAATTTGTCTGGTCAAGCGAATTCATACTCAATATAAAAAAAAACCATTGCAATCTCTTCTGTATTTTTTTGTTGCAGGAAATAAAACTCTTTCTGCCGTGGGAAAATTTAGCACAGAAGAATTATTTGTTGTGTACATATCCTGGTAAATGTAAGGGTTTATTTGGAAATTTACGCCATTATTTTGAGTGTTGGTTAGTATATATGTACATCAGATATTTGTTACAAAGTAATATTATGTTCTTCCTGTTTATTTGCTATCAGTTATGAAATAAATTGTTTTTATATATATAATGTTTTCCTTATTATCAAAAAAGTAGTTGATAAGGCCACTATGAAAGAAATAAGTTTGGTTTGTTATAACTTGATCTACCCACCCTAAAACTACACAAGCACATTATTATGAATTTCAAAAGCCAAGTGAAGTTTAGTATCATCTTCGTGAACTTTTTCCCCCATTTTAATCTTCTCCTGAAAAACTGCTTAACCAAGTAGATCCAATTTCGGGGTGGGGGGAAGGGAGATGTTTAACACCACTTTCAACTATATTCCAGTTATATTGTGGCAGTCAGTTTTATTGGTGGAGGAAACAGTACCCGGAGAAAACCACTGACCTGTCACAGACAAACTTTATCACATAATGCTGTATCAAGTACACCTTGCCTGAATGGGATTCGAACTCACAACATTAGTAGTGATAGGCACTGATTGCATAGGTAGTTATAAATCCAACTACTATACGATCACGACCATGATGGCCCCAAGCTTGGGAAGAGGAGAAAATGTTGTAAATCTTTCAAAAAAAAATTCTCAAAAGAATTAAATTTAGTAACAGATGTGCTACAATATTTTGTTGTGCAGTATGATTGTGATATCCAGATTAAGATTTGTGACAGCAAAAGTCCTAGGATCTATGAAGCCTGAGCACTGGCCTTAATCATAATTTTCATACATAAAGATGCAAGCTTGTGCCAATTGTGGACCTTGAGGTCTATTGGGTCAGAGCCATGGGGGTTCAAATTTTTATATAGGTTACTATGGGTAAAAAAATAGTTGTCTCAATGACCAGCAATAGCTGAAATACTGCTAGAATTGGTGTTAAACACCAATCAATCATCAAT
This sequence comes from Bathymodiolus septemdierum, assembly GCA_963383655.1. Lineage (NCBI taxonomy): Eukaryota > Metazoa > Mollusca > Bivalvia > Mytilida > Modiolidae > Bathymodiolus > Bathymodiolus septemdierum. The sequence continues at coordinate 46,528,928 of OY726523.1, read as the reverse complement.
GACCAGCAATGAAAATGTAATTGAACTTTCATTGTGAAATGGAGATTAAACCTTGTACAAATGAGGGGCCCAACATGTATGAAGTGAGAGTACTTATGATCCTAATTCAAAATGGGCTGCAATATGGAACATTATCTAAAAATAATTTGATTAAAAATTACTTATGGAAATACTATTGCATATGGCATGCATCGTGATTGCAGATTCAAAGTGAAGACTCCTACCCTTTCAAGTTGTACAAGCACTAGATGATCAACATTTTAAAATAGTGGAGAAAATAATGCAATGGATCCCAGACATTTAATTTATTTAGAATGGTACATCTGAAATGTAGGTTTAATCTGGTACAGATAAATACCGGATGTCCATAAAGAAAGACAGATGCCAGGACAGGATAAAAAAACTATAGGCCAAACAAACAAAAACAAGCAACAATATACATGAACAAACAAAAAACTAAAGATGAGTGAGTGATTGATGTTGAATGCCATATGAGCATTTTTTCACCTATATCATGATTAACAGTTACATTTTGATGAGATTATGATGATGATATCCATTGTGTACTAGAACAACATGCCAAGTTGGATTTTTAACACTGAAACAACAGTACGTGGGTAGACATGTCGTACCACTCGGACACATTGAGCCACCAGTCTTTAATCTTACTCCCTGGTGTTCCATGCTTATAGGAGAAGGAACAAATACCAATATTATAGTCTTTGGTTTGACACGACCGAGGCTCGAATCCACGATCTACCGCACTCGGAAGCGAGCGCGCTATCCATTACACCACCGATGCGGTTAAAAAACTAACGATGAGTAACATCACAAAAGGGAGTTAACTCGTGTTCTGTAGAAAGGAAAGCAGTTCCTGTTCCGCATGTGATGCCAGTCGTGTTACTCGAGCTAAGGGTCAAAGTCCAGTAAACGGATAAAAGTCATTAAGACCGTACAAACATCCTGATGGACACTGCGTGGCGATCAGCCAATTTGTGGTGTCGATCGTAAAGAATGCATAGTTCTTGGAATTTCGTATCAGTTCAAATATATAAAATCGTACTTTAAAGATCTGCTTCATAATATATTCTTTACAGAACCGTCGCTCTTAACATTTTTTTTTCCTTTAGTTTAAATTTTATATCGTACATGGAGTCTATGGGGTTCAGTGAGTAATTGAGTGATTGTTGTTTAACGCCAACTCAGCGAAAACATGTTAATTTTAAATGAGATGATGATGAGGTCCGCTTTGTGCTAGACCAACACGCTTAGTTGATTATAGTTTTTATAGTGGTGGCTCACTGAAACAACAGTCAACGGATAGACATGTCGCCACACTTGGACACATTATCCTGATTACGAGCCAACCAGTCTCCGGTTTTTTTTTCTTAATGCTGCATGTTTAGCGGAGAAGTAACCAATACCAATTTGATAGTCTTTGGTTTGACCCGGTCGGGACTCGAACCCACGATCTACCGCACACGAGGCGAGCACGCTAACTATTACACCACCTATGCTGTACTGTAGAAACTTAAAAAATATTTTCTTAAGAACCAGTTATTGAAATACAATTAAAAATAGCTTGAATCATCATTATAATATGTAGATAAACAATATTTGCATAAGTTACGACCCCATGGTGTTATGAAGATTCAGTTATGTACTAATTAATGTCCTTATGTCTATAAGGGATACAAAAATAACATAGGCCACGGTTCTTCTTTACAAGGTGAGCGAACATGTCTGTTTATTTGGTGATTATCATGCAAAAACTGGAACCTTATTGAACTTCTTCAACCTGACGAAGACCTTCTTTACATACTTAACTCGTGTGAAAAGGCTAATTTGGCTAATTATATGTTTGGTTATGAAACTTATGTAAATAAACTATTGAATAGTTAAAAAAAAACTAAACGTTCCGGTAGGTCAAAATGCGTATGGTCATAAACTGTTAGATTTGTGTTGGAAAAACAATATTTACCTAGTTAATGGGAGGGTTGAAAATAGATAGCTTATTTGGGTAAACGCACATGTAAATACATGACGGTAATAGATTAATGTTTATGCCACATGCATCGATATATTTCAATATATTCTAGAATTTGAAATTAAGGAGTGTGTTCACGTGTTTTCAGATGTTCATAACCCAATTACAGTCAATCCTGCCTTGATAAAGGACATCCCTATGTAACAAATCACTGTCTATAAAGGACAGTCTCATTTTCCCCATTAATGGAAAGTGCATATTATTTTCAACTGCACATAAAGGACACATTTCCAGATTCCCTTGAGTGTCCTTTATATACAGGTTAGACTGTACATTTAAATCTGAATTATCAAAACATTTAGATGAAAGTCACTTGCAGATAGTGGTAATCAAAGGCCGTATATCGAATGAAACAGGCAACTCATGGCAACAAGAATAATCAGACGAGGATACAACAAAAATTGTCTATAAAGCACTACTACTGGAAACGAAAGAATGGTCAACACCAATCGCAAAAAAAAACAAAAAAACGATGGCGAACTCAGTCGCTTTAGAATATATAATAATAATAATAATAATATTTTATTTGGAAAGAGCACAATAGAGGCGTGATCCAATACAAAACATGTTGAAATAAATAAGATACATTCTTAATATAGAGTTTGTGATATAAAATAGGTTCATGGAACATTAAGAGCAGCCGGGTGATCCCGCTCCTCAAAAGCTTCCATTAGAAATAAACAAATTGTTTTTAAATTTCTTGATGATGATGGGTTGAGTAAATTTATTATGAAAGATAAGGAATCCTCATTGTTTTCGTTATCGATTCCATATTTTTGTCTTAGTATATTGTATTTTTGACATTTTAATAAAAAGTGAGATTCGTCCTCAACTTGATCCTTACAAAATTTACAACATCTTTCATTATGTGGAGTTTTTGGCTTAGAATATCTTCCCTTTTCAATTGCCAATGGATGAGCACTTATTCTCAGTTTTGTTAATTGTTTTCAGAGTTCTTTTTGAATATGAAATTTTAAATATTCTTGTTGTTCAAACTTTTTGTATATTTTACTATAGAAAAGAACTTTCCCCGAGGATTCTTATCTTATCTTAGAAAGTTCGAAATTAATTTTGGATTTATTAAACTCCCCTAGTTTTTGTTTATATAATTCCTTTGATATTTCAAGGGAAGATATTGTCATGGCTTTAGAATATTGAATAACATTATTTGTCCAGGAGTTTTCTTTAACAGTTAATAGTTTGTCAACTTCATATGCAGCTTTAAGCAAGGATCGAGGACCACCCAACTGCTCATCAATCTGATTCAATCGTGAATAATACCCGTACATTAAACCGTAACATTTGATACTGAGTGGAAACATTCCAAGTTCACATTTGATACTGAGTGGAACCATTCCAAGCTCACATTTGATACTGAGTGGAACCATTCCAAGTTCACATTTGACGGCTGTGTTTGAAGACTTGCTGTGAACACCTAGTATATTTTTAAGAATCATTTTCTGTGTTTTTTTCAAATTGTGTTTTATCAAGGGCTTCAAAATTTGGTTTAAACTCAGTTATCCATACTTCTGACCCATAGGTTAGGATTGGGACAACCATGGAATTGTACAATTTTAACCATGATTTTGCCGATAAGTTATTGTTACAGGGTAATTTTGCTTTCAATAATAAGCAACTTTTGTTCCACTAGAGGCAATTTTCGTGATATCAGTGTTAGGGTTATAGTGTTTAAAGACCACCTCAAATGTATTTCAGTTATATCATGGAGGTAAGTTTTATTGGAATAGCCAGAGAAAACCACCGACCTGCCGCATGTCACTGACAAAGAAGAGTTTGAAGATATCAAAGGGGTAATCAGAATCCGTATATCGAAGAAGAACAGACAACACAATGGCCAAAAGGAAAAGTACAAAAGGAGAAACAACGATCTACGAAACATACATATAAAACTAAAGATCGAGTAACACGAACCCCACTAAAAACCAGGTGATTTCAGGTGCTCCGGAATGGTAAGCAGTTCCTGCTCCACTAGTGGCATCCGTCGTGTTCATCTATTTACAAATCCGGTAATACCGGTAAGTCATGAATGAAGAAAGGACCGGGAAGTGTTTACAACAAGTGGAACATATCCGTGGTCATTTGTGACACAGATATTCCATAACGGTCAACCAAGTCATGGTGGCGACCGTGAAACTTTTGAAGTGTTGAATTCAACTTAACCAAGAGAAACCCTTAGATCAGTAGCTTCCTTGTGAGCAGCAACCCTCAATCAAGGAAATCCTTGTATGAACCGCACGCCCTGGAATATCGTATCAACTGAGAGATATATACTTCATATGCAGGTGCTGCTGGAATGTTGCTACATATAAATGGAAAGTTCACATTGGGAAAATTGAAATCATCTCTTTTGTCACAAAGTTGTATCGAGTACACCTCGTGACGAGCGGGATTCTAACGGCTTACAACTTTAGAGGTGATAGGTACTGGTTGCACAGGTAGCTGTAAATCCAACTTCCATACGATCACCACCACTGATGACGGCCTCTATCCATGTTAGAAACCCAGTGACAAGGAAAGAGTGCCATGGGATTTGATTGCGACAACTGGAATACATGCGTGGTCATCTGTGACACAAACATTCCGTAACTGTTAACTAAGTCATTATGGCAACCGTAATACGTTCGAAGTGATGACTTCAAATTTACTACAAGGAACCCTTGATTGTGTGGCTTCATTGTTAGCAGCAACTCACAACCAAGGAACACAAGCCCTGGAACATCGTATCAACTGAGATATATCTTACTTCACGTGAAGGTGATGGTGAAATGTTGCTACGTGTAAAACGGACAGCTCACAACGAGAAAATTTAAGTAATTCATTTCTCTAAAGTGTTCGTTCTCAATTGACCATCACTGTCAATTTTCAGGTGTGGATCAAAGTATGAAGCAGCACTAGCTGTCTCTTTCGTAATTATTATTCCACGATCGAGGAGAAATACACCAAACTTTGACTTGAAGCTCCTTTATGAAATCTTCTTCATATCGATCAATCTTATTCAAATTAGATAATTGTTGTATCGTTGCTTGACAAAGACACAAAATAATAAGAAGAAAAAAAGATGCAACAAACTTCTAAATTTTAACTAGATCTCCGTCATAGTCATAAGCACCAAGAAAGAAATCGACGATAACACGGGCACACATATACCCAAAGGAATGACGAGTGCTGCTACTTTAATTTAATATGAATTTAATGGTATAACATTTCCCCTCTCAAAATATGAATGGTGTCATTGATCAACAAATCACAACTTTTAAATAATATCATATGATAATATAACAATAAATAGCCTTTTTATATCGACCAAAACATGTTTTTATCGGCCCGTGAAAGTGCATAGACCTCGGACTTCGTCCTCGGTAGATATACTCTCAATAAAAACATGTATGACCAAATGCTATAATTAATTATTATATTTCGTGGCGTGTGCTTGTATTATTCGTTCGGTATTTAAAATTAAGACAGTACATAACCAAGTGGGCGATTACAGGCTATTAAGATCCTTTTGAAATAACCCACCAGTTTATTTTGATAGAAAAGCCCGTGATCCCTCTACCAGCATGTTTTAAATTATGTGTGCTTTCACGTGTACTTTTTGTTGTAACACCGGGAATGATTGTATCGTAAATTCGTTTGCTGCATTCACAGTACTTGAGTTTATAAATATAACACCAGCGTCATAATAAATAATGTGTTTTATATGTCTCTGATTAAACCTTGAATCCTAAACCAGCTTATAAACACCACAACCGGTAGTACTTCCTACAGTCTGTTAATCAACCGATTACCCTTATTATGTAGTACCTTATAATAATTACAAAATATCGTTAACAAGGTGTCCTAAGGGCAACACAACCACGTTTCAACAATAATCGAGGCAGTATTTATCTTCACAAATAATTGACCATCAAATTAGATGTTTGTTGTATCTTGGTTTTTTGTTGTTTTTTGGTTGTTGTTGCTTTTTTGTTTGTTTGTTTGCTGTTTTGTTTATTATAAATATTTTCTAGCCAATTGGAGGTCTTAATTATAATGCTGTTAGACAAAAGCATTACACTTCCATCTGTTTCTGTGGTTGTATCATCTGTGTTCCTTGTATTCCTCCTCGACTTCCCCGGTAGGGTGTCCGCTTGCTAATGAGTTTACTATGATCGATCATACAACATAAAGCCGTTTGCTAGCTAATATTCCAGCATGCTATTTGTACTTTTGTACATTTGTCTTCTGGTCGCAAATAAGCTCCAATGGCTCAGTCTATGGACCCACATTCGTCTTCTTGGTGACCGTCTTCTTACACATTTGATTTCTCGTCGCGTAATAAATATGTTATATTGATTCTTAATTATAACAGTAACTAATATAGGTGTGCTCAAATTAACATGAATTAATGAACTTGAAATGGTTTCAGTTCTCTTCACTAAACTGTTGAGTCAGATAGGTTATTCCGCTTATCTATTACTCTGATATACATTGTATATATAGAAAATGAATGTAATCTTTGCGATATCCTTTGAAGATACACCGAAAGAAATCATTAAACTTTCGGAAGTGTCGAGTTCAACCTAAAAACAGACACTCTAAGTAGTAGAAACGATCCAAAACAACTTCCACCAAATATTTGTCAACGTCCTTTTTTTCTTTCTTTTTTGTTATTATATACCGGAAAAGTTCACATGTGTGTATCCGAAACTTGTTTCATTTTATTGACGCCCCTTGTCCATGCAGACTGAAAGAACTTGAGCGCTCTTACAATCTAAAATATGTTTGTTCTTTTAAACAGAAACAATATAAAATATGTATAGATGGTGTATGTTCCATATTAATGGTGTAATTCATCCTTTTATCTCACCCCAACAAATCGCCCAATTAAATCTGCCGGGAAGAATGATTACCTCCCCTTGCTTTCTCACCTGAGAAATTTGTCCAGGTGTGTTGTAGGGTTACCTATGTTTATATGTATATACGGTAGTTCAGTTTCACTTTACACCTACAGTATTTATCAGGGATATGTATAACAATGTCTGTATTCGTTATAAATGAATGTGGGATTAAGTGAAATTTTGGTGATTTAATCATTTTCAACAAATCTTTCATTTAATTAGGATTATTAATTTTATACATCATAAATTGATTCCTTAGAATTATCAACAAACATGGCGGAAAGATATTGGTAGTGTTTATAAAATGTAAATCACATTTTACCTTTAATAGCTTGTTGGAATTACAAAAAAAAAAGACAGATGAGGCGTGAAAAATGGAATGCCATCTTTTTCGTAAAATAAAATGGATAGAGCTGAAAACAAAGGATCTAGGAGATTGGGGACAATTAGTAAGGTATGCAAATATCAACAAGGCACATGTAAAATATGTTAATTAATCAGTTAATTAGACATCCCATTAATAGCTTTTACAGTTATTTATAACATGTGATAATTGAATTCAATTATGTGTCAATTATCAACGACAATCAAATTGATTTCAGTTGACATTCAATTTACATTACTTAGACCACCTTTACAATGTGTATTCAATGCCTACAGGTAACAATTTTATGAGTTTTGAGAAACATGAACTATAGACTATAAAACAATACACAAGAATGCTTGACACCTGGTATAAGTTTTATGGTAGTTTTTATGGTTTCATTGGTACATTTTGTAATGTTGTGGAGTGTCGTGAATGGGTAATAAAAAAAAGAGAAGTACAATTTGATTTATATTTGTCGTGTACACAAAAGAACAACATGCCCAAAATTCCATTTACGCCATGTTAGTACATGTAAATAAATCTTCGTTTTTTTCCCCATAAATATTTTTTTATTATTATTATTGTGTTAACAAATTTTAAGAAAAAATATATAAATGAAATAAAAAAATGAATGAAAGTTATTTTCGTATTGAAATATATAATTAATTATTATTTGGCTTTATACATCTAGATATGCATATCATCAAATTGTGTAAATTCAGACACAAAAAAGTACAATTTGATTTATACTCGTGTAGGAAAAAGAACAACATGAACATGTTTCAAAATTCCATTTACACCATGTTAGTACATGTAGATAAATCTTTGTGGTTTTTTCATAAATATTTGTCATAAATATGTGTTGTAGTGTATAAAATTTTAATATTTTAAATTCATTATGAGATGAGATTTTTTTTTTATTAATTTCATATCATATGTCAATATTTTTGTTTGATTTTATTAATAAAGAAAAAATTTGACTTTGACCCCTATCAGTATGTACATGTAGTTCTTGGCATAAAAAACAATGTTATTGACGAGGATAAAAAGATTATTGATTGATTGATTGGTGTTTAACACCAACTTTAGCAGTAAAACAGAACTTTCAATAAATAACAAAATATCGTCTCTTCTTAAATGTCAAGTAGATTGTTAGTGTTTGTAATTATTGTTTAGAATTCAACACAAAATAATTTTCTTAATTCATAGTAAAAACATTTTTACAACTTTTCAACAACCTTTTACCCCCTCATGGGTACCTTTGAAAAGATAATACTTAAGCTGCCAAATATGTTTACACAAAAGCTTATTTATTTGTATTTCAAAACCCGTTTTTATCACATTGTATTATAAGAGACAATGGGAAAAATAAGCCTTTTTAAGGTAACATAACGTGCTAACATTCCTCAAATTCATAACAAAAAAGAAAGAAACTTTGTTTCAAAACGTTACTAATATTTTTTTGTTACAATGTATTTTAATCTCAAAGCTAAAATAGGGTATTAAAGGGAATTAGCGGTTCTCAGATTTTCAATTTAAATAGAATATTAGAGTGCCTGTTTTGTTTATACAATTTTTAATTCTGTATACATATACATGCACATGTTTTTAGAGTACAATAATTACATATTGTAAACATGCTAATTTTTTTTGTCTAGATTGATAATGATCTCATTCATGAGGTTGTTCTCAATTACTCATTCAGTCCTTGTAAATCTTGAACTTTTCAAGATTTTTGTGATGTATGCAAAAAAAAAAAAAAAAAAAAATGTTTTATGCACTTGAAATTTAAGTTTTAATTTATTTGTCTTTCCAATCCTTTGCTTATAAGCATAACTGATGAGCGTAACTGATGAACGTAACTGATGAACGTACCTAATGAATGTAACTGATGAATGTAACTGATGAACGTAACTGATGAACGTACCTAATGAACGTAACTGATGAACGTACCTAATGAACGTAACTGATGAACGTACCTAATGAACGTAACTGATGAACATAATGGATGAACGTAACTGATGAACATAATGGATGAACGTACCTAATGAACGTAACTGATGAACGTAACTGATGAACGTAACTGATGAACGTACCTGATGAACGTGTTGTCGTGCACACTTAATTCGATATCTATGTTATTGTTGTCTTCTGAAAGTCTCATGCCTCTTTTTTTTTTATCTTGATAAGCCATACTTCCATGTACATGTAGTTTAATGAGCTTTATATAGATCAATAATACATAGGACCTGCTATTCCTATGTAAGGTTGTGAATTGGATTGTGATTCTTGAGGAATCAAGACTTAATAAAATCTTGTACTTCCTGTGATGTTACTGACCGTTATTTTACAGCAATTTTCCTTTATCTAATTTACTAGGGTTGCTTAACTTTTAATGCGGTGATATAGCTGAAATACTGCAAAAATTTGGCTTTGAACACCAATCAATCAATCAATCAATGCTTAACGGGAGTGTTTTATATTCGACAAGCAAATTAGGATATTTTTGAAGAAATAATAATATGTATATTATATGGACTATACTCTGTCACTATAGTTCTAATTGGGGTTTTTTCCCCATAGACTTAATATAATGGTGAAAAAATATGTTTTTGAAGTAAAAAAAAAAGCATTGACCATTAGTAAAAATAATATCATAATAATAATAATGATAAAAAAAACCATCTACTTAAGTTTCAATCATTTACCGAAACAAAATATTTATTTTTCTGTGCCTTAAAAAAAAATATACTAAATAACATTAAGCTAGAATAATAAGTGTCTAAAATTCCTGAAGTATGTCGAATCCTTGATACGTGAAAAGAGAAATCAATCAATTCATTTTAGAACAAGGGTCACCACATGGCAAAGATACAAAAAAATTAATTATATGGATGATTAAATAAAAGTACAACAGAATTAGGAAGGAAAGTGGACCAAATTTTCAACAAACAATGGATTAAAAAATTATAATATTAGACCAAAAATTATGGTGAAATTATAAATACCCTTTTGGTGACCTCCCAAGAATCAGATTAGATCATGTTCAATCACCTAAAACTTGGGTCTTTTATGATAAATCTTTTACAGATCAAAGCCCTATGCTATCATACCTGCATGTTACTGTACACCTGTCTTACAGGTAATAATACAGGTGTAACACAAAAAAATAACAGCATATATTCATGTAAGGTTAGAATATATGTATACAACACGAATTATGAATGTGAAAATGACATGGCTTCCTCGATCCCATACAATATAAAAAGTCGGAGAAATTAGTCACGTGTAAACGGAACAAGATTTTCATTTTTGTGGCACAAAAGTAGAACAAACAGTCTATTAGTCATTAATCGTGGACATTGTAATGTGTGTTTACTGAAAATAAACATTTTTGTATGACATGTTTATAACATTTTTTAATGAAAGGTAGGGGGTGGCTTAAATAATGGTTTCCTTTTTTTGTTTGTTTCAATGTTTAATTTGATCCAATTTAAATTTATGTAACATTGAAATTAAGATTAAATTATATTGTAATTTCAAATACAAAATACTAACACTATGTGAAAAGATCGAATTTAAAAAAATAAATACAAAATATATACACTGACTAAAAGATGTAACTTATATTTTCATTAAAGTGTGAAGACAATATTGTGATTCATTTAAAAAAAAAAAAGAATTCTGACTCGATGTTAAATTTCGTCCAATGCATACTCATTTTAGAGTATATAGGTTATGCTCATTATTGAAAATGTTACTGTGACTGTGAAATGTAAAACAGCAATAAAGACACTGTTCTTCTACTTTAATAGTTGTCTAAGTTTAAAGTCAGATAGTCTCTCATTTTCATTTACGTCCACATCATTTCTTATATAATTAAACACGCAGTTTTAATTTTTTTTATCTGATTAAAAAGAGAAAAGAGAATATCAAATTTACGCTTATGGTAAAGCACTATTAAGATGCTAACAAAGAGATGCCCTGCGATCTACATTGTAGAAGAACATGTTGTTGAAATATTTCTTAAATTGATGTTCAGTACTTTTTTCATCATTTAATATTTAGTCCAAATCAGATGGTTTTGAAATTAATTTTAAGAACTGTGTAATCTCAGTTTGACCTGAAAAAATGAAATTAACCTTACAATTGACAATTTCTTAGCCTCTTGTATTGATTATTTTTAGAATTGTTTTACAAAGATATTTAAATTTATTGACCTGTCCAAAATTGTTTTCCAGTGTTGGACATTGATATTAAAATTCTAGAGATTTTTGTCTTCTTGTTTTAGATGGTTTGATTTGGTTTATGGTGCTTAACACCACTTTCAACAATATTTCAGTTATATTGTGGTGGTCAGCTTTATTGATGGAGGAAACTGGAGAAAACCACTGACCTGTCGCAAGTCACTGATAAACTTTATCACATAATGTTGTGTCGAGTACACCTTGCCATGAACGGGTTCGAACTCACAACTTTAGTGGTGATCGGCACTGATGCACAGGTAGTTGTAAATCCAACAACCATGCGATCATGGCCACAACGTCTGTCAAGCTACAATGAAAAATATATATGTGCTGCCATTTTTCTTTGTCAAGATGTTGCAGAAATATGATTTTTCAAATTATGTTGTACCATGTTTACCGGTACATGTCATTTACACTTCAATAAAAAAGTTGTGGTTTGCCAAAGAAAGAACATTGCATTTGTCCTGTTTGTTTTGATTGATGTTTACAATATACATGTATTTACAAATGTACACCATTGTACCAAATTCTTGTTAGTGGCAGTTGTGGTCGTGATCGTATGGTAGTTGGATTTACCATTGAGTAGATTGGTTCGAGCAAAAATAACTCAGCCTTTTGTAGCAGCTATAATGTGCCTACTTTTTTCGAAATCTACAAGAGAGATCTTCAAGGTGCAGAGCGTGGCACTTTAATATACATTGTACATGGCACCCTCTTTTGTCCGTGGTAAAAAAAAGTGCAGTGAAAAACCTTCTCTGATAAAGTGACATTATTTCTCACAAAGTGACAATATAACTCTAAGATTAGAATTAATTACAGGTATCATGAACTATAAAAATAATGGTAATCAACCCAACAAATTTAGTTAATACTGTGGGTTTTTTTTATTTTCGTCGATGTCAATTTTCGTTTATGGACAGAAACTGAGATGTTTGTTGACATTTGAATTTGTAGTTTTGATACTTGTAAATGACTTCTCTTGCTATTTATGTCTTTTGTCATGCGCTAAATTTCGTGGTTTGATTGAACCAATGAAAACCCACGAAAATTAGTATTCAATGAATAAAAACGAATTCACAATATCTGGTAAATGTTTTGCCTATTTGGTATCTTGAGCAACTTGGGTGAATGTTGTCGTCTGCTGAGACCATGTTACAAATGTATTTACTTCTCTAAATTGTAATGATAACATTTTTATTTGGCATCGAAAATAAAATTCAATTAAATATTATTGATATCAATTGCAACATTTTTAATTTAAAATGCAATTTGTTGAACTGAATACTTTAATTTTGCTTCGCATGCAATTGTGAAATTCATATTAATTGAAAAACATCTGTAGAAAAATGCAACTGTATGAAAAAAATGAAGAAATTCAATAATTTATATTTATCTATTAAAATCTACAGTTAGATATATTTCATCATGATTGTCAACAATTAATAACATTCTGTTTACTCAAGCATTTTCCAGAAGTTTGAAAATTACGCAATGAGATTGAATTCATTTATAAAGAAATATAAACCTATGTGAATACTGTGAAATATATATTTTTTGATAAACTTGAAGATAAGGGCCGTCGTTACTGTGAGCGTATGGTAGTTGGATTTACAACTACCTATGCAATCAGTGCCTATCACCACTGAAGTTGTGAGTTCATAGCCTGTTCAGGTAAGGTGTACACGATACAACATTTGTCAGTGACTTGCGACAGGTCGGTGATTTTCTCCGGGTACTCCGGTTTCCTCTACCAATAAAACTGACTGCCGCAATATAGCTGAAATATTGTTGAAAGTGGCGTTAAACACCATAACCCTAACCCCCTAAACTTAAAATATATGAAACATTTAATGGAAATTTGGTGTCTTACTTTACACCATGTATTGAAATTCTAAAGGAAAAAATGATTACTATAACTGGAGAAGAGCATCATAGGAATTTAATAACCTGTTGTAAGAAATGCTTGAAATTAAAATATTTTTTTTATGACGCAAGTGATATTACATTGCAATTTATTGAGACTTAAATAACATTTTATCAATTGCGAGTGTTATACATGGTGATATTTGATGGACTATATAAATTATTCTTTTGTGGGTTAATGTAACAGTTTAAAAATTGTAAATCGTTTTTGAGGTGTCGTGTAACCGAGGATGAATCGGAGAGCAATAAGATTTAATAATCGTCAGATATACAATGACTAGCAATTTATGGTATTGAATGTACACTCTACTTAGCGTTAAGAATAGAATGTAATTGTTCTTTTTAGATTTGATATCATTTCGATATTTTACACGCACATGTTTCGGTAAAAGATCTAATTCATTGTCATGCGTTTACCAGATGTTTGAGAACGAGAGTCATAGTCAAATATATACAGTCAAACCTGTATTAGGAGGTCACCTTTGGGACAAAGCAAAAGCGGTCTTTTAAGACAGGTGACCTCTTAAGAGAGGTTCAATTGATATGCACTTTTCTATGCAAAGATGAATGCAAAGACTGATTTCACTGTATATATCAGTTTGGTAGCTAGCACTGAGGTGTAGCCAAGTGTATTTAAATTTCTCTAATTTTCAGCATTTGTCCTCATTTTTTAACAATTTCTAGCACTTGTTAACTTCATTAATATACACATATGAGAAATGGCCTTTTGTTAAAATGTGAAATTTTATGTGTTTGCATCTGTTTGACTGGCAGTAAAGTTGTTATAAATATGTAACAAAGTCAAAATTATAATTTTTTTGGATGTCTTTAAAATGTAATAAATTTTTTCGTGAAAATAAAGTCATAAATCTTTTTTCATTTTAGACTATAGATTGGAAAAGACGAATATTGAAAGCTTTTTGTGAGAATTATTTTTAACAAGTACATATACATGTATGATAGAAAATGCCATAGGCTAGCCCTAATGTTAAATTAAAATTCGGCCGTATCGCTTCATCAAATGGAAAAAATATTAATTTCACGCTCTGAGACAATTGTTGCTTGAACATACTTTTCTAAAAAGTGTTATTTGTCTTGTAACAGTGAATAACACATAAAATTATATTATATTCCATAAAAAGTGATTTTATCATTTATTTATTTATTTCATGATGAAGCATTTTTAAGTTTGGTGAAATTTTCGACATTTTATTATCAAAGATAGGAATTTCAAGCATAAGGTATATTTTATGGTTCTATGTGAACAGGTATTTTTTTACAATACCGGTAATTTCTCAAATTTAATGTAAATTTCCGATAAAGAATAAATTAGTTTCATGTTGCCACCAAATCCTGACGACTAGGCTGGTAAATTACCATATACAGTCAAACCTGTATTAGGAGGACACCTTTGGAACAGGGAAACAGTGGCCTTATAAGACAGGTGACCTCTTAAAAGAGGTTCAATTCATATGAATTTTTCTATGACAGGACAAGAGAAAAGTGACCTTTTAATACAGGTGACTGCTTAATAGAGGTGACCACATGGGCACGTGTGACTGTATACATGTTTATTGAAATAATGATAATGAGGTTGTGTATAAATATGTTTATGATGAAAAAGCAAAAGAATGTTAATCAGTGCTTATCACCACTAAAATTGTGAGTTTGAACCCTGTTCATGGCGAGATGTACTCGATACAACATTATGTGATAAAGTATGTCAGTGACTTGCAACAGGTCAGTGGTTTTCTCCGAATACTCTGGTTTCCTCCACCAATAAAACTGACCGCCACAATATAACTGAAATATTGTTGAAAGTGGTGTTAAACACCATAAACCAATCCAAAAGAATCTTTTTCAATTATACTTTTGTACTTAGTGGAAGGGTCAAGAAGAATTCCATTCATCGTGGATGATCAGTAACTAAAATCTTGTAATGTAATGTTACATGTTTTTTTTAATCATTTTTTTTTCTAGCAATATAGTAAATTAGCATGTTAAATGTTACATACATATTACATATATATAGAAAATTAGTGTGGGCGTGGTGGTTTTAAGACCATCATTTGTCTATAAAGATATCTATGTTTAGACAGCATTTGTTTGGAGTTGGTTGTAGGTTTTTGACATTTTGATGTTTTTTCTGCTCTTTCATGTTTGGAATTTAAAATAAACTTTCCAACCATCTTGGGCAGAGTACCAATAATCAACAATCCAATTTTCTAGGACCAAGTGGTGGTAGGTGTCTACTGTCTAGCCATCAAGAGGAAAGAGTTAGGATTCATTGCCACATTTTTGTACATGTCCCAAGACAGGACCTATATATCCCTTGAATTCGGTTGTGGTTTTTGTTTTATTTTGGTTTGCTTGTCAAATCTTATACATTGTATGTGTTATTTCTATCAGCTATAATCTTAGCCATTTACTAACAATACTTTTTTTCAATTTTGACTACTGCAGCTTTAAATTGTTATATTTGTATTTAGAAATAACAGATAGTAAGTAAAAGAGTCTTGAACATAACAGAAAACAAACTAGGGAACAGAAATGGACTTATTTTCTGCCGTTGATAGTTTTACATGATGGAAGTTCTAGAAAACCTGAAATCCTTATGAGGTTCAAGGTCACTAAGGTCAATTACTATTAAGGTCATTTGAAGGTTAATTTTTGTAGAGGCACGTGTAACTTTTTGTGCAAAATAACTAGGCTTAGATAAGGAAAACCCTTTCAGTGAACTGATCATATGATCTTCATTGAATTGTTATGGGAAAAAAACCTTTTTTAATATTAACCGAAGAACAGGCATTATTTTAAATTTGCTTTAGCCATCAAATAGCATTACTCATTGTTTTTACAATTGTTGAGCTGCTACGACTAAATTGTGAACTTTCTATTGCATTATTGTAGAGGGTGGTGAATTACTACCGCTAAATTATGGCCGACGAAATGTTCCGTAAATTCTAAAATATTATATATTGTTAAATTGTGGACTTGCAATTGCTTTATTGTAGAAAGTGCCTAATTAACGGTACTAAATTGTGACAGACGAAATGTTTGTAAATTCTAAAAGATTTTATATTGTTAAATTGTGGACTTGCAATTGCTCTATTGTAGAGAGTGCCGAATTAGTACAGGTAAATTGTGGCCGACGAAATGTTAGTCAATCCTAAAAGATTCTATATTGTAAAAAATAATTCAGCAATAAAACTTATTTTCATAATTATAAAAACAGCATTTCTTTGACCTTTCAGTAATATCTTAATACCATAACTTAAAACCCCTTTGACCTCTCAGTAATATCCTAATACATGTACCATAACTTAGAAGCCCTTTGACCTTTCAGTAATATCCTAATACCATAACTTAGAAGCCCTTTGACCTTTCAGTAATATCCTAATACCATAACTTAGAAGCCCTTTGACCTTTCAGTAATATCCTAATACCATAACTTAGAAGCCCTTTGACCTTTCAGTAATATCCTAATACCATAACTTAGAAGCCCTTTGACCTTTCAGTAATATCCTAATACCATAACTTAGAAGCCATTTGAATGTATTCCTATATATACATGTACATATTAACTCCATTGTGATATTTTTTCAACTACTTGCCAAAGATTACATTCAGCGTTAACCTGGCTACAAAGTAGCGTGTAGTAATTATGTTGACAATTGGGTAAATTCTTGATGTAATACCGGGTACACAGTAAATCGTCAAGAATACCTAATGTGATAAGTGGCTTCAATTTAGACCACTGGCCAACAATGTGTTGATAACCAAGCCCATTGACTACTACCTAATTATAAGATCACAGCGATTAAGTAGACTTAGTTAGCTGTTGACGGCAGCTGAAGTGTTGTGTTACTTTAAGTTTGTTATGGTTTTTAGTTTGAAGAGTTTGATAATAAAGGCAAATTATACGATATTTATATAAGAAATTATTTATATGTTTGGCGATTTTAATTTGTAGTAAATATATACAGGTACATTGACGGAAATTTTGTTTTTTTGGGGTAAATTAACATGTATTAATTTTTTTTACTGGATTTCACGAGACTTAAATGACAAACATGTTAAATTAAAGTGTACCGGCATTCATAGTTAAATTTTTATAACAGAGCTGCACGCGACTTGAATGACATTCGATGATCTGTTTTGTGTATATTTTACAAAACGTGGGTCCCATGCAGTATAATTTTGCTTCTCTGTGCCTAGGGATCTATCTGGAAATAGAGATAGATGGGCCAATGGCCCACCAATCCTTAAAATAATGGGGACGGGGGGTCTGGGGGATGTTTGAGGAACTGAAGTTGCCATCTTGTAATCATTACTGTCAAATGTGACTTGTAATTGATGAATTGCGGAAATTGTCAGTCCCAAAAGACATAGTATTTTTCATTTTTAATTCTCTATGCAATGCCTCTCACCTCCATTCAAATTATACTTGTATAATACTTGATAAATACATTATATTCTTAGTTTATTTTAGGAAACTTTCAATTAAAACAAATATCTTGCCGAATATGGAAAAAATGTGTGAATAGATGAAATGTCGCATTGACGTAGATTTTAATTAAGTTCTTCTGTTACTAAGTGTTTCTGTCGTAAAATTAACATGTAAAATTAACATGTAGCGTGCTTCGTATGTCACCTTTGAAAATATTATAAAATAAATAAAAAAAATTGTTCCACATCATGGGTTATTGTAAAATGCTTTATTTAAAATGAAATTTGTCAGAATAATTGCATTGTATATTTCTGAATGAAAAGAGACAAAAAAAAAAAGCAAATTGTTGCATTTTGTATTTTTTTTTATCTTGAGTGACAGCTTATTATATAATTAACCAATCAATGATCACGCCGGGTATTCAGATACTTGGAACCGGGTCGAACACTAAGAACCGGGTCAGACAAGTGACAGCAACGTTTTCGGGTGAGTATGCTATTTTTATCCTCGGCGACCGTCAGCGATATTAACAACAGAAATAAATTGACACATCGTCTTTGCTATTAACGTACTAGGTTTATGCCAAGGTTTGAGTATTATAAGTGGATAATAAATGAACAAGAACGTTTTAATATCGGAAGTTTCAGAAAAAATATGTGAATCTTTAACTTTAAACGCTCATATCTACTCACGGAGAGCGAGTTCCATGATTGTTTTGGTCGATATACCTCCCATAATCTATACTAGACTATTCATTAAAAAATAGGCTTTTGACTTGCGGTTTCTAGCGCAACATCTATCTTTTAATAACAACGGGTGCATGAAATCGGACACAAAGGACCGCGGGTAACCTTGAGTGAAAGATACTAAGAACGCGGGTGTCGGATACTAAGAACAAATCGCATGCAATGGCAGGTCGGGGATTTAAGCCGTGGATGGCCAACATAGGATTATAATCCGGCGGCTGGTAAATTTAAGTTGTTCCCTTATGAAATTTATTTAATAAGATGCCTGTTTTAAGGATGTTTGGAAATGGGAAAATGTCCTAATTTATTTGAGATGGCTTGAATTTATCGCCGTTTTACCACGGGTCAGTCACCTTATTTCAAATATTTTAAAATATAGGCGTAAAGTGACTAACTGTGGTAAAACGGATATTCTCTCAAAGCCTTTAAAACGTCGTATTAGAATGGGTTATACATGTATGATATATCAAACAAAATTCATGGGGACATGAGAATCATGAATAATTAGCTGTTAAACATATGGGGTTTAATCCCCCAACTTCTGTACAAGACGCTCGTTCCTAGGGAATTACTCTACACTCAAAACAGTTCTTTATTGTATATTCGTTGATGCCCAAAACCTACAAATGTAAGACTTAAAAAAATAAAAAAGCATTACTATCATTAAAAAAATCAAAGTAAATTTTGTTGTACACTATTTACTACACACCTCCGCTTGTGATAGTGCAATATTATAGCCTATCTTTTCCCTTTTTCAAACAGAAATGACAGAGGAACCCATCGATGATATTGAACTGGAGGAGGCGGAGCCAGTTGACGGGTCCTTTTTGGATGTATCTCTTGTAGAAGAGGTGAACTCAAATTCACAAGAGAACTACTGCTGCGGTGTTTGTAATAAGGTTTTCAGACGTAAAGCCCATTTGGTACGGCACAATTCATCTTAGATTTCAACGGATCAAAAAAACCTCTCTCCGATGTTCCATCCCAAACCTGTCCAAAGTTGCGGATCCCGGACATTTTCCATGAAATAACCGATATCCAATTTGCCAAAACTTAACGGTTTCGTGTCCATATCTCATATGTGTGGTTGAATCGCACGAAAACCATTCAACAATATCTAAGAAGAGAAGGTAGCATATGTTATGTAACGGAAATGTTCCGGATGCTAATAGTCCCATAAATTTTAAGAATGATTCTTTTTGTCCAACATCTTCAAGAGATTTCAGTGCCTTAAGCAACAAATCAATCATGTCATTGATCTCAATAGATTCTGAATCGCATTGGGTATTTCGTTCCCTGAAGGACAACATACTTCCATTTGAATTTCATCGTTCTAAAAAGTCATTTCCTTCATTTTGGTTACTTTTCGGAGTTTGAAAAAGATTCTTACAAAAGTTCCCCTTTACTGGAGTATTCAGCTTCTTTTTGTTGGATTCCTTATCAAGTATGTAAGTTAAGCCATCATTAACGGTAATGCATTTTCATATTTGGTTAAATTAGATGGTACTACTCCTTCGTGTATTTTTGTTTGATATCTTTGTATTCCTGTGTTTTCGTCTAATACCAGTTGCCGATATTTTAATGTTTCTTCTCCGTGTGACAGTTTACAATGTTCAATAATACTCTGCAAGGGACTTTCTTTTATTCCACAATAATAACACTTGTACAAGTTTTCTGCGTACTTCAACTTGTTGATTTATGAGAAGCGGCATGCCTGAAAAAAATATATTTGGATAGCTAGTCCAACTTTGTTTTATGAGTTGTGTCATTTTTATATATATATATATATATATAGTTTATTTTCTGTAAGATTTATTACGTTGTTAGTCTATTCAGCCTGCTACGTTGCTTTTTTTAAACAAAACTACAATTTCAATGTTATAATTAGTGAATGTAATCCTCGTTCTTAGTATCCACGGACACACAAGATCCCGCGTTCCATTGTATCATAACCCGCGGTCCTTTGTGTCCGATTTCATGCACCCGTTGTTATAAAAAGATAGATGTTGCGCTAGAAACCGCTAGACAAAGGCCTATTTTTTAATGAATAGTCTAGTATAGATTATGGGAGGTATATCGACCAAAACAATCGTGGAACTCGCTCTCCGTGAGTAGATATAAGCGACTAAAGTTAAAGATTCACATATTTTTTCTGAAACTTCCGATATTAAAACGTTCTTGTTCATTTATTATCCACTTATAATACTCAAACCTTGGCATAAACCTAGTACGTTAATAACAAAGACGATGTGTCAATTTATTTCTGTTGTTAATATCGCTGACGGTCGCTGAGGATAAAAATAGCATACTCACCCGAAAACATTGTTGTCACTTGTCTGACCCGGTTGTTAGTGTTCGACCCGGTTCCAAGTGTCCGAATACCCGGCGTGATGATTAGCATTTGTGATATGTAGAACATATTTCGAGGTGAAGCTGAGAATAATCCTCGGGATTCTACATACAGTTGTAGACTGTAATGCTAATTAATTATTTGATATTTATCAACACAAGTTATATATAGTATCTCTATTTTGGGGGCCATGAGCGTATGGTAGTTGGATTATAACTACCTATGCAATCAGTGCCTATCACCATTAAAGTTGTGAGTTCGAATCCCGCTCAGGCGAGGTGTACTCAATACAACATTATCTGATAAAGTTTGTCAGTGACTTGCTACAGGTCAGTAGTTTTCTCCGCCAATAAAACTGATGGCCACGGAATAACTGAAATATTGTTGAAAGTGGTGCCATAAACCTAAACCATCTAGTCCTTGTTGACACAACATCAGATCCCTATTTTGATTTTCTTCAAATTAATTATGACAGGTTTATTTTATTTCATAATTTTTCTCTCTCTAAATTTTCCATTGAAACAGATGTAAAATTCTGAGGATTCCTGCTGTCTTCACATCCTTCAATTGTCAAATGCCAGGATATGTCTGGATCAGTGAGTAAAGAATAATACTTATTTTTATCTTTTTATTTTGTTTGAAAAAGGAAAAATAAGGAAAGAGAGAAGTTGACTGAATATTTCATAAGAAAAATGTTTCTAGTTGGAAATGTACCTCCTAGATAGACTTCTTCAGTATTAAAATCCACCTGTGATGTAAATCTATTATCTAAACTCTCCATTATTTTCAAGGAATGGAGAGTAATGAACAATGTGGACAGGGGCGAAGTTATTGTTCTCTTTGTACTTTAGATACTATACACAGACTTTTTTTTTGTTACAAGATTAATAATTAATAAAATTAATAAAGTACAATGGGTGGATTTTAAGTTGGAGAATGTCCTCGTATCTCTCCATTCCTTAAAAACAATGGGCTTCGGCTCCATTATTTTTAAGGAATGGAGAGTTACTTGGACATTCTCCTATACGTAAACTCCTGTTGACAGAGGTGAAGTCAAAACTAACCCCAGTCCTCACAATGAGTACCAGTCCTCCGGCCCAAGACCAGTAAGACTTTGTTTGGACCAGTGAAATTCAAAAATTTGATTCAGATCAGTAAATTCAATTTTTCATTTTGAGGTCTGTGAACATGGGCGGATGAAAAGTTGATATAAGATTTTTTTTTTAAACGAACAAATTTGTTTAAATCGTTTATTTTTCTAGACTCCCCCTCCAAATAACAAACTTTATTAAACTAATACATAGGACATGCATAATTACATTTCTTTGAAATCACTGAAATTAAAATGCATCTAAAACCAATTTAGTCAAAGTTGTTATAAAATTGTAGTTGAAATAAGTCTGTGTTGAAGATTTAATTACTTCCGTTCAAGTATTATAAACTTTTTCTCGTTAGTAACCTGTTCAGGTACTATAAACTTTTTTTCTCGTTAGTAACCTGTTCAGGTTGGTGGTGATCAGTCATATATGGCAGATGACATTAACTAAAAAATCAATAGTAATATATCTGTTTAATGAAAATCTAACTTTGTTACACTTTATCAAGACTTTTCTAACCCTAGTGTTTGTAAGTCACGCGTTGTCTGCATTCTTGATCAGGGCTACGAGTACGTTACTTGGAAATCTACCTTGAAGACATGTGTTGGAAGAAATTTTTTAAAGTAAAACGTCACGAAATCTCAATTAAGCATCGATAACAGGGTATGTTTAAAAAATGGAATGCGGTACTTAACATACGTTTATTGTACTTCGTTGGGGTAAAAATAAAGATAATGGGTGTCTGTTGAAAATCGATACTTTTACCGTGTAGGATCAATAGGTGAAGATTGAAAAAAGTCATAATGCAGGATTTTATAGTATTAGATTTCTCTTATCTTATTTTAAATACAAATAAGTAGATTTTTCAACAATTGCAAAGATCTTTTTGTAATTACATTATAAATGGGTTTTTTCTACAATAATTAAGAAACTTTAATCATCTGTGTTCATTATGTATCACATTATTGGAAAGTAAACTTTTATCTTCATTTATTTTGTTGAAAAAAATATGGGTGCATTTTTATACTGATAGGCCCTTCAATAAGGGGCAGTACCAGGTACTTTTACCTGCCTAAAATGGTCTTTGATACCTCCTGATATTAAAGAGTGTTGTATAAGATATTTATGAAAATTATTCAAATTTTAATAAAAAGTACTGCCTGTAAATAGTGAAGTACTGGTAGACTTGAAAAATATTGAAAGACCTGACTGAAGGTTCATATCTTGTATGCCACCCCATTTACACCCTTTAAGATCAATAGGTCAATGAGAAGCTTTGCATAGATACCTGAGATAGCAAGTTTTCTTTGAGCCGATGTTTAATTTTAAGCATGTAATGCACCGTAACGGTTGTCTGAGCAAAAATGCATCTGACATTTTTTAGTAGGGTTCTTTAACATGAATGATTAAGAGACGAATTCCTGGTGAGATAAATATTTAAATTACTAAATTCCGAGTCTCAGGTGGGCTTAAATCTATTGGTAAGCAATTCTTTAATGATACAATCTTGACTTATAAGAATAATATATCTTCAAGGAAAATTAAAGATCAGTATAAAAGTCCATTTTCTATTTGAGTTTGAAGTCAATGGAACGTAACAACTTTAAGTGTTGTTATTATTGAACCAGTACTGCTGATATTGATAAACCTGGGTAATGACAAAACTGGTTTGCTAAGTCAAATACTAGTACACAAGTCGAAGAAGGACTGCCGTGGTCATGATCGTATGGTAGTAGTTGGATTTACAACTACCTATGCAATCAGTACCTAACACCACTAAAGTTGTGAGTTCGAATCCTGCTCAGACAAGGTGTACTCGATACAATATTA
This sequence comes from Bathymodiolus septemdierum, assembly GCA_963383655.1. Taxonomy (NCBI): domain Eukaryota; kingdom Metazoa; phylum Mollusca; class Bivalvia; order Mytilida; family Modiolidae; genus Bathymodiolus; species Bathymodiolus septemdierum. The sequence goes on along the minus strand of OY726523.1, from coordinate 46,504,970 downwards.
TGTGATAAAGTTTGTCAGTGACTTGTTGCAGGTCAGTGGTTTTCTCCGGGTACTCCAGATTCCTTCACCAATAAAACTGACCGCTACGATATAACTGAAATATTGTTGAAAGTGGCGTTAATCACCATAAACCAACTAAACCAACCTATAAGAAACATGGCCACCAAACATCTTTTGTTCATTTAAACCTTCTACAATGGTTCTTAACATCCCATGTAATACAGCATTCTCCCACACTGGTCACCAAATTTTGTCACATCTTTAGGATGCTGATTGTCTAAATAGTCACTGGCAAAGCTATAGGATACCTCTGTAGGAGGGATCATACAACAATAAACTGGAAAAGTTGGATCCTATTTGTATATACCTCACCTCAAGGTTTTTTAAAGGTTTGAAAGAAGACATTAAATAAATTGGTGTACACTTCATTTAAATGAAAATAATTTGTAACGCTGTGAATTTGATCCTGTGATCAAATATTGATATATATGTTAAAGCAAATACACAGCAATTTTAATCCATTGATATTGAACTAACCGTGGAAGAATAAGGGTGTATATCTTAGAACTGAGAAGAATTCCACTGTATCTAAAATGAGATACTTATTTGTTACTGGGGGGCTGGGCAACATATTTGATTGTCAAGAAATTTGGTGAAATGTTGTAATGTATTGAAAAATTTGAATTTAAATGGAAAAGTAAATAATACAAGGGGATTTCATCGATTATATTTTGTTATATTAAATGTTTATTGCAGGCCAGGATATGGGATAATATCATGATCTGTTGCTACCTGTTTTCTACATGTACATGCATATATATTTGTTTGTATTTACCTGATAAAGTAGTCTCCCCCTGTTATAAGGCACCTCTCATCAAAGGTCATCACCTTATCATGCCAGATTTCAGATGGACTGAAATAGTAAAATACTAGTAAATTGTCCCCCTCAAGAACCACCACTCCTCTTCCATGGCCACTATTTCATTGCAGAAGGGAGGGGGACTACTGTATTCTCATTTCTGATCTGATGGAGTTTATTTTGATCACATATTTTGTAACTGTTGTAAATTTTATATGAGGGGATATGGGTGTAAATGAAAACAAGGGGAACATTTTTTTATTGTGTTGAAATAAATTTAAGTAAAGGAACAGTGCTTAGCTTTTTTTGCTGCTTTCACTTGTATCTTCAATAATGAAATTTGTGAACTTGTCCCTACGTAATTATGTCAGTACTAAAATTTGTAGAAGATTCTACCACTTTTATGTTTCTGGAATTGACTAGCTTTATAAGGATGTTGATTGTCTGGATTGTAGAATGTAAAAATGTAACTGCCATCTTCTTTGGATGGCTATTGTAAGAATACTGTTTGGTAAAGACTCTCTAACCAGATATTTGAAAATCCTGTAACGGACAAATTTCACTACAGCCTTGAACCATGTTTTCTGTCTAATTAAATATTTTACTAGAATTTAAAAATGTAGATATCCAATTTAATGCACACAAGATGTTTCTGGAATAACCTTCATCAAGTACCAGTATGCTTACAGTTAAAAGATTGAAAAGCCAAATAATTTAAAATACTTCGGAAGCAAGAAAATCAATGAGACTAAGCACATAGCCAAAATCAGTTAAGGTTCCTTATTCCTGAGGGAGGAGAACCTTGGTTTTAAAAATAACTATCGGTACATTATTTTATTTATGAACTGTAAATTTCAATAAATAATATATCTAATAAGCCATGTCAGTGCTGAGACACCCACTACTGGAAGGATGATACCCTTGGGGACTAATTAATAGACCAACAGCAGCATTGTCGAACAAGTGATAGTAATGAAAAATGTACCGTAAGATATCTAAATTAGTGAACATGGAAAAGTTTTTAGGAGCAAGTAAAGTAAACCCAAAGACCAAAGGGCCTAAACAGTAATTCATATGTCAACAAGATCTTATATAAATCTTCAAAAATCGATGACGACTTTTTAAAGTGAACAAATTCATTGTACTGTAGAATATCCATAGACATTCATGCATAAGATACAACATTCATTGTATCAATAATATAAATAAATATTTGTACATTTTGTATGTCTGTGACTAAAAAGTTTTTAAGTGATCAAAAGGTAAACATTTCTGATACCATTTGCATACTAAAAACCAACAATGTTATTTTGATATTACATATTTGAAAAGGTAAGGACATGCATGTTAATATCTGTATTAAAGGATGAGAATGTTCCAAAAACGGTGATCATTTCTACTGCTGTATTCAAATACTCGACATCTTAAAAGTTTAATGTGCCGTAGGAAAACCCATTCAAACATATATTGTAATTGACATAGAAATGCACCATATGGATATAATTGTAAATTTCTTACGATCCCTTTTATGTATTGCCTATTTATTAATATATTTCAGATATATTTAACTGATAAAAGCTTCCTTTTAATAAAAATTCATTATAACGTGGCTTTGGGAACTATGAAATAAACAGTATCCTGCAGCGTTTTACATTAGAATGTTTTTATGTTAAGTATCCATAAGCTTTCTTTAATTAAAACGGGATAATCATATTTTTTTTTATTCAAAGGGGGAGAGGGGGAAGGGATAAGAGAGAAAATGGTTGGCAACTAAAAGAATGTAGATTATTGTTGTTTTTGAGAAAGGAACTGAAATAAATCATAACAGTGGTTCAGTTTGTTGTTCTGTGTAATGACTTGTAGATATTTGTTTATCTTTTTGACTTTTCATTTGGTTGTTTTATATACAATATACGTACATTGTCGGTAAATATAAAATTTATTTGTACGAGCTTTAGAAACAGGCAGAATAGCAAGCCTTTTGGCGAGCTTTTCAGGCCTGTTTTGCAGCGAGTACAAATGAATTTTACATTTAACGACAATGTACGTATATTGTGTTTATCCTGCAATGTCAAAAAAGTCGGAAAACTTGTCAGATTTAGACAAAAAGGACAGAAACAAGCGTCATTCCTCGCCTTTCATAAATGTTGTAAAGGGTGTCTTCTTCGTGGTCCGCGTTACATTAGTACCAGTTTCATACTTGTCTGCACCCTCCGCTGTTACATAGCTACAGGGTACCAGGAAAGTTTATTCGTAGGCTGAAAAGTTTATTCGTATATTACAAAAGTTTATTTGTCTAGTACGAATAAAGCAAAAATTTATTCGTATAGCATATTTGTACAGCAAATGTACTGATTGCGAGATAAATTGTCTGTCTTTCAGTTTGTGACTTCTTATTACCCATTTTGTATTTTCAAACTTTTCTCTTATTTACAATTCTGTTGTGTAACTACAATTTTCTTCCATAGAATTACTGGTAGACTTTATTTTATTGAAATAATGCCACCCTAGTTTTTATGGTAATAAAATTAAATCACAATGACCTGTGTGATGTTTGTTCTTTGAAAATTTTTCTGTATATGTTACCTGCTCAGATTTAAGAAAAAAAATTATTTAAGCAAGGAATATGATGCCTAAGTGTACATTGTAACCTTTGTTGTCAGTGCATTCAATCTTGGGTTTTACCATTGTGTGAGTAAACTATTATGTAACAATGACCCCTCTTTAAATGGAACACACAAGGAGTTGTAATATGTAATACATGTATGCACTTAAAAAGCATGTCTTTGTTACACATTTATCATTAGTCCTTCTCTGATATAAGAAGACATATCTGATGTCATCAGTGTGAAATTTTATTATTGAAATGCAGTGGAAGCCATGTTTTGAAGTGGAATGGGCAGTATTATTTAAAGAGTAAATAATTTAACAGCTATTATGAATGAACCATCTCGTTACTTTGATTTATCAAAGGAATCTACTGGTACCGAGTTTGAAATGATGAGGTTTGACTGCAGTTAATGTCTGTTAATTAATACAATAATGATGAAATATAAGGAGAACTTGTCTAGACAAATTCCGGTAATTTAGTCACCAAGAAAGAAACATTCTGGAGATTTTTTTTTTCTATTCTTGTATGTATAAATATTCAGAATAGGTAATGTACAAAAATAACAGTCCTTTGGTGAATAAACATTCTTTTTGTGATTCAAATAAAACTGTAGTTGATTATCTCCCTTTATGAATTTAAGAGATTTTTCAAGCAGGGGTTGAAAGTTAAAGGGGGCTTCCAGTTTTAACGAGCAAGCATTTTAGGACACAATCAAGGATATAGATAAAGAAATTTGACACTTCTGTCATCACAGGATAAATGTTAGTCATTTCTCTTTATAAGAGGGAGCTTCGGTACAGTACATTGGACCTGCACTTTGATGCTGTGACAAGATTAAGCGGACACCTGTTGCATGTAATAAAAGGCAACAAGGGTCCAGTTTACTGATAAGAAATATAGTTCAGTGTTTCCCCGTTTTATATCTCTTTGCTTTCTATATAAAGATTGAACAATTGTTACTTGAAAAATAGTCATTTCATGATTACATTAATCGGTCATATTCTTGAATCATAAATATCCAAAAATCTGTCTTTTGTTGTAGTATTAATCTTCTATCTGTTGGCAAAGACATGGAAGGTTTAACCTGGATAACGTAATCTAGTTATTTCACTTTAACTCTGAATACTTAACCTAGTTTATTTCACATGCTGACATACATTGTATTTTTACTGTCATTGAAAAAAAGAATAAATATATACAATTTTTGTATGTAAAAAATATTTGTAGAGGAAATGTTTTATTACATAATACATGTATTGTTTTTTTATCACTGTACACGTATCTACATGTAATACATGTACATGTATTATGATATTTCATATTTACATGAGGGCCGTTGTGGTCGTGAACGTATGGTAGTAGGATTTACAACTACCTATTCAATCAGTGCCTATCACCACTAAAGTTGTGAGTTCGAACCCCGTTCATGTCCAGGTGTACTCGATACAAAATTATGTGATAAACTTTGTCAGTGACTTGCGGCAGTATGGTTGTTTTCTCCGGGTACTGTGGTTTCCTCCACCAATAAAACTGACCCCCATGATATAGCTGAAATATTGTTGAAAGTGACATTAAATACCCTAAACACCATCCCCTTATATTTACATGTAGTTATACAATATTGCATGGTGATCAATCTGCAGACATAGTGCTTCATTACTAAACTCTTGTGGTACTATATTTTGTTTACATTTTCATGATATCGCAATATCAATTCCTTGCAACGATTACAATTTTCACATTTGATAAAATAAAATACTGGTAGTCACTTTTTATAAAATCTGTTTAAACATTGAACTAATAATTTTGATATCTGATGATTTTATGTTTAAAAAAATCGAGGTAAAAAAGGTGTAGAAATCTTTGTATCAGTTTTTGACTGTTGGACAGAAATATGTTTTTTTTTGTCACCACTGAGCGTCCGTCGTCTGTCATCCGTCGTCCGTCCGTTAACTTTTCACATTTTAATCAACTCCTCTGAAGCCACTGGGCCAGTTTGAACCAAACTTTGATGGAATGGTCCTTGGATGGCCCCCTTCCAAAAGTGTGTCCGGTGATCCCAACTTCCAACCAAGATGGCCGCCAAGCTAAAAATAGAAAAAAGGGGGGATGAAATTTTAATTGTTCATTGCTGCTTTAGTATAAGTCAAAATGAGCTCAAATTTTAGCTGCAGCTACATGGCAAGGAGTAGTTTAACATGTATTCCTGGTTTTTCTATGAAATTTTTCTTTCAGCGGATTTATACCGATTATGCAAATTAGGCATATTTTGATAAAAGATCACATTTAAATCTTCTCCTCTGAAACCGCTGAACCAAATTAAACCAAACCTGGCAGGGATGGTCCCTGGGTGGGTCCCTTTCAAAATTGTGTCCGACAGCTCCACCCTCCATTCAAGATGGCTGCTGTTACTAAAAATAGAAATTTCTTCAATTGTCCATTGCTGCTTTATTATAAATCAAAATGAGCTCAAATTTTAACTGCAGCTACATGACAATGAGTAGATTAGCATATATTCTGGGTTATTCTGTGAATTTTTTTCTTTCAACCGATTTATACTGATTATACAAATTAGACATATTTTGATAAAAGATCACATTTAAATCTTCTCCTCTGAAACCCCTGAACCAAATTAAAACAAATTTGGCTGGGATGGTCCTTGGGTGGTCCCCTTTCAATATGTGTCCAACAGCCCCGCCCTCCATTCAAAATGGCTGCTGTTACTAAAAATAGAAATTTCTTTAGTTGTCAATTTCCGCTTTATTACAAATCAAAATGAACTCAAATTTTAACTGCAGCTATATGGCAATGAGTAGTTTAACATATATTCTGGGTTTTTCTGTGAGATGTTTTCAGCCAGTTTATTCCGTTTAGGACAATTATGAGATAGCAATTACATCAAAATCTTTTGCTCAGAAATTTGAGTTGAAATGATCTTTGGGTGGCCCACTTTCAAAATTATGTGTAACACCCCCATTTTCTATCAACTTTAGATGTCAAATTGAAAACCAGGTGAGCGATTACAGGCTTCTGGGAGCCTCTAGTAATTTTGATGCAATCAAGCATGAAATGACATTCATCTTTGACAATATTTGAAAAGTTGATGGTAATTAGCAATTGCTGGTCATTGTTTTCTCAAGGTACTCCTGTTTCCTCCACCAATAAAAGTATAAAACTGACTGCCATGATATACCGGTAACTAAAATATTGTTGAAAGTGACATTAAACACTATAAACCTAAACCAATTTTAAATTCCTGAACATAATTCAAATATATCAATACACACTAGTCAATTGATGAACCATTAAATTGGCAAAAAATATCAATACCCCCTGCCATGTAGATTAAGATCAAGGTCATTTAAGGTCATGTAGACACTGCAAATTGACATGTAATTTTATTTGTGTTTTGTCTAAGGGCAGAATTTTATCTTGAACCAGATGTTTAAATATGAGTAGATATATTTAAAGGTGGGGACAAAATTAAACACAATAAAGAGAATTAAATTTTAAATTTTAAAATCTTGTATTGACAAAAAAAATTGATAGAAATAGATTTTGTTTATTTAAAGGTAAATGTCACCATTTTATGTGTATTTGAATGAACGAAAAATTAATATCGGTTATTAAAAAAAAATTAAACAAAGCTTAAATTGCAGTGTCTGACAATATTATCAACTGCATTACATCATCAAACCACACCCATTTTAGCGTTGATATATAATGTGTTAGAATGAAAAAAAAGTATGATGAATTAAGTATTTGGTCCCTGAAGCAAATCGTCAACCAGAGAGATGTTAAAAGTAGATAATTGTTTGTAATAGTCAGGTCGTTAATTGATTTATTTTGTGTTGTTTCAGTACAAATCCATTTACTGTATTCATGTCAAGTGTCTATTCTTTATAAGATATGACAAAATACATTATACAAGTACATATTTGTTATCCAATATGCAAGAATCTTCATAAAAAAGGAAAAGAATAAAGAGATAAGACCCAAAGAAATTTCTGTTGCCACTAACATTCTTGAAAAAAATAGGGTCATTATTTCTTAGTTTTACCTAGGTTATACAGCAATTATTTAGGATCTGACTTGCCGGTGCTTGTCCAAAATTGGCAATAAAAACTGTAGGGTAGGAACCAAAAATTAGGGTTGGTAGGGTTAGCGGAAAAAGGATATTTTGTTTGGCCAAAGGGCGCATACTCACATTGTCAAAAAAAAATAGAAATATAGTCTCTATTCTGTTTAGATTGCTGTAAAAGAAAAAATAATGTATAATACTGAGAAATACTTGTATCTACAGTGAAGCTGAATATTGATACTCATAATCGACAGACGAATAATATTCAACGATTGTAAACATTGAATTTGATTGAATTTGTTTACAAAGGAATTTGGTTAAGTACCAATATTTACAAATTTTGTTGGTATCAGACCAAACCACAAAATATGCATAATTAAAGTGTTAAATAATAAGCTGATTAACAAAACACTAAATTCAAATGTCAATGAACATAATTTTTATCATCAATCCACGAAATTGAGTTAATCCACAATAGTATTACATTGTACTTTATTTAGGAGGCATATATTCTTTATTATGTATACTTGCTAGAACAAAGGATGTAAGGGGCCGTCGTGGTCATGCTCATCTGATACATGTACTTGGATTTACAACTACCTGTGCAAACTAAAGTTGTGAGTTTGAACCCCATTCATGGCGAGGTGTACTCGATACAACATTATATGATAAAGTTTGTCAGTGTCTTGGGACAGGTCAGTGGTTTTCTCCGTGTACTGTGGTTTCAATCACTAATAAAGCTGACCGCCACGATATAACTGAAATATTGTTGAAAGTCGCGTTAAACACCATCAAACAAACAAATCAACAAACTATCATCAATATTCATACTTGCTAGAACAAAGGATGTATAACTGAAAATGCTGTCCACAGAAATTATAGCAATTACCTCCTTTATGTTAAGATCCTACTTAACTGTTAAATGAAAACAACAAGAAAGCACACTTCCTTTAATTTGTGCAACAAATGATTTACTCTTATGCTTATCAATATCAGATATTATCCCCTACTAATATTACCATAATTTTCAAAATGATACAAACCATATTGGTGGTGTAGTGGTGTAGTGATTATCATGCTGTCCTCAAGTGTTGTATCTGATGGGTTTGAACACTGATGTGGTCAAACTAAAGCCTGTAAAATTGATATTTGTTGCTTCTCCACTCAGCACACGGTATTAAGGAGTAAGATCAAAGACGGGTTCGCTCAAAATCAGATTAATGCGACAGAGTTAAGCAATATGCCATTATGTCTACCCACGGAATGTAGTTTCAGTGATCTAGCACTATAAGAATCCAATTAGCTGTGTTGGTCTAGTACAGTGGACAGAATTATCCAGCTTATTGAAATGCTACTTTTTTTTTTGCCATGATGTAGCCGTAAAGTTGCTATTCACTCACTCACTCTAAATAATACAGCGGAAACAAGAAAATTCACTGTCAATGATCTAAGTGCTCAACTATGCAAGAAAATGTTATTTTCATCGAAATTGAACTGACATCAATGAACAACTAGATGTAAGAAATATAACACCTGTTTTACAAGCAAAATATATAGCTTATTAAATAGGTGTGAAAACCAAATTATTATTTATTTTCCCCAAAAAAATTAATAAACATTTATGGAAATGTCTAAATTTTCACTTGACAAGTTATGGCTACACATTTGACAATTCTAAGTTAAATTGACTGTTAAATTATATACTTCAAAAATTATATTATAGGGAGAATAGATTGTAAATTCTGAAGTCGACTCATTATTGAAGTGATAGATTTATGAGGACTTGAAAATCACAACAACTTTTATCTAACACTTTTGTTATCAGAATGGGTAATTTTGAAACTTATTTGAAACTGTGGTCTAAAGTTTTGTGATTTGATAACTGGTAGTTTTAAGGTTGTCCACACCCTATCCATATTGAATGTTTTGTGGCACTAAACAACAATCACTCACTCACTCTGAATGTTTTGTTTGAAAATTAAATACAGCATGGCAAGCGAATTTGTGAGATAAACCATTAGCAGGGTGAAAACTTGACATTTTTGCTGCTGTTGCCAGCTGGGCTCTCTAAAATTAATTTCAGTAGCCAAGCAAAAATTCTTTGGGCCCAGCAATTGACTTTGCACATGAAATAATCAAAACGTCAGTATCCATCTGGACTACTGTCTTAATATTTTCAGTGGCCCAGGCATCTTCTTCTTTTCGTTCGCCTTTACAATTGGAGTTCAGTTTCCGCTACGAATCTGGTGGTCTTCTGTAGGGCATCCACGGGTCCATAAAGCTTCTCCTGGAGTGTTGTTGGTAATGGCCATATCTCTTCTCTCAATGCCTGATGGTTCCTGCATGTCTGTAAAATGTGGGCGGTATCTTGCTCTACCTCTCCACAGGAGCATATCGGGAATGGTATGATTTTCATAACTCTGTTCAGATGTTGGTTGAGTCTGTTGTGTCCTGTCCTCAGTCTAAAGATGGTAGTTTGGTCAGATCTTGTCAGCTGGTGGTAACTGTCTTGTTGCTGAGGAGTCTTGAATAGAGATTTGATGAAGTTCTTCATCTCTGTGAGGCAGACTGGGTTTTCTTGCTGTTGTTGTCTAGCACCATGCTTAGCTAATCTGTCAGCTTGTTCATTACCATAAACTCCACTATGAGAAGGGATCCACTGTAGCACTGTTCTATAGGTTTTGATGGTGTATAACGCCTGTTCAAGCTGAGGTAGGTTGTCATTCATCAAAGCTTGTAACACTGAGAGGGCATCAGTCAGGAATACGACTTGAGTGTTGTTGTCAACTTTGCACTTGATGGTATGTGCAGCATTAATGATGGCTTCCCCTTCAGCTTTGTAGTTGGAACAGTGTAGGCCTGTTGGTATTGCCTATGATTGCTGCTCTCCATTGGGATACTGAATGTATATACCAGCCCCTCCTTTCGTTGTAGCATTTGTGGCTGATCCATCTGTTTACACTCTTACTCATGATTCAGAAGGGTACTCTTCTTCTAGCATGCTCATTGTCAGTGTTTTTTAACAATGGTCCAGACATAATGTTAGTTGTCTTGGATTAATGAATGATCAATATGATCTTGGTTGTAGTAAGAAATCAAATAAAAAAAGGCACAAAGGTTTACGGTTACAAGATTACACAGTCAGCAATTAAAATAAATAGGAATTCATCTCTCCAGTCACGAAGGGGCCGTTGTGGTCATATGGTAGTTGGATTTATAATTACCTATGCAATCAGTGCCTATCACCACTAAAGTTGTGAGTACGAATACCACTCAGGCGAGGTGTTTTCGATACAACATTATGTGATTAAGTTTGGCAGTGACTTGTGACAGGTCGATGGTTTTCTCCGGGTACTCTGGTTTCCTCCACCAATAAAACTGACCGCCACGATATAACTGAAATATTGTTGAAAGTTGTGTTAAACACTATAACCCTAACCTATCTCTCCAATCACGAACTGGGGTAAGTATACTGTATAACAAAATATATATAAATTTTATTTGAAATTTAAATTTTGCTTTATTATATTTTCAGATTAAAATTGTAAACTGTTTAAGAAATATGGACTTCTTTAAAAAAAAATAAAAAATTAAAGGCTTTGTTCAGGTAAACAGAGGATATCGTTTTCAATTTCAGATTAAAATAGATAATCCATGTTGAAAAGAAAAATAAATTCTTTGTTTGGATGTGCACTTTAAACTTCTTCAGTTGTAATCTGGTGTGTGTGAGAATATGACCACTTTAGGGATTAGTGGTGAATGATCATTTATGTGCATTAGAACAGCTTAATGAACAAATTTCCCTGATATGTTAAAATTGAAAGGATTACTATTTTATGTGTTATTTCGGCTGTAAAATTATTAATTATATCGGGTTATTAAATCTGCCTTTGATTATTGACGAAAGCATGTAACATTGAAAAATGGTCTGTAAAAATCTTTTGTAGAATTAAAATTGGGTGAAATGATGGAGAACGTGTCATTGCAAAGTCAAATGGTTGAAATATATACAGATTTAAAAGGGGAGATAACATCAACATTTTGAAAAGAAAAAAAGTAACATTTGAAAACATCTTGAAGAATTTGATTTTTTTTCTTTCAAAAGCCGAAGGATGGAATAAAAGAATTAACCTAATTAATTTATCATTTTTGACTTCCTAATATTAAACTTGTACCTTTAAGTTAAACATGTTTTCTTTGAAGGGAGTTGTCCCATACTTGCAGGAGGTATCCTTGACAAATAGCAAGAAGTTGTCAAAGTTAATTAGCTAATGTTAAGAATTAGTTATATGTAATTGCAAATAGGGAGGGCAGTTTAACATAAGCTTTCAGCTTGTTTCTGAATTCACATTCTGTAATTATTATATATTATGTACATGTATCATTTATGTTTTTCTTGAAGAAATATTGTTTCAACCAAGTCGGGAGAAGGGGGCCATCTTGGTCAAGATCGTATAGTAGTTGGATTTACAACTACCTATGCAATCAGTAATGAAATTGAATAATAAAACAAAATATAAACCATTTGTGAATACAGTGAAATATATATTTCTTCAGACTTGAAAATAGGGTCCGTCGTGGCTGTGATCGTATGGTAGTTGGATTTACAACTACATATGCAATCAGTACCTATCACCACTAAAGTTGTGAGTTTTTCATGCGAAGTCTAATCGATATAACATTATGTGATGAAATTTATCAGTGACTTACGACAGGTCAGTGGTTTTCTCCGGGTATGCCGGTTTTCTCCACCAATAAAACTGACTGTAATATTTAAAAGAAAGCAAATAATTTGGTCAATAATTTGGGTCCTATTACTCACTGGTGAAAGACTACAAGTATAGACTTTCTAACGTTAAAATAATGTTTTTGTTATTGTATCAGTATTATATCCTGTTCAATTCAATATACCATGTGACCAATTTCTCTGTTTGATTGAGAATAAAAAAATACATAAATATTTTGCATTTTGGATTGTATCAAGTTTCCATTCAAAGGAAACATTATCGAATTATGTCAAAATGTGCACGCGAAAAATAACGACTATAAATACCGTACATAACTGATGGCATAAAGTTAATTTTATTCCTGGGATACCATTACAGTTGTCACGATGAGCACCGGTCCTCCAGCCAAAGACCAGTAAAACTTTATTCGGGCCAGTAAATTCTTCAGTTTTTATTTAGTACTATATAAAAATAAATTCAAGAATTTGATTCAGACCAGTAAATTCAAATTTTCATTTCGAGGAATGTATTAGGTTTGGTGAAATATATACATGTATTACTTATTCATATATTACAAAGAAACATGGTAAGGTTTAATATTGCCATTTACAGATCTCTATTAATATGCTAATTTTTTTAAACTGATGATTTTAATGTGAAGAAGTAATGAATGCAAAAAACATGATTTATTATTTAGCTTCTGTTTTGAAATTGAGTAACAACAACTTTAAAGGAAGAAAATGACTTCAGTTTTTTGCAAAGTTTGTTGAAAGAGCAAATTACATTTGAAAGATGAGCTGCATTGTTGCACAGCATATAATAAATTTGACTTAATTTTTTATATACGAGTTATTTGAATTCATTAGTATTCAATCTGGTTACGGAATAATAGGATTACGCTATGTGATCTCTCGTGCAGGAAACGTTGAGTCACAATGATTGTTTACTGTTTTTAACATTTTTTTTGTTCATATTGAAAAGAAGAAATTTAACAGTAATGGTCGTTATTACCACAGGAATATAACAACATGTGGGAAAGTACTTGTATAATTTACCAAGCAGAAAGTTATTTTGATGCAGTTTGACCAAAAACTACACAAAATGCAAGCTGTCAAACTAATAATCCAACTAACAGTACACAAATGTATACTGAAAAATTGATCATGATAATGACAAACCAAGCACAATTTGTGTTCTCCTTTCTCCTTCATAAAAACACAAAATTTTACACTCTTTATTTATAATAACATAAAGGGGTTGAGATTTCATAATGAACCTCCTTCTTACTCCTTTGTGTGATCAGTATTGACGTTTGATTAACCGGTAACTGAAAATCACAAAGCTGATAAATTCTCCAAAGAATGAGCACAAAAAAGGATAAAAATAGGAATACTCTATATAGTACATACAACTGTACTTATATAATTCTTGAATCAAAATAACAATTTATTAAGCAAACTATAATTTGTTGAAATCCGTGGGGTACAGATAAAGGACCTAGTTTCTCTATTGCAGGGGATAACTGCTCGGGGCATCTGCTAATTGTGCTGGAAAGAAAAGATAACTAACGGTTGCTCCTAATGAGTAATACTTTGTTATGAGTTGTCGTAATGGCCTGTTGCAAGGGCAAGGCAAAATTGTTCGACCCTATCAAATATGCCCTTGTTTTTCTGTTGCAATCTAAGCTTCCTCCCTGTGGGCCAATCCCAGTCATATCACACTTTTTAACTACACAATATAATTGTTTTTAAGCTTGTCCTTGTCATGAACATAGAAGAAATACCACTCACTTACCTTAAACAACAATCAGTTGATCAATCAGTGAAATAATTGCTCTGCAGGTAAATGAAATTTAATATGATTGTTGATTAAAAAAGATCCTCTATTGAGCCTTTGGATTGTGACTGTATGCACAATCTTAATAAATCAAAAAAAGACCCTATATGATGCCTCCAGATTGTGTCTGTATGCACAATCTTAATAAATCAAAAAAAGACCCTATATGAAGCCTCCGGATTGTGTCTGTATGCACAATCTTAATAAATCAAAAAAAGACCCTATATTGAGCCTCCAGATTGTGTCTGTATGCACAATCTTAATAAATCAAAAAAAGCCCCTATATTGAGCCTCCAGATTGTGTCTGTATGCACAATCTTAATAAATCATCTTGTATTGTTTGGTTACATCATACATAATTTGTTGTTTAGTAGCCAGATATGGAAGGATGTGTATTTAAGTTTGTGATGTTTCTTTTTGGTTGTTTGATGGAGCATTTCTCAAATATTTAAGGTGTATTGTACATGCTATATTTCTTTTTGGTAATTTGTTGAAGCGTTACATTGATTTTTGTGGAAGGTGGATTCCGTTCACTTTTATTAAAGAAATCGGAATGATATTAAATATGGTTGAATAATCTATAATAAATGGGTAATAGAATGAAATTTGAGTACTTTAATTTTTAAAAGTTATGCAATCTTCCCAAGTTTTTAGAATGATATTTTTTTTTAATTTGGGGAAATTATTTTGACAATTTTTAGTTCTATCTTATTGCAATATTGCAAATGCAAATTTGTATCCCATAAGGTTGATTCAAGTACATTTCGTCTCAGACTTGAGCGGTAGTGGGCACTGATGGCATAGGCATATAGCTTTTGTATCTAATCCTTATTGATTTTATAGGTAAAAAATATTAAAAATGAAAGAAAATGTGATTACTCATTATGTAAATTTCTTATTTATTAAAGTGAACAGTTGTCCTTATTAGTGAATATGTCACTGGTACAAAAAAACAACAACAAAACAACGTAGATATCAAATTTAATGTGCACGACGCGTTTCTGGAACAATCTTCTTCAGGTACGTTCAAATTCGAAAGTTTGGAAAGCGAAATAATTTGTTTTTAAATTGGGAGCAAGTAAACCAAAGGTTCTAAACAGTATGATTTAGCCCCATTATGTTAATGTATAAACTATTGTAATAAATTATAAAAATGGCCTAAATATTTAACACAAAAAGATATTGATTGCTTCTGGTAAGAGAGAGACTACATCATGTAGTACATGTACTTTAATCATTGTATTTCACTGCACTTAAAAGACTTTAATGTTAGAAATAGACCATTTGAATCAAGACAGTATCGCTTTGTTCCGTATCACGTCTCGGACAATGTTTCTATTCTGTGGATTCTCGGACAATGTTTCTATTCTGTGGATGGTACTTCATCATTTTTTATCACTTTTATCAGATTAACATTTTTCATAACTTCATAATTTATGGTGCAAAATGTTTTCTCCATTTAGACTAGACTCCACAGCATGTATATATCATAATAAGTTATGCTATAAATATAACTTAATAATAAATGGATCAGAAATTATTTTTTTTTGCTTTTAAAGTTTATAAAGTACTGCTTCAAGTAAGAACGAATTTGGTAAACATAGACAAAGGATTGGTTTAGTTCAGAATATGAAATTAACCTAATTGATTTGGCTCCATCTTCCATGTTCAGGCGAGGTGTACTTGATACAACATTATGTGATAATGTTTAATGTAAGTGACTTGTGGCAGGTCAGTGGCTTTGTCTAGGTACTCTGGTTTCCTCCACCAATAAAACTGACAGCCACGATATAACTGAAATATTGTTGAAAGTGGCGTTAAACACCATAACTCTAACCCTAACCCTAACAAACACATGAAAGTGTAGGAATGATGATAAAAGCATTTGGTAAGATAGCATGAAAATTTTAGACAGGACTATTTTTGTGCAAGTGAAACGATCAGTGTGGGAATTACCAAAATAGGTAATGACATAAAAATTTTATTTTTCTATTATTTTAAACTATTAAAATTGTTATTATCTGTTACAAGTGCTACAATTAAGGCATGATCAAAAAATGTAATAAAAACGAAAAAAAGTCACAAAACCATATTACTTGTCAAATAAACTATAAATATTGTTGAAAGTGGCATTAAATGCCATTACCCTAGCCCCATTTGTCGGAATAATTCGTGTGGATAGAATGTGAAATTGATCGTTTGAATTTTCAACGATTATGTCAAATTAAATTTTAAATGAATGTAGAAAGTCTTTAAAACACTAACAAATTATACATTAAGTCTGATAAGCTATCTTGTTTAATCATGGAGTCAGTTAAATCTGATTTTAATTGTGCCAATTTCTTAAATTCTGTTTCAAGTATTTGAATGGTGTATTTTGATATGGCATACATACAACTGATAAATATCTTAGTCAAGATTCTCTCTTTCAAATTGACAGACAAGGGTATCGGCTGAGTATATTTGTTTGGGTTTTTTTGTAGAAAGCTTTCAATCTGTTAAACCCTTAGTTTTTATTTAACATTTGTAGAGTTTTGTTGACTGCATTTTCCATAAGGTAAATTATTTACCTGTTAAATTTTATACTTTGTATATATTACATGCAATAATGCAATTGAATTTGCATGTTTTCATTTCAAAGTCACTTAAGATTTGTTCAATCCATTCATAAAATTATTTGGCGCCAGAAAAGTACCATTTGTCATTTCAAGCTAGCGACTGTTTTGTAGGCACTTCATGTTATGCTCATCATTGAAATCCCTACTGCAACAGAAAGATGGAGAATGGAGGTGAAAATGCTGACTTTAATTAAATTTGAATATAAAATCTAAACCCCTTCTGAATTTTCTTGGGTACTGGTGATGAAATCTCAGGACTCAACCAATAGAGCTACCCAGTAGTGGATAGAGGGTGCCCTCACTATGGGGAGGGAGAAGGGGGTCGTCTGGTTATGATATGGAAAACTTGACCATGGATAATAGTGAATAGTGTTTTTGGAGAGTGCCACACACCCTGCATGTTAAAAACTTTAGTAGTTCATAAACGAGTAGCCGCTGCAAAAACCTAAATTTTCTGCCCCTACACAATGCTTCATAATTTTTTTAGTGTCAGTCAAAATTCACCTTGGCTGTCCCACCCCTCCCTCATTCTTAATAGTTCTTAGATATTGGTGAACTTGTAATGTTCTCGTCCTGAATATACATGAAATTATGCAGCTGGATTGTTCAACAACAAAGAATCAATCAATCGTATGAATTCTGCTTCATTTATTACTTGGCAAATTATCATTTGTATTCATTATATCCCTTGTTTCATATAGTGAGGAGTACTTTGTGTTTAACTTGTCTTGTCTGTCATTTGTGTTTTGTTTTGAGGTTGTTTTTTTTTTAAATAAGAGATATAGAAATGAAGGAAATTCCTAAATTATGTCTTACAATAGCCCTGAAAACTGTGACTTACAGTTGTTTCGAAAATCATGACTGACGCTGAAAACTTTTTGACTGATACAGTGATAGTATTCCTGAAAATCGGAATTGACAAAAGTGCTGAATACTATGACTGACAAATAGTTCTGAAAATCATGACAGACATTAGTCCTGAAAATTGTGAATGGCAAAAGTCCTGAAAATCATGACTAATAATATTTCTGAAAATCAAGCAATATAATGAAAATAAACAATTTGTTCAATCAAAGTACTCCTTTAGATTATATATATAAAAAAAACATTGAATACAGATGGAAGTTGGTGAGGTGATGATTACATGTATGTAAAAGGTAACAATTTTAGATATATTTTGTAGGTATCTGAGTTCCATGGTCCTCCTCCTGTAGGATCTCCATCACTACCTGGCCCTTCAGGTCATATGCAGTCAACATCACAGAGTGGACCATCTGTAAACAACAGTAATCATGCCCTTTATCTACAGAAACTGCGGGAAAGTTCCGAAGCAGTCAACAGTGGTGATTTTCGTCGAGCAGTTCAATTATATTCTGATGCAATAAAATTAGATCCTTCAAATCCGATTCTTTTCACAAACAGATCAACAGCTTATGCCAAGTTACAGCAGTATCAGAAAAGTCTAGAGGATGCTCGAAAGGCCAAAGAAATCAACCCAAAATGGGCTAAGGTAAGGACAACCAGTCTCTTTGAAAATGACAGTTTTCTCCCTTGATAATTGGTTATGTCCCTTGATCATTAGCTATATCACTTGATAATTGGTTATGTCCTTTGATCATTAGTTATGTCCCTTGATGATTGGTTATGTCCCTTGATCATTAGTTATGTCCCTGTATCATGAGTTATGTCCCTTGATCACTGATTCCATATGACATTCTATTTCTACTAATGTATCTTCAAAGATTAAATTGTTGTATATTAGGTTGATACTTGCTGCTTATAGTTCCAGTGATTTCCTGCGACTCTACATTTTGTAAAATGTCTGTATTATTCCAAACCACTTTTTTTCTCTCTAGAGAATACATAGAAAGATACAGTTAAATATATTATTTTACATCTGTTTCATGATTTCCTAGGTTTAGACTTTTCAAGGGTTAAAATCTTCCAGAGGATCTTTTTTTTACATATCAATTTTATCCCTGCGATAGGTGTGAAAATAATGTAAATTTACACTCAAAAATATATTTTCCATGTTATATATTAGTCGAATTTATATTGTGTATTGATTTGTATCCATTAAAATGATATAGTCGTTCGTTAAAAAAGTTTTACGATTTTTTTCTCCTCTACAATAGCTTTAACCTCAATATATTTTCTAATTTATTTGTACTTGGTAATAGACGGAATGCAAACTCTTATTTATGTCGACAAGACCGTAATAATAATTGCCGTTATAAATTACAGGATTTTAACGAAGCTTCTCATTTCTGTTTAAAAGACGAAATCTGGCATGTGACCAAATGAATAGCATTATTCATGAATTATTACAATGAAAACGATTGTTAGACGCAAGTGTAGTTATCATCGTGCTATTGTTGACGGGGCTACGAGTCAAATTTACTAAGACTCGGCTATCAACAATCAGATACTTGTATTCATATGTAATCTTTGGTTTACAATTGTGAGACCATCGGCCGGTTGTATGTATTACAATAGCTGTCTTCTAATAGCCCTCGTTACAATTAAGATACCAAATTTTAAAACATTCAATAAGAAGAAACTATGTTAATAGAAATCGTCAGGAAAAAGAAAAATAAAGAAAAAGATTATTGGCAGATGTGTCACAATGTTAAAACTTTAAATTAAAAACTTGATTTGTTTAAAGATTTGTCTCGACATGAAATCTGAGAGAGGATTTTAATTGTGGTTTTGTGGTAATTTTTGTGAAAGTTGAAGAAAGAAAAAAAAAACAAACATGCAGATGAAATGAATGGGGGTCTTATTGAGATCTCTTTATATAACAAATTATGAAAAGAAATTTTACCGAATCTGAGAAATCATGGAATAACGTTTGGCATTCGTAGGGGATGAAATGAAATTATTTTTGATTAAGATCATGGTTAGTTTTTCAGAAATAATTTGTGAAAATAATGAGGAACAAAAATGGCATACCAGTCCAATAACTTGGACATAAAATGAACACAAATGTAAACAGCTAAATCTGGCTTACTTGGAATTATAAAAAAAATGAGAATATTATTATATTATTCCTTCTAAGTAAGATTTGCCAATGTTTTATGTGGTTTTCTGTTCTTGCTTGGAATAAAATAAAGCTGGAGCTTAAAATATTATTCTTTCTAAGTAAGGATTGCAGATATTATTTAATGGTGTCATGTCTTTTCACCAATAGTATTTATGTACATGTTCAGCCGATGGCTTGGTTATGTAAAAAAAATATTTTTAAATGAATTTAATTTTTGGGTCATAAAATGAATTCCATCTTAATTGTACAACAAGAATGCATAAATGATATTGTCCTTTAAAACAAATTTTTCGTAAATGGCTAACAGTTCAAAATTACATACTAAATGTGTGAGTTTTTCCTTCTACATTGTATATGTAAAATTACTAAAATAACATCCTTTTCAGCACAAATGTTTTCTTTTAATATTTTTTGTGGATTTTGTGAAATTAATAAAAATGACATTCTTTTCGGCACAATTTTTTTCTTCTAAAATTTTTTTGTGACTTTTGTAAGTGACAATGGAGTTGTTTCAATAGAGTTTGTTATTTCATATTTTACAAATTTCCTTCCTTTCTAGGACTTAATTTCATTCGGTACAAATGTCATTTCTCATAATATGCTTTCTGTCAGTGATCACATGATTTAACAACAGCTTTGAGGACATCATGTGTAATGAAATTTTAATGTGTCTGGGAGGTCGCTTTCGTCAATTTAATATAATATGGCATATAATAAAATTTAAGATAATAATGGTAAGTTTATCCTATGTACAAGATGGTTTGTATTGTATGGAGGTGTTGGACCAGAGAGATTTCTGTCTTAATGTTTATCTAACACGGGTTCATAAGACATAATACAATATTGCCAGCTATCAGCAGACCCGGAGGAGAGTTTGAAAATTGTTTATTTTTGTAATGACCATTAAAATATGTTTTTGTCTACTATGCCGATTGTGGTTTGATTTTTTGCTTCATGTCTCGTGACGAATTGTTAGAAAACTCAATTATTGATGTGTAATGCCAAGTTTTGATATAAAATGGGTTTCATTGTGTAATACATTACATGCACTAATCTTTTGAATCTTTATTTTTTATGTCCACCGATTAGACCATTTGTCACTACCAACTGAAAAATATAATATGACAGTAAAGATTCTAATATTATTTGAAGGCACAGTCGTGGTCATGATAGTATGATAGTTGGATTTATAAATACCCATGCAATTAGTGCCTATCACCACTAACGTTGTGAGTTCGAACCCCGCTCAAACAAGGTGCTACTCGATACAACATTATGTGATGAAGTTGGTCAGTGACTTGCGGCAGGTCGGTGGTTTTCTCCTGTTTCCTCCACCAATAAAACTGACGGCCACGAAATAACTGAAATTATGTTAAAAAACAGAAAAAACAGAAAAAAAACTAAGATGTGCAATTTATTGGAATCAGTTCCAGTCATTTATGTCCAGATATTGGTCAAGTCCAAGATTTTTTGGTGTTTCATTTTTAGGTCTCTGGTCTTCAGCGTTGTCCTAAAAAAAAGTTTCTGAAGAATGGATAATTTCTAAAATATATAATTATAGTTGCTATTTTAATTTCATATGACTTGTTTTTTGAAAGTGAAAGTAAATGGTTTTACAGTTTCTAATTAATGATACTAAAACATGTTATACCTGCTGAGAAAGTACAAAAAAGTGCTCTTCAAATTTCAAAAGCAGCCTGTTCACTGATGTTTGTTGAAGGAGTGATTTGTTGTGATTGATTCCGATATATTCTTCGTAATTGCTGTGTTAACTTCTAATTTCAAAAGATTATGTCTTTATAATTTTGAGAGCATTGAAATTGGAGGAAGACGATTTGTTTTGAGTGAATGTTTCAGTTTGGTTTCTAGCAGGAAAAAAATGGTGTGAAATTCTTTAAATACAGCCATCTTGTCTGATATTTCAACGTAAACATACATTAACTTTCATTAGCAATACCTATTGTAAAAGCATTTATCTTTTGATGTCCAAATATAGTTGTATTTCATGCTTTGATAAGGATCAGTGGGAAGATAGATTGTAAAAGTGGAAAAATGGGGGTGAGTGTTTAATGTGATATTCGTGAATAATATTTTTTCTTGATTAAATTGATATAATTTTTTGTACAATAATACCCCCAGCGACACTATTGTAAATGCAGCCTCTGATATCACATACAGGCCGGTAATAGAGGCCGATGATACTGAATATATGAACTTTAACCTTTTACTGTTTTAGGCTTAAAAACGTGTTAAACATATTTTGGGACTTTCGGGTATCAAACCACTGTTGGGCTTTTCAAGTCTACTTTGACTTTCAAAACTTCCATCTAACCACTCGGCACGGTAACCACACTACTATACGCTATAATTAGTATATATGACTCTTAATAGTAAGCTTTGTAAAAAAAAATATCAACAATTTGTTTAAAAAAACAAGTATTTCAGATCTGGCATAATTTATGTTCAGAACTGATGAGTATGTGAACTTTTAAGATTTATTCTCGCAATACAAAAACAACTAAAAAACAACTAACGAACCGACCGCTAGTAATAACAAATCAGACAGACCACAGGTGAAGATTTGGGACACTTGAAAGACCTTGCAATATCTAAATATAAACGATTCTTTTCACTTGAAAGACCTTGAAATATCTAAATATAAACGATTTTTTTCACTTGAAAGACCTTGAAATATCTAAATATAAAACGAGAATCGAAAGGACATTTTATTTTTGTTAATTGTTGTCTTATTTGGCTTTCTAAACATTAAAAGTGTAAAAACATATGCCATGCCATATATTTTTTCAACAACACTATTATTGTACAAGTTAGATACATTATTATTGAAACAAAAGAATTTGCCCGTAATGGATATAACAGGTTTCTTTTTCCGCATTCGTACTCAGGTGATGGCCTTGGTGCTATGCGGAAAAAGAAACCCATATGCACCAAGGCTGTCACCTGAGTACTCATGCGGACAAAGAAACCTGTTATATCCAATACGGTCCACTTCTTTTGTTTCAATAGTACTGTATTCTATACATAAACTCTTTGTTTCATTGTTTACTGATAAAATTTACTTCATTTGATACGAAAAACCTGATTTTTATTCAATATATTAAAACATTCGAAACTTGTAACAATGTTCTCTCCTATTTCTGTTGTGATTTGTATATGTTATCAGAAGACTTCTGAAAATGGCTTGAATCTGTGATCAAATTTCAGTGAAGAAGTTTCAGAGCCATTTGAAAGAAATCTAAAGTTATATTTAATCAAATTTATCGTGAAGAATGTCAATTACCTTTCACTAAAATCAAGGAAGTAACAATGTCATCAACACTAGTCCACAAAAAACAAATAGAAAGGTCATTAAAAGCAGAATATAAAACTTTGACCCCAAGATATTGAAATAGAGGCTAACTTCTTGTGGGTTACAATACTTCTATAACAGCATCAGCTTGTTGTGTTGAATGAACTTAAATACACAATAAAAATGTAGATATCAAATTTAGTGCGCAGGACACGTTTCTGGAATAACCTTCATCAGGTACGCTCAAACTGGAAAGATTGGAAAGGCAAATAATTTAAATTTTTTGGGAGCAATAAAACCTAAGGGCATAAACATGATAGCCAAAATCGGCTAAGGTCACCTATACCTGGAGGAGAGAACCCTAGTTTTATTAATAATTACTTTATTTAGGAACTGTAAATTTCAGTAATAAATATATCTAATGAACCATGTCAGTGCAAAAGCACTGATTACTGACAACTCATCAATGAGATGACAACTGACATGACTTAAATCAATGCCATGATTCTTTCACATAAAAGAAACTGCCAATAGCTCATGCTAATTTAGATCTACTTGTATATCTGACCATTCAAAAAGGTTGTTGACATTGGATCAAAGAAAAATACCCCAAAAAATAAAATAACTCCAAATATAGAATCTGATCTTTGTGTCACATAGTTTAAATGTGTAAAATTGATCAATACATAGGTAAAATGTCAATGTAGTTTTATGTATTTGTATATTTATTTATTTTTGTCTCTTAAGTAAATATTAAAAAAAAATATTCAAAATAATAATATTAACATTCCATCATAATTTGAAGTAAACAGTGTCAGATGATGTCTAATTATGAAATTTTAGAAAAGAATTTGTAAAATTTTATGACTTCAAAAATACATAAATCAAACAAAATTGTTACCTTTGCCTTGAAATTGACATCATTATTTACATTATTTACAGATCAAAGACACATAAAATCTATTTTATATAACCATTAAATTATTATTTGCCTGATTTTTAATTGGTATAGAGAGTAGAGTGCCTCTTGCATATTTTTAGTGTTGAGAAAAAAATAAGGAAAGTTTTTTATTGGTGGAATAAGTGGAGCACCTCTTGCATGTTATTTAGTGTTTAGAAAAAATGAAGAAAATGTAGTCCACATTACAAAATCTCATTTGAAAAGAAAAAGGAAGTTCTAGAAAAAAAATCAACAGATTATTTTAAAATTGACAGGAATTATTTTGCATTGAAAATGTATTTGAAATATTAATGGAAATCTTTTTAGTTTTTAATTTGTTTTAAATATTTTCATAACTTTTTTTTTTTTATATATATATTAATGCATAAATATGTTTGATTACTAGATATAAAAGTACAGATATTTTATGTCAGGTATTGGAGATATTATGAGGAAATAAAATCAGACTTAATTCAGATGATCTTAATTCTAATATCATATACAATATCATGTTATCAGTCCTCGGAATGAAAATTTGAATATATTTTTCCAAATCAAATTCTTGAATTTATTTTTATATAGTTCTTAAAAAAAGACTGAAAAATTAACTGGTCCAAACAAAGTTTTACTGGTCTTGGGCCCTTTTATGAATTTTCATGAATTGATAGAAAATGAGATTTTCACTTACTTTTAAAATTGTGTCTTTTCATTTTGTGAGACAATAGTGTTTAAATGCCATAAATCTTCATATTCTGCACAAAATAAATACAATTTTGTGTCTGGAGACATTTTGTTAAATGAAGGGTGCTCTCTCAAAACTGTTTCAATATGCATAATTTTCATATGCAAAAATTTAAACAGACCTTGAATTATTTAAATCTGTAATGTATATACATGTATCTAGTTGAAAAATTACCAGGATTTTTTTTAAAGAAATGACACATTTTGAAAATTTGAAAATTTAGTGAGAAAATTACCTTGGAAACTGGAAAAGTATGTATTAAAAGTACCAATGTACTATAACATAATTATGATTAATGTATTTGTCATAATTAATATTTTCTGTTTTATATATATAGTGTCATAAAAATATTAATGTTACAGTACTTCATTTTATTTATAGATATATATATATAAGATACTTGTATGTTGAATATGACATGGAGGTTGTGTTTGTAATCTTGGATCATCTAAGATTTGAAATATTGGATTTTCAAATTAATTGCATTCAGTTTAAAATTTCAGTTAGTACAGAAAGTTGACATATTAATTTTCCCTTCATTTTGTAAGTTGCTGATTTTAGTTATAAATTTACATGATTCATAATTCACATTCATAAAGAAGGTATGAGGTTTAGAGTTATTGGCTGTTTAACACCACTTTAAACAATATATCAGTTATATCGTGTCTGTCAGTTTTATTGGTAGAGGAAACAGGAGTATTCAGAGAAAACCACCATTATTGCATAATGTTGTATCAAGTTCACCTCACGATGGGTTTGAATCAAACTCACAACTTTAGTGGTGATAGCCACTGATTGAATAGATAAGTAAAAATAAACTACTATGATCATGGCCATGACTGCCGCTAGATGATATAAAGAGATTTTGTGAGAGGCAAGTTTGACCCTTCATGAAAACAAAAATACATGTACCACATCAGATTCCTTAGTGCAGTGAAACCTGTCTAAACTGAACCCCCTTGGGACTAACTTTTGTTTGGAATAGACAGGTGTTCGGTTTACACAGGTTCATTGTGACTTTATTTAAAGTTCGGTTTATACAGGATTTAGCGTATACAGGTTAAATTAACAAAGATTTCCTACATTGACTGATTGAGACTTTATTGAAAGTTCGGCTTATATAGGATTCTGTTTTATTCAGGGTTCTGTTTAGACAGGTTTTACTGTACCATGTACACTGGTTAGGTACAAAAGGTATATTCCTTATTATACAGTATTGTTGAATTACAATAGTAAGTTTGATTCATTACTGGGAAACACAAATTTAACAAAGGAATCAGATTGATAGGGTATATAGGGTAAACAAATTACAAATTATAAGCATACTTGAAAAAAGTCCTTTCAAGGTGGCATATATGTAAATAGTTCACAGCATGAAACAACTTATCAGTATATATATTTGAATTTAAATTTTGTTTGCAGCTGGGTTCATTGACCCTTCTATCTGTAAAGAGATTTCAGTTCAAAATAATTTGATTTTTAAAATTGATACTCATCTTTTAATTAGATTTTTTGGGTGGGTCATTTGAGGTTGAAACTTGATTAATAAAATGAAAACAGGTTAAATACAGAAAAACAGCAGAGATAAAATTGTTTTAGATAAACAACACTGATTAACAGGGGATCTTAATAAATCTTGTTATGATCATGTTAATTACCCAAAACTTTTTTTACTTTAAAGAATAGGGGGCCATCATTGTTGCAATCGTATGGTTGTTAGATTTACAAGTCATTTTGTTATATTTGTCCGAGCTTTCCTACCCGATAAGTCTGGAATAGCTGTTTGTGACAATAAGTACAAATAACCCCAGATCTCTCGCCACTGCATTTTAGGAAGGTGCATCACCCTTGATGCCCTTGCCCTCTACCCCAAGTACCTAATATAAAACGCCCTCATGCCTTTTTTGTATGTTGTTTAAAACTTTTACCAAAAGTGCCTTTCTCTTGAGGGTTACCCTAAATCAAATTTTTACATGTTTTTATTTTACAAGTGAATTGTTACTTTGGAATACCGTTATATCAAGAAGATCGTGTTTCAAATACAGTTACGGTACATTTTTGTACCACTAAATGACCATATTAAGACATATTCAAATTCTATGCCATTAAATAATTAAAATTGAATTCCTCTCTATATTTGTCCACTATCATATCCATAAAGGAAATTAATGTACTTGACAATTTATATCAAATATGTCCATTGTTCAAGTGTATCCTTGTTAGATTTAATAGCCATTTTTCCATATAATAAATTTGAGTTTCTGACACCAATTGACAAGAGTTGTGGTTCTTTAAAAGAGCTGATCTTTGATATATTTATCTTTTAAGTGGCTTGTTATGTTTTGACACCCCCTGAATTGGTTGTTGTAGAACGAGGCTATATGTTATATTTGAATATTACGAGTGCGTTGTTCACTGTCTTCATTGCACTTGACTGAATATTTTTAGCCTGAAATTGTTTACTTTTTTGGATTAAAATTTTTTGTAAATCTCAAATGAATAAATATTGGGTAGGGGGTTCTTGAAAGGTTTAAGCATTTCGTATAGTGGAACTTTAATTCAGAGTTTGAAATGAAGTCTCCGTGAATAAAAAGAAGGGATTTATTTCTCTTAAATGTGACTAATATCTATTTGTCATTTTTTCTAAAGTTCAGCGGAAGTTGAGTTTGTTTTTCCTTTGTATGATCATACTAATTTGCATTTGTGGTTAGGGTATGTAGTCAACCGAAAATTGTCAAGAAGTGCATGCATTATGAATTAACGCTACAATGCGCCTAAATTTCCAAATTTCTAATACCACAATATTTTTATGCTTACACTGTATACTCAAAATTAAAGACCTCACAGTAACTGTAAGAACGGCAAGAAAAAAAAATCATAATTATTTTAGATGTATTCTTTGTTCAAGTGGATCTTGATTGAATTTTATTTTTAATTTTTTAATTTTTTTATATAAAATTATGAAAAGAAAGTTTAAACACTGGGTGATTGGTCAACAATTCCACCAATAACAACAAAGTGAACAACCACTTACGCCTGAAACCATTGAACACAAAAAAGATCACAATATTATATGATGTTTGAAATCTAGGTCCTTGCTTGGGACAGGCACACAAATGTGGGGACGGTTAAATCGGTTAAATAGATGGGATTACCTCTCCCTCCTCTGATAATTGGATCTCCTACAATACAGATATTAATAAGCAAACAATAGAAAGCCTTCACAGATTGTATTTTTGAAACCAATTGAAGAAAGTTGTGTGTTTCTTGTTCTTATTTAAGATATATTGTTATTGACATGTTAGTGTGGAGTTATCTTTTATTTATTAAAAAAAAAAAAAATTCACAAAATAAAGAAAAACAAGCCATTTTGATAAAAACCTAGACATAAAATTTAGTGTGCAGAACACGTGTCTGGAATAACCTTCATCAGATACGCTCAATGTGGAAAGGTTGGAAAGGCAAATAATTTTTAAAGTTTTGGGAGCAAGTAAACCAAATGGCATAAATAGGATCGCCAAAATTGGCTAAATCAGGAAAAAAAAAAGAAAAAGAGCTACCATTGGAAGAATTTTTTTTTATATTAATTTTGTTACATATTAAACCTCCTACAAAGGAAAGTGTAATATAACATAGGTATAAATTTACATGATAGCCCTGAGCTAAATACAATCTATTTATATAGTTTATCAGGTGTTAATTTGAAATGAATTTGACATTGGAAATTAATTACAGGTATACAAACTTTGTTAAATTGTTATTTATAATTATGTGTATTGGCGTAGTTTGTTTGTTTGTTTCGTAATTACCCAGTTATGGTATTGTATAGATATCAAGACTACTTACCATTAAAGATCATGTGATTAGTTCGTAGGATCCGCAGTTCAAGCTATTGATGATATATATTTAGATTAATATTCGACAGTAAATAATTTACATTCAATAAGAAGTTGATATATATATTTGCCCCTATTTAAGAAGTTCAATAATAGGATGACCTGATAATTGACCTGATATTTTGTTGAATAATAATTACAGTGCAGTGTCCTGCTAACAGTAGGATTTGAAAAAGCAAAGAAATTTTTATGAAATAGGAATCATGAAAGATTTAATTTATCTAACTTCAAGAAATCTGAAAATTTTTGCATATTGTGTCTTGCATATTTTTATGTACATTTTAATATACTTATGATATAATATTATATTAATTGCTATTCAAACAAATAATGGGGCCTCGGTGGCAGAGTGAATATGGTCATTGATTTCTGACCACAATCCTAACATCACTGATGTGTGATATCCCTTGGTGCCGGATTTACCAATGTGCTTAAGCACAGGGCCCCGTTGGCCAGGTGGAACCTATCTTCCTGCCAATTTTTTTTTACGATGGATTTTTGCTTATGTGGTGCAATATTAAATTTGAAGGCGTTCTGTTTCGGAGCGATTCCGGACATAATGATAGAGTTGATAGTCTATGGGAGTGTGCCACAAAGCCTACCGGGTTTACATCCTTCGGGACCCAATTAAGGGGCCTCATAACTTAACTAGCACAGGGCCTCATTTGTCCTAAATCCGGTACTGATATCCCTCCTCAAATGTTAAGGTTCCCAGATACCTACTAGAGGCAGAGGATTTCACTGGTCATTTAGTTATATATGTGAGGGATACAGTCCTCCAATAAGACTGGTACTGTATACAACAATATGTGATAAAGTTTGTCAGTGACTTGCGGAATGTCAGTGGTTTTCTCCGGGTACTTCGGTTTCCTCCACCAATAAAACTGACTGCTACAATATAACTGAAATATTGTTGAAAGTAACGTTAAATACCATAACCCACCCACCCACCCATCCAATGTAGAAGGAAAATTAATAATAATATGTAAACTGTTAGTTCGTAAAATTTAAGCTTGATGAATTTTAATCTCCATTGCCCTTCTTCCCACATTTATATTCTGGTAGTGATTACTTTTGTCTTTTAGAAAGGAAGACTTCTCAAATATTGTTTTTTTTTTTACATTTAAATTAAATTTAAAGGATTACTGCTTTAGCATTAAATTAGTATTATTTATTTCACAGTTATTGAAAGTATTACTATTTTATGACTTGAATGAAAACAAAAATAACATAAAATTTTGACAATTGGAGACGAGGGTATTTATTTGTGAACAGTCGCTCATAGTATTTTTATTATCTTTTATTCTTGTAAAGCGTTAAGATTGTCTGTAGTTTTTACAACTCGTAAGCAGATAAAATATTTATTTTAAGCGGTCAGAAAAGCTATCATGTCAAAAAGAAGTAGAATTTGTCACTATAAGATATTATAGGTATTTCAACAAGCATATGGGAAAAATACAAAATGTTACATTTTATGTGGTATTTGACAGTGGAATATTAACGACTTTATATTAATTTTGTGTCAACGTGGTAATGAACATGTCATTATTTCAGTACTCAAAGCTGAACATCAGTGAAACATAATATGAATAAATATGTAATTCTTGTCCTACATCGTGTAGTTAACGTTGAGTTGGTTTTTACGATAATTTTACGGCATTGTCCTATGAAGCTTTATTTTTGTTGTTTACGTGGAAATAATTGGGTATTAAGGACATTTGTCATGATGTTTTCTAATACGTATAATGCACAATAATTCACCATGGTAATTAACTGTACACAGACTACAGCTGTGTATATAGCTCACATTTATTTTAACAGGCTGGACGAGTATTATGCACACAAAATAAGAAATGTGAAAGTTTAAAGCTGTGTTTGTGTTGCTCAATGTTTTAGTTTTTCTGTGTAGTATTTTCTCCACCATTGTTTGTGTTGTTTCTCCTTTTTATTTTGGCCTGAGTATTGTCTGTCCATCTTCGAATTATGGCTCCTCATTACCGATTTGGTGTCTTAAAACTTTACTTATATATACTTTTGCTACAATCTGTTATTAAAAGATCAGGATGTGGAAGAGATGTGTATCGTACATCAATGCACAGAATACACAAACAATTATGGTATCATTTACTGTTTTGAATCAATATTTATTTTGTGAACATACCCACAACTTGCCACAAGCGGAACGTTTAATTTAATATTGGTTTAACAAACAGCATCTTTCTGTTTCACTTAAGTTTATTCTTGTGATCTCCGCTATTTATGACCTCAAAAGTGACCTTGAGGGTGAGATTGATTTTAAATGTGACCTATGACCTGAAGGATGACTCTTTCTGGAGCCACGGTTAGATGAAAAGGTTTCTTTGAAAAATATACAAATATTTAAACTTAAGCTTAGTAACCTGTTTTTATTTTATGCCATATTGCTAGAGGGTTTAGCTTTCATGTAAACATGGTAATTATCACATTGAAATGACAGTATTTCTTACTGTGACTAACTGGTTGAATTGATTTATTGTCTTTTATTATAAAGTTAAATTTTTTTAGCTACACAAAATCCATTTTTGACGTAAAGTGTAAAGTTTATTGTCCTTTTATTATAAAGTTAAATATTTTAGATTATTAGAGAGCTACTAAAAGTCAATTTTGTTTTACGTAAAGTGTAGAGGACGGCCCCGTCACAAGTTGATATACCTGCATTGGATGTGAATTTTAATTTGCCTCTTATTCTGTTGGGTGAAAACAAGAACATTAATGCTCTCCAAATTATATTTCTGACATTTTTTTAACCTATATATTATTTTTCAAAAGAATAAACTAATCAATCAAAAACATTTTTCAATTTCTTCTTCTTCCAAAAAGAAAAAAAACTTTCTTCCAAGTCAGTTATCTCCCATTAAAATACAAATGTGCTTATCTCTATGAATAATTAATTGTAGATAAATAGCATTTCATATTTATTCTATTTTAGAAAAACTTAATCCTGCTATAATTAATGTGGAAAAATTGTTTACACATATAATAAGATATCTTCACTTTTATTTACAAAGCCTGAATTTTGTTGTATCAAACTGTGTTGACAAATAGATTTATATTTATCTGGTTAAATATGGCTTCTCTGCATGCAGTGTTTGTAGCCGGAAAAGGACAAAATGGAATTTTCATTGTTGTTTGCTCAGTTAATGAAAAAGTAAAAGCATTGTTTGTAAATGTAAACAATAAATTACGGAGGATGAAATATTCACAAATAATATCTTTATTATGTAGTTGGCGGACAGGTGAAGTCGCCATTCGTACGAGATTTTTTTTTAATTATGAAGGAATTATTATCAAATTCGGTATGTTATTTTTGTGACTTATGATTTTATGTTTTGATTAATGTAATGGGTTTTAAGAAGTTCTGAGAGTAACCTAGTACGACTCACTACGAGTCGTAAAAATGTTAAGTGACGCAGCAATTTCGTTAAACCATAGATACATTTCATTAAGTAGTTGGTATGCAGATTTAAAATATATAAAACCTGATGTTTCTGAGTGACACAGTATTATTATTTTTTTAAATGATGAAGTGACATGGCAATATTTTAAAATATATATATTTGTTGACGTATTTTTCGTGCTGAATTTCTAGGGTTAGGATTATGGTTATGGTGGTTAGCGCCACTGTCAACAATATTTCAGTTATGTCGTGGCAGTCAGGTTTTATTGGTGGAGGAAACTGGAGTATCCGGAGAAAAACACAGAACTGCCGCAAGTCACTGACAAACTTTATCACATAATGTTGTATCGATTAAACTTCGCCTGAGAGGGATTTGAACTCACAACATTAGTGGTAATAGATACTACCGTATGATCACGACCACGATGGCTCCCTTACTTTCTAAATTGACACATACATGCATTATGTACTGCATGCACTATGTACTGCATGTCAATATGGAAATATGCTCAAGGCTTCATTTAAAATTACTATCTCTGGCAGAATTTTTTAAAGATTAATTAGAAAATAATTTGACATGGTAATTATTATTAAAATTACCAGTATGCATAATGTGTATATCCAGTGCCATGACATACATTGTAAAATTGTAGTTAAAAATAGATGGGGTCTGAAGGAAAAGTTTTTTTAACAACTTGATCTTGTTTAAAAAGATAGATAAAGCAATATTTATTTGACAATGGAACAATTTACATGGTTATACTATTAGTAAATGTTATCACATTGGATGGCTTGTCCAACAAGGGAGATAACTGTTTTATTATACCATTCGTTAATTTACTTCTGCGTCCTAATTGATCGCCTTCAACAAGCTGAAGTTAACATTTAATGCAGAATTTCAATATTTTTTTGAGGAGGGGGCCGTTTTGGTCATGATCGTATGGTAGTTGGGTTTATAACTACCTATGCAATCAGTGCCTATCACCACTAATGTTGTGAGTTCAAACCATACTCAGGTTGAGGTGTACTCAATACAACATTATGTGATAAAGTTTGTCAGTGACTTCAGGCAGGTCAATGGTTTTCTCTGAGTATTCTGATTTCCTCTACCAATAAAACTGACCGTTACAATATGGCTGAAATATTGTTGAAAATGACATTAAACACCAACACATAACACACATATCACGAGTTCTAACAGTAAATCTTTGTGGACAGATCTCTACATATTTTGCTTTCTTTTTGATAGCCCGACATTTGAAGATAAATTTTTGGATTTAATTTGTTTAAAGAGATCATTTTGTATCAAAAATGTTGCTAAATAGTGTTTGCAATGTATCATATATTGTTTTGCTTGGAGTATAAAATCTTGTGTAAAGTCTAGGTCTTCAAGTTATTTAATCCTGTTTGAAGCATTACACTGTTTATTTATCCTCATATTTTAGATTCAAGCTAGCTTCAAAGAATTTAGCCAAATATTTTTAACAATTTTTCATTTCGTTTCGAAGCTTGAGTACTTAAGATTATATATAAACACTACTAAATAAATATTTGCATACATACAAAACTGTCGATATTTTCCTTTGTGTTAGAAAAACAAGGGAGATAATTCCGCTTTGTACTTAATTGATATATAAATACAAGAAATAGAATTAGATATTTGTGTAGAATCGTTATTGAGAAGTTCTAGTGAGGACACGATATATTGAACCAGGCAATTTACGTGACGTAAAACCAATAATTTGCTATCTTATTTATACGACGTATATCCTTTATTGTTCAAAATTTGTCAATATTTATGAAAATGCTGTTGAAAAGGTAAAAAAGAAAAAAACATATGCAACTTTTAATGAATTTTTTATGTTGTTTCTTTACAAAAATTTGAGTTGAGACTTGAATAACGTGTTTCATATTAAAATTTGCTGCATAGATTAATGTCCCTGCTGCAAGATTTATTTAACATTGAATGAAATTAAATTCTGTTTTAGACTACATGTACTTTGAAATTGTACACAGTATTTTTTAATCAATATTTAATAGGTAAAACTAACTGGTAGATATTGTGCATGAATTAAAAAAAGAAAAATAATTTGACTTGAAATTTTAGGCTCACCTTGCCAAAGGCAATGTGAGCTTTTGCCATCACTTGGCATCTGTCGTCCGTCGTCCGTTAACTTTTCACTTTTTAATCTCTGGGCCAAATGAACGGAAACTTGGTAGGAAGCCTCTATAAAGATTACTAATTTTGTCCTGATCCATTAACAAACATGGCCACCACAGGTAATTCTTGTTTTTGATTGGCCGATTTTTAAAAATATTCTCCTCTGAAACCGCTTTGCCAAATGAACCGAAACTTGGTAGGAAGCATCTATGGAAGGTCCTCTGTAAAGGTTGCTCATTTCGTCCCGATCTGTTAACAAACATGGCCACCACAGGCAATTCTTGTTTCTGATTGGTTGATTTCTAAAAAGCTTCTCCTCTGTTAAAAGAAAGATAACTCTTGCTTAAACTGTTAAAAGAAAGATAACTCTTGCCATTATCTCCCTTAGAAATTAACTAATGCTGATATAGTGTATTGTAACATGTTTATTCTATACATTACAAGTAGGTATGCACATTTTAATATTCTTTTTAGCAAACCTTGCCAAAGGCAATATGAGGTTTTGCCATCACTTGGTGTCCGTCGTCTGTCATCCGTTTACTTTTCACATTTTAATCTTCTCCTCTGAAAACCCTCAACCAAATGAACTGAAACTTGATAGGAAGCATCTATGGAAGGTCCTCTCTAAAGAGTGCACATTTTGTTATAATCCATTACCAAGCATGGCCGCCACAGGCAATTCTTGTTTCTGATTGGCCGATTTTTTTAAATCTTCTCCTCGGAAATCGCTTGGCCAAATGAACCGAAACTTGGTAGGAAGCATCTATGGAAGGTCCTCTATGAAGATTGCTATTTCGTCCCAATCGGTTAGCAAACATGGCTACCACCGAAACTTGGTAGGAATCATCTATGGAATGTCCTCTATGAAGATTGCTCATTTCGTCCCGATCGGTTTACAAACATATGGTTACCACCGAAGCTTGGTAGGAAGCATCTGTGGAATGTCCTCTATGAAGATTACTCAATTCGTCCTGATAGGTTAGCAAACATGGCCACCACATGCAATTCTTGTTTCTGATTGGTCAATTTCAAAAAAATCTTTTCCTTTGAAACTGCTTAGCCATATGAACCAAAACTTGGTAGGAAGCATCTACATGTATGGAAGGTTCTGTATTAAGTTTCCTCAAAGCAGAATGAAAGGTGAGTGACATAGGCTCAACCCACTGAGCCTCTAGTTTTTTTATCATTGACAATCTTTTACTTTGTCCTGATTTTGTTGATTTGGGGAGTATCTGTAAATGTTTTTGAACAACAAGTGAGATTTTTTCAGCTGTACTATCATCAGTCCAGTAGTCAGAACCTTGGTGTTAGTCTGTGAGAGTAACTTTAGTCCAGTAATAATTTAGTGTTACTCCCAGAGGATATCAATTGTCCAATTGTCAGAGTCTTTAAAAGAGTATAGTATTGTTATGACTCTCGACTCTTTGAAGTAACAATCTGTAGTTGACACATCACTTGATCAGGACAAATTAATATGACTCGACTCACTGAAGTAATAATATATAGTTGACCCCTCAATTGATCAGGGCATGTTATTATGACTCAGCTCACTGAAATAACAGTCTCATTATTAGTAACCATATTTGAACAATTGGTTTATTTTTCATGCTGTTCACACATCATTTCTCTGATATACATGTTGACATGAGCATATTAGTCCATGTTCAAACATTCAAAACCAATTAAAAACAGATTTTTTTTTATTTAAAAGAAAATTTTCATCAAATATTTTAATACATGTTAGATTTGTATAAAATTATGAAAAGTGTATGTTATAAGGATTGTGAAAGATGAATTACTTATTTTTTTTTAGTGTTTAAATTTTAATTTAATTTCCACATGTCATTGGTATATCTAGATGTCGTGAAAATTTTCATTTATAAGCTAGACATGAACATTTGTATATGTTAGATATTTAAACCAGTTCATCTTGCATGACAACTTGAAATGAACTCGTTAAAAAAATCTTTTGAATAATTATCACTCAAAGAAATAACTTTCAGATTCGTGAAAACGATATGTTCACTCCATTTTGTTTTGCATGACTGATCGTAATCAGGTTAAAAAAAACATTGTGTAAAATATTGACCAACATTTTCTTACGAATTTGATAATAGGTATCGAGGGAATATTTCTGAGATAAGTCAGTTTGTGTCATTTTGAATAAGAGTCAGTCCTCCCCCCGCTGATTCTAATATTTTTATAAAGGAAAGTAAATTTGTATAGACTATGGGATTAGTCATTCAGAACGCATTAATATTAAACTGCAGCGGAATGTT
This sequence comes from Bathymodiolus septemdierum, assembly GCA_963383655.1. Lineage (NCBI taxonomy): Eukaryota > Metazoa > Mollusca > Bivalvia > Mytilida > Modiolidae > Bathymodiolus > Bathymodiolus septemdierum. The sequence continues at coordinate 46,468,431 of OY726523.1, read as the reverse complement.
CCTGGGGTAGTAATAAGGGTTCACGTTTTTCCTTGTTTGATGTTCTTTGGGTATTAATAAGGGTACATATCTTTCCTTTTTTTTATGTTCTTGGGGTAGTAATAGGGGTACATGTTTTCCTTTTTTGATGTTCTTGGGATAGTAATAAGGGTACATATCTTTCCTTTTTTTGATGTTCTTGGGTTAGAAATAAGGCACATGTTTTTCCTTTAATGAGGTCCTGTACTATATGGAATGTCTTCATTAAGAGTTGCATCAGATTTTATTTTGTCGCAGAAATTTAAAAATCCAGTACCTGGATTCTAACTTACTGGGAATAAACTCATATGCAGATTCTGATCGATTGGATAGTAGTCTATATATTTCTGTCTGGGATAAAAGGGGAGAGGAATTTAGGGATAGGGTTAGGGTTATGGTGTTTAGCACCTCTTTCAACAATATTTCAGTTATATCATGGCGGTCAGTTTTATTGGTGGAGGAAACCGGAGTTCCCGGAGAAAACCACTGGGGAGAGGAATATACAATGGAGACACACTCATATCCATAATCAGATGGATTGGATAAAAATTTATATATTTCTGTCAGTGACACAAGGGGGGAGGGATATACAATGAGGACGAACTCATTTGCAGATTCAGATGGATTGGATAGAAGTCTATTTTTTTTGGTCAAATGTAGAGGGGTATGCACAATTTCTGACAAATTCTGCCTCCCAAAATGAGTACAATATGTTCTTTGGCGCAATTTTTGACCTGACCGATATTTCCTTTAATTCTTTCATGTTTAGAACTTGTATCTCATTCAGTATGTAGTCACACTCAAGAGATAATATATGAATTTGATAGGCTCCTTTTACATTCTATAGAAATAACAAACATTTTTCATTTAATATTTGCGAAAACATGGTTTTTGTTCCATTTTTGTCCCTTGAAAAATTTATATTAATTCAGAAATTGATTCCTGCAAAATTACCTACTGAATATATTATTTTTGTATTCGGGACAAAAAGACTTGAACAAATGTTTTTAAAACCTTTTCAGAAATTGTTTGTAAAACCTAAATTTAATATGTATCATCGATCGATCCTGAGATTAAATGAATCCAAGCTTCTTTTTTATTGTAATTTGTAGTTTATCATGCTCCTATTGTAAAGCAATTAAACCTGGCCAAAATAAAAATGGCTATTGTGTACCTGACATCGCTATTATAATTAGCAGATGACAGACATTATAATTAACAATTAAATGTACAAAATCGTTAAATCAATACATATTTTTTAAAGTATTGTCAAGGACGATTGCTTTTATTGGAAAAATGTTTGAAATATTTCTACATTTCTATCTGTTTATAGATCACGTCTTAATTGGGAGATGGTTTAAATAAAAAAAAATTCCATTCATTAAATTGACCATTATCAAGAAATAAAATATCAATACTACTGTGCTAAGTAATAACTTCATTCATATATTGAACCAAAAACCAATTATATTTACTGGTATCCTAATTTGAAAGCCTCACAAAGGTCTTTCTATTATCAGTATCAGTGTTATGGTGTTTGATGCCACTTTCAACAATATTTCAGTTTTATCGTGGCCGTCAGTTTTATTGGTGGAGGAAACTGGAGTATACCTGGAGAAAACCGCCGACCTGCCGTAAGTCACTGACAAACTTTATCACATAATAATATCTTTCTATTATTAAATTTTGCCATTTCCAACAACAGCAAATATTGGGGAATTATATCATAATATATAAACTGGACAAGTCACAGTGTAGGTTTTTGTGTTTGCTGTATTAAGCTACATCTAGGCTGTAATGGTTGGCATGTTTACCTCAATAGACTAGAGGTAGATCGTGGGTTTGAACCCTGGTCAGGTCAAACCAAAGACTAAACTTTATAGTTGCTGTTTCTCAGCTTAGCATGTAGCAATGTTTTCTGTACTAAGTACAACTCATATGACATAGTGGGTGTGAGACAGGATAAATGTTGTGATTTATGTGCTGGTAAATGGTATATTATCATTTTCAAGGGGAATTTTGTAATAAGAATTAAAATATAATTGAATATAATTGTAGCTACAATCTCAAAAATCATTAAAAAAAATATATGCATCAGTTCAGATTAGAATGATATACAGCTTGGGATGAACTGGACCAGTAGTTCATGTTAAGATTGTAAATATTCACTGCAGCACTATTACAGAAGATTTAAGCCAATATGAGTTGCTTCCCATTAAAATTCCAACAAATATAAAAAGAGAGATAACTCTAATTTCCTAAATATTTAATCTTTTTGCTTTAAAAACAACCTTGAGTAGGTTTGACTTAGAGTGAAGCTAGTTAAGCTACTTGTTTTAAACTCTCTATTTAGTGGTAATTATCTCAGATTGATGAGTACATTTTTTGAAGGACGACATTCTAGAATTTGAACTCATTTTATATATTTATAATTGAAATTTACAACTCCTAAATAATGAAGTTATTATTAAAACTGAGGTTCATCTATTTCATGCATTGATAGACAGCCTTAGCTTATTTAACCATTTATTTTTCTTAATCATGTATTTTATCTACTCTAATCTGAGAATCATCCAAGCAAAATCTACAATTCATATCCTCCTCAAAATTAAAAAACCGAAAAATCAATTAAAATTTTAATTGTCAAATTTGTACAAAGGGGGGTAAATCTAGCAGACCAAATACAGCATAATTAAAGAATTTATTACACTAAATAGTCTTTATACAAAATGTTATAAATACTTATATAAATACTCTGTTTTCATCATGATTGTGTTATTGTCAAGTCTATGGGTGAAATAAATTATGAAATTGATAAAGTCAATTTAACACATAATATATGAATGCTTTGATTTTTCCTAAGATTATAATCTTATATTGTATTATCAAAAATACATATGAAATTCATTGTATATTGATATTAAAACACTTTAGATAATATTTTTTTATATTTAAAGAATTATTTATTAAAGTTAATTTAGCATAAATATTGTAATTTGTTCAAATTGGTTTTCATTTTTGAATTTAATTGAAATGAATGGTCCCTGTGATTTAAAAAATGTTTGAAAAGTTGCATTAAGTCAGGGAAATTTTAATAAAGTATTCTTAACTGTTTTTGGATAGGTAAATTATATTTTAAAATTTGTCAGTACATTTGTATTCATTTAACAAATAATAATATTTTTACCAAATTTTATGTTAATAAAGCATAAAAACTTGAATGCCACGATATAGCTGAAATATTGCTAAAGTTGGTGTTAAACATCAATCAATCAATCAATCAATCAATCAATCAATCAATCATAAAAACTTGATAAGCTTGCAGCTGCTTGCTTTTAATTTTCTTTTAAAAAAAATGTGTAACAATCCACTGTGTTTCAAGATATTCACTATTATTAATTATTAGAAATTGAAGATTTATACTAATATTTTTTTCATTTTTTTAGGAATGAAAAACTTTATAACCAGATTCTGATTTTACTAGTATGGTACACATTTTGGTTGAGAGTTACTTCCCTTTTGTAGCTCTTTCTTTGTATGTACTAGTAAACTAAATTGTTAATGACTGTTAGGGGTAGGGTGTTTAGTGCCACTTTCAACAATATTTCAGTTATATCATGGTGGTCAGTTTTATTGGTGGAGGAAACCGGAGTACCCAGAGAAAACCACCGACCTACCGCAAGTCCCTGACAAACTTTATCACATAATGTTGTATTGAGTATACCTTTCCTGAGCAGGATTCAAATTCACAACGGTTTTTTTTTAGGAATGAAAAAGTTTATAACCAGATTCTGATTATACTAGTACATATTTTGATTGAGAGTTACTTCCCCTTTTGCAGCTCTTACTCTGCATGTAAACTAATTAGTTAATGACTGTTAGGAATTAAGAAAAAAACATTTGTTAGTTCTTGAAACTGACCATCAGTACAATTTTACCATAGACTGACACTGTCCAGTATAATAAAGCTGTTCACCATTTTAAATTCTGTGTTATAGAATTATTTATTCTGTTGACTTACATTTGTATGTATAATATTCAAAACTATAAATAGCTATTAATAAGAAGAAATTTGAAACCCTTTGGAATAACTTCAACTGTGAAACATAAATTATTTAGAAGGCAATTTTTTTTTATTAAAAATTAAAAAACCGTGTTAATAGATTTTCGGTTCTTAAATATATATTATATTCGGTTAATTTTTTTGACACAATACTTTCCATTAGATTTTGATTTATGTCTTATGAATATGCCCTGATAAGCAGTCGTTTGCATGTCTTGAGCTATTTCGATCCCCACATTTTAAAATGATAGGAAAGATTTTGTCAGGATTGCCTTGACCTTGCCTATTAATAATCAGTTATGTTTTGATTTAATTTATCCTATATTTAAAGGTCATTTTTTTGTAATAGAATTCTTTTGTAATGTCATTTTACATTTAGATGAACCCAATCGTAGCTCTAACTATCCTTCAAAATTAAATAGAAAATATTGAGGAATATATTTAGAGTTCTTTTGTACATGACAAGTGTGTTGTCTATTTTACATTTGGGGTCAGCGTTGTGAGTTCAAATCCTGCTCAGGCGAGGTGTACTCGATACAACTTTATGTTATAAAGTTTATCAGTGACTAGCGGTAGGTCGGTTGTTTTCTCTGGGTACTCCTTTTTCCTCCACCAATAAAACTGACATTATAAATTCAAAGAATTAACAACAGGATCTAAAAAATTTTGGTCATATGAAAGTTCAAAGAGTTCATAAATAATTTAAAACTTTAAAAAAATTTAAAATGGTATTATATATAATATTGATTTATCAAAGATATAGACCATGATCGGTAAATTCTCAAAAATCAAAGCAGCGGGTAATAGAATAAAAATATTAACAGTATTGTCAATTAACAGCCGATGATTAAATACACTCCTTATGAATGTAGCCATTGTTCTCCATTTGGGAATTTAATTATACATACTAAATATTTAAATTGAAGGGGAGGGGCAGATATGTAAACTTTAAAAAAAATCAAATTAAGGACCGAACTTGGTTCTGAGGTCAGAAAGAAAACAATCGGGGACATTTCTTTGATGAAGTAAAATACCAGGTCAATATTTGCAATCGTAACTGACATTTACCGCATACATTTCCGTTGAATGAAATTGTACAAGTCAATAAATGAATCACTGTAGTTCAAACGTTTTGTAACACAGACAAGCGTATTAAATGTATTAAATGGACGTCTATGCATAATAAAGCATATTTATCCATTTATTTTTGCTAATGTTTTTTAATTGTAAATTATTTTTTTTTAAGATGGTGCCAAATGATATCACTCTGTGGAATTTGTTTGAGGTTTTCCATTGTTTCTAATTAATTTGAGAAAATTAAGCGTTGTGTATTCTCTTTGTTGTTTTAACGGGGATTTTAAGTCAATAAGTTCGAGAGAGAGAATGAAGTGCTTAGCCTAGTTAAGGATCTTTTCTTTTGTGTTTCATTGTTGTAGTATGGTAGACTAAAGTTTTTAAATGACCCCCTTGTCTTTTGATAAGCCATGTTCATTTTTCATTAGATATGCTAATACATTTTCCATTCGATATACCTATTTTTTTAATTTATCTAGACCAGGAATTTTGAATTTGAATGACTGTTCTTAAATTAAGATGAATTTAATTTAAGAATTGTTTCAATAGCAAATTACTTTGAAGTATTGTTTTGAATAAAATTTAAAAAAAAAATAACCAAAAACAGAAGTTAAACAGGATATAAATCATGTGATATTAATATGGTAAAAAAAATGCACAAAACATTAAAAAAAATCAGTGCACAGTTTTACAGTTATAATCAGGAAAATGAGATACAAGCCTTTATAGAGCACATGGACCCGATTTCAGACTTGTGTTTTGAGCTCTTCATTGATGAAATAAGCTGAAATTTTAAAGCTCAGGGCTAAAGTCCAAGTTTTAGCTGAAATTTAGTACTCATTCTCTAAATCATCCAATCAAAACACTGTATATGTAAGATACTGTGATCTGATTGGCTATTTTTCGAGTATAAATATTAAGCTCATACTCAGTCATGGGCTTGAGTCTTAATTAAAAGTCTCAAGTACAGATTGAATGATTTTGTACTCAGAAGTGTTATCAGTGTAGGGTCCTGGTCACAGTCCTAATTTTTGTGAGAATTTATGTTTGGCCAAGTTTGTTATAATTTTTCTTTATGCTGTACTTTTGTCCTCCTTTTATTTGGTGGGGAGGGGGGTGGGGGGGGGGGGGGTTGTATCTGGATCTTTCATTTGTACAAAAATCTATTTGAGCTTGGGTGCTCTGTGTTTAGTTGTATTTAACCCATATTGACTCAGGGACCGTCGTGGTCATGATCGTATGGTAGTTGGATTTATAATTACCTATGCAATCAGTACCTATCGCCACTAATGTTGTGAGTTCGAATCCCGCTCAGGTGAGGTGTACTTGATACAATATTATGTGATAAAGTTTGTCAGTGACTTGCGACAAGTCAGTGGTTTTCTCCGGGTACTACGGTTTCCTCCACCAATAAAACTGACTGCCACGATATAACTGAAATATTGTTGAAAGTGGTGTTAAACCACATAAACCAACAAACAACCATATTAACTCATGCTTACTGGTATTAGCAATGATGAGTGCTTTGTGTTACAAGAATCTTGTAGGAATTTCATTTTTCTTATTTAAATACTTATATTTATTTTATGTATATTCAATAGAATGATAAGAAATTATCCTAACTAATATTCTTTTTTTAGTTTTATGATCAAAAGAAAGTTTCTGAATTAATTTTACATTAAATTACAACTTTCTGTCAAAAAAAGATATCTTTATTTAAAAAAAAAGAAACATTTCAGTAAAGCTCATTACAGCCACAACAACTCTTTCCATAACTTTTGCAATCAATTCTTTTAATCTTTTTCTCCAAAGTTCTTTGATTTTTATTTTTATGAAACATATTTTTAGAAAACACGGGACTGTCACTAGTTAAATAAGTGATCTATTCAGAGTTATAGATAGAATTTGTGCATTATTTGCAATAAAACTTATAATGAGATTCTTCTTCTTTGTTTGATACACACTATGAATGGGAGTTTTTTTTCTGCTTGAATGTGTGAAAAATAATTGGACCAGCTGTTTATTAGAATCGGCATTTTCATATTTATTGAAATCCACTGCTATTGAAAGGAAAAGTTACGATTTAGTAACAAATGTCCTATAGTTATGATGTCACTCGTTACTAAAGACAGGAAGTTGACAAAAATATGATTACAATGAGCCATCGTTTGAGTAATCAATTTCTGTTATATTGGTAGTTAGTTTGAGTGGCTGTATTGAGTTAGTTTGAGTGCCTGCAATACAAAGATATAAGTTCAACAATTTAAGGTTAATTTAAAGATTTTCCATACAGTGTTAACAGCTTTCAAAACATTTGTTTAATGTTTAAAACATGTTTTTCTTCAAGTATTATGTTATTACACGACCAAAATGGCAGCTCTGATCTTTTAAGGAGCATCTATTGATTTTCAATGAGAAATTTCAAGGTCACTTAGGTCATTTTCTCTTTATTATGATTCAAAATTAAAATAGGAATGTTTTCAGTGTAATATGAAAGTGTTAGAAGAAAGTTTTGTGTTTGTTTTTGCAGTAATCCATGTGATTTTCTAAAGGGATTGGACAATAACATTAAAAGCCTTTAAAACATTAACCCAGAGGTAAACCTGGAGCTTTTAAAAAATAATGTGCTGGCACAAATCTCCTTTTAATAAAGTTGTTTTTGTTCACTCTGTTTGAACGAAACCTTGCAAGATTTACAATAATTTATGTCTCAATAAGAATGATACTTTAGTCTGAATGTTCTAATTTTTTCTAAATATCTTTTTAATGCACTTGACTTTTTTTTGCGTTCTAATTTTATTGAAAGTAGATCTCGACATCAATGTTTTGTCATTTAGTTTCAAAATGCCCCACTTAGACTCGAACACTTTTCCTTATAGACTCATTTTCAATATCGTTATTCTTTCTCAGTCGGTTCTAACACTAGCTCCTCAATAGGAAGTAGTAATAATTTTGTAGGCTACAGAACATTCTTAACAAGCTCCAACACTTTCTCAGAACGTACGACCTTCCTCCCCCCTGTTTTCCTCTTGAAAATCAAGAAGGACTATTAAATCAAGGTTTTTGTTGAACTATGACAATTAAAGTTCGGATTTTGAATCCATCGTAACACCTCTCTGAACAATGCTGGCTACTGGTCTCTCTGTTCTCAGTATGCTCCAACACATCTATAGGCTTTAGCACATTCTCAGTTGCAGGGAGGTACCTAAAAGGGGGGGGGGGGGGGGGTTGTAAAAATGCAGAACTTTTGTATGAAAATGCACTCCATTTTATAAAAAGAAGAGACTCATTGAACACATAAAATTCTCTTTTTTGGAAGTTTGAGCCAGAAAATCAACAAATTTTCATTGTGTTTTTCATTACAAAGGGGAAATTTGGTTTTCTTTTTTTTTCTTTTTTGCAAAATCCTAGATGCAGCCCTGCTGTAGGCTCCACATTTTTACTAGGCCCCTGTACATTTCCAGTACACTCCAGAACATTTCCTAATCTCAACAGACTCAAGTACTCTCACAATGGGCTCCGTCTGCTTCTCAGTAGGACCAAACACAGATGAAATATGATGTAATTTTATTTAATGAGAAAACCAAGTGCATATTTTGTATGTAGAAATACAGGTGTATCCTGCAAGAAAAAAGTATTTGAGAGGTCTTGCGTCTATGTGTACCTGGTACGTTAATTTCTGCAAGGAGGGAAAGACTTGGTATCAATTCCTGGGAACAATTTTCTGCCAGGTGTTTATACTTAGCTAAATGATTGTAATTAGAACAGAAAATACCTGTCTTAAGATTTATTTGAAACTTTGTGAACCAATTATGTACAAAAAAAGGAAAGCTTGTCTAATCATATTTAATAAATATATATTTTTTAAATCATAGAGATTATGTTACCAGAATATTGAAAGCAAAGGTAAGATAAAAATCAAAGACATAAATTGTACAAAAAATGTACATTGAATTATCGTGTATATTAATTCCATTTTTAGGTCTCATTTTTCTCAGTTTGTGGTCTTGTGACAATAGATATGGTTAAGATATAGACATAAAAACAAATTAAGGTAGATTTCTCTTTGATCTTGAACTCATAACTATTGTGTATATTTTGTAGTATTCATTTGTATGTACTTTGATTACTTATGTCTTACAGATGATGGGGGGTGCAATTTTTTACACCATCTATTTGACTATATATACAAGACCATTGACCGTGTGTTAGTAATTTGTCTTTGTACATTAATGTGACTGGATTTTCACACCTAAAGAGACTCATTTGTCTGTTTTATTTTTGTTTTGTTGTCTTTTCATTGTTGTAACACGTTGTTGTTCTACATGACTTAAAAATTATATAGCATATTTTTTATTTGTTATATAGTAAATAAATATTTGTTTTCAGTCCAAGGCCGAGTTCTTATAATTTTTTATATGACTGCAAAATATTGTTTTCACAATAACTGCTGTTCTATTTGACCGATCCTTCCGAAATTTTAAAACTATTTAATATTACCCTTGGTATAAGATAATGGTTTGAATTGATTTTAGTGATTCTAGCTGTACACGTTTCCAAACAAAAGGTATTAAGGTACCAAAATGGTTCAACTGACTATGATGATAGTGAACCGTCACAAGGGAGGTAGACCTTTATCTTAACATTTTACAGTAGTACACCTCTTATAAGGCCTCTCCCACCAAAGGCCGCCCTCTTAACAACTCTGATTTCAGATGCTCTGATATACTTCAATATTTTACTTAATAATTGTCCTCCATGTACTTCACATGTCAAAAATCATGCATTCAAAATAATATAAGGAACAATTTCAGAAACACAAAAAATAAAAAATAGCATATGTACCCCAAAAAGATTAAGTTGTTAAGCCATCATCGTAAACCGATAAAACATGTCACTATTATCACGGTGATCATGAGATGTATCGGTAGATTACAAATCAACGCACATAGATAAATAGATTGTTACCCTTGTAGGGAAAATTTTGCCTTTGGACCCAAATATTTAATTCATTGATTGTACATTAATTTTGTGAAACGTCTATTTTAGACCATAATCTGTCAGATCCTAATTGTTCTATTAAATTAATGGCTACAGCCTAAAGCTCAAGCTCAACATTGGTAAATTATTGGCAATTTATTAAATGTAATTTTCTTTAAGCAGTAACATGCAATCATTTTTGTTTTCATTTATGTATGAGAAAAAAATAAGGAAAATACTACTTAGAAAGATAATTCAGTTTATTTCTCTTTTTTTTTCAGTAAAAAAAGCTAAAAAGTCAAAAATAAAAAAAATGTACTCAATTTGACGTTTTTTGTTGTTGTTGTTTTTTTTACATCATAATATATAGTTTATTAAAAAATCTCCTGTTTACAATAACCTTAATGTCCTAGGGTTGCACATTAAGGATCCCTGTTTTACATCAATCTCACTTGTCCAGGGGTAGCAAGTGAAAACAAAAGTCCACTTATGCATGCTTTATATTCATTTGTTTTTACATTTCATCATAATAAATGTTTTTAAAATTGTAGATTCAAACAGAATACCTGTGTGTACAGTCATCACAGTTTTGTTTTAAACATACTTTATTCATAAATACACTTATAAATGGGATTGGGAAAAAGGCAAAGACTAATATATTATTAAAGTTAAAAGAAAGATCGATAAGAATGAATATCGAAAAAGAATGGACATTTTTTTGTTACATTTATGTTCTGTGCAGAGCTAAATTACTCAGATTTGAGTTAAGATGGTATTTCTTTATGGAGTGCCGATTTCAAAGAAAAAAAGAGAATGTTTTGTGCTTTTACTTTTCACAAATTCTGTCTATTGATTGTTCATCTAAAGAAGAATTAACCACCTTACAAATCATATGAACAGGGATTGTCATACCAAATTTAGGTGGTCTATTATCAATTTTCTCCGCTAATCCCAATCTCTCTTTTATACAGATAAATGTACTTCTCAATACGTGTGTTATTTAATGATTTCCCTATTATAGTCAGATTTTTAATTCTCTGCAACATTATATTGCTAACATACCTTGGAAGATTTTGCATAACGGTTTTTAGAGTATTTCCCGTAAACCATTTGTTCAATTGTTCTGAACAGCTAGGAGATTCAATTCACGACCGATTAAGCAATTTCAAACTGGGATATAAAGTGCTGACATTGCTAATGAAAGGATGGTTCACTCAGTGTTAAAGGACCACCTCTATTTCCTACATAGGAAGTGCCATTGTTGGCATACAATTAGAAATATTTTATGATTTTGAAATGCATTGGTGGTTTCAACATCACTGTCAACAATTTATAAAAACTTTGATTAATTTTCTGTCTTTGATTCGTGATTAATTTCTTGTTTTATTTCCTGTTGCATATTGTCACGGAATGAATTTAATAGCAGGGTACTTGTAATCAGGTAATAAACACCTGCGAAAAAAGGAGGGGTCGTCTTGTCAGACTAGTAATTACATGTAGTTGGAACTTGGAAATTAAACTTAAAGTCTGAGCTTCGGATAATCTCAATCATATGCATGCAATTTTCAGTATTAGAGGAGAAAAAGAAGGGATCCTTTGTCACACAATTATCTAATTGGAACATAGATGGAAATTAATCATAAAAAATTTGAGCTTTGAAAAGTCTTATGCATGCAATTTTCAGTATTTTTTCAAAGATTTATTCAAAATACGTGTAAAACAAAAATAAAAATGAATAAAGTGTAACATTAATGCTGTTAATACATCTAGAAGTTAGGTGATCATCTGCAGCATGTTTACAGGGTGGGTGTTCATGTATTGGATGGAAAACCAATCTGTATAACATACGTTAAGGTGTCAGATGAAACATTAGTGTCGTACATATCTATTCTACTGTCATGTACCTGGCACACTAAAATATTCTATTTCATTTGAATTTTGATTTTAAGAGAATTGACGCCTGACATTAAAATGCAACTTTTGACATATATTGTTCACTTACGTTGCAGTTGCTATTAAAAATACATAGATGAAGAACAGCAGCAAGAGCACTGTTAATTAACTTTTAATGAAAGCGCTGTTCAGTGTCTTATTTTTATCAGACTTTTTACAGAGTAAGTGTATTTTCTATCATGTCCACGTACCAGTATATCCACATTGTTTTTTTGGTAGAAATTACATTTGTAGACACATTATTGGCATCAACTCTTTTTTATATTTTTTTGCCGATTTTAAATTTGTCTTATCAAGTTAACTTTTACGACAATTTGCAATGACAATAATTAAATCTTAAAACTAATTCCGTTACATGCTGAATAATAATTACTGAAATGGACGTTAAAAATAAGCCTTAATTATCAGCGACTATCATATCATATGGAATTAAACGATAATTTTATGCACAAATGGATTTGACCTTGTGCATATTCATGAAATATTGTAACCACTGGTATATGATCAACACATTTTGTAATTCAACGTGTAATTCCGACAGCTGTAGTAAATATTATGTTTATCGACCGTAAGAAACTGTACATAACACGAATCGTATTGTTTCAAAACAGATTTTTTTTTCTACGTTTTTACAGGCAAACCTGCGCTAGTGACCACCTCTATTAAGCAATAACTTATATTATGTGACCTTAATTTTTATTTCCCTTCACAATGCATTTCATATCAATTAAACTTGTATTAAATGACCACCTGTCTTATACGACCATATTTCACTGTTACCTTGAAAGGTCACATAAGACGGGTTTGATTGTATTTGAATATTTTTTTTCACTATGTAAATTGTATGGTTACAATTTGTAAAGGGAGAACTTGTTAAGATGTGATATTTAAGATCATTTGTATCAACTTCTGGAGTGATATTGTATAAATTACGTTTTTTTCTTCTTCTTCAAAACCCACACCTGTGTGACATTTAGTTAAGAGAACTCATTAATTTGTTATAGAAACTCTTCATCATTTACAATCTGTAGAAGTGAAGAACATTTAGTAAAAATATGGTTGTTAATTGTTATCTACTTTTCGGAGAAGAAAATATTTGAAATAAACCTTATGAAGAAGCAGTCCTCGAAAAGGAAATTTGAATTTACTGGTCTGAATCAAATTCTAGATTTATGTATATTTATATATTAATACTAATTCCAACATGACCTCCTTATTTTGCTTTTTTAACAAACGAGCAAGTTATCCATTCAGTATAATCTCATCAGCACATGCGCCGGTGAATGTGACTGACTTTTCCATTTTGGCAGCATAAATTGTGTGCAACATTTTCCGCAAGCGTAAATATAAATTACCGTCTTCCAATCAAAGTATACTACTGTATTTGTACTCTTAGACATATCAGAATCGAAATAAATCATGGAAGCCAAAATGTGTTTTGAGTTTTAACATGGATTGGCAGATATTAGTAAATTTTATCCCTCGCTTCTGGCTCAGGATAAAATACTAATATCCATCAATCCATGTTAAAACTCCCAACACATTCTGGCTTCCATGATTTATTTCTTAAATAAAAACTGAAAAATACACTGGTCCCAACAAAATTTTACTGGTCTTGGGCCGGAGGAGGACTGGTGCTCATCGTGAGGACTGAGAAGAAAGTGTTCAGATGTAGATTAAAGGGGTCATGAAAAATTGGAAATTGGAATCTGTTGCCCAGTTATAAGAGTTATTGGAAAGGTGTGGTAAAAGTTGGGTAAAGAATGGTGTATTCTAATATAGGAGGTTGTCAATGCCAAAAAAAAAGAAGACAGATCTTGCTTTGAATGGTTAGGTTAGGTTTTATGGTGTTTAATGCCACTTTCAATAATTTTTAATGGTAGACGGAAGGCTAAAAATAAATGTACTGAAATAAAATATGAAGGCTTCCTTGACCGAAGTTCTTAGAGTGTTTTCTTTATACTTATAATATGAATAGATTAGTAAATAAAAAATCATCTCAATAGTTTATTGTCTATCTGAAGTAGATATTTGAAAGTCGAAGAATAGTACAATCCTATTTTTATGATATAAATTCCTATATACCAGTATATATTGTGTATATGGGATATAGGAAAGCTTTTATATAAAGTAATATAAGGTCTATCGAATTAATATCTAAACATTTATTGAAAATGCTTCAGAATTTATTTGAAAATTTCAATCGAAATGTTAAATCTATATTCCAGAATAAATCCCTATACTTAAGGAAAGTAAATACTATCGAGGATGAATATCATTTAATATTAGCAATAGATTCATTATTACTCAGTCAAATTCCGTCAATTTTGGTATGTAAGAAGTATTAAAATCAGTTGCTATCTTTAACCATAGATTTAAAATCTTTTGAGAAATATTTAAGATTGCAAATAAAATGTTAAGTTTCGACAAAACCCCGTTTTTATTTTTACGATTTAAGGTAGAATGTTTGACATGAAGATAATGGACATGTTTTTATGTTGTCGTAAAGATTATTGTGGATTTTGGAGATATTTTATTATGATTCACTATGTACAAATGTCAGAATCTGTCAAGAAATCAATTTGATTTGTTTTTGATGCAGAATTTGGAGATTTATTGAATAGATTTATTGATAAATATGCTGATTTTTAACATGTTGACTAATTTTAGAATCATCCTCATCACAATAGATGTAAATATCTCGTTTCAAATTGCTTTGATTTGAATAATTACCGATCACACAGAATTTAAATTCTCGATCCTCTAGGTAGAATATTTAGATAAAATTTTAAATCTGACTTGGTCTTGATATGAATAATAGTAATTAGGCACGCTTGTTTTAAGCAAGGAGCCAAGATTGTACATGAACTTAACAGCATTAAAATCTAAAGCCTTTTATTTTGGTCATGGCGATCATATCACAGATGATTGAACATATCACTTTAACGGATTGGCCCTAAAGACGAATGCATTTACATGAATTGTCATATATTTACCTGTATTCCATTGAAGAACCAAGCTTAAACGTATAACCTTAATTAATCAATAGCTAGTTATGGGTAGAGGGTATAGTTACTATACTGTTGTACAGTGTACTGTGATACTGCATGGATTTGCCTTACAACAAGTGCAAGGATAAATATATTTTGCATTATTTCAAATATTTAGAAATTGTTGGAAAAAATATTTAAAAAGAAAAATTCAGGATTTTTATTCTTATTATTTATGGATATTCATTATTGTTTTCTATTAAAGTGAAAAATAAAATAAGGGAAAAAAAATTACCTGTAATTTTCAAACAAAATATTCAGAACACACCTGGATTTAATTCTTTTAAAGTTATAATGTTTATTATAATTGTTATATAGAAGAGAAGAGAAGAGAAATCAATCGGAAGGCTGAAATAAACTATTGGCAAAATTTTGATATACCGTAGACGATGTTTCTCTTCGTTGCAACAGAACACAAGTTAAATGGATTATGTCAAAAACATAATAGACGTATGCAAGTTTTACAATAGATTTTAATTTGTCTTAGAGATTATGGGGATTAATTTTTCAATTATATTATTCGTTATGGTCGGAATTTAGTAAATGGTGCGATGTTTCACAAATAGAAATTGAAATGTGGATAATTTTTAGTGTGGAGTTCAAGAATATGTTTCTTCCGTTGTTAAGATGATGAAATGGGCCTATAGGTCACTCAAAGAAGGGAAAGATGGTAAAAAATATAAAAAACAGGTAAGACACTCTTTATTTTTTTGGCTTGAGAAATATTGAAATATTATGGTTGAAACCTCCAGAATTTGAACGAGACATCTAAAATATAAAATTGAAAGCTCTAATGTAAAATAGCTTTTAGAGTTACAGGAAAAATCTCCATCACAGTTATTGGATCACAGTATATAATATAGTCATTGTATTCTCATTGTCATTGTACACTGTAAAAAGGGGGGGGGGGAATTCTAACAAGAATTCTTTCAAAAAGAAAAATAGAGGGTTAGGGTTATGGTGTTTAACGCCAATTTCAACAATATTTCAGTCATATCTTGGCGGTCAGTTTTATTGGTGGAGGAAACCGGAGGACCAGAAGAAAACCACCGGCCTGCCGAAAAATAGAAATCTAATGACCTGTCGATAATCTGTAAATAAAATATTTGTTTTTATCATAAGATAATACTGTATTTTACTTCATCTTGGTAGGTACAATCTTTCACAAGTCTGTCATTCATGGGTGTACAAAGGTTTTTGATACATTGCTCAAGTAAGACCAGATTTAAGATATTTTTCAGTTTCCCTTTAAGTTTGATTGCTCCAGGTCTGTTTATAAAGGTATAGAACAGGGTCTAACCCCCCTTTTACCCATTCTTTTATTATAGTATAAACAGAAACTCAATTTTTAATAGACAACTAATAAGAATAATTTATGGTGTATAAGGGAGTATTGCCATTAGACATTTGTGTTAAAATTTTGTTTGAAAATGACTATTATTATTTTTTTAAGAAAGTTGAACATGCAATTTTCCAAACCAGTCAAGTAAAACTGGCGAATCTTTAGTCATTTTTAGTACTTACTTTTCAAGGTTGTAAGAAATCGTTTATTTTTATTTGTGTGTTGATTTGGAATGATTTGATGAAATACGTCTAAATGAGTATACAGTTCTATATGTATACAAGCTTTTATATACCCCGTACCTGTTTTTCGCGTGATTTGATTTTCAATTGGCACACTCCATTTGATTTTAGTTTCATGCTTGACAAGTTGTTCATTTTTGATGTGGATGGAATTTAATTTAAAATATCACACATGCAGTTCTTAAGCAACTTTAAAAAAAACAAATATTCAACTCTTTAACAGAAGTTGAATTTATTTTATTTCACCATAAACTTTTAAAACAATAAAGTGATATAAACTTGATGCACAAGATTCCCCTCTCAAGGCTGTAGATAAATATCAAATTAGAAGTTTGGAAATTGGATTTGACTCTCATTACATGGAAGTGAACCTAATATTTATTTTGTGTATGGTACACCTTTAAAAAACCCATCAAAACATCATTTTTGTAGGACAGCGAATGTTTGTTTGTGCATAGTGGTGTCCAACACATATTGTGTTATGTTTTTGTTTTGTTTTTCTTTGTCTTGTGTACCCTATATTGCCAGTTTCTATGGATTGTCCTTTTTTTATTGCACCTTCGGTATTCTCTAACGTTTATTTAAGCATATTTCATCACTGATATATATTTCACTATGAAATACTACTTGTAGGCATACTTCTATATATTTAAAAACGTGATGTGCATATGCATTTTGAATTTTTTGTTATTGTGCTTCCATTGGGCTATACAAATTTCATTTAAAAGACCTTCACTGAAAGATTGAACTACCGTTTTTATACAAAAGGGTACTACAATATTACGTTATCCGATAGAAGTGAATAAGTAAAAGTCTACAGATACTACGTAGAGATAGCTAAATTATTGTCAGATCGTTATCAAAGATTACCGAACATTATCGTTTGTTAATTCTCACGATATTTACATTGGAGAATTACTCTAGCAACATTGTGTTTACATGAGTTAATGTGCATTTCTTGTAATTGACATGGAAAAAATGATGTCGGATACTTGGCGATGGCGTGTAATCAACCTCTCACGATATTTACTGTAGCAACAGTGGCAACGACGATAACATTGTTTATAATTGAAGCAGAGTATTATGTACCGATTTTAAGCAAGATTTGATGTTTTTTTGACGTTACAAAGCATGTTTGAAAATTTCGTCTATATATAGTTGAGGAAGCAATGGAAATCTAATGAGGCAATAAATAGTTATAATCATTACCATTGATTAATAATTAAAAAAAATTAATTAAAATGAGAATGAAAAATGCAGGTATAAAATAATGCAGAAACTGCACAATAATGAGTAATATTGTAAATCCAATATATTTTTAAACCCAAAGAAAATGGTTGCAAAAGTTGACATACCCATAGAAAGAGGGATTAGAGGGGGGGGGGGGGGGGGTCACATACTCCCCACTTTTGAAAACTTATAAGGATTACTGAAATCAAAGTTTTGGTTTAGTAAGACAATTAAAAGTCCATCTGTTTTTTTAGACCCCTGGTCGTAAGATCATCTCGAATTGTGAGGTGGCAGACTTGCTTCCCAAGTCTATCGAAACAACACCCCTTGAAAAATACTGGCTAAGGGCCTGGTTAGGAACTACCATTGTGATTATAAGTAATAAAGATATCAAACAGTATATATCTTATGTTTAATCTGACAGGTATTAACAATCAGTGGTCATCTCCCCCTCAAACCATGACATGCTTTAATGAAACGTGTAAACTCGTCGCCTAATCTTTGTACACATCGTTGACTGGAGTTCAATTATTGTAAGAAAAATATGCACGATTTTGATTGCAGCAGAGTTTGCAAAAAAATAATATGGACTAGTGGATATTTCGCTGATATTTGCACCATTCTCAGTTTTAAGAACATGCTTAGAAATCGCATGAAAGTAAATGTCTCCATTATCACGGCCAAAAGTTTGTTTCTTAAACACATGTAATTGCTCACTTTTTTTTTTGTGGAACCTCTGTTGGTCCTCTTGGATACACTGATTGTTTCTTTCGACCATTAATAATAATAAATATATCAGGACTGATTCTTGTCAAATGTTGGACGATGCTATCGTTACTCAAATTATGAGGTGCACTTTAAGGGGAAAAAAGATGAAAAGAATGCAACAAGATTTATCAAATTAATATGCATAAAGATGATATCAAAATATTAATTTGATGGTTTGTAAATTTTTGTCATTTCATTTAATGCATATAAAGTTATCTCGGTTTCGGAAATAATTAAATTCACAATGTAATTGGAATTTAAAATGAAAAAATGATCAGAACTGTTGATGCACATAATTTGTACAGGATCTTGTGTTGTTAAAATGTTATCTTAATCTAACGGAATATTACATTTTTTTACGAGCGTTTTATTTTATTCAGATGAAGGTCATTTATTGTGTCCATAAAAATGGACTGAAAAACCTATATATGTACACCAATAAAAGAAACACATTTAAATCTATTTGATTGAGATATAAAGTACCGTTTCATAGTATTTTTCAACTTGATTTTTTCGCAATTTTGTTTTCAAATATTAGGATTTTTTAAAACAGTGTCTTTAATGGGTTTTTTCTGCAGTTTCTCTTCTGTGGAAGAACATTCCAGTGAAAACACTAAAAATTAAAGATTATTGTAATTATTGGACCAAATTGTTATTTTTCTTTATTTTTACGAATCAAAGTTCTTCAGCATTAAATGTATCATATAATTAGACCAATTATATTTGTGGTACAAAATTCCTATTAAAATTCCCTTCCCAAAACCATATTGGACCCTAAATAAATGATCAATAATCAGACCTTCTCAAACATGATACAAAATTAATGACCAGATCATGATATCAACAAGTTGGTGACAGATCAATCAAATGTTTTACCTGACAGGTACGACTGTTTGATGTTATTGTTTACATTAAAATAGGTGATTGATTACATGTCAAACAAAATGTCAGTTTCTAAACAATGAAGTCAGTTGTTGTACTGCTCTCATTCATTCATATTTGGTCTTGTTTTTTATGCAGGAATGTAGTATGTACAAATATAGAAGTAGGTGTGGTCTGTTTTAGGACCCTCGTTGCTCAATGCCCTCACTGTTTTAGACTTGTACATGAATAATTTTTCATTCTTTACATTCTTGCACACTGTCCTTTTGGGACCAAATCCCGGATTTAGGACCCTGTTCCTCAATGCCTTCACTGTTTAGACTTTTTATGTGATCAATTTTTCATACCCTTATTTATACAAACTGCCCTTTTGCGACCAAAATAATGGTGGGGGGAGGGTTTGTTGCAAAAGCTCTAACCTGAGTATTTAAGGCTACTGTGAATTCACAAGATTGTGTTCCTATTGATATTAATGGTTTGGTTTATGGTGTTTAATGCCACTTTCAACAATATTTCAGTTATATCATGACGGTTATTAATATTAATAATAATAACTTCATTCTTACAAGTTAATAATAATTATATTATTTTAGACACTTTTTAATATACGTAGACTTTAATTTATAAATTCTGAACCGAGTGTAATAAAAATAATAGCCCCCTAAATATGGTCAATTTTGCGAAATGTGACTCACAAGCAAATAAAAATAATAGCCCCCTAAATATAGTCAATTTTGCGAAATGTGACTCACAAGCAGGTCGTTTCATAATACTATTTAGCTTTGATTTATCAGGTGCAATTCGTAATAATATCATCTCGTAAAAATAGAGATAATATTTTTTTTAGCATACCACATTTAGCAAGTTCTTCTTTTGCTCAAAATGATTTATTGAAAACTTGGTAGTTAATATGTCACAATATTTACACCTTCGGTATAAAAATTAATCTTAAGAGACAAGATTACCAAAAAAATGTGTAAAGACAGACTTTAACTTGTTGACATTTGGTAGTTTAAAAATTCACACTAATTGATCGTATCTCACTCGCATTTTAAAAAAAATCAAAAAACATAATAGATTTCGTGAAAATGCCATACTTTTTATGGACCTTGTTTAATAGAAATGATTTGTGAAGCCTCCACCTTGCCCTGTGTACACCTGGTAATTTATCGCCTATTTAGAATATTGCATATATCTATGTAACTGATTATCTACAGAACAATGCACGTATTTATAAGATTAATTTTTTTACCGGCAAATAAGATGAGACCGATTTGTAGTCCAAAGTTGTTTCAACATGGCCGATCGACAAAAGCTTTTATATGTTTATTTAAATACTTTAATTGTGTAACTTTCTTAATCCCCAGGGAGTTAAAATTGAAAAAATACAGCGGGTCTCATTTTCATAAAGACATATACTTTGTCCTGTTAAGTAATGACTTAATGTTATGTGAATGTTTTATGAAGTAAATCTTTGTTCACAGTTTAGTTGACTGTGAGATGAATACAAAGTCTTTTTTCAGGGTAATTGGTCAAGAGGGATTTGAAAGAAAAAGAGGTTATTAAGTGTGTTTGAAATTATTAACTACAGTCAAATCTCCCCATGCGGTCACCTCTATTTAGCAGTCACTGGTATTAAAAAGTCACCTTTTTCTTGTCCTGTCATAGAAAATTTCATATGAATTGAACCTCTCTTAAGAGATCACCTGTCTTATACGGCCACTTTTTCTTTCTCCCAAGAGTGACCTTTTAATACAGGTTTGACTATACTTTTTTTTTTAAAGTACTTATGTGAAGGGAAAGACCAAACAAGGTAATATTTTGAACATTTTAATATTTGATTTTAACACTAATTTTAAATGAGAAGGACAGATGGTCGAAAAAAATTAATGTTTTTTTTTTTAAATAAATTTTCTCCAAATAAATATGATTGGTATAATAAATTATGGACTAATAGTTATTAAGACCCTCTAAATACTGAAATAATTTTTATTACTAACGATTTTAATTTTCTACATCTGCCGTGTTAAATATAGAAATTCCATAAGGCATTTTGTACAACAAAATATAACTTTATTATTTAGGTAATGGTCCGAGTGACAGAGCGGTTATGGTTGTTGATTTCTAACCACAAGCCTAACACCACTGTCGTGGGTTCAAGCACTGTCGCCCACCTCAAGTTTTAAGATTTCCAGACTTCTACCGTGGATAGGTGTTTCATTGGTCAGATCGTTATTATCTGTCCGGTCTTTCCTCTCCAAATAAATATGGTAGTTATGATATTGTGTAAAAATTACAGAAACTGACAATATACATCAATATCCCTAACCATATAACTTCATAGTTGTAGTTGAATTTACAACTACCAATGCAATTAGTGCATTTCACCACTAAAGTTGTGAGTTTGAATCCCACTCATGGCGAGGTGTACCTACTTGATACTACTTTATGTGATAAAGTTTGTCGATGAATTGTGACAGGTCGGTTGTTTTCTCAGGGTACACCAGTTTCCTCCACCAATAAAACTGACCGCCACGATATACCGGTAACCGAAATAAGTGGCATTAAACGCCATAACCCTAACCCCCTCATAGTTTAAATTTGAGTCTGTGGTGTGGACATTTGTGTTCAGAACATAGGTATTATAGCCACTAAATTTTTTTTTTAGTAGCATCTGTATCTTATATAATCTTATTGTACCTTCAAGACCTTATTGTTTCTATAGCAACAAAGGAACAGCAACAACAAAAATTACTTTGACTTTTCTTACTGTTTCTTAGGTATTAGACAAGATTTTCTTTGAAGTTCATTTAATGGTATATCTATAAATGTTCTTGTAAAATTAACCTTAAAAAATAATAATGAAAAATGTTCTTAAAGTAAGACAAATGTCTACAATTTTTAATTTGATTAACATATATGCTTTATATTGCACAAGTCAAGTGGAAAACTGTTAAAGTTTCTGCATCACGGTTGCTCCAAGCCTTTCTATAAGGTATTATCTAGCCGATGAAAGCATTTGAATTGAAATATTTTTGGGGGCTGTCCAAGCAGCATGTCAGTGAAAACAGCAAGTGGACTGTTAAAGCCACAGCATATGGTCTTGTGGCACGTCCAGTTCATTCTGCTTTGTTTAAAAGTTTAAGCCTATTTAATGTGACAGAAGCAATTCATATTATGGTCAGAAATTGGAAAACACTTCTTTAATTAGTCATGCTGGAATCGTTCAGTCGAATAAACTATATGCATTCAGAGACATAATCCTGTTATGTGTGAAAAGAATGAAATTGGAATCAGAACAAAAACTGAATCTTTTATGTTGGCAGTGGTTCACTATTTTTTAGAAGAATAACAGTATAATTTTAATTTGGATATATTTTGTTTTGTATTGCAGTAAATATTGAATATATTATTTTATTTAAAATAATATAAACTATTTTGAGATGTCGATGGATGTTTATTACTGTATTTATAGAAATTTATTAAATTGTCTAGCGAGGGAAAATTCTAAAATTATAGCGAATTAGCTAATAACAATTGTTAATGATGCTTGATTTTCTGTATAAAAAAAATTGTTTCATCCCACATACGATTTTTTACTGTATTTATAGAAATTTATTAAATTGTCTAGCTAGAAAGATTCTAAAATTAAAACGAAATAGCCAATACCAATTGTTAATGATATTTGATTATGTGTATACAAAATTATTTCGTCCCACATAACATGAAATCTTAAGAAAAATGAAATCTGATTTAATTTTGACTGACAATATGAAATGAAATTGAAGATATTCAATTAATATTTTTTTCGTTGATTACAACATTTATAGGTGTATAAAAGGAAATTAATTTTACAAAGGAAATGATGATGACGACTATCAATGACAATTCTTATTCCTATTCATTCACATTTTTAATCAATTTCTTACAATAAATGGCTAGTCAGGAACTTGTACGATAAAATCTCAGCTGTGATGGGGAATATTTTATTTTTCATGATTCATGATTGAGAACCCTTCCCTCTCAATGAAATGAATATTTTCAAAGGGTATACCAGTATATTATTCTTATACAGACATGGGTTTATGGTGTTTAACACCATTTTCAACAATATTTCAGTTATTATTCATGGCAGTCAGTTTTATTGGTGGAGGAAACCGGAGTACCAGGATAGGCACTGATTTCACAGGTAGTAAATCCAACTACCATATGATCACAACCACGATGGCCCCCAGACATATGAATCTGTTTTTCATTCTAAAAAAAAAATACAGATACCTGATATACAATACAAGACTTCAAACTAAAGATGTCAAATCAAAGCAATGAAAGTACTGTTTATTAGTGTGATACATGATATAAAATACAAGACTTCAAACTGAAGATGTCAAATCAAAGCAATGAAAGTACTGTTTATTAGTGTGATACATGATATACAATACAAGACTTCAAACTGAAGATGTCAAATCAAAGCAATGAAAGTACTGTTTATTAGTGTGATACATGTGCTGGATTTTCTCTAATTGTTGACATTCATATGATTTCTTGTTATGTCAATATCAAAAATGATACAAACGTAGCAAAACTAGCCAAAATCAACTTGTTACTCAGCATAAAGTAAACTGGAAGCTTTCTAGTTTCATGTAAATAGAATGCCTTGTGCAGGAAGATTGGGAAGTGAAAAAAAGGATCGGCATATAATTTTAAAAGTATAGCGATTAACATAAAATTCAAGATATAAAACCCACTTGGTGGCACCTTTTATTATTAACTATTTTTAGTCATTATTTTAATTAAGGATGTAAAGAACAGTTATATAAGGTCTTATATTGTTTAAACTTTAATACAACTTGGAATCTTAATACTATTTAATCAAGTAGAAAAGCTTGGTAGGTATTGAGCCAAGTTAATTGGGAGGAAGTGGCCACTGGGCAGTCTATCTATTGATTGTAACAAGTGTTTCGGCTTGGATGTAAAAGGTTTAAATTTTAAAATTCAATTAAAAAATTTTCTTAACACTTTGAAATGATCTTATCTCTCTCAGAGAATTCAAATTAACAAAATGTCCACAGATGAGAATGGGGGGTTACGGGAAGGGGACATGATATTTTTGCATAAATGAAAGTACCCTGGTATGATGTTTTTTTTACTTTATTAATACTAAATCAAAATGATATTTATATAAAAATATTTTGTTTTTTTAAGCGAAAACTAAAAGAGAAATTTAACTGTTGGTGAAAATTCCCCTTGTTGTTCGGCCTTCAACAACAAAAAGTAATAATTGAGAGGACAAAATTATAGGTTGAAACATCTTCTGTGGTCTCCAGAAGTTTATCAATATGATCATGAAAACGTTGATTTAAACATGTGATAATGATTATAGGAAGAATTTACACAGCTGGGCTTACTTTTATGGTGTGTACAAAAGAGAAACTTTTGTCTACAACAACCAAATCTTTAGTTAATTGATAACGTTTTCGTAAGTTTTGTCACCAGTTGAACTTTGTGGTATTTTTTTAGTGACTCATGACGATCAAAATAACCTTTTATTAAGTTAAATAAAAAAAAATTCTACTATTGGAATTATTTGATTGGTTTTGGTTTGAATGGGATTCTAACTCACAACTTTAATGGTGATAACCATTGATAGCATAGATAGTTAAAAAAGATCCAACTACCATATGAACACGACGACCCCCGCCAATATTGGAATTATTTGAAAGTATTACTAGATCTTTTTCTATTGGATAAAATTTACAGAAGAAAGTTGGATTAAAATGTGATTTGTTTTCTACAGAAAGTGTAGGTAAAAAGGTTCTTGCTGAAGAACTGTTATCATCCTTTTTTACATTTTAATAAAAAAAATTGATGTGTTGCCATGGTAACGATTTCAAATACAGAAATGAAACTTTAATTATATGACATCCTTATTACCGGTACTTGTCACAAAGAGTTAGATATCCCTTCCCTTTTCCAGGTCAATTCTGCATCGTTAGAATAAAGAATTTTTCATTATATATAAGGAGCTTATCATTTGTCGGAAAATATAAAAAAAAGTAATTATTAGGTAATACGAGCATGGATATTGTATTTTCTAAAAGATTTCTAAAAGACAAAGAAAAAATCGAAGTAGTCGATCTATATGATCCAGCCGGGACTTGTAAACATTTATTATAGTCAGGTAATGAACTAAGGTAACCCAAAAATCAATTTCTGCGTCAGATTATGACATCTTGATTGAGATAATTTCCCCTTCTTTAAATAAACTGTCAAAATCGGGTTCTATCGTCTTGTCATGTCGTGGATTGACATATATAAATATTTAAAGAAAAGTAGAAAACCTTGTATTATAAGTTGAGTAAAATACCAGGACATTGTACCGGTACTCAAGTTTTTGACAACATTGCAGCGGTACTAAATTTGTTTATGACCTTGTGGCGATACTCAATTTTATGATGATATTGTACTGATACTCATTTTTTTTATTACATTGTACTGATACTCCATTTTTTTACAACATTGCGGCGGTAGTCGATTTTTTGCTCTGATATATTTTGAATAGCTTATTGAGTATATAATGACAAACAATGATTGAGTTTGAACCTCCCTGACTCTTGAGTATTACCAATGTATTATAAAAAATGATATTCTTAAAAGGCAGATAACGATCTTGCGTGAATCTGTGAAAAAGGTATATCTACATGTGAAGAACACATTTTCAGCTCAATCATCTTCTATCTAAGTTAATGTTTCATGTTTTGTAATTAAGTAAAGAAATGTAATAACTTATGTTTGATTGAGTAAATCATGGCTATGCTCATGTGAAATTTTAACAATTTTTATGAAAAAAAAGTTTGACTTGCCACCAAAGTATGTAATTACCTATGATATGATTAGGGTTACATGTATTAGTGTTTAGCAATGATTTGTACATTTTCCTGTTGAGCTTTACACGCAATGATGATATCTATTATCAAGCAACTAGCGTGATATTTTATTAACATAATATCAGTTTCCTAATGTGGCGTCACGTTACCAAAACCTCGTTAAGCATACTATCACTGATATGTTTTGCTCACACCACTCATCTCAGGCTTCATCATTGATGTTATGATACTGCTCCAATAAATTCATTCATTCTCGGGGAAAACATCAACAATAGTACATGTATATATTTATCGTCACTACCAGCAATTGTCTGCTATATTGTGACGTGACATGTCTTAAGTTAAAATAAAATTTGTTCATGCCACGATATAGCCGAAATACTGCTAAAGTAGGTGTTAAGCACCAATCAATCAATCAATCAAATATCGTGACTACCGGAGACTGACTTAATGGAGAAACAAAGGCCTAGGCAGTTATATCAGTTGACTTGGGAAACCACAGAGCATGTGTAGGTGTCTGGAAGCACTAACACTTGAGGTGGGGGTCATGGTTTGAATTTTCATGAGTCGTGTAAAGCATGTGGTCAGATGTCAATGACCATAACTGCCATTTTTTATATGGAACAAAAAGCCAAGATAATTTGTAGATGAATTAGTCATATACAATATAAATAATAAAAGAAAATAAGGAGTGATGTTAAAGTATATAAAAAATTGATTGATCAAACTCGGTAAATGTTACAGTCATACATGTATATTTACTCTTGAGATTTTCAGTCTGTGATTCACGAACTGCTTATAAGAAAAGTTTGTAGATACCAAAGGAGTAATCAGAAGCCGTAGATCAAAGAAAGACAGACAACACAATGGCCAAAAGAAAAAGTACAAACAACAATCTACAAAGAATCGCACAGAAAACGAAAGCTTGAGCAGCACAAACCCCACTAAAAACCGTTGTTATGGCTTACAAACAGATCCTCCTTTCTTTGATGGTATTTCCAAATCATGGTATAGAAATGATTATCGATATATATACCTATGTTTATATTGGAACTAGAATTCCTCGTCATGTTTTAAAATTTTAATGAGAATTTTGTTTTAATTCTAGATTAAATGAATAAAACAACAACAGTTTGTTCCGTCTGTTTTACAAATACCTATAAAAAGTTTTCCGTCCTGTCTCTGTAAACTGTTTGGTTTAAACTCCCACGTTTGTGTGTTTGGAACTTGTTACAAAGAGTTGCCGGCCCCCAACAATTACTGGTCAACAATTTCGTATTGACACTGGCGATAGTTTAAATATGCTTATGTCATTGTTGACAAATAATTAATCAATGGACGTTTGAAGAGTGGAGGTCGGGATCATATCATCAAAATTTTGTTTTGCCTAGTAACTTGCCAATTGGAAAACGAACATTTAACCACTTTTGTGTCTGAGATAGAATTATACATTATTAATTGATTTTGTAAAATGGAAATGCCGATCGAAAACGAGATACGAAAACAATAGTATAGATTAAAAATATCACGACGTAAAGATTGCATATTGTTTTATGATACTGCCACAATAGAACAATACATTCAGGGTTCCGTTAAATAATAGATTTCCGAGACATTTAGTGAAGATTAATGTTCATTTCTTGTTTACCGTGGGGTCTTGAGGCAAAATAGAGAAAGAAAGTCCCTAATTTTTTTTATCTTATTTTCACCTGAAATAATGATTCAACACACAAGCAGGTGTGTTTTTGGAAACAGGTGAACGTGAACAGGATTTCATTCAGAGATGGTCGTTGTTTAAAAGTCTGACCAAAACCCTGCTGATTATATATAACGGGATTAAAATGTCAATTTAGATTTCTATATCTCAAATTAATGTTAAAAAAATAAGGGATTAAGGTTATAATAAGGGACATTCAAAGTTTTAGTATCACAAATAAATTTTCAAGAATTGTAAAAAGAAAAGAAAAAAGAATATTGAAATATTTTTTTGTAGATATGATGGCAACGTTTGTCTGACATGATGTTTCATATATAATTTTATTTAGCCAAAAAAAAAAAGACTAGATTTCAATTTTTAAGAAAATAGCAAGAAAAAGTACTTATGTTTCTAATGTCAAAATAGAAATCCAAATTTATAAAAAAAACAAAACAAAAAAACAAAACAAAAAACAACAAAAATTTAAAAAGCCCAAAATCACCACAAGTATATGTGAAATACAACAAATTATATAATTTTTCTCATGTATGATACACACTTTGTCTGCAGGTAAAGAAAGAAAGAACAGAAATGTAGTATTAAACAATATCATTTTACCAATCATTATGATGTATTAAACATGTTTTGTTAACAAGAGCAAAACCTTTGACCTCATCAAAGAAGAAATTAATTTAAAATGTTTACCAAGACAGCTTTCAGGGGGACTTAACTCTTCAATTTTATCAGCCCTTGAAATGATTGTAAATTGTCAAATAAACTTATCCGATGAAAGACCAATAAACTTTTTGTGTCTTTCTTTTATCAATTCAAGAACAATATTTTCTTCTACTTTTAAACAAATTTTGAAAACGTTTTTATCAATAAAGTTAATATAATCTTGATATCTGAAGATTATAGAAATTTTCTATGTACCTCTGTGTCTCACTCTTTTGTGTATTGATTGTATATCTTTGTTCCGATCATGTTATTAAGTTTATTTAGTAAAAGGGGAAGTATCGTTATTATATTGTTTGTCAACACTGCACATTTTACAACTCGTGAAAAGATCGTCATGGAGAAGAATTAATATTTGTGAAGCATGCTCTTGATAACTTATGGATATCCTTTTTAATATTTTTCAACAATGACAATCAATGGAATTTTAAATGTTAAAATCTGCAAAATTTAAATGTTTGAATCATAATCTGACCTTTCTTGAAATTTCAGACAATTCATTTTTTTCCCATTCATTTCGTTATTATGTAAGAAAAGTTTAAAGGATACCATTGGGGTAATCAGAAGTCGTAATTCTAAAAAAGACGGACAACACCAATTTGTCATTTCAAAAACTTGTGCATTTTGGGACTTTTATACTTAAAAAAAAAAAAATCATTGGTTCAGAGCACCACGCTAGTTCTACTTTCACTTTGTAATAGTTAAGTGCACCATGCTGGTTCTACTTTCACTTTGTATTACAGTTTTATTATTGACTGAATCTCATTGTAAATACTTTGATCTGATTCAAATATTATGTAGCAAAACATAAAAAAAAAAAAAAAAAATCAATAATTTCTATGTTGCATTCATTTTTCTGTGAAACTCATTTTGAAGATGTGTTTATAAAGAACTAAACATTCAAACTACATTTTGTAGTTACTCTTAACAGAAGATTCTTGATCCTCAGTTTGATATTTTTTATATGAAGACAGAACATATTGAGTATAACGACCTTGACTGGATTGCACAACCCTCAATTAAAATTAAATGTCAATTAAAACTTAATTGACACCTAAATTTACTTGAAATATACATGAATTTAATTTACACTTAGGGTTTAATTGAGGTTTGTACAACCCAGTCCTTGTCACTAAAAGTGAACTTCTAAATGCCAACTGTTCTATAAAGGATATAATCTATGCCTAAGAATTAGATGTTTGGTATTCTTGTTGGAACAAAGGAGAAACTATTGTTGCAGTTATATTCAGTTTCACTGTATATCAAAGTTTCATAAAGGCTAAACATTTTTGCATATGATTGGTCTAATATTATTGCATAATTAATGATATCATATATCAGTACTGTCTTAATACTGATAAATTGTAAGTTGAACCATCTGACTTTTTTTTTTCTTAAGGAAAACGTCATACAGTATCCTGATTGATATTTTCAAGTTGTTTTAAAATTGTCAGGTCTGTCATTTTAGGTCAAGAGAAAATAATCCTATTCCGTTTTTCAGATGCCATATTTGGACTTTTAATATACCTGTAGTACCAAATATTTCATTCAAAAGTAAGATAAAAATGGAATATTTATTGATATTTTTACTGGTTTTTCTTGATAAATACACTTAAAAAATACAGTATTTCTAATTACATGTAGTTGAAAATGTTGCATTTTGACTGATATTGTCTTCCATACTTTTTCCATTAAAAAATTTGGTATGGCTCAGAGATGTTCCTGATAAAACAATATTTGCTCACAAGCAGTGAGCATGCAGACAAGAGAAAAAAAAGATGGAGGAAAAGGGCATTAAATGAGTCCTCATTACAGGGATAAGAGCTTCAGATATTTGACCAAAAAAAAATATACTAAAATAAGTAAAATCTTTAGTACTGTATTATAAAATGGTTATAACATTAATATTGAAGAATATAGTCCCTTATAATACATCATATTTCACTTGCAAGCTTGAGCAATATGATGTACTGCAACTGACAATATTACTCAATATTAGTGCTACAACCCTGCAATATAGATAGTTATGATACACTGACAACAAGAAATTAAACAGTTTATATTGTTGTAAATATTGTGTTTGTTTATTTGAATGTAGCAAGGCCAGTAAGAATAAAGTTGTACAAAGCATGTAATTCTCTGCTTGTTTTCTTTCTTTCTACGATCCACTGTCCATATGACAACATTCCCTTATCTATACCAAATAATACAAGTTTTCAATTTAATCCAAGAACAATTAATCTACAAAGAATGCGATTTAACATAATTCATTAACGATCTAAGATGGGGTTGGAGATATATAAAAGTCATGAATTGACATTTTTGATTAAATATTTGGATTACAACCTTTTTATCCATGTAAGGTTGATTAAATTCGGGAAATCTTTCAATCAATGGTCGAGTTAGCGCGTTTTATTGAAATCTTTGTTTTGATATTATTTCCCGATGTTTTGACATGTCACATGAGTATTTATGATTGTTTGCTGGTATTTTTGTTGTTAAAAAGGTTAAAGGAACTGTTATACGTTTACAAGGCAATACAATTTTGCAGCTTTGGCATCTTCTCTGTACAAAAGAGTTTGACATTGAATTAAGGTTAAATTGTTTAACCTTTAACCCCAATTTAAGATGGAGTAGGAAATAAAATTATTTGTATGGTTGAAATACAATAGGATATTTATGACAATATCAGAGAACTGAAAACAACAATATAAAAATGACTTTAAAACTTGGAAAAGTAATCTCTCTCTTATAAAGCCACTCTCACCTAAGACCACCTTTCTTATCAAGCCAGATTTCAGATGCACTGAGATAGTTAAATACTAGTAAACTGCCCCCCTTAAGAGAGGCCACCCCTCTTATAAGCCCACTTTTTCATTGCAGAAAGGATGTCCTTAAAAATGTTACAAATAGCTTTTTTTTTTTTATCATGCTAACAAATTATTGAAGAAAAATGTCTGACATATGAAGGCTGAGATGTTTAAAATTTATTTACATTCATTTCATCTATATGAAGAATCACAAAAATGTTTAGTACTGTCCTGGCCGTGACCTTACAGTTATGTGATTAACATCTACCTAACTGTAATAGGCTCCTCTCACCACTTAAGTTAATGAGTGTGATTTTCGCCTGTGGCAAAGTTTGTCTAATACAACTCTATTTGTTCGTTTAAAGTTTGTCAGTATTATGGTACATGTGTCATGTCTGTGGGTTTTTTCAGTTTGTCAGTCACGGTACTTTGTCATGTATGTGGCTTTTTCTGCTTGTCAATTACGGTACTTGTGTCATGTCTGTGGTTTTTTTTCAGTTTGTCAGTTACGAAACTTGCGTCGTGTCTGTGGCTTTTTTACTGGTACCTGGTGGTTTTCTCCACATATAAAACTGAACTATTGCTGAAAGTAGCATTAAATACCCCAAATCCATTAAGTGAATACCCTAGAACACGGCCTGACATTTTTGAGTAAAATATTGAAAAATACAAACAAAATTTTGTCACACTATGGATACTGACTTCATTAAATTATATTTCGATTGGTGCCTTTGATTATCATGGTTTTTTTATAATGATCATTAATTAATTATTAATTGCTTTCTCTTGAATATAATACTTTCTTAACCATTACCTACTGATAAAATCCAAACAATATATTATTGACCATCAATTCAATGACTTATGTTCAGTAATGTCGTTTTATTGTGCCGATGTATTTGATATTGAAAATAAAACATGTCAGTTTTAGTGGATATATCCCATCATAGAACATTGTCCTTGCGTTTGTAACCAGACTTTTTTCTTCGTCATTCGGTATATAATGATGTATGTGTGTAAATAAATAAACTATTTAACTGCTTCATAGACACCATGTCTACATAAATTAGGCATTGTTAAGAAACAATGCGATTAAAGATTTCTGTTAAGATCACTTTCGTTTTTTTATGCATGGGTCTTTTGTCGGGAGGCGCTGAAGAAAATGGTTTTAACACTTTCGATTTTTAACCTGATGATTATATTAACGTGTTGGAGTCGAAAAGAAAATCAAAATAGGATCATCTTTCACTCGACCTCATATTTTACGTTCGTTTTTCACAATAGATCACGTAGCGTGAGCAGATAAGATATAGATCACAAGACTATTGTTATATTACGATCTTTGTTCGTGTCTAGATTGCGTAAAAGTGATATGTCTTCATTTTTCAATAGCGTTCACTTTTGATTGTTTTCGTATTGCTATAGTCAGGATTACATATGGTATAGTAAAGTCAAAAGACGTACAACTTCTTCTTTTTTTTGTCTATTATATCTTGTATTTAATGGGTTTTATAGGTTATTTATTTTGTTTTATGTTGTCTGAGGTTAAGAGGGGCGATACCCGATCTATACACATGCTATCAATTAGCATAGCAAATACATAAATCCCAGCGAAATTAAAAAGGACAAGAAAAATGAAATTTTTTGTCATGAAAGTTAATTTTGAATTAGCAACTCATTTGAGGTGTAATTAAAGAAGAATGACAAAACGTTAATTTTATCCACTGTACTAACTTGAAGTGTAATAATATGTGTAATTAAAGACGAATATCCTTGGATAAAATCAGTTACGATTTGAATTCAGGTGTCATTTTCTGAATTTGTATATCAAATTAGTGTCTAATTTACATATGACAAAAGGAACCAATGAGAACGTTTTTGAAAATGAGAAGATATAATCAAATTCGTCAATACTTTAATGGTTATTTTTGATAATTACAAGCGTTAGTTTACCTCCTCGGTAGAAAAAAAATGTTAAGTGTTAATGTGCTTTGTGGTCAAACGAGATCCCTTTGAAGTGTTGCAATTTTAAAGTATATATTTACATTGTATTTATATAAATATATATATGTATTTGTCTAAATGCTATAAAAGTTATGAAAAGAAAGCTTTAACAGTGATGGTAAACAATTTAAACGGTGATGGTCAACAATTTTACCAATATCAACAAAACGAACAACAACCTCTCACCTCCAACAATTGAACACAAAACAGACCACAACATATAGCATTGGAAATCTATGTTCTGGCTTGGGCTAGGCACACAAATGTGGTGGTGTTAAACCGGTTAATGGGATCTCTACCCTCCTCTTCCCTCTGATAATTGGATCTCCAACTACAATACGAAAAAAAAACAACTATGAAAAACCTGTACGTGTTCGCTTCCACTCAAAAAGACCACATACTATCAAAAAAAAAAGAAGAACGATGTAAACATGGGCAATAGCAGGGTCAGTTAACTTACTACTAGCTGAAAAAGTAGAATCTGTTGATTAAACAGGATTTCGTATTGGGTAACATGAGTGGGTCATGATTCTAGTCTTAAAAAGAGGTTTTAAAATGGCAGAGTGGAGTACAAGCTCATATTAGACTTTCACAAGGCATCTATGTCATAGGGAATTTATTCCTTGTAAGACAGGAAACTAAATAAAAATTAAAACATGTTTTTATGTTTGAAGTAAACATCAAAATCAGCTGATAATTAATTAGTTCACGAGATACATATATTTGTATTTAACTTTCACTGTGCCGATTGACTTCTTAACGGTTTGAAAATGAAATCCAAATATTTAATCATTAAAATTTTAGGTACCGCTAACAATTTATTACAATAGCGTTAAGATGGTTTTTCTCGTCCCGATAGAAAACAGAAATTAATTATTATTTTAATTGGCAATCAAATTAGAATATTCATATTATGGACTTCCCTTTTTTGAGAATTTGAAATGTTTGTTTGTACAAGAAAATTAAACTACCGTAACATAAATACAGAAACATATAGTATTTTGACATTTTATATGTCGAGACTTCTTTACATTAAAAAAGAAGCTTTTACGCATTTTAGAAAATATGATTGATTGATTGATTGGTTGGTGTTTAACACCATTTTAGAAATATGATAAATAAAGTAAAAGACATAACTACAATAACGATATAACTGAAATATTGTTAAAAGTGGTGTTAAACACCAAAACCCTAACCCTAACCCATAACTTCAATTTAACAATGGCTCATTTCATTAAGAAAGTCTACAGAAATTGTTTACATCATTTGTATTTCTGTTTTATTTCATTACTGTCTTTAATGAAAATTATAGAAATGTTTTGTCTATCCCATTTTCAATTGTCTTAAACCTTTGTTTGTTATCTTTACATCTATTGATTAAACATTTCGGTGTTTTTAGTTTTTTATTTGCTATTGCAACATTTTTATAAAAAATATGATATTAAGGGGAGATAACTGACATATTTTACTATTGCGATTGTAATTAAAAAACGATCTTCTATTTCAGGCATACTTGAGAGAAGGTGTAGCACTCCAACAGTTAGGACAACATGGAGACGCCCTGGCTGCTTTTGCTGTGGGACTGGCACAGGATTCCTCTAATTCCAATCTGTTATCCGGACTTGTGGATTCCTCCTTGAAGTCACCTCTGAAAGGTAAAGAAATATCTCAGAATTTTCTAAGCTACTAGTAATGAATGATTGGTAAAATTCTGTTGCTACTCACCTAAATTTGAAATGTCATTTTTATGTTATTGATTAATATTGGATTATTTTTTTTTTTGTAATATTTTCCAAATATTACATTATTTTGTGATGTTCTAGTCTCTGAAATGAGAAATATTCTGTTAGATTAAATTTCAACTTGCCTCAAATGAGATTTTGATCACAGCAAAGTAAATACCAAATTTAGAATATGTATGGAACTGAATAAGAAAACTACTTGTTCTAGTGTCAGCAATTTACAGTTGACAATGAGGCATATGTCACTGTAGCCTATTTTGGCTTTTCTGTTTAAGCCCTTTTTGGTTTTCTTGCTCGCAAAGATTTTAAAATTATTTGGCTTTCAAAATATTTTGGCTTTGAGCATACCTGAAGAAAGTTATTCCAGTAACGTGTCATGTACGCAAAATTTGATATTTGATTCATGAAAATTGATACAACAAAACTGAATCAACAATATAATTTAGCAATATTTTGTGACCAGGCTGGGGGAAAAAAAAAAATAAGCTGTCTGCTTCTTGCAACATAAATTTACCTTCTTGCAACATAAATTTACCTTCTTGCAACATAAATTTACCTTATTGCAACATGAATTTACCTTCTTTCAACATAAATTTACCTTCTTTCAACATAAATTTACCTTTTACAGTAGATGGACACAATTTAAGGATTTAATATACAAGGCAATGTATGTACACATGTTTCTTCATAGAGCATTGGATATCAATGTTAAAATCTCTACTCTGTGTTTTTGTTTCAATTTCAAGCCATTTAGAATGTGGAATATTTATATTTGCTATAAAGTCAAATTTGCCTTAAAGGACACCTCTATATAACAAATCACTGTCTATAAAGGGCAGCTTCATTTTCCCCATTAATGAATAGTGTATAGAATTTTAAGCTGTATATAAAGGACAACTGTTCATAAAGGACACTTTTTCAGGTTCCCTTGAGTGCCCTTTATATACAGGTTTGACTGAATTTCTAAAGCAGGATTGGTTTTTTTTATCACTCATTTTGAAACAATCTTTAGGTAAAGTAATACTAGAATGATTTTAACATGGCATAAATTTGATCATTTTTCAGAGAAATTGGGTCCAACATTTCAACAACTACAGAAGCTAAAGTTACACCAAAGTCCTTTTGTTATCATCTCTGTGATTGGTCAGGAACTGTTAGCAGCTGGTCTCTATGGCTCCTCGATCAACATGTTGGAAGCTGCGCTTCAGATTGGGACTTGTAGTTTAAAGTTACGTGGCTCTGTATTCTCAGCTCTCAGTAGCGGACACTGGGGACAAGGAAACATCGACAAGGCTATCACATATATGCAACATGACTTGTCGGTGGCTAAATCTCTCGGTAAGTTGGCTTACAATTTTTACTATAAAGTTGGTGGTTACATATATAAGCGAAGCCAATTTAATTTCAGCATATATTATGATGGACAGTAGTACCTCCTCGTACAAACTACTTCCTCTGCTCCTCTTAAAAATCCACTCCTCCCATCCACAGCTCTTATAAATGATCCCCTCTGTCCCTCCTTTTTGTTGACAAATCGCCCATTCTACAACTTAAAATTAGAATCATTAGGGTTAGTCTTTAGTGAGTAAATAATGTAAATCTTATAAGACGTGTGGAATAACAAACTCAAGTTATGCAGCAATTGAATAAAAAAGCTTGAATTTGACAGAGGAAATGCAATGGATAAAAACCCTTATTTTCAGACCTTTCATTTATTACTAAATCAAACAATCTACAAGATGGGGATTTTCAGATTTTCAACACTATTTCATTTGTATCGTGGCGGGCAGTTTTATTGATGGAGGGAACCAGAGTGCCTGGATAGAAACCACAGATCTACCGGAAGTCACTGACTAGCTTTATCACATAAGTTGAATCAAGTACTTATCGCCATGGGCAGGAATCAAGCTCACAACTTTAGTGGTGATAGGCACTGATTGCATATGTAGATGATTATCCAACAGCAGTACGATCACGACAACGATGACCTTAGTTGATTATGCA
This sequence comes from Bathymodiolus septemdierum, assembly GCA_963383655.1. Lineage (NCBI taxonomy): Eukaryota > Metazoa > Mollusca > Bivalvia > Mytilida > Modiolidae > Bathymodiolus > Bathymodiolus septemdierum. The sequence continues at coordinate 46,430,951 of OY726523.1, read as the reverse complement.
AATTTATTCATTTGTTTATACAATTATTTGAATTTTCCATTTACATCCAAAATAAATTCATTTCACACAAAAAAAAGATTGACCACCGGTATATAAAAATGTTTAATGGAATATTTTTGTTAAAGTATACTGAATATTTTATGGGATAAAATAAAGCTTTTGCAAATCAATATTATGAAGAGATGAATGGAATAAGATCAGAAAATAAATAATTAAATAGTAAATTTTCTAAAACGTCAGTGTTGAAAATATTAAAGATTATTTTAAAATTAAAAATGTGTGTACATGTAACAAGTACATGCAAATGTATATTGATATGGAACTTTACTGTAAACATAATAAAAACTTTACAAAAATATTGTTTCAGCTTTGAAATCTATAATTTATAAAGCTCATCTCTCATTCAAAATGTTTTGGATATTAAGATCTCTAAATCACCTTTTTCAAGGGGAGATAATACATTCCAAAAACAAAATGGGGCATGAAAAATGAGATTATTAAAATTTTGATACACAGAAGTTAAGTAAGCGAAGCAATGTTCTCAATGCCATCAAACTTTTTCCTTAGGGGTGAAAACTCTAACTTTAACTTGTCAAAACAAATACAAAATCGTTGTTAAAATAAGAATAGCCGAAACTCCAGTAACTGTCACTAGATAAATAAAGGGTGGGAAATATGGGGGAATAATGCCGATATAAATAAAATTGATTTCCTTTGAGGAGATGTATTCAATTGTATACCTAAATGATTAAATGACTTGTTAGATTCGAACATTAAGAAATTTAATTTACTGAATATATATAAACGGAGTCATTTAATTGTAACACCATCTTGGAACTCTGCGGTACTTTACGGTGTCAGTGAATGTTGACTACAATGAAAAAGTTATGAAAATAAATCTTACAATTATTTTAAGAATTTTGCCTTAAAAGGGTCAAGTCGTAAAATAGTGGTAACATGTTAATAAAAATGTTGAAATTTAACAATAAAATGTTCATTTAGTATATTAGCTGTGGTGGTAAAGGTTGGCTTGAAGGACAGGTATGGACAATGACAGTTAAATTCTGGGTTCACTTTTTAGGAGAACGAGGAGAGAAAAGCTAAAAATATCTTGTAGTTTATAAATATCAGATATGACGATGTTTTGGTGCAAGTTTTATATTTCAATGAAATTTAGTATTTTATTTCTAATATGAGAGTAAGTTTGAATCCCGCTCATAGCGAGGTGTTCTCAATACAACATTATGTGATAAAGTTGTCAGTGACTTGCGACTGGTCGGTGGTTTTCACCGGTTACTTTTGGTTCAAACTGTGTCTTAGACAACACTTGATAGGTGATAGGTACTGCTATTTTATATATAAGATATTAATATTCCAAACTTTAAAAAAAAAATCTTTTATTAATAAATTTACTATGTATTATTATCAAATTGTTGAACATATCACTGGTGGCGCGAATGACTTAGTGGTGAAGGTCAGTTACTTCTGACCACAAGCCTAACAGTCCACTGATGGGGGTTTGCACCCTGATACCATCCTTGCGATTTTACCAGTGTTATATAATTTACTTTTATATTCACTTAGAACCAACACATCCTATCGTGTTAGATTTTATTAATATATTTTAGATAAATTTGACGAGGTCTATCTATATTGAGAAATGCCCAGTAGTAATGTTTCACTTTGGCCTGAAGACGAAGCAGATTTCCTTTGTATACAAAAATGTAGATTGATTCCCCCGATGAAAATCTCTAAATTCCTAAATTTATGTGAAATAATTACCTTGCCTTTAGCATTAGCTCAGTAATGTTGGATGTCCATTTAATTGTATGGTTCGTGGCTGACTATTAAAAGCGACTCTCTAATTTTGAAGTTTACCGAAAAATGTTAAAATTTAATACACAAACATTAACTGAAATGGGTGTAAACATCAGTAATGTTATCAAATTTCACAAAAATAGTTACGATTTTAAAATCGTTTGATGTATAATGTACTTAACAACTTTTGTGTGAAAACCATAAATTCTTAATTTTCCACATTAATTTTTAATGTTCTTTATTTAAGAGATAGAAACAAAACCTACATTTATATGTAAGACTTAGTTCTATATTTTCCATTTGAAAATTTAATTAGAATTATAGCTATTTTCACTAAAGATCAAAAAGTTTGGGGGACGTGGTCTGTTGCGTTTTATTTTTATTCGTTGATTAAAACCCATTGTTATTTATCTTCTGTTATAAAGAAGTCTTTGTAAAATGAATTATTAAGCACAAATGTATGAAAACTATATAGATTTTTATGTAAGGTAAATCAGTACATTTAAATTCTATGGGTAATTTTCAACGTGTGGCATTAATTGCAAAATTGGTTGAATCATGGTTCCCTGTCTATGATGAGTCTAGGGAACAAATGGTACCAGATCCATGTTAAAATGCACAACACTATATGCAAAGGAGACTTGAAAGACCAACAAACAATTCCCTGTACTATTTATAAAGTTATGTTTAACATGTAATGAAAGTAAGGTACATAGAAACTTGTTGATGCATGTAATAAGAGTGTTAGGGTTAGAGTTATGGTGTTTAATGCCACTTTCAACAATATTTCAGTTATATCATGGCGGTCAGTTTTATTGGTGGAGGAAACCAGAGTACCCGGTGAAAACCATCGACTTGCCATAAGTCACTGATAAACTAACTCATACTGTTGTATCAAGTACACCTCCCCTGAGCAGGATTCAAACTCACAACATTAGTGGTGAGGGGCACTGATTTGTAATAAGAAAAGTTTGAAATGACATGAAGCATTCAAACAAAATACATGTACATGCAATTATATAACCGAGCCCCTGCTTTATTATTGTAAAAATAACCCGTAACTCTGTCAGACTTACTTATGCCCTCATTTTGTTAACATGTACAAAAATCATGCATAATGTACAACATATAAAAAGATATTATTGTGGGATTATGATATGAACATCCAAGATAAATACATGGACACCCAATTCCCAGGAAAAGATAATGAATATTTTATATGACATTGTGTATAAATATCCCATAAATCAATAATAAAAACTGTAAAAACTACCATTTGAGTCTCCTACAATGTCCAAACATGAGAAAACAGATATTACTGTGCTTTGCCAACTGTTAACAAGGAAAAGTACAATAAATGAATTTGATGAATTGTTTTTTTTTTAACCTGAGAGACAAACGATTGACAAAGACGATTTGACCTTTTGTAAGGATTGAATAAAGTTCGTTGTATAGAAGTATTTAATGTCAAGAACGTGTCATGATTTATATCTCAAGTTCTACATGTTTGTGTGATTTTTACAGCTTTATATTGTCCATGCCTTTGTTTTCCTTTTGATAATAAAATATGTTTTTATGAAGATGATGTAAAAAGGAAGATGTATAGTTAGGGTTATGGTGTTTAACACCACTTTCAGTTATATCATGGTGGTCAGTTTTATTGGTGGAGGAAGTCAGAGTACCCGGAGAAAACCACCGACCTGTCGCAAGGCACTGACAAACTTTATCACATAATGTTGTATCGAGTACTTCTTGCCATTAACGGGATTCGAACTCATAACTTTAGTGGTGATAGGCACTGATTGCACATGTAAATCCAACTACCATACGATCACGACCATGTCGACCCCAGGGAATATGTATTCATGTATCATTGTATGTTATATAGATTTGCTGTAATATAGATTTGACTACTTTTTATTAAGTATAATTAAAACTTTAAAGAAAACTATTTTATTTCAGATAACAAAGTATGTCTGGCAATGTCATTTGTATAATTATCAGCCATTATACTATATCAAGAAATCTAAATTTTCCTAACACAATTGTCACATAATTGTCCCTAAACATGAAACGGCAATTTATGGCAATAAATAAGTAGTACAATGTAAACTAATATTATGTTGACACTTTGTGTGATATTCTGTCCTTCACATAGATTTTTTGTTGATTTGGTAGTATAGACAAAAAGAAATTATAACTACTTCAAATAGAGTTTGTCAATTCAGAAATTAATTGCCTTTGAACAACCTTTAAGTGTTTTTAATTAAATATATGGGGTGGTTTGATCTATGTTCAACAACTTGAAAACTATGCACTATATAGATTTATTATGTGTAAAAAAAAAAATGGCTTCACATTCTTAAAATTTATAAAAGAGTTGAGATGAAAATAAGGGAAAGAAAATGGTAGGTAATATTTTAATGGTATTTTAATTAACCACCGTGAAATATCAAAATTATACATTTAATTTCTCAGTCATTTTCTTGACAATGAAATGCTACTTTACTTCTTGGTTAATGAAGCGTTTTAATATACATACTTTGTAAACACTTTTATAAATACCTCATTGATGAAGATTGAGGCTTAGGTCACGTCTGCAACCAGTCCTGTAGTTTAAATTATGAAAAGATGTGAATTCATCTTTGAAAATTTGGAGACATGTTTCTGAATTTGACTCTTATTTTAGTGTCATGGGAGAGCAAAATTATTTTTTTACGAATTTGCAAGACAAAATCAGTTAAGACAAGAAATAGACATTGTTGTTAAAAGTACAATGTTTCAACTTGTTAGATACAAAATACAAGGAAAGAATGGCATTTCCGTGAAACCCAATCGCTTGCTCTTTATCTGATAAGGTTGTTGGACTTTTTTTACTGACTCCCATTAAATAATAGATATGTTGATAACAAAATAGTTACAAAATTTTAAAGAGTTATGTCAGGAGTTTCTTGGGTGTAAAGTGTGCCACCTCACTCATGAAAACGTTTATGTGATACAAGATCTTGAAGATGACTGAAGATGAAATGTTCATGATAATAACGGTCAAAAGGGCATGATCATTTAAGAGAAATGATTGTAGCACTTTGACAAGTGGAACACCTGAAAGAGCATGACGTCCCCTGTCACAAGTCAGGAAGCATGAACAAATAATTATCATAAATTAGAGAAAAATGACTTAATGTCCTAATTTATAATTCTCTAAGCTAAAAAATTATCAAGAGAAATCATTTTATAATTATTCATTACAGCTTAAATTGAGGGAGTGAGTGATTGTTGTTTAATGCCAATTCAGCAATTTTTCAGCTATATGATGGCGAGAATAAGTTAATTTTCAATGAGATGATGATATTGCATAAATTGGAAAATAGACATCATCATATAAGATCATACACACTTTTAATTTCTACAGGATGTTTTTTCTGTATCAAATGGAAAGATTTTGCTTTTATTAAAAAATAAAAATAAACTTAACATTTGTTTTTACTTGACTTGTAATCATCAGAATTTCATGGGATTTTAATTTAAGATATGAAATTGGTCTTACCAGCATTTTCCTCATAATACACAGATTATTTTTTTGATAGCAATACATACAGCCATACCTGCCTTAAAGGGCACCTCTATATAACAAATCACTGTCTATAAAGGACACCTCTATATAACAAATCATTGTCTATAAAGGGCATCTCTATATAACAAATCACTGTCTATAAAAGGCACCTCTATATAACAAATCACTGTCTATAAAGGGTAGCCTCATTTTTCCCATTAATGAATAGTGCATATAATTAAAACCTGTATATAAAGGGCAACTGCTCAGAAAGGTTACCTTGAGTGGCCTTTATATACAGGTTTACAATCAGTTAAGTACAATGAAACAAGCAAGCAGCTTGTTATTAAGTACAATAAGGTCATAATTTCACCTAGGTAACAGTTCATCAAAAATTAAAATATCAAAGCGTAGCTGATCAGGGTACAGAGTGTTATATTGACATACAGGCAAACTTGTCTTGTGTGACCATTCATAGGAACATGGTCCCTAAAGACAGATTAACTTAATATGAAATGCACTACAAAGGTGAATAAAATTTACGGTTACGCAAGATCAGTTATTGTTTATATCACGTAGTTCAGGGCCTGTCATGGTCATGATTCATATGGTAGTTGGATTTACAACTAACTATGCAATTAGTGTCTATCACCACTAACGTTGTGAATTCTAATCCCACTCATGGCAAGGTGTACTCAATACAACATTATGTGATAAAGTTTATCAATGACTTGCGACAGGTCAGTGGTTTTCTCTGGGTACCCCAATTTCCTCCACCAATTAAAAACTGACCGCCACAATATAGCTGAAATATTGTGGAAAGTGGCGTTAAATACCCTAACCATTACCATAACCCTAACAGCACAGGACTAATGTCTATTATATGTAAACATTTTATTTTATCATTACAGGTGATATTGAGGGAGAATGTAGAGCTCACGGAAATCTTGGATCCGCTTATTTCTCAAAAGGACATTATAAGGAGGCACTGTCTAACCATCGTTATCAGTTGGCACTAGCAATGAAACTCAAACATCGCCAGTCTGCGGCAAACGCTCTAGGAAGTCTTGGTCATGTTTACACAGCAATAGGGGATTACCCCAATGCGTTACAGAGTCATAAACAATGTTTGTTCCTGATGAAACAGTGTGGAGACAAACTGGCAGAAGCTAGAGAAATCGGAAATGCCGGAGCTGTCTATTTAGCAATGACAGAGTTTTCTAGTGCCGTTGAGTGTCACAATAAACATTTAGAAATCGCTAAAAAATTGAACAATAGTACGGAGGAAGCCAGGGCGTACAGTAACTTAGGTAGTGCCTACCATTATAAAAGAGACTACGAAAAAGCAATAAAATTTCATAAACAAGTGTTAAAAATTGCCGAACAACGAAGTGACAAAGTGTTAGAGGCTAGAGCGTATGCTGGTTTAGGGCATGCTGCAAGATGTATGCAGGATTATGAAACTGCAAAAAGCTATCATGAAAAACAGCTTGACAATGCCCTTGAAACAAAGGACAAGGTCGCAGAGGGTAGGGCTTGTTCTAATTTAGGAATTATTTATCATCAGTTGGGTGAGCATAAATCTGCCCTCAAACTGCATGAAGTGCATTTAAAAATAGCCAAAAGTCTCGGAGATCGTGCTAGCCAAGGACGTGCTTTTGGAAACCTTGGAAATGCTTACATTGCATTAAAACAGTTTGATCATGCTGTGAAGTATCATAAACAAGAGGTGGCAATTTCATCGGAAGTGAATGATCGACATTCAGAGGGCGCTACACACGGAAATTTAGCAGTAGCGTATCAGGCTCTAGGAATGTATGATAAGGCTATACTCCATTATATGTCTCATCTAAACATTTCTAAAGAATTAAAAGATACATCTAGTGAAGCTAGAGCTTTGTGCAATCTTGGAAATTACTATAGTTCAAGGGGAGACTACTTATCTGCTGTTAAATATTACGAGGATTATTTGATTCTGTCACAGGAGTTACACGATTCCGAAGGTGAAGCTAAGGCTTGTTTCAATTTAGGATATGTTCATTTCGGTCTTGGAAATCACTTAGAGGCTGTGAGATATTACGAGCAAGATTTATCAATTGCACGAGAATTGCAAGATCAATTAGGTATTGCACGAGCTTATTGTAATTTAGGACTTGCACACAAAGCATTGCGTAATTTCATGGATGCATTAGAATGTCAGAAAAAGTGCCTATCTATGATGAAAAATATGAAAAACACTAAAGGTATTTTCCGTGCTTTGGGAAATATTGGTGATATTACATTAAAAACTGGTGATACTTCAGAAGCAATAAAAATTTACCACCAGCAATTACAGCTAGCAAAACAATGCAATAGTAAAGATTTGCTGGCTACTGCTTATGGCGCTTTAGGTGCTGCACACCGAACTTTGGGCCAATTTGATAAAGCTTTGGGATACCACACGCAGGAGTTAAGTATTCGGCAAGATATGGACGATAAACGTGGCGAGTGCAGAGCGCACGGTAACCTTGGTAACGTTCATATGTCTTTAGGAAATTATATGAATGCTTTGAAATGCTATGAAGAACAGCTCGAAAAAAGCCAAGAGTTACAAGACAGTGCACTCGAAGCTCAAGCGTGTGGAAATCTAGGTATAACTAGAATGAACATGGGTTCCTTCGATGATGCCATCGGCATGTTTGAACAACAACTAGCCATGTTAGAGCAAGTCTGTAGTGCTAATTCTATTTATGATAAAGGACGAGCTCTAGGGAACCTTGGTGATTGTTACGAGGCTCTTGGAGATTATGAGGAGTCGATACGATGTCATGAACAGTATTTGGCAACAGCTCAACAAGCCAATAGTCTGTCTGACCAGGACAAAGCCTACCGAGGCTTGGGCAATGCTCATAGATCTGTTGGAAACTTGCAACAGGCCTTGGTATGCTTTGAGAAAAGACTTGTCGTTGCCCATGAGCTGAACAGTTCATCGGCCAAAGCATCAGCTTATGGCGAGTTGGGCTGTTTACATAGCTTGCTTGGCAATTTTGAACAGGCTATTTCGTGCCTACAGCATCAGCTGTCAATAGCTAAGGAGATTGGGGATAGTATGTGTGAGGGAGAGGCAGCCTGTGGACTAGGAGGAGTGTACCAAAATATGGGTGAATATGAGAAAGCTCTGGAATATCATCAAATGGATCTACAAATTGCTGAAACAACAGAAAATACAGCTTGTCAGTGTGAGTACATTAATAGACTGAATGTAATTATTTAGGCCTAATACAATGTATAGCGAATAGAGCTTCATTTACTGTATTTGTGATCTTCAAGTTCCCAATTGACGCCGGCAACTCTTTGAATATAAAACAGTTATTCCTTAATTCTCCATGAGTTTATAGTGGTAAAAATTGTTTTTTTTTTCAGTATAAAATAGTCTTTACATGTAGACCGACAGATATGGTAGAACATTTTGATTACCATAACGTTTTGAAAATTCCTTATATTGGATCAATAGTTTGAAACTTTTTTATTGGCTAAATGGAATAAGAAATGTTAAGTAAACATTAATAGACTGTTACCGGATCTCTATGATTATTTTTGGGGGCGAAGGGGGCCGTCTGAGGGAAATAGGCAAGTGTGCGATCAATGCTTTTTCATAACATGTATTTTGAATGAAAACTGATTTTTAATTCCATAATTTTATAACCTCAGTAAACAAATATTAGATAGAACAATATTTATGATAATCGTAGATTACCAGGCAGACGACGTTTCCTCTTTGATGTTACTATAGAAAAGGGTTAACCAATGAAGTACAGTAATTAACTACAAACTGCTAGCACTCACGTAAATAATTGATAATCCCCCGAAAGATCAATTGAACTTTATTGTAATTATCCTAGCTTTGTAGAAATCTATATTTAAGGTACGATTTATAATGAAGCGAAAACTAAAAGTACATTGTTCAAACTCTTATTTTGCAAAAAATCAATTTTAAATTACTGGTAAAGTGCCTAAAGGATCATATAAGAGTTTTCGTAAAAAAAAAATCTTTTTGTATCAGCATTTTTAGGTAAATAACCTGTGATTATGTGAATATTCACTAATTGGATTTATTGTTGATAATATCATGTTCATGATGTTGTTTTCATGTTAGTTTTATCCAATTAAAGTCATCAATATGTTCTGACGTAAATACACAAAAATATAGGCCAAATTTTCGTTCATTTGTTCTCCATATGCCTCCTTCATTCTACAATCCTTTTGCTAATAATAAAACACAATTGTTTTATGTTTGACAGAATTACTGGAATTTTTTCCATTCTGAACTTTTTTTAAGAAACAAACAATATTAACTTATTGTCCCTTTGTACTTTTTCTTTTGGCCATGTTCTTTTTTTTTCTTTTTTTTTTTTTTACGGATTCTGATTATCCCTTTGGTATCTTCAAACTCTTCTTATTATCTAAGACATTCATTGAAATTGTACCCAAGCTAATTTCATAGATGGGAGAGTAAATGTTTTTTTTTTTTTTTTATTTATCCTTTCTTTTTTTCATAAGAGTAAAAAGAAATTTAAATATTTGTCACAATGTATTTTTGAGATTACATGAAAAATAAATACTTATTTTTGATAAAGAAATAGGAAAAACAAAAAAGACCACACTGTCTGAACAATTCCAAAATCCAATAAAAAAATCGTAAAAAGATGCAAAATAGATACCTCTAACACACATCTGACTGCTCACTTTCTTGGCATGGTACAGGCACTTCAATGTCAGTGTTGAATTTAATGTTTTAAAGAAGTTAAACATTGTTGATTAAAGTAATTACATTTTTGTATATGTAACATTTCTCTTTTTTCAGGTCGCGCCTATGGCAACTTAGGTTTGTCACATGAGTCCCTCGGAAACTACAACGATGCTATTCAGTATCAAGAACAACATCTAAGTATAGCTGCACAGATGAATGACAAGGTCGCCAAAACTCTTGCTTACAGTAGTCTTGGTAGGTGAAATGCTTGATTGAAAGCAGAAAAGTCGCAAAAAAAACCTATTGCAAAAAAAAAATTAAAATTAAAAATACATGGTTTGCTAGACTCTTGAAGATTTATCAATGCAATGAGATCTGTATGACATTGGTTGTAAATATTCCTGTTGACGCTCAAAATCTTTTCTTTTTTTTTTTTTTGGTTCGAATTTGGTTATTATTCCTTTTATGATTCCAGAGGTATGCCCCTTAATTTACTAATGGCACATTTTTGGTTTTCATGTTTCCATGTTCTAACTTTAGTTTCATTTGGACTTGCGACAGGTCGGTGGTTTTCTCTGGGTACTCCAGTTTCCTCCACCAATAAAACTTACCGCCACGATATAACTGAAATATTGTTGAAAGTGACATTAAACACAATAAACCCAAACCCACAAATGTTTTTAGATTTTTACACAATGTTTTTTACAACTGTACATAATCCAAGCTGGACATTCCAATTATGGTTCCAGAGATATGCCCCCATGGGGTGGGTGGGGGGGGGGGGGGGGAATCCATGTCATATGGATATATTCTTCCATTTTTTTTTTATAAACAAATTGAGTATCAGTATTATACATAATTGATTACAAATAGAGTATTTGTTAAAGTTGATAACTCACAGATATAAACAAATCATCCCTTATTTAATAGGTTGGAAAGATCATGAAAATTTTTCAAATTTTATTTTAAGCACAATTAATTAGCTTCTATTTCACAGATAAAATCAATGACAGAGTTATATTGTTCTATTTTTGAGTGAGAATAAAAACCATGTTAAACTCTCACTGTCACAGAATAATTTGAGAAAAATGTCATGTATGATTTGCATTCACCTAATATATACAAATTTTACCTTTAAAAAAAAAATTGAAACAAAATTTATTTAAAATTTCTTTCACATGGGGATATATACATGATATATGTTAAAACCAAAAATACATTAAGTTGTAAATTGGATGTTCGGTGCCACCGATTCAGCTAGACAATAAATCGGTGTCCTATTATGTAGTGTACCATTATATTAACCATAGTTAAACTATTCCACCTCATTTCATCCGATTGACGATAACATCTATATGTTTCAGTGTCAGTCTTTTGATCTTCGGTAAAATTGAACATTTCTGTAATTGATTTCATGTTGAAATAGAACAGGAATTTGATTTTGTATTCAGTGTAATGGACATTATTTTGAATCAATTGATTTTTTAATCCTGACTTGCATACGTTTTACATACATTAGAGAGAAAAATAATGTTTACAAATTGGTGATATTTCATGCTTGTCTGATAGGTTCAACACTTAGATAATGAAGTAAAAAATTCAAAAACACTAAAAATAACAAGTGTATAATTTAAGAATCAAGAAATTTTCTTGAAGTCAAGATGAAAATTTGTTTATGTTCAATTACAATTCTGTAACAATGGTCCAATTTTATATTGTTTTATAAAGATTTGTTTCAAATAAAATTCAGATCATAATGGAGAAAAAAGTATCCATATTTGTTTACACATTGTAGTCACAATAAATATGTGTTTTATTTTTAAGGTCGTGTTCATCATGCCTTGAACAGCCACACAAAAGCAGTTGAATATTTGAAACAAGGTCTTACAATAGCCGAACAACTAGGTCGTCATGAAGATGAAGCGAAGATTTGTCATCGTCTTGGTTTGTCCTTGTGGGGCAAAGGTGACCTTGACGAATGTCAGCTTCAGTTACACCGGGCAGCAGACTTGTTTGAAGGAATTCGAAGGGATGCACAATTGAACAGCGAATACAAAATGTCACTGTTTGATTTACAGACAGCATGCTACCAAGCTCTTCAGGTAGATTTTATGTAGAAAAATAGAGAAAATTGAAATCAGTTTGAAAATTCGAAATTTGATTAAGGGAGATAATTTAACTATTGCATTTGATCAATGTACCGTTAGAATAGGTCAACTTTGAGTCGTAGAATAGCAGAAATTACTTTAATAAAAATGTAGATATTTAATTACCGGTAAGTGCACAGAGCATGTTTCTGGAATAACCTTTATCAGGTAGCTCAAAGATTGGAAAGCCAATTAACTGTAAACCAGTGTGCTAAACAAGCACACAAATCGCCTAAGGTCACAATATGCCTGAGGGAGGAGAACCTTAGTTCTAATGATAATCACATTATTTAGGAACTGTGAATTTCAATAATAACTATATCTAATAAACCATGTCAGTGTAGAAATAAAAATAGAGTTTGTCAACCAGTAACATGAACTACTCCTCTGGCAAACATTAAACTCATGAACACAGCAATACTGACAAAAGCTGATCGAAAGCTAAATCCTTGTTTTTTGGACAGACACCAAAATTAGTATTGAATCGAAATACCATTAAAAAGAAGGGGGAGAAATTTATTGATTATAAAAAGAAAGTTTAAACAGTGATTTTCACCAATTTCAACAAAACGAACAATCACCTCTCAACTCAAATCATTGAACATAAAAAAGACCACATCATGTCATTGGAAATCTAGGTCCTGGCTTTAGACAGGCACTAAATTGTGGCAGAGTTAAATTGTATTTATAATAGAGGAATCAGTGTTAATGTCTATAACATGTAATGTGCAGTCATTAATTAAATTGAAACATGACCAAGCAGACCAACATAGATATAAAATTGCATCATTTTTTTTTAGCGAGTACTGGTATCATTAGGAAGACATGACGAGGCTTTAGCTATTGCTGAAAGAGCATGTACTCGTGCATTTATCGACTACCTCTTGGAGCGACAGGCGGGGTCAGAGGGTCTGTATCGTGGAAATATTGACCCTCCTCCCATCACACCAGGGCAGATCACCAATATTGTTGGTAAACAGCAGGCCCTGGTACTGTATTATTCCATAGCTGCTGGGTATCTTTACTGTTGGCTTGTAACTCCTAGAAACGGTAAGACAAATAGTACAGTACAGTATATAACACACCATGACAAACTAATTAGAAATAGAAAATCACAAAAATGGCCAGAATGTGTATGAATTAAATATCAAATTAAGCACCAAGGTTTAAAATATGGCAATATAACCTATCTATTTCAATAACCCTATCCGTTCAGAAACCTTTTATATTTTGATATACAGGGAAGATTTCTAGTACTCCGAAATTTGTCTTGAGGGTTTAAGAAAAAGTATATCCTCACCCATTGGCTTGAATAATAATGGAAATCACAAAAATGACCAGAAGATTTGAAATATGGAAATTTAACTGGACTATTTCCAGAACCCTGTCTGTTCAGAAACATTTTATGTATTGATATACATGTTATTAACATCAATGTAAAACAGGGAACATTCCTAGAACTGGAACTCCAGAATTAGCCTCGAGGCTTCAGGAAAAAAGCCCATTGTCATAAATAATACACACTTCATCAAGCCAAAACTGTTGTTTGGGTAAAATGTTGTGCATTATATGCAGTTGAATACGGTAATTTAATATCGACAGATTTAATTATTTGTTTATTTTGAGCAATGCATCTTGTTATAGGTATTGTGAAATTCCACGAAGTAAACATGACAGAATTAGAGGCAGACTACGAAGCTAGTGACACTCTTAGTATGAAAAGTGTAAACTTTGGTTCAACATCACTAATAGATCAATACGTCGGCCATGTTAGGGAATCCATGGGTGTAGAAAGTTACAATGCCAAGTAAGTATTTTATGAAATTAAATATTATATAAGTAATTCTTACACCTTTCCTCCCTTTCTGTCATTCTATTTTAAAAAAAAATCCAACAAACTCACAATATGAATTTGCATGATACTTTTGTGAATATAATTTTTTGAGAACCAATATTGCATTATGTATATATTTATGTAGTATTATATATTTCTAGTAATTCAACTTTTATATGATGTATTTATTGATTTGTAACTTGTTGGAATTGGAAAAATAAAAAAATAAGAAAAAAATAAAAATATTGAAAAATTTAGCAGCAATGGCTGATAAAGTAACTAGCAACAACAATATGATCATTCTGCTGGCAAGCATACTCCTCAACACTGACATAACAATGACAGAAGCAGTCACAAATGTAGGCCTTGACTTGGGACAGGCACATGAAGGTGGCAGGGTTGAATTAATTAATGAGATCTCAATCCTCTCTTCTTGGTGTCTTGTTCTCAATTGGCCATATAACATATATATAGATGAATAATTAAAAAACCTACACAAATTCTGCCAAATGCAAAAAGCCACACTTTCACAAAAATGACAACATAAATATGGACATTACAATATCAGGCCAGTGAATATCGTTTTTTTTTCTAGAAAATACATTTGTTATACAGCAATTATTTCAGTTTCTCCACCAATCAATCAATCTTGTAGGTATAGAAATGAATTTATTTAATTAGTTCATACCACCCATGATAGAGATGAAATACTGCTAAAGTTGATGGTAAACACCAATCAATCAATTATTGAGAGTTTCAAAATTGATTTTTTTTTTAAACTTGGAATTTTCAATTTCTAGGGCATCTACTGGAAGCATCAACAGAACCTTTAACGATGGGGATAGTGAATGTGATGACGTGTGGCAGCAGCATTTGGAGGAATTAGGAGATAAACTCAATGCTGAAAACGACAGGACGGGCTTTCTACGAATGGTCAATCGTAACCACAAACTAAACAGTAGTAATTATAGTCTCAGCAGTTTATTCAGTCTTTCAACTTTAAATGGTGTCAATTCTAGTTTTAATAGCGCACGGAAAAACAGTCTACGCATATATAAACAATCTGGCTCTAATTCAGGGGCAAAAACTCCTCTCAGCGTGTTGTATCAAATTTTGATTGAACCGATGGAGGAGGCTTTGGAATCGGCGAGTGAGGATTATGGAGCAGGGACAATTGATCTGGTTTTAGTGCTTCAAGGGGAGCTGTATCTCATCCCCTTTTCTATTTTACGAAAGAATCAAAAATCAGAATGTCTGTTTGAAAGATTTAACATAAGTATTATGTCCTCTGTGTCGAACTTGCAAAATGCTCAGAAGCACGAAAAACAAGGACGCCCCGTAATAGATTCATCGGGTGCTGTAATTGTTGGAAACCCAAAATTGTCTCCTGGAGCTAGTCAGCATTGGATTTTCAAAAACATTCCTGAAGCAGAGTATGAAGCACGCATTGTTGGAGAACTATTGACAAGTCGGCCGTTAATTGGTCCAGATGCTACAAAAGCAGCTGTATTACATCAGATTGAACAGGTTGAAGTGATTCATTTTTGTACTCACATATCATGGAAACTTTCGTCTATTGTTTTAGCACCGAGTGAAAATATCCCCTCCCAGCACCGATTTCCCTCAATCGACTCCGATGATAGTTCGAGTGATATCACAGGTTTTGATGGCCCGGCAATGTCCGAGTATCTTTTAACTGCTGCTGATATTCTCAACTTGAAACTTCACGCCAAACTTGTTGTGTTGAGTTCTGGTTACACCGACGACCGAGCAGGGAGAATTAACTCTGACGGAGTCGTTGGACTGACAAGGGCGCTGCTATCTGCAGGTGCCAAGTGTGTTTTGTACTCATTGTGGCCTGTTCCCGACGATGCATCAAAAATGTTAATGAGAACACTTTATACTGCCTTACAAGAAGGAAAATCAGTCACCCATGCACTTCAACACGCCATGAAATCCGTTCAATCAGCCAAGCAATATTCACATCCAGCAAATTGGGGAGGATGGATTTTAGTTGGACATGATATAAAATTAAGCAGTAAAATAGCTTTGATGGGACATGCTATCTGTGAGATCTTGTTATCACCTGGTCAGTGTAGAGAGGCAATGAGAGTATTACTTCATTTGGTAAGAATTCTACCTTTATTATTATTATTATTATTTTTTTTTTTAAGTTTAAAAAATTGAAGAATTATTCATAAAACAGTCAAAAAGGAATTCAGAAAGGAAACCTCCTGCCAATGCCAATTTTTTTTTTTACCAAAAACTAGTATCAACATCAAAATTACATTTGCATAGTTACCTCCCTTTTTATATGTAAACTTAATTTTTGTGTTTGATTCCCACCCATAGCAAGGTTTACTTGTTACAACATTAAGTAATTTTGTTGGTTACTTGCATCAGGTGAGAAGTTTTCTCAACAAAACTTACCTCTATAGTATAGCTGAAATATGTTTTAGATGTTAAACGTAATAAACACCTCGACCATAGATGTTTTAAATAAAAAGTCACATTTTATTTATATTTTTTAGATTGAGAAATCCTTAATGAGGATCCATCAAGGAATTAAGAATTCCATGTATACAACCTACACCTCTATAGAAAACAAGGTCGGAGGTATTGCTGGCTGGAAGAATTTGCTAAAGGCCGTAGGATTTAGGTTTGAGGCTGGTCAGAATGACCTCCCTCCTGCTGTGTTCTTCCCTCAGAGTGATCCAGGAGATAGACTTACACAGGCCAGTTCTAATCTACAAGCACTCCTAGGTAAGCGTTAAAGGATTTAATATAAAACCATTAAAATTTTTGTCAACAGTTATCTACTTATAGAATCCAAAAAGTTCACTCATATTATTTTTTATTTTATTTTGGCATGCATATGTAAAAAACATCTGTGTTTTGGTAATTAGTCAAATTGTTAACTTAACAGATGAGTTCAACTTTAATTTAATAGTACAATACAATATTAACAACTTCTATCCCTTCCAACTTTAATTACCACAATTGGCAGTGTACAATTCACATTTATATATAATACGCACACCTTATATCAACTTTTTAATTACTGAATTCAACAAAAATATATATTTTAAAGTTCTTGTATTATAATAAAGTCATCTTTACAAGAACCAATTCTGGGGTTTAATGGTTAGCCTGCTTGCTTTGAGTGTAGTCAATCGTGGGTACGCTTCCCCGTCATGTTAAACCAAAGAATATAAAATTGGTATTTGCTTCTCCCTAAAGCATGCAGCATTTAGGAGTACCAGCAAAAACTTGAAGTGAGGATAATGCAACCTATCTACTGGTAGAGTATTATTGCTGTGAGCTAGTGCTATAAAATGTCAGCTTTCTTTGTTGGCCTAGTACAAAACAGACTTCATCACCATCTCATCAATAATAACTTGGTGTTCTCCATTGTACCACTGAACATGTGCTGACTTGGTGTTGTACAACAATCACACATTTTTACCAGAAAAAAGTGAATATTATATACAGTGCTCTCTCAGTCTCTCAGCCCCCCGTTTTATCGCCAACCTCGCCTATCGCCAAAATTCTCGTCTGTCCCGATTTCCCCCATTAAAAATACCCCGTTATACTGCCAAACTCAGCTACCGCCATCCGCCACAGGTTTTCAGACAAAAGTCGTAAAACCAATTTAAATTCCCCCGTTAGTACCGCCCACAACTACCTTTTGACAGCTGTGTATTGATCGGTAATTATGGAATGTCAAAACTGGTCATCGGACACGGTCATTGATCTCATAGTTGAGGGTCGGAACAGGTGATCAGTTGTTTTGATTAGAATAATTACCTGTATTTACTTTTCTAGTGATTACATTTGTACTTTTAATCCTGAGTAAAATTTGTAATTTAATTAGTTGTCATAAAAATGTCGTGCTTGAAGAGAAAGCGTAATTAATTAGACGACAAACAAAAACGTGCAATTATAAGTTATGCAAAGGAAAATCCAAAATTAACATAACAAATTGTCGATAATTTGACAATTAAATGGGATCTTCCAATAACCCCACAAATGAAGATGAACTGTTGCTGTCACGTGTTTATAATGACCTTGATGTCCCGGGCTACAAATGACACAAATGACGGTTCAAGAATTTGTCAACATTGACAAAGATCTGCAAACTGTACAGGACATTATTCTAATTTATTTATTTATTAAACATGTATTATTTATACTTATGTATTTGTACAAGTGCAAAATGCATGTCAGTCGATTTGAAAGTTTATCTTTTCATATGATCACATAACTTCCGGTTTTCAATGTCCCTCAGTTTATCTCCAAACTCATTATACCACCAAACTACCGACTGCACAGAAGGTGGCGGTTTAACGAGGGAGCACTGTACAACCTTATTAAAAATAAACTTGTACAAGAAATTCACATTTTTTTCAGAGAGGAAACAATAGGAAATTGAGTCATACATAATATGTTACATTTTATTGTTTTACTTACAGGGCTGCCACCAAGTTGCCTGTCTGCCTTGTCCAAGTTTCTACCCAATTTCGAAGCAGGAGAGGCTAATATTCGAGTGGTATGTAATATATCCATTTATAGTGGCGGGTTTTTTATTTGCAAATTAAAATGTGGTGGTCAGTTGGTCTGTATGGGAAAAAAGAAACCTTCTCCATACAACATTATATCCCTCTAAGAATATAGCTTATATATTACATTATTAAGTATTGGGTAGATCATTTTTTTGGGGACATTTTCCTAAATTTTAATTCTTTGAAAATGTTTACAAAATTTTGTAAAAATTGAAATTCAATAATGTTGGTTATCAACCATGTTTTTTCACACTATGCCTTTTGTGTGAAAGGTTGAGCAAGACTCCATCAAGTGACATTTTGAAATGTTGAATCTTTTTTATTATAAAGCTTAATTTGTTACACATATCTATTTATAGTTTTATAAAATATGCATTTCTTTCTAGATGAGAGATATTTTGAGTAAGATGGCTGCTAGAGAATCAAACATAGATGTTCAGCTAAATGTAAAATTGTGGAGAGTTCCAGGTTGCCATGAATTCTTTGCATCTTTAGGTAAGTAGTAAGGGAGATAATCATGTCTTTAAAGGGAGATAATTACACTCTTCTTTGTAGATCTTTGTCAATATATTAGATATATTTTATAATAAAAAAAAGACAGGACCGTCGTGGCCGTGATCGTATGGTAGTTGGAAATACAACTACCTATGCAATCAGTGCTATCACCACTGATGTTGTGAGTTCAAATCTCGATAAGGGCGATATGTACAACATTATATGATAAAGTTTGTCAGTGACTTGCGACAGGTCAGTGGTTTTCTCCGGGTCCTCCGGTTTCCTCCACCAATAAAACTGACTGCCACGAAATAACTGAAATATTGTTGAAAGTGACATTAAACACCATCAAACAAACAAACAAACAAACAATAAAAGAAAGACCACAGGGATATGTATATACTGATGATTTATTTTTTACATCTCTACAATATGATATAACAATTAATAGTTCTTGAGTAATAGGTTTTCAGCAATACAAAATTATGAGAGTAAATTCATGAAGTAAACATTGATTTGAAACTTGAGGGCCATGGTTAAATGTTCATTTAAGAAATAAAAGATTGCAATGATTTTTTTAGTGATTTATGACATAGTTATTATATTCTTGTGAGGTTATACAATTTTATTTTGAACAATATTGTCATTTTATTGGCAATTTGCCTATTTTCCCTTTGATCATTTTTTAAAAGGATATAGTCAGTATCTATCTAGATTAATTCTGATTTTGAAAAATATCGGTCAGTGTGACACAAAATATATTATGACATTACAGATGAGTTTTGAAGGTCTCGAAATACAGTCAAATCTGTCTTAAAGGGCACCTCTATATAACAAATCACGGTCTATAAAGGGCAGTCTCATTTTTCCCATTAATGAATAGTGCATATAATTGTAACCTGTATATAAAGGTCAACTGCTCATAAAGGCCATATTTTCAGGTTTCCTTGAGTAGCCTTTATATACAGGTTTGATTGTGTATTATTACAAGTTTCACAGCTCGTCCTATTGGACTCACTGCGATTCTAGCAATAATGTTGTGTCTCGAACATCAGAACTGACGTTATTCTATATATCTTATCCTAATTCAGAACAACAATTTCTTATATTATCTTGCAACTGTTTTTTTTCGGTTGTAGTCTTTCAATTATGTTTTGTTTATATAGGTTTGGATTTAGTTGAAGTAGGACGTGACGATGTTACATTGAGGCTCGGTAAACAAGCAGCGAGACGACAGCTACAGTTTGCACTGCAATCTTTGGTGGCCATATTTGGTAATTGTCTTGGTTACTCTCAAATTTTATAAATCATGAAATATTTTAAAAACAATTTTTCCGATAAATGTTCAAAATTCTGTCGAAATATGCAGAAAATTTATTGAAGATATTTTGACGGAAAAGTATTTTTAACAAGAATAATATGGATGCAAGTGACCATGAAAGAGGGACTCGGTGGCAAAATATTTATGCATAGTAAATGAATATTATGCAAAAATGGGTCGTAGTCATGATTGTATGATAGTTGGATTTACAACTACCTGCACAATCAGTACATATCACCACTAAAGTTGTGAGTTTGAACCCCGTTCATGACAAGGTGTACTCGATACAACATTATGTGATAAGTTTGTCAGTGACTAGCGACAGGTTGCTGATTTTCGCTGGGTACTCCGGTTTCCTCCACCAATAAAACTGACCGCCACAATTTAACTGAAATATTGTTGGAAGTGGCATTAAACGCAATAAACCAAGCCTAAGCCAACCTATTACTTATTCATATGATCAATCTGTATCAAAATGTGTTTAATATTGAAAAAACAAAAAGAACTAAAATAACTTTTAATTCATGTAATTGATCATTTCTAGCATAATTTCAAGCATATTTATGTTGACTTTATCTAGCAGCCAACTCAATGCAGTAGAAGTTTGTTTAAAGTTTATTTATTATAATTTCTTTTTTCAATTGTAGACACTCAAGAAGCTCCTAGGTCACTGACATTAGACAGTTCTAGTAGCTTAGAAAGTCTGTCATCGTCTCACAGCGGGTCAACGTCCACATCAAATTTCTCTAAGGGGAGTACGCCACCGATATCTCCCCGCTCTAGCAAGAAAAAATCTCTATTTAATCCTGCTGAGATGGAGAAGATGAGAATGATGAACAAGATGCAGCTAATGAATCAGGTATAACATTAGGCCATACAAAATAAATACTGTCAAATCTGCCCATGCAGTCACCTCTATTAAGCAGTCACCTGTTTTAAAAGGACACCTTTTTCTTGTCCTGCCATAGAAAATTTAATATGAATTAAACCTCTATTAAGAGGTCGCTTGTCTTATAAGGCCACTTTTTCGTGGTCCCAAAGATGACCTATTAATACAAGTTTGACTGTTATTTGTGTTTCAGGGTCCACCTAAATGTTATAAAATACTGCCGCATAGACAATGTCTATTTTTTAGCATACACCTATTAACTGGCTATGAGGCCAACAACAAGTTTATTTCCCCCTTGAGACACCAACTATTTCCCCAACACGAAGTGTGAAGGGAGACAATAAACTGGCTGTTATCCGAATAACCAATAAATAGGTGTTTTATTGTAACATAGGCAATCTAGGAAATCTGAAACAATATGGCTATTGAAAAGTTGCAAATAGAACTTCTAAAAGTGATGTTAATTAAAAAACAAACTAAGAGATGAACAATAAACTTGTTTTTAGTACAACAATTCTAAGCAGTTTAAAGGAATCACGATCATCCAATATTTTATCAAAATCCTTGGAGAGTGAAGCAAACTGGTCTACATAAGTAGTGATAGTTTTATAGTCTGTCAAACAAATATTCATATAGCTTGGACCTGTAGATATAAATACATTCAAAGTAGAAAGATTCAAACCATAAAAAATGGGAGAAAAGCGTGCTGTTGGAAGTATTTGGGACTATTTCCCTAGGTACAATAGTCATTCAAACTATATTAACCTAGATCAACAATTTTATGTATTTAATTTATATAATAAATATATAGAAAAGTTTGAAAACACCAAAGGGGTAATCAGAAGCTGTAAATCAACAGACAATACAATGGCCAAAAGAAAAAGAAGTAAAAGACAAACGATGATCTACAAAACATTACACAGAAAACTAGAGATCGAGCAAGGGTGAACTCAATTGCTCCAGAAGGGTAAACAGTTCCTGCTCCAAATGTGGGAACCGTCGTGTACTGAGGTACAAAATGTATATTCAAACTATTTCACATTTTATATTTGAAAATAATATGTATATTTTCATGATGAAAGAATGTTAACCACTTTCAAGTCATAATTTGAGTTCATTGATATGAATTTAAAGATATTATAAATATAAATAAAAGATGACATCACGACATCACTGTCGTCTGCCTCTATATAATCACTGAAAGTATTATATACAGAAGAAATATGTTCTTATATTCAAACAAAAATGAAGATTGTGATACATCTTTTAATTGCTTTTGTCCTCATTCAGTTCTGTTCCATTTGGGAAAAGACGGAAATTCTCACACTCCCTCGTCTTCAATATTCTGTCTTATATGTATGGTCATACATTAAAGTTTAAAGATTGTTGGTTAATGCTAAGTGAGCAATTTTTCAGCCATATCATGGCAAGAACATCATTAGAACAAACTACTTTTAATGACAAATTGATCATTTCTGCTTTGTAAGACAGCAACACACTCTATTGGAGTTTTATGGTGCTAACTCACTGGAACAACAGCTTCTCTCTGACACATTATCCTGAGTCCAAAACCTCTATGTAAAACATGAAAAAAATTATGTTTGTTAAAAGATGTTATATATATAAATATGTCTGTCATTTAATTTAGCAATAATTTTTTTTCAGGGTGGACTATCAGGAAGAAAAGTCAGCTCCAAAAGTTCAAAATCTGGAACTGATCCATCTCTAAATCTCTCTCATCAAAATAAGATAAAGAACATGTATCCTTCAGCCAGTACGACTGTGGCCTTACACTCTGACATTGAAGAAATGCAGGAAATAATAAGTGAAAATAGCGAGAGTGAATTTGACAGTCGTCGCAGCGAAGGGACCGGTAGTTGGAATGATTTTCAAATGCAAGTTTCGTCGAATAATTCAGAGAGTGATGGAAGTACAATTCCGGAGGGTCGTTCTTCTGAATCTGAGCCATTGAAAACAATAAAGGAACAAGTAGATGATACAAATCCAGAGAAAAGACTTGAGGATTGTGAAGAATATACTTTTAGTCGGCAAACTAGTGAAATGAGTTGTAATGAAAATGAGGTTTTTCAAAACGATTTTGACCGGGAGGATAGCAATCGTCGATCAAATATGTCAACAACAAGTAGTGACGTTGAAAGAGCATACTATGAAAATCAAAACCACAATCGTAATTCATACTCGGATAGTAGTCAAGCCGATGACACATTTCATAGAGACGATGTTAAAAGACAATCAGATATGTCCGATACAAGTGGAATAAGTGACAATTTTATCACCTCAAAGAGTTTAGTATTGTCCTTACCGTCAGAATTAGTGACGGAAAGTGGACAATTTTCCAGTGAATCTGGAATCCACTCTGAAGTGACTTCCAATCAAAGTGATGCAAGTCAGCAAAGTATGGATGTTCCACAATTTTCACCTAATCCATCTGAAATCGCTTTACGTGTTTTAGCCGATGGGGATAGGACAGGTTTAGAGGAGGTGCAATCTCCAAATTTTTCACAATCTCAAAGTGAATCTTATATTCAAAGAAAACAATTCTTCCAGTCTTTATCAAGTGGAGGAAACACATCCAACTTTAAAGCAGTTCAGCAGCTAATGAATGGAGGTCCCGCACTGAATACTGTCAATCAGTTAGAAAGGATAAAGCCACCTGTACCTCAGAGAGGTACAAAAATGCCTCCTCCATTGCCTGTAAAGCCGAAGCAATTCCAAAAAATAAATCTATCCAATCAAAATGCTGGGAATAATTCTGTGCAAACAAACCCTAATAAAGTAACAAATCAAGTTAAATCTGAATCGTATGACTTTGAAGATGATTTGTCTTATACGATTACAACTTCATCGAATCGCAAAGGTGTTAAAATATTGAAACCCGGAGAAAATAATGCAAATACTATGTTTAGCTCTTTCAAACCTCCTCAGAAAGGAAATTTTATGTTGAACAGCAGCCGACCAGAAAGTAGTGCTAGCTTAAGTAGTATTTATTCAACAGGATCATCCGTCCAAACTGTCATTCAACGCTCGCATCAAGGTGCATCGCCTAATGTGGGTAGTCACGTACCCTCACCTGAACAATTTTCAAATGGCCCACGGCAGAGTCCTGCCACTTCAGGGTCTGACAACGATATCCGAATCAGGACTGGTTTGTCACAAAGCTCATGGTACAATATTGACAGCGATAGTTCCCAGAATGCTTTGTTCGAGAAAAGATGCTCAAATAGTTCATTAAGTAGTGCTTCATCTTATTCTGACATCAATCAGCCGAGAAAAACAAAATCTATTTTAAACAATTCGCCCAATAATCCTCGACCACGAGGTAAGAAACCTAGAAAACGGGTCAGTTTTTCAGACTCTGAACCTAGTGATTTAGATTCTTCCAATCATAGTCGGTCATTGCATGACATTAGCCCTGTAGATGGATATATTAGTCCTTTAAGCAGAAGTAGAAACATTTATCAGGGATTTCATAGTCGCACACCGTCTCCATATGCCAATAAAACAGTGCCAAAACAAAATTCAACAGGAAGTGATTCTGTTAAGTGGGAACCAGTAATCAATGGCGGAATTCAAAATCCTGTTGTAAATGGACCGTTGAAACAGGAACCAGTTTTAAATGGAAGTGTTCCAAATTTGACAGGAAATTGTTTGAATGATTCTAATTTTAGAGGCAGTATACCAGTAAATTTCAGTAAAAGTAACGGAAGTATCTCAAACTTTTCAGAGAGTAACGGTAATATTTTGACTTTCACCAGTACCCCATTTAACCAGCAAGGAACAAATTATAATCCACAAACTTCAGAAAATAGAAATTTATCAACTTTCGGACGAAGTGCTTTTAATCATATGCGGACCCAAAATCAACACAATATGCAATCGACAAGTAATGGAAATGTCACAAGTTTAACAGGCAGTACTTTTCCAAAAAGGCCAAACAATTTGACTTCGCAATCTTCAGACCATATACAAATGTTATACTCAGGTCAACAAAAGTCTACGACTGCAAGATCACAACAAGTTCTGCAATCTTCAAAGTGTTAATGCAATATTGTTAATTTTTTTTTAATTATCAAAAACTGTCTCTAAAATACATGTTGTTTTTTATTTTTTGTTTATTTCATTATTGATGATAACAGTTTTAACTTATTTTCCACTACAATTTTTGTGAATGAATTGAAATAATTTGGTAAACATTTGTTTTC
The DNA here is from genome assembly GCA_963383655.1 of Bathymodiolus septemdierum. Taxonomy (NCBI): domain Eukaryota; kingdom Metazoa; phylum Mollusca; class Bivalvia; order Mytilida; family Modiolidae; genus Bathymodiolus; species Bathymodiolus septemdierum. The sequence goes on along the minus strand of OY726523.1, from coordinate 46,405,380 downwards.
AAGATTATTGAAATAATATTTAGTTTTCATGAAAACCAATTTGGTAATTTATAATAATTAACCATATGTGCAATGCTTACTAATTTAGATTTACTATTAAGTTTACTATATGTGAGGACGCTCATTAAAAATATTTTGGTTTGTTGTAATCCAACCCAACCCATCAAAATTGGAGCTATTCAAGAATTAAAAAAAAAATTGTGTTTTATTGGCACATTCATAGGAGATAAGAGTGAGCTTTTTTATGCCCCCATCATTAAGATGTACCCATATTCTTGTGTCCCACACTTGGTCATCGCTCAACAACTTAAGTTCCCCTTAACTAAATCATTTGAAGTCGGGGACCATAAAAGGAGGGCCAGTTTGATTTCGGACTTCCACGTTTGTCTGTCCTGGACTTATACCCCTGTTTGCTTTAGCAGGAAGCAGTGGTATCAGGGGACACATTCTTTCATTCGTTTCTGTTTTCCTAGTAAATTTGGGTTACATCAAAACCAGGTATTTTTAATGATTGCCAGAAATGAAAAATGTTTGATATATTCTGTATGATCCTTGCTTAACATACACCCCATGTCTCTCTTTCTCTCTCTCTTATAGATTAACTGGTATTTAAAGATTTACGGCTTTATGGGACTTATTTTCTTTTGAATGTCTGAAATGTATTCTCAGGCTGTCATGAATCAACATTCTTTTTTTACCAAGACGTTTTGTCATTAATTTCATTTAGTTTTAATTAATGCAACCTACTATCTCTTGAGAGTCTGGACTTTGAACAAATAAACTGTATCATTTTGCTTCAGAATATTGTATCATACATATTTATTTTCCTCTTCTGTTACATATATGTTTAGATTCAAATTCAGGGCATGCCACTCATTTTCAAGTAGGAGGTGATAATCCTAAAGTAGAAAGGGGATCTTGAAAAACCAGTATGGAAAACAAAGCTGTATTTTATGTTCACTTTGATATTTTCATTTTTGAAAACAAAGAAGCAGGGGAAAAAAATACTATTAGACGGACAATTTGCCTGGTGCCCGGCTGCTGTGGAATGCCCTGAAGTTGATACCATTTTCATATTTCTTTACTAAGAACAAGTAATAATCTTATCCAAGATATTTTCTTTTTTTCATTTAAAGGATTTGGCTTTATTCTTTAGACGGAACAACTATTCTAAATTAATTTAACAATGCATGTATCAGTATTAAACATCAGTAGAGATATGTTGGCCATTTTGGATTTGGGTACTAATTGTCACAATTCGTGTAGAAAAATAAATTAATGTTGATATTATGTGGTAAGAATTAACAGATGTCGTTCATGATTAAAATCACTATGTGTACTCATAAAATAGGAAATAAACAAAAAAGAATAAATAGAGAATCCCCATAGGCATTGAAAGGCATAACACAGTTGTTTAAAATTAGGCGTCATTACAGAGTTATCTCCCCTTATTTGATAAAAACACTAATTTTATAAATAGCAATTCCATAACTTTTTCATCAATAATTGCAAAAGTACAATTATACTACATTGACAGTTCCATTATATTCTGGTTTTTGTCAGTTATTGACAACTATACAAAAAGAACTAAAAAATAGTTTGGAAAACAATATTAAAGTCAGGCCTGAAATTTTCTATAGAATCCTTCATCGTATTATTAACCTATGCACATACAAAGGTTAAATATGTTCTCTACAGAAATCTGTAGGACTATTGTTTCACTAGAATTTAGTTTTTTATTTGTCCTTATAAACATTTGTTTACCATTCATTATTTTTTTTGCAGTAAATTTTTGATTCCATATCATTTAATATTGTTACTATGCATAAATGTTCCCATTCAATTTTGAATCTCTATTTTTGCATTTAAGTTTTGAAATGTTTTTTGTTTTGTTTTTTAATATTGAACATTCCCATGAACAAAAAATCAAAAGATGGTGTAAATTTCCTCTGCATTTATTTATCATTGTATATATATATATTTGTACATATTACTTTCCATTGTGTATAAAGTGTCATTATCATTGAGATAAAACTTACATATCAAAAGACATTATTTATATTCTTGCCTTTAACCAAGAGGCAAACAAATAAAATATTAAAAAACTTGAAATTTGTTTTGTTTTTAATGAAAAAAAAACCTAACATGGAAATACAGTGAAACAAGTTTACTCTGAGCCCTGAATAAAATGGAATCCTGTCTAAACAGAACAATGAAGTCCTAGTGTTGGAAAGCATTGTTAATTTAATCTGTATAAACCAAACACCGGTCTATTTCACACAAATACGCTGTTCCCAAGGAAGTTCGGTTTAGACGGTTTCTCTGTATTATAATAAGTACAATGTTGTATTCCATCGTTGAATTCATAAACAATGGAACCACATCCTTGGTGTAATATGGTTAGCGTGCTTGCCTCGAATACGGTAGATCGTGGGTTCTAGCCTCGATTGGGTCAAACTAAAGACTGTAAAACTGGTATTTGTTTCTTCTCCGCTAAGCACGCAGCTTTAAGGACAGAGCAGCATTAAAGACTCGAATCAGTCTAATGTGTCCGAGTGGTATGACATGTCTATCTACAGACTGTTGTTTCAGTGAGATAGCACTATAAAAATCCAACTTAAAGTGTGTTGATCTAGTACAAACCGGATCTCATCATCATCTCATTAAAAATTAACATGTTCTTGCCATGATATAGCTGCAAAATTGCTGAGTTGGGGTTAAACCACATATCACTACCATATACAATGGTTTGATGCTTTAAAATTGCATCTTGTAAGAGCTATGGTACCTGTATTATGTTGTCATCTGTCCGTCTGGTATAAACATGTGGCACATTAACTCCACTTTGCCTTGATCCATTTTCTATGTTTTAGGATGTACTCCAAGGAAAACTAGTTGGTCGTAAAATGTTGTGCGATATCTCAAGTTTGTTTCAACCAGATTATTAGGGGGTATGGTGTTTAACGCCACTTTCAGCAATATTATACCCCCACTCATAGAGTGGTGGCTATATATTGCAATCACCTTGTCCGTCCGTCCGTTCACACTTTCGTAACAGATATCTCAGCTTCTACTGGAAGAAATAACTTTATATTTGATATATGGCTTTGGTATGGTGACTTGTACCGTGTCTCCCCTTTCCAGGTTTACCGCACATCTACTTCCTGTTTACCGTACGACTTACAAATGAATGAGTGGGATTATTCTTAGCACGACGTAGCGTGCAACATCTTGTTTCAGTTTGATACAACATTGTGTGATAAAGTTTGTCGGTGACTTGCGACAGGTCTGTGGTTTTCTTTGGGTACTCCGGTTTCTTCCTCCAATAAAACTGACCACCACGATATAACTGAAATATTGTTGAAAGTGGAGTAAAACATCATAAACCATAAACCAACCACTCCAATAGAAAATATGAATGAAACCAAGACAGCTCTGAAATAGTAAAATAACAGACCCTGTCTGTATATATGATGCTCTTCGCCTTTGTACTTTTATTTAAATCTTACAGGCCTTGTAGTCACATATACATATGTTCTGATTGGCTGCTTTTTTGAGTACTCGAAAGTTTTATGACCGAAAGACCAAATCTCTTGTCCATAGTTGTTGGAATATGACTTTACGATGAGTGTCATTAATCGGACAGAAAATATTAACCATTCCGTCTTTGTATTTTTTTAGGTGTTATCATTTAAATGTGACGTGTTTCATTAGCTCACCTGGACCAAATTTTAAAAGTATGTGTTAGGTATTGTGATCACTTTGCGTCCATCGTCTTTATCTTCTGACATTTCAACCTGTTTTTCTTTTTTTTCTTTTTTTTTGCAAACCACTACACCAATTACAATTGGCAGAAATTATATCAGGTGGTTCTTAGCATATTTATATGTGTGAATAATTTTGGTTTCAAAATGGCTGCTAGGCCCATTATGCTTTCTGAAAGGCTGAAATTTCAAAATATATTTCAGAAACCTTGTGTGTGATGGAATTGTTACACAATAGAAACATTCCTTACATAATGGTAAATAAATCGATTTTTTTTTTGTAAATCAGAAATCCAAGATGGCCACCACCTCATGACAAAGGTTTACGATGGGTCTCTACTGGAAAAATCTCTAAATTATTATTCTCTTAATTACTCTTAAACAACTGAACCACTTGAAAGCATAATTGGTTTCAATCTTCCTTGGATGCCCTTTACTAAATGTTTTTTTGTGTTGCCATCGCAAGAAATAGTCGAAGCGTAACCTGGAAAATGAAAGAAAAATCTCAGAAACTAAAAATTTGATTAAATCTGTGTATAAATAATCATTGAATAGTCGCTTATTCGAAATCCAAGATGGCTGCCACTGCATGACAACTTAAACACAGAACCATATAGGAAATACATTTTAAAATGCTCCTTTGTTGTTGATCTAGATATGTTTGTGTCGATCATAAATCCAAGATGGCTACCACAGCAGGAAACATTTATATTGATTAATTGATTGTTGTTCAACAATCAAGTGAGCAATATTTCAGCTATATTCATTACATTAGGAAAAAGTGTTTTTTCTTCCTTCTACCAATGCGTATATAAAAAGGAAGTCCTTGTAATATTCATGACCAGAATACGTTCACAAACAATAAATCATGTGCTGGTTTCAGTGGGGACGAATATTTCGATTGCCATTAGGAAAAGTATGGTGGATATGCCTTAGGATCGGAAAGCATCCTTGCAGCGGGCAACTAATGATCACAGCTAACAAACCTTTGTACATAAAGAGCTGCTAATACATCTGTACAAAACATGTAAAATGTCGACGTTTTTAATTGGATTTTTACATTTTGTGTGGTTACAGAAATATACTGGTTCGGAAATCAATAAAAATGAAGAAATAAATCCAAATAAAAACATTGATAGTAAAAGATGAACGCGATGTTTTATGTCATAGAACTTGTGCTGCTATCCAGTTGTACTTTACATGCAAACATACTGACATCGGTGATTCTAGTATCGAGTCCGTTCGCCCTAATTACACATTCGCCCTAGGTTCGTAATAGGGCGAACGGACTAGTACCGTTTCGGTGATTCTCCAAAGATAAATAAATTTACGTCCAAATAGTTTTTTATAAAATTTATTCATCTATTCGTCCCACAAAATCAGCGTACCTGATGAAGGCTATTTCAGAAACGTGTGCGCATTAAATTAGATTGGTCGATACCTCTGGTGGTGAACTATATTCGTCCCCGATGTTATCATTCACCCAGTGATTAGTGTTTCTGCATTAGCATTGTTTATTTGACATGTTTATTATTTAATTTTCTAGTTCCTAAATAATGTAATTATCATTAGAACTAAGGTTCTCTTTCCTCAGGCAATGGAAACCTTAGTTGATTTTGGTGTCCTGTTTATGTCCTTTGGTTTTCCAATCTGTTGACTGAGTGTACCCAAAAGAAGTATACATGTATTCCAGAAACGCGTCGAATTAATTAGATATTAACGTTTTTATTGTTTTCATGTGTGTTGTATCTTGTGTCTTTTGTTGTATCCTGTCTGATCTATTTCTTATGTTTGTGTTGTATCATGCTTGTTCTGTTTTACGCTTGTGTTGTACCGTGATTGTTTTTGTTTTACGCTTGTGTTGTACCGTGATTGTTTTTGTTTTACACTTGTGTTGTACCGGGCTTGTTTTGTTTTACCATGCTTGTTTTGTTTTACGCTTGTGTTGTACCGTGATTGTTTTTGTTTTACACTTGTGTTGTACCGGGCTTGTTTTGTTTTACCATGCTTGTTTTGTTTTACGCTTGTGTTGTACCGTGATGGTTTTTGTCTTACGTTTGTGTTGTACCGTGCTTGTTTTGTTTTACGCTTGTGTTGTACCGTGATGGTTTTTGTTTTACGCTTGTGTTGTACCGTGCTTTTTTTGTTTTACGCTTGTATTGTACCGTGCTTCTTTTGTTTTACGCTTGTATTGTACCGCGTTAACTTTGTATTTCCTTTGTTCTGTCTACTATCCTGATTGTCGTTTTACAGGACGATCTACTCTGACGTGTTGGTTTCAACTATTGGTCAGACGAGGAATATGAATATCGCCTAGGTGTAGCCATTAACAACTAGGAGAAGCCTTGACATATGTATAGACTACATGTACATATCAATATTGACGCAAGAGTTCACTATTGGTAATGGAATATTCTATACTTGTATCTATGCATACCTCTGACCTACCGCAAGTAGCTTACAACATGTATTACCCCAAAGTTGTATCGAGTACACCTCGGCACGGACTTGATTGGAACTCACAACTTTGTAGGTGCTAAATACTGCTTGCATTGGTAGACGTAAATCCAATTAATGCCCGATCATGGCAACGTATACTTTTAGTGTGTTGTACCGTTATTGTCTTGTAGCCTGATTGACATTTTACAAGATCTCCTTTCGGTGTCATGTTGGTCTCAAGTACTGGACAGAAAAACAAATGGTATATCGACTATCTAATTGATCGAAGTCTACAATGTAGGTGTATCTAATTATTACCAGGATATGTAGACCACGGATATGTTCCACTTGTAGTAACACTTACCGGTCCTTTCCTCATTCATGACTTATTACTGGATCTGTAACTAGAGTAGCACGACGGGTGCCACTAGTGGAGCAGGAACCATTCACCTGAGCTCACTCCCAATTTTTAGTGGGATTCGTGTTACTCGATCTTTAGTTTTTTGTGTAATGTTTTTTAGATCGTTGTTTGTCCTTTTTCTTTCGGCCGTTGTGTTGTCTGTCCTTCCATTTACGGATTCTGATTGCCCTTTTTGGTATCTTCAAACTCTTCTTAAACTACATGTGCACGGCTATATATACATGAGTGACCGTTCACAACTGGTAATGAAATAGACTCGCATCTATACGTGCATGTAATACAATATATGCCTACTCCGACATGCATGAATGTAATCACATTTATCAACATTAACTAGAATAAGTGTGACATGACTGATATAAATAAATGTCTTCTAACGAAGAAAACAAATGAGAAAGGATGGCTTTAGCTTAGCTTTAAACATTTTTGTATATAGTTTAACTTTATCTACATTTTAAACATTTTTGTATATGTATACTTCGCCTGTTTCTGTTGTAATCATCAATAGTTCTAACATAGCATTGTAATTCACTGTTCTTGGATTTGACATCTTGTCAGATACTGGAATTAGTTCTTTGCACGTCTGACCGTCTTTCGAAAATAGAAATACATTATTGGAGCGAAACCCTACAACATACAGATTCCCGTCGGAATCGGATGTTATTCCAAGAGGTACTTTCAGATCTTCTTTGAACATCTCAAAGAGCTGATTTCCATCCGTGTTCAAACACACAATTTTATTTTCTTTCCACTTGGGTAAATAAATTGTATCGTTAGCAACAACTATATAGTATGGGTTTTCAAATGTCATTTTTATCTCCTTCAGAACATTTCCCTTAATATCTATAATCAGGAACCCACCATGTGATAAGCCAATTAATATATTGCTATTAAAGGTACATATCGAATGCGACTGGGCTTTAATCTTAATTTCATTTACAATGTTAAAGTTAGTTAAATCAATCACGTGTATGACTGATTGCCGAGAATATATTACAAGAATCTGTTTGTTCAGTTGTGTTACACCAATTGGTTTGTACAACAACTGCAGATCACGTTTAACTGTTCCGTCGGATTCGAAAATATACAGACATTTATTATCGCGATTTGTTACAATAAATAACCCGTCATCTGATACGAGGCAATCCTGTACCTGATTATTCTCTTTTGATGGAATTTTAAACGAGAGTATCTTACTCATTGTTATATTACCAACTTCTCGTCGTCTTCTCGGGTTGAATATTTGAGCCTCATTATCTGTTTTCCTAGTGAACGCCACATCTTCATTTCTGATTTCAAATTCCAATTTCCCGAAAAACTTGGATTTATTTTCGATAACACCCATCTCTTTTATGAACCTCATATCATAACGTACAAGTTTCTGGTTATCTCTAAGAGATTGTAAATAGTTTTCTTCTTCTTGGGTTTCTCTTGTCATATCACGGATACTTAAATATGTCTGAAATTCTGTTGCATGTTGTTTGATAGCAGAAAGAACGCATTCTGACTCGTCAACTCTTTGCTTCCTTGATTTTAAATCAGTTATCAACTCTTCTATTTCGGAGTTATGTATGGTATATATGGATGACAACTCGTCCAGGATATCTTGTTCTAGCTCATCAAGTTTCTTGTTGATATCTTGTCTGGTCTCTTGGATTTCCTTTTGACACCGGAGTTTCTGTTTGATTAAGGAATCCATATTACTTGTTTGAATGTTCAATACGTTTTGAATGTTGACTTGAAGATCCGTAATGGAGTTTTCAAGGTCAAGCATAACTTTTGCTGATTTGACATTTTCAATGGCTTCCTGCAATGGAGTCAAAGTATCTTTGCAATTTTTATGGACTGAATTGATACATTTCACACAACAAGGAGTATCATGGCTTGAGCAAAGATATTCAAAGCGTTGGCTGTGTTCATCACAGTGTAACGTTATTTGTTGAACAGATTCAGGTAACTTACTGTAATCTTCAATAGGAACTGTTTCATGTTTTTTGGTTATTCTAGCTATTTCGTGGTGAACTTTGCATTTGGAACATAAAGCTTCCTCGCATTGTGGACACCATATTTCAGCTTCATTTGTCAGATGTTGGATTTCACAAAGGTCACAAAGACGCCCACTTCTGGCTGCCATTAATTTAAATATGATCTGTAAGAAAATATATTTCGTTTATTATATCTGTTACCATGATTTAGTATATAACTAAATCGTGGTCTCGATTTGGTATTTCGTTATACTTTTTCTCGATTTTGTTATCTTTTATCTCGATTTAGTTATTCGTCATCACGAATTAATCATTCGTTGATAATCATTCATCTCGACTGGATAGTTTGTTTTCTTGGTATGCTTATCAGTTATTGCGAATTAGTTATCTGTTATCATGATTAAATCAAGCGTTATCTTTATTTAATCATTAGTTATCCCTATTTATATCACTCTTGCACATCTTGCCGCCCATCTCATTTTGGTTTCAGTTTTCTAACTTTAGTCTTTCTCGGCCAAATATTTTGAACTTTCTACACAATACACAGGACACAATCGATTTTGGATGATATGCCATTTACGGTTTCCGAGTTATACTCCTTTATTAAATGTAGGAAAAAAATACTCTTTTCGTACTCTAGCTCTAATTTTACAACAATCCCAATTCCCAATTCCCAATTCCTCCTAAGACCATGAAAACCACAAATTGCAATTTTTACAATTAATTAAGTTGCATAACTTGGCCACCTTTACTGAAATCAAAATGAAATGAGCGCATTGTGCAAAAAGTGCTAAATATTTGGCCGAGGGACACCAACGAAGGAATATGGGGTCCAACGTTAAAAAGAGTCCTATGTGCATGAGACCTGGGTTCTTTAGGTCCAAAGCTTAAGACAGGCAATACCATTGTATATGGCTTGAATCATCACTGTGATATGCAGATTAACATATGCACAAATGAAATGTCCCAGTGTGTATGGGGACCAAGCCAGACCCCCTAATTGACCAACATTTTATAACACATGCAATGGAGAAAGTTTTAAATGCTATTTTCCAGAACCGGCAATGGACAGTAGTTCTACTTAGAATAAACCACCAATTTCATATATAATTTAATTTTTTCACCAAGGACTTTTAGAGTATGCAAAATATAAGTCCGTGTGGATCAAAATTTAACATATAGGCAAAATATATATAGTTCAATAAATCTTTACTAGGTTAGTTATTCGGTCTCATCGTGTGAGCCTCTTGTCACAATGTGAATAAATAGTATACACGAACTGAACCTTCAATCGAGAATGCACTTTTAGAAATGTTGTACGTGTTTTTAGGTGTTCTTTTCCCGGTTTTATAGTCTTGTCACACAGGGGCCGCAGTTACACATACATTGTGATGTGAAAATATAGCTGGGAGCCCCTGTGGTCTGTCAGTGTCGAAACCTGGCTACTACTTTCACTTCTAATAAATGTTATTGTTGTTGTAGATTATGGCGATATTCTGACAAAAGCTATATAGATCTACGATTAAAAAAGCAGTCATCGGAAGGTGAACATTATATTTGTTTAAAACAGTTAAAAAAACAATGTCTTGAAAGTTGAACAATATATAGTTTCCGACATTTTTTTTAATGATTTAAACAACACAAATGAGACTTGAAATTACCGGGAGTGAAAATAAAGATGTCCACCTATGCTTAGATAGTCAGATATGCGGATATATGCCTGCCTTATGACAAAAATCGAGACATTAACTGTTGGAATATCAGTTATATTAATTTTAGATTTGGCTTCTGTCTTTGTAAATATTAAAAGAATTAAACATCAGGGGCGTACACATACCTTTCGTCCTTTGCCCTGTACAGAAAGGAAAGTAAAAAAATAAATACCAGGTAAGTATGGGAAGCCAACCTTGAACAATTTGAACATCGGATATATATATGGCACGCGAAAGTAACCAAAACTCCGATAAACATACTTTATTTTGGATACCTATGACAGGAGAAACGAAACCGAAATAGGGCAAAACAAACAGAAACAAAGCGAGACGAAACGAAATTTAAACGAAACGAATATTGAATAAGAGATCATCTGTACGGCACGATGTTGACTAGTTCTAATAATAAAACCCTAAATGCTCGCTTACTCGCAAGGGTTTTAACGGGATGCCATTACACGTAATGGAGCAGCCGCCGAGATTTTTTACGATCGCTTACAGAGTTTCTGACGCCTGCATTGATCAATAATAAGACATAACCTTTCCTTTTGTCCACTATTATAACAAGTAAATTTCAGTAAAAGTAACGGAAGTATCTCAAACTTTTCAGAGAGTAACGGTAATATTTTGACTTTCACCAGTACCCCGTTTAACCAGCAAGGAACAAATTATAATCCACAAACTTCAGAAAATAGAAATTTATCATCTTTTGGACGAAGTGCTTTTAATCATATGCGGACCCAAAATCAACACAATATGCAATCGACAAGTAATGGAAGTGTCACAAATTTAACAGGCAGTACTTTTCCAAAAAGGTCAAACAATTTGACTTCGCAATCTTCCGACCATATACAAATGTTATACTCAGGTCAACAAAAGTCTACGACTGCAAGATCACAACAAGTTCTGCAATCTTCAAAGTGTTAATGCAATATTGTTAATTTTTTTTTTAATTATCAAAAACTGTCTCTAAAATACAGGTTTTTTATTTTTTTTATTTCATTATTGATGACAACAGTTTTAGATCTTATTTTCCACTACAATTTTTGTGAATGAACTGAAATAATTTGGTAAACATTTGTTTTCAAGATTATTGAAATAATATTTAGTTTTCATGAAAACCAATTTGGTGATTTATAATAATTAACCATATATGCAATGCTTACTAATTCAGATTTACTATTAAGCTTACGATATGTGAGGACGTTCATTAAAAATATTTTGGTTTGTTGTAATCCAACCCAACCCATCAAAATTGGAGCTATTCAAAAATTAAAAAAAAATTGTGTTTTATTGGCACGTTCATAGGAGATAAGAGTGAGTTTTTTTATGCCCCCATCATTAAGATGTATCCATATCCTTGTGTCCCACACTTGGTCATCGCTCAACAACTTAAGTTCCCCTTAACTAAATCATTTGGAGTCGGGGACCATAAAAGGAGGGCCAGTTTGATTTCGGACTTCCACGTTTGTTTGTTCTGGACTTATACCCCTGTTTGCTTTAGCAGGAAGCAGTGGTATCAGTGGACACATTCTTCCATTCGTTCCTGTTTTCCTAGTAAATTTGGGTTACATCAAAACCAGGTATTTTTAATGATTGCCAGAAATGAAAAATGTTTGATATATTCTGTATGATCCTTGCTTAACATACGCCCCATGTCTCTCTTTCTCTCTCTCTTATAGATTAACTGGTATTTAAAGATTGATGGCTTTATGGGACTTATTTTCTTTTGAATGTCTGAAATGTATTCTCAGGCTGTCATGAATCAACATTCTTTTTTTACCAAGACGTTTTGTCATTAATTTCATTTAGTTTTAATTAATGCAACCTACTATCTCTTGAGAGTCTGGACTTTGAACAAATAAACTGTATCATTTTGCTTCAGAATATTGTATCATACATATTTATTTTCCTCTTCTGTTACATATATGTTTAGATTCAAATTCAGGGCATGCCACTCATTTTCAAGTAGGAGGTGATAATCCTAAAGTAGAAAGGGGATCTTGAAAAACCAGTATGGAAAACAAAGCTGTATTTTATGTTCACTTTGATATTTTCATTTTTGAAAGCAAAGAAGCAGGGGGAAAAAATCAATTAGACGGACAATTTGCCCAGTGCCCGGCTGCTGTGGAATGCCCTGAAGTTGATACCATTTTCATATTTCTTTACTAAGAACAAGTAATAATCTTATCCAAGATATTTTCTTTTTTTCATTTAAAGGATTTGGCTTTATTCTTTAGACGGAACAACTATTCTAAATTAATCTAACATTACATGTATCTGTATTAAACATCAGTAGAGATATGTCGGCCATTTTGGATTTGGGTACTAATTGTCACAATTCGTGTAGAAAAATAAATTAATGTTGATATTATGTGGTAAGAATTAACAGATGTCGTTGATGATTAAAATCACTATGTGTACTCATAAAATAGGAAATAAACAAAAAAGAATAAATAGAGAATCCCCATAGGCATTGAAAGGCATAAAACAGTTGTTTAAAATTAGGTGTCATTACAGAGTTATCTCCCCTTATTTGATAAAAACACAAATTTTATAAATAGCAATTCCATAACTTTTTCATCAATAATTGCAAAAGTACAATTATACTACATTGACAGTTCCATTATATTCTGGTTTTTGTCAGTTATTGACAACTATACAAAAAGAACTAAAAAATAGTTTGGAAAACAATATTAAAGTCAGGCCTGAAATTTTCTATAGAATCCTTCATCATATTATTAACCTATGCACATACAAAGGTTAAATATGTTCTCTACAAAAATCTATAGGACTATTGAAACAATAGTCCTATAGAATTTAGTTTTTTATTTGTCCTTATAAACATTTGTTTACCATTCATTATTTTTTTTGCAGTAAATTTTTGATTCCATATCATTTAATATTGTTACTATGCATAATTGTTCCCATTCAATTTTGAATCTCTATTTTTGCATTTAAGTTTTGAAATGTTTTTTGTTTTGTTTTTTAATATTGAACATTCCCATGAACAAAAAATCAAAAGATGGTGTAAATTTCCTCTGCATTTATTTATCATTGTATATATATATATTTGTAGATATTACTTTCCATTGTGTATAAAGTGTCATTATCATTGAGATAAAACTTACATATCAAAAGACATTATTTATATTCTTGCCTTTAACCAAGAGGCAAACAAATAAAATATTAAAAAACTTGAAATTTGTTTTGTTTTTAATGAAAAAAAACCTAACATGGAAATACAGTGAAACAAGTTTACTCTGACCCCTGAATAAAATGGAATCCTGTCTAAACTGAACAATGAAGTCCTAGTGTTGGAAAGCATTGTTAATTTAATCTGTATAAACCAAACACCGGTCTATTTCACACAAATACGCTGTTCCCAAGGATTAGACCGGTTTCCCTGTATTATAATAAGTACAATGTTGTATTCCATCGTTGAATTCATATACAATGGAACAACATCCTTGGTGTGTAAAGGTTAGCGTGCTTGCCTCGAATACGGTAGATCGTGGGTTCTAGCCTCGATTGGGTCAAACTAAAGACTGTAAAATTGGTATTTGTTTCTTCTCCGCTAAGCACGCAGCATTAAGGACAGAGCAACATTAAAGACAAAGAGCAAAGCTCGAATCAGGCTAATGTGTCCGAGTGGTGTGACATGTCTATCCACAGACTGTTGTTTCAGTGAGCTAGCACTATAAAAATCCAACTTAAAGTGTGTTGATCTAGTACAAACGGATCTCATCATCATCTCATTAACATGTTCTCGCTATGATATAGCTGAAGAATTGCTGATTTGGGGTTAAACCACATATCACTACCATATACAATGGTTTGATGCTTTAAAATTGTATCTTGTAAGAGTTATGGTACCTGTATTATGTTGTCATCTGTCCGTCTGGTATGAACATGTGGCACATTAACTCCACTTTGCCTTGACCCATTTTCTATGTTTTAGCATATACTTCAAGGAAAAATAGTTTGTCGTAAGATGTTGTGCGATATCTCAAGTTTGTTTCAACCAGATTATTAGGGGGTATGGTATTTAACGCCACTTTCAGCAATATTATACCCCCACTCATAGAGTGGTGGCTATATATTGCAATCACCTTGTCCGTCCGTCCGTTCACACTTTCGTAATAGATATCTCAGCTTGTACTGGAAGAAATGATTTTATATTTGATATATGGCTTTGGCATGGTGACTTGTACCGTATCTCCCCTTTCCAGGTTTACCGCACATCTACTTCGAATTCCTGTTTACAGTGCGACTTAGAATTTTTCATGTTTGCTGTAATGAAAACTTTCGTAACAGTTATCTCAGCTTCTACTGGAAGAAATGATTTTATATTTGATATATGGCTTTGGTATGGTGACTTGTACCGTGTCTCCCCTTTCCAGGTTTACCGCACATCTACTTCCTGTTTACCGTGCGACTTACAAATGAATGAGTGAGGGTCTTCTTAGCACGACGTAGCGTGCAACATCTTGTTTCAGATTGATACAACATTGTGTGATAAAGTTTGTCGGTGACTTGCGACAGGTTTGTGGTTTTCTTTGGGTACTCCGGTTTCTTCCTCCAATAAAACTGACCACCACCATATAACTGAAATATTGTTGAAAGTGGAGTAAAACACCATAAACCATAAACCAACCACTCCAATAGAAAATATGAATGAATCCAAGACAGCACTGAAATAGCAAAATAACAGACCCTATCTTTGTATATATGATGCTCTTCGCCTTTGTACTTTTATTTAAATCTTACAGGCCTTGTAGTCACATATACATATGTTCCGATTGGCTGCTTTTTTGAGTACTCGAAAGTTTTATGACCGAAAGACCAAATCTCTTGTCCATAATTTTAGGAATATGACTATGATGAGTGTCATTAATCGGACAGAAAATATTAACCATTCCATCTTTGTATTTTTATAGGTGTTATCATTTAAATGTGACGTGTTTCATTAGTTCACCGGGACCAAATTTTAAAAATATGTGTTAGGTATTGTGATCACTTTGCGTCCATCGTCTTTATCTTCTGACATTTCAACCTTTTTTTCTTTTTTTCTTTTTTTGCAAACCACTACACCAATTACAATTGGCAGAAATTATATCAGGTGGTTCTTAGCATATTTATATGTGTAAATAATTTTGGCTTCAAAATGGCTGCTAGGCCCATTATGCTTTCTGAAAGGTTGAAATTTCAAAATATTTCTCAGAAACCTTGTGTGTGATGGAATTGTTACACAATAGGAGTGTTCGCCGATCTCATTAGTGATGTCATATTCACTAATTTGCATGACAATAAACAAATACTTGGTTGGCAATAAAACAATAAAGTAATTGACAGGAAAATAACTAATTTTTAAACTTTTATAACTTTTTTATTTCCAAACCAATTTTGGTTCTGTTAATTTTTTTAGAGACTTAAGAAAATTCATATTTTTTCTGTCAGTTTACATTTTTTAATTTTGATATGATAAATTCATAATTCTAATATGAAATGATGCATTTTTACGCTTCAAAACTAAATAAAACAAGATTGAATTTCCAATCCTTTTATTCTGAATATTTTTATCAAACCTTCATTGTGAATTAGTTATTTCTATATAATTTTCACTTCTGAAAGAATTATTGAATTATCTTAAATAAAAAAAAAATAATGACAATTTAAAGTTGAGTCTTCAATGAAAGACAATGGAAATTTTCCATTTCTTGCCAACCAGACAGGTAAATTCTCAAGCCTATGACATCACGGCAAACACTCCTATAGAAACGTTCCTTACATAATGGTAAATAAATCGATTTTTTTTGTCAATCAGAATTCCAAGATGGTCACCACCTCATGACAAAATTTTATGATGGGGCTCTACTGGAAAAATCTCTTTAGATTATTATTCTCTTAATTACTCTTAAACAACTGAACCACTTGAAAGCATAATTGGTTTCAATCTTCCTTGGATGCCCTTTAGTAAATGTTTTTTGTGTTGCCATCACAAGAAATAGTCGAAGCGTAACCTGAAAAATTAAAGAAAAATCTCAGAAACTAAAAATTAGATTAAATCTGTGTATAAATAATCATTGGATATTCGATTATTCGAAAACCATGATGGCTGCCACTGCATGGCAACTTAAACACAGAACCATATAGGAAATACATTTTAAAATAATTCATACCTGCAACCACTGAACAGCAAACTTGACTGAAATGCCCCTTTGTTGTTGATCTAGATATGTTTGTGTCGATCATAAATCCAAGATGGCTACCACAGCAGGAAACATTTATATTGATTAATTGATTGTTGTTTAACATCAAGTGAGCAATATTTCAGCTATATTCATTACATTAGGAAAAGGTGGGTTTTTTTCCTTCTACCAATGCGTATATAAAAAGGAAGTTCTTGTAATATTCATGACCAGAATACGTTAACAAACAATAAATCATGTGCTGGTTTCAGTGGGGACGAATATTTCGATTCCCACTAAGAAAAGTATGGTGGATATGCCATAGGGTCGGAAAGCAGCTTTGCAGAGGGCAATTAATGATCACAGCTAACAAACCTTTGTACATCAAGAGCTGCTAATACATCTGTACAAAAGATGTAAATTCCAGAAACTTGTGCGCATTAAATTAGATTCTACGATTTCATTGTTATCACTTGGTCGATACCTCTGGTGGTGAACTATATTCGTCCCCAATGCTATCATCCACCCAGTGATTAGTGTTTCTGCATTTGGCATTGTTTATTTGACATATTTATTATTTAATTTTCTAGTTCCTAAATAAGGTAATTATCATTAGAACTAAGGTTCTCTTTCCTAGGGATAGATGATCTTAGTTGATTTTGGCCGTCCTGTTTAGGTCCTTAGTTGATTTTGGCTCTCCTGTTTATGTCCTTTGGTTTTCCAATCTTTTGACTGAGTGTACCCAAAAGAAGCATATTCCAGAAACGCGTCGTGCGCATCGAATTAATTAGATATCTACGTTTTTATTGTTTTCATGCGTGTTGTATCTTGCGTCTTTTGTTGTATCCTGTCTGATCTATTTCTTATGTTTGTGTTGTACCATGTTTGTTTTGTTTTATGCTTGTGTTGTACCATGCTTGTTTTGTTTTACGCTTGTGTTGTACCATGCTTGTTTTGTTTTACACTTGTGTTGTACCACGCTTGTTTTTGTTTTACACTTGTGTTGTAGCGTGATTGTTTTTGTTTTACGCTTGTGTTGTACCGGGCTTGTTTTGTTTTACGTTTGTGTTGTACCATGCTTGTTTTGTTTTACGTTTGTGTTGTACCATGCTTGTTTTTGTTTTACACTTGTGTTGTACCGTGATTGTTTTGTTTTACGCTTGTGTTGTGTTGTTCTGTGATTGTTTTTGTTTTACGCTTGTGTTGTACCATGCTTCTTTTTGTTTTACGTTTGTGTTGTACCATGCTTGTTTTGTTTTACGTTTGTGTTGTACCGTGATGGTTTTTGCTTTACCCTTGTGTTGTACCGTGCTTCTTTTGTTTTACGCTTGTGCTGTACCGCGTTAGTTTTGTCTACTATCCTGATTGCCATTTTACAGGACGATCTACTCTGACGTGTTGGATTCAACTATTGGTCAGAAGAGGAATATAAATATCGTCTAATGTTCCTATCTCTAGGTGTAGCCATTAACAACTAGGAGAAGCCTTGACATATGTATAGACTACATGTACATATCAATATTGACGCAAGAGTTCACTATTGGTAATGAAATATTCTATACTTGTATCTATGCATACCACTGACTTACCGCAAGTAGCTTACAACATTTATTACCCCAAAGTTGTTTCGAGTACACCTCGGCACGGACTTGATTGGAACTTACAACTTTAGAGGTGCTAAATACTGCTTGCATTGGTAGACGTAAATCCAATTAATGCCCGATCGTGGCAGCGTATACTTTTAGTATGTTGTACCGTGGTTGTCTTGTAGCCTGATTGACATTTTACAAGATATCCTTTCGGTGTCATGTTGGTCTCAAGTACTGGACAGAAAAACAAAAGGTATATCGACTATCTAATGGTTCAAAGTCTACAATGTAGGTGTATCTAATTATTACCAGGATATGTAGACGACGGATATGTTCCACCCGTCGTAAGACTTCCCGGTCCTTTCCTCATTCATGACTCATCACCGGATTTGTAGCTAGAGTAGCACGACGGGTGCCACTAGTGGAGCAGGAACCACTTACACTTTAGGAACACCCGAGTTCACCCCCGGTTTTTAGTGGGGTTCGTGTTACTCGATCTTTAGTTTTTTGTGTAATGTTTTTTAGATCGTTGTTTGTCCTTTTTCTTTCGGCCGTTGTGTTGTCTGTCCTTCCATTTACGGATTCTGATTGCCCTTTTTGGTATCTTCAAACTCTTCTTAAACTACATGTGCACGGCTTTATATACATGAGTGACCGTTCACAACTGGTAATGAAATAGACTCACATCTATACGTGCATGTAATACAATATATGCCTACCCAGACATGCATGAATGTAATTACATTTATTAACATTAAGTAGAGTAAGTGTGACATGACTGATATACTAGTAAATAAATGTCTTCTAACGAAGAAAAAATGTGAAAAGATGGCTTAGTTTAGCTTTAAACATTTTTGTATATAGTTTAACTTTATCTACATTTTAAACATTTTTGCATATGTATACTTCGCCTGTTTTTGTTGTAATCATCAATAGTTCCAGCATAGCATTGTAATTCACTGTTCTTGGTTTTGACATCTTGTCAGATGCTGGAATTAATTCTTTGCACGTCTGACCGTCTTTCGAAAATAGAAATACATTATTGGAGTTAAATCCTACAACATACAGATTTCCGTCAGAATCGGATGTTATTCCAAGAGGTGTTTTCAGATCTTCGTTAAACATCTCAAAGAGCTGATTTCCATCCGTGTCCAAACACACAATTTTATTTTCTGTCCACTTGGGTAAATAAATTGTATCGTTAGCAACAACTATATAGTCTGCGGATGTAAATGTTGTCTTTACCTCCTTTAGAACATTCCCCTTAATATCTATAATCAGGAACCCACCAGATAACAAGCCAACTAATATATTGCTATTAAAGGTACATATCGAATGCGACTGGGCTTTAATCTTAATTTCATTTACAATGTTAAAATTAGTTAAATCAATCACGTGTATGATTGGTTGCCAAGAATATATCACAAGAATCTGTTTGTTCAGTTGTGTTACATCAATTGGATTGTACAACAACTGCAGATCACGTTTTATTGTTCCATCGGATTCGAAAATATGCAGACATTTATTATCGCGATTTGATACAATAAATAACCCGCCATCTGTTACGAGGCAATCCCATACCTCATTCTTCTCTTTTGGTGGAACTTTAAACGAGAGTACCCTACTCATTGTTACATTACCAACTTCTCTTCGTTTTCTCGGGTTGAATATTTGAGCCTCGTTATCTGTTTTCCTAGTGAACGCCACATCTTCCTTTCTGATTTCAAATTCCAATTTCCCGAAAAACTTGGATTTATTTTCGATAACACCCATCTCTTTTATGAACCTCATATCATAACGTAGCAGCTTCTGGTTATCTCTAAGAGATTGTAAATAGTGTTCTTCTTCTTGTGCTTCTCTTGTCATATCACGGATACTTAAATATGTCTGAAATTCTGTTGCATGTTGTTTGATAGCAGAAAGAACGCATTCTGACTCGTCAACTCTTTGTTTCCTTGATTTTAAGTCAGTTATCAACTCTTCTATTTCAGAGTTATATTTGGTATGTATGGAAGACAACTCGTCCAGGATATCTTGTTCTAGCTGATCAAGTTTCTTGTTGATATCTTGTCTGGTCTCTTGGATTTCCTTTTGACACCGGAGTTGTTTGAATGTTCAATACTTTTTGAATGTTGACTTGAAGATCCGTAATGGAGTTTTCAAGGTCAAGCATAACTTTTGCTGATTTGACATTTTCAATGGCTTCCTGCAATGGAGTCAAAGTATCTTTGCAATTTTTATGGACTGAATTGATACATTTCACTCAACAAGGAGTATCATGGCTTGAGCAAAGATATTCAAAGCGTTCGCTGTGTTCATCACAATGTAACGTTATTTGTTGAACAGATTCAGGTAACTTACTGTAATCTTCAATAGGAACTGTTTCATGTGTTTTGGTTATTCTAGCTATTTCGTGGTGAACGTTGCATTTGGAACATAGTGCTTCCTCGCATTGTGGACACCATATTTCAGCTTCATTTGTCAGATGTTGGACTTCACAAATGTCACAAAGACGCCCCCTTCTGGCTGCCATTAATTTGAATATGATCTGTAAGAAAATATATTTCGTTTATTATATCTGTGACCATGATTTAGTATATAACTAAATCGTGGTCTCGATTTGGTATTTCGTTATACTTTTTCTCGATTTTGTTATCTTTTATCTCGATTTAGTTATTCGTCATCACGAATTAATCATTCGTTGATAATCATTCATCTCGACTGGTTAGTTTGTTTTCTTGGTATGCTTATCAGTTATTGCGAATTAGTTATCTGTTATCATGATTAAATCAAGCGTTATCTTTATTTAATCATTAGTTATCCCTATTTATATCACTCTTGCACATCTTGCCGCCCATCTCATTTTGGTTTCAGTTTTCTAACTTTAGTCTTTCTCGGCCAAATATTTTGAACTTTCTACACAATACACAGGACACAATCGATTTTGGATGATATGCCATTTACGGTTTCCGAGTTATACTCCTTTATTAAATGTAGGAGAAAAAAATGCTCTTTTCGTACTCTAGCTCTAATTTTATAACAATCACAATTACTGCGCAAGGGAGACTAAGACCATGAAAACCACAAATTGCAATTTTTACAATTAATTAAGTTGCATAACTTGGCGACCTTTACTGAAATCAAAATGAAATGAGCGCATTGTGTAAAAAGTGCTAAATATTTGGCCGAGGGACACCAACTAAGGTATATGGGGTCCAACGTTAAAAAGAGTCCTATGTGCATGAGACCTGGGTTCTTTAGGTCCAAAGCTTAAGACAGGCAATACCATTGTATATGGCTTGAATCATCACTGTGATATGCAGATTAACATATGCACACATGAAATGTCCCAGTGTGTATGGGGACCAAACCAGACCCCCTAATTGACCAACATTTTATAAAGCATGCAATGGAGAAAGTTTTATATGCTATTTTCCAGAACCGGCAATGGACAGTTGTTCTAATTAGAATAAACCACCAATTTCATATATAATTTAATTTTTTCACCAAGGAATGTCCCAGAACTTTTTGAGTATGCAAAATATAAGTCGTGTGAATCAAAATTTAACATATAGGCAAACTATATATAGTTCAATAAATCTTTACTAGGTTAGCTATTCGGTCTCATCGTGTGAGCCTCTTGTCACAATGTAAATAAATAGTATACACGAACTGAACCTTTAATCGAGAATGCACTATTAGAAATGTTGTACGTGTTTTTAGGTGTTCTTTTCCTGGTTTTATAATCATGTCACACAGGGGCCGCAGTTACACATACATTGTGATGTGAAAATATAGCTGGGAGCCCCTGTGGTCTGTCAGTGTCGAAACCTGGCTACTACTTTCACTTCTAATAAATGTTATTGTTGTTGTAGATTATGGCGATATTCTGACAAAAGCTATATAGATCTACGATTAAAAAAGCAGTCATCGGAAGGTGAACATTATATTTGTTTAAAACAGTAAAAAAAAACAATGTCTTGAAAGTTGAACAATATATAGTTTCCGACATTTTTTTTAATGATTTAAACAACACAAATGAGACTTGAAATTACCGGGAGTGAACATAAAGATGTCCACCTATGCTTAGATAGTCAGATATGCGGATATATGCCTGCCTTATGACAAAAATCGAGACATTAACTGTTGGAATATTAGTTATATTAATTTTAGATTTGGCTTCTGTCTTTGTAAATATTAAAAGAATTAAATATCAGGGGCGTACACATACCTTTCGTCCTTTGCCCTGTACAGAAAGGAAAGGAAAAAAATAAATACCAGGTAAGTATGGGAAGCCAACCTTGAACAATTTGAACATCGGATATATATATGTCACGCGAAAGTAACCAAAATTCCGATAAACATACTTTATTTTGGATACCTATGACAAGAGAAACGAAACCGAAATAGGGCAAAACAAACAGAAACAAAGCGAGAAACGAATATTGAATAAGAGATCATCTGTACGGCACGATGTTGACTAGTTCTAATAATAAAACCCTAAATGTTCGCTTACTCGCAAGGGTTTTAACGGGATGCCATTACACGTAATGGAGTAGACGCCGAGATTTTTTACGATCGCTTACAGAGTTTCTGACGCCTGCATTGATCAATAATAAGACATAACCTTTCCTTTTGTCCACTATTATAACAAGTAAATTTCAGTAAAAGTAACGGAAGTATCTCAAACTTTTCAGAGGGTAACGGTAATATTTTGACTTTCACCAGTACTCCGTTTAACCAGCAAGGAACAAATTATAATCCACAAACTTCAGAAAATAGAAATTTATCAACTTCCGGACGAAGTGCTTTTAATCATATGCGGACCCAAAATCAACACAATATGCAATCGACAAGTAATGGAAGTGTCACAAATTTAACAGGCAGTACTTTTCCAAAAAGGTCAAACAATTTGACTTCGCAATCTTCCGACCATATACAAATGTTATACTCAGATCAACAAAAGTCTACGACTGCAAGATCACAACAATTATCAAAAACTGTCTCTAAAATACAGGTTTTTTATTTTTTTTATTTCATTATTGATGACAACAGTTTTAGAACTTATTTTCCACTACAATTTTTGTGAATGAACTGAAGTAATTTGGTAAACATTTGTTTTCAAGATTATTGAAATAATATTTAGTCTTCATGAAAACCAATTTGGTGATTTATAATAATTAACCATATATGGAATGCTTACTAATTCAGATTTACTATTAAGCTTACGATATGTGAGGACGTTCATTAAAAATATTTTGGTTTGTTGTAATCCAACCCAACCCATCAAAATTGGAGCTATTCAAAAATAAAAAATAAATTGTGTTTTATTGGCACATTCATAGGAGATAAGAGTGAGCTTTTTTATGCCCCCATCATTAAGATGTATCCATATCCTTGTGTCCCACACTTGGTCATCGCTCAACAACTTAAGTTCCCCTTAACTAAATCATTTGGAGTCGGGGACCATAAAAGGAGGGCCAGTTTGATTTCGGACTTCCACGTTTGTATGTTCTGGACTTATACCCCTGTTTGCTTTAGCAGGAAGCAGCGGTATCAGTGGACACATTCTTCCATTCGTTCCTGTTTTCCTAGTAAATTTGGGTTACATCAAAACCAGATATTTTTAATGATTGCCAGAAATGAAAAATGTTTGATATATTCTGTATGATCCTTGCTTAACATACGCCCCATGTCTCTCTTTCTCTCTCTCTTATAGATTAACTGGTATTTAAAGATAGATGGCTTTATGGGACTTATTTTCTTTTGAATGTCTGAAATGTATTCTCAGGCTGTCATGAATCAACATTCTTTTTTTACCAAGACGTTTTGTCATTAATTTCATTTAGTTTTAATTAATGCAACCTACTATCTCTTGAGAGTCTGGACTTTGAAAAAATAAACTGTATCATTTTGCTTCAGAATATTGTATCATACATATTTATTTTCCTCTTCTGTTACATATATGTTTAGATTTAAATTCAGGGCATGCCACTCATTTTCAAGTAGGAGGTGATAATCCTAAAGTAGAAAGGGGATCTTGAAAAACCAGTATGGAAAACAAAGCTGTATTTTATGTTCACTTTGATATTTTCATTTTTGAAAACAAAGAAGCAGGGGGAAAAAATCAATTAGACGGACAATTTGCCCAGTGCCCGGCTGCTGTGGAATGCCCTGAAGTTGATACCATTTTCATATTTCTTTACTAAGAACAAGTAATAATCTTATCCAAGATATTTTCTTTTTTTCATTTAAAGGATTTGGCTTTATTCTTTAGACGGAACAACTATTCTAAATTAATTTAACATTACATGTATCTGTATTAAACATCAGTAGAGATATGTCGGCCATTTTGGTTTGGGTACTAATTGTCACAATTCGTGTAGAAAAATAAATTAATGTTGATATTATGTGGTAAGAATTAACAGATATCGTTCATGATTAAAATCACTATGTGTACTCATAAAATAGGAAATAAACAAAAAAGAATAAATAGAGAATCCCCATAGGCATTGAAAGGCATAAAACAGTTGTTTAAAATTAGGTGTCATTACAGAGTTATCTCCCCTTATTTGATAAAAACACAAATTTTATAAATAGCAATTCCATAACTTTTTCATCAATAATTGCAAAAGTACAATTATACTACATTGACAGTTCCATTATATTCTGGTTTTTGTCAGTTAT
Source organism: Bathymodiolus septemdierum (assembly GCA_963383655.1). Classification (NCBI taxonomy): domain Eukaryota; kingdom Metazoa; phylum Mollusca; class Bivalvia; order Mytilida; family Modiolidae; genus Bathymodiolus; species Bathymodiolus septemdierum. Next base: position 46,380,592 of record OY726523.1, on the reverse strand, counting down.
TGACAACTATAAAAAAAAGAACTAAAACATAGTTTGGAAAACAATATTAAAGTCAGGCCTGAAATTTTCTATAGAATCCTTCATCGTATTATTAACCTATGCACATACAAAGGTTAAATATGTTCTCTACAAAAATCTATAGGACTATTGTTTCACTAGAATTTAGTTTTTTATTTGTCCTTATAAACATTTGTTTACCATTCATTATTTTTTTTGCAGTCAATTTTTGATTCCATATCATTTAATATTGTTACTATGCATAAATGTTCCCATTCAATTTTGAATCTCTATTTTTGCATTTAAGTTTTGAAATGTTTTTTGTTTTGTTTTCTAATATTGAACATTCCCATGAACAAAAAATCAAAAGATGGTGTAAATTTCCTCTGCATTTATTTATCATTGTATATATTTGTACATATTACTTTCCATTGTGTATAAAGTGTCATTATCATTGAGATAAAACTTACATATCAAAAGACATTATTTATATTCTTGCCTTTAACCAAGAGGCAAACAAATAAAATATTAAAAAACTTGAAATTTGTTTTGTTTTTAACGGAAAAAAAACTTAACATGGAAATACAGTGAGCCCTGAATAAAATGGAATCCTGTCTAAACTGAACAATGAAGTCCTAGTGTTGGAAAACATTGTTAATTTAATCTGTATAAACCAAAAACCTGTCTATTTCACACAAATACGCTGTTCCCAAGGAGTTTCGGTTTAGACCAGTTTCTCTGTATTATAATAAGTACAATGTTGTATTCCATCGTTGAATTCATATACAATGGAACCACATCCTTGGTGTAATATGGTTAGCGTGCTTGCCTTCAATACGGTAGATCGTGGGTTCTAGCCTCGATTGGGTCAAACTAAAGACTGTAAAATTGGTATTTGTTTCTTCTCTGCTAAGCATGCAGCATTAAGGACAAAGAGTAAAGCTTGAATCAGGCTAATGTGTCTGAGTGGAGCGACATGTCTATCTGCAGACTGTAGAATCAGGCTAATGTGTCTGAGTGGAGCGACATGTCTATCTACAGACTGTTGAATCAGGCTAATGTGTCTGAGTGGTGCGACATGTCTATCTACAGACTGTTGTTTATCAGGCTAATGTGTCTGAGTGGTGCGACATGTCTATCTACAGACTGTTGAATCAGGCTAATGTGTCGGAGTGGAGCGACATGTCTATCTACAGACTGTTGTTTATCAGGCTAATGTATCTGAGTGGTGTGACATGTCTATCTACAGACTGTTGTTTATCAGGTTAATGTGTCTGAGTGGTGCGACATGTCTATCTACAGACTGTTGTTTATCAGGCTAATGTGTCTGAGTGGAGCGACATGTCTATCTACAGACTGTTGTTTATCAGGCTAATGTGTCGGAGTGGAGCGACATGTCTATCTACAGACTGTTGTTGATCAGGCTAATGTGTCTGAGTGGTGCGACATGTATATCTAAAGACTGTTGTTTATCAGGCTAATGTGTCTGAGTGGTGCGACATGTCTATCCACAGACTGTTGAATCAGGCTAATGTGTCTGAGTGGTGCGACATGTCTATCTACAGACTGTTGTTTATCAGGCTAATGTGTCTGAGTGGTGCGACATGTCTATCTACAGACTGTTGAATCAGGCTAATGTGTCGGAGTGGAGCGACATGTCTATCTACAGACTGTTGTTTATCAGGCTAATGTGTCTGAGTGGTGCGACATGTCTATCTACAGACTGTTGTTTATCAGGCTAATGTGTCTGAGTGGTGCGACATGTCTATCTACAGACTGTTGTTTATCAGGCTAATGTGTCTGAGTGGAGCGACATGTCTATCTACAGACTGTTGTTTATCAGGCTAATGTGTCGGAGTGGAGCGACATGTCTATCTACAGACTGTTGTTTATCAGGCTAATGTGTCTGAGTGGTGCGACATGTCTATCTACAGACTGTTGTTTATCAGGCTAATGTGTCAGAGTGGAGCGACATGTCTATCAACAGACTGTTGTTGATCAGGCTAATGTGTCTGAGTGGTGCGACATGTATATCTACAGACTGTTGTTTATCAGGCTAATGTGTCTGAGTGGTGCGACATGTCTATCCACAGACTGTTGAATCAGGCTAATGTGTCTGAGTGGTGCGACATGTCTATCTACAGACTGTTGTTTATCAGGCTAATGTGTCTGAGTGGAGCGACATGTCTATCTACAGACTGTTGTTTCAGTGAGCTAGCACTATAAAAATCTAACTTAAAGTGTGTTGGTCTAGTACAAACCGGATCTCATCATCATTTCATTAAAAATTAACATGTTCTCGCTATGATATAGCTGAAGAATTGCTGGGTTAGGGTTAAACCACATATCACTACCATATATAATGGTTTGATGCTTTAAAATTGCATCTTGTAAGAGTTGTGGTACCTGTTTTATGTTGTCATCTGTCCGTCTGGTATAAACGTGTGGCACATTAACTCCACTTTGCCTTGACCCATTTTCTATATTTTAGGATGTACTCCAAGGAAAAATAGTTTGTCGTAAAATGTTGTGCGATATCTCAAGTTTGTTTCAACCAGATTATTAGGGGTATGGTGTTTAACGCCACTTTCAGCAATATTTCAGTTTGATACAACATTGTGTGATAAAGTTTGTCGGTGACTTGCGACAGGTCTGTGGTTTTCTTTGGGTACTCCGGTTTCCTCCTACAATAAAACTGACCACCACGATATAACTGAAATATTGTTGAAAGTGGAGTAAAACACAATAAACCATGAACCAACTACTCCAATAGAAAATATGAATGAAACCAAGACAGCTCTGAAATAGCAAAATAACAGACCCTGTCTTTGTATATATGATGCTCTTCGTCTTTGTACTTTTATTTAAATCTTACAGGCCTTGTAGTCACATATACATGTTGGCTGCTTTTTTGAGTACTCGAAAGTTTTATGACCGAAAGACCAAATCCCTTGTCCATAGTTGTTGGAATATGACTTTACGATGAGTGTCATTAATCGGACAGAATTTGCATAGCTGTTATCATTTAAATGTGACGTGTTTCATTAGCTCACCGGGACCAAATTTTAAAAGTATGTGTTAGGTATTGTGATCACTTTGCGTCCATCGTCTTTATCTTCTGACATTTCAACCTGTTTTTCTTTTTTTTCTTCTTTTTGCAAACCACTACACCAATTACAATTGGCAGAAATTATATCAGATGGTTCTTAGCATATTTATATGTGTAAATAATTTTGGTTTCAAAATGGCTGCTAGGCCCATTATGCTTTCTGAAAGGCTGAAATATCAAAATATTTCTCAGAAACCTTGTGTGTGATGGAATTGTTACACAATAGAAACATTCCTTACATAATGGTAAATAAATCGATTTTGTTTGTCAATCAGAAATCCAAGATGGCCACCACCTCATGACAAAGTTTTACGATCGAACTCTACTGGAAAAATCTCTTTAAATTATTATTCTCTTAATTACTCATAAACAACTGAACCACTTGAAAGCATAATTGGTTTCAATCTTCCTTTGATGCCCTTTAGTGAATGTTTTTTGTGTTGCCATCGCAGGAAATAGTCGAAGATTAACCTGGAAAATGAAAGAAAATCTCAGAAACTAACAATTTGATTAAATCTGTGTATAAATAATCATTGGATAGTCGCTTATTCGAAATCCAAGATGTCTGCCACTGCACGACAACTTTAAAAACACAGAACCATATGGGAAATACATTTAAAAATAATTCATACCTGCAACCACTGAACAGCAAACTTGACTGACATGCTCCTTTGTTGTTGATCTAGATATGTTTGTGTCGATCATAAATGCAAGATGGCTACCACAGCAGGAAACAATTATATTGATTAATTGATTGTTGCTTAACATCAAGTGAGCAATATTTCAGCTATATTCATTACATTAGGAAAAGGTGTTTTTTTCCTTCTACCAATGCGTATGTAAAAAGGAAGTCCTTGTAATATTCATGACCGGAATACGTTCACAAACAATAAATCAGGTGCTGGTTTCAGTGGGGACGAATATTTCGATTGTCACTAGGAAAAATATGGTGGATATGCCGAAAAGGGTCGAAAAGCATCCTTGCAGCGGGCAACTAATGATCATACTTAACAAACCCTTGCACATCAAGAGCTGCTAATACATCTATACAAAAAATGTAAAATTTCGACGTTTTTATTTGGATTTTTACATTTTATGTGGTTACCGAAATATACTGGTTCGGTAATCAATAAATATGAAGAAAGAAATCCGAATAAAAACGTTGATAGTAAAAGATGAACGCGATGTTTAATGTTATAGAACTTGTGCTGCTATCCAGTTGTATTTCACGTGCAAACATACTGACATTGGTGATTCTGGTATCGGGTCCGTTCGCCCTAATTACACATTCGCCCTGGGTCCGTTAGCCCTAGGTTCGTAATAGGACGAATGGACCCGTATTCGGTGATTCCCCAAAGATAAATAAATTTACGACCAAATAGTTTTTAAAAAAATTTATTCATCTATTGGTGCATTCCACACAATCAGCGTACCTAGAAACTTGTGCGCATTAAATTAGATTCTACTATTTCATCGTTATCACCGGGTCGATACCTCTGGTGGTGAACTATATTCGTCCCGGGTGCTATCATCCATCCAGTGATTAGTGTTTCTGCACTGGCATTGTTTATTTGACATATTTATTATTTAATTTTCTAGTTCCTAAATAATGTAATTATTATTAGAACTAAGGTTCTCTTTCCTCAGGCATAGATGACCTTAGTTGATTTTGGTGTCCTGTTTAGGACCTTAGTTGATTTTGGTGTCCTGTTTAGGATCTTAGTTGATTTTGGTGTCCTGTTTAGGTCCTTAATTGATTTTGGCCGTCCAGTTTATGTCCTTTGGTTTTCCAATCTTTTGACTTTGAGTGTACCCAAAAGAAGTATATTCCAGAAATGCGTCGTGTGCGTCGAATTAATTAGATATCTACGTTTTTATTGTTTTCTTTTGTGTTGTTTCTTGTGTCTTTTGTTGTATCTTGTCTTGTCTATTTCCTACGTTTGTGTTGTGCCATGCTTGTTTTGTTTTACGCTTGTGTTGTACCGTGCTTGTTTTGTTTTACGCTTGTGTTGTACCATGCTTGTTTTGTTTTACGCTTGTGTTGTACCGCGATTGTTTTGTTTTACGCTTGTGTTGTACCATGCTTGTTTTGTTTTACGCTTGTGTTGTACCGCGATTGTTTTGTTTTACGCTTGTGTTGTACCATGCTTGTTTTGTTTTACGCTTGTGTTGTACCGCGATTGTTTTGTTTTACGCTTGTTTTGTTTTACGCTTGTGTTGTACCGCGATTGTTTTGTTTTACGTTTGTGTTGTACCATGCTCGTTTTGTTTTACGCTTGTGTTGTACCGCGATTGTTTTGTTTTACGCTTGTGTTGTACCATGCTTGTTTTGTTTTACGCTTGTGTTGCACCGCGATTGTTTTGTTTTACGTTTGTGTTGTATCATGCTTGCTTTGTTTTACGCTTGTGTTGTACCGCGATTGTTTTGTTTTACGCTTGTGTTGTACCATGCTTGTTTTGTTTTACGCTTGTGTTGTACCGCGATTGTTTTGTTTTACGCTTGTGTTGTACCATGCTTGTTTTGTTTTACGCTTGTGTTGTACCGCGATTGTTTTGTTTTACGCTTGTGTTGTACCATGCTTGTTTTGTTTTACGCTTGTGTTGTACCGCGATTGTTTTGTTTTACGCTTGTGTTGTACCATGCTTGTTTTGTTTTACGCTTGTGTTGTACCGTGATTGCTTTTGCTTTACGCTTGTATTGTACCGTGTTAGTTTTGTATTTCCTTTGTTCTGTCTACTATTCTGATTGTTATTTTACAAGACGATCTACTCTGACGTGTTGGTCTCAACTATTAGTCGAAAGTGGAATATGAATACGCCTAATGCTCCAATGTCTAGGTGTAGCCATTAACCTCTAGAAGCCTTGACATGTATAAACTACATGTGCATATCAATATAGATTCATGGGTGCACTATTGGTAATGGAATATTCTAGACTTGTATCTATACAATGTACATACCACAGACCTACCGCAAGTAGCTTACAACATTTATCACCCCAAAGTTATATCGAGTACACCTCGGCACCGGCTTGATTGGAACTCGCAACTTTAGAGGTGCTAAATACTGCTTGCATTGGTAGATGTAAATCCAATTAATGTACGATCGCGGCAACGTATACTCCTATTGTGTTGTATCGTGGTTGTCTTGTAGCCTGATTGACATTTTACCAGATCTCCTTTTGGTGTCGTGTTGGTCTCCACTATTGAACAGCAGAACAAAAGGAATATTGACTATCTAATGGTTCGAAATGTAGGTGTATCTACTTATGAACAGGATATGTAGACCAGGGATATGTTCCACTTGTAACACTTCCCGGTCCTTTCCTCATTCATGACTTATCACCGGGTTTGTAACTAGAGTAACACAATGGGTGCCACTAGTGGAGCAGGAACTACCTACCCTTCCAGAGAACCTGAGTTCACACCCGGTTTTAGTGGGGTTCGTGTTACTCGATCTTTAGTTTTTTGTGCAATGCTTTGTAGATCGTTATCCTTTTGGTCGTTGTTTTGTCTGTCCTTTCATTTATGGATTCTGATTGCTCCTTTCGGTATCTTCAAACTCCTCTTAGACTACATGTGCACGGATATATATACATGTACATGAGTGACCGTTTCACTACTGGAAAAAAAATAGACTCATATCTATACGGGTATGTAATACAATACATGTTGTATATTCCTACCCCAACATGCATGTAATCACATTTATTAACATAATAAGTAGAGTAAGTGTGACTTGACTGATATAAATAAATGTCTTCTAACGAAGAAAAAAGGGAAAAGATGGCTTAATTTAACTTTATCTACAGTTTAAACATTTTTGTATATATATACTTCGCCTGTTTCTGTTGTAATCATCAATAGTCCTAACATGTCATTGTAATTCACTGCTCTTGGACTTGACATCTTGTCAGATGCTGGAATTAATTCTCTGTACGTCTGACCTTCTTTCGAAAATAGAAATACATTATTGGATTCAAACCCTACAACATACAAATTCCCGTCGGAATCGGATGTTATTCCAAGAGGTGCTTTCAGATCTTTGTTGAACATCTCAAAGAGCTGAATTCCATCCGTGTCAAAACATACAATTTTATTTTCTTTCCACTTTGGTAAATAAATTGTATCGTTAGCAACAACTATATAGTATGGGTCTTCAAATGTTGCCTTGATTTCCTTTAGAACATTCCCCTTTATATCTATCCTAATCAGGAACTCACCACGTGATAAGCCAATTAATATATTGCTATTAAAGGTACATATCGAACACGGCTTCTCTTTAACCTTAATTTCACCTACAATGTTAAAGTTAGTTAAATCAATCACGTGTATGATTGGTTGCTCATTATATATCACAAGAATCTGTTTGTTCAGTTGTGTTACACCAACTGGTTTGTACAACAACTGCAGATCACGTTTAACTTTTCCGTCGGATTCGAAAATATGCAGACATTTATTATTGCAATTTGTTACAATAAATAACCCGTCATCTGTTAGGACGCAATCCCATACTTCATTATTCTCTTTTGGTGGAACTTTAAACGAGAGTATCTTACTCATTGTTACATTATCAACTTCTCGTCGTCTTCTCGGGTTGAATATTTGAGCCTCATTATCTGTTTTTCTAGTGAACTCCACATCTTCATTTCTGATTTCAAATTCCAATTTCCCGAAAAACTTGGATTTATTTTCGATAACATCCATCTCTTTTATGAACCTCATATCATAATGTACAAGCTTCTGGTTATCTCTAAGAGATTGTAAATAGTTTTCTTCTTCTTGGGCTTCTCTTGTCATATCACGGATACTTAAATATGTCTGCAATTCTGTTGCATGTTGTTTGATAGCAGAAAGAATGCATTCTGACTCGTCAACTCTTTGTTTCCTTGATTTTAAATCAGTTATCAACTCTTCTATTTCGGAATTATGTTTGGTATATATGGAAGATAACTCGTCCAGGATATCTTGTTCTAGCTCGTCAAGTTTCTTGTTGATATCTTGTCTGGTCTCTTGGATTTCCTTTTGACACAGGAGTTTCTGTTTGATAAAGGAATCCATATTACTTGTTTGAATGTTCAATACTTTTTGAATGTTGACCTGAAGATCTGTAATGGATTTTTCAAGGTCAAGCATAACTTTTGCTGATTTGACATTTTCAATGGCTTCGTGTAATGGAGTCAATGCATCTTTACAGTTTTTATGGATTGTGTTGATACATTTCACACAACAAGGAGTATCATGGCTTGAGCAAAGATATTCAAAACGTTCGCTGTGTTCATCACAGTGTAACGTTATTTGTTGAACAGATTCGGGTAATTTGCAGTAAATTTCAACAGCAACTATTTCATGTTTTTTGGTTATTCTAGCTATTTCGTGGTGAGCTTTGCATTTGGAACATAATGCTTCCTCGCATTGTGGACACCATATTTCAGCTTCATTTGTCAGGTGTTGGGCTTCACAAAGGTCACAAAGACGCCCACTTCTGGCTGCTATTAATTTAAATGTGATCTGTAAGAAAATATAATTCGCTTAGGGACGTACTCATCAAATGTATTTGTACCGAATTAAATGTTGTTTTTAAGCTCTAAACGGCTGTATGAACAAAACAAATATTACAACAGATAATTCCGTCACAAATACCTGATCGATTCAGCAAACTCATATGTTCCACGGCTGTACCATAACGTGATGAATATCAAAATAAACAAAATGTAGAGGCTTGAAAACATTTGACGTCATGGGGCCACGTGCACACCAAGGTGTTATTTACATGTTGTTAACATTTGAATTATTGAAACTATTTCGCAAACCTGTAGTTGTGTTATGTGATGTATTAATGTTATATTTATAAAGAATATAAAATTTACTACATATATGAAATAGTATTGATTTAGAAATTTAGTACAGTATTTTCCCTCATGAGACACCCCATACATGAAATATGACGTGACACATATTTTGACGTCATTGAAGATAGATCTTAAGCCGGGAATGTCACATTATATACCCTGTCTGATAGCTGAATAACAGATATATTACGGATTTAACCATTGTTTTTTTTTAAATACAGAATCCAACCGTATTAAATATATTTGTTTCTTTTATTTTCATTTTTTCGTATTTCTAGATGTCCTTTTCCGTACCTTTGACGTCATTCTTCAATGACATCAAAATATGTGTCACGTCATATTGCATGTATAGGGTATCTCATGAAGGAAAATACTGTACTAATTTTCTAAATCAATACAATTTCATATGTAGTAATTTTTATAAACTTTATAAATATAACATTAATATATCACATAACAAAACAACGGGTTTGCGAAACAGTTTCAATAATTCAAATGTTAACAACATGTAAACAAAACCTTGGTGTGGTCCCATGACGTCGAAAGTTTTCAAGGCTCAACGTTTTGTTTATTTGCTATGGTACAGCCGTGGAACATAGGTGTTTGCTGAATCGATTAGTTATTTGTGACGGAATTAACCGTTGTAATATTTGTTTGTTCATGCATCCATTTTGAGTATAAAAACAGCATTTAATTTGGTAAAAATACATTTATTATGCGACGAAGTCCCAACTATGGTAGAAATAGCAATATTTTCCATATCACTAATGGCTTAAATTCCTTGCACCGGAAATGATACACCGGAAACCAATACATGATTAAATCTGCAGAAAATCGGATGCGCAGTAATCTGGAAGGGTGCAGGACGTTTCGTAACCTGGTCGTTTCGTACCTAGATCGGGATGTTTCGTATCGGGGTAAAAATGTATAGTAAGACGTTTCGTACCTTCTTTTCAACTCATAGATTTGCAATAAACTCGTTAATTAAAATGTTGTATGTATAGTTGAAACTCTGGAACTACTTCCGGTTATGAATGTTAAAAAATGACTCAAAACCGCAGTGTGTTCTAGCCATGGGACTGACAATATCATTAATCAGAGTTTCATTTCTTCCTCCTCCTGTCCGAAATAATATTTCCTATGAAATTGAGACGTTGGGTTTGGGTCCCCCTATTTGCCCCCTCTTTTAAGAAAGTCTGGATCCGCCCTCGGTCTACTTTGAATTTTTTTTATAGGTCCATATATCGGAGTTAATTTTTTTTTTTTAATATTGGACTTCGTCCCAAGTTAGGCAACACCTATTATCATATTATTCCGTATTATACCATTCATTCAGTGAAGCGTAATGTTTTGTCGTCCATGTTTTAATCGTTTTTGGGGACTGAAATATATACTCCGTCTGTTTTCCGAATATATGCTGACATTCAGGGTTGAAGAACCAATGAAAATATGTGTAGCAAACTAAATCCGTAATATTATACAATTACTGCACTTGAACGAGATCAATATGAGGTTTTATGGAGCAGAGTACAACAATATTGAACGAGGCGAATGCCGAGTTCAATATTGTTGTGCTCTGCTCCATTAAACCTCATATTGATCAAGTTCAAGTGTAGTAATTGTTTTATTACATACGGCTCTATTTTACTCTTAATTTTGAAATTTTATGAAAACTATGAAATTTTTGAAACTTTTTGAAAATTGTATCATTTTGAATTTTTTTGAAATAGTATGAAATTTTTGAAAGTTTTGAAATTTAAGAAAATTTTGAACTTAAAAAAAAAAAAAAAATGAAATTTTCAAATTTGTTAAAAAAAATTGAACTTTAAATTTTTTTTTTTTTTAATTTTATGATTTTCAAATTTTTTGAAAATTTTCAAATTTTATGAAAATTTCTAACATATTGATTAGCAAAAAGCAATTTCTGTGCAATAAAAAACCATATTGCACTCTCGTGCCACGTAATTTCATTCATTGATTTTGCACGAGAGTGCAATATGATTATTTATTGCACAGAAATTGCTTTTTGCTAATCAATATGTTAGAAAATGGAATGTCACGTGTATTGCTTCTGGCCAATAGAAAAACAGTAAAATAGAGCCTTATGTAATAACATATAATATTAAATCTTGAAAAAAAAAATGCATTTGTCGTTCTTTATCTTGAATTCCTTTGCACATAATGTTTTGAATTTTTGCACAATGCTTTCGATCACAATACAAAAGTCAATTTTGATTTTGACTATGACAAAAATTTACGGTTCCACAGTTATGCCACTTTAAATTTTTTTAATTGTAAATTGTAAATTTGTGGTTTTCTTGCTCTAACTTTCTAATAAATGAAGACACATAAATGTCTCGCCTGACAAATGTTCCAAACTAAGCTAAGCCAATGAACCATGAAATTGAAATCAAGTTAACGTGCACGTGATGGATGTATAACTTACAGGTAATTTGTAGTAATCTTCAATAGGAACTGTCTCATGTTTTTTGGTTATTCTAGCTATTTCGTGGTGAGCTTTGCATTTGGAACATAAAGCTTCCTCGCATTGTGGACACCATATTTCAGCTTCATTTGTCAGATGTTGGACTTCACAAAGGTCACAAAGACGCCCACTTTTGGCTGCCATTAATTTGAATATGATCTGTAAGAAAATATATATCGTTTAGGGACATACCTCATCATTTTTATTATATCCGTTACCACGATTTAGTAAATCGTTGTCTCCATTTGGTATTTAGCAATCTCAATCTGCTCTATCTTTTTCTCGTCTTAGTTATCTTTTTATCTCGATTTAGTTATTGGTCATCACGAATTAATCATTCGTTGATAATCAGTCATCTCGACTGGTTAGTTCGATTTCTTGGTATGCTTATCAGTTATTGCGATTTAGTTATCTGTTATCATGATTAAATTAAGCGTTATCTTGATTTATTTATTATTTATCCCTATTTATGTCACCCTTGCACATCTTGCCGCCTATGTCATTTTGGTTTCAGTTTTCTAACTTTAGTCTTCCTCGGCCAAATGTTTTGAACTTTCTACACAATACACAGGACACATTCGATTTTGGATGATATGACATTTACGGTTTGCGAGTTATACTTCTTTATTAAATGTAGGGAAAAAATGCTCTTTTCGTACTCTAGCTTGGCTTTCCTTTGAACAAATGTTTTGAATTTTTACACAATGCTTTCGATTAGAATACACAGGTAAATTTTTGATTATGACATTTATATCATTTACGGTTCCAAGGTCGCCGAGTTATGCCACTTGATTTTTTCAATTGTAAATTTGTGGTTTTCGTTCTCTAACTTTCTACTAAATGATCACACGTGAATGTCTCGTCTGGCAAATGTTGTTCAAAACTAACCTAAGCCAATGGACCATGAAATTGAAATCAAGATAACGTGCACGTGATGGATGTACAACTTAGAAAGAAATATGATTAAAAGAAGAATTTGTGCCCCCGCTTCCAGCTTATATTAAACAAGGGAAGTAATCAAACTTGACCTGTATATTGTGGTTACAAACACACACAAAAATCCAATGGCTGCGCAAGGGAGACTAAAGCCTTCAATGAAGACCACAAATTACAGTTTTTACAATTAATTAAGTGACAGATTAACATTTGCAGAAATTAGGGTCCTAGTGTGTATGGGGTCCAAGCCAGACCCCTAGTTGACCAAAGTTTTATAAAACCTGCAAAGGAGAAGGTTTTAAAGTGTATTCTATTGAACAGGCAATGGACAGCAGTTCTAATTAGAATAATTCTAATATGATTTGCATAATTAGAAATCCTTTACTCTGATTGGGTATAAGCGCTTATGGAGGCGGGGTTTTGTCAGGTTATATTTCGAAAAACGATGTTCACCGGACTACTTTTTTATTAATGTAAACAAAATGGCGGCTTGGATTCCCGATAATAAAAGAAACATTGTTTATTGTTAATAATCGACAATTATTGTTAGATATGAAATAAAAAATAAATGCCAATGAAAAAAAAGCTTTTATTTATTCATTAGCCTCAATGTGATGGACTACATTTTAACTGTGTCGATTCCACTCTATATTCATGCGCGACGCACATCAATGGAATGTATGTGTGCGTACTGGGGATCCTCAAAGGTAAATTTTCAAAACAAATGAAAAAAAATACTTAGTTACAGAATTATAAGGATTAAATGCATTTTTATTGATATATAACCTGGACCAAGCCACTCACAAACTTACATATAATTCCTCTTTTCGTAATTTTATGTAAGTTTGTGAGTGACTTGGTTCAGGTTATTGGTCCAGTTTATACATCAATAAACTCCGGAAAAAATGCGTTTAATCCTATAATAAACCACCATTTTCACATATAATTTCATTTTGTACCAAGGTAAGGTATACGTAAATGGGGATAACAATTTAAGATATAGGCAATAGTTCGATAAATCTAATCGTGATCGTATGGTAGTTGGATTTACCTGTGCAATCAGTGCCTATCATCATTAAAGTTGTGAGTTCAAACCCCGTTCATGGTGAGGTGTACTCGATTCAACATAGATACAATAACGTAACCCTCATTCCACTTGTGCTCCAGTTAGGGTTACGAATCGGTCCCATTCAATGTATGGGAGCAAATTAAAATTTTCGTTAAGTGAATATTTCAACTTTCTTTTTGCATATCTGGTCATAACTTATTATTCCCTACAATTTTTTTAAGTAATGGCGATACGAAATAAGTGTTACAATACCTGTTTCTACCTTCACGATCGATTTAGTATTCGAAAATTGTTTCTTGTTCGCCATGGCGCCTTACGTATGCTCTCGTGATGGGCGGAGCCTATCCATATATGGATTTGAACGCCAAATATGAAAAACGTTAGTACGATGCTTTACTACGATTGATCCAAATAAGGATATCTCCAAAACGAGGCAAGTGCACGTGAAATAGCAACTTGTAAAAAAATGTCGGACATAAAGAAGATTTCATGTATTCACATTTTCAGATGGATATAAGTCTACCATGGATTGATGCAACGCTTACTTAACACCTCAAGGTTACATAAATATATTTATCTTTCAACCACGTTAATTTTTCCAACCACTTACAACGGAATTAGGACAAAAAACCGCCCGGAGTGATTCGTTGAATGGGACCGATTCGTAACCCTCGCTGGGAGAAAAGCGGACTGAAGGTTACGTTATCGTATCTAGATACAACAATGAACATTATGTGATAAAGTTTGTCATAAACTTGCGACAGGTTGGTAGTTTTCTCCGCGTACTCCAGTTTCCTCCATCAATTAACCTGACCGTCACGATATGACTGAAATATTAATGAAAGTGGCGTTAAACACCATAAACCAATCCAACCATCTAATATGTCTTCCTTACTAGGTGAGCTATTCGGGCTCATCATGGGAAGCCTCTTATTAATAAACGGACTGAACATTCGATTAAGAATGCACTTTTAGGAATGTTGTACGTGTTTTAATAAGTGTTCTTTTCTTGGTTTTATAGTCTTGTCACACAGGGGCTCGCAGTTACACATACATGGTGATGTGAAAATATAACAGCGAGCTCCTGTGGTCTGTCAGTGTCGAAACCTGGCTACTACTTTCACTTCTGATACATGATTTTGGCGATATTCTGACAAAAGCTATTCCTACGATTACAAAGGAAGTTTTTGGAATGTGAACATAATATTTAAGAAAAGAACAATGTCTTGAAAGTTGAACAAACGTTTCCGACAATTTTTAATTATTTAAGCAACAAAAATTTTATGGGACTTGGAATTACCATAAGCTAAAATATGTCCGCCCTTGCGTAATACAATAATAGAGATATTAGTATTACATAACTGTTTTAACATCAATTATAATATAACATGTACATTTTTGTAGTACAGAAGCATTTTTTGTGACTCGGCTCCTTTCTCTGTAAATATTAAAAGAAATAAATTAAATATCAGTGATGGACAAATACCTTTCGTCCTTTGTCCTGTACCTGTCGAACAGGAAGTAAAAAGAGAAATTTACAAAAATAAACCAGGGGAGATAATTAGGGGAGTTTAGCGTGTCCTCGATAGACAATGATTAAAAAATGCAGATGAAAAACAACACATCTATTAATTCCTTTTATATTCATTATTGTGAACAAATTCATGTATAGTGTATTGCATTTAGTAATAATAATATGAAACCGGCACGGCCATGAATGCTCGCTCATCTAAAAATTATCTGGCAATTTCATCAAAAAGTGCCGAGATTTTTTGGGCCGAGATATATTGGGAACGACTTTTTCTTAGGGCCGAATCTAGTCTCATTCAATCGAGCTGTCGTTCCTTTATTGGAGTTATCGTTCCTTACGAAATCTCAAAAGTTAACTTCCGCGTAGAAACAAAAATTCTTGTCAGTATGTCAGATGAGATTTAATCAATTAAAAAATATCAATATAAGTAAAACAAGCTAACAAAATGACTTTTATTACACACGGGTTCCGGGTTTCAGTGGTATCTGACGTACGAGAGAGGGTACGAGATTTCAGAATCACCTTTGCGCTTTATGTTAAGAAGATCTTCATTAATTGAGTGTGTTAGTGTGTTACACGGAAACCGGTGTTTACAAAGCATGGAAAAAAAAATTCGTCGATCGTATGTTCAGCCATGTTTGGTAAAAAACCCGAAGTAAACATTACATACCATAAAGAGCTCGCTTAAGCTCGCATATAAATGTTTAAATGTAAATTTCTCATTAAATGATATTATTAATTGTGCAATACTACGTATACGGTGCAAACAAATCCAAATAACGAACATTGGTTTTTTTTAAATGTATTAATATAGGCGCGGATCCAGGCGGGAGCAGACTCGGCGTCCCCCCCCCCCCCCTAAGAAAAGGATTGGCGTGACTGGACTGACAATCGCTTGATGTTAAATACGTAATGTTAACACTTTGTTCTTTCGACTCATCTCTCCATATTGCAATGAATATTCTTACATGTCTTTGCTGCCCCGTTCCGGATCATATAAAAACATTTCACTTTTTGCTATCATGGACATGGTGAGTCTGATGAACCACGAGCAAAACGAGCGAAAGTTCAAAGGCAGCTTGATTTTTTTCTTCAATAAGCCCCTTGTTAGAGAAAGAAGGTATTTACTTAGTATAGTTACCAATAGTCGACTTTAAGCAGGATTTCATGCATCTCATTGCACTGAAAGATCTCTCGCTTGTTGTGGATGACACCACCATTGTCAGTAAGATACTGATGATGCTGTAATGGTCGGATATAAGCCACGGGTTGTTGCATGTAGATCGTTGAGTTGTCTCTCTGTCTTATCATCTACAAGAGTCCACCTGATGTTCCAACGCTACTTTCCTTGGTAATTCTCTCTGTTAGGAATTGAGCAATCTATCAACTATTTAGAGTACTTGCAGGGTGTAGATATAAGGTGCCCTTACCCCCCCCCCCCCCCCAAACCGCTCCTCGTTGTTTACAAGTAGCTTTGATATCTCTTCCACCAAAGGATCCTAGAAAACAAGGTATAGGGATATTTTCCAGTTATCAGATGGGTTGTCTACAGGATAGTTCGCTCTGAACATTTATATTATATACATTATAGAATTAAACATGGAACATATCTACATGGGTATTCCGGTAGGAAAGTGGAGCATTGTTTTATATAAAAAAAAATTTCAAATTTATGTATAGGCACGTGTCTACTTGAGCCTAACGTAGCTACGCCACTGTAAATCTCCATGGTGTATAAAGCGTCATTATCATTGAGATAAAACTTACATATCAAAAGACATTATTTATATTCTTGCCTTTAACCAAGAGGCAAAAAAATTAAATATTAATAAACTTGAAATTTGTTTTGTTTTTAACGAAAAAAACCTAATATGGAAATACAGTGAAACAACCTTACTCTAAGCCCTGAATAAAATGGAATCCTGTCTAAACTGAACAATGAAGTCCTAGTCTTGGAAATCATTGTTAATTTAATCTGCATATACCAAACACCGGTCTAAGTCATCCAAATACGCTATTCCCAAGGAAGTTCGGTTTAGACCGGTTTCTCTGTATTATAATAAGTACAATGTTGTATTCCATCGTTGAATTCATATACAATGGAACCACATCCTTGGTGTAATATGGTTAACGTGCTTGCCTTCAATACTGTAGATAATGGGTTCTAGTCCCGATTGGGTCAAACTAAAGACTGTAAAATTGATATTTGTTTCTTCTCTGCTAAGCACGCAGCATTAAGGACAAAGAGTAAAGCTTGAATCAGGCTAATGTGTCTGAGTGGAGCGACATGTCTATCTACAGACTGTTGAATCAGGCTAATGTGTCAGAGTGGTGCGACATGTCTATCTACAGACTGTTGAATCAGGCTAATGTGTCTGAGTGGAGCGACATGTCTATCTACAAACTGTTGTTTATCAGGCTAATGTGTCTGAGTGGAGCGACATGTCTATCTACAGACTGTTGAATCAGTCTAGTGTGTCTGAGTGGAGCAACATGTCTATCTACAGACTGTTTATTATCAGGCTAATGTGTCTGAGTGGAGCGACATGTCTATCTACAGACTGTTGAATCAGGCTAATGTCTCTGAGTGGAGTGACATGTCTATCTACAGACTGTTGTTTATCAAGCTAATGTGTCTGAGTGGAGCGACATGTCTATCTACAGACTGTTGAATCAGTCTAATGTGTCTGAGTGGAGCAACATGTCTATCTACAGACTGTTGTTTATCAGGCTAATGTGTCTGAGTGGAGCGACATGTCTATCCACAGACTGTTGAATCAGGCTAAGGTGTCTGAGTGGTGCGACATGTCTATCTACAGACTGTTGAATCAGGCTAATGTGTCTGAGTGGTGCGACATGTCTATCTACAGACTGTTGAATCAGTCTAATGTGTCTGAGTGGTGCGACATGTCTATCTACAGACTGTTGAATCAGGCTAATGTGTCTGAGTGGTGCGACATGTCTATCTACAGACTGTTGTTTATCAGGCTAATGTGTCTGAGTGGAGCGACATGTCTATCTACAGACTGTTGTTTATCAGGCTAATGTGTCTGAGTGGAGCGACATGTCTATCTACAGACTGTTGAATCAGGCTAATGTGTCTGAGTGGTGCGACATGTCTATCTACAGACTGTTGTTTATCAGGCTAATGTGTCTGAGTGGTGCGACATGTCTATCTACAGACTGTTGAATCAGGCTAATGTGTCTGAGTGGTGCGACATGTCTATCTACAGACTGTTGAATCAGGCTAATGTGTCTGAGTGGTGCGACATGTCTATCTACAGACTGTTGAATCAGGCTAAGGTGTCTGAGTGGTGCGACATGTCTATCTACAGACTGTTGAATCAGGCTAATGTGTCAGAGTGGTGCGACATGTCTATCTACAGACTGTTGAATCAGGCTAATGTGTCTGAGTGGAGCGACATGTCTATCTACAAACTGTTGTTTATCAGGCTAATGTGTCTGAGTGGAGCGACATGTCTATCTACAGACTGTTGAATCAGTCTAGTGTGTCTGAGTGGAGCAACATGTCTATCTACAGACTGTTTATTATCAGGCTAATGTGTCTGAGTGGAGCGACATGTCTATCTACAGACTGTTGAATCAGGCTAATGTCTCTGAGTGGAGTGACATGTCTATCTACAGACTGTTGTTTATCAAGCTAATGTGTCTGAGTGGAGCGACATGTCTATCTACAGACTGTTGAATCAGTCTAATGTGTCTGAGTGGAGCAACATGTCTATCTACAGACTGTTGTTTATCAGGCTAATGTGTCTGAGTGGAGCGACATGTCTATCCACAGACTGTTGAATCAGGCTAAGGTGTCTGAGTGGTGCGACATGTCTATCTACAGACTGTTGAATCAGGCTAATGTGTCTGAGTGGTGCGACATGTCTATCTACAGACTGTTGAATCAGTCTAATGTGTCTGAGTGGTGCGACATGTCTATCTACAGACTGTTGAATCAGGCTAATGTGTCTGAGTGGTGCGACATGTCTATCTACAGACTGTTGTTTATCAGGCTAATGTGTCTGAGTGGAGCGACATGTCTATCTACAGACTGTTGTTTATCAGGCTAATGTGTCTGAGTGGAGCGACATGTCTATCTACAGACTGTTGAATCAGGCTAATGTGTCTGAGTGGTGCGACATGTCTATCTACAGACTGTTGTTTATCAGGCTAATGTGTCTGAGTGGTGCGACATGTCTATCTACAGACTGTTGAATCAGGCTAATGTGTCTGAGTGGTGCGACATGTCTATCTACAGACTGTTGAATCAGGCTAATGTGTCTGAGTGGTGCGACATGTCTATCTACAGACTGTTGTTTATCAGGCTAATGTGTCTGAGTGGTGCGACATGTCTATCTACAGACTGTTGAATCAGGCTAATGTGTCTGAGTGGAGCGACATGTCTATCTACAAACTGTTGTTTATCAGGCTAATGTGTCTGAGTGGAGCGACATGTCTATCTACAGACTGTTGAATCAGTCTAGTGTGTCTGAGTGGAGCAACATGTCTATCTACAGACTGTTTATTATCAGGCTAATGTGTCTGAGTGGAGCGACATGTCTATCTACAGACTGTTGAATCAGGTTAATGTGTCTGAGTGGAGCGACATGTCTATCTACAGACTGTTGTTTATCAAGCTAATGTGTCTGAGTGGAGCGACATGTCTATCTACAGACTGTTGAATCAGTCTAATGTGTCTGAGTGGAGCAACATGTCTATCTACAGACTGTTGTTTATCAGGCTAATGTGTCTGAGTGGAGCGACATGTCTATCCACAGACTGTTGAATCAGGCTAAGGTGTCTGAGTGGTGCGACATGTCTATCTACAGACTGTTGAATCAGGCTAATGTGTCTGAGTGGTGCGACATGTCTATCTACAGACTGTTGAATCAGTCTAATGTGTCTGAGTGGTGCGACATGTCTATCTACAGACTGTTGAATCAGGCTAATGTGTCTGAGTGGTGCGACATGTCTATCTACAGACTGTTGTTTATCAGGCTAATGTGTCTGAGTGGAGCGACATGTCTATCTACAGACTGTTGTTTATCAGGCTAATGTGTCTGAGTGGAGCGACATG
Organism: Bathymodiolus septemdierum; assembly: GCA_963383655.1. NCBI lineage: Eukaryota > Metazoa > Mollusca > Bivalvia > Mytilida > Modiolidae > Bathymodiolus > Bathymodiolus septemdierum. Next base: position 46,360,528 of record OY726523.1, on the reverse strand, counting down.
TCTATCTACAGACTGTTGAATCAGGCTAATGTGTCTGAGTGGTGCGACATGTCTATCTACAGACTGTTGTTTATCAGGCTAATGTGTCTGAGTGGTGCGACATGTCTATCTACAGACTGTTGAATCAGGCTAATGTGTCTGAGTGGTGCGACATGTCTATCTACAGACTGTTGAATCAGGCTAATGTGTCTGAGTGGTGCGACATGTCTATCTACAGACTGTTGTTTATCAGGCTAATGTGTCTGAGTGGTGCGACATGTCTATCTACAGACTGTTGAATCAGGCTAATGTGTCTGAGTGGAGCGACATGTCTATCTATACAGACTGTTGTTTATCAGGCTAATGTGTCTGAGTGGTGCGACATGTCTATCTACAGACTGTTGAATCAGGCTAATGTGTCTGAGTGGTGCGACTTGTCTATCTACAGACTATTGTTTATCAGGCTAATGTGTCTGAGTGGTGCGACATGTCTATCCACAGACTGTTGTTTATCAGGCTAATGTGTCTGAGTGGTGCGACATGTCTATCTACAGACAGTTGTTTATCAGGCTAATGTGTCTGAGTGGTGCGACATGTCTATCTACAGACTATTGTTTATCAGGCTAATGTGTCTGAGTGGTGCGATTTGTCTATCCACAGACTGTTGTTTATCAGGCTAATGTGTCTGAGTGGTGCGACATGTCTATCTACAGACTGTTGTTTTTCAGGCTAATGTGTCTGAGTGGTGCGACATGTCTATCTACATACTGTTGTTTATCAGGCTAATGTGTCTGAGTGGTGCGACATGTCTATCTACAGACAGTTGTTTATCAGGCTAATGTGTCTGAGTGGTGCGACATGTCTATCTACAGACTGTTGTTTATCAGGCTAATGTGTCTGAGTGGTGCGACATGTCTATCTACAGACTGTTGTTTATCAGGCTAATGTGTCTGAGTGGTGCGATATGTCTATCTACAGACTGTTGTTTCAGTGAGCTAGCACTATAAAAATCCAACTAAATTTGTTGGTTTGTACAAACCGGATCTCATCATCATCTCATTAAAAATTAACATGTTCTCGCTATGATATAGCTGAAAAATTGCATCTTGTAAGAGTTATGGTACCTGTATTATGTTGTCATCTGTCCGTCTGGTATAAACATGTGGCACATTAACTCCACTTTGCCTTGACCCATTTTCTATGTTTTAGGATGTATTCCAAGGAAAAATAGTTTGTCGTAAAATGTTGTGCGATATCTCAAGTTTGTTTCAACCAGATTATTAGGGGGTATGGTGTTTAACGCCACTTTCAGCAATATTTCAGTTTGATACACCATTGTGTGATAAAGGTTGTCGGTGACTTTCGACAGGTCTGTGGTTTTCTCCGGGTACTACGGTTTCCTCTCCAATAAAACTGACCACCACGATATAACTGAAATATTGTTGAAAGTGGAGTAAAACACCATAAATCATAAACCAACCACTCCAATAGAAAATATGAATGAAACCAAGACAGCTCTGAAATAGCAAAATAACAGACCTTGTCTGTATATATGATGCTCTTCACCTTTGTACTTTTATTTAAATCTTACAGGCATTGTAGTCACATATACATATGTTCCGATTGGCTGCTTTTTTGAGTACTCGAAAGTTTTATGACCGAAAGACCAAATCTCTTGTCCATAGTTGTTGGAATATGACTTTACGATGAGTGTCATTAATCGGACAGAAAATATTAACCATTCCGTCTTTGTATTTTTATAGGTGTTATCATTTAAATGTGACGTGTTTCATTAGTTCACCTGGACCAAATTTTAAAAGTATGTGTTAGGTATTGTGATCACTTTGCGTCCATCGTCTTTATCTTCTGACATTTCAACCTTTTTTTCTTTTTTTGCAAACCACTACACCAATTGCAATTGGCAGAAATTATATCAGGTGGTTCTTAGCATATTTATATGTGTGAATAAGTTTGGTTTCAAAATGGCTGCTAGGCCCATTATGCTTTCTGCAAGGCTGAAATTTCAAAATATTTCTCAGAAACCTTGTGTGTGATGGAATTGTTACACAATAGAAAAGTTCCTTACATAATGGTAAATGATTCGATTTTTTTTTGTCAATCAGAAATCCAAGATGGCCACCACCTCATGACAAAGTTTTACGATGGGACTCTACTGGAAAAATCTCTTTATATTATTATTCTCTTAATTACTCTTAAACAACTGAATCACTTGAAAGCATAATTGGTTTCAATAAATAATCATTAGATAGTCGCTTATGCGAAATCCAAGATGGCTGCCACTGCATGACAACTAGAACCATATGGGAAATACATTTAAAAATTATTCATACCTGCAACCACCGAACAGCAAACCTGACTGAAATGCTCCTTTGTTGTTGATCTAGATATGTTTGTGTCGATCATAAATCCAAGATGGCTACCATAGCAGGAAACATTTACATTGATTAATTGATTGTTGTTTAACATCAAGTGAGCAATATTTCAGCTATATTCATTAAATTAGGAAAAAGTTTTTTTGTTGCTTCTACCAATGCGTATATAAAAAGGAAGTCCTTGTAATATTCATGACCAGAATACGTTCACAAACAATAAATCATGTGCTGGTTTCAGTGGGGACGAATATTTCGATTAGCACTAAGAAAAGTATGGTGGATATGCCATAGGGTCGAAAAGCAGCCTTGTAGAGGGCAACTAATGATCACACCTAACAAACCTTTGCACATCAAGAGCTGCTAAATATATACACAAACACAAAATGTAAAATTTCGACGTTTTTGATGGAATGTTTACATTTTATGTGGTTACAGAAATATACTGGTTCGGTAATCAATAAAACTGAAGAAAGAAATCAAAATAAAGATGTTGATAGTAAAAGATGAACGCGATGTTTTGTGTTATAGAACTAGAGCTGCTACCCAGTTGTATTATACGTGCAAACATACTGACATTGATGATTCTAGTATCGGGTCCGTTCGCCCTAATTACACATTCGTCCTAGGTTCGTAATAGGGCCAACGGACTTTTATTCGGTGATTCTCCAAGTATAAATAAATGTACGTCCAAATAGTTTTATAATTTATCATCTATTCGTCCCACACAATCAGCGTACCTGATGAAGGCTATTCCAGAAACTTGTGAGCATTAAATTAGATTCTACGATTTCATTTTTATCACTTGGTCGATACCTCTGGTGGTGAACTATATTCGTCCCCGATGCTATCATCCATCCAGTGATTAGGGTTTCTGCGTTGGCATTGCTTATTTGGCATATTAATCAAGCAACTTTCTAGTTCCTAAATAATCCTCAGGCATAGATGACCTTAGTTGATTTTGGTGTCCTGTTTAGGACCTTAGTTGATTTGGATGTCCTGTTTAGGACCTTAGTTGATTTTGGCCGTCCTGTTTAGGTCCTTAGTTGATTTTGGCCGTCCTGTTGAGGTCCTTTGGGTTTCCAATCTTTTGACTTTGAGTGTACCCAAAAGAAGTATATTCCAGAAACGCGTCGAATTAATTAGATATCTACGTTTTTATTGTTTGCATGTGTGTTGTTTCTTGTGTCTTTTGTTGTATCTTTTCTGGTCTATTTCTTATGCTTGTGTTGTACCATGTTTGTTCTGTTTTACGCTTGTGTTGTACCATGCTTGTTCTGTTTTAAGCTTGTTTGTTTTGTTTTGTTTTGTTTTGTTTTGTTTTGTTTTAAGCATATTTTATTCACAACTAAATGAATAGATTGAGCAACAGGCTATGCCTATACAAGCTCTCTCCTTTTACATGTACAAGGCATATATTCAGTATATATAACAATTATATCAATAATATAAGATAATTATGTTCCTTCAATACATGTAATTGTGAACACCATTAATATTTCATATATAATAAATTTACGAGTGAAGTGAAATTTGTAGATTTTCTAAATATTTTAAATAGTTAAACATACAAGAAGTTAAAGAAAAAGAAAATAACACAAAATAAATGTATAATGGGAGGAGCGAAACGATGAGTGTCAATTATGAACTTGTGTACAGCTTGAAATATTTCTGTATTTAGATCATATGAAAATGATCTATTTCCATGTAATAATAAATCTATATTAATGTCAATATTATTATAATTTGGTATTAATGTCTGTATGGAATCTAATAAGATAAATCTTAAGTTATTAAATTTAGGACAGAATAGCAAAAAATGGTTGTTATCTTCTAATGAACCACTACAGTTTGGACAGTTAGTATTATCAGATAAAAAATCATTAAATAAATGTGACTTCATGTTACTAGCCTCATTTCTTAATTGACAATGAATTATATTAAGCTTCCTTATTCCAAAATTATAATGAGCATTGGTGTCCCAAGTTTCATAGAAGTGTGTCAATCTATTCTTAAAGATATTTAAACTTGGAGATTCAGTAATAGTGAGGGGCAAAGTATTCCATAGTCTTATAGTGAAAGGGATAAAACTATCATAAAAAGAACTTGTTCTGGAAAACGATGGATGGAATGTATTATTTTCATTTCTTAAGTTATATCCTGATTGTCTAGGTAGATATGGTTGAACCAACTCATAAAGGTATGCAGGTGTTAACCCATTTAGTATTTTATAAAATAATATTAGTTTGTGTTTGTTCCGTCTATTTTCTAGTGTTTCCCACCCCAATTCGTGGTATAGTTTTTGTCTAGAGGAATTATATCTAAGACCCGTTATAATTCGCCCAGCTTCTATTTGTACACTTTCCAATAAATCGGATTCCTTTTTAGTGCAGTTACCCCATACTACATCGCCATATTCTAAAACGGGTCTAATAAATGCAAACTATATACGCTTGTGTTGTACCATGCTTGTTTTGTTTTACGCTTGTGTTGTACCGTGATTGTTTTTGTTTTACGCTTGTGTTGTACCATGCTTGTTCTGTTTTACGCTTGTGTTGTATCATGCTTGTTTTGTTTTACGCTTGTGTTGTACGTGATTGTTTTTGCTTTACGCTTGTGTTGTACCATGCTTGTTCTGTTTTATGCTTGTGTTGTACCATGCTTGTTTTGTTTTACGCTTGTGTTGTTCTGTGATTGTTTTTGTTTTACGCTTGTGTTGTACCGTGATTGTTTTTGTTTTACGCATGTGTTGTACCATGCTTGTCTTGTTTTACGTTTGTGTTGTACCATGCTTGTTCTGTTTTACGCTTGTGTTGTACCATGCTGTGTGTTTTACCGTGGTTGTTTTTGCTTTACGCTTGTGTTGTACCATGCTTGGTCTGTTTTACGCTTGTGTTGTACCATCCTTGTTCTGTTTTACGCTTGTGTTGTACCATGCTTGTTTTGTTTTACGCTTGTGTTGTACCGTGATTGTTTTTGTTTTACGCTTGTTTTGTACCATGCTTGTTCTGTTTTATGCTTGTGTTGTACCATGCTTGTTCTGTTTTACGCTTGTGTTATACCATGCTTGTTTTGTTTTACGCTTGTGTTGTTCTGTGATTGTTTTTGTTTTACGCTTGTGTTGTACCGTGATTGTTTTTGTTTTACGCTTGTGTTGTACCATGCTTGTTCTGTTTTACGCTTGTGTTGTACCATGCTTGTTCTGCTTTACGCTTGTGTTGTACCGTGATTGTTTTTGTTTTACGCTTGTGTTGTACCGTGCTTCTTTTGTTTAACACTTTTGTTGTACCGTGTTAGTTTTGTATTTCCTTTCTTCTGTCTACTATCCTGATTGTCATTTTACAAGAAGATCTACTCTGACGTGTTGGTTTCAACTATTGGTCGGAAGAGGAATATGAATATCGTCTAATGCTCCAATGTCTATGTGTACCCATTAACAACTTGGAGAGAAGACTTCACATGTGTAAGGACTAGAGGTGCTAAATACTGCTTGCATTGGTAGATGTAAATCTAACTAATGTACGATCGCGGCAACGTATACATTTTGTAAATGTCTTGTAGCCTGATTGACATTTTACAAGATCTCCTTTTGCGGTAATAATGGTCTCAAGTACTGGACAGACGAACACAAGGAATATCGATTAATATATATATATATAGCTAATGGTTCGAACTCTACAATGTAGGTGTATCTACTTATGAACAGGATATGTAGACCACGGATATGTTCCACTTGTCGTAACACTTCCCGATCTTTTCCTCATTCATGACTTATCACCAGGTTTGTATTTAGAGCAACACGATGAATGCCACTAGTGGAACAGGAACTACTAACCCTTCCGGAACACCTGAATTCAGGGTCTATGAGAGGGGGATTCAGTCGGTACATGTGTCCAGGACCCAGAGGGCAAGAAGGGGCCCGTGGATTTCTGAAGAGCTCCATAGCCTTAATTACAGAAGTTTTTTTTTTAGATTTTCTCTTTTTTGTTGTTGGTATTTTCAAATATTTTAGTTTATGTAGAAAAATAATTATGTAAAATTCACTTAGACTTCTCAATTCTGGTTGTTGATCAGTATTATCATTTACATTGAAATCAGGAAGACCCTCATTAGGAAATAAAGCATCTATGAAAGCTTACCAGTGATTTTATTAGACCTCAAATCCTCAATTTTGAGAGAAGTCGTAGACTGTAACCCGGGCCCCATAGCTGTTTTGCTTCGCCTTGCAAAATTTCTCTTGGAAGCCCTGCCTGAGTTCAACCCCAGTTTTTAGTGGGGTTCGTGTTACTCGATCTTTAGTTTTTTGTGCAAATTTGTGTAGATCGTTGTTTGTACTTTTGTCCTTTTTCTTTTGGCAGTTGTGTTGTCTGTCTTTCGATTTATGGATTCTGATTGCCCCTTTGATATCTTCAAACTCTTCTTAGACTACATGTGCACGGATATATATACATGTACATGAGTGACCGTTCACTACTGATAATAAAATAGACTCGTATCTATGCGAGTATGTAATACAATATATGCCTAACCCGACATGCATGAATGTAATCACATGTATTAACATTAAGTAGAGTAAGTGTGACTTGACTGATATAAATAGATGTCTTCTAATGAAGACAAACAAATGGAAAAAGATGGTTTAGTTTAACTTTATCTACATTTTAAACATTTTTATATATAGTTTAACTTTATCTACATTTTAAACATTTTTGTATATATATACTTCGCCTGTTTCTGTTGTAATCATCAATAGTCCCAGCATGTCATTGTAATTCACTGTTCTAGGATTTGAGATCTTATCTGATGCAGGAATTAGTTCTTTACACGTCTGACCGTCTTTCGAAAACAGAAATACATTATTGGAGTGAAACCCTACAACATACAGATTCCCGTCGGAATCGGATGTTATTCCAACAGGTGTTTTCAGATCTTTGTTGAACATCTCATAGAACTGATTTCCATCCGTGTCCAAACGTACAATTTTATTTTCTTTCCACTTGGTTATATAAATTGTATCGTTAGCAACAACTATATAGTATGGGTTTTCAAATGTTGTCTTTACCTCCTTTAGAACATTCCCCTTATTATCTATTCTAATCAGGAACTCACCACGTGATAAGCCAATTAATATATTGCTATTAAAGGTACATATCGAATGCGGCTGACCTTTAACCTTAATTTTCCTTACAATGTTAAAGTTAGTGAAATCAATCACGTGTATGATTGATTTATCACGATATATCACAAGAATCTGTTCGTTCAGTTGTGTTACACCAATTGGTTCGTACAACAACTGCAGATCACATTTAACTTTTCCGTCGGATTCGAATATATGCAGACTTTTATGATTGCAATTTGGTACAATGAATAACCCGTCATCTGTTACAAGGCAATCAAAAACTATATAATTCTCTTTTGGTGGAACTTTAAACGAGAGTATCTTACTCATTGTTACATTACCAACTTCTCTTCGTTTTCTCGGGTTGAATATTTGAGCCTCATTATCTGTTTTCCTAGTGAACGCCACATCTTCATTTCTGATTTCAAATTGCAATTTCCCGAAAACATTGGATTTATTTTCGATAACATCCACCTCTTTTATGAACCTCATATTATAACGTACAAACTTCTGGTTATCTCTAAGAGATTGTAAATAGTTTTCTTCTTCTTGGGCTTCTCTTGTCATATCACGGATACTTAAATATGTCTGAAATTTTGTTGCGTGTTGTTTGATAGCAGAAACAACGCATTCCGACTCGTCAACTCTTTGTTTCCTTGATTTTAAATCAGTTATCAACTCTTCTATTTCGGAGTTATGTTTGGTATATATGGATGATAACTCGTCCAGGATATCTTGTTCTAGTTCGTCAAGTTTCTTGTTGATATCTTGTCTGGTCTCTTGAATTTCCATTTGGCACTGGAATTTCTGTTGGTTTAAGGAATCCATATTACTTGTTTGAAAGTTCAATACTTTTTGAATGTTGACCTGAAGATCCGTAATAGAGGTTTCAAGGTCAAGCATAACTTTTGCTGATTTGACATTTTCAATGGCTTCGTGTAATGGAGTCAATGCATCTTTACAGTTTTTATGGATTGTGTTGATACATTTCACACAACAAGGAGTATCATGGCTTGAGCAAAGATATTCAAAACGTTCGCCGTGTTCATCACAGTGTAACGTTATTTGTTGAACAGATTCAGGTAATTTGCAGTAATCTTCAACAGCAACTATTTCATGTTTTTTGGTTATTCTAGCTATTTCATGGTGAGCCTTGCATTTGGAACATAGTGCTTCCTCGCATTGTGGACACCATATTTCAGCTTCATTTGTCAGATGTTGGATTTCACAAAGGTCACAAAGACGCCCCCTTCTGGCTGCCATTAATTTTAATGTGATCTGTAAGAAAATATAATTCGCTTAGGGACATGCTCATCATTTTTATTATATCCGTTATCACGATTTGGTAATTACCAAAATCGTGGTCTCGATTTGGCATTTCGTTATCTCGATTTTGTTATCTTTTATCTCGATTTAGTTATTCGTCATCACAAATTAATCATTCGTTAATAATTAGTTATCTCGACTGGTTATTTCGTTTTCTTGGTATGCTTATCAGTTATCGCGATTTAATTATCTGTTATCACGATTAAGTCAAGCGTTATCTCGATTTAATCTTTCTTTATCTCTATCTATGTATGTCACCTTACCGCCCATCTCATTTTGATTTCAGTGCACTAACTTTAGTTATTCTCTGCCAAATGTTTTGAACTTTTTACACAATGCTTTTAGTCACAATACATATGACAAGTGCCGAAAACAAATTATTGCACTTTTCGTTCTTTATCTTGAATTCCTTTGCACAAATGTTGTGATTTTTTGCACAGTGCTTTCGATCACAATACAAAGGTCAATTTTGATTTTGACACTTACGTTCCACAGTTATGCCACTTTATAAAAATTAATTGTAAATTGTAAATTTGTGGTTTTCGTGCTCTAACTCTCTAATAAATGAAGACACATAAATGTCTCGCCTGACAAATGTTCCAAGCTAATCTAAGCCAATGAATCATGAAATTGAAATCAAGTTAACGTGCACGTGATGGATGTATAACTTACAAAAAAATATGATTAAAAGAAGAATTTGTGACCCCGCTTCCAGGTTATATTTAACAAGGGAAGTAATCAAACTTGACCTGTATATTGTGATTACAAACACACACAAAAATCCAATGCCTGAGCAAGGGAGACTAAAATCATGAAGACCACAAATTACAATTTTTACAATTAATTAAATTGCAAAACTTGACGACCTTTGCTGAAATCAAAATGAAATGAAAGCATTGTGTAAAAAGTGCTAAATATTTGTTCGAGGGGCACAAACTAAGGAATATGGGGTCCCTAAGTTCTGAGGTCCAAAGTTAAAAGAGTCCTATGTACATGTGACCTGGCTTCTTTGTGTCCAAAGCTTAAAACAGGCAATACCATTGCATATGGCATATGGCATGAATCATCACTGTGATATGCAGATTAACATATGCACAAATGAAGGTCCCAGTGGTATGAGGACCAAGCCAGACCCCTAGTTGACCAAAGTCTTATAAAACCTGCAACATAGAAAACTTTTAATAGTATTTTCCAGAACCGGCAATGTACAGCAGTTCTAATTAGAATAAACCAACATTTTCATATATAATTTCAATTTTTCCCCAAGGAATGTCCCAGAACTTTTTGAGTATGCGTGGATCAAAATTTAACATATAGGCAAAATATATATAGTTCAATAAATCTCGGTCTCATCATGTGAACCTCTTGTCACAATGTGAATTAATTGTATACACGAACTCAATCTTCAATTGAGAATGCACTATTAGGAATGTTGTACGTGTTTTTTTAGTGTTCTTTTCCTGGTTTTATAATCTTGTCACACAGGGGCTCGCAGTTACACATACATTGTGATGTGAAAATATAGCTGGGAGCCCCTGTGCCGGTGTGGTCTGTCAGTGTGGAAACCTGACTACTACTTTCACTTCTAATAAATGTTATTGTTGTTGTAGATTATGGCGATATTCTGACAAAAGCTATATCTACGATTAAAAAAGCAGTCATCGGAAGGTGAACATTATATTTTTTTAAAACAAGAAAAAAAACCAATGTCTTGAAAGTTGAATAATATATAGTTTCCGACATTTTTTTAAATCATTTAAACAACACAAATGGGACTTGAAATGACTGGGAGTGAAAATAAAGATGTCCACCTATGCTTAGATAGTCAGATATGCGGATATATGCCTGCCTTATGACAAAAATCGAGACATTAACTGTTAGAATATCAGTTATATTAATTTTAGATTTGGCTTCTGTCTTTGTTAATATTAAAAGAATTAAATATCAGGGGCGTACACATACCTTTCGTCCTTTGCCCTGTACAGAAAGGGAAGTAAAAAAAATCATCAGGTAAGTATGGGAAGCCAACCTTGAACAATTTGAACATCGGATATATATATATATATATATGGCACGCGAACGTAACCAAAACCCCGATAAACATACTTTATTTTCGATACCTATGACAGGAGAAACGAAACCGAAATAGGGCAAAACAAACAGAAACAAAGCGAGAGGAAACGAAATTTAAACAAAACGAATCTTGAATAAGAGATCATCTGTACGGCACGATGTTGACTCAATCTGATTAAAATCAGCTGTTTGTTTGGCTCCGATTACTACGTACTACGCCACGAACGTAGTACGTAGTAATCGGAGCCAAACAAACAGCTGATTTTAATCAGATTGGATGTTGACTGAAGGTCTATGTTGCTTAATGCGGTTTTTAAAGAAGAAAAACAACAACAGAAATCTAAACCAGAGGCTTACCTGATTGCATGTTTCATGTATATACTATTGAGAATCTCTGCTTCCTTGGATGGAACCTTACGAATAGTATCATGAAGTTCCGGTTTTTGTGAAAGTTCGTCTGCTCCAAGGTTATGTTCTGTTTTACCTTTGTGCTTAGATTAAACAATATTTATTTCATGAAATTTCAGCATATTTGGAACGATTGCAGACATGTTTCATGTACACAGCATCGTGTGATGGGTTTTCGTACTATTATCGATTTTCCGATATAGCGATTAACAGTGTTAACCCTTCATTCATATGACGATTGGAATTTTCAAAGAATGGCTAGTTAAATATTTCTTTGTACATAAGATTGTGCTTAGATTAAGCAATATTTATTTCATGAAATTTCAGCATATTTGGAACGTAAAGATACATAATAGGACAACACAAAAAAGAATAGAAAGATGAGCAACACGGACTCCACCAAAAAACTGGGGTGAACTCAGGTGCTCACGAAGGGTAAACAGGTCCTGCTTCTAAAAAGACATCCGCCGTGTTATTCATGTAAGCTAGATATTGATAACAATGGTAGAAAATGGTAAGTAGAATGATCATGCTGATAAACAAAAGTAGAAAAGTAATTACAGGTTAAATTGAAACAAAATATGTCTAAGGGAACGACCATTTAACTTGAAGTTAAATGGTCGGTCCCTAAACCTTTGGGGTTGACCTGTTGATATTTTATTTTTTTCTTCATTTTCTCCATTTTAATATTCGGATCAGTGGCTTTTAACCTTACAGCGGAAATTGGGGAAACCAGAAATATTCGTTATCGGGCGATTGTAAAAGGAATGTCAATTACGAAACGCGCAAGAAAAATTCCGGATGAATAAGTAGTTTAGCGTTAATTTTTAAAAAAGAAAGTTAAGAAAATTAAAATAAATAGTTATTTCATATATATTATATTCTTATTATAAAATTTGTAAAGTCAGTTTGAACAGAGACACTAGTATGTCTCTGCTTTGAAAAAAATAAAGATTCTATCCAGGAAATTAAAAATGTTGAAACATCGATTAAAAATTTAAATAAACTGTTACCTGTTACCTTCTCTGTAAATTCCACCTTCATCAGGCGAAACTATTAAACTATTAAAGAATTAAAACGTGATTGGCATTGCTCCAAATCTGGATATTTTATGCAGGTCCCGTAATTGACATTCCTTTTATAATCGCCCGATAACGAATATTTCTGGTCTCTCCCCAATTTCCACTGTAAGGACTTTAAAAGCCACTGTAATTTATAAAATATATATGAAATTTATTAAAAACATATAAAATTTCATTGATAGAAATCATAACCATGCATTTTAATATCATTTTGTGCTTCTGGACTCATCTGGACTCTTCTTCTTTGTTCTGGACTCACTTTCGAGACACCCCCGATTGGCTGCTTTTTTGAGTACTCGAAAGTTTTGACCGAAAGACCAAATCTCTTGTCCATAATTATAGGAGTATGACTTTACGATGAGTGTCATTAATCGGACAGAAAATATTAACCATTCCGTCTTTGTGTTTTTATAGGTGTTATCATTTAGATGTGACGTATTTCATTAGCTCACCTGGACCAAATTTTAAAAGTATGTGTTAGGTATTGTGATCACAAAGTGATCAATTATCAATTAATTGTCAATTATCTTTATTGCCTGTGTCAATTATCTTCTGACATTTCAACCTTTTTTCTTTCTTTTTTTTTGTAAACCACTACACCAATTACAATTGGCAGAAATGATATCAGGTGGTTCTTAGTATATTATGTGTAAATAATTTTGGTTTCAAAATGGCTGCTAGGCCCAGTATGCTTTCTGAAAGGCTGAAATTTCAAAATATTTCTGAAAAACCTTGTGTTACACAATAAAAATGTTGCTTACATAATGGTAAATAGATCGCTTTTTTTCAGAAATCCAAGATGGCCACCACCTCCTGACAAAGTTTTACGATGGGACTGTACTGGAAAAATCCCTTTAAATTATTATTCTCTTAATTACTCTTAAACAACTGAACCACTTGAAAGCATAATTGGTTTCAATCTTCTTTGAATGCCCTTTAGTAAATGTTTTTTGTGCTACCATCGCAGGAAATAGTCGAAGCGTAACCTAGAAAATGAAAGAAAAATCTCAGAAACACAAAATTTGAATAAATCTGTGTATAAATAATCATTGGATAGTCGCTTATTCAAAATCCAAGATGGCTGCCACTGCATGACAACTTAAACACAGAACCATATGGGAAATACATTTAAAAATAATTCATACCTTCAACCACTGAACAGCAAACTTGACTGGCATGCTCCTTTGTTGTTGATCTAGATATGTTTCTGTCGATCATAAATCCAAGATGGCTACCACAGCAGGAAACATTTATATTGATTAATTGATTGTTGTTTAACATCAAGTGAGCAATATTTCAGCTATATTCATTACATTAGGAAAAGGTGTTTTTTTTTCCTTCTACCAATGCGTATATAAAAAGGAAGTTCTTGTAATATTCATGACCAGAATACGTTAACAAACAATAAATCATGTGCTGGTTTAAGTGGGGACGAATATTTCGATTCCCACTAAGAAAAGTATTGTGGATATGCCATAGGGTCGGAAAGCAGCTTTGCAGCGGGCAACTAATGATCACAGCTAACAAACCTTTGTACATCAAGAGCTGCTAATACATCTGTACAAAACATGTAAAATGTCGACGTTTTTAATTGGATTTTTACATTTTTTGTGTTTACAGAAATATACTGGTTCGGTAATCAATAAATATGAAGAAAGAAATCCAAATAAAAACGTTGATAGTAAAAGATGAACGCGAAGTTTAATGTTATAGAACTTGTGCTGCTATCCAGTTGTACTTTACATGCAAACATTCCGTTCGCCCTAATTACACATTCGCCCTAGGTTCGTAATAGGGCGAACGGACTAGTACCGTATTCGGTGATTCTCCAAAGATAAATAAATTTACGTCCAAATATTTTTTTTTAAATTTATTCATCTATTAGTCCCACACAAACAGCGTACCTGATGAAGGCTATTCCAGAAACTTGTGCGCATTAAATTAGATTCTACGATTTCATTTTTATCACTTGGTGATGAAGTATATTCGTCCTGATTGCTATCATCCACCCAGTGATTAGTGTTTCTGCATTTGGCATTGTTTATTTGACATATTTATTATTTAATTTTCTAGTTCCTAAATAAGGTAATTATCATTAGAACTAAGGTTCTCTTTCCTAGGCATAAATGACCTTAGTTGATTTTGGCCTGTTCTGTTTAGGTCCTTAGTTGATTTTGGCCGTCCTGTTTAGGTCCTTAGTTGATTTTGGGTCTCCTGTTTATGTCCTTTGGTTTTCCAATCTTTTGACTGAGTGTACCCAAAAGAAGCATATTCCAGAAAGGCGTCGTGCGCATCGAATTAATTAGATATCTACGTTTTTATTGTTTTCATGTGTGTTGTATCTTGTGTCTTTTGTTGTATCCTGTCTGATCTATTTTTTATGTTTGTGCTGTACCATGTTTGTTTTGTTTTACGCTTGTGTTGTACCATGCTTGTTCTGTTTTACGCTTGTGTTGTACCATGCTTGTTCTGTTTTATGCTTGTGTTGTACTATGCTTGTTTTGTTTTACGCTTGTGTTGTACCATGCTTGTTTTGTTTTACGCTTGTGTTGTGCCATGCTTGTTTTTGTTTTACACTTGTGTTGTACCGTGATTGTTTTGTTTTACGCTTGTGTTGTACCATGCTTGTTTTTGTTTTATGCCTGTGTTGTACCATGCTTGTTTTGCTTTACGTTTGTGTTGTACCATGCTTGTTTTGTTTTACGCTTGTGTTGTACCATGCTTGTTTTTGTTTTACGCTTGTGTTGTACCATGCTTGTTTTTGGTTTACACTTGTGTTGTACTGTGATTGTTTTGTTTTACGCTTGTGTTGTTCTGTGATTGTTTTTGTTTTACGGTTGTGTTGTACCATGCTTGTTTTGTTTTACGTTTGTGTTGTACCGTGATGGTTTTTGCATGCTTGTTTTGTTTTACGCTTGTGTTGTACCATGCTTGTTTTTGTTTTACACTTGTGTTGTATCGTGATTGTTTTGTTTTATGTTTGTGTTGTATCATGCTTGTTTTGTTTTACGTTTGTGTTGTACCATGCTTGTTTTTGTTTTACGCTTGTGTTGTACCATGCTTGTTTTTGTTTTACACTTGTGTTGTACCGTGATTGTTTTGTTTTATGCTTGTGTTGTTCTGTGATTGTTTTTGTTTACGCTTGTGTTGTACCATGCTTGTTTTTGTTTTACGCTTGTGTTGTACCATGCTTGTTTTGTTTTACGTTTGTGTTGTACCGTGATGGTTTTTGTTTTACGCTTGTGTTGTACCGTGCTCCTTTTGTTTTACACTTGTGTTGTACCGTGATGGTTGTTGTTTTACGCTTGTGTTGTACCGTACTTCTTTTGTTTTACGCTTGTGTTGTACCGCTTTAGTTTTGTATTTCCTTTGTTCTGTCTACTATCCTGATTGTCATTTTACAGGACGATCTACTCTGACGTGTTGGATTCAACTATTGGTCAGAAGAGGAATATGAATATCGCCTATTGTTCCTATCTCTAGGTGTAGCCATTAACAACTAGGAGAAGTCTTGACATATGCATAGACTACATGTACATATCAATATTGACGCAAGAGTTCACTATTGGTAATGAAATATTCTATACTTGTATCTATGCATACCACTGACTTACCGCAAGTAGCTTACAACATTTATTACCCCAAAGTTGTTTCGAGTACACCTCGGCACGGACTTGATTGGAACTCACAACTTTAGAGGTGCTAAATACTGCTTGCATTGGTAGACGTAAATCCAATTAATGCCCGATCGTGGCAGCGTATACTTTTAGTATGTTGTACCGTGGTTGTCTTGTAGCCTGATTGACATTTTACAAGATATCCTTTCGGTGTCATGTTGGTCTCAAGTACTGGACAGAAAAACAAAAGGTATATCGACTATCTAATGGTTCAAAGTCTACAATGTAGGTGTATCTAATTATTACCAGGATATGTAGACGACGGATATGTTCCACCCGTCGTAAGACTTCCCGGTCCTTTCCTCATTCATGACTCATCACCGGATTTGTAGCTAGAGTAGCACGACGGGTGCCACTAGTGGAGCAAGAACCACTTACACTTTAGGAACACCCGAGTTCACCCCCGGTTTTTAGTGGGGTTCGTGTTACTCGATCTTTAGTTTTTTGTGTAATGTTTTTTAGATCGTTGTTTGTCCTTTTTCTTTCGGCCGTTGTGTTGTCTGTCCTTCCATTTACGGATTCTGATTTCCCTTTTTGGTATCTTCAAACTCTTCTTAAACTACATGTGCACGGCTATATATACATGAGTGACCGTTCACAATGGTAATGAAATAGACTCACATCTATACGTGCATGTAATACAATATATGCCTACCCAGACATGCATGAATGTAATTACATTTATTAACATTAAGTAGAGTAAGTGTGACATGACTGATATACTAGTAAATAAATGTCTTCTAACGAAGAAAAAATGGGAAAAGATGGCTTAGTTTAGCTTTAAACATTTTTGTATATAGTTTAACTTTATCTACATTTTAAACATTTTTGTATATGTATACTTCGCCTGTTTTTGTTGTAATCATCAATAGTTCCAGCATAGCATTGTAATTCACTGCTCTTGGTTTTGACATCTTGTCAGATGCTGGAATTAATTCTTTGCACGTCTGACCGTCTTTCGAAAATAGAAATACATTATTGGAGTTAAATCCTACAACATACAGATTTCCGTCAGAATCGGATGTTATTCCAAGAGGTGCTTTCAGATCTTTGTTGAACATCTCAAAGAGCTGATTTCCATCCGTGTCCAAACACACAATTTTATTTTCTTTCCACTTGGGTAAATAAATTGTATCGTTAGCAACAACTATATAGTATGGGTTTTCAAATGGCATTTTTATCTCCTTCAGAACATTCCCCTTAATATTTATAATCAGGAACCCACCACGTGGTAAGCCAATGCATATATTGCTATTAAAGGTACATATCGAATGCGACTGGCCTTTAATCTTAATTTCATTTACAATGTTAAAGTTAGTTAAATCAATCACGTGTATGATTGATTGCCAAGAATATATCACAAGAATCTGTTTGTTCTGTTGTGTTACACCAATTGGTTCGTACAACAACTGCAGATCACGTTTTACTGTTCCATCAGATTCGAAAATATGCAGACATTTATTACCGCAATTTGTTACAATAAATAACCCGTCATCTGATACGAGGCAATCCCATACCCCATTCTTCTTTTTGGGTGGAACTTTAAACGAGAGTATCTTACTCATTGTTACATTATCAACCTCTCGTCGTCTTCTCGGGTTGAATATTTGAGCCTCATTATCTGTTTTCCTAGTGAACGCCACATCTTCATTTCTAATTTCAATTTCCAATTTTCCGAAAAACTTGGATTTATTTTTGATAACATCCACCTCTTTTATGAACCTCATATCATAACGTAGCAGTTTCTGGTTATCTCTAAGAGATTGTAAATAGTTTTCTTCTTCTTGTGCTTCTCTTGTCATGTCACGGATACTTAAATATGTCTGAAATTCTGTTGCATGTTGTTTGATAGCAGAAAGAACGCATTCTGACTGGTCAACTCTTTGTTTCCTTGATTTTAAGTCAGTTATCAACTCTTCTATTTCAGAGTTATGTTTGATATATATGGAAGACAACTCGTCCAGGATATCTTGTTCTAGCTCATCAAGTTTCTTGTTGATATCTTGTCTGGTCTCTTGGATTTCCTTTTGACACCGGAGTTTCTGTTGGTTTAAGGAATCCATATTAGTTGTTTGAATGTTCAATACTTTTTGAATGTTGACTTGAAGATCCGTAATGGAGTTTTCAAGGTCAAGCATAACTTTTGCTGATTTGACATTTTCAATGGCTTCCTGCAATGGAGTCAAAGTATCTTTGCAATTTTTATGGACTGAATTGATACATTTCACACAACAAGGAGTATCATGGCTTGAGCAAAGATATTCAAAGCGTTGGCTGTGTTCATCACAGTGTAACGTTATTTGTTGAACAGATTCAGGTAACTTACTGTAATCTTCAATAGGAACTGTTTCATGTGTTTTGGTTATTCTAGCTATTTCGTGGTGAACGTTGCATTTGGAACATAAAGCTTCCTCGCATTGTGGACACCATATTTCAGCTTCATTTGTCAGATGTTGGACTTCACAAATGTCACAAAGACGCCCCCTACTGGCTGCCATTAATTTGAATATGATCTGTAAGAAAATATATTTCGTTTATTATATCTGTTACCATGATTTAGTAAATAACTAAATCGTGGTCTCGATTTGGTATTTCGTTATACTTTTTCTCGATTTTGTTATCTTTTATCTCGATTTAGTTATTCGTCATCACGAATTAATCATTCGTTAATAATCAGTCATCTCGACTGGTTAGTTCTTGGTATGATTATCAGTTACCACCATTTAGTCATCTGTTATCTAGATTTAATCATTATTTATCTCTAGCTATGTCACCCTTGCTATTCTTGCCGCCCATCTCATTTTAGTTTCAGTTTTCTAACTTTAGTCTTTCTCGGCCAAATATTTTGGACTTTCTACACAATACACATTCGATTTTGGATGATATGCCATTTACGGTTTCCGAGTTATACTCCTTTATTAAATGTAGGAAAAAAATGCTCTTTTCGTACTCTAGCTCTAATTTTATAACAATCACAATTCCAGCGCAAGGGAGACTAAGACCATGAAAACCACAAATTGCAATTTTTACAATTAATTAAGTTGCATAAATTGGCCATCTTTACTGAAATCAAAATGAAATGAACGCATTGTGTAAAAAGTGCTAAATATTTGGCCGAGGGACACCAACTAAGGAATATGGGGTCCAACGTTAAAAAGAGTCCTATGTGCATGAGACCTGGGTTCTTTAGGTCCAAAGCTTAAGACAGGCAATACCATTGTATATGGCTTGAATCATCACTGTGATATGCAGATTAACATATGCACAAATGAAATGTCCCAGTGTGTATGGGGACCAAACTAGACCCCCTAATTGACCAACATTTTATAAAGCATGCAATGGAGAAAGTTTTAAATGCTATTTTCCAGAACCGGCAATGGACAGTAGTTCTAATTAGAATAAGCCACCAATTTCATATATAATTTAATTTTTTCACCAAGGACTTTTAGAGTATGCAAAATATAAGTCCGTGTGGATCAAAATTTAACATATAGGCAAAATATATATAGTTCAATAAATCTTTACTAGGTTAGTTATTCGGTCTCATCGTGTGAGCCTCTTGTCACAATGTGAATAAATAGTATACACGAACTGAACCTTCAATCGAGAATGCACTATTAGAAATGTTGTACGTGTTTTTAGGTGTTCTTTTCCTGGTTTTATAATCATGTCACACAGGGGCCGCAGTTACACATACATTGTGATGTGAAAATATAGCTGGGAGCCCCTGTGGTCTGTCAGTGTCGAAACCTGGCTACTACTTTCACTTCTAATAAATGTTATTGTTGTTGCAGATTATGGCGATATTCTGACAAAAGCTATATAGATCTACGATTAAAAAAGCAGTCATCGGAAGGTGAACATTATATTTGTTTAAAACAATAAAAAAAAAAACAATGTCTTGAAAGTTGAACAATGTATAGTTTCCGACATTTTTTTTAATGATTTAAACAACACAAATGGGACTTGAAATTACGGGGAGTGAAAATAAAAATGTACACCTATGCTTAGATAGTCAGATATGCGGATATATGCCTGCCTTATGACAAAAATCGAGACATTAACTGTTGGAATATCAGTTATGTTATTTTAGATTTGGCTTCTGTCTTTGTAAATATTAAAAGAATTAAATATCAGGGTCGTACACCTACCTTTCGTTCTTTGCCCTGTACAAAAAGGAAAGTTAAAAAATAAATACCAGGTAAGTATGGGAAGCCAACCTTGAACAATTTGAACATCGGATATATATATGGCACGCGAAAGTAACCAAAACTCCGATAAACATACTTTATTTTGGATACCTATGACAGGAGAAACGAAACCGAAATAGGGCAAAACAAACAGAAACAAAGCGAGACGAAACGAAATTTAAGCGAAACGAATATTGAATAAGAGATCATCTGTACGGCACGATGTTGACTAGTTCTAATAATAAAACCCTAAATGCTCGCTTACTCGCAAGGGTTTTAACGGGATGCCATTACACGTAATGGAGCAGCCGCCGAGATTTTTTACGCTCGCTTACAGAGTTTCTGACGCCTGCATTGATCAATAATAAGACATAACCGTTCCTTTTGTCCACTATTATAACAAGTAAATTTCAGTAAAAGTAACGGAAGTATCTCAAACTTTTCAGAGAGTAACGGTAATATTTTGACTTTCACCAGTACCCCATTTAACCAGCAAGGAACAAATTATAATCCACAAACTTCAGAAAATAGGAATTTATCAACTTTCGGACGAAGTGCTTTTATTCATATGCGGACCCAAAATATGCAATCGACAAGTAATGGAAATGTCACAAATTTAACAGACAGTACTTTTCCAAAAAGGCCAAACAATTTGACTTCGCAATCTTCCGACCATATACAAATGTTATACTCAGGTCAACAAAAGTCTACGACTGCAAGATCACAACAAGTTCTGCAATCTTCAAAGTGTTAATGCAATATTGTTAATTTTTTTTCAATTATCAAAAACTGTCTCTAAAATACATGTTGTTTTTTATTTTTTGTTTATTTCATTATTGATGACAACAGTTTTAACTTATTTTCCACTACAATTTTTGTGAATGAATTGAAATCATTTGGTAAACATTTGTTTTCAAGATTATTGAAATAATATTTAGTTTTCATGAAAACCAATTTGCTTACTAATTTAGATTTACTATTAAGTTTACTATATGTGAGGACGTTCATTAAAAATATTTTGGTTTGTTGTAATCCAACCCAACCCATCAAAATTGGAGCTATTCGAGAATTTAAAAAAAAAATTGTGTTTTATTGGCACATTCATAGGAGATAAGAGTGAGTTTTTTAATGCCCCCATCATTAAGATGTACCCATATCCTTGTGTCCCACACTTGGTCATCGCTCAACAACTTAAGTTTCCCTTAACTAAATCATTTGAAGTCAGGGACCATAAAAGGAGGGCCAGTTTGATTTCGGACTTCCACGTTTGTCTTTTCTGGACTTATGCCCCTGTTTGCTTTAGCAGGAAGCAGTGGTATCAGGGGACACATTCTTCCATTCTTTCCTGTTTTCCTAGTAAATTTGGGTTACATCAAAACCAGGTATTTTTAATGATTGCCAGAAATGAAAATTGTTATATTCTGTATGATCCTTGCTTAACATACACCTCATGTCTCTCTTTCTCTCTCTCTTATAGATTAACTGGTATTTAAAGATTGATGGCTTTATGGGACTTATTTTCTTTTGAATGTCTGAAATGTATTCTCAGGCTGTCATGAATCAACATTCTTTTTTTACCAAGACATTTTGTCATTAATTTTCATTTAGTTTTAATTAATACAACCTACTATCTCTTGAGAGTCTGGACTTTGAACAAATAAACTGTATCATTTTGCTTCAGAATATTGTATCATACATATTTATTTTCCTCTTCTGTTACATATATGTTTAGATTCAAATTCAGGGCATGCCACTCATTTTCAAGTAGGATGTCATAATCCTTAAGTAGAAAGGGGATCTTGAAAAACCAGTATGGAAAACAAAACTGTATTTTATGTTCACTTTGATATTTTCATTTTTGAAAACAAAGAAGAAGGGGAAAAAATACAATTAGACGGACAATTTGCCCGGTGCCCGGCTGCTGTGGAATGCCCTGAAGTTGATACCATTTTCATATTTCTTTACTAAGAACAAGTAATAATCTTATCCAAAATATTTTCTTTTTTTTCATTTAAAGGATTTGGCTTTATTCTTTAGACGGAACAACTATTCTAAATTAATTTAACATTACATGTATCTGTATTAAACATCAGTAGAGATATGTCGGCCATTTTGGATTTGAGTACTAATTGTCACAATTCGTGTAGAAAAATAAATTAATGTTGATATTATGTGGTAAGAATTAACAGATGTTGTTCATGATTAAAATCACTATGTGTACTCATAAAATAGGAAATAAACAAAAAAGAATAAATAGAGAATCCCCATAGGCATTGAAAGGCATAAAACAGTTGTTTAAAATTAGATGTCATTACAGAGTTATCTCCCCTCATTTGATAAAAACACAAATTTTATAAATAGCAATTCCATAACTTTTTCATCAATAATTGCAAAAGTACAATTATACTACATTGACAGTTCCATTATATTCTGGTTTTTGTCAGTTATTGACAACTATACAAAAAGAACTAAAAAATAGTTTGGAAAACAATATTAAAGTCAGGCTTGAAATTTTCTATAGAATCCTTCATCGTATTATTAACCTATGCACATACAAAGGTTAAATATGTTCTCTACAGAAATCTGTAGGACTATTGTTTCACTAGAATTTAGTTTTTTATTTGTCCTTATAAACATTTGTTTTCCATTCATTATTTTTTTTGCAGTCAATTTTTGATTCCATATCATTTAATATTGTTACTATGCATAAATGTTCCCATTCAATTTTGAATCTCTATTTTTGCATTTAAGTTTTGAAATGTTTTTTGTTTTGTTTTTTTAATATTGAACATTCCCATGAACAAAAAATCAAAAGATGGTGTAAATTTCCTCTGCATTTATTTATCATTGTATATATATATATTTGTACATATTACTTTCCATTGTGTATAAAGCGTCATTATCATTGAGATAAAACTTACATATCAAAAGACATTATTTATATTCTTGCCTTTAACCAAGAGGCAAAAAAATAAAATATTAAAAAACTTTAAATTTGTTTTGATTTTAATGAAAAAAAAACCTAACATGGAAATACAGTGAAACAAGTTTACTCTGAGCTCTGAATAAAATGGAATCCTGTCTAAACTGAACAATGAAGTCCTAGTGTTGGAAAATATTGTTAATTTAATCTGTATAAACCAAAAACCTGTCTATTTCACACAAATACGCTGTTCCCAAGGAGTTTCGGTTTAGACCAGTTTCTCTGTATTATAATAAGTACAATGTTGTATTCCATCGTTGAATTCATATACAATGGAACCACATCGTTGGTGTAATATGGTTAGCGTGCTTGCCTTCAATACAGTAGATCGTGGGTTCTAGCCTCGATTGGGTCAAACTAAAGACTGTAAAATTGGTATTTGTTTCTTCTCTGCTAAGCATGCAGCATTAAGGACAAAGAGTAAAGCTTGAATCAGGCTAATGTGTCTGAGTGGAGCCACATGTCTATCTTCAGACTGTTGAATCAGGCTAATGTGTCTGAGTGGAGCGACATGTCTATCTACAGACTGTTGTTTATCAGGCTAATGTGTCTGAGTGGAGCGACATGTCTATCTACAGACTGTTGAATCAGGCTAATGTGTCTGAGTGGTGCGACATGTCTATCTACAGACTGTTGTTTATCAGGCTAATGTGTCTGAGTGGTGCGACATGTCTATCTACAGACTCTTGTTTATCAGGCTAATGTGTCTGAGTGGTGCAACATGTCTATCTACAGACTGTTGTTTATTAGGCTAATGTGTCTGAGTGGAGCGACATGTCTATCTACAGACTGTTGTTTATCAGGCTAATGTGTCTGAGTGGAGCGACATATCTATCTACAGACTGTTGAATCAGGCTAATGTGTCCGAGTGGTGCGACATGTCTATCTACAGACTGTTGTTTATCAGGCTAATGTGTCTGAGTGGAGCGACATGTCTATCTACAGACTGTTGAATCAGGCTAATGTGTCTGAGTGGAGCGACATGTCTATCTACAGACTTGTTTATCAGGCTAATGTTTCTGAGTGGAGCGACATGTCTATCTACAGACTGTTGAATCAATCTAATGTGTCTGAGTGGTGCGACATGTCTATCTACAGACTGTTGTTTATCAGGCTAATGTGTCTGAGTGGACCGACATGTCTATCTACAGATTGTTGAATCAGGCTAATGTGTCTGAGTGGGGCGACATGTCTATCTACAGACTGTTGTTTATCAGGCTAATGTGTCTGAGTGGAGCGACATGTCTATCTACAGACTGTTGTTTATCAGGCTAATGTGTCTGAGTGGACCGACATGTCTATCTACAGATTGTTGAATCAGGCTAATGTGTCTGAGTGGAGCGACATGTCTATCTATAGACTGTTGTTTATCAGGCTAATGTGTCTGAGTGGAGCGACATGTCTATCTACAGACTGTTGTTTATCAGGCTAATGTGTCTGAGTGGTGCGACATGCCTATCTACAGACTGTTGTTTATCAGGCTAATGTGTCTGAGTGGTGCGACATGTCTATCTACAGACTGTTGTTTATCAGGCTAATGTGTCTGAGTGGAGCGACATGTCTATCTACAGACTGTTGTTTATCAGGCTAATGTGTCTGAGTGGTGCGACATGTCTATCTGCAGACTGTTAAATCAGGCTAATGTGTCTGAGTGGAGCAACATGTCTATCTACAGACTGTTGTTTCAGTGAGCTAGCACTATAAAAATCTAACTTAAAGTGTGTTAGTCTAGTACAAACCGGATCTCATCATCATTTCATTAAAAATTAACATGTTCTCGCTGAAGAATTGCTGGGTTGGGGTTAAACCACATATCACTACCATATACAATGGTTTGATGCTTTAAAATTGCATCTTGTAAGAGTTGTGGTACCTGTTTTATGTTGTCATCTGTCCGTCTGGTATAAACATGTGGCACATTAACTCCACTTTGCCTTGACCTATTTTCTATATTTTAGGATGTACTCCAAGGAAAAATAGTTTGTCGTAAAATGTTGTGCGATATCTCAAGTTTGTTTCAACCAGATTATTAGAGGGTATGGTGTTAAACACCACTTTCAGCAATATTTCAGTTTGATACAACATTGTGTGATAAAGTTTGTCGGTGACTTACGACAGGTCTGTGGTTTTCTTTGGGTATATCGGTTTCTTTCTCCAATAAAACTGACCACCACGATATAACTGAAATATTGTTGAAAGTGGAGTAAAACACAATAAACCATAAACCAACCACTTCAATAGAAAATATGAATGAAACCAAGACAGCTCTGAAATAGCAAAATAACAGATCCTGGCTGTATATATGATGCTCTTCACCTTTGTACTTTTATTTAAATCTTACAGGCATTGTAGTCACATATACATATGTTCCGATTGGCTGCTTTTTTGAGTACTCGAAAGTTTTATGACCGAAAGACCAAATCTCTTGTCCATAATTTTAGGAATATGACTCTACGACGAGTGTCATTAATCGGACAGAAAATATTAACCATTCCGTCTTTGTATTTTTATAGGTGTTATCATTTAAATGTGACGTGTTTCATTACCTCACCGGGACCAAATTTTAAAAGTATGTGTTAGGAATTGTCATCACTTTGCGTCCATCGTCTTTATCTTCTCACATTTCAACCTTTTTTTCTTTTTTTCTTTATTTTGCAAACTACTACACCAATTACAATTGGCAGAAATTATATCAGGTGGTTCTTAGCATATTTATATGTGTAAATAATTTTGGTTTCAAAATGGCTGCTAGCTAGGCCCATTATACTTTCTGAAAGGCTGAAATTTCAAAATATTTCTCAGAAACCGTGTGTGTGATGGAATTGTTACACAATAGAAACGTTTCTTACATAATGGTAAATAAATCGATTTTTTTTTGTCAATCAGAATTCCAAAATGACCACCACCTCATGACAAAGTTTTACGATGGGACTCTACTGGAGAAATCTCTTTAAATTATTATTCTCTTAATTACTCTTAAACAACTAAACCACTTGAAAGCATAATTGGTTTCAATCTTTCTTGGATGCACTTTAGTAAATGCTTTTTGTGTTGTCATCGCAAGAAATAGTCGAAGCGTGACCTGAAAAATGAAAGAAAAATCTCAGAAACTAAAAATTTGATTAAATCTGTGTATAAATAATCATTGGATAGTCGCTTATTCGAAAGCCAAGTTGGTTGCCACTGTATGACAACTTTAAAAACACAGAACCATATGGGAAATACATTTAAAAATTAATCATACCTTCAACCACTGAACAGCAAGCTTGACTCCTTTATTGTTGATCTAGATATGTTTGTGTCGATCATAAATCCAAGATGGCTACCACAGCAGGAAACATTTATATTGATTAATTGATTGTTGTTCAACAATCAAGTGGGCAATATTTCAGCTATATTCATTACATTAGGAAAAAGTGTTTTTTCATCCTTCTACCAATGCGTATATAAAAAGGAAGTTCTTGTAATATTCATGACCAGAATACGTTCACAAACAATAAATCATGTGCTGTTTAAAGTGGGGACGAATATTTCGATTGCCACTAGGAAAGGTATGGTGGATATGCCATAGGGTCGGAAAGCAGCCTTGCAGCGGGCAACTAATGATCACAGCTAACAAACCTTTGTACATCAAGAGCTGCTAATACAACTGTACAAAACATGTAAAATGTCGACGTTTTTAATTGAATTTTTACATTTTGTGTGGATACAGAAATATACTGGTTCGGCAATCAATAAAACTGAAGAAAGGAATCCAAATAAAAACATTGATAGTAAAAGATGAACGCGATGTTCTATGTTATAGAACTAGAGCTGCTACCCAGTTGTATTTTACGTGCAAACATACTGACATTGATGATTCTGGTATCGGATCCGTTCGCCCTAATTACACATTCGCTCTGGGTCCGTTCGCCCTTGGTTCGTAATAGGGCGAGCGTAAATTAGGGCGAACGGACCAGTATTCGGTGATTGTCCAAATATAAATAAATTTACGTCCAAATAGTTTTGTAATTTATTCATCTATTCGTCTCACAAAATCAGCGTACCTGATGAAAGTTATTCCAGAAACTTGTTGTGCGCATTAAATTAGATTCTACGTTTTCATTGTTATCACTGGTTCGATACCTCCTGGTGAACTATTAGTGCCCGATGCTATCATCCATCCAGTGATTAGTGTTTCTGCACTGACATTATTTATTTGACATATTTATTATTTAATTTTCTAGTCCCTAAATAAAATAATGTAATTATCATTGGAACTAAGGTTCTGTTTCCTCAGGCATAGATGACCTTAGTTGATTTTGGCCGTACTGTTTAGGTCCTTTGGGTTCCAATCTTTTGTCTTTGAGTGTACCCAAAAGAAGTATATTCCAGAAATGCGTCGAATTAATTAGATATCTACGTTTTTATTGTTTTCATGTGTGTTGTATCTTGTCTTTTGTTGTATCCTGTCTGGTCTATTTCTTATGTTTGTGTTGTACCATGTTTGTTCTGTTTTACGCTTGTGTTGTACCATGTTTCTTTTGTTTTACGTTTGTGTTGTATCATGCTTCTTTTACTTTACGCGTGTGTTGTACCGTGCTTCTTTTGTTTTACGCTTATGCTATACCGTGTTTCTTTTGGTTTACGCTTGTGTTGTACTATTCTTTTGTTTTACGTTTGTGTTGTACCATGCTTCTTTTGTTTTACGCTTGTGTTGTACCGTGCTTCTTTTGTTTTACGCTTATGCTATACCGTGTTTCTTTTGGTTTACGCTTGTGTTGTACTATTCTTTTGTTTTACGTTTGTGTTGTACCATGCTTCTTTTGTTTTACGCTTGTTTTGTACCGTGCTTCTTTTGTTTTACGCTTGTGTTGTACCATGCTTCTTTTGTTTTACGCTTGTGTTGTACCATGTTTCTTTTGTTTTACGCTTGTGTTGTACCATGCCTCTTTTGTTTTACGCTTGTGTTGTACCATGTTTCTTTTGTTTTACGCTTGTGTTGTACCGTGCTTCTTTTGTTTTACGCTCGTGTTGTACCGAGTTAGTTTTCTATTTTCTGTGTTCTGTCTACTATCCTGATTGTCATTTTACAAGATCTCTACTTTGACGTGTTGATTTCAACTATTGGTCGGAAGAGGAATATGAATATCGCTAAAAGCTACTATATCTAGGTGTAACAATTAACAACTAAAAGAGGGCTTGTCATGTGTCTAGACTACATGTGCACATAGCTATCCACTATTGGTAATGAAGTATTATATACTTGTTTCTAACACAATATATAAATACACAAACCCAAATCAAGTAGCTTACAACATTTATCACCTCAAAGTTGTATCGAGTACACCTCGGCACGGACTTGAATGAAACTCACAACTTCAAAGATGCTTTAAATACTGCTTGCATTGGTAGCTGTATATCCAACAAGATGAACTGTGAGCTAATGCTCACTTATGATACCCCCGCTCTTCGGCAAACAGGAAGTAGGAATCTGATGGGTCAAAAAACGCTTCCCACGATATGGAGTACCTATATGAAGCTTGTGACCAAATATCAGATTTCTGCCATCAATAGTTGCTGAGAAAAATGTGACTAAAAATGGACATATACAAAATGTATGTTCAATGTGTATAAAAATCAACAAAGTCGGCAAACAGCAAGTAGGAATCTGATGGGGCCAAAAACGCTTCCCACGATATGGAGTACCTATATGAAGCTTGTGACCAAATATCAGATTTCTGCCATCAATAGTTGCTGAGAAAAATGTGACTAAAAATGGACATATACAAAATGTATGTTCAATGTGTATAAAAATCAACAAAGTCGGCAAACAGCAAGTAGGAATCTGATGGGGCCAAAAACGCTTCCCACGATATGGGGTACATACATGACACCTGTGACCAAATATCAGATCTCAGCCATTAATAGTTGCTGAGAAAAATGTGACGAAAAATGTGCATATTTGTTCAATGTGTATAAAAACCAACTAAGTCAGCAAACAGGAAGTAGGAATCTGACGGATCCAAAAACGCTTCCCATAATATGGTATACATATATAAAGCTTATGACCCAATATCAGATTCCTGTCATCAATAGTTGCTTAGAAAAATGCGACGAAAAATGTGCATATACAAAATGTATGTTAAATGTGTATAAAAATCAACAAAATCGGCAAAGAGGAAGTAAGAATCTGATGGGTCCAAAAACGCTTCTCACAATATGGTATACCTATATGACACTTGTGATCAAATATCAGATTTCTGCCATCAACAGTTACTGAGAAAAATGCGACGAAAAATATCTTGGATCGACGGACGGACAGAGGTAGAACAGCATACCCCTCTCCCCTTCGAGGAACGGCGGTATAATTAATGCCCGATCGTAGCAATATTTTCATAAAGTACTGCGTTGACTACTATTATACATAATTTGTTCCAGTATGTTAAAAATGTTGTTATAGTGACAACCGGAACCTTTTAACCGTAATGGAAGCGGGTGGTTTGGCGCCGTAAAACCTGATTCAACCCACCATTTCTTTGGAAATGCCTGTACCAAGTCGGGGCCATTGCGGTTTTCACAGTTTTCCGTTGTTGACTTATTTTGTCTGTTTGTTGACTTATGAGTTTTGCCTTTCCCTTTGGAAGATTGCTCGGTGTTCGATAATTTTGTTATTACCCTTATTGTATCGTGTACGTCTTGTATCCTGATCGACATTTTACAAGATCTCCTTTTGGTGTCGTGTTGGTGTCAAGTACTGGACAGAAGAACACAAGGAATATCGACTAATATATATATATATATCTAATGGTTCGAACTCTACAATGTAGGTGTATCTACTTATGACCAGGGTATGTAGACCACGGATATGTTCCACTTGTCGTAACACTTCCCGGTCCTTTCCTATATTCATGACTTATCACCGGATTTGTAACTAGAGTAACACGATGGATGCCACCTGAGTTCACCCACGTTTTTTGTGGGGTTCGTGTTACTCGATCTTTAGTTTTTTGTGTAATATTTTGTAGATCGTTGTTTGGTCTGTCCTTCCATTTACGGATTCTGATTGCCCCATTTGGTATCTCCAAACTCCTCTTAGACTACATGTGCATGGATATATATATACACGAGTGATCGTTCACAACTGGTAATGAAATAGACTTGTATCTATGCGGGTATGTAATACAATACATGTATATGCCTACCACGGCATGCATGAATGTAATCACATTTATTAACATTAAGTAGAGTAGGTATGACTTGACTGATATAAATAGATGTCTTCTAACGAAGAAAATTAAATGGAAAAAGATGACTCCGTCTAACTTTATCTACATTTTAAACATGTTTGTATATAGTTTAACTTTATCTACATTTTAAACATGTTTGAATATAGTTTAACTTTATCTACATTTTAAACATGTTTGTATATAGTTTAACTTTATCTACATTTGAAGCGGCCCGGGTGGCTCAATGAGTTAGGTCGTTGGATCTAACAACTCATACAAGCCTATCACCAATACGGTGTGGGTTCGCGCCCAGCTTTGTAAATTACAAACAAGAGCACCGCCCACGGGTGCTGGACGCTCGACTTTTCCGCATCTGATATTAAACTGCAGATAACTCTGGATATGCAAATCACAGGGTCACCTGCCTTGTTGTAATGGGTTCCCCATTTGATAATGAACAGGTAATTATTGAGAAATTGTATTTTTTGAAGTAATTCTTAGTCAAAAAGAGGGAATAACTCAAATAATATGCTAGATGGAGTTGTCTTCTCTTGTCAACAGATTGGGGTCAACACTTTCTACAAGTGTATTGAGTTTCAAGTTTTAATTATACTAAAAAAATATACCTTATTTCTATGTACTATGTCGAGTCGAAACAAGGGCAGACAACTCTGGATATACAAATCACTGGGTCATCTGCCTTGTCGTAATTGGTTCTTCTTTTGATAGTGAACAAGTATTCCAAGTTTCAAATGGATACCTTTGATAGTTTTTGAGAAATGGACTCTGACAAAAAACTTAACCGAAACTTAACCTAAAACTTTACCGACGCCGGAGTGACGACAATAACTCAACTTTTTTTCTTCGAAAAATCGAGCTAAAAAGGGTGCACTCAACTCGCAGCCGCAAGTGATAAAGGTTACCAGTTGCTTGCCCAGGGTCGGTGGTTCTCTCCGAGTGGTCCGGCTTCCTCCACCCCTAAAACTGGTCGCTATGATATAGCTGAAATATTGCTGAAAGTGGCGTTAACACCAACATTCAAATTCTACATTTTAAGCATGTTTGAATATGGTTTAACTTTATCTACATTTTAAACATGTTTCTACATAGTTTAACTTTATCTATATTTTAAACATGTTTGTATATAGTTTAACTTTATCTACATTTCAAACATGTTTGTATATATAGTTTAACTTTATCTACATTTCAAACATGTTTGTATATATAGTTTAACTTTATCTACATTTTAAACATGTTTGTACATAGTTTAAACTTTATCTACATTTTAAACATGTTTGTATATAGTTTAACTTTATCTACATATTAAACATGTTTTTGTATATAAACTTTATATACATTTTAAACATGTTTGTATATAGTTTAACTTTATTTACATTTTAAACATGTTTGTATATAGTTTAACTTTATCTACATTTTAAAAATGTGTGTACATAGTTTAACTTTATCTACATTTTAAACATGTTTGTATATATAGTTAATTTTATCTACATTTTAAACATGTTTGTATATAATTTAACTTTATCTACATTTTAAACATGCTTTTGTATATCAACTTTATATACATTTTAAGTATGTTTGTATATAGTTTAACCTTATTTACATTTTAAACATGTTTGTATATAGTTTAACTTTATCTACATTTTAAACATGTTTTTGTATATAAACTTTATATACATTTTAAACATGTTTGTATATTGTTTAACTTTATCTACATTTTAAACTTTTTTGTATATAGTTTAACTTTATTTACATTTTAAACATGTTTGTATGTAGTTTAACTTTATCTACATTTTAAACATATTTGTATATAGTTTAACTTTATCTACATTTTAAACATGTTTGTATATAGTTTAACCTTATTTACATTTTAAACATGTTTGTATATAGTTTAACTTTATCTACATTTTAAACATGTTTTTGCATATAAACTTTATATACATTTTAAACATGTTTGTATATAGTTTAACCTTATTTACATTTTAAACATGTTTGTATATAGTTTAACTTTATCTACATTTTAAACATGTTTGCATATAGTTTAACTTTATCTACATTTTAAACATGTTTTATCTACATTTTAAACATGTTTGTATATAGATTAACTTTATCTACATTTTAAACATGTTTTTGTATATAAACTGTATATACATTTTAAACATGTTTGTATATAGTTTAACTTTATCTACATTTTAAACATGTTTGTATATAGTTTAACCTTATTTACATTTTAAACATGTTTGTATATAGTTTAACTTTATCTACATTTTAAACGTTTTTGTATATAGTTTAACTTTATCTACATTTAAAACATGTTTGTATATAGTTTAACCTTATTTACATTTTAAACATGTTTGTATATAGTTTAACTTTATCTACATTTTAAACATTTTTGTATATAGTTTAACTTTATTTACATTTTAAACATGTTTGTATGTAGTTTAACTTTATCTACATTTTAAACATATTTGTATATAGTTTAACTTTATCTACATTTTAAACATGTTTGTATATAGTTTAACCTTATTTACATTTTAAACATGTTTGTATATAGTTTAACTTGATCTACATTTTAAATATGTTTTTGTATATAAACTTTATATACATTTTAAACATGTTTGTATATAGTTTAACTTTATCTACATTTTAAACTTTTTTGTATATAGTTTAACTTTATTTACATTTTAAACATGTTTGTATGTAGTTTAACTTTATCTACATTTTAAACATATTTGTATATAGTTTAACTTTATCTACATTTTAAACATGTTTGTATATAGTTTAACCTTATTTACATTTTAAACATGTTTGTATATAGTTTAACTTTATCTACATTTTAAACATGTTTTTGCATATAAACTTTATATACATTTTAAACATGTTTGTATATAGTTTAACCTTATTTACATTTTAAACATGTTTGTATATAGTTTAACTTTATCTACATTTTAAACATGTTTGCATATAGTTTAACTTTATCTACATTTTAAACATGTTTTATCTACATTTTAAACATGTTTGTATATAGATTAACTTTATCTACATTTTAAACATGTTTTTGTATATAAACTGTATATACATTTTAAACATGTTTGTATATAGTTTAACTTTATCTACATTTTAAACATGTTTGTATATAGTTTAACCTTATTTACATTTTAAACATGTTTGTATATAGTTTAACTTTATCTACATTTTAAACGTTTTTGTATATAGTTTAACTTTATCTACATTTAAAACATGTTTGTATATAGTTTAACCTTATTTACATTTTAAACATGTTTGTATATAGTTTAACTTTATCTACATTTTAAACATTTTTGTATATAGTTTAACTTTATTTACATTTTAAACATGTTTGTATGTAGTTTAACTTTATCTACATTTTAAACATATTTGTATATAGTTTAACTTTATCTACATTTTAAACATGTTTGTATATAGTTTAACCTTATTTACATTTTAAACATGTTTGTATATAGTTTAACTTGATCTACATTTTAAATATGTTTTTGTATATAAACTTTATATACATTTTAAACATGTTTGTATATAGTTTAACCTTATTTACATTTTAAACATGTTTGTATATAGTTTAACTTTATCTACATTTTAAACATGTGTGTATATAGTTTAACTTTATCTACATTTTAAACATGTTTGTATATATAGTTAATTTTATCTACATTTTAAACATGTTTGTATATAGATTAACTTTACCTACATTTTAAACATTTTTTTGTATATAAACTTTATATACATTTTAAACATGTTTGTATATAGTTTAACCTTATTTACATTTTAAACATGTTTTTATATAGTTTAACTTTCTCTACATTTTAAAGATTTTTGTATATAGTTTAACTTTATCTACATTTTAAACATGTTTGTATATAGTTTAACTTTATCTACATTTTAAACATGTTTGTATATAGTTTAACTTTATCTACATTTTAAACATGTTTGTATATAGTTTAACCTTATTTACATTTTAAACATGTGTGTATATAGTTTAATTTTATCTACATTTTAAACATTTTTGTATATAGTTTAACTTTATCTACATTTTAAACATGTTTGTATATAGTTTAACCTTATCTACATTTTAAACATGTTTGTATATAGTTTAACTTTATCTACATTTTAAACATGTTTGTATATAGTTTAATTTTATCTACATTTTAAACATTTTTGAATATAGTTTAACCTTATCTACATTTTAAACATGTTTGTATATAGTTTAACTTTATCTACATTTTAAACATGTTTGTATATAGTTTAACTTTATCTACATTTTAAACATGTTTGTATTTAGTTTAACCTTATTTACATTTTAAACATGTTTGTATATAGATTAACTTTATCTACATTTTAAACATGTTTGCATATAGTTTAACTTTATCTACATTTTAAACATGTTTGTATATTGTTTAACTTTATCTACATTTTAAACATTTTTGTATATTGTTTAACTTTATCTACATTTTAAACATGTTTGTATGTAGTTTAACTTTATCTACATTTTAAACATATTTGTATATAGTTTAACTTTATCTACATTTTAAACATGTTTGTATATAGTTTTACCTTATTTACATTTTAAACATGTTTGTATATAGTTTAACTTTATCTACATTTTAAACATGTTTGTATATAGCTTAACTTTATCTACATTTTAAACATGTCTGTATATAGTTTAACTTTATCTACATTTTAAACATGTTTGTATATAGTTTAACTTTATCTACATTTTAAACATGTTTGTATATAATATAACTTTATCTACATTTTAAACATATTTGTATACAGTTTAACTTTATCTACATCTTAAACATTTTTGTATATATATACTTCGCCTGTTTCTGTTGTAAATCATCAATAATCCTAACATGTCATTGTAATTCACTGTTCTTGGATGTGACATCTTGTCAGATGCAGGAATTAGTTCTTTGCACGTCTGACCGTCTTTCGAAAATAGAAATACATTATTGGAGCGAAACCCTACAACATACAGATTCCCGTCGGAATCGGATGTTATTCCAAGAGGTGCTTTCAGATCTTTGTTGAATATCTCAAAGAGCTGATTTCCATCCGTGTCCAAACATACAATTTTATTTTCTTTCCACTAGGGTAAATAAATTATATCATTAGCAACAATTATATAGTATGGGATTTCAAATATTGTCTTTCCCTCCTTCAGAACATTCCCCTTATTATCTATCATAATCAGGAACTCACCACGTGATAATCCAACACATATATTGCTATTAATGGTACGTATCGAATCCGGATGACCTTTAACCTTAATTTCATTCACAACATTAAAGCTAGTTAAATCAATCACGTGTATGATTGATTTCCCAGCATATATTACAATAATCTGTTCGTTCTGTTGTGTTACACCAATTGGTTTGTACAACAACTGCAGATCATGTTTTATGGTTCCATCGGATTCGAATATATGCAGACATTTATGGTTTACATTTGCTACAATAAATAACCCATCATCTGTTACAAGGCAATCCCATACCTTATTGTTCTCTTTGGGTGGAACTTTAAACGAAAGTATCTTACTCATTGTTACATTACCAACTTCTCTTCGTCTTCTCGGGATGAATATTTGAGCCTCATTATCTGTTTTTCTAGTGAACGCCACATCTTCATTTTTGATTTCAAATTCCAATTTCCCGAGAAACTTGGATTTATTTTGGATAACATCCATCTCTTTTATGAACCTCATATCATAACGTACAAACTTCTGGTTATCTTTAAGAGATTGTAAATAGTTTTCTTCTTCTTGGGCTTCTCTTGTCATATCACGGATACTTAAATATGTCTGAAATTCTGTTGCATGTTGTTTGATAGCAGAAAGAACGCATTCTGACTCGTCAACTCTTTGCTTCCTTGACTTTAAATCAGTTATCAACTCTTTTATTTTGGAGTTATGTTTGGTATATATGGATGACAACTGGTCAAGGATATCTTGTTCTAGCTCATCAAGTTTCTTGTTGATATCTTGTCTGGTCTCTTGGATTTCCTTTTGACACAGGAGTTTCTGTTTGATAAAGGAATCCATATTACTTGTTTGAATGATCAATACTTTTTGAATGTTGACCTGAAGATCCGTAATGGATTTTTCAAGGTCAAGCATAACTTTTGCTGATTTAACATTATCAATTGCTTCATGTAATGGAGTCAAAGTATCTTTACAATTTTTATGGATTGAGTTGATACACTTCACACAGCAAGGAGTATCATGGCTTGAGCAAAGATATTCAAAACGTTCGCCGTGTTCATCACAGTGTAACGTTATTTGTTGAACAGATTCAGGTAATTTGCAGTAATCTTCAATAGCAACTATTTCATGTTTTTTGGTTATTCTAGCTATTTCATGGTGAGCTTTGCATTTGGCACATAGTGCTTCCTCGCATTGTGGACACCATATTTCAGCTTCATTTGTCAGATGTTGGATTTCACAAAGGTCACAAAGACGCCCCCTTCTGGCTGCCATTAATTTGAATGTGATCTGTAAGAAAATATAATTCGCTTAGGGACATGCTCATCATTTTTATTATATCCGTTATCACGATTTGGTAATTACCAAAATCGTGGTCTCGATTTGGTATTTCGTTATCTCGATTTTGTTATCTTTTATCTCGATTTAGTTATTCGTCATCACAAATTAATCATTCGTTAATAATTAGTTATCTCGACTGGTTAGTTCGTTTTCTTGGTATGCTTATCAGTTATCGCGATTTAATTATCTGTTATCACGATTAAGTCAAGCGTTATCTTGATTTAATCTTTCTTTATCTCTATCTATGTATGTCACCTTACCGCCCATCTCATTTTTATTTCAGTGCACTAACTTTAGTTATTCTCTGCCAAATGTTTTGAACTTTTTACACAATGCTTTTAGTCACAATACACATGACAAGTGCCGAAATATATTCTTATATTAAATCTTGAAAACAAATTATTGCACTTTTCGTTTTTTATCTTGAATTCCTTTGCACAAATGTTTTGATTTGTTGCACAGTGCTTTCGATCACAATACAAAGGTCAATTTTGATTTTGACACTTACGGTTCCACAGTTATGCCACTTTATAAAAATTAATTGTAAATTGTAAATTTGTGGTTTTCGTGCTCTAACTCTCTAATAAATGAAGACACATGAATGTCTCGCCTGACAAATGTTCCAAACTAACCTAAGCCAATGAATCATGAAATTGAAATCAAGTTAACGTGCACGTGATGGATGTATAACTTACAAAAAAATATGATTAAAAGAAGAATTTGTGACCTCGCTTCCAGCTTATATTAAACAAGGGAAGTAATCAAACTTGACCTGTATATTGTGGCAACAAACACACACAAAAATCCAATGCCTGAGCAAGGGAGACTAAAATCATGAAGACCACAAATTACAATTTTTACAATTAATTAAATTGCAAAACTTGACGACCTTTGCTGAAATCAACATGAAATGAAAGCATTGTGTTAAAAGTGCTAAATATTTGTTCGAGGGGCACGAATTAAGGAATATGGGGTCCCTAAGTTCTGAGGTCCAAAGTTAAAAGAGTCCTATGTACATGTGACCTGGCTTCTTTGTGTCCAAAGCTTAAAACAGGCAATACCATTGTATATGGCATATGGCATGAATCATCACTGTGATATGCAGATTAACATATGCACAAATGAAGGTCCCAATGTTATGAGGACCAAGCTAGACCCCTAGTTGACCAAAGTCTTATAAAACCTGCAACATAGAAAACTTTTAATAGTATTTTCCAGAACCGGCAATGTACAGCAGTTCTAATTAGAATAAACCAACATTTTCATATATAATTTCAATTTTTCCCCAAGGAATGTCCCAGAACTTTTTGAGTATGCGTGGATCAAAATTTAACATATAGGCAAAATATATATAGTTCAATAAATCTCGGTCTCATCATGTGAACCTCTTGTCACAATGTGAATTAATTGTATACACGAACTCAATCTTCAATTGAGAATGCACTATTAGGAATGTTGTACGTGTTTTTTTAGTGTTCTTTTCCTGGTTTTATAATCTTGTCACACAGGGGCTCGCAGTTACACATACATTGTGATGTGAAAATATAACTGGGAGCCCCTGTGCCGGTGTAGTCTGTCAGTGTGGAAACCTGACTACTACTTTCACTTCTAATAAATGTTATTGTTGTTGTAGATTATGGCGATATTCTGACAAAAGCTATATCTACGATTAAAAAAGCAGTCATCGGAAGGTGAACATTATATTTTTTTAAAACAAGAAAAAAAACCAATGCCTTGAAAGTTGAATAATATATAGTTTCCGACATTTTTTTAAATCATTTAAACAACACAAATGAGACTTGAAATGACTGGGAGTGAAAATAAAGATGTCCACTTATGCTTAGATAGTCAGATATGCGGATATATGCCTGCCTTATGACAAAAATCGAGACATTAACTGTTAGAATATCAGTTATATTAATTTTAGATTTGGCTTCTGTTTTTGTTAATATTAAAAGAATTAAATATCAGGGGCGTACACATACCTTTCGTCCTTTGCCCTGTGCAGAAAGGGAAGTAAAAAAATTTATCAGGTAAGTATGGGAAGCCAACCTTGAACAATTTGAACATCGGATATATATATATATATATGGCACGCGAAAGTAACCAAAACTCCGATAAACATACTTTATTTTCGATACCTATGACAGGAGAAACGAAACCGAAATAGGGCAAAACAAACAGAAACAAAGCGAGAGGAAACGAAATTTAAACAAAACGAATATTGAATAAGAGATCATCTGTACGGCACGATGTTGACTCAATCTGATTAAAATCAGCTGTTTGTTTGGCTCCGATTACTACGTACTACGCCACGAACGTAGTACGTAGTAATCGGAGCCAAACAAACAGCTGATTTTAATCAGATTGGATGTTGACTGAAGGTCTATGTTGCTTAATGCGGTTTTTAAAGAAGAAAAACAACAACAGAAATCTAAACCAGAGGCTTACCTGATTGCATGTTTCATGTATATACTATTGAGAATCTCTGCTTCCTTGGATGGAACCTTACGAATAGTATCATGAAGTTCCGGTTTTTGTGAAAGTTCGTCTGTCCCAAGGTTATGTTCTGTTTTACCTTTGTGCTTAGATTAAACAATATTTATTTCATGAAATTTCAGCATATTTGGAACGATTGCAGACATGTTTCATGTACACAGCATTGTGTGATGGGTTTTCGTACTATTATCGATTTTCCGATATAGCGATTAACAGTGTTAACCCTTCATTCATATGACGATTGGAATTTTCAAAGAATGGCTAGTTAAATATTTCTTTGTACATAAGATTGTGCTTAGATTAAGCAATATTTATTTCATGAAATTTCAGCATATTTGGAACGTAAAGATACATAATAGGACAACACAAAAAAGAATAGAAAGATGAGCAACACGGACTCCACCAAAAAACTGGGGTGAACTCAGGTGCTCACGAAGGGTAAACAGGTCCTGCTTCTAAAAAGACATCCGCCGTGTTATTCATGTAAGCTAGATATTGATAACAATGGTAGAAAATGGTAAGTAGAATGATCATGCTGATAAACAAAAGTAGAAAAGTAATTACAGATTAATTGAAACAAAATATGTCTAATAAGGGAACGACCATTTAACTTGAAGGGGGGGGGGGGGGGGAGGGGGGTTATGTTTTTTTTCTAAAAAAATATTCTGATTACCAATGTTCCTGAAAAAAATATTCTGATTTTGGTGGAGGAAAAAAATAATCTGATTCAGAGTTTTTGACATATAACCTAATGTTTAATTCTGGAAAAAAAAATGCGCTTTGCGCGACAAAACAAAATAATATTCTAATTTTTGTGTTGTCCGATAAAAAATTTCTGAACGAAGCAAAAAACCATACCCCCCCCCCCCCCCTCCCCTCCCCCCCTCCCCTCCCCCCCCACCCCCCTTCAAGTTAAATGGTTGGTCCCTAAACCTTTGGGGTTGACCTGTTGATATTATATTTTTTTCTTCATTTTCTCCATTTTAATATTCGGATCATTCCATCACCCGACCGGGAGATACAGTGAAGCAAGTTTACTCTGAGCTGTGAATAAAATGGAATCCTGTCTAAACTGAACAATGAAGTCCTAGTGCTGGAAATCATTATTAATTTAATAAGTATAAACCAAAAACCTGTCTATTTCACAAAAATACGCTGTTCCCTAGGAGTTTCGGTTTATACCGGTTTCTCTGTATTATAATAAGTACAATGTTGTATTCCATCGTTGAATTCATATACAATGGAATCACATCCTTGGTGTAATATGGTTAGCGTGCTTGCCTCGAATACGGTAGATCGTGGGTTCTAGCCTCGATTGGGTCAAACTAAAGACTGTAAAATTGGTATTTGTTTCTTCTCTGCTAAGCACGCAGCATTAAGGACAGAGCAAAGCTCGAATCAGGCTAATGTGCCGGAGTGGTGCGATATGTCTATCTGCAGACTGTTGTTTCAGTGAGCTAGCACTATAAAAATCCAATTTAAAGTGTGTTGATCTAGTACAAACGGATCTCATCATCATCTCATTAAAAATTAACATGTTCTCATTATAATATAGCTGAAAAATTGCTGAGTTGGGGTTAAACCACATATCACTACCATATACAATGGTTTGATGCTTTAAAATTGCATCTTGTAAGAGTTATGGTACCTGTATTATGTTGTCATCTGTCCGTCTGGTATAAACATGTGGCACATTAACTCCACTTTGCCTTGACCCATTTTCTATATTTTAGGATGTACTTCAAGGAAAAATAGTTTGTGCGATATCTCAAGTTTGTTTCAACCAGATTATTAGGGGGTATGGTGTTTAACGCCGATTTCCTCCTCTAATAAAACATACCACCACGATATAACTAAAATATTGTTGAAAGTGGAGTAAAACACCATAAACCATAAACCAACCACTCCAATAGAAAATATGAATGAAACCAAGACAGCTCTGAAATAGCAAAATAACAGACCCTGTCTTTGTATATATGATGCTCTTCACCTTTGTACTTTTATTTAAATCTTACAGGCCTTGTAGTCACATATATTCCGATTGCCCGGCACCTCGAAAGTGAGTCCAGAACAAAGATGAGCCCAGAAGCACAAAATGATATTATAATGCATTTTTATGATTTCTATCAAATAAATTTATATGTTTTTAATAAATTTCAAATATATTTTATAAATTACAGTGGCTTTTAACCTTACAGTGGAAATTGGGGAAACCAGAAATATTCGTTATCGGGCGATTGTAAAAGGAATGTCAATTACGAAACGCGCAAGAAAAATTCCGGATGAATAAGTAGTTTAGCGTTAATTTTTAAAAAAGAAAGTTAAGAAAATTAGAATGAATAGTTATTTCATATATATTATATTCTTATTATACAATTTGTAAAGTCAGTTTGAACAGAGACACTAGTATGTCTCTGCTTTGAAAAAAATAAAGATTCTATCCAGGAAATTAAAAATGTTGAAACACCGATTAAAAATTTAAATAAACTGTTACCTGTTACCTTCTCTGTAAATTCCACCTTCATCAGGCGAAACTATTAAACTATTAAAGAATTACCTTCTCTGTAAATTCCACCTTCATCAGGCGAAACTATT
Source organism: Bathymodiolus septemdierum (assembly GCA_963383655.1). Taxonomy (NCBI): domain Eukaryota; kingdom Metazoa; phylum Mollusca; class Bivalvia; order Mytilida; family Modiolidae; genus Bathymodiolus; species Bathymodiolus septemdierum. The sequence goes on along the minus strand of OY726523.1, from coordinate 46,318,404 downwards.
AAACTATTAAAGAATTAAAACGTGATTGGCATTGCTCCAAATCCGGATATTTTATGCAGGTCCCGTAATTGACATTCCTTTTACAATCGCCCGATAACGAATAGTTCTGGTCTCTCCCCAATTTCCACTGTAAGGACCTTAAAAGCCACTGTAATTTATAAAATATATATGAAATTTATTAAAAACATATAAAATTTGATTGATAAAAATCATAACCATGCATTTTAATATCATTTTATGCTTCTGGACTCATCTGGACTCTTCTTCTTTGTTCTGGACTCACTTTCGAGACACCCCCGATTGGCTGCTTTTTTGAGTACTCGAAAGTTTTGACCGAAAGACCAAATCTTTTGTCCATAATTATAGGAGTATGACTTTACGATGAGTGTCATTAATCGGACATAAAATATTAACCATTCCGTCTTTGTGTTTTTATAGGTGTTATCATTTAGATGTGACGTATTTCATTAGCTCACCTGGACCAAATTTTAAAAGTATGTGTTAGGTATTGTGATCACTTTGCGTCCATCGTCTTTATTGCCTGTGTCAATTATCTTCTGACATTTCAACCTTTTTTTCTTTCTTTTTTTTTGTAAACCACTACACCATTACAATTGGCAGAAATGATATCAGGTGGTTCTTAGCATATTATGTGTAAATAATTTTGGTTTCAAAATGGCTGCTAGGCCCATTATGCTTTCTGAAAGGCTGAAATTTCAAAATATTTCTTAAAAACCTTGTGTGTGATAGAATTGTTACACAATAGAAATGTTGCTTACATAATGGTAAATAGTTCGATTTTTTTGTCAATCAGAAATCCAAGATGGCCACCACCTCATGACAAAGTTTTACGATGGGACTGTACTGGAAAAATCTCTTTAAATTATTATTCTCTTAATTACTCTTAAACAACTGAACCACTTGAAAGCATAATTGGTTTCAATCTTCTTTGGATGCCCTTTAGTAAATGTTTTTGTGTTACCATGGCAGGAAATAGTCGAAGCGTAACCTAGAAAATGAAAGAATAATCTCAGAAACTAAAAAGTTGATTAAATCTGTGTATAAATAATCATTGGATAGTCGCTTATTCAAAATCCAAGATGACTGCCACTCCATGACAACTTAAACACAGAACCATATGGGAAATACATTTTAAAATAATTCATACCTTCAACCACTGAACAGCAAACTTGACTGAAATGCTCCTTTGTTGTTGATCTAGATATGTTTGTTTCGATCATAAATCCATGATGGCTACCACAGCAGGAAACATTTATATTTATTAATTGATTGTTGTTCAACAATCAAGTGAGCAATATTTCAGCTATATTCATTACATTAGGAAAAAGTGTTTTTTCTTCCTTCTACCAATGCGTATATAAAAAGGAAGTCCTTGCAATATTCATGACCAGAATTCGTTCACAAACAATAAATCATGTGCTGGTTTCAGTGGGGACGAATATTTCGATTCCCACTAGAAAAAGTATGGTGGATTTGCCATATGGTCAGAAAGCAGCCTTACAGCGGGCAACTAATGATCACAGCTAACAAACCTTTGTACATCAAGAGCTGCTAATACAACTGTACAAAACATGTAAAATGTCGACGTTTTTAATTGAATTTTTACATTTTGTGTGGCTACAGAAATATACTGGTTCGGCAATCAATAAATATGAAGAAAGAAATCAGAATAAAAACGTTGATAGTAAAAGATGAACGCGATGTTTTTATGTTATAGAACTAGAGCTGCTACCCAGTTGTATTTTACGTGCAAACATACTGACATTGATGATTCTGGTATCGGGTCCGTTCGCCCTAATTACACATTCGCCCTGGGTCCGTTCGCCCTAGGTTCGTAAAAGGACGAGCGTGAAATAAGGCGAACGGACCAGTATTCGGTGATTGTCCAAATATAAATAAATTTACGTCCAAATAGTTTTGTAATTTATTCATCTATTCCTCTCACACAATCAGCGTACCTGATGAAGGTTATTCAAGAAACTTGTTGTGCGCATTAAATTAGATTCTACGTTTTCATTGTTATCACTGGGTCGACACCTCTGCTGGTGAACTATTAGTGCCCGATTCTATCATCCATCCAGTGATTAGTGTTTCTGCACTGGCATTATTTATTTGACATATTTATTATTTAATTTTCTAGTTCCTAAATAAAATAATGTAATTATCATTGGAACTAAGGTTCTCTTTCCTCAGGCATAGATGACCTTAGTTGATTTTGGCCGTACTGTTTAGGTCCTTTGGTCTTCCAATCTTTTGTCTTTGAGTGTACCCAAAAGAAGTATACATGTATTCCAAAAACGCGTCGAATTAATTAGATATCAGCGTTTTTATTGTTTTCATGTGTGTTGTTTCTTGCGTCTTTTGTTGTATCCTGTCTGGTCTATATCCTATGTTTGTGTTGTACCATGCTTGTTCTGTTTTACGCTTGTGTTGTTCTGTGATTGTTTTTTTTTACGCTTGTGTTGTACCGTGCTTCTTTTGTTTTACGCTTGTGCTATACCGTGATTCTTTTGTTTTACGCTTGTGTTGTACCATGTTTCTTTTGTTTTACGCTTGTGTTGTACCGTGCTTCTTTTGTTTTATGCTTGTGTTGTACCATGCTTCTTTTGTTTTACGCTTGTGTTGTACCGTGCTTCATTTGTGCTATGCTTGTGTTGTACCGTGCTTCTTTTGTGCTATGCTTGTGCTATACCGTGATTCTTTTGTTTTACGCTTGTGTTGTACCATGTTTCTTTTGTTTTAAGCTTGTGTTGTACCATGCTTCTTTTGTTTTATGCTTGTGTTGTATCATGCTTCTTTTGTTTTACGCTTGTGTTGTACCGTGCTTCTTTTGTGCTATGCTTGTGTTGTACCGTGATTCTTTTGTTTTATGCTTGTGTTGTACCATGCTTCTTTTGTTTTACGCTTGTGTTGTACCGTGCTTCTTTTGTGCTATGCTTGTGTTGTACCGTGCTTCTTTTGTTTTACGCTTGTGTTGTTCCGTGCTTCTTTTGTTTTACGCTTGTGTTGTACCGTGCTTCTTTTGTTTTACGCTTGTGTTGTTCCGTGCTTCTTTTGTGCTATGCTTGTGTTGTACCGTGCTTCTTTTGTTTTACGCTTGTGTTGTTCCGTGCTTCTTTTGTTTTACGCTTGTGTTGTACCATGCTTCTTTTGTTTTACGCTTGTGTTGTTCCGTGCTTCTTTTGTGCTATGCTTGTGTTGTACCGTGCTTGTTTTGTTTTACGCTTGTGTTGTTCCGTGCTTCTTTTGTTTTACGCTTGTGTTGTACCGAGTTAGTTTTCTATATTCTTTGTTCTGTCTACTCTCCTGATTGTCAATTTACAAGATCTCTACTCTGACGTGTTGGTTTCAACTATTGGTCGGAAGAGGAATATGAATATTGCTAAAAGCTGCTATATCTAGACTAGGTGTAACAATTAACAACCAAAAGAGGGCTTGTCGTGTGTCTAGACTACATGTGCACATAACTATCTACTATTGGTAATGAAGTATGATATAATTGTTTCTAACACAATATATAAATACACAAACCCAAATCAATTAGCGTACAACATTTATCACCTCAAAGTAGTACAGACTTGAATGAAACTCACAACTTCAGAGATGCTAAATACTGCTTGCATTGGTAGATGTATATCCAATTAATGCCCGATCGTAGCAACGTATTTTCATAAAGTACTGCGTTGACTACTATTATACCTAATTTGTCCCAGTATGTTAAAAAAAAATTTATAGTGACAACCGGAACCTTTTAACCGTAATGGGAGCGGGTGGTTTGGCGCCGTAAAATCTGTTTTAACCCACCATTTCTTTGGAAATGCCTGTACCAAGTCAGGGTCATTGCGGTTTTCCCAGTTTTCCGGTTGTTGACTGGTTTTGTCTGTTTTTTGACTTATGAGTTTTGCCTTTCCCTTTGGAAGATTGCTCGGTGTTCGGTAATTTTGTTATTCCCATTATTGTATCGTGTACGTCTTGTATCCTGATTGACATTTAACAAGATCTCCTTTTGGTGTCGTGTTGGTCTCAAGTACTGGACAGAAGAACACAAGGAATATCGACTAATATATATATATATATAGCTAATGGTTCAAACTCTACAATGTAGGTGTATCTACTTATGAACAGGATATGTAGACCACGGATATGTTCCACTTGTCGTAACACTTCCCGGTCCTTTCCTATATTCATGACTTATCACCGGATTTGTAACTAGAGTAACACGATGGATGCCACTAGTGGAGCAGGAATTACATACTCTTCAGGAGCACCTGAGTTCACCCCCGGTTTTTATTTTAGTGGGGTTCGTGTTACTCGATCTTTAGTTTTTTGTGTAATATTTTGTAGATTGTTGTTTGGTCTGTCCTTCCATTTACGGATTCTGATTGCCCCTTTTGGTATCTTCAAACTCCCCTTAGACTACATGTGCATGGATATATATGATACACGAGTGATCATGACCGTTCACAACTGGTAATGAAATAGACTTGTATCTATGCGGGTATGTAATACAATACATGTATATGCCTACCCCGACATGCATGAATGTAATCACATTTATCAACATTAAGTAGAGTAAGTATGACTTGACTGATATAAATAGATGTCTTCTAACAAAGAAAATAAAATGGAAAAGGATGGCTCTGTTTAACTTTATCTACATTTTAAACATGTTTGAATATAGTTTAACTTTATCTACATTTTAAACATGTTTGAATATAGTTTAACTTTATCTACATTTTAAACATGTTTGAATATAGTTTAACTTTATCTACATTTTAAACATGCATGAATATAGTTTAACTTTATCTACATTTTAAACATGTTTGAATATAGTTTAACTTTATCTACATTTTAAACATGTTTGAATATAGTTTAACTTTATCTACATTTTAAACATGTTTGAATATAGTTTAACTTTATCTACATTTTAAATATGTTTGCATATAGTTTAACTGTATCTACATTTTAAGGGGCCCGTGTGGCTCAATGAGCTCGGTCGTTGGATCGAACAACTCATACAAGCCTATCACCAATACGGCGTGGGTTCGCGCCCAGCTTTGTAAATTACGAACAAGAGCATCGCTCACGGGTGCTGGACGCTCGAATTTTTCGTATCTGATATTAAACTGCAGATAACTCTGGATATGCAAATCACAGGGTCACCTGCCTTGTTGTAATGGGTTTCCCATTTGATAGTGAACAGGTATATTGAGTTTCATGTCAATGCCTATCATAATTATTGAGAAATTGTATTTTTTGAAGAAATTCTAAATCAAAAAGGGGGAATAACTCAAATAAAATGCTGGATGGAGTTTTCTTCTCTTGTCAACAGATTGGGGCCAACACTTTCTACAAGTGTATTGAGTTTCAAGTTAATAGCTTTGATAGTGATTGAGAAATTTTAATTATACTAAAAAAAATATTCATAATTTCTATGTACTATGTCGATATAAGGGCAGATAACTCTGGATATACAAATCACAGGGTCATCTGCCTTGCTGTAATTGGTTCTTCGTTTGATAGTGAACAAGTTTTCTAAGTTTCAAATGGATACCTTTGATAGTTTTTGAGAAATGGACTCTGACCGAAACTTAACCTAAAACTTAACCGACCCAGACGCTGACGGTGACGCCGGAGTGACGACAATAGCTCGACTTTTTTTCTTCGAAAAGTCGAGCTAAAATGGGTGCACTCGACTCGCAGTCGCAAGTGATAAAGTTTACCAGTTGCTTGCCCGGAGTCGGTGGTTCTCTCCGGGTACTCCGGCTTCCTCCATTACTAAAACTGGTCGTCAACACCAAAATTCAAAGTCTACATTTTAAACATGTTTGTATATAGTTTAATTTTATCTACATTTTAAACATGTTTGTATATATAGTTTAATTTTATCTACATTTTACACATGTTTGTATATAGTTTAACTTTATCTACATTTTACACATTTTTGTATATGTATACTTTGCCTGTTTCTGTTGTAATCATCAATAGTCCCATCATGTCATTGTAATTCACTGCTCTTTGATTTGAGATCTTGTCAGATGCTGGAATTAGTTCTTTGCACGTCTGACCGTCTTTTGAAAACAGAAATATATTATTGGAGTGAAACCCTACAACATACAGATTCCCGTCGGAATCGGATGTTATTCCAAGAGGTGCTTTCAGATCTTCGTTGAACATCTCAAAGAGCTGATTTCCATCCGCGTCCAAACATACAATTTTATTTTCTGTCCACTTGGGTATATAAATTGTATCGTTAGCAACAACTATATAGTGTGTATATGTTGTCTTTACCTCCTTTAGAACCTTCCCCTTAATATCTATAATCAGGAACCCACCAGATAACAAGCCAACTAATATATTGCTATTAAAAGTACATATCGAACACGGCTGCTCTTTAACCTTAATTTCACTTACAATGTTAAAGTTAGTTAAATCAATCACGTGTATGATTGATTGATCATTATATATCACAAGAATCTGTTCGTTCAGTTGTGTTATACGTATTGGTTGGTACAACAACTGCAGATCACGTTTAACTGTTCCGTCGGATTCGAATATATGCAGACATTTATGATTGATATTTGGTACAATAAATAACCCGCCATCTGTTGTTACGAGGCAATCCCGTACCTTATTATTCTCTTTTGGTGGAACTTTAAACGAGAGTATTTTACTCATTGTTACATTACCAACTTCTCGTCGTCTTCTCGGGTTGAATATTTGAGCTTCATTATCTGTTTTCCTAGTGAACGCCACATCTTCATTTCTAATTTCAAATTCCAATTTCCCGAAAAACTTGGATTTATTTTCGATAACATCCACCTCTTTTATGAACCTCATATCATAACGTACAAGCTTCTGGTTATCTCTAAGAGATTGTAAATAGTTTTCTTCTTCTTGGGCCTCTCTTGTCATATCATGGATACTTAAATATGTCTGAAATTCTGTTGCATATTGTTTGATAGCAGAAAGAACGCATTCTGACTCGTCAACCCTTTGCTTCCTTGATTTTAAGTCAGTTATCAACTTTTCTATTTCGGAGCTATGTTTGGTATATATGGATGACAACTCGTCAAGGATATCTTGTTCTAGCTCGTCAAGTTTCTTGTTGATATTTTGTCTGGTATCTTGGATTTCCTTTTGGCACTGGAGTTTCTGTTGGTTTAAGGAATCCATATTACTTGTTTGAATGTTCAATACTTTTTGAATGTTGACTTGAAGATCCGTAATGGAGTTTTCAAGGTCAAGCATAACTTTTGCTGATTTGACATTTTCAATAGCTTCGTGTAATGGAGTCAAAGTATCTTTACAATTGTTATGGATTGAGTTGATACATTTCACACAACAAGGAGTATCATGGCTTGAGCAAAGATATTCAAAGCGTTCGCTGTGTTCATCACAGTGTAACGTTATTTGTTGAACAGATTCGGGTAACTTACTGTAATCTTCAATAGGAACTGTCTCATGTTTTTTGGTTATTCTAGCTATTTCATGGTGAGCTTTGCATTTGGAACATAATGCCTCCTCGCATTGTGGACACCATATTTCAGCTTCATTTGTCAGATGTTGGATTTCACAAAGGTTACAAAGACGCCCGCTTCTGGCTGCCATTAATTTGAATATGATCTGTAAGAAAATGTATATCGTTTAGGGACATACTTCATCATTTTTTATTATATTCGTTACCACGACTTAGTAAATCGTTTTCTCGATTTGGTAGTTCGTTATCTCAATCTGCTATATCTTTTTCTCGATTTTGTTATCTTTTTATCTCGATTTAGTTATTGGTTATCACGAATTAAATAATCATTCGTATCGATTGGCTAGTTCGTTTTCTTGGTATGCTTTTCTGTTATCAGGATTTAGCTATAACGATTAAATTAAGTGTTATTTCGATTTAATCATTATTTACCTCTATTTATGTCACCCTTGCACCTCTTGCCGCCCATATCATTTTGATTTCAGTGCTCTAACTTTAGTTATTCTCTGCCAAATGCTTTGAACTTTTGCACAATGCTTCCAATTAGAAAACAAAGGTCAATTTTGATTTTGACATTAATATCATTTACGGTTCAAAGATCGCCGAGTTATGCTACTTGATTTTTTTTAATGGTAAATTTGTGGTTTTCGTGCTCTAACTTTCTAATAAATGAAGACACGTTAATGTCTCGTCTGCCAAATGTTGTTCCAAACTAACCTAAGCCAATGGACCATGAAATTGAAATCAATTTAACATGATGGGTGTATAACTTACAAAAAAAATATGATAAAAAGACGAATTTTTCCATAAGACACTGGTGCCCCCTCTTCCAGCTTATATTAAACAGGGGACGTAATCAATCTTGACCTGTATATTGTAGTTAATTCCAATGTTTGTGCAAGGGAGACTAGGAGCATGAAAACCACAAACGCAATTTGCACAATTAATTAAGTTGCATAACTTGACGACCTTAAATGTAATCAAAATAAAATGAAAGTATTGTGTAAAAAGTGCTAAATATTTGTCCGAGAGACACAAACTAAGGAATATGGGATCCCTATGTTCCGGGGTCCAAATTATAACATACCTGTGTAAGCTACAAACAGGAAGCTTGAAAAACTAAATAGTTCTCTTAAGTAACAACAATAGAAATGTAATTATATTTTTCATTAATTGTCCTTGTGAAATGGAAATAAAATTGTGTACAATTAAGAGTCTTATGTATATGGGACCCGAGTCCTTTGGCTCCAAATTAAAGCTTAGGGCAGGGAAACTGTAAGCAAAAAATAAATCAGTTTTCTTAATCAGATATGGCAATACCATTGTAAATGGCGTGAGTCGTCACTGTGATATGCAGATTAAAATTTGCACAAATTAAGGTCCTAGTGTGTATGGGAACCAAGCCAGACCCCTAATTGACCAAAGTCTTATAAAGCATGCAATGGAGAAAGCTTTAAATGGTATTCTCCTAAACCGACAATGGACAGTAATAGTTCTTATTAGAATAAACCACCATTTTCATGTATAATTTTTATTTTACCGAGGTAAATATACGTAAATGGGAATCAAAATTTAACATAAAATTATAGGCAACAGTTCGATAAATCTAATGGTGATCGTATGGGAGTTAAATTTTGCAACTACCTGTACAATCAGTGCCTATCATCACTAAAGTTGTGAGTTCTAACCCCGTTCATGGCGAGGTGAACTCGATAGAACAATGAATGTTGTGATAAAGTTTGTCATTGACTTGCTACAGATCGGTGGTTTTCTCCGGGTACTCTGGTTTCCTCCATCAATTAAACTGAACGCCACCATATAGCTGAAATATTAATGAAAGTGGTGTTATGCACCATAAACCAATCCAGCATTCTAATAGATCTTCTTGACAAAGTGAGCTATTCGGGCTCACCATGGAAGCCTCTTGTCACGATGTGAATTAATTGTATAATTGTATAAACGGACTGAACCTTCGATTGAGAATGCACGTTTAGGAATGTTGTACGTGTTTTATTAAGTGTTCTTTTCCTGGTTTTATAATCTTGTCACATAGGGGCTCGTAGTTACACATATATGGTGATGTGAAAATATAACTGCGAGCCCCTGTGGTCTGTCAGTGTTGAAACCTGGCTACTACTTTCGCTTCTGATAAATGTTATTGTTGTTGCGGATTTTGACGATATTCCGACATAGGCTATATCTACGATTAAAAAGGAAGTCTTCGGAATGTGAAAATAATATTTAAAAAAAACCAATGTCTTGAAAGTTGAACAATATATCGTTTCCGGCAATTTTTTATTATTTAAACAACAAAAATGGGATTTAGAATTACGGAAGCGAAAATATGTCCGCCCTTGAGTTACAATAATAGAGATATTACATAACGGTTGTAATATCAATTATAATATTATCATGTAGTTCAGCATTTTTTGTGACTCGGCCCCTTTCTCTGTAAATATTAAAAGAAATAAATTAAATATCAGTGATGTACAAATACCTTTCGTCCTTTGTCCTGTACCTGTCGAACAGGAAGTAAAAAGAGAAATTTACAAAAATAAACCAGGGGAGATAATTAGGGGAGTTTAACGTGTCCTCGATAATGCACCTAAATGTACTAATTACAGAATGTATAAATCTGAATTTGGTTTAGAAAAATACTTTACTATATCACTGCCTGATTTAATGTATAACATGGGTAAATTTAGATGTGGTAGTCATAAATTGCCAACAGAAATAGGTATATTTTTTAGAATTGACAGATCAGAAAGAATTTGTGATTTATGTAATAAGGAAGAACTGGGTGATGAATTTCACTATCTGTTTAACTGTACTTTTTTCAAAGATGAAAGGAAAAAAAATATTCCTGAGTATTTATATAATGTTCCAAATACAATTAGTTTTAGTGAGTTAATGAACAGTGATGATACATATGTACTCATTTGTTTATCAAAATATGCTAAAATAGTCCATGTCTGTATTCAAGTAATACTTACAAGTGTTAATATTGCCTTGCAATTACATAAATATGTCTTATATTTATATATTGCCTTCCAAGAAACATAAATATGTTTAATAATTTGTATATATGTTCATGCATTACATGTTGTTTAATTGTTTATAATTATTTGCACTATCATGCCCTATGCGGGACCTTTAGTGAAATAAAAAGTTTCAAGTTTCCAGTTTCGATAGACATTGATAGGATTGCCACGTTCGATTATCTCCCTTGCTTGCAGATGAAAAACAGCACATCTATTAATTCCTTTTATATTCATTATTCTGAACAAATTCATGTATAGTCTATTGTATATAGAAATAATATAAATATATTCTCCCCTTTAACCAAGAGTCAAAAAAATAAAATATTAAAAAACTTGAATTTTTCTTTAATGACAATAAGTCATTTTTTAATGACAATAAGTACATTGCTGTATTCTAACGTTGAATTCATACACAATGCTTGGATACATGTACTTTAAATTGTCATCTTGCCTGGCTAATTGAAAACTCAATTTTTTATGTCAAACTACAGTTATACCTGTTCATTCTGGATAAAGTGGAATCCTGTGTAAACTGGATAGCAATCTTATGTCAATCTGAAATATCTACGAATTATACCTGCCTAATCAGAACACTAATTATTATCTATAAAGAATGTTCTGTATTTACTGGTTTAGCTGCATAAGTATTAACACTTTATTACAAACACCCTTTTAGAGTACGAGATTCGTATATTTTTGGATACAGTGTTCTGATTGACTGACTTTTGAGTACGAGCGCAAATATTATACTCGAAAGATTTATGACCGTAACGACAGATCTCAATGTCAATGGCTGTAAGAATATGACTTTACAATGGGTGTCGTTATTGGGACAGACATGTTTAACTACTGTGTATTTTAATTGTTATGGGTAGTTGGCTTTATCATTTATATGTGATGTGTTTTATTGGCTCACCTGGACCAAAGGTCAAACCAAATACTATAAAATTAGTATTTGTTACTTCTCTGTTAAACACACAACATCAAGGAGAAAGAACAAAGACACGTTGGCTCGGAATCATGAAAATGCGTCCCAGTGGGGAGACATGTCTATCCACAGACTGTTGTTTCAGTGAGCTAGTACTATGCAAATACAACTAAGTGTGTTCGTCTAGTACAAAGCGACTTCATCATCATCTCATTAAAAATTTATTTGTTCTCACCATGATATAGCTTACAAACTGCTGAGTTGGCGTTAAGCAACAATCACTCAGTCACTCTTACCTTTGTGTTGTACCATGCATTTAATTTGTTGTAATTTTGTGTTTGTTTCTTTGTTGTTCCATGTATGTGTTGTGCTATATTTGAGCTGTATTGTGCTTGTTTCTTTGTTGTTCCATGTATGTGTTGTGCTATATTTGAGTTGTATCATGCTTGTTTCTTTGTTGTTCCATATATGTGTTGTGCTATATTTGAGTTGTATCATGCTTGTTTCTTATTGTTCCATGTATGTGTTGTGCTATATTTGAGTTGTATCATGCTTGTTTCTTTGTTGTTCCATGTATGTGTTGTGCTATATTTGAGTTGTATCATGCTTGTTTCTTTGTTGTTCCATGTATGTGTTGTGCTATATTTGAGTTGTATCATGCTTGTTTCTTTGTTGTTCCATGTATGTGTTGTGCTATATTTGAATTGTATCATGCTTGCGTCTTTGTTTTTCCATGTATGTGTTGTGCTATTTTTGAGTTGCATCATGCTTGTTTCTTTGTTGTTCCATGTATGTGTTGTGCTATATTTGAGTTGTATCATGCTTGTTTCTTTGTTGTTCCATGTATGTGTTGTGCTATATTTGAGTTGTATCATGTTTGTTTCTTTGTTGTTTCATGTATGTGTTGTGCTATATTTGAGTTGTATTATGCTTGTTTCTTTGTTGTTCCATGTATGTGTTGTGCTATATTTGAGTTGTATCATGCTTGTTTCTTTGTTGTTCCATGTATGTGTTGTGCTATATTTGGGTTGTATCATGCTTGTTTCTTTGTTGTTTCATGTACATGTATGTGTTATACTATATTTGAGTTGTTTCGTGCTTCTTTCTTTGTTGTTCGATGTATGTATTGTGCTATGTTTGAGTTGTATCATGCTTGTTTCTTTGTTGTTTCATGTACATGTATGTGTTATACTATATTTGAGTTGTTTCGTGCTTCTTTCTTTGTTGTTCCATATATGTGTTGTGCTATATTTGAGTTGTATCGTGCTTGTTTCTTTGTTGTTCCATGTATGTGTTGTGCTATATTTGAGTTGTATCATGCTTGTTACTTTGTTGTTCTATGTATGTGTTATGCTATATTTGAGTTGTATCGTGCTTGTTTCTTTGTTGTTCCATGTATGTGTTGTGCTATATTTGAGTTTTATCATGCTTGTTTCTTTGTTGTTCTATGTATGTGTTATGCTATATTTGAGTTGTATCGTGCTTGTTTCTTTGTTGTTCCATGTATGTGTTGTGCTATATTTGAGTTGCATCATGCTTGTTTCTTTGTTGTTCCATGTATGTGTTTTGCTATATTTGAGTTGTATCGTGCTTGTTTCTTTGTTGTTCCATGTATGTGTTGTGCTATATTTGAGTTGTATCATGTTTGTTTCTTTGTTGTTCCATGTATGTGTTGTGTTATATTTGAGTTGTATCATGCTTGTTTCTTTGTTGTTCCATGTATGTGTTGTGCTATATTTGAGTTGTATCGTGCTCGTTTCTTTGTTGTTCCATGTATGTGTTGTGTTACCTTTGAGTTGTATCGTGCTTGTTTCTTTGTTGTTCCATGTATGTGTTGTGCTATATTTAAGTTGGATGATACTTGTTTCTTTGTTGTTCCATGTATGTATTGTGCTATATTTGAGTTGTATCGTGCTTGTTTCTTTGTTATTCCATATGTGTTGTGCTATATTTGAGTTGTATCGTGCTTGTTTCTTTGTTGTTCCATGTATGTGTTGTGCTATATTTGAGTTGTATCATGCATGTTTGGTTTTATCCTCGGGTTGTACCATGCTTATTTTTATTTCTAACCTTTGTGTTGCACAATACATTTGGTTTGTTGGAGCATTGTGTTGCATCCTGCTTGTTTTCTATGTTATTCCATGTAGGAAGAAGAGCTTGAAAAGAGCTAAAGGTAGCAAAGGGGTAATCAGAATCCGTATATCGAGGAATAACAGACAACACAATGGCCAAAAGAAAAAGTACAAAAGGACAAACAACAATCTACAAAACAATACATATAAAACTAAAGATCGAGTAACACAAACCCCTCTAAAAACCGGGGATGAACTCAGGTGCTCCCGAAGGGTAACCAAATCCTGATCCAATAGTGGCACCAATCGTGTTATTCTAGTTACAAACCCGGTAATAAGTTGTGAATGAGGAAAGGACCGGGAAGTGCTGACGACAAGTGGAACATATCCGTGGTCATTTGTGACACAGATATTCCATAATGGTCAACCAAGTCATGGTGGCGACCGTAAAATGTTTGAAGTGATGACTTCAACTTTACCAAAAGGAACCCTTAGATCAGTAGCTTTGTTGTTAGCAGCAACCCTCTATCAAGGAAATCCTAATAGGAACCACAAGCTCTGGAATATCGTACCATCTGAGAGATATATACTCCATATGCAGGTGCTGCTGGAATGTTGCTACATATAGGTAGGCGTTCTTTTACATTTGTGTTGTAATGAGGGTGTGTTGTGTTATATTTGTGTTTTATCATCGGGTTGTACCATGCTCTGACATTCTTATTTCTTTTACCTTTTTGTTGTACCATGCATTTGTTTTGTTGGAACATTGTGTTGTATCCTGCTTGTTTTCCTTGTTATTACATGTATGCGTTCTTTTACATTTGTGTTGTAATGATGTTATGTTGTGCTATATTTGTCTTGCAACATTCTTTTTTGGCTTTTTCATCGGGTTGTACCATGCTCTGACATTCGTTTTTTTTTTAGCTTTGTGTTGTATCATGCATTTGTTTTGTAGGAACATTGAGTTCTATCATGCTCATTTTCTTTGTTGTTTTACCTTTGTATTGTAACGTGTTTCCTTTCCCTTGTGTTGTATCATGATTGTTTTGTGTTGTATCATGATTGTTTTGTGTTGTATCATGATTGTTTTGTGTTGTATCATGATTGTATTGTGTTGTATCATGATTGTTTTGTATTGTATCATGATTGTTTTGTGTTGTATCATGATTTTTTTGTGTTGTATCATGATTGTTTTGTGTTGTATCATGATTGTTTTGTGTTGTATCATGATTGTATTGTGTTGTATCATGATTGTTTTGTGTTGTATCATGATTGTTTTGTGTTGTATCATGATTGTTTTGTGTTGTATCATGATTGTTTTGTGTTGTATCATGATTGTTTTGTGTTATATCATGATTGTATTGTGTTGTATCATGATTGTTTTGTGCTGTATCATGATTGTTTTGTGTTGTATCATGATTGTTTTGTGTTGTACCATGTTTGTTTTTATTTTTTACCTTTGTTTTGTACCATGTTTGTTTTTATTTCTTACCTTTGTTTTGTACCATGTTTGTTTTTATTTTTTACCTTTGTTTTGAACCATGTTTGTTTTTATTTCTTACCTTTGTTTTGTACCATGTTCGTTTTTATTTATTACCTTTATTTTGTACCATGTTTGTTTTTATTTCTTACCTTTGTTTTGTACCATGTTTGTTTTTATTTCTTACCTTTGTTTTGTACCATGTTTGTTCTTATTTCTTTCCTTTGTTTTGTACCATGTTCGCTTTTATTTCTTACCTTTGTTTTGTACCATGTTCGCTATTATTTCTTACCTTTGCTTTGTACCATGTTTGTTGTTTGTTTTTATTTCTTACCTTTATTTTGTACCATGTTTGTTTTTATTTCTTACCTTTGTTTTGTACCATGTTTGTTTTTATTTCTTACCTTTGCTTTGTACCATGTTTGTTTCTATTTCTTACCTTTGATATGTATCATGTTTGTTTTTATTTCTTACCTTTGTTTTGTGCCATGTTTGTTTTCATTTCTTACCTTTGTTTTGTATCATGTTTGTTTTTATTTCTTACCTTTGTTTTGTACCATGTTTGTTTTTATTTCTTACCTTTGTTTTGTATCATGTTTGTTTTTATTTCTTACCTTTGTTTTGTACCATGTTTGGTTTTATTTCTTACCTTTGTTTTGTACCATGTTTGTTTTCATTTCTTACCTTTGTTTTGTACCATGTTTGTTTTCATTTCTTACCTTTGTTTTGTACCATGTTTGGTTTCATTTCTTACCTTTGTTTTGTATCATGTTTGTATTTATTTCTTACCTTTGTTTTGCATCATGTTTGTTTTTATTTCTTACCTTTGTTTTGTATCATGTTTGTTTTTATTTCTTACCTTTGTTTTGTATCATGTTTGGTTTTATTTCTTACCTTTGTTTTGTACCATGTTTGTTTTCATTTCTTACCTTTGTTTTGTACCATGCTTGTTTTCATTTCTTACCTTTGTTTTGTATCATGTTTGTTTTTATTTCTTACCTTTGTTTTGTATCATGTTTGTTTTTATTTCTTACCTTTGTTTTGTACCATGTTTGGTTTTATTTCTTACCTTTGTTTTGTATCATGTTTGGTTTCATTTCTTAACTTTGTTTTGTACCATATTTGTTTTTATTTCTTACCTTTGTTTTGTACCATGTTTGTTTTTATTTCTTACCTTTGTTTTGTACCATGTTTGTATTTATTTCTTACCTTTGTTTTGTATCATGTTTGTTTTTATTTCTTACCTTTGCTTTGTACCATGTTTGTTTTTATTTCTTACCTTTGTTTTGTACCATGTTTGTTCTTATTTCTTTCCTTTGTTTTGTACCATGTTCGCTTTTATTTCTTACCTTTGTTTTGTACCATGTTCGCTATTATTTCTTACCTTTGCTTTGTACCATGTTTGTTGTTTGTTTTTATTTCTTACCTTTATTTTGTACCATGTTTGTTTTTATTTCTTACCTTTGTTTTGTACCATGTTTGTTTTTATTTCTTACCTTTGCTTTGTACCATGTTTGTTTCTATTTCTTACCTTTGATATGTATCATGTTTGTTTTTATTTCTTACCTTTGTTTTGTGCCATGTTTGTTTTCATTTCTTACCTTTGTTTTGTATCATGTTTGTTTTTATTTCTTACCTTTGTTTTGTACCATGTTTGTTTTTATTTCTTACCTTTGTTTTGTATCATGTTTGTTTTTATTTCTTACCTTTGTTTTGTACCATGTTTGGTTTTATTTCTTACCTTTGTTTTGTACCATGTTTGTTTTCATTTCTTACCTTTGTTTTGTACCATGTTTGTTTTCATTTCTTACCTTTGTTTTGTACCATGTTTGGTTTCATTTCTTACCTTTGTTTTGTATCATGTTTGTATTTATTTCTTACCTTTGTTTTGCATCATGTTTGTTTTTATTTCTTACCTTTGTTTTGTATCATGTTTGTTTTTATTTCTTACCTTTGTTTTGTATCATGTTTGGTTTTATTTCTTACCTTTGTTTTGTACCATGTTTGTTTTCATTTCTTACCTTTGTTTTGTACCATGCTTGTTTTCATTTCTTACCTTTGTTTTGTATCATGTTTGTTTTTATTTCTTACCTTTGTTTTGTATCATGTTTGTTTTTATTTCTTACCTTTGTTTTCTACCATGTTTGGTTTTATTTCTTACCTTTGTTTTGTATCATGTTTGGTTTCATTTCTTAACTTTGTTTTGTACCATATTTGTTTTTATTTCTTACCTTTGTTTTGTACCATGTTTGTTTTTATTTCTTACCTTTGTTTTGTACCATGTTTGTATTTATTTCTTACCTTTGTTTTGTATCATGTTTGTTTTTATTTCTTACCTTTGCTTTGTACCATGTTTGTTTTTATTTCTTACCTTTGTTTTGTACCATGTTTGTTTTCATTTCTTACCTTTGTTTTGTATCATGTTTGTTTTTATTTCTTACCTTTGTTTTGTACCATGTTTGTTTTCATTTCTTACCTTTGTTTTGTATCATGTTTGTTTTTATTTCTTACTTTGTTTTGTACCATGTTTGTTTTTATTTTTTACCTTTGTTTTGTACCATGTTTGTTTTTATTTCTTACCTTTGCTTTGTACCATGTTTGTTTTTATTTCTTACCTTTGTTTTGTACCATGCTTGTTTTATATTTTACCTTTGTGTTGTAAGTTTTTGCTTTATTTTACCTTTGTGTTGTATCATGCTATTGGTCCCCGATGGTATCATCCGCCCAGTAGTTAGTGTTGGGACACTGGCCTGGAGTATTAGATATATCTATTATTGAAATTTAGTATTGTAAATAATGCAAGTACATTTTTGTATTATTAAAACTAAAGTTTTCCTCCCTCAGTCGTATTTGATCTAAGCCGACTTTGGCTGTTCTGTTTATACCCTTTGGTTTTCTTGTACCATGCATTTATTTTGTTGGAACATTGTGTTGTATCTTGCTTGTTTTCCTTGTTATTACATGTACGCGTTCTTTTACATTTGTGTTGTAATGAGATTGTGTTGTACTATATTTGTGTTGCAACATTCGTTTTTGGCTTGATCATCGGGTTGTGACATGCTCTGACATTCTTATTTTTTTACCTTTGTGTTGTAACATGCATATGTTTTGTGTTGTATCATGATTGTTTTGTGTTGTAACATGCTTGTTTTGTTCTACCCTCGGGTTGTACCATGTTTGTTTTTATTTCTTACCTTTGCTTTGTACCATGTTTGTTTTTATTTCTTACCTTTGTTTTGTACCATGTTTGTTTTTATTTCTTACCTTTGTTTTGTACCATGTTTGTTTTCATTTCTTACCTTTGTTTTGTATCATGTTTGTTTTTATTTCTTACCTTTGTTTTGTAACATGTTTGTTTTTATTTCTTACCTTTGTTTTGTATCATGTTTGTTTTTATTTCTTACCTTTGTTTTGTAACATGTTTGTTTTTATTTCTTACCTTTGTTTTGTACCATGTTTGTTTTTATTTCTTACCTTTGCTTTGTACCATGTTTGTTTTTATTTCTTACCTTTGTTTTGTACCATGTTTGTTTTCATTTCTTACCTTTGTTTTGTATCATGTTTGTTTTTATTTCTTACCTTTGTTTTGTACCATGTTTGTTTTTATTTCTTACCCTTGTTTTGTACCATGTTTGTTTTTATTTCTTACCTTTGTTTTGTACCATGTTTGTTTTTATTTCTTACCTTTGTTTTGTACCATGTTTGTTTTTATTTCTTACCTTTGTTTTGTACCATGTTTGTTTTTATTTCTTACCTTTGTTTTGTACCATGTTTGTTTTTTTATTTCTTACCTTTGTTTTGTACCATGTTTGTTTTTATTTCTTACCTTTGTTTTGTACCATGTTTGTTAATATTTCTTACCTTTGTTTTGTACCATGTTTGTTTTATATTTTACCTTTGTGTTGTAAGTTTTTGTTTTATTTTACCTTTGTGTTGTATCATGCTATTAGTCCCCGATGGTATCATCCGCCCAGTAGTTAGTGTTGGGACACTGGCTTGGAGTATTAGATATATTTATTATTGAAATTTAGTCTTGTAAATAATTTGTACATTTTTGTATTATTAAAACTAAAGTTTTCCTCCCTCAGTCGTATTTGATCTAAGCCGACTTTGGCTGTCCTGTTTATACCCTTTGGTTTTCTTGTTCCGAAAAACTTTTGAATTATTAGGCTTTCCAATCTTTTAGACTTTGAGCGTACTTGATGAAGGTTATTACAGAAACGCGTCATGCGCACTAAATTAGATGTCTACTTTTGCATTATTATCATTGGGTCGATTCCTCTCTTAGAACAAACAAGTCAAAGCAAAGCCCTACAACACCTATGTACGGCTTTAATTCGAATACTGCTGTACCATCTGGAATCCCTGGTAAAAATTTCCTTTGCACTAAATTCAAAAAGTGCAAAGGTCAACAGCACGATATGTATATTATGCTTATACATATACCAACAGTCAGAACCAAATGCTAAGCACCCTGTGCTGGCTAACACTTGAATACCGGTGCTCACATGTACAGTTCGCTTAGATGTATTTCTTCAAAAATTAGGAATATACTAGTATGCGTCGACCACAACCAACTCACACCAACTAGGAACATTAACTATATGATCCCACAGTCTCGAACTCAGTACTACTACAACTCTTTCTTCCTCAGAACAATACGTCTCTGGAATGCACTCCCTGTCACCATACAGTACAAACCCAGTGTAGACATATTTACTGCACACCTGCCGGGCATCTATCAATCTCGTGTAACCGATATCTGTTTTAACCTTTGTACTGCACCTATCTTTAGCTCTTTTTTCCTCTTCGCCTAAATTCTTATCCTTTTTTATTATTTTGTTTCTGACACGCACATACCAATAATAATCTTGAAATATTGATAGGTAGTACTACGTAGATGTAGATGTAGGTGGACTATTAGTCCCCGAGGTATCATTCGCCCAGTAGTCAGTGCTTCTGCACTAACATGGTTTATTAGATATATTTTTATTGAATGTTACAGTTCCTAAATAAATGTTTAGAGAATATCGAAGGGGCAATTAACAATGGACAATCTAGAGAAACTGGCAATACTGGGTACACGAGACGAAGACAAACAAAGCAAAAACACAGCACAATATTTGTTGGACACTACTATACACAAGCAAACACAAATAATATAAATAAGACATGAGACTTGCCACAAACACGAACATCGTTATTATCCAGAAATCGTAACGGACACCACAACACGGAACTCAGAACGTAAGGACACATCTAATAATGTAGTTATTATTTGAGCTAAGGTTCTCTGTCCTAGGGCAATGGTGACCTTAGCTGATTTTTGCCGTCCTGTTTAGGTCCTTTGGTTTTCCAATCTTTTGACTTTGAACGTACCCTAAAGAAGAATATTCTAGACATTCGTCATGAACACTAGTTTTGTTATTGCTTTATTTTGTACATGTGTGTTGTACATTGTTTGTTTTGTGTATTTTGTACATGTGTTGTTGTAGATTGTTTGTTTTGTGTATTTTGTACATGTGTGTTGTACATTGTTTGTTTTGTGTATTTTGTTTCTTTGTTTGTAACATGTTTGTTTTGTTTAACATTGTACGATGTTAGTTTTGTATTTTCTTTGTTCTGTCTACTATCCCTATTGTCGTTTTAAAAGAACATCCATACTCTGACGTATTGGTCTTAATATTGGTCAGAAGAGGAATATGAATATCGCCAAAAGCTGCTATATCCTAGATGTAGCAATCAACAACCAAGATAAGGCTTGTCATGTGTCTAGATTACATGTGCACATAACTATCCACTATTGGTAATGAAGTATGATATGCTTGTTTCTAATACAATATATAAATACACAGACCCACAACAAGTAGCTTACAGCATTTATCACCCCAAAGTTGTATCGAGTACACCTAGGCACGGACTTGATTGAAACTCACAAATTTAATGGTACTAAACATGCATTGGTACATGTAAATCCAATTAATGTCCGATTGCGGCAACACACAATTCTAGTGTGTTGTATCGTGTATGTCTTGTAGCCTGATTGACATTTTACAAGATCTCCTTTTGGTGTCGTGTTGGTCTCAAGTACTGGACAGAAGAACACAAGGAATATCGACTATCTAATGGTTCGAACTCTACAATGTAGGTGTATCTACTTATGACCAGGGTATGTAGACCACGAATATGTTCCACTTGTCGTAACACTTCCCGGTCCTTTCCTATATACATGACTTATCACCAGGTTTGTAACTAGAGTAACACAATGGATGCCATTAGTGGAGCAGGAACTACCTACCCTTCCGGAGCACCTGAGTTCACTCACGGTTTTTAGTGGGGTTCGCGTTACTCGATCTTTAATTTTTTATGTAATGTTTTGTAGATCGTTGTTTTGTTTCTCCTTCCATCTACGGATTCTGATTGCCCCTTTTGGTATCTTCAAACTCCTCTTAGACTACATGTGCATGGATATATATACACGAGTTCCTGTTTGTTCGTAAATTTTCTTGGAGCAAAACCGGGTCATCATGCTGTAACATCATTCACGAAACCGGGTCGTGCCATTTTGACATAACCCATTTCTTTCGCCACGTGCTTACTTATATCAATAATTAAAAGCACAAAGTGACGATTCTTGTCATCTTTATTCATCAATTGTTCCTTCAATACATTTTGTTCCATTCAATGTGAGCAATTCAAAGAGAAACCGAGCGAAATTCGGGTTGGGGCCAAGCTGATCGTCATTTTGCGGCACATTATCGCTTATTTCTCAATTAATATACGATGACATAGGCAAAATGTTTCATCTGACAGCAGGAAATGGTTAATAAAGCATTTATTTCCCCCAAGTTCATGCAAAAAACAAATAAATAAACAGAATTATTACCTTCTTCTTGCCTTCATACAGTCCGGTTCCGTTCCGGAATTAGATATGCACGAGTCCAAACATTTTTTGCCCGGTCAGTTTGTATACAGTGTAGATGCATCCTACCAAGTTTCAGTTCATTTGGCAAAGCGGTTTCAGAGGAGAAGATTTTTTAGAAATCATCCAATCAGAAACAAGAATTGTCTATGGTGGCCATATTTGTTAACGGATAGGGGCGAAATGAGCAATCACAACAGAGAACTTTCCATAGATGCTTCCTACCAAGTTTCGGTTCATTTGGCCAAATGGTTTCAGAGGAGAAGAATCTAATTTTTTCAATAGTTTTCTATTTTTTACTGATTTTTTTCACTAATTTTCAAGTTTGAGAAGCGGCAATGGCCATGTTTGATGGCAGTCGGGGGTCATCATTCATGGTCTGAAAGAGAATTATATATGCATTGTTCCTTTATAGCTTGGTAGCAACATTGCTCTTTACAATATTTAAAGAATTAAAAAAAAAAATCTATTTTTTGTAACGATAGCAGCCATTTTTCATAAGCGACCAGGGTTAACAACCATAAGTCTGAAAGTGGATCATATATGCATCATTTC
Organism: Bathymodiolus septemdierum; assembly: GCA_963383655.1. Lineage (NCBI taxonomy): Eukaryota > Metazoa > Mollusca > Bivalvia > Mytilida > Modiolidae > Bathymodiolus > Bathymodiolus septemdierum. The sequence goes on along the minus strand of OY726523.1, from coordinate 46,295,905 downwards.
CATAAAGTTTGGTGGAAACTGGCTTTTTACCGGATTTTAGCATGTTTTTTGACAATATTTTTTTATTTTTTGTAACAGTGACGGCCACGTTGGATGACAGCCGGAGGTCTTCAATAAAAATTTTGAAAGAAGACCACACATGCATTCTTTCCATATGGTTTGATTGCATTTGATTCTTTACAGGATTTTAAAATAATGTTTTAATGAATTTTTTCATTAATTTTCTATTTATAGTAACGATGGTGGCCATGTTTGATGGGGGATGGGGTCCTCAACCATAATTCTGAAAGAATATTACATATATGTATAAAGGATTTTTCTGGATTCTTTTTAATAGATTTTTTTGCTGACTTTACCTCTATGTTCTATTTATAGACATGGCGGTCATGATGGTTGGTCGGCAGGGTCATCGGACATAACTTTTAAAGGAAACCCCCTAAGGATGATTCAGGCCAAGTTTGGTTTAAATTGGCCCAGTGGTTTCAGAGGAGAATATTTTTTAAACAGTTTACAGACGGACGACGGACGCCAATTGATGGCAATAGCTCATACAGGTGAGCTAAAAATTGCAGTGTAGGTAGATCAATTTAAACCTAACATCTACCTCTTATAGTTTTTGAAATATAAGACGAAAATTATTAAACAATTTAAAATGTGATGAAAAAAATGGCAATAACTCAAAGATGGGTAATCAGATTTACTTCAAAATTGCAGGGTATGTAGCTCTTGACATGCTGAACATGTTTGCAGTTCAACTTAACATCTATCTCTTATAGTTTTTGAAATAAAGGACGAAAGGTATTAAAATGTTGAAAATATGATGAAGAAAGGGAAATAACTCTAAAATGGGTCATGGGATTTACTTCAAAATTACAGGGTAGGTAGATCTTGACATGTTGCACATTTTTGCAATTAAAATTAACATCTATCTCTTATAGTTTTTTAAATATAAGACGAAAAGTATTAAAATTTAGAAAAAAATTATGAAAAAAGGGCAATAACTCCAAGATGGGTAATCAGATTTACTTCAAAATCGCAGGGTAGGTAGATCTTGTTGTGCTAATAATTTTTACTTCGTTAGATTTCTGTTTTTATTAGCGGTTTTTGAGTTATTACCCAAAAACTGCAATTTTACCCCTATGTTCTATTTATAGACATGGCGGCCATGATGGTTGGTCGGCAGGGTCATCGGACATAACTTTTAAAAAAAAACCTTAAGGATGATTCAGGCCAAGTTTGGTTTAAATTGGCCCAGTGGTTTCAGAGGAGAAGATTTTTGAAAAAGTTTACAGACGACGGACGCCGAACGACGGACGCCAAGCGATGGCAATACCTCACCTGACCCGATTATCTAATGGTTCGAACTCTACAATGTAGGTGTATCTACTTATGACCAGGGTATGTAGACTACGGATATGTTCCACTTGTAGTAACACTTCCCGGCCCTTTCCTCATTCATGACTTATCACCGGATTTGTAACACAATGGATGGCACTAGTGGAGCAGGAACTACCTACACTTCCGGAGTTCACCCACAGTTCTTAGTGGAGTTCGTGTTACTCGATTTTTAGTTTTTTGTGTAATATTTGGTAGATCGTTGTTTGGTCTGTCCTTCCATTTACGGATTCTGATTGCCCTTTTTGGCATCTTCAAACTCCTCTTAGATTACATGCGCATGGATATTTATACACGAGTGACCGTTCACAATTGGTAATGAAATAGACTTGTATCTATACGGATATGCATAACTTTATCTACATTTTAAACATGTTTGTATATAGTTTAACTTTATCTACATTTCAAACATTTTTGTATATAGTTTAACTTTATCTACATTTTAAACATGTTTGTATATAGTTTAATTTTATCTACATTTTAAACATGTTTGTATATAGTTTAACTTTATCTACATTTTAAACATGTTTGTATATAGTTTAACTTTATCTACATTTTAAACATTTTTGTATATAGTTTAACTTTATCTACATTTTAAACATGTTTGTATATAGTTTAACTTTATCTACATTTTAAACATGTTTGTATATAGTTTAGCTTTATCTACATTTTAAACATTTTTGTATATAGTTTAACTTTATCTACATTTCAAACATGTTTGTATATAGTTTAACTTTATCTACATTTTAAACATTTTTGTATATAGTTTAACTTTATCTACATTTTAAACATGTTTGTATATAGTTTAACTTTATCTACATTTTAAACATGTTTGTATATAGTTTAACTTTATCTACATTTTAAACATTTTTGTATATAGTTTAACTTTATCTACATTTTAAACATGTTTGTATATAGTTTAACTTTATCTACATTTTAAACATGTTTGTATATAGTTTAACTGTATCTACATTTTAAAAATGTTTGTATATAGTTTAACTTTATCTACATTTTAAACATTTTTGTATATAGTTTATCTTTATCTACATTTTAAACATGTTTGTATATAGTTTAACTTTAGCTACATTTTAAACATGTTTGTATATAGTTTAACTTTATCTACATTTTAAACATGTTTGTATATAGTTTAACTTTATCTACATTTTAAACATGTTTGTATATAGTTTAACTTTATCTACATTTTAAACATGTTTGTATATAGTTTAACTTTATCTACATTTTAAACATGTTTGTATATAGTTTAACTTTATCTACATTTTAAACATGTTTGTATATAGTTTAACTTTATCTACATTTTAAACATGTTTGTATATAGTTTAACTTTATCTACATTTTAAACATTTTTGTATATAGTTTAACTTTATCTACATTTTAAACATTTTTGTATATAGTTTAACTTTATCTACATTTTAAACATGTTTGTATATAGTTTAACTTTATCTACATTTTAAAAAATTTTGTATATAGTTTAACTTTATCTACATTTTAAACATGTTTGTATATAGTTTAACTTTATCTACATTCTAAACATGTTTGTATATAGTTTAACTTTATCTACATTTTAAACATTTTTGTTTATAGTTTAACTTCATCTACATTTTAAACATGTTTGTATATAGTTTAACTTTATCTACATTTTAAACATTTTTGTATATAGTTTAATTTTATCTATATTTTAAACATTTTTGTATATAGTTTAACTTTATCTATATTTTAAAAAATTTTGTATATAGTTTAACTTTATCTACATTTTAAACATTTTTGTACATATATACTTCGCCTGTTTCTGTTGTAATCATCAATAGTCCTAACATGTCATTGTAATTCACTGCTCTTGGATTTAGGATCTTGTCAGATGCAGGAATTAGTTCTTTGCACGTCTGACCGCCTTTCGAAAATAGAAATATATTATTGGAGTGAAACCCTACAACATACAGATTCCCGTCAGAATCGGATGTTATTCCAAGAGGTGCTTTCAGATCTTTGTTGAACATCTCAAAGAGCTGATTTCCATCCGTGTCCAAACACACAATTTTATTTTCTGTCCACTTGGGTGTATAAATTGTATCGTTAGCAACAACTATATGGTATGGGTTTTCAAATATTGTCTTTACCTCCTTTAGAACATTCCCCTTTATATCAATAATCAGGAACCCACCAAGTGACAAGCCAATTAATATAGTCTTGCTATTAAAGGTACATATCGAATTCGGCTGAGCTTTAACCTTAATTTCATTTACAACATTAAAGTTAGTTAAATCAATCACGTGTATGATTGATTGCTGGTCATATATCACAAGAATCTGTTTGTTCAGTTGTGTTACACGTTTTGGCTGGTACAACAACTGCAGATCACGTTTAACTGTTCCGTCGGATTCGAATATATGCAGACATTTATGATAGCAGTTTGAAAGAATAAATAACCCGTCATCTGTTACAAGGCAATCCCATACCATATTGTTCTCTTTTGGTGGAACTTAAAACGAAAGTATCTTACTCATTGTTACATTACCAACTTCTCGTCGTCTTCTCGGGTTGAATATTTGAGCCTCATTATCTGTTTTTCTAGTGAACTCCACATCTTTATTTCTGATTTCAAATTCCAATTTCCCGAAAAGCTTGGATTTATTTTCGATAACATCCATCTCTTTTATGAACCTCATATCATAACGTACAAGCTTCTGGTTATCTCTAAGAGATTGTAAATAATTTTCTTCTTCTTGGGCTTCTCTTGTCATATCACGGATACTTAAATATGTCTGAAATTCTGTTGCATATTGCTTGATAGCAGAAAGAGCGCATTCTGACTCGTCAACTCTTTGTTTCCTTGATATTAAGTCAGTTATCAACTCTTCTATTTCGGAGTTATGTTTGGTATATATGGATGACAACTGGTCCAGGATATCTTGTTCTAGCTCATCAAGTTTCTTGTTGATATCTTGTCTGGTCTCTTGGATTTCCTTTTGACACAGGAGTTTCTGTTTGATAAAGGAATCCATATTACTTGTTTGAATGTTCAATACTTTTTGAATGTTGACTTGAAGATCCGTAATGGATTTTTCAAGGTCAAGCATAACTTTTGCTGATTTAACATTATCAATGGCTTCGCGTAATGGAGTCAAAGTATCTTTGCAATTTTTATGGATTGAGTTGATACATTTTACACAACAAGGAGTTTCATGGCTTGAGCAGAGATATTCAAAACGTTCGCTGTGTTCATCACAGTATAACGTTACTTGTTGAACAGATTCGGGTAGTTTGCAGTAATCTTCAACAGCAACTATTTCATGTTTTTTGGTTATTCTAGCTATTTCGTGGTGAGCCTTGCATTTGGAACATAAAGCTTCCTCGCATTGTGGACACCATATTTCAGCTTCATTTGTCAGATGTTGGGCTTCACAAATGTCACAAAGACGCCCACTTCTGGCTGCCATTAATTTAAATGTGATCTGTAAGAAAATATAATTCGCTTAGAGACATACTCATCATTTTTATTATATCCGTTATCACGATTTGGTAAATAACTAAATCGTGGTCTCGATTTGGTATTTCGATATCTCGATTTTGTTATCTTTTATCTCGATTCAGTTATTCGTCATCACAAATTAACCATTCATTAATAATCAGTCATCTCGACTGGTTAGTTCGTTTTCTTGGTATGCTTATTAGTTATCGCGATTTAATTATCTGTTATCACGATTAAGTCAAGCGTTATCTCGATTTAATCTTTCTTTATCTCTAGCTATGTCACCTCTGTACATCTTACCGCCCATCTCATTTTGATTTCAGTGCTCTAACTTTAGTTATTCTCTGCCAAGTGTTTTGAACTTTTTACACAATGCTTTTAGTCACAATACATATGATAAGTGCCGAGATATATTCTTATATTAAATCTTGAAAAAAAAATTGCACTTTTCGTTCTTTATCTTGAATTCCTTTGCACATAATGTTTTGAATTTTTCCACAATGCTTTCGATCACAATACAAAAGTCAATTTTGATTTTGACACTTACTGTTCCACAGTTATGCCACTTTAATTTTTTTTTAATTGTAAATTTGTGGTTTTCGTGCTCTAACTCTCTAATAAATGAAGGCACATAAATGTCTCGCCTGACAAATGTTCCAAGCTAAACTAAGCCAATGAATCATGAAATTGAAATTAAGTTAACGTGCACGTGATGTATGTATAACTTACAAAAAAATATGATTAAAAGAAGAATTTGTGCCCTCGCTTCCAGCTTATATTAAACAAGGGAAGTAATCAAACTTGACCTGTATATTGTGGCTACAAACACACAAAAAATCCAATGCCTGAGCAAGGGAGACTAAAACCATGAAGACCACAAATTGCAATTTTTACAATTAATTAAGTTGCATAACTTGACGACCTTAAATGTAATCAAAATAAAATGAAAGCATTGTGTTAAAAGTGCTAAATATTTGTTCGAGGGGCACAAACTAAGGAATATGGGGTCCTTAAGTTTTGGGGTCCAAAGTTAAAAGAGTCCTATGTACATGTGACCTGGGTTCTTTGTGTCCAAAGCTTAAAACAGGCAATACCATTGTATATGGCATATGGCATGAATCATCACTGTGATATGCAGATTAACATATGCACAAATGAAGGTCCCAGTGTAATGAGGACCAAGCCAGACCCCTTGTTGACCAAAGTCTTATAAAACCTGCAACGTAGAAAGTTTTAAATGGTATTTTTCAGAACCGGCAATGTACAGCAGTTCTAATTAGAATAAGCCAACATTTTCATATATAATTTCAATTTTTCCCCAAGGAATGTCCCAGAACTTTTTGAGCATGCGTGGATCAAAATTTAACATATAGGCAAAATATATATCGTTCAATAAATCTCGGTCTCATCATGGGATCCTCTTGTCACAATGTGAATTAATTGTATAAACGAACTCAACCTTCGATTGAGAATGCACTTTTAGGAATGTTGTACGTGTTTTTGAGTGTTCTTTTCCTGGTTTTATAGTCTTGTCACACAGGGGCTCGCAGTTACACATACATGGTGATGTAAAAATATAACTGCGAGCCCCTGTGGTCTATCAGTGTCGGAACCTGACTACTACTTTCACTTCTGTCGTTCTGATAAATGGTATTGTTTGCTGCAGATTTTGGCGATATTCTGACAAAAGCTATATATACGATTAAAAAAAGCAGTCATCGAAAGGTGAACATTATATTTTTTTAAGAAAAAAAATGTCTTGAAAGTTGAACAATATATAGTTTCCGACATTTTTAAATGATTTAAACAACATAAATGAGTCATAAATGGGACTTGAAATGATCGGGAGTGAAAATAAAGATGTCCACCTATCCCCGTGTCCCCCGTCACATTTGGGGACATGGCTTTGTGAAGGTGGGGTTCACGGATCTGAAGCGGCAGTTTCAGGTAAGCTGGTGTGAAATCATAAATTATAGCATTATTACAATTATTTAAAATATATGACTTATTTAGCGGAACACCAGGTTCATTTCGGGAGATGTTGATCCCATTTTACCCACGTTATTCGTCCGTATATATATAGGTGAACAGTTCTGCAATGTATGACGAGGGTGGTCAAAATTGAAAATTATCACAAGTCTCCGTCAGATTTTAGCTAATTTAAGGCTCGATGCACATACTTTCAATGACATATGTTATCTAAAAAGTCGTCCACGTTAAATGCAATCATTATTTCAAACTATCAACGCAATATAAGAAGCATACGATCGAATTGTCTCTCGCGTTAAATTGTGGCGTATGGAGGTAAAATATTTATGACGCCAGGGGATAGGGCTCACATTTTAAAAACAAGGATAATTATGTATAATCCTTTTCATCAACAACAAAACATCCCACATTTGTAATGAATAATCACTTCAGAGTACATACTTCAGTGAGGGATTGTGTTAAAGAACATTGTGTACTGTAATCGTAATTTTACACTTCAAAAGTCAATAGTATTTTATTTAGACTGAAATTTGTTATTCTGTATGTAATAGGACAGTTACCGAAACAGAATATATTTTCCAGCGGTACTTAGAACAGAGAAGTGTTTTAATATCCGAGGTCGACGGCCAATTGCAATAGAATACTTTGTTGTTCCAGTAACCATGAACACCATTTTGATCCATGAAACATTCATATGGTGACTTGACATTATGTCGATAATGTTTACTGTACCGCTTGATTAATATCGCCTGACTTGTGCTAGTCTGTGGACCCGTAACTGACAATGAACAACAATCCATGTATACATCAAATAGACAGCTATACCACCACTGCCTCATTTTGATTGGTCTCGTTAGCACGGTCATACTAAAAAGCGACCGGGAAACTTGTTGCTTTAGATACAGAATTCATGTATATTCATTTATCTTGTTTAAGAATGACCCATCAATATTAGGCATATCCCATACAAGACTTTATAATATATTAATTTAACAACAATAAATGATAACACATTTTAATATTATTACGTTTACACTAAATTATGTAATAAATTTTGAATTTCAAAATAGTTTCAATTGCTTGGCATTGAAGATAATTTATATACATTTTCTTAATTCAATTTGTCTAAATTATGCTCAGCTTGTATATTGTGCTCTGTGCAAAACAGTTTGGATCAGATCTGCATATTTCTTCTGAGTCAAACTCGCATAGTAATTAGTCTGTCGGTCTGGTTTTTTTTAGCAGATTCAATCCAATATATTTATACATGATATCCCATTTTAATTTTTGAGTCAAAGTCTAAAGGATCATGATTGTTTGGCGCTTGGTTTTTATAATGTTCCTAAACTATTTTAAATATTGCCATTACATACTTCACAGTTACCATGATTGTCTACTTAAACTGATTCTTATGAATGTTGTTCAAATATTGGGTCCAGGAGACGGTAACTAGCAGCTATCTTAGGGCTAAAACATGTATTAAACGGAGAAAAACATGCATAAGCTCACCTGACTCTTTGGGTCAGGTGAACTAAAAACGTACATTCTTCTACACATTCATATGATAAATAAGGTCAAAATAAGATTAAATATAATTGTCACGAGCCTTCGTGCCCTGAATTGTGGTTTTTATTACACGAGGGCTGCTTTGTCTTTCATAAAAAAGGGCAATATACATAATTATCCTTGTTTTTAAAATGTGAGCCCTATCCCCTGGCGTCACAAATATTTTACCCCCATACGCCACAATTTAACGCGAGAGACAATGCGATCGTATGCTTCTTATATTGCGTTGATAGTTTGAAATAATGATTGCATTTAACACGGACGACTTTTTAGATAACATATGTCATTGAAAGTATGTGCATCGAGCCTTAAATTAGCTAAAATCTGACGGAGACTTGTGATAATTTTCAATTTTGACCACCCTCGTCATACATTGCAGAACTGTTTACCTATATACCGGACGAATAACGTGGGTAAAATGGGATCAACATCTCCCGAAATGAACCTGGTGTTCCGCTAAATAAGTCATATATTTTAAATAATTGTAATAATGCTATAATTTATGATTTCACACCAGCTTACCTGAAACTGCCGCTTCAGATCCGTGTCCCCCACCTTCACAAAGCCATGTCCCCAAATGTGACGGGGGACACGGTGACCTATGCTTAGATAATAAGATATGCAGATATATGCCATATGATAAAAATCGAGACATTAACTGTTGGAATGTCAGTTATATTTATTTGAGATTTGGCTTCTTTTTTTTGTAAATATTAAGATAATTAAATATCAGGGGCGTACACATACCTTTCGTACTTTGTCCTGTATAGAAAGGAAAGTAAAAAAATAAAAAAAATACCAGGTAAGTATGGGAAGCCAACCTTGAACAATACGAACGTCGGATATATATCCTCGTGTGATGGGTTTCGTACTATTATCGATTTTCCGATATAACGATTAACAGTGTTAACCCTTCATTCATATGACGATTGGAATTTTCAAAGAATGGCTAGTTAAATATTACTTTGTACATAAGATTGTTATAAAAGCCATTCTTGTATTTTAATATTTTTAACATTACAAAAAGTATGGTTCAGTAGGTAGGTTCACTATTTTTGGTACTTACGTCTTTAAAAGCAACCTTGAACATTTTGACAGATGTCACGTTGGAGTCCTGTTTACGTTCCAGAAATAGAAACCGGAAGACACGTCAAAAAGAACTCGTGCACTGTGGAAATCAAAATAAAATGGATGATACGAAAACATATACCGTGACGATATATCTGAAAATCAAACCAAACAGTGTTAGAATTAGATTTTAGAGCTGTCAAATTTTTGTTCTTCCCTCGACGGGATTTGAACTCACACCATTGATACACTGCAGCACCATTCGCTTACCCTTACGTCCAGCGCCCTAGACCACTCGACCACATCCACTCCCTAAAAAAGAGCTTCAATAATCGTAGTGTTACCTTTTCTCGTAAGGCAAATCTAGGGATAGACGTAAAACATGTGTATAAGCGTGTGTAGATGTATATATATATATGGCACGCGAAAGTAACCAAAACTCCGATAAGCATACTTTAAAAGCAACAACAGAAATCTAAACCAGAGGCTTACCTGATTGCAGATATGTTTCATGTATATACTATTGCGAATCTCTGCTTCCTTGGATGGAACCTTACGAATAAAAGTTCGTCTGCTCCAAGGTTATGTTCTGTTTTTACCTTTGTGCTTAGATTAAACAATATTTATTTTATGAAATTTCAGCATATTTTGAACGTAAAGACACATAATAGGACAACACAAAAAAACTAAAAAGATGAGCAACACGGACCCCACCAAAAAACTAGGGTGAACTCAGGTGCTCGGGAAGGGTAAACAGGTCCTGCTTCTAAAAAGACATCCGCCGTGTTATTCATGTAAGTTCAGATATTGATAACATTGGTAGACAATGGTAAGTGGAATGATCATGCTGATAAAAAAAAAGTAGAAAAGTAATTACAGGTTAAATTGAAACAAAATATGTCTAAACCTTTGGGGTTGACCTGTTGATATTGTATTTTTTTCTTCATTTTCTCCTTTTTAATATTCGGATCATTCTATCACCCGGCCGGGTATCTCTTCGTGCTAGCGTATTCTGTTGTCATCTCAGATTTTGAAGGGGGAAAAAAGAAGAAGTTTTTGGCAATTTACGCTAAGTGCAAATAAAAAAGATTTTGGCAATTTACTAAGTGCATATATGTTAATGAAATGGATGAGAGATAAAGGTTGTCAATCTTTTACAAATGGTTGTTGGTTCTGATGTTCCTTCATTTATATACCTCTGTCAATGATCGACCTATCCAACTAAGGATCGAGACACGAGCAAGGAATTTACATGTACTTAACCGTAGATTAAAATTTAGAACGACCTGTCAATCATGACGCAATTCTACACCGGCTTTAGAAATTCGTTCTTATATAGGAGTTACAAAGAAGGACTCTAACGCTAGATCGTGATTACCACGTTTTAGAATTTCATCACTTATAATGAACCTTAATCAGTTGTACTAATGTAGAAAAGGAAAATCGTGCCTGTACTTATCGTAGATCACGTGATATACACATATAATAAGTGACATAATTTATATCAGAATAATAGAAACAGAAAAAGGTAATACACCGTTCATATAGTAAGACTATTTTATATCTATAAATACGTGTGTATACTGCTAAATATTTATGTAACAATACATCACAACTAAATTTTTATTTAGACAGATTTGCTTTGCTTTCACTAATAGGAAAACGAGTTGCAAGCAATTTTTAGAAGCAAAATAAAATAAGAATAAGTTTTCTTGTTCTTCCTGAATGTCGGTGGTTTTCTCCAGGTAGCCCGGTTTCCTCCACCAATAAAACTGACCGCCACGATATCTGCAATATTGTTGAAAGTGGCGTTAAACACCATAAACCATAAACAGGTTCTTCCTACAAAGGGAGATAACCCTGTTAAACGCATTTGATAAATTTCGCATGACAATCGTGTTTACAAATTATAAACTACAACAGTTGCAAAACGATTTTAAATTTGCTATAACTTAAACGTAAACAGCAACACTAAACATGACCGTCATTTGAATTTTTAAATTGATTAATTCAGTATGCGGAGATGTAGTAATTTAAGACAAGAGTATAAGACTTGGTCAACATTTTATATCAATTACTGGCTTTTAAGATAAACAAAATTTGTAAAAAAAACTGGTGCAAATGTTGCTTCATAAATGCTTCACTAAACTTATCTAATATCGTACATAAATATTTCCCCATAAGATAAATTACATGAGTCATTTTTCCTGTTGAAATACATGTAGAAGAATAGTTTGAAGATATCAAAAGGGTATATCTAAATCCGTATATCGAAGAAAAACAGACAACACAATGCCAAAAAGGAAAAGTTCTACCCCAGTACATGTAATTTATTGTATTTCCATATTAATACATAATTTCCAATCAAGTTGCTTTCTTTAGGGAATATGTCGATCATATTGGTTATTGTCGCTATAATACCACTGATAGCTGGTTATCCTAATTTCCAAGCAAGAATACCAAATGGCTACCGTGTCCCCAATCCCTGTCGTATACCAGCTACATGGAATCCAGTTGGTCATTATAATCCAGATCATCACACAATGATAAAGAACCCGTTTGGTTTGGTAAATACTTGTTTTAGCTCAATATCAGATAGAATTAATTTTGGTTTGGGTTTATGGTGTTTAACGCTACTTTCAACACTACTTCAGTTATATCCTGGCGGTGAGTTTTATTGGTGTAGGAATCCGGAGAAAATCACCGACCTGTCGCAAGTCACTGACAAACTTTATCACATAATGTTGTATCGAGTACACCTCGCCATGAATGGGGTTCGGACACACAACTAGAATTACTTTGAAATTGGTCAAAGTAGCTACTACTAAAAGCTAGTCAATAGTAAAAACATAGATATCAAATTTAGTGCGCACGACGCGTTTCTAGAATAGTCATCTTCAGGTACGCTCAAAATCGAAAGATTGGAAAGCCAAATAATTTAAAGTTTTGGGAGCAATAAAACCAAAGAGCCTAAACAGGATACCCAAAAATCAGCTGGGCGTAGCTAGAAGGAGCGGTCCGCCCTGGTTGATACTTTTATGGGGCGGCACTTTTGGGTCTGCTGTATAAGCTGTTTTGAAATAAAGGCGATTTTAATGTCTGTGCACTGTACAGTTATAGGATCTTTCGACTTCGAGTAACTTTAACTATGAGATATGTATTTAAGCGATTTTGTTTTGTCTTGGTCGAACAATAAACACTGTCCAATGATGTATTCTGGACTGTTTTATCATTGTTAACCATGTGAAACCTGTGACTAGTCCCACGGTGGGTTCTTTTAATGCCACAACACCGCGGTATGATACAAAGCTACGAAAAGTTTGAAGATACCAAAGGGGTAAACAGAAACCCTAAATACAATGACCAAAGGAAAAAAGACATAAAGACAATTATCTACAAAACACTACACAGAAAATTCAAGATGAACCCCACAAAAACGGCAGTGAACCTAGGTACTCCGGTGTGTATGCAATGCCTGTTCCACAAATGGCACCCGTCATGTTACAGTTAAACAACATGAAGATAATGTTATGTAGAAATCGTGTTGGTCAGGGCCGGACTTAGGAGGTGCAGGGCCCAATTGTTCTCTGTAAAACCTGCAGAGTGCTGTTGTGTGTACTTGAACAGCCTATAGTATATAACTCCAACGCGGGGCCCAAGTGGGAGCAATTGATCCAATTGGCTCAAGGCCGGCCCTGGTGTTGGACACTAATATACGTAAATAAATACAAATAAAACATGAACCCCCTACAAAACAAATGGGAGGAGTCGAGACGAATCGAACATAGATTTTACGCTGAAATGGTCGCGGACATCACAACACGGAACTAATAACGTGAAGGCATCACAACACGGAACTAATAACGTGAAGGCATCACAACACGGAACTAATAACGTGAAGGCATCACAACACGGAACTAATAACGTGAAGGCATGTAATTGGACAACACGATCCCCTCTAAAATCGGGGGCAAACTAAGGAACCCAGGGAATGTCGGATATGGAAGCTTAAAAAGTCACTTTCAACTATTTTCTTGTGTTCATTAGTTGAGAAAATCGGAGTACCAGGGCGGTGTAGTTAACATGATAAGAAAATACAAATACAAAATGTATCATAGGAATACTTTATGTACCCAGTTGTGAAAAGGTTTTGCAGTATACCAGAAGAAGGTCCCAATTAAGAAAACTGGATTATAGCAATAAATCTTGCACCAGAATTTCTTGGCACAAGATTTCATTGTCAACATAGTTTTATTTGTAGTATACTTCTACTCTAGTTAGGGACTGTCGTGGTCGTGATCGTACGGTAGTTGGATTTACAACTACCTGTGCAATCAGTGCCAATCACCACTAACGTTGTGAGTTCGAATGAATCCCGCTCATGACGAGGTGTATTCGATACAACATTATAAGATAAAGTGGAATACTCCTACTTTCGCGGACACTAACCCTAACCCTTTTGTTGTCATATCCGCATGGTAACGAAATGAAAGGTTATGGGTCATGCGCGTTGATTATTACAATATCTGACTTCCATGATCCGCCAAAGTAGATTCTACCCGATAAAGTTTGTCAGTTACCTGTGGCAGGTCGGTGTTATTTCTCCGGACAATCCGGTTTCCTCCACCAATAAAACTGATTGCCACGATATAACTGAACTATTGTTGAAAGTGGCGTTAAACACCTTACCCTAGTACCTACTCTAGTTATTATCTATAATAAAAGTAGAATACTGACTGGTTAATATAAGCTGTTTTTACCATAAGATTGTATGGGTATATGGACGCGAACACATTAACTAAAGGGATAAAATGATAAAACAGAAAGTTTAAAAAAGAGGGGGTGGAGGGGGGAGTAATTCCATGCCACAAGCGCATACATGTATTATAAAATTAATTATTGTCAGCAAATTTATAGACCGTTAGCCAGTCCATGTGATTACAGTCAGAAATTCTTATTGCATATGGAAAGAGGAATCTTGATTTTAGATGTTGTACCTTTACTGTACGTTCAATATAGCACCGTGAAGTGAATATACGTTTTCAGACCATTTTGATACATGAATAAATATATCGACATTTTTGTATTCCATACTTTTCAATATTGTAGGCGTTTCGCAACAATAATTTCACATGGAACGAAGCTTTGTGTAAAATGGATTCGGATAAAGATGGCATGACAAATGGTGAAGAATTGGGAGATTCATCTTGCAAATGGCGCCCAGGTCATCCGGCTCCCGCTCTTCCTATTGGACATCCTGGTGTGTATATATTCCATTTGTGTTTTTATGTTACTCATTTTCAAGATTTTCAGGTAATATCTAGGATTAGTGATCAAATAATCAAGATTTGAGCGACATTTTAAACAGGTTTCTGTATTCAGTGAATAAATGTCCCTATCCAAAATAAAATTGAAACAAATGCCGTCACTCATATCTCATTTTTCATGCTCAGTACTTTGAAAATCAGCTTGAAGATACAACATGTACCAAAGCGGTAATCAGAAACCGTAATTCAAAGAAGGACTTACAATACAATGATCAAAAAAGGGCAAACGAGCAAAAATGATTTCAAATACACTACACTGACACTAAAGATTGAGTAACACGAATCCCAATAAAACCCGGGGATGAATCAGGTGCTCCGGAATGGTAAGCAGTTCCTGCTCCTCTAGTGAAATCCGCCGTAGGTTAGTAGAGTTCAACCACCATAGTAGATTGAGGTTGATCCACGGGTGGTGAATAGGACATGCCCTCTCGATTCTAGTCATTTAGGCACTGTCGTTGTTGTGATTGTATGGTATCTGGATTTATAACTACCCATGCAATCAGTGCCTATCACCACTAACGTTGGGAGTTCGAATCTCGCTCAGGCGAGGTGTACTCGATACAGCATTATGTGATCAAGTTTGTCAGTAACTTGCGGCAGGTCGGTGGTTTTTTCTCCGGGTACTTTTCCTCCACCAATAAAATTGACCGCCACGATATAACTGAAATATTGTTGAAAGTGACGTTTAACAGCATAACTATAAACCTCTAATTTACAAGTATATAATTGTATTACAATTATAATTAAGAAATGTACATGCATAATTATCTTATCATCATTTTTATTTACAGGTATATGTGAACCAGTTGGTAGCACTTTTTGTCACTATCAACATTTTAAGTGTGATTGTCTCGAGAATTGCCATGGATTAGCTGGGCATCAATAATATATTAGTGAAAAAACTAATAAACCATTTACTACTCGTTCTGAAAACTCTAAAACAAGTGTGTAACGATTGGTTGTCAAAATTATTATTTTGTTTAACAAAATAAACAAATGAATCTTTATTGTTGAAAATTGATATTAAACAAGATAACCTAACATATGTGAATTACATTGTACTTTTAAGATGTTTCTTGAAATGGGCAAAAAGAACAAGCAAATACTAGAATTTATTAGAGGTGATTTAAATTTTCCAATTGTGAACTTTCCACTCTCAAATAAAAGTATCACCGATTCCTCCTAGATATGATACGCTAATCAAGAGCATGTGCAAGACAATTGTGGGGTTTAGATGTCTGAGTTAGTTGGATATATATACTCCCAATATTATCAGTTTGATCGATCGAATATCCCGTTCCCAAATTGGGGACTAGAGTTTGGTTATTTTTTTAACTTGTGGTTATAGCGTGACTATCAAGACATTATGGAGGAGGAAAGTCGGTCAATTATAGGGAACTAACTGATGAAACCCTTGGACTTTGGTAAATGTCTGGAAGCCTTTTAAAAACACTTAGTTCGATGTCAGGGTGCGAACTCATTTCAGTGTTGTGAAGATAGTATACAAAAGTCACCTGACCTTTGCCACTGTGTCCCACAAACCACTGAAGCGTTAAACATGCTTTGGGAATTTTATAATTATAATTCAGAAATAACCATATACAAAGCATCCCTAGTAGAAACAAGGAAGATAAATACTTTTTAATAAGATATCTGAAAATTGAATAATATTTGTATACAATGTCTTTATAATAATTATTTCTTTAAAACAGTATCTACTAGACTATGACAAAAAGAGTCGACTTCAATTTTCCCATTATAAATTTTCTACACCATCATAGTAATATACCGACAGCTTCCGCGTGTTAAGTCACAAACTCATACGCTACGCTCGAGTCTGCAGTTTGTATTCAGATATTTTACAACGTCACCGTCTTCTGCAGTTCTAAAAGTAAAAGATTTTCAAAGAATCGTCTCATCTGTTTCAAAAAGTGTTTAGGAAGATGTCAACACCTTGTTGAAACTTAATCTATCACCTGCGTACAAATGACAAAAGATTGTATTGGCAATTTATAGACTTTGGGTCCAAGTTGACTATTGTGTCCCTAATAGAGATGTTTCACAAATTGACATACCTACATTACTCGACGTATACCTACGTGTATGTTACATGCCCTTGCTGTTTTCCAGCCTCTTGCACCCTGCTGTTTTTATTCAGCCTATGTTTGAGTCTTTATTTTTCATTCATTAAAATCAAATTGTTGTTGGAGATTGAGAAGGTCTGGGCAGAGAGGGAACTCGAGTCAGTATAATGTTTAATGGAGGGCTGGGATGTCTGCATCGACTCTTCCCTTCAATGAGCTAGTACTATAGAAATTTAGTTCAGCGTGCTGATATAATACAAGCAGATGCGACAATAACAAACTGTCCACGATGAGCAGAGAAACCACAGACTAATAACAATATTCCGCCATGTTCACTTGATGTTCAGCTTTTCTGAACAACGTCTCCATAGCAACAAGGATGAGGAATACCATTTTTGATTAAATGTCCGCAGTCTGAATTATATTTGATTACAACTTTTTTTCTGGTAATAAAATATAAAGTTTGTTTTCAATAGTTTATATATATATATGGGTCGTCGTCGTGGTCGTGATCGTATGGTAGTTGGACTTACAACTACCTGTGTAATCAGTGCCTATCACCACTCAAGTTGTGAGTTCGAACCCCGTTCATGACGAGGTGTACTCGATACAACATTATGTGATAAATTTTGTCAGTGACTTGCGACAGGTCGGTGGTTTTCTCTGGTTACTCAGGTTTCCTCCACCAATAAGATTGAGCGCCATGATATAACTGAAATATTGTTGAGAGTGGCGTTAAACACAATAAGCTAACCAAACCAATCAATAGTTTATAAAAACGATATACCTGATTTAGAAGGTTTTCCGTCATACGCTATGGTGTTTATTTCAAAGTCCAAAATATTATTACAAATGCTGACAAAACGACCAGTTGAGAAATTCATTTTCCATTACACGGCTGGTAATCGGCACAAGCAGAACAGTTGGTTCTGCAAAGAAATTCGTGAGGATAACTTCCGGTTTTGGTGGAGGAGAGTTCACGAAGACGTTTCACAAGGTATGTACATGTCAAAAATTGAAATTTTCTTTTTTACTGCTCGAATATTGCAAAATCAGAGAATGCTATGCTGTGGCGAATGCTTTCACGATTAGAAACATGCATAGTTTATTCTTGTATATGAAGTGTAACTCTCGCAAAATCAATCGTCCCACGAAAAACATGACGAAAATTGTGACACTCTTACATTTCTAAGTTGTTCTTGACAAAGATGCAAGTTAAATTTTCAATATTTTTTCATCATGGGAGTCTAAATGTAATCGGGGATAAATTCCGATTCGTCAGAAGTTAATTGAAGTCTAGATAAATCTACAAACTGTCAATTTTCTCGTTTTCCTGCTTGAGGAGATCGGTTCTGATGGAGCACATTGCGAATGCATGAGGAGATTTACTAGTTTTGTTAATTGTTTTCTGCAAAATTGATAAATTGACACTTTTAAACACAAAACTGATAGATACTCTAATCAAAATAATCTATTTTCTGTCCACTTTCACTAGGAGATGCCAGGATTCAAGGGAAAGGGGAAAAGGGGACTGACATCGACTCTTTACAAAAAACCATTTCGATATAGATTGCCTGTATCACCGCCAAGGAAACGAACACAAACAAGTAGCAGTAAACACCAAATTTAAAATCCCCATCAATCAGGACACGAAGTTTATTAAAAAGATCTCTTTCAATTTCAAAATATTTATATCCTTTCAAACGGGTTTGAACTTTCCACATCTATTCGGCACAACCTTTTTACTGAAGATGACGGAAACTTCACCGCAGATCTACACAAGTTATAATATTACATGATTTCAGCACATGCATAGGTCTAACGTAAATAAACATTCACTTAGTGCTAGTAGTCATGAATAAATTAAACACAAGATGTCAATTAAACTGTGGACATATCCTTAAAATCGGTAAAGTGCTTTACATCTTGTAAACACTACTAACAGAGATCTTTTTAATTTACAAGTATGTACACATAACACACTACATAATAGAAAAACAAACCACAAATTAATATTATTCTCAACTGTATGATTTAGAGTGTATCATTTGTATTAGAAATTATAAAGATATGATTCACATTAAGTTTAATTATTCTTGATTATAAAATTATCTTACAGTGCATTTTCAATTTTTTCCAATGTAAGGGAAGATAATCTTGTGTATCCAATGCACAATGGAAGTTGTCACAAACAACAAATGATCAATAATGACAAGTTAAATCATGGGAAACCGCAGTTACAATTATGAATTGATTCCTTAAATGAAATGTTTCTTTCTAGGTGGACAGCCCATGAACGATGAAATATCACTTTTATACTTTTAAAAACCCGACGGGAAGAAGGGCAATACTTCGTGAATTTATTACCAGACAACTGACATGCAAAATTTGTGATTATACAGTGGATTACATGTGTCGTACCAAAACTAGCAAATCTCCTCATGCATTCGCAATGTGCTCTATCAGAACCGATCTCCTCAAGCAGGAAAACGAGAAAATTGACAGTTTGTAGATTTATCTAGACTTCAATTTACTTCTGACTAATCGGAATTTATCCCCGATTACATTTAGACTCCCATGATGAAAAAATATTGAAAATTTAACTTGCATCTTTGTCAAGAACAACTTAGAAATGTAAGAGTGTCACAATTTTCGTCATGTTTTTCGTGGGACGATTGATTTTGCGAGAGTTACACTTCATATACAAGAATAAACTATGCATGTTTCTAATCGTGAAAGCACTCGCCACAGCATAGCATTCTCTGATTTTGCAATATTCGAGCACTAAAAAAAGAAAATTTCAATTTTTGACATGTACATACCTTGTGAAGCGTCTTCGTGAACTCTCCTCCACCAAAACCGAAAGTTATCCTCACGAATTTCTTTGCAGAACCAACTGTTCTGCTTGTGCCGATTACCAGCCGTGATTAGGTTGAGCTATTTAAAGGGAAATCAGCGTCTAAAAAGGGGGAATTTTGCTGTTGGAAAGGAGCAGTCACATCACTTTATACTTGGTCACCCTGCGTTCTACTAGGAAAAAAAGAGACGTGTATTACGAGACAATGTAGATATGTAAAACAACTAGAGTGTACATATATGTGTAACAGGAGCCGTCGTGGTCGTGATTGTATGGTAGTTGGATTTACAACTACCTATGCAATCAGTGCCTATCACAACTGATGTTGTGAGTTCGAATCTCGATCAGGGTAAGGTGTACACAACATTATGTGATAAAGTTTGTCAGTGACTTGCGACAGGTCGATCGGTGGTTTTCTCGGGTCTTCCGGTTACCTCCACCAATAAAACTGACCGCCACGATATAACTGAAATATTGTTGAAAGTGGCGTTGAACACCATCAAACAAACAAACAAACAAACATATATGTAACACAGCCAGAATGTACAAATATGGAAAACAACCACAATGTACAGATATTTAAAACAACCAGAATGTATAGATATGCTCCGAGATCATAACAGTATTTTGAAAACTTCATTAGACTTAGTATTTGTATTTAATTATAAACAATATATTACTCTAAGTTTTTGTTTGTTTTAATGCTTTTAAAATCTTTCTCAATAAATGACATTTTTTAGTTAAAAATCATTACATGTTTCATTTTCTAGATGGTTAAAACAGGTTTAGCTACCTGTGTTAATCTACCAACACACATCTATTATTCATGGCTCTGCTTCAAACGGTTTAATTTTAGAGTAGTTTAACATGTGAAGAAAAAAAATATTTCCAATAAACATGAAATCACCAAATGGTTTAAATATCACTATTTTTGATGCTGCATTCAATAACTCGGCACTCCTTTAAGACACGTCGTTTAATGTCACCTGTTCACAGGCGTTTCATTTTTCTTAAATTCCGGCATGTTCAGTGGTAATAGAAGAATCAAATTTGTATTGTAAATTGATTCAAATAGGCCATTTTAAAATGAAAAAAATGTGGTTTCCTTACATACAATGTCTGTGGCGAATGTAATATTTGACTCCAGACTACGCTCGTGCTTCGGATATTCTTAGAGTTTTACTGGACTTGACTGTATATATGAGTAACATGGCGGGTGTCTTATAAGAAGCAAGACGGTGGGACCTACTTATCCTTCGTGAGCACCGAAGTTCATCTCCTGGTTTTTTTTATGTGGTCCGTGTTGCTCATCGTTTTAGTTTTTTGTGTTGTCCTATTATGTGTCTTTACCTTCTGAGTTCCGTGTTGTGATGTAGGTTACGATTTCCACATAAAAACGATGCTCAGTTCGTCTTTACCTCCAGTTGTTTTAGGAGAGCTCATGTCTTATTAACGATGCTTAGTTCGTCTTTACCTCCAGTTGTTTTAGGAGAGCTCATGTCTTATTAAAGATGCTCAGTTCGTCTTTACCTCCAGTTGTTTTAGGAGAGCTCATGTCTTATTAGCGATGCTTAGTTCGTCTTTACCTCCAGTTGTTTTAGGAGAGCTCATGTCTTATTAACGATGCTCAGTTCGTCTTTACCTCCAGTTGTTTTAGGAGAGCTCATGTCTTATTAACGATGCTCAGTTCGTCTTTACCTCCAGTTGTTTTAGGAGAGCTCATGTCTTATTAACGATGCTCAGTTCGTCTTTACCTCCAGTTGTTTTAGGAGAGCTCATGTCTTATTAACGATGCTCAGTTCGTCTTTACCTCCAGTTGTTTTAGGAGAGCTCATGTCTTATTTACGATGCTCAGTTCGTCTTTACCTCCAGTTGTTTTAGGAGAGCTCATGTCTTATTAACGATGCTCAGTTCGTCTTTACCTCCAGTTGTTTTAGGAGAGCTCATGTCTTATTAACGATGCTCAGTTCGTCTTTACCTCCAGTTGTTTTAGGAGAGCTCATGTCTTATTTACGATGCTCAGTTCGTCTTTACCTCCAGTTGTTTTAGGAGAGCTCATGTCTTATTAACGATGCTCAGTTCGTCTTTACCTCCAGTTGTTTTAGGAGAGCTCATGTCTTATTAACGATGCTCAGTTCGTCTTTAACTCCAGTTGTTTTAGGAGAGCTCATGTCTTATTAACGATGCTCAGTTCGTTTTTACCTCCAGTTGTTTTAGGAGAGCTCATGTCTTATTAACGATGCTCAGTTCGTCTTTACCTCCAGTTGTTTTAGGAGAGCTCATGTCTTATTAACGATGCTCAGTTCGTCTTTACCTCCAGTTGTTTTAGGAGAGCTCATGTCTTATTTACGATGCTCAGTTCGTCTTTACCTCCAGTTGTTTTAGGAGAGCTCATGTCTTATTAACGATGCTCAGTTCGTCTTTACCTCCAGTTGTTTTAGGAGAGCTCATGTCTTATTAACGATGCTCAGTTCGTCTTTAACTCCAGTTGTTTTAGGAGAGCTCATGTCTTATTAACGATGCTCAGTTCGTTTTTACCTCCAGTTGTTTTAGGAGAGCTCATGTCTTATTAACGATGCTCAGTTCGTCTTTACCTCCAGTTGTTTTAGGAGAGCTCATGTCTTATTAACGATGCTCAGTTCGTCTTTACCTCCAGTTGTTTTAGGAGAGCTCATGTCTTATTAACGATGCTCAGTTCGTCTTTACCTCCAGTTGTTTTAGGAGAGCTCATGTCTTATTAACGATGCTTAGTTCGTCTTTACCTCCAGTTGTTTTAGGAGAGCTCATGTCTTATTAACGATGCTTAGTTCGTCTTTACCTCCAGTTGTTTTAGGAGAGCTCATGTCTTATTTACGTTATTTGTGTTTGTTTGCATAGAGTGGTGTACAGCACATAGTGTACTGTGGTTTTTTTTTTTTTTTATTCTTCGCCTCGTGTGACCTGTGTTGTCAGTTTCTTTGGATAATCCGATTGTCCATGTTTGATTGCCCCTTCTGTATTCTCTAACGTTTATTTCACTTATATTTAAGAAGACAGACGCCGAATCACTGTCTATATAACATGTGTTAACCTAAGCTTAATCCGATGCATTTATTATGATACAAAGTGCAATGATTTATGAGTGAAATCATTCAAAAGCATATTAAAACAAAGACAATCATTACTTTATTTGTCGTCAAAGATTATGCTTGCCGTTTCATAAGTGAGGCTTTTGTCATAACTACGTTGTGTTACATGGTTATGAATGATAACTTTATAGCTGCATTTAATAGACAAGAAAAAGCAAATAAAAAGTGTATGAGTAAAATTATTACAAGCAGTAGTAAAAAATGACACAAACTGAAAAATGCTCTAGCTGAAAAATGAATATGTCAACAACTTTTTTTTCTGAATCAACTAGCTAGACAGATCTCAAAATTAAATAAAGATGCATCTACAAATCAATTACTCGACTCTCTTAACAGAATAAGAGAGCTGCGAGCAGATGCAATCTAGAGATCTCTCTATAACAACTTGCTGCAACGCTCTTAAATAAATAAATAAATAAATAAATAAATAAATAAATAAATAAATAAATAAATAAATAAATAAATAAATAAATCTGTAATTTAATTATAAAGTTCTCTAAATTGAATTTTAAAGAACTCTTCAAGTCCAATTATAAAGAGCTCTGTAATTATATAAGAAATATCTCTAACTTTGAACGTATCGTCAAGTTGTGACAATGACGTTCCATACCGAGTCACGTTGGGTAATTCTTGTTTGTCATGCTTTTTATAATTTTGAGTATTCCTTGTTTTTGTTAACTGTTCTGTTTCAATATCAAGGTCGTACTCTTCTTTATACTGAGTCAGGTAATTTAGATTTTGACTATCGACGTGACATTTCTTGCCGGTGAGTTTGCTATTTTTAAAATTACATTAATTTTTTGGGACTTCTTGGAAAATTATATTTGCCTCTATTTGTCCGTAACTATTTTGAGTGAGGATACATAATGTTCTACATTTTGAAAAACTAACAAAAAACATAATGTAATTTTCCCCTATTTTGCCCGTTGTGGTTCTCTTCATTTTCTTTGGTTGTTTGTCGTATATTTAGAATGCGGAATTCATTATTGCTCAACTCTAAAATTAGACATTTTCAGCGGGATCTCAAAAGAATGCAAGTAAACAGAAAGTGACTACACATTTGTAATCGTTATGATATTTTAAAATGGAATATACAGAATCAAAGCAGGTGAAAATTACACATGTATAATATACTGTAGAATTTATGCCATACACATCAAACACGGGCACTTGCAGGGGTTTCAAAGTTTTTTATAGTAGGAGGTACTTCTTAAATTTTAGGAGGTACCTAAAAAATTAGGCTGAGGGCCGTAAGGGGTCCAGGGGGCGGAAGCTCCTGAAATCTAGCATTTTGTGGACCAAAAAATGTACTTCAGAGACTGCAAAACATTAGTGTTTTTGAAAGAAAAATCCCATTAACTTTAGAGTTCAGATTTCACCAAGGGCAAGACGGCAAGAGTGAAGACCATGCATAATGATTGGATTTTCCCCCCCAATCTCTTTATTGAATATTTCAGTTTACAGACTTCAGCCAAGATTATTCATGGTACGGGGTCGTTTCGCCCCTATTCCCGTTCACCCCGGGTCATTTCGCCCCGATTTATTAATAGTGCTTTAAAAAATGAAATATGGAAAATACCATTTTAATACCATTGCAAATATTTGTAAAAAAAATTTTGAACAATACACACTGTTTGGTATCGCTTCCGGTTTAGCAGAAAAAAACCAATTAATGACCTATTTTAACCTTTGCAAAGGAGATAAGAACCACAGAGTATTGTACCGTCCTTTACCTATGAATTGCCCTGTAAAACCATACGAAATCTGATATTTATTATTGTTAAATATCCGAGAAATTATCATATGAAGGAGAGTTTCGTCGTATTTTGTTGCCATTCTGTACAGCAACAGTATTTTGCCAAAAAATATTGTGAAGTCATTTCTGGATAGATTTTAACAAATTTTACACCAAAACATTCAGAGTTTTTTTATATTTTTATTGTTTATTTGCTCATTATGTTTATATGAGTGGTTTTTATTTGTGCATAATTTAAACATAAGAAATAAAAATTGACTGATTTTCCTATATATTTCAACTAAAAATTTGTTAAAATTTATCTTTGACTTCCCAATATTTTTTTAAAAAATTATGGTTTTGGTTGATTATATAGGGATTTTGTTACATGTTGCAATGCTTTTGGCAGAATACTGTATCAGTTATTTTTATTGTTCAAAATCACTTTATTAGGTCAATGGCATGGTTATCATACCTGTATTTCAGAGCATGAATAATATCTTTTTACATCTTATTTATTTATTATTTGTTTTCATTTCTTTCTGTCTTTCTTTTTTCACTTCATATGTATATGTGTGTTTGTAGTGATTACAGCTGTTTTCAAGGTTTTACCAGAAATAGCATGAATAGCAGTGTTTCACCATAGGCAGACCTGATATTGTCTTCTTTTTTTTCGGTTGTACAGGGCTCGAAAAAATCTTTAGGGTAGTAACTAAAAAAAATAGGTCGATGGGGTAATTGTAGTTCTAATAATAAAACCCTAAATGCTCGCTTACTCACAAGGGTTATAACGGGATGCCATTACACGTAATGGAGCAGCCGCCGAGATTTTTTGCACTCGCTTACAGAGTTTCTGACGCCTGCATTTATCAATAATAAGACATAACCTTTCCTTTTGTCCATTATTATAACAAGTTTTTATCACCTACCAGTATTTTAGAATGTAATTCCCACAAAATAAAAATCCATATCTGAACATTTTGAATTTCGTCATTTCCGGCCTCACTATTTGGATGTCGATACCATATTTGGCGATTAAGGCGTGAATGTTTACATCAGCCGTCGTAAGCATCGTATTAAGAAATACCATATTTAGAAAAGCTCCGTTGTGACGAATGGGGCCGCGTTGTAGCTCTGCCGAGACACAAGTTTGTCACAGGAGCTACATTATTGCAGCTAGAGTAATTGGAAACACAAATATGGCCAAAAAAAAGCGTTTTGGTTTTTTAATATTTTATTTATATTATATAACAACTTTATAATAAATTACAAAACAGTTCATACACTAGCACACTTGAACAAGCACAAATACAAAGTCTTTACAAGTCTGGAACCCCGTACAGATGGCTGACAGTCTTCAAGAAGTTGGACATAGTTATGTTATTTCTTTCGTATTTGGACCAGGCATCCTCAAGACGTTATTGTAGCACTGTATAGTGGCGATCTGTGTTCCGGTTCAGATCTTCGGTAGCCACACTTGCATATACTAGTTGCGCCTCTCTTCTTAGTTTGGGGATCAACTTGTACACTCCAACACCTTGTGCTGTGGCTTTCTTATTTAGTCGGTTGTGCCAACCTGCAGAACAAGACAGACATTTAGTAATTATAGATTTAATGTAAGGAAAATATTGTATAGCAACCACAATAACTGTAATGTTTATAGATCAATTATCACTTAAGCACTTTATCTAAATTGGATTATGATTAATACTGACAGTAGGAATGTACTATCAACAAACCAACGGAACTTTCTGTCTGCAGTTTATTTCTTATCTAAACATATTTCAGTCATGATTTCCTGTTATTAGTTCACCTGGACCAAGGGTCCAGGTGAACTATTGCCATCACTTGGCGTCCGTCGTCTGTCGTCTGTAAACTTTTCACATTTCAAGCTTCTTCTCCGAAACCACTTGGCCGATTGGAACCGAACTTAGCAGGAATGTTCCTTGGATGGTCCTCTACAAAGTTACTGTTTTTCGTTCCAGTCGAATATTCAATATGGCTGCCAGGGCCAATAATATGCTCTGATTGGCTGAAATTTCAAAGATCTTCTTCTCTGAAACTAATGAACTGACTGAACCCAAACTGTAAAGGAATGATCATTGGAATGTCCTTTACCAAGTTACTGTTTTTTATGCCGATCGGAAATCCAAGATGGCCGCCATCGCAGGACATAGATTAACATTGGACCCTATGGGAAAATGTTCAAATGCCTTCTTCTCAGAAACTACAAATATGATTAAAGCCAAACTGTACATGAATGTTCATTGGATGGTCCTCTACAATCTTAAGGTTTTTTGTTCCGATATGAAATTCAAAATGGCGGCTACGGCAGGACTTAGTTTAACATTGGACCCTATGGGAAAAATGTTTCAAAATGCTTCTTCTCTGAAACCACTTGGACAGTTGAAACCAAACTGCCCAGGAATGATCATTGGAAGGTCCTCTACAAAGTTTCTGTTTTTTATGCCGATCGGAAATCCAAGATGGCCGCCACCGCAGGACATAGATTAACATTGGATCCTATGGGAAAATATTCAAATGCCTTCTTCTCAGAAACTACAAATATGATTAAAGCCAAACTGTACATGAATGTTCATTAGATGGTCCTCTACAAACTGTACGTTTTTTGTTCCGGTATGAAATTCAAAATGGCGGCTACGGCAGGACTTAGTTTAACATTGGACCCTATGGGAAAAATGTTTCAAAACGCTTCTTCTCTGAAACCACTTGGATAATTGAAACCACACTGCCCAGGAATGATCATTGGAAGGTTCTCTACAAGGTGTGTGTTTTTTATGCCGATCGGAAATCCAAGATGGCCACCACCGCAGGACATAGATTAACATTGGACCCTATGGGAAAATGTTCAAATGCCTTCTTCTCAGAAACTACAAATATGATTAAAGCCAAACTGTACATGAATGTTCATTGGATGGTCTTCTACAAACTGTACGTTTTTTGTTCCGATATGAAATTCAAAATGGCGGCTACGGCAGGACTTAGTTTAACATTGGACCCTATGGGAAATTTTTTTCAAAATGCTTCTTCTCTGAAACCACTTGGACAGTTGAAACCAAACTGCCCAGGAATGATCATTAGAAGGTCCTCTGTTTTTTATGCCGATCGGAAATCCAAGATGGCTGCCACCACAGGTCATAGTATTAACACAGAACCATATGGGGAAAATACAGAAATATATTCTTCTCTGAAGCTATTGCACTGATTGAACCTAAACTGTGCATCAATCATTGGAAGGTCCTTTACAAACTTTGTGTTTTTTATGTTGATCGTAATTCCAAGATGACTACCACTGCAGGACATAGTTTTTACATAGGACCAATTGGTTTTTTTTATTACCAGGTGAACGATACAGGCTCTTGAGAGCCTCTGGTATTTTAGGGGCGTAACTTTCCCATGTCAATGAATTCTCTTTGTTTTTGAATATTCTATGTAACAGCTGATCTTCCAATCGTCATATGAATGAAGGGTTAACACTGCTAATCGCTATATCGGAAAATCTATAATAGTACGAAAACCCACAACACGATGCTAATAAATAAATAATTATCAAAAAATTGTCGAAAAAGACTTCATCTATTATAATATAATAGCAATTAAGTGGGGCAAATCGACTCACTTTTCGGGGCGAATCGACTCACTTTCCGGGGCAAAACGACCCGGGGCGAACAGGTCATCGGGGCGAAACGACCCGGATTCATTATTCATAGATAGTCTGCCATATCTTTAAAAAAAAAAAAAAGGACCATAAAGAGCTACGGTTCCGCAGCTAGGCTTGACCAAGCCATTGTTATCAAAGCTTAAACTTCTCAAAATTCTTTTGTTGGCTTTGTCCTTTTCTTTTTCACAATACCTTGGCTTGTGTGGTTTTTTTTTACTTTATTACCAGTAATTAAACTCATCAAAGACCATTGGCAGGATCAAGACATATAAGTGTCATAATTAATGAAACCAAGGACGTATATAGAATACGTCCTTGATGAAACATAAATTTAATTTGCAATCATCAATCTTTAATAAAATTTCTAATTTTTCAATACAAATATAATTAAACAAAAACAATATATATTGTTACTTTCACGACTTATGTGCCACAAAAACGATTCGCGGGAAGACATTTATTAACATTTGAAACACAAAAGTTAAATTATTTTGGGGAAAAAAGGAGGGGCCGGCGTTTTGACATTACAATGTAATTCGTATATGAGCCATGTCCGGTCCTTTTTCAAGATTTCTAGTAATTTTCTATCCCTTATCTCCTTTTAAAAATGTTTTTCAGCACACTTTCATTTCTGTGAACAACCGTGGTAGGGCCCCGTCAAAATATGTAAATAAATTAGCCATAGGTTTTTATTTTTTTATACCGGAAGTTAAACAATATGGACGGAGTTGAGCAAGACAGTACGCCCCAGAATGTTTCGACCCTGGGTTTTAAATGGATAAAAAAAAATCGCACAAAATATTGTGTAGTCATATATTCATAATACTTAATGATCATACTTATATTACTGGAGATTACACTAAATTGTGTTTGAACATAATTTGTAATCGGTCATTTTTTTATTTTGAAATGATGTCAGCTTTGTTCCGGTCCGAGTTTTACACAAGGATGAAAAGATATTGGGGCGAAAACATATCTATTTACCGCATGCGCAAACTGCTATTTACGATTCTAAGGTAAAGTTATTTTTAAAACAGGGAATATCCCATCAACTTTCATGACGCAGTTGTTCGATTTGAATGCGAGAATTCAGCAATTGACGTGATCATTAATTTTTTATGAAAAATATTCCACAAGCCTATCGACCATCATACTTGTGGTTTTGACCACTGCTAATTTTGGGGGGTTCAGTAATTTCTGCCGGTACTATACACGATCTCAGGCGGGTAAAAGTACCGGGTAGCGGCCCACTTTGAAACCTCTGCACTTGTTTCCTGTATTACTATTTCGACGGTCACCTGTTTTCGACGATTTGTTTCACTTGAAAACAAAATTGGGTTATTATCCTATGCCTATGGTCGTTTTATATGACAGAAGTTATTTTATGATTCTGAAATAACATAAAATCATCTCAAAATATCAGTGAGCTAAAAAAAATAATCTTTTATTTTTTTTAAGGTAACAAAATGTCTTATTTAACTTTTAATGTTGAAAAACATCCTTTTTCGTAATTCCGTTTTTTTATTTTCCATAAAACCACAGGTCTCTGAACAATTATTTGTAGGGATTAGGGTCAATAGGGGGCCCGCCTGGCAATGGCAATATGATTGAAAAAACACCAGGTATACAACAGATTTTCCCCCCCAAAATTTTTATTTAAAGTGCTGTAAAAAATTTCCTATTGCTTATTTTTCTACACGGTTTGTTGTTTTGTTCACCGGAACTATTTATCTACAGTGATATGTATAGAAATGTACATACCTTGCCTCCAGGATGTGTTATTTTATACTTCAGTCATATTGCCATTGCCAGGCGGGCCCCCTATTGACCCTAATCCCTACAAATAATTGTTCAGAGACGTGTGATTATATGTAAATAAGTTCTGCACTTCCAGTTTTGACAGTCATGGATGCAATGACAGGGCTTCAGAGGGAAAAAGTATAAAATAACATGTCCTGGAGGCAAGGTATGTACATTTCTATACATATATCTGTAGATAAATAGTTCCGGTGAACAAAACAACAAACCGTTTATAAAAATAAGCAATAGAATTTTTTTTACAGCACTTTGAAAATTTGGGGGGGGGGGGAAATCCGTTGCATACCTGGTGTTTTTTCAGTCATATTGCCATTGCCAGGCGGGCCCCCTATTGACCCTAATCCCTACAAATAATTGTTCAGAGACCTGTGATAAAACAAACTTTAATCATTTAGAAAACACACTGGTGTGGAACGTTTTCAGTTTTATCGTCTGTCATGTCTTTATTAATGTGGTTATTGACGTCACACACACTAGGAAACCAGAGTTAATATTTTATTTACCTGGACTGTCAAAAACTGGTGACATAGTACACATGGCTTATAAAAACGTGTTGATTGTCGCGCCACCGTATTGACACAGAAAGTTAATGCTTGTTTTTCAATTAAGTTAACCAAGCACAAAGGATAATTTTGTAATTCATATTTTACATGGCAAGCTTTGATTCTGGTCACTTTATTATTTAAAGTGGCCATGATCGTATGGTACATGTAATTGGGTTTCCTTCACCAATAAAACTGACCGCCACGATATAACTGAAATATTATTTAGAATCGGAAGCGTCCGGTGCATTTCAAAGAATATTAAGATGTCAGCCTTCAATATAAGAACATAACAGAACTGGGACTTTGTGTAATTGATGAGGAGAAAATTAATTGAAAGTTTGGTCGACTAAAAGTAGTTTTTGTCAACATTTCCCATGACAGTTCATGATTGCGTCCCTTCCCGGTGGCACCATTTTGATTTGTTATTAAACAAATAAAAAGGTTCTTTGAACCGAAATGGATAACTTTTTAAGGAAATCACCATCAAAGTATAAGGTGAATGAAATGGATTTTAATAAACACAAATTCACCATTTTCATACGTGACATGTAGGAAAAATATTCGGGTGACATAGAGCGACATAAAAAATGCAAGACATAGATACTTGCAACTGGCCTTTTCCAAAAAAATAGCAAAGAATATACACTAGTGGGGCTCAATCACTCATGACTTTTTGTTGGGACTCGTCAAAATTTTATCCTACAAAGACCCAGTCTGCACCAAAAACCACTAGCCTATTCCTCAGTGTAATAAAAATTGGTTCAGACTAGTAAAAATGACATAAAATTAAAATGCGGTTCAGGCTAGTTTATCAAAATGTTTTTTGCACAGACTGAAGATCTCTGCAAGGTGACTTGTACTTAGTTATTGACCAAAGAGAAAGCAAATCCAAGCTTCATAAGTAAGACCATTTAAGGAATTCAATTATCTTCTTTGAATTTTTCATTTTATCTTGGACTGGTCCCCAAGGAATGTATGGAAATCTAACATCTTCTGTTCGGATTAGTTCATCAAAATGTTTTTGGCACAGACTGAATGTAAACAGTACAATAACAGAATCACTGAATGCTTGTACAATGTAATTACCTGTGAACAGTACAATAACAGAATCACTGAATGCTTGTACAATGTAATTACAAATGTACCTGCGAACAGTACAATAACAGAATCACTGAATGCTTGTACAATGTAATTACCTGTGAACAGTATAATAACAGAATCACTGAATGCTTGTACAATGTAATTACCTGTGAACAGTACAATAACAGAATCACTGAATGCTTGTACAATGTAATTACCTGTAACTGACTACTTGCTTTAGAAGGTAAAATCTGTTGGCTAAAGACCATAATTGATGCTCATAGGACAAACTATTGTGATAGACGTATCACTCTTCTTAGTGATACTGGTATATCTTTTGGTCTGTTTAATCTATTTACTTATTTTGATATGCTTTTTGGGTGATACATATCAAGTAACACTCTAAATGTAAAAGAAATTTTGAAAATATATTTAATAGAACAAAAGATATATCCAAATCCCCAAGATGAGTGATACATCTATCACAGTGATTTATCACACTACATGTGTGTCTCTGACTGTACTGTAGTATGCCAACAGATATGGCTCTTACCCATTTATAGATAAAAAGAGGTCAATATGCATATGAGTCCAACATTTTTTTCATTTTAAGTTTGATTTTGATATATATTATATAACCGCCCTGTATGCCCATTATAAATTTTTGAGGAAAAAAATTGTTCATGTCAAATCGGAGACAAAATTATACACACCGAATTAAAAGACAGATTTTTCTCCTCATTTTTGTCTGGGTTTAATTTGTTGGAGGGTTGTTTTGGTGTTGTAATGCTGTATTATAATATTTACCAATTTTTATTTCAAATTATCTTTGTAACAGATTGTTGATGGGGATGATGCAAACAGTGAAGAAAAATCAAAGAATCATGAGAATGAGTCGCCGTCGCCTATAAAAACAAAATCCAAGTCAACAAGGAGGAGAGGTCTGGCTGCTAGACTTAAAACCAGTAAATCTGTCCTGGAAGAGTTATCTGACCATGCCACAGTTTATTCTACTAAAGTATCTAAGTTTTTTGGATCGGGAGGTTTAAGCTTTCCGGTCAATTCCTTGTTAAAACATGGTAAGTAGTAGACAAATTCAATGTGCTCGAAGAGTTTTCAAGTGCTATTTTTAGCTCACATGGTCAAAAACCATGTAAACTTTTATCATCATTTCCATTTTAACCTGTGGTCGTGATTGAATAGTAGTTGGATTTACAACTACTTGTGCAATCAGTGCCTATCACCACTAAAGTTGTGAATTCAAACACTGTTCATAGAGAGATGGACTGGATACAACATTATGTGATAAAGTTTGTCAGTTACTTACGACAGGTCAGTGGTTTTCTCTGGATACTCCGGTTTCCTCCCCCAATAAAAATGAAATATTGTTGAAAGTGGCATTAAACACCATAAACCAACCACAAAAATGAATATATATTATATACAGTAATTACTGGTACATTCTATAATTAACAATATATTTTAGATTCTGTTAAAAAGCATCTGCATGATGAAGAAGATGTGTCTGCTGAGCATGCCCATGATACCCCAACAGAACAGATAACTTTAGTAGAAGATGATCTTCCATCGTAGGTCTCATTCTGTCATTAGTTCATTTATAACGTATACTATATACAGTAAAAGCTATATAAACATGCTACCAATGGGCCGTCATGGTTGTGATCGTTTGGTAGCTGAATTTACAATTACATATGCAAGCGGTGCCTATCGCCACTAAAGTTGTGAATTTGAATCCCACTCATGGCAAGGTGTACTCGATACAACATTAAGTGTTAAAGTTTTTCAGTGATTTGCGACAAGTCAATAGTTTTCTCCGTGAACTTCATTTTCCTCCACCAATAAAACTGACCGTCACGATATAGCTGAAATATTGTTGAAAGTGGCATTAATCACCATAACCTTAACATGCTACCTCTCATCCTCGATAAACCACAGTGTATTATGGTCATACCTCTTCTATCATGAGTGGGTCATTTCTTAGAAAGCCCTAGTTTCAGGTTTGTTCTGTGACTGATATATATATATTTATAACATAGCAAAATTCAAATTTTCCTATCGGCCAGATTGTGAAAGATATTATCTGACTAGTCAATACACCAAGCTTAGGGATTTCAATATTTTTCCAAGTATACATCTACTTCACTATTTACAGATGGGACTTTTTCTTAAAATTTGAATATTTTTCATAGATATATTAATGTTTAAGGACTCCAAAGATGGCAAAGACTACAGCAGTAAAGTCTCCAACCCCTCCACCACCACCTTCACCTCCACCTCAATTTAAACAGCAAAATAAGAGGACAAGGATGTCTAAAGGGCTCAAAAAAGCCATCAGGTATGTGTATTATCATATACACTTAGTTGTTTGATTCGTCACATCACTTTTCCTTTCAAAGTGAGAAAATATGCAACTTTAAAATGGAACGTCATATACAGTGAAATCTGTCTGAACTGAACACTGCATAAAATGGAATGCTGTAAAAACCGAACTATAAATAAAGTCTCAATGTAGGAAAGCTTTGTTAATTTAACCTGTATAAATCGAACACCTGTCTATTTCAAACACAAAAGTTCGGTTTAGACAGGTTTCACAGTAATATATTTCCTTAACCCCCGGGGAATCTTTCAGGAAACCTAATTTTAAAACAGTAGAAAATACTATGACTATTTTATATTTCTGTAATATCAACATATCTCTCAGACAGAGAAGGGGGCCTAATTACTTTAAAACAGCTGGAGGATATAATGATATGTATCTTTGTTTTTGATATACTCATGATTTTTTTGGGGTTAGAGTCAGGAAGGAGGGTAACTGTAAAGAAGCAGGGGATAAGCATCAGTTTTCCCTTAGGAATTGAATTTGTTATCCCCCCTTTTACCAAATTATTGCCCTTTGTTGAAAAAAAGACAGTTTATTGTTCAATTTAAAATGGTTTTCCTTGGTACATGTAACCAAAGCTTGTTGATATCTGAAATGTGAAATGTAAATTTACATTTGGAGTCAATTACAAGCTATTCTGTTTTATCATTCATGAGTTATTGCCCTTTAATTCTGTAGCTATAAGACATGGAAATCCAAACTTTAGTATGAAGTATGGAAGGAGTTCATGCATGTAACTTAATTGAACATCTAAAGTCCATTCAGGGCTTTAAACCTGTGTCCCTTAAAATGTAAAAATGGTATACATTTGTAGTAGGTGTTCAGGAATAGTTTGTTGAAATGCTAAATGAAAATGAAAAAAAAATTGTGTACATTTACAGTCAAACATGCCTTAACAGTCACCTCGAATTAATTGTCACCTGGTGTAAATAGCCAACTCAAATAAGGGGTCACCTCAATAATGTAGTCAACAGTCACTCAAAGTTTATCCCATCACATCAGCTTACCAGTGTTTTACAGTCATTTTTCATTCTAAGCTGAAAAAATAATCATCGGTTATTAAACTTTTAAGGGATTCTAAATATACAGGATTGCCTTAATTAAGGTATAAAATTTTTGAATAATTAATTAATGAAATGTAAATCATTGTAAAAACGGAGTATTACAAAGCTACTACCATTTTTACCCCAATAAAATGCCTTCCAGTTACAGTGAAACATGAATCATTGTGGACATGTACTGAAAAAGTGGGTCGATTGATCTTAAATAAGCGGTCATTTGTCTTATTCGGTTATTTTTCATTTGTCCCAAGGGTGACCATGAAATACAAGTTTGACTGTATATAGAATTTCAGGTCAAGTACACCCTTGAAATAATTGATGTGAGTAACAAGTGGTATATCAGGGTCCTATGGTAGTGTGGTAGTTAAATTTAAAAAATGGTGGCGAAAATTGGTTGAAATAGCATGTGAATACATTGTATCATAGAACCTGTAGTACCATAGGGTCAGACCATGCAATTTTTTATATCTTGAATGTGATAAATGTATACAGTCTAACATGCCTGTGTGGTTACCTCTATTAAGCAGTCACCTGTATTAAAAGGTCACCATTTTCTTGTCCTGTCATAGAAAATTTCATATAAACTGAACCTCATTTAAAAGTTCACCCTGTCATATAAGGCCACTTTTTCTTTCTCCCAAAAGTGACCTCTTAATACAGGTTTGATTATACATGTATATGTATTCTAGGAATATATGTGATGCAAAGGAACACCTTATAGTAGAGGAAAGAGTGACTAGACTTGCATCAGATGAACATGATATTATTTGTCTAGAAGATGATGAGGACCAGCTACCAATGAGAATAAGATGTGGAGAAGACACTTACAGATGCCCTATCAAAAAAGTAAGATTCACCTGTCAAACCTACCTTAAAGGGTACCTTTTTATAGCAAATCACTGACTTTAAAATCCACCTGTGATGTAAATCTATTCTCTAAACTCTCCATTATTTTTAAGGAATGGAGAGTTATGAACAATGTGGACAGGAGTGGAGTTATTGTTCTCTTTGTACTTTAGATACTGTGCACAGACTTTTTTTTGTTACAAGATTAATAATTAATCAAATTAATCAAGTACAATGGGTGGATTTTAAGTTGGAAAATGTTCTCGTATCTCTCCATTCCTTAAAAACAATGGGCCTCGGCTCCATTATTTTTAAGGAATGGAGAGTTACTTGGTCATTCTCCTATGCATAAAGGGCAGTATCATTTCCCCCATTAATGAATAGTACATATAATTTTAACCTGTACAGTGTGTCAGCTAGACTTTAAAATCTTCAGGACAATTGCCAGTATTATCAAAATTTCTTCAGGACATTCTTTAATAATTAAACTAATTTTTTATATAAAGTTCTTCAGGACAATTGGAGAAATAGACGGGCAAAGGTCATGAGACCGGTGCCTAGCTGAATCATTGCTGTATATAAAGGACAACTGCTCATAAAGGCCACATTGTCAGGTTCTCTTGAGTACTCTATATATATACCAGGTCTGGCGATGCTCAATGACAGGATTTTTATCTGATGTGGAGGATATTTCATACCTCATAGATGATGATATATATCACTGACAGTTGGAATTAGATACAGATCCAATCTAATTAAAATTAGATGTTTGTTGTATCTTTTGGGTTTTTTGTTTTTGTTTTTTTTCTTTGGCAATACACTATCATCTAATGACACCTAGCATAGGGTCAAGTCCAGGTTCATATTTTCATATAGAGGTTAGGGTTAAGGTGTTTAGCACAAAAATATTTCAGTTATATCATGGCGGTTAGTTTTATTGCTGGAGGAAACCAGGATACCCGGAGAAAACCACAGAGCTGTCACAAGTTACTGACAAACTTTATTTATATTTAATTTGTGTGACAATGGGCTGTCTTGAATTGCATAAATTAAAATTATAATCAGAGATTGACAAAGACTGATAGTTTTTTGCCATATTTTTTTATGCTGTCAAAAGTAGTTTAAAATGTCCAAAAACTTTGTCTAGAGGTCTTGGAAAGACCCAGTTGTGATCAGAATTCTTGCAATCAGTTCATAATTTACAGAGATTTGTGATAAAGTGAAAGCGCTCTATTCCTAATCTGTTCGGAATAGACACCTGTTTGGTTTATGCAGGTTAGATTCACAAAGATTATCTAAATTGGGAATTTATTTTATTTTTTTTTTATTTTTTACACAGATTCTGTAGAATTAAGGGTTCTGTTAGGCAGATTAAATTAACAAAGATCGTCTACATTGGGAATGTATTTAAAGTTCTGTTTTTAGAATTCCGTAAAATTCAGGGTTTGGTTTTGACAGGTATCACTGTATTAAATTCCTGTAAAATTAAATGTTATTGTCAATTGTTATAGGATGAACCATTTAAACGGGTGATATCAGAAATGGCAGAGAAGATGAATGTCATGAGTAGTCGTATTTTATTAGTGCTAAATGATAGGACAATCCATTCTTATGATTCTCCACAAAGTCTTGGCCTACAAGTAGCTGACATTGTATGTAAGTATATAAGATTCATTTTAAGGTCAAATGATACCAGAATAAATAATATTTTACTTCATGCTATGACTAATTAGTGGAGAAAATCTACTCTGACATATCAGTAGAGAAGGGTTCACACTCCGACACCTACCTCAAGTGTTAAGGTTTCAAGAGACCTTTACATGA
This sequence comes from Bathymodiolus septemdierum, assembly GCA_963383655.1. Lineage (NCBI taxonomy): Eukaryota > Metazoa > Mollusca > Bivalvia > Mytilida > Modiolidae > Bathymodiolus > Bathymodiolus septemdierum. The sequence continues at coordinate 46,258,012 of OY726523.1, read as the reverse complement.
TTGAGGGTTTCACATGTCACTCGTCAGTTTGCTATAAAAGTCTAGTCTTTCTTCACCAAAAACTCAGTCTTTCTCTTCTGACTTGTGTTGATCTTTTGTAACTTTTTAATTGTATAGGTCTTGTCAAACCTGCTTTAGTGACCACCTCTATTAAGTTACAGTCAAACCTGCTTTAGTGACCACCTCTATTAAGTTACAGTCAAACCTGCTTTAGTGACCACCTCTATTAAGTTACAGTCAAACCTGCTTTAGTGACCACCTCTATTAAGTTACAGTCAAATCTGCTTTAGTGACCACCTCTATTAAGTTACAGTCAAACCTTCTTTAGTGACCACCTCTATTAAGTTACAGTCAAACCTGCTTTAGTGACCACCTCTATTTAGTTAGTCAAACCTGCTTTAGTGACCACCTCTATTAAGTTACAGTCAAACCTGCTTTAGTGACCACCTCTATTAATTTACAGTCAAACCTGCTTTAGTGACCGCCTCTATTAAGTTACAGTCAAACCTGCTTTAGTGACCACCTCTATTAAGTTACAGTCAAACCTTCTTTAGTGACCACCTCTATTAAGTTACAGTAAAACCTGCTTTAGTGACCACCTCTATTTACTTACAGTCAAACCTGCTTTAGTGACCACCTCTATTAAGTTACAGTCAAACCTGCTTTAGTGACCACCTCTATTAAGTTACAGTCAAACCTGCTTTAGTGACCACCTCTATTAAGTTACAGTTAAACCTGCTTTAGTGACCACCTCTATTAAATTACAGTAAAACCTGCTTTAGTGACCACCTCTATTTAGTTAGTCAAATCTGCTTTAGTGACCACCTCTATTAAGCTACAGTCAAACCTGCTTTAGTGACCACCTCTATTAAGTTACAGTAAAACCTGCTTTAGTGACCACCTCTATTAAGTTACAGTCAAACCTGCTTTAGTGACCACCTCTATTAAGTTACAGTCAAACGTGCTCTAGTGACCACCTCTATTAAGTTACAGTAAAACCTGCTTTAGTGACCACCTCTATTAAGTTACAGTAAAACCTGCTTTAGTGACCACCTCTATTAAGTTACAGTAAAACCTGCTTTAGTGACCACCTCTATTAAGTTAGTCAAATCTGCTTTAGTGACCACCTCTATTAAGTTACAGTCAAACCTGCCTTAGTAACCACCTCTATTAAGTTACAGTCAAACCTGCCTTAGTGACCACCTCTATTAAGTTACAGTAAAACCTGCTTTAGTGACCACCTCTATTAAGTTACAGTCAAACCTGCCTTAGTGACCACCTCTATTAAGTTACAGTAAAACCTGCTTTAGTGACCACCTCTATTAAGTTACAGTCAAACCTGTCTTAGTGACCACCTCTATTAAGTTACAGTAAAACCTGCTTTAGTGACCACCTCTATTTAGTTAGTCAAATCTGCTTTAGTGACCACCTCTATTAAGTTACAGTAAAACCTGCCTTAGTGACCACCTCTATTTAGTTACAGTAAAACCTGCTCTAGTGACCACCTCTATTAAGTTAGTCAAACCTGCTTTAGTGACCACTTCTATTAAGTTACAGTCAAACCTGATTTAGTGACCACCTCTATTTAGTTAGTCAAACCTGCTTTAGTGACCACCTCTATTAAGTTACCGTCAAACCTGCTTTAGTGACCACCTCTATTAAGTTACAGTTAAACCTGCTTTAGTGACCACCTCTATTAAGTTAGTCAAATCTGCTTTAGTGACCACCTCTATTAAGTTACAGTCAAACCTGCCTTAGTGACCACCTCTATTAAGTTACAGTAAAACCTGCTTTAGTGACCACCTCTATTAAGTTACAGTCAAACCTGTCTTAGTGACCACCTCTATTAAGTTACAGTAAAACCTGCTTTAGTGACCACCTCTATTTAGTTAGTCAAATCTGCTTTAGTGACCACCTCTATTAAGTTACAGTAAAACCTGCCTTAGTGACCACCTCTATTTAGTTACAGTAAAACCTGCTTTAGTGACCACCTCTATTAAGTTAGTCAAACCTGCTTTAGTGACCACTTCTATTAAGTTACAGTCAAACCTGATTTAGTGACCACCTCTATTTAGTTAGTCAAACCTGCTTTAGTGACCACCTCTATTAAGTTACCGTCAAACCTGCTTTAGTGACCACCTCTATTAAGTTACAGTCAAACCTGCTTTAGTGACCACCTCTATTAAGTTAGTCAAATCTGCTTTAGTGACCACCTCTATTAAGTTACAGTCAAACCTGCCTTAGTGACCACCTCTATTAAGTTACAGTCAAACCTGCTTTAGTGACCACCTCTATTAAGTTAGTCAAACCTGCTTTAGTGACCACCTCTATTAAGTTAGTCAAACCTGCTCTAGTGACCACCTCTATTAAGTTACAGTAAAACCTGCTTTAGTGACCACCTCTATTAAGTTACAGTAAAACCTGCTTTAGTGACCACCTCTATTAAGGAATAACTTGTATTATGCAATCTTAATTTTTATTTCCCTTCACATTGAATTTCATATCAATTAAACCTGTCTTATGTGACCATATTTCACTCTACCCTTGGAATGTCACATAAAACAGGTTTGGCTGTATGTTCAATTTTTGAACAGGTTATACAATATAACCTGGTTTGGGGCAGTTTATCTTAATAAACCGCAAAGCAGTTTTTTAAAAGCATAAACTGTTCCAAATCAGGTTATACAAGTATAAACTATTTAAAAATTGAACACATTCCTTATAATTTAATTTATGCAACAAAATTGATCGATTCCTTGATTTTGATTACGATTATTTCATGGAACTATTTGAATTTGTTGTTGGCGAATGAATATGTTAATGTCATAATACCAACCCAGGTTATCAAGTATAACCAATGTTGCTCCAAACTGATTGGCCAATCAAATTGCAGTATTCACATCAAATATAATTATTTTAAAATGTAAATGTATATATTTTCAGATTGTCATATAAGTAGTGAGGACAGATCAATATTAGAAGACAGTTTATCAGAAAATACATATAATATACAATTATATGTACAAAGTGGCCATAGTAGAAAAAAACAACAATTCAGTATTTCAAGGGTAAATATCCATAAATAGATTACATGCATATAAAATCAGGAATATCAATGGACCATATCAGGCCTCTATATTAACATATTTTTCAACTTGTCCCTTCGGACAACTAACTCAGACTTTTTGAAATTTGTTTTCATTTTGTTGGACATAGGTCCAGCACCCAGGAATTTTTTGCTGGACCTTCTGAATTTTTGCCGGACCTACATTTTTTATGTAAAATTGTTTTAAAGCCAAGCAATGTCATACCATTATTATTATTTTAGTCTAGCAGAGCGCTTTCTGTATTTAACTTCATTAGTACTGGTAGAGGCCTAAAAATAGGAAGACCAGTCACCATCCAGAATAAACCAAAAAGTTGAAACCATGCACCAAAAAAGAGTAGCGAAATCCAGCTAGGGATACTCTCAAACTTTGAAAAAATTACCAGATTTAAAACATAATTTTTAAAAAATTTATTGAGATAACAATATTCTAAAAGTCATTAGACTATCTCAATCTCCAGTTAAATTTGCCATTTTACGTTTGCCCGGCTGAGTTCCGTCGTAATGCTACAGGAACGACCACATTTTTATGATCGACACATTGCCATGTTGTCGGAACTGTAAACAAAATTCTAAATAGAAACCAATTCGGTGAAGGGAACGATACAAATCAGGGGCGTCGTGTTATTTTATTTTATTAATTTTTGGGGGGCTTTTCACTCGAAAAGATCATCTTACGCATCACAATATATTCAAATATATTTATTTTCATGACAGTTATCAATAATATTGACCAAAAACGGATAAAATATCACGTATTCAATGCGGTTACGAATTCCGAGTTGACCAAACTTGTTCCGGTATTTACAATACGACCTGCGTTTCCGACTTCCGTCAAAAAAGTAAACACATCATTCAAAAATGTTTGGCGGACATGGGGACCAGCATTACCGATGTTATTGGCGGACCTCATGATTTTCTGGCCCCTAGGTCCGATGAATTTCAAAAACTCTGCTAACTAAAAAAAGTACTTGTCCGACTCAATCTTTCAGTTGTCCAAAAATATTAATAAAAATTACAAAAACTAGAGAACAATTATCAGCAATTTGTGTAAAATGTTTTGCTTATTGTCTCACAAACATTATCGCATCCTGTCATTATTATAATTATGACATCTTTAATCAACAAATTAACATACACTTAGAAATAAGTCATACATAAAGTCATTGGTATCAAACGATGTCATCATGGTATGAGTGTCTAATCGTCAATTTCTAAGTTTGGTTCTCGAATAGCAGGTGCAACTAAGTGGTAATTGTATAATGTGGATTGAATCCAGGATGCTTTGAACGTCGTTGTTCACCATCTATTGAATGCAGATTGTGTATCAAAATCAGCTACTGAATGTCCTTCAATGGAAAATTAACATCAGACACCTTAACATTTCTGGTTGAATTGATCTCCGCCACTTATTGTAAATCTGTACTTTCTAAGATCAGGGGATATAGAGCCATGCTGATGGACATTTTATTTACGTTTCCAGGGAATTATTGTGTAGGGGGAGGAAACACTATAAACAAATCGATTTCTATTTCATTATACAGTTGACTCGTCTCGAACTCGGTTGACTCGAATTTCCGGTTGAGTTGAATTTTTATCGAGTTCCCGAACTTCGTTGTGTATAAATATATATAATTTGACTCCTGTTGAGTCGAATTCGGATGAGTCGAAATTTCGGTTGTCTCCAATAAAATTTTGGTCCTGAGATGTAGAAAACCATATTATTTACATTTGTTAAGTCAAATTTATCTGTCAAAACATGTGTATTACCTTGGGATTACAGTACAGAAAGGGACATACCGTGATCAATCACCGTGATAGTGGTCATGTCTAGGAGAGTGATGGGGATTAACAATTTTAATTCATGTCGGTGGTCAGGGGGCAATAAAACACCAGGTGTTAATCTTATAATCAAGTGTGTCGTTTTACAGGTAAACTAGTCAGATAAGATGTACAGGTGAAATTACGTTTTTATATCGCCTATTTTTTTTTCAGGTACTGTCTCAGATTCCCCTCAGAATTAAACATTTTTTTTTTATTTCTTTCCTCAAAACGTAAAACATCCTTGAACGTAATCCCGGGAATGAAATCCCGAGATCGAGAAAATAGCACGAGAACGGAGAGTTCATTTGCATTGATGAATAAAATGTAAATAATAAATGATTATTCAACTTCAATTCAGTGAAATCATGGGTTGTGCAAATTTGTTTCAAAGATTGTTAACCGTGGCTGTGTATTGCGTATCTACACCTAGTATTTTATTGACACGTGTACACGTGACCTGGCTTGTGCACAAATGAAGTTTCATAAACACATGCGTGATTTGTTGCGTTTTAAAGCATATTTCCAGTTCAATATTACATTTTAGTTCACTAATATTTTTTATACATTCAGTAATTTTTTTTATTTTAATCTTCATAGAAAACCCAGTTAAAATCCTTTTGGTTGTAGAAATACGTACTAAATAATTTTTATACGTTCAGTAATTTTTTTTATTTTAATCTTCGTAGAAAACCCAGTTAAAACCCTTTTGGTTGTAGAAATACGTACTAAATAATTTTTATTCGGTCATTGAAGAATTTGATTAAAAATTAACGAAACAAATATTTATAAACAGATCGTTCAAAGAAGTACTACATGTCCAAAATCACTAAATTTACGGATATATTTTGGAAATTAGCGGCTAATCTGCAGAAAGTTTAGAAACGTGAAAGGAAATAAAGAATTAACCTTTATCATGATTTTACCCCTACAAATGTTTGACATTACACAGTATCTGACCAAAATTAAATGTCACCAGTTTATTTATTTATTCAAATTCAAATCTTAATTGGCTTTCAACCCAATAGATTTGTGACAAAATACAGCCAAAAAACCCCCAAAGTTATAGGTTTTTGTTTGCAATTTTAAAGAAAATTATTTTCATCTATAACGGAATTACGTAACAAGCCAAGTGTGTAAAACAGTTTACTTGAATTGTTAATTTTTTTCAATACGAGAGGTTAAAGTCCAAAACACAAAATAAACCAATAATCAATTTGAAGTCTGCTCTTTACCAACTAAACACTACAAAACCCACGCTTCAAAACCCCGCGCCTGCGGTTTAACTTATAAACAAAAAATACATTTATGAAGTAGCCCGTATTTACGAATAATTCAATACATACTCAATTCGACCCAACAGAAGAAAAAAAATGAGAAATTAAAATTAAACAAGATAAAGTTCAGTTGCGGTTTCAACAAAATTCTTAATATAGAACTCGAGGTCATAAAGTAGAACGATAACTAGACAGACATTCTTTAGCAATGGAAAGCAACAAACAGTCAAATATTAACAGCAAGAGGATACAAAATTAATTGTCAAAAATACATCCTTCAGTAGCAATAATTACGGCTTACGATATTAAAAGTCAACAGGTAGAACAGGTAACGCTAATCTCTTAATTGGCGGTAAAATATCAATCGGCGCACAAGTGACCTAGAGCCATAAAATTTAATCCCCACCACCTTGTTTTATGGTCCTTTTTAGGTCTATCACAGTGGGTTTATGTCCGTGATGATATGTCTAAAGGATTAAAAATTATGTCTCTCGGAGTGATCAATCACGGTATGTCCCTTTCTGTACTGTAAAATCGGATCACAGGTGAAACATCCGGTCATTGACTTTGACATTTTTACCTTAGGCTATTTCACATGTTTATTTTAACAATCTGTCAAATTAATTAGTGATAATATTTGAATTGGCTTGGTATAATCTATTATGACACAGGTTAAATGTGTACAGTAACAAATTATCGATTTATAATAAGTGCGCTTGGGTCGGCATACATCAATGATTGTGAAAAGTACACAACGGAAGCGTTTTATCTATTAATTTATTTGTCGGAAATTTAATTTTCATTAAAGATGTATAATTTCTCAATTTTGAGAGATTTGAAAAAAATGTTACTCTTAATTAACTGTTGTAATAAAAGGGGAAATCACGCTATTTCTCAGAATTGGCGTTATTTTCGGTCGAGAAAAGTTTTATTTTACACTTTATTGAATCAATGCAACACAACAGATAAACATAATCATACACAAAAAAAAAAATATCTAGCAGTTATCAGTCATTCCACAAGATTCAAAGAATTTAACAGAAAAAAAACAGCAACAAAAACATCGAATAAGTTTTAAATCGTTCCGAGAATCGAGATGCTGGTTTTAGCTCTTCAAAATTTTGCTCGAGTTGTCTCCCTTTCGTCGTTAAACAAACTACACTTCCGGTATTTTCATAGCTCCTCTTGAGTCGAACTACGGTTGACTCGAATTTTTTCCATGGTCCCATTGAATTCGAGATAACGAGAGTCAACTGTAATTACTTAATGCCGTTTGTCGTTGAATCAAGTCGCTGAAAAGATACGGATCATGTATATGTTCGGAATATCTCTTGGTTCACCGTTATAATTAGCGATAGTGTACTTCAATGGAAACTGATATTTTTAAACACATCAAAATAATTATTTACGAGGTTTTTGTCTGTCAAAATGACAAAGCAAAACATTTTTATCATTGAAAATAACCTCCAAAAGGTAGGACAGTAATTTTTTCACTTGTCCTGTCGGACAACCATGATACAAGATCTACTTGTCTGAGGTCAGTTTTAACTGGTATCGGACAAACGTTAATGTCGAGGCCTGCATATCTTTGATGGATTGATTGATGTTTAATGCAAACTTTAGGAGTATTTTAGCTATATCGTGGCATGCCATATCTATGATTGATTGGTGTTTAATGCCAATATTAGCAGTATTTCTGCTATATCGTGGTGTGCTATGTCTTTGTAATGACATATTTAAATAAGGATACTATACATGTAACATCATGTGACTGAACATGAAAGAAAATCCATTTGAAAATGGCGTGAAAAATAAAAGTTGAGGAATCGTTGATATCATTCACACCATGGTACCCACAGCAGGTGTTACGGTATACAGACCCATCCCATGACTGCAAGTCTCACAGTCAAATGTGTAATAATTGTCCAGGCTTCTATCCCTTATTGAGTATGGTGGTTACAATATAGCTGAATAATTGCTGAACTTACATATAAATTCAGTATTAAAAAAGTGTGGTCGGCGTTCAGAGTTTTGCAGTGAAACTCGTTTAATGCAACAAAATAAAGCTGACTATTGTCAAGGCAATGATCAAGCTGTCAGCACGCAGATAAATAATGTATGTTTTTAATAATTATGCAAAAAAGTAAAGTGAATACAATGTTATTGCAAACAGATTCATCAATGTTTTATTTAGTTTTACCTTCAGTTTTACTCTTTTTATTGTCTGCTTTTCTACTTTTTTCCAGCATCAATCTTTAGATGAAATAGTGAGGAAATATTCCATACAAACAAACATTGATCCATCACGTTTACGATTACAGTTTGACGGAGAAGTTTTATCACATAATGATACTCCTGATGAATTAGAACTAGAAGATGGATATTGTCTTGATATAATACATTTAACGTGATGATAGTATAAACAGTGAATAACACTCCTTATGAAATAGAAGTACTGTGTGTTTATTTGACCAAATAAAATTGTTAATAGTGAATAACATTCCTTATGAAATAGAAGGACTCGGTGTTTATTTGACCAAATAAAATTGTTAATAGTGAATAACATTCCTTATGAAATAGAAGTACTCGGTGTTTATTTGACAAAATAAAATTGTTAAAAGTGAATAACACTCCTTATGAAATAGAAGTACTCTGACAAATCTGTGTTCATTTGACAGAATAAAATTGTTTAAAGTGAATAATATACAATTACAGACCTTTGTAGAAGTGAATATGAGTTTTTATTGACCTGTAAAATTATATTGACCGAAGGCTGAGGTCAATATTGGTTTTGCAGGTCAATAAAAACTCATATTGACTGATACAAAAGTCTGTTATTGTTTTATTGCATATACTATATATAAGACTTATGACGTCACCCGGTGAATATCACTTTCAGCAGGTGAATACCATTATTCATTGACTTCTAAACTTTACTTAGCTAAAGTACGGATATTTACAGTCATTATGTAATAACACTCCTTATGAAATAGAAGTACTCTGTGTTCATTTGATGAGATAGCTTATTGTAAACAATACGATAATTCAACTACTATTATAGACTTGATTGTAGAATCTGAAAATTCTCGTTATTAGTAAGCATATAACAATCATAAGAGATAGAAATTTAATTTCATGTAGCCACTTTTGGGATTACTAGAACTCGGGGATAATAAATTCTCATTTCTGCTTTTTTTGTCAACAGCTATAGCAGGGGATAGTATGTGACCATCTTTATAGGCATTTTATGCCAACTATGTAAATAGTTGATTTATGTTTCAATATAATATCTCAGGGATAATTTTTTTATATTCATCTATGGAGGTATTGTCTTAGCGACGCAAACTACAGGTATTACTAATTGTGAAAATAAAAACGTAAATGTCAAATTTAGAGTGCACGATGCATTTCTGGAATAACTTTCATCAGGAACGCTCAAAACCAAAATATTTGAAAGCCAAATGATTTAAAAACCAAAGGGGCCTAAACAGAATACCTAACATCAGCAAAGGTCACCTATGCCTGAGGGAGGAAAACCTTAGTTTTAATAATAATACAATGATTTAGGAAGCGTTTGTTTGATGGTGTTTAAACGCCACTTTCAACAATATTTCAGTTATATTGTGACGGTCAGTTTTATTGGTGGAGGAAATCTGAGGACCAGGAGAAAACCACCGACCTGTCGCAAGTCACTGACAAACTTGATCACATAATGTTGTACACCTCGCCCTGATCGAGATTCGAACTCACAACATCAGTGGTGGTAGACACTGATTGCATAGGTAGTTGTAAATCCAACTACCATATGATCATGGCCACGGTGACCCCTTTATGAAAGTTCTGTAAATTTCAATAACAAATATATCTAATAAACCATGTCAGTGCTGAAATATATTTGATTAGGATTATTATTATGGGAACTAACACAACTTGTAACAATATTTCAGTAATATCATGGCATTCGGTTTTATTGGTGAAGAAAACTGGAGTACCAAGATAAAATCACGGACCATGGATGCATCTCTATTCTCAACATTAATTTATGTCATACTCTCAAACCTTAGTAGTGTTAGGCATCTGCCATACAATTCAAGTCCACCTCCCCCGCCCCCCTTTGTGTCAATGTCGAAGGGACCTACTATTTTAATTCAAATTAGTAAGTATTGGGAGTTGTCGGGGTAGATCTACTTAACAATTGCCATGGACAGACCATTTTTATCAACAGTAAGCATACCTCGTCAAAAACGTTTTATATTTATAAAAATTTGACTTCAACAAACAGTGAAGTGTACGTCTATACATGATTCATATACAATAAAACCTGTCTATATCAAACCATGAATAAACCAGAATCCTGTATAAAGTGAACTTAGAGTAAAGTCCCAATGTAGGAAATCTTTGTTAATTTACGGTAAACTGTAAACAGAACACCTATCTATTCTGGACACAAAAGTTGTCCAGAGTCGAATATTACATTATAACGAGATCTATGTCCAACACATCTAAGTAAAATCATGACTAAAGGAAGTGACGATCTATCTGTTAATATTAATCACAAACTTTTTGAATGCGTTTTCAGTTCATTAAAACTACAAAAAGATTTTCACTCTAATCCACCCTGCATAATTGTTTTTGTTTGTGTCCACCCAACATCAGTTAAATTAAAAAAATATTTTTTGCTATTTAAAGTATGTGTGTGTATCTGTGATGTCTTGTCTTGTATATATTGAGTTGTCATTTCAATATTTGTAATGACCATTATATTGATTCAAATTATGTATTTTGAGGAAAAACGCTTGTAGCCATTGGCTGTCTGCAATCCTGGTTAAATAAAGAATTAGATTAAAAGTTGGTTTGGTTTAGACATGTTTCACTGTGTTACTACATTATATATACTGCTATTGTTCAAAAATGTAAATATTATACATATACACTTGAATAAAATGATGAAGTAGATTGTACGTTTTTTTTTTATTGTCATTTTGAAAGTGTGTCTGCCTAAGATACATGTAATTGTAGTGCAGTTTATAAATGAATTGTGTTCCAATTTGATTGACACTGGCAATGTTTAAAAATACATTTTGTAATTTGATTAATATTTGTACACTATTTTGTCTTGTTATGTTTTTTAGGTATAAGATATTTTATCAAACACATGGACTCTTTTAATTTGGAACCGAATCGGTGCTGTAATAGTTAGCTTGTTCCCATTGAGTGCAGTAAATCGTGGGTTGGAGCCCATGTTGGGCCATACCAAAGACTAAAATTTGTAGTTGCTGCTTCTCGGCTGCATGCAGGATTAACGAGTAAGAACAAAGATGGGTTGGCTCAGAATCAGAATAATGTGTTCAAGTGGAGAGACATGTCTATACACGGACTGTTGTTTCAGTGAGCTACCACTATAACAATCTAACTAAGCATGTTGGTCTAGTACAAAGCAGACATCATTGTCATCTCATCTAACGATGTTCTCGCCATAATATAGTTGAAAAATTGCTGAATTGGCATTAAACAACAATCACTCGCTCACTCTTTTCATTCGACAGCTTTGTTAATATCATCATAGGTCTATCCATGCATCTACCTTCATTATATTAATTTGAACATATCTTCAGGGGGTCCCCATGGTCGTGATCGTATAGTAGTTGGATTTATAACTACTTATGCAATCAGTGCCTATCACCATTAGCGTAGTAGAATCCCGCTCAGGCGAGGTGTACTTGATACAAAATTATGTGTTTAAGTTTGTCAGTGGCAGATCGGTGGTTTTCTCCGGGTACTCAGGTTTCCTCCACCAATAAAACTTGACTGCCACGATATAACTAAAATATTGTTGAAAGTGGCATTAAACACCATAAACCAAACCAAACATATCTTCTGCATACTTTTAATCAGAACACTCACATTAAGATCAACCTGTACAAAAGGCAATGTGAGTTATTGCAAAAACTCAGTCATCTGTAAATGTTTCAAGTTTAAATTTCTTTGGAACAGGTTTTTGTTATGAGAACTCTATTAGCAGAATCAACATGATAGCAATTTATCTGATTTATTAAACTTCTGCTTGAATTTTAACCTGGTGATAAGATTGTTTCCAGCATTAATTTCATTGCTTTATCAAAATTTCACCAGGGTTAAAGGTTAAATAGAGTCTGTAGTCTATTTAACATATAATTTTAATCAGATTGGTGAAATAATGAATAATCAAGATAAATTATCTCCCCTTAACAATCAATCTTCTTTCATTTACGGTTTAGATTATGGTGTTTAACACCACTTTCAACAATATTTCAGCTATTTCATGGCGGTCAGTTTTATTGGTGGAGAAAACCACCGACCTGTCACAAGTCATTGACAAACTCTATCACATAAATGTTGTATCGAGTACACCTCGCCATGAACGGGGTTCAAACTCACAACTTTATTGGTGATAAATCCAACTACCATACGATCATGACCACAATTTTTATGGATATATAGAAAACAGGATATTAGTACATTTGTGTATACCGCTATATATAAATATTATTGTTTTGATATTTGGCTCATTATTTTCCATTTTTACATTGACGATTTTGGGTGAAATGAAATTCATTATTTAGAGATACCCACAAAAACAACCTAAATTAGTATTTAGCAAGTATATATATAGAATAACAGCAGTTTTGAAGGTCGAGACAAGACATTATCACTAGTAGCGCATCAAGTCCCATAGGACATTAACTGTTGTCTTCAGGGTATTTTTTTCAAAACCCTTAAAAGCCAAAACTGCATATATGTTTTTGGTAGGGGGTTAGGGTTATTGTGTTTAATGCCACTTTCAACAATATTTAAGTTATATCGTGGCATTCCATTTTATTGGTGGATGAAATCGGAGTACCCAGAGAAAACCACCGACCTGTAACAAACCACTGAAAAACTTTATCACATGTCTTGATAATTTTATTCCTTTGATGTAATAATATTTTTTTCACTTTCCGTGTGAGAAAGTTTGAATTTTGCAAAAAAAAAAAAAAAACCCGATCGCGTATGTCAGACAAAACATTTTTCTATATAATCACATCCATATACAGGTGGATTCTGTGGTTGTATAAATACTTAATAACACTTTTTTAAAGTTGAGATTTTAAATATACAAATACTTCTGTATAGTTTTTCACCCGTCTTCTGTTTTTAGGATTTTCTTTTCCGATCATGATTTTTACCCTTATAGTTGCTTTTATTTTACGTTTTGATACCCCCAGCAACATTTATGTGCCTGTCCCCAGCCAGGACAGAGATTTCAAACGTCATGTTTTTTTGTATTCAGTGAGTTAATGTGAAAGGTGATTGTTTTCTTGTTATTTGTGTAATTGTTGACCATCACAGTTTCATTTCATAACTCTTATTGTGTTTCATTCTTATAACAATGTCGTTCGTGATCATATGGTAGTTAGATTTAAAACTACCTATGCAATCAGTGCCTATCACCTCTAACGTTGTGAGTTAAAATCCCGCTCATGGCAAGGTGTACTTGATACAACATTATGTGATAAAATTTGTCAGTGACTTGTGGGAGGTCAGTGGTTTTCTCCAGTTTCCTCCAATGAAACTGACTGCCATGATTTAACTGAAATATTGTTGAAAGTTGCGTTAAACACCATAAGTCACCCTTACTGAAAGTAACAGCTGTTAAAGGGATAATGATTATACAGTCTTTTCCACCTGTGATGATTTTAAGGGGGACATGAAATCTTTCCATTATTACCAAGCTTCAGTATAACCAGACCCAATATATACTAAAGGGGGATTGATGCAGATAAATAATAGGTTCAATATACCGGTAACCGACTTCATTATAAGTAGACTGGACTTTATATGTCGATACCTACCATGTGGTACATCACTAACGAAAATATAAATATGCTAAATACTGTTTGTCGTCTGCTCATAAAGTGTAATTATTAATCCATGTTTCTATCCTGGAACAATGCATGGGCAGCTTAAAATGTAAATGTTTTGACCATTTGAAGAAATCATTATTTTATAAAAACAGTGGCAGTGGGAACTCTTGCATTTTATACGAATTCAAAATTTTGCTGTGGTATTATGTTATGTTGTCGTCAATCTGTAGACAATGGTTTCAATACAATAACTTAAGTTATAGTTGACGGATCATTCTGAATTTTGAACACTGAATAAAGATTGGTATTGATTTGAGGTGTTGTTACCTTACCTGTTTCTAAACAAGAGAACTTGTTTTTCATCTGATTTCATGGGAATTTGTTTTAATGAATTTCTCAGGAAGATCCGTTATAGAAAAATGCATAGCTTTATTATGCAACTATAACTGTTTTTGACATAAAAGAGGGAAATTTCAAATGTTTAATTTTTTTATTTTTTATCCAATTTTAATGCACTTTTTGTTGTTGCAAAATGATCATCTTAATGGGTTTTTGATGGACCATAAAAAAAATCTATTTTATTTCGAAAAGAGGTATAAAAGGGCCTAAAACTTATATTTAACACTTGAAATAGTAAAACAAGACAAATATCCGAAAGAAAATGAGCACAGCATATTACCGTGTCCATCAATTTACTGTGTCAAACAAGATACAGTGTCCACACTTACTTTTAATATGCACTTGTTCATCTTTCCTTTGTCGACATGCTGCTGTCGTATTATGCTTCGCTCTGCGTAGCCCTTCTTTTTTTTTAAAGGAAAGTCCCAAGGTGTACCCATGAAAGATGACCTCATGGTGATCAGAGAAGTTTATTGATGATGAAAACCAAGTGAGGAGAAATCTTAAATGGCAGAAAAATATTGTTAAAAAAGTTGTAATAGCCAAACAAACATATGCTGCAATGTTTATTCTGAATTCAACCAAATATACAGAGTGCAAATATTCAACATATAAAAAAATATCAACATTGCTGAATACAAGTACACAGGTCTTGAACACATATCCATAAATAAATACACACGTATTTGATTATATTACATGTATTCCCATTTCTATGTCATTTTGCTTATCCTAGTTTGTAGTATTAAAGTTTGCTTAATTAAAATTAGATGTTTGTGGGATGTTTTTTTATTGGACGATCAATTAACATCAGACAACATGCTGTGAAGGGTCACATCAGATGAATAGCAATTCATTTCATTTGGAAGTTATCCACTCCTAAATTTGATCGGTCCATCCCGATTGGTCATTTTAAATTTAACCTTTGACATTACCCAATGCAATATGTTAGTGAATTGCCGGATAACATAAAATAAAAAAGATCAAACAAACAACATTGTATGAAAGCTCTACATACCAGACCATGATACAGCAAGTCAATACAAGCTCTAAATACCAGGGCATGATACAGCAAATCAATACAAGCTCTACGTACCAGACCCTGATACAGCAAGTCAATACAAGCTCTAAATACCAGGGCATGATACAGCAAGTCAATACAAGCTCTACATACCAGACCATGATATAGCAAGTCAATACAAGCTCTACATACCAGACCATGATACAGCAAGTCAATACAAGCTCTACATACCAGACCATGATACAGCAAGTCAATACAAGCTCTAAATACCAGGGCATGATACAGCAAGTCAATACAAGCTCTACGTACCAGACCATGATACAGCAAGTCAATACAAGCTCTGCATACCAGACCATGATACAGCAAGTCACTACAAGCTCTACATACCAGACCACAATACAGCAAGTCAATACAAGCTCTATATACCAGACCATGATACAGCAAGTCAATACAAGCTCTGCATACCAGGCCATGATACAGCAAGTCAATACAAGCTCTATATACCAGACCATGATACAGCAAGTCAATGCAAGCTCTACATACCAGACCATGATACAGCAAGTCAATACAAGCTCTACATACAAGGCCATGATACAGCAAGTCAATACAAGCTCTATATACCAGACCATGATACAGCAAGTCAATACAAGCTCTATATACCAGACCATGATACAGCAAGTCAATACAAGCTCTACATACAAGGCCATGATACAGCAAGTCAATACAAGCTCTATATACCAGACCATGATACAGCAAGTCAATACAAGCTCTACATACCAGACCATGATACAGCAAGTCAATACAAGCTCTACATACAAGGCCATGATACAGCAAGTCAATACAAGCTCTATATACCAGACCATGATACAGCAAGTCAATACAAGCTCTATATACCAGACCATGATACAGCAAATCAATACAAGCTCTACATACAAGGCCATGCTACAGCAAGTCAATACAAGCTCTATATACCAGACCATGATACAGCAAGTCAATACAAGCTCTACATACAAGGCCATGATACAGCAAGTCAATACAAGCTCTACATACCAGGCCATGATACAGCAAGTCAATACAATCTCTATATACCAGACCATGATACAGCAAGTCAATACAAGCTCTACATACAAGGCCATGATACAGCAAGTCAATACAAGCTCTATATACCAGACCATGATACAGCAAGTCAATACAAGCTCTACATACAAGGCCATGATACAGCAAGTCAATACAAGCTCTATATACCAGACCATGATACAGCAAGTCAATACAAGCTCTATATATCAGACCATGATACAGCAAGTCAATACAAGCTCTACATACCAGGCTATGATACAGCAAGTCAATACAAGCTCTACATGCTAGGGCATGATACAGCAAGTCAATACAAGCTCTACATACAAGGCCATGATACAGCAAGTCAATACAAGCTCTACATACCAGGCCATGATACAGCAAGTCAATACAATCTCTATATACCAGACCATGATACAGCAAGTCAATACAAGCTCTACATACAAGGCCATGATACAGCAAGTCAATACAAGCTCTATATACCAGACCATGATACAGCAAGTCAATACAAGCTCTACATACAAGGCCATGATACAGCAAGTCAATACAAGCTCTATATACCAGACCATGATACAGCAAGTCAATACAAGCTCTATATATCAGACCATGATACAGCAAGTCAATACAAGCTCTACATACCAGGCTATGATACAGCAAGTCAATACAAGCTCTACATGCTAGGGCATGATACAGCAAGTCAATACAAGCTCTACATACCAGGCCATATTACAGTAAGTTGATATAAATTAGATACCACGGCATGATTCGACAAGTCACTACAAGTTCTACATACCAGGGCATAGCACAACGAGTCAATATAAAGCTGTACATACCACAGCATGATACAGCAAGTCAAATTAACGGTACATACAAAATATTGATATTGTGAATTATAAAAAATATTCTCAACAAAATTAATTTGATTATGGAGCTGTCACAATGGCATTGTAGTGTATTAATCCTTGACAACTGTACACTATTTGGGATAATATTTATGATAAGTTCATTTTTAGGTATAGTTCCTTAATAAAAACGTTTACAATGTTCTCTACATGCTACTTCCAGGTTTAGATAAAGTAGAAAAATGCATTTGATCTGCATTGGCTATTTGTCTCGTGTACAGGCTTAATTTGTATTCCATGTTTTTCTTCTTTTTTTCCCTTAATTATGAAAAGAAAGTTTAAACAGTGATGGTCATCACTTCCACCAATATCTACAAAACTAACAATCACCTCTCATCTTAACTTACTGAACACAAAAAAGACCACAGCATATGATGTTGGAAATCCAAGTCCTGGCTTAGGACAGACACAAAAATGTGGCAGGTTTAAACCGGTTAATGGGATCACAACCTTTAAATAGTCTTAATCTATAACCCTGTGTGTTGAAGTGAATCTAAACTAGTTTTTATTGTTTTATTGTTTGTTTATATTTGTTGACTGCTAATGACTTTTGATCAACAAGTGGTAGGATCCTATTAACCAGTTTAACACTGCCACACTTTTTGGCCTGTCTCAAACCAAGATTTAGATTTACGTCTGCTACTATTGTGTCTACCCCTGCATTTTCAGATAAAAGTTTTAGTATATTGTTATTGCATCCGTCACATTTTCTTGTAAGTTGAACTCTTACATTTTGTTTCAGATGATTAATTAAATAATTACTTACGACTTGTAGATGTGAAGTATGGTCTTGGAATTTCAAAATTTTGTGGTTCAAGCAATGGCCAAAAAAGGTCATAGGTCATACATGATAAATGTGTATATCTTGTGACTATAATCTCTCCCACATTTTTTTTCGAAATTGAAACATTTTGTTTAAAATTATTGCTTATTACCTTCATATGTGCAGTAAGATCTTTTAAATTTAGAAATCTTGGGTTTGAGGTCTACTGGCAACCAAAAAGGGTCATATGTCATACATATAGCATTTTAGTTTTGAATTTTTTTTTTGTCCCGCCTGTGACGAAAGTTGATAAGGGGGAGATGTAGCAGTTCACATTTTCAGTTGTCATCAACATTTAAGTTTTTTTTTAAAGATTTTTTCACACCTTCATGTAATTGAATGAAACTTGGACAGAACCATCAAGGACAAGATATTTAACTATTTTAATGCCCCTGCCACTGGGCAACGATGCAGTAAGTTTTACCCATGTCCATTCGTCCATTGGTACATTTCGTACTTGGTTTCCGCTCAATAACTTAAGTTCCTCTTAAGCAAATTATTGAAACTTATACACAAGATCAGGGATTATAAAAGGAAGGCAAAGTTCTGGAGCAGCTGATCATGTGACTGTCATTGATTGAGTTCATACTATAGGACATAATTTTTGTTGCAATTTTCAAAAGAAGTGAATGCTTAAAAAGGCAAATAAACATACCCAGACGATGATATAGAAATGTTACAATAATCCCAGACAAAATGAAAAAAATTATTTCATGATTTCAAGTTTAATATAGCACAAAAACAACAAATTTTCTAGATAACCCCAAAGGGTCATGTCAACAGTCACAAGTATCATGTAGTTGATTATGTTCCTGAGATGCACACTTTCGATTTCGGCTATTCTGCTTAGGCCCTTTGCTCCCAAAAACTTTCAAATTATTGGGCTTCCTTTGAGCGTACCTGATGAAGGTTATTCCAGAAACGTGTCAAGCACACTAAATTTCATATCTACGTTTTTATTAGAATGCATGGCTATGTTTACGAAAATATACAAAAAAATATGTTCTATACAGGTAATTTTTTCTTGCCAAATCGTGACAATTTTATACCATCATAGTATAACATATCCTACTATATGATAAAATACCTTTCTTTAAACCTGACATGTAAGATATGGAGTTGTATGGGTATTTAAACAAATTGCAGAGAATTCTCAGCAAAAACAATGGAAAACACCAGTCAAAGAACCATTCTAATACATTTATATGCTAATATTTTATGTTTTATGGGCATAACTCTTCAAAATACAAGAGCAAATAGTTAATGTTGTTATAAAAACATTTAAAATCTTATAATGATGATTTTGTAGAGCCGTGGATCTAAAAACAATATCTTGAAATTTTCAAGTCAGCCGTCTTCACACATAATGTAAATATATGACATCTTGACCATCTCTTATGATAAAGAGAATCATATTACCAGCTTCCCTCACCTGATTTTAAATAGAATGATCGATGATCAAAAGGCTACCCCATAAAGACCTCTCGTAAACTGTCCAGCAACGGTGGTGTCCTTCTTGGATTTATAATACATATGACAAAACAAAGCAAAAATCTACAGAGCCATGCAATGATCAAGCACGTCCAGTTGGGTACAGAAAAATTATTTCTTTGCACATAATTTCACACATTTTCTACAAACTCCTGTGTTAAACTATTTTTAATTATGGTGGCCATGTTGCACTTCTGATTAAAACTAGATGTGTCGGAACGACACGAATGTCCCCGCCATGAATATTAATAAGGCTCGCAAATGTTTCACCCTTTTTCAATTCCCTCAGTAATTGGCTAAGAATAACAAACTATTGTTTAAGATCTGTATCCTCAAGCCTCCTTAAATTCACAAGATTTATTCAAGGAAACAATATTGCCTGAACAAATCTTGATATGATCAGGAATTTACATCACTTGCATATGATTAAGAAGTCCTATACCTATAAAACATTACTTTTTAATAGTCATTGAATTTTTTTGTGAATTAAAAGTGTCATGTGGTCTGAGTAATAACAACCATTGTAAATTATTGATGGCAAATGTCCTCCAGTGAAAACAAGGTCCAATGTTGATCCGTAGATTGTGGTGGGGTTGGTCACACACTGTTGTAGGTCATTTGTTTTGAAATGCTGAACTACTTTTTCATAAAGAGATGGAGTTGTATTGCGATTAACATTGAAATCTAAATATTTGGCCAAATTTCAAAGCCCAACGGCTGTAAGTTGGCCAAAAATCATTCAACCGGAATGAATTTCATAGTCGATCTGTAACTTATGATTATACACTCTCATACCAAAAATCAAGTCAATATCTCAAATCATAGTGATATAAAGTGGTGACTAAATATTTCATTATTTGGCCAAATTTCAAAGTCCAAGGGCCATAACTTGGCCAAATATCATTGGACCAGAATGAAATGTAAACTTGATCTGTAACTCATCATTATACACCCACATACCCAATATCAAGTCAATATCTCAAATCATAGTGAAATAAAGTGGTGACAACTAAATATTTGGCCAAATTTCAGTCCAAGGGCCATAACTCGGCCAAAAAGCATTGGACCGGAATGAAATGTAAACTTGATCATCATTATACACCCACGTACCAAATTTCAAGTCAATATCTCCAAACATAGCAAAAAAAGTGGTGACAACTGTTTTATTTCGGAATTACGGAATGACGGACATGGGTAACACTATATGTCCCGGCCACTTAGTGGCCGGGACATAAAAATGTTTTTTGTCAATTGCGATCAATGATTGTTCATGCACAGTCTAGTTTCAATGTCAGTTTCTGAGACAATTTTAAAACAATTTCCCTATAAAGTATCCGACACACCAAGCGACCAGAGAAATGTGTCAGATTGTACAGGATGTCGGAATACTCAGGTTTGATTTTAGTTAACAGAAATACTTTGGGACCATAAATTTTGTCGGATGTCACAGGATATCGGAAAACTCAGGTATCAGATTGCACAAGTTCCACTGTACAAAACGAAACTCAATATTAACAGTCAATTTGCATTCAACAGACTGCAATAGCAAAATAAAAAACAAAGCAATAGAGGAGATTAATATCTTCCATTGAATCCCAGGGTAAAGGTCACAGCCAATCTTTGATATAGCTTCACGACACTCTAAAAACAAAAAAACGTGGTAAAGCATCTTCAAATGATCATTCAAGAACATTTTGGATCCAAACAATTTCAACAGATTTTGAGAATTTGTATTGTTTTACATACTTCCCACCTCCTCCAAGAATTTCCTACCAGTATGACAAAAACATATATATATAGACCATCTAAGAAACATTTATACAATGTTATAATTCTGTCGGTCATATGGTTTCTAAGAAACATTTATACAATGTTATAATTCTGTCAGTCATATGGTTTCTAAGAAACATTTATACAATGTTATAATTCTGTCGGTCATATGGTTTCTGAGAAAAAAAATATTATTATTTTCAGGACCACATGGGTGGTGTAGTGGTAAGCGTGCTCGCCTCGAGTGTGGTAGATCGTGGGTTCAAGTCCTGATTGGGTCAAATCAAAGAGTTTAAAATTGGTATTTGTTACTTCTCCGTTAAGCATGCAGTATCAAGGAAAAAGAGCAAAGACTGGTTGGCTCGTAATCAGGATAATGTGTCCGAGTGGGGCGACATGTCTATCCGCGGACTGTTGTTTCAGTGAGCTAGCTAGCACTATAAAAATCCAACTAAGCGTGTTGGTCTAGTACAAAGTGGATCCCATCATCATTTCATTAAAAATTAACTAATCAACACCATTATTTTGTCAAAATTGATTCTAATTAGTACAATGGTTTTGGAGGGAAATTTATGGTGCTTAATGCCACTTTTTTTCAGTTATATTGTGGTGGTTAGTTTTATTGGTGGAGAAAACCGGAGTAACCGCAGAAAGCCACAGACCTGTTGCAAGTCACTAACAAACTTTATCACATAATGTAGTATCCGGTACACCTGACCATGAGCGGGATTCGAACTCACGAGGTTTTGGAGGAAAAGATTGATATGATAGACATTTATACAGACATCGATGACAGTGATTACAAATGTTTAGTTTACACATGTATTTATATCATTCACAATTCAATAAATATGCAAAAATATATAAATTATTTTTTTATGGTACAATAGCACATTCATATAATAAAACACGTCTGCTCACAAGATACTCTTATTGAATTGATATTGCTGCAAAAATCAGAAGTGATACAATAAAACTCTTAAAATAACAAACATGATTACAGCGAAAATTACACTTACAATAAATTAATTTCACTACCCCTGCCAAATCTTAAACAAATCTATGTTGAAAAAAATGTGATCATAGCAAATATGGTTTGAATAAATTGACACTTCTAGTGAACCAACTTCCTATTTAAAAAAAAATTTAAAAATGCTAATTTTTTTTTTACAGATATTACAAACTTCCAAGATAATTGTTTACAATCAGTGTTTCAGTTAGACTTTGAAATCTTTAGGACAATTGTCAGTTTTATCAAAATTTCTCCAGGACATTCTTTAATAATTAAGCTAATTTTTATAAAACTCTTCAGGACAATTTGAGAAATAGGTGGGCAAATGTCCCGAGACCGATGCCGAGCTGAATCACTGACAATTAATTTCATTGTGATAAATAACTGTGTTATATTGATCTATATTTAAACATGTATGTCACACATAAAAATAAATAAATGTGAGTATACTGCCATTTGTAGTAATTAAATATAATACTTAAAAACATTCAATCCCTGACCTCTGATGGAAACCTATGTAACAAATTCACTAGATTTTATAATAGGACAAATTACGGTTATAACAAACAAATTGACTGTCCTCTTTAAATCTTTTATACCATTATTGATGGACTGATTGGTGTTTAATGCCAACATTAGCAATATTTCAGCTAGATTGTGGCATTCTGTTATACCAAGTTTTACTCGATATATAATTTGTGACCGATATACAAAAATATACAAAAATGTTCCAAGACTCAATTTGCCCAAGATGTATTTACGAGAAACTCTTCTAAGTTAGATTTATTACTACTATACTACCGTGTAGGTGTTCAAACATTTTGTAATTTCATGAATATAAGTTGAAAACGTGGGAGGAGTTGATTATACAAAATAGGTCAGTATTCTCTATTGATCATGTTGGCGAGTTTTTGGTGTTCTTCAAGGTAAATATTTTTCTCGAAGATGAACTCTCCCTTTGAATAAATACAATATACAATTATTGCCTTCATATGAGGTGAACATTGAAAGTTGTCAACTTGTGGGTGGTTGTTTTCCACGAGGTCTTTAGCCCAGGGGGAAATAATCTTGATGATTGACAATGTATTGTTTCACCCCCACATGAAGGCAATAACTGTTTTATTATACCAAAACTACTCTAAGATGTTTAATACTTGAATGTTTTGTTTTACAGAAGACAACAAAAGAGTACCTGCTATAGAAAATACAATTACAGAACCGAATTGAAAAAAAAAAGATTTTCAACACACTTCCTGTTGTCAGTTGTTTTCCTCTACATTATATATGTTTGGTTGTTCACCAGGTTGTCTCCCTTGTCAGAAAATTTTCCATAAAACATCCAAATTGTCTTATTACTTTAATATAGTAAAATATTAATATAATATCTCCTGTGGAGTTCATTCATTGGGAATCTTATTAAATGTCTCAATGAAAAGTAATTCACTCTTTGATTAATTTTGCTGTACAAAAAAATAAAACTCCTAGTGATGAAAACTCATGTACCAATACTAATCACTTGCTAATCAGAGCAAGTGATTATAATTACAAATTGATGTCAGTTGTACATTTCTAAAGAAGAAACTTTCATTTTATGTAGCAATGTGTGTCCTTATTTAGCATAGGTACATGTCAGAGTTATCATCACTAGGAGTTTTATTTTTTTGTACAGCAGAGAGTGATTGACTTTTCAATGATTTTTTTTTAAAATTAGTTCAGTGGTACCTCCTGTCAGAGAAGACTGAAAACAGACATCAATTGATAGCCATAGCTCACTTGATCTCTGACCAACAGGATAAAATCTGTCTATAATACACATAAATAATTGTTGGAACAAAACAATGACAGCATAAATAAAGTCACAAAAACGATGTTATGGCACTCACTCAGAGTAAATATATTTCTAAAATATGACCAACAACTGTTTTCCCGATTAAAGGAAATATTATCACATCATGATTTTTTGAATGTACATCTGTATCACTAACAACTTCTACACCATTCACAGTTTCGAACAAATCACTATTATTTCTCTGTTATAGATAGTTTTAATATCATTTCAAGTTCTTCTTCTTCCTTTTTCCGCCTAATTTCGTCGTCGTGTACTTGTTGTTTAGACAGTTCCAATGCCATATGGAGTTGTTGATCCACGTCCGACACATTGGCAACACTACTGATTTCTGGCTGTGTAGTCGTGGGAAAACCATTACTCCCTTGTGCAATGGCAATACTATCTGCTATAGCCCTACAATACAAATAACAAACAAATTATTTCTGGCTGTGTAGTCGTGGGAAAACCATTACTCCCTTGTGCAATGGCAATACTATCTGCTATAGCCCTACAATACAAATAACAAACAAATTATTTCTGGCTGTGTAGTCATGGGAAAACCATTACTCCCTTGTGCAATGGCAATACTATCTGCTATAGCCCTACAATACAAATAACAAACAAATTATTTCTGGCTGTGTAGTCATGGGAAAACCATTACTCCCTTGTGCAATGGCAATACTATCTGCTATAGCCCTACAATACAAATAACAAACAAATTATTTCTGGCTGTGTAGTTGTGGGAAAACCATTACTCCCTTGTGCAATGGCAATACTATCTGCTATAGCCCTACAATACAAATAACAAACAAATTATTTCTGGCTGTGTAGTTGTGGGAAAACCATTACTCCCTTGTGCAATGGCAATACTATCTGCTATAGCCCTACAATACAAATAACAAACAAATTATTTCTGGCTGTGTAGTCGTGGGAAAACCATTACTCCCTTGTGCAATGGCAATACTATCTGCTATAGCCCTACAATACAAATAATATACTTTTCAATGTTAACTCATTAATAATCGTGTTCAAACAGTCCAGTAGTTACCAATCAGAAGATTTTACTTTCCCAGTGTTGGGAATATTTGATTTGCATTATAAATAAGGAGCACAAAATTAGTAAAGAATGATCAGTTCATTTTTCCCAATCCTCCTGCCCTACACCATTCTTTATATGTTAGAGTAAAGACCATACTAAAAATAGTATGATTGTTATGTTACCTGGCAACCAGAACCAGTATTCTTTCTATTTTTAGATTATCCTGGTAACTAGAACAAGTATCTTTCTATTTTTAGGTTATCCTGGTAACTAGAACAAGTATCTTTCTATTTTTAGATTATCCTGGTAACTAGAACAAGTATCTTTCTATTTTTAGATTATCCTGGTAACTAGAACAAGTATCTTTCTATTTTTAGGTTATCCTGGTAACTAGAACAAGTATCTTTCTATTTTTAGGTTATCCTGGTAACTAGAACAAGTATCTTTCTATTTTTAGGTTATCTTGGTAACTAGAACAAGTATCTTTCTATTTTTAGATTATCCTGGTAACTAGAACAAGTATCTTTCTATTTTTAGGTTATCTTGGTAACTAGAACAAGTATCTTTCTATTTTTAGATTATCCTGGTAACTAGAACAAGTATCTTTCTATTTTTAGGTTATCTTGGTAACTAGAACAAGTATCTTTCTATTTTTAGGTTATCCTGGTAACTAGAACAAGTATCTTTCTATTTTTAGGTTATCCTGGTAACTAGAACAAGTATCTTTCTATTTTTAGATTATCCTGGTAACTAGAACAAGTATCTTTCTATTTTTAGATTATCCTGGTAACTAGAACAAGTATCTTTCTATTTTTAGGTTATCTTGGTAACTAGAACAAGTATCTTTCTATTTTTAGGTTATCCTGGTAACTAGAACAAGTATCTTTCTATTTTTAGGTTATCCTGGTAACTAGAACCAGTATCTTTCTATTTTTAGGTTATCCTGGTAACTAGAACAAGTATCTTTCTATTTTTAGATTATCCTGGTAACTAGAACAAGTATCTTTCTATTTTTAGGTTATCCTGGTAACTAGAACCAGTATCTTTCTATTTTTAGGTTATCCTGGTAACTAGAACAAGTATCTTTCTATTTTTAGGTTATCCTGGTAACTAGGACCAGTATTCTTTCTATTTTTGCTTTCTTTTTTCACTAAGCCAACATTTACTGATATCTTACCTTTGTAATAATCTTTCTTCCTCATCTCTGATCCCTGATACAGGTACTGGAGGTGGTCTAATATTGTTTAATGCTTCCATAAATGTTAACTGTAATATAGAGGTCAAAGGTCAATAGGGGGAGATATATATCGCATTTTCAGTTTTAAAATGGTTTCATATAATCAATTGAATTCGGTCACTCAGTTATTGTGAAATCATTATTAATCGTGGGGTTCTAATTTTCGTG
Organism: Bathymodiolus septemdierum; assembly: GCA_963383655.1. Lineage (NCBI taxonomy): Eukaryota > Metazoa > Mollusca > Bivalvia > Mytilida > Modiolidae > Bathymodiolus > Bathymodiolus septemdierum. The sequence continues at coordinate 46,231,161 of OY726523.1, read as the reverse complement.
GATTTCGTGGATCACTTAAACCATGAAAATGAAAATCTAACGAAATACAATTTTTCCATTGACTGTTGCCTGTAGTGTTTGAAACCACGAATTCAAGAACCTATGGATCCATGCACTTCGTAGAAACCATGAAAATTAGTGTCAATGAATAAAAATACTTTCACAGTATATAATGCTAACCTAAATTATTTCAAAATGTTGATTGTTTTTGCTTTCTGGTTTCTCACAAAAATATCATTTATTTCTAAGAATGTTCAGGATTAATTGTATCACATTTATTGGAAACATTATTTTCCTTGTTTTTTATAGATCCTGTGAGCAATTATCTAAATCCATAAAAATAATTAATGATCTTCAATACATGTATGGTCAGTGCTTAATACCTGCATTTAATTAATGTTACTTACACGTAGGATTTCAATTTCTAATGACTATGAAAGGATATATATGAATATAATGACTAAACAACCCACTTTTTTGCTTTGTAAAGTTTGGAGATAAAAAAAGCATGAAGATAAGTATCAATGTAGGAAGAATTACTGACCAACTATGCTACAAATTTACAACAAAATAAAACGTTAATAAACAACATTTGATTTTCACAGAAATTGGGACAAATGTGACTAATATGCAACAAGACAAACCCAAACAAATTACCTGTTCATTTTCGGTGCCTCCATCCATCAGACTCTGCTGTATAGCAAATTGTAACAGTTCATCGTCTTCATCACGTAATCTTTCATGATGGCCGTCACCTATAAATAAATACACCCATTATTAGATTTTTTTTTTAATCATCTAACGATCAGCAATCCTACATATTTATCAAACTATTCAATAATAATAGCATTAAAAGTTTCATTTATCTGCACAAAATAAAAAGATTATAACTGCATTCTTGAAAACAAAGCTGCTCATCCAGTTAAAAGTATATGTGAGGATCTGCATTTTACTCATATGTAGATAACACATACATAACTGCATCATTTCACTAAGAGGGGGTGGGTGGTTGGACCCATAAATCTAGATTAACCTGAAATGCCTGTACCAAGCCAGGAGAATGTACATGTGTGTTAAGGTAGAGAAGGACACTATGGGCAAAAAAAAACTAGTCAATGAATTTTTTTGAATTTCATATATATTGTTCTTTGGGATGTACTTAACAAAATATCAAAATTTGAGAATAGGTTTCCTGGCTTATTTTAAAAATATTCCTTGAAAGAGTTACCCCACTCTGAAGTCCAAAAAAATGTCATTTTTTTTCACTTCTCCATGTCATTAAGGTACCAAAAAAAAAGAGCATATAATTTTTTTTTAATTATCTGAATATAATATGATAAATGAATATTTTGGAATATCTAAGACATAAATTTTTAATATGAGACAGGCAACCTGTTTGAAGGACGAAGTCCTCAAATTTCAATAATACGATGATCCGTACACGTTAGCCTCACCGGACGCAATTACGAACAATTTCGATGATATTGACAGTGACATTTGATAAATAAATTTGACCAAATTGATGAAGTTGCAGATTGCATGTTCATATTTCAGATTAAACACCAATATTCCTTTTGAATCATAGCCCATATATTATTCAATGCATTGTTATGGGTTTTAAATAGATTTTCATGACCCCGTTCTAGTCACTCTGTGACCTAGATCCGGACACAATTTCGAACGACATCATAATAACCTTTCTAGTGTAAATTATTTAATGACAACTGATAAAATTGAAAGAGCATTCATTCATTTACGTTCACATATCTATTTGTATATAATACACATGACATAAAAACCTTTCCTTTATTCATACCATAAATGTGTGTCAGTTTGCATTCGGAATTCCTTGGACTCTTCAATGAATAAGATACATCACGGATTTTGACATTTTTTGATAGATCAAGGTAAGGAAAATGTATTATATTGACTGTTTTTGTTTTAATTTCAATGTGTTCTACATATGCATAGAACCAAATGATCATATTCTTTCCAGTTACAGGCATAAGATAACAAAATATGCGTACCTCAATGAATTTTAGCGATAGATTCCAAGTGCAATTGTCGATCGTTTTCTGTTTACAAATATGAAAACCCGTCGTCTGCAACATTCACCAACTGCGCATGAATAATTTTCTCCCAAAACACGAGTAATTTAGCGGGGTATCTATTTATAAAAGCATTTTTTTAATTCATGTTTTGAAGGAACAATTAGGGGACATACTTTTTATTTTGTTCGTAATTGCATCCGGTGAGGCTATTATCTTTTATTTTGAATGAATTGTGTAGCCGATTTGTTATGACGTTCATTTTACCTACGCCACTCTTCCTGTCGGGAGTTTCGTAGAATGAGATTTTTTTACTAGAATTTTATTAAAAGTTTATTTCGATTTTGCATAGAGTAAAAAGTTTATTTCGATTTTGCATAGAGTAAATAATCAAAGTATTGGGAATTTTTCATTGAAATAGATTTGTTTTGCGTTTCTAAATTATCAATTGATCTATTTTTTAAACTTCCAGCAGCAGATTTTTGGCTATCAATATAGAAGGAAAAATCGGACAGCTTACCGTTAGAAGGACTTTGTCCTTTATAATTTTTTCATTTTTTTTTTCAAAATGGCTACCCTTTTTTGGTAATATAGCCTGTAACTGGCTTTGGTGAAATCCAACACAATTTGATTTTAAAGTGGAATAGAAAAAAATTGTGTCAATGAATTTAAAAAAAAATTAGTATTACTGTGAGCACAGCTCACTAAGATATACCCCCCGCTCCCCACATCTGTCCAACCTATTTCCATAACCAAAACATTACGGATTGTTCCGACCAAAAATGAAAGGGACCCTCCTCTCTTCACCGGTAAGCTGCTGATAAAATTTCAAAACATTCTGAGAAACACTACTCAAGTTATCATACGACATAGGGTAAAAATCCTATTTTCCGTCATATCAAGTCCAATAACTCTGGAACGGCAAAAGTGAAAATCGTCAAAAATGAAAGGGATCCTCCTCTCTTCACCGGTAAGCTGCTGATAAAATTTCAAACCATTCTGAGAAACACTACTCAAGTTATCACATGACATAGGGTAAAAATCCTATTTTCCGTCATATCAAGTCCAATAACTCTGGAACGGCAAAAGTGAAAATTGTCAAAAATGAAAGGGATCCTCCTCTCTTCACCAGTAAACAGCTGATAAAATTTTAAAAGATTCTAAGAAACACAACTCAAGTTATCATACGACATAGGATTTGTCTACAGACGGACAGACGGACGGACAGACGGATGAACATGGTGAAACCAGTATACCCCCCTACAACTTCGTTGTGGAGGGTATAAAAAGATATATCACATTACTTATATCCATGCTACATATCATTAAAAAATAAAGATATGTTTCCAGGCAAAAAAAAAAGTTAGGGGTTTAGAAAGACACCCTGACATACCCTTTTTTGTCAATTTCATGAAAAATGTCCACATTTTTCACTTTTTTTAATAAGACATTGAATAAATGAAAATAAAACATGCACAAATATAATATGGTGCATTTTGTTTCATTTTCAGAAGTGTAAGGAAAGTCTGGGGTCATAATATTAAAAACTTCAATATTTAACAAAAATATGCAAAACTCATCATATTCTAATATCATTTGAGACATGATTACCTCCCTTGACGAAATGCTTCATATAGCATTTTACACATATAATGTATTATTGCCAAGAAATTACTGCATTAAAATTGTTTTTCAGTTTAATTTGAGAACTTGCACAAATCATATGTAGAAAATTCAAAAAGCAAAATACCTCGTAAGAAATACTGCAAACATAATTAATAATTATTACCACATTTTATTAAATATTCTTAAAAGTCATGTGACTAGTGTCAGTCTCAACCTTAAGGGTATTAATTCTGCCTGTTTTAACGATTTTTCTTCTGGATTTTTGGAACTGTTCTAACGAATTGGTTTTTTCTTCATTTTATCAGAAGCTGTCTTCATTTATAAGTTTTTATGTCAATGCTTTTCTGTAGTCGAGATAGCATCTGAAAGAATAATTGGCGTGTATCATTTCATACACACCAACACAGGAATTCTGATAAAATAGAACAAAAGAATTGTAAAATGTGTCCACACTACCTTGCCCCACAGATCTACCAACAGTAACACCATCTACTGGATAAAGAAAGGCATTCATGACAACTTACCAAGTCGATTATAACCCTGTGGAGGGTCAAAACATGTTTCATCTACCACACAGCTCTGTACCCCATTATCGTCTATCACAGTAATGCCATCTACTGGCTGATCTAAGGCATTTATATTTCCGAATGTTATCCGAGCATTTAGTACATGAAACAATGGAATTTCTAAAAACAGAATATGGAGATTGTAAATATTATTGTGCTACAACAGAAATTGTATAATAAAGAATGCAGACAATGTTATCCTTGTTCTGCATGATATACCTTTTTTTCCTATTTTCAAAATCATCTGATTTAAAATGTAGGAGTATGTTGTAGATGAAAGAATTTACTGTTGTTGTTTTATTTCACAAAATATGTTCGTCACCTGTCCCCCTATTGACTAATTTAAGAGTATGGAAACAAACAAAAACAGAAGAAAACTTCAAGGAAAACAAGACCAAAGTCTGGACCTGCATCACAGCACAACACTGACCATATTTTAATTGTTATATTTTGTTATAAATTTATGTAGCTGTACAATATGTAACCTATGAAGAATGTTATACAGGTGAAACGTATGGTTAATTATTGGAGTTACAGATTACACAAAATAGGTCAGGCATGATATTATTATTATTTTTTTACGATATTGTGAAATCTGTCCAAAATAAATAAGTGCACATCTTCAATGTGTGTGCAATCATTGTGCAAAGGTTGAATAATGTTAAATAAAAATTGTTCCAGTTATAGATTACATAAACTAGGCACCCTCTACAGCATACTGTAACCAAAGTGACTTTACTTCACACTTGGAAGTTAAATTTTTTAATTTATAAAATCTGCTCATAAATAAAGGGGTGCACATCTTCAATGCATGTGTGCAATCACTGTGCAAATTTTGAATAAAGTTGAATGAAAACTGTAGCAGTTGCAGATTACACATACTAGTGTTTCAGATGGAGACGTATGGATCAAATAGTTCCTAGACCTGCATTGCCAGCAATCAAATGGTAAACATCAATAGATTATGAGATGGAATATGGTAAATTTTGGTTAAATTCTATCAAGTGTGGCATGGAGAGTGCCTTGTTAACAAAAGTGTGATAACTACGGTATGTCACTGAGGGGCTGTCGTGATCGTATATTATTTGGATTTACAACTATCTATGCAATCAGTTCCTATCACCACTAAAGTTGTGAGTTCAAATCCCACTCATGACGAATTGTACATGTACTCGATACAACATTATGTGATAAAGTTGGTCAGTGACTTATGGCATGTCGTTTTTTTCCACAGGTACCCTGGTTTTTCCTCCACCAATAAAACTGACAGCCACTATATACTAGTAACTGAAATATTGTTGAAAGTGGAATTTAAAACACCATAGCCCTAACTCTAACCCTAACTATGTCACTGGTGATGTAAGATGACATATAATGACCCCTAGATTGTGGATCAGCTACGTATGCTTCAGGGGTTTCAAAGTTTTTGATTATAGGAGGTACTTCTTAAATTTTAGGAGGTACCTAAAAAATTAGGCTGAGGGCCGTAAGGGGTCCAGGGGGTGGAAACTCCTGAAAGCTAGCATTTTGTGGACCAAAAAATGTACTTCAGAGACTGCAAAACATTAAGTGTTTTTGAAAGAAAAATCCCATTAACTTTAGAGTTCAGATTTCACCAAGAGTGAAGACCATGCATAATGCCTGGATTTTTCCCCCCAATTTCTTTATTGAATATTTCAGTTTACAGACTTCAGCCAAGATTATTCATAGATAGTCTGCCATATCTTAAAAAAACCCAAAAGGACCATAAAGAGCTACGGTTCCGCAGCTAGGCTTGACCAAGCCATTGTTATCAAAGCTTAAACTTCTCAAAATTCTTTTGTTGGCTTTGTCCTTTTCTTTTTCACAATAACTTGGCTTGTGTGTTTTTTTTACTTTATTACCAGTAATTAAACTCATCAAAGACCATTGGCAGGATCAAGACATATAAGTGTCATAATTAATGAAACCAAGGACGTATATAGAATACATCCTTGATGAAACATATAAATTAAATTTGCAATCATCAATCTTTAATAAAATTTATAATTTTTTAATAGATTAATACAAATATAATTAAACAAAAACAATATATATTGTTACTTTCACGACTTATGTGCAAAAAAAATGTTCGAACAAAAACGATTCGCAGGAAGACATTTATTAACATTTGAATCACAAAAGTTAAATTATTTTGGAAAAAAAGGGGGGCCAGCGTTTTGACATTACAATGTAATTCGTATTTGAGCCATGTCCGGTCCTTTTTCAAGATTCTAGTAATATTCTATCCCTTATCTCCTCGTACCCCCTTTTAAAAATGTTTTTCAGCACACTTTCATTTCTGTGGACAACCGTGGTAGGGCCCCGTCAAAAAAATGTATATAAATTAGCCATAGGTTTTTAATTTTTTTATACCGGAAGTTAAACAATATGGACGGAGTTAAGCAACAAGAATTTATTTATTATTGAGTACGCCCCATAATGATTCGACCCTGGGTTTTAAATGGATAAAAAAAATCGCACAAAATATTGTGTAGTCATATATTCATAATACATAATGATCATACTTATATTACTGGAGATTACACTAAATTGTGTTTGAACATAATTTGTAATGATGTCAACTTTGTTCCGGTCCGAGTTTTACACAAGGATGAAAAGATATTGGGGCGAAAACATATCTATTTACCGCATGCGCAAACTGCTATTTACGATTCTAGGTAAAGTTATTTTTAAAACAGGGAATATCCCATCAACTTGATCGTGACGCAGTTGTTCGATTTGAATGCGAGAATTCAGCAATTGACGTGATCATTAATTTTATATGAAAAATATTCCACAAGCCTATCGACCATCGTACTTGTGGTTTTGACCACCGCTAATTTTGAGGGGTTCAGTCATTTCTGCCGGTACTATACACGATCTCAGGAGGGTAAAAGTACCGGGTACCGGCCCACTTTAAAACCCCTGATGCTTCAAAACTAACAGGTGATAAAGAACTGACAGTCTTCTACAACACATTTCATACAAGATAAAAATAATGGCATTTCAATTGAAGTATTACCCATTATGTGAACTAAGTAATACCAGAGGCTCTCAAGAGCCTGTATCGTTCACCTGGTAATAAAAAAAACCAATTGGTCCTATGTAAAAACTATGTCCTGCAGTGGTAGTCATCTTGGAATTACGATCAACATAAAAAACACAAAGTTTGTAAAGGACCTTCCAATGATTGATGCACAGTTTAGGTTCAATCAGTGCAATAGCTTCAGAGAAGAATACATTTCTGTATTTTCCCCATATGGTTCTGTGTTAATACTATGACCTGTGGTGGCAGCCATCTTGGATTTCCGATCGGCATAAAAAACAGAGGACCTTCCAATGATCATTCCTGGGCAGTTTGGTTTCAACTGTCCAAGTGGTTTCAGAGAAGAAGCATTTTGAAACATTTTTCCCATAGGGTCCAATGTTAAACTAAGTCCTGCCGTAGCCGCCATTTTGAATTTCATATCAGAACAAAAAACGTAAAGTTTGTAGAGGACCATCCAATGAACATTCATGTACAGTTTGGCTTTAATCATATTTGTAGTTTCTGAGAAGAAGGCATTTGAACATTTTCCCATAGGGTCCAATGTTAATCTATGTACTGCGGTGGTGGCCATCTTGGATTTCCGATCGGCATAAAAAACACACACCTTGTAGAGGACCTTCCAATGATCATTCCTGGGCAGTTTGGTTTCAATTATCCAAGTGGTTTTAGAGAAGAAGCGTTTTGAAACATTTTTCCCATAGGGTCCAATGTTAAACTAAGTCCTGCCGTAGCCGCCATTTTGAATTTCATATCGGAACAAAAAACGTAAAGTTTGTAGAGGACCATCCAATGAACATTCATGTACAGTTTGGCTTTAATCATATTTGTAGTTTCTGAGAAGAAGACATTTGAACATTTTCCCATAGGGTCCAATGTTAATCTATGTATTGCGGTGGTGGCCATCTTGAATTTTCGATCGGCATAAAAAAACAGAAACTTTGTAGAGGACCTTCCAATGATCATTCCTGGGCAGTTTGGATTCAATTGTCCAAGTGGTTTCAGAGAAGAAGCGTTTTGAAACATTTTTCCCATAGGGAAACTAAGTCCTGCCGTAGCCGCCATTTTGAATTTCATATCGGAACAAAAAACGTAAAGTTTGTAGAGGACCATCCAATGAACATTCATGTACAGTTTGGCTTTAATAATATTTGTAGTTTCTGAGAAGAAGGCATTTGAACATTTTCCCATAGGGTCCAATGTTAATCTATGTATTGCGGTGGTGGCCATCTTGGATTTCCGATCGGCATAAAAAACATAAATTTGTAGAGGACCTTCCAATGATCATTCCTGGGCAGTTTGGTTTCAACTGTCCTAGTGGTTTCAGAGAAGAAGCGTTTTGAAACATTTCCCCCATAGGGTCCAATGTTAAACTAAGTCCTGCCGTAGCCGCCATTTTGAATTTCATATCGGAACAAAAAACGTAAAGTTTGTAGAGGACCATCCAATGAACATTCATGTACAGTTTGGCTTTAATAATATTTGTAGTTTCTGAGAAGAAGGCATTTGAACATTTTCCCATAGGGTCCAATGTTAATCTATGTATTGCGGTGGTGGCCATCTTGGATTTCCGATCGGCATAAAAAACATAAATTTGTAGAGGACCTTCCAATGATCATTCCTGGGCAGTTTGGTTTCAACTGTCCTAGTGGTTTCAGAGAAGAAGCGTTTTGAAACATTTCCCCCATAGGGTCCAATGTTAAACTAAGTCCTGCCGTAGCCGCCATTTTGAATTTCATATCGGAACAAAAAACGTAAAGTTTGTAGAGGACCATCCAATGAACATTCATGTACAGTTTGGCTTTAATCATATTTGTAGTTTCTGAGAAGAATGCATTTGAACATTTTCCCATAGGGTCCAATGTTAATCTATGTCCTGCGGTGGTGGCCATCTTGGATTTCCGATCGGCATAAAAAACAAACACCTTGTAGAGGACCTTCCAATGATCATTCCTGGGCAGTTTGGTTTCAATTATCCACGTGGTTTCAGAGAAGAAGCGTTTTGAAACATTTTTCCCATAGGGTCCAATGTTAAACTAAGTCCTGCCGTAGCCGCCATTTTGAATTTCATATCGGAACAAAAAACGTAAAGTTTGTAGAGGACCATCCAATGAACATTCATGTACAGTTTGGCTTTAATCATATTTGTAGTTTCTGAGAAGAATGCATTTGAACATTTTCCCATAGGGTCCAATGTTAATCTATGTCCTGCGGTGGTGGCCATCTTGGATTTCCAATCGGCATAAAAAACAAACACCTTGTAGAGGACCTTCCAATGATCATTCCTGGGCAGTTTGGTTTCAATTATCCACGTGGTTTCAGAGAAGAAGCGTTTTGAAACATTTTTCCCATAGGGTCCAATGTTAAACTAAGTCCTGCCGTAGCCGCCATTTTGAATTTCATATCGGAACAAAAAACGTAAAGTTTGTAGAGGACCATCCAATGAACATTCATGTACAGTTTGGCTTTAATCATATTTGTAGTTTCTGAGAAGAATGCATTTGAACATTTTCCCATAGGGTCCAATGTTAATCTATGTACTGCGGTGGTGGCCATCTTGGATTTCCGATCGGCATAAAAAACAAACACCTTGTAGAGGACCTTCCAATGATCATTCCTGGGCAGTTTGGTTTCAATTATCCACGTGGTTTCAGAGAAGAAGCGTTTTGAAACATTTTTCCCATAGGGTCCAATGTTAAACTAAGTCCTGCCGTAGCCGCCATTTTGAATTTCATATCGGAACAAAAAACGTAAAGTTTGTAGAGGACCATCCAATGAACATTCATGTACAGTTTGGCTTTAATAATATTTGTAGTTTCTGAGAAGAAGGCATTTGAACATTTTCCCATAGGGTCCAATGTTAATCTATGTATTGCGGTGGTGGCCATCTTGGATTTCTGATCGGCATAAAAAACAAAAAATTTGTAGAGGACCTTCCAATGATCATTCCTGGGCAGTTTGGTTTCAACTGTCCTAGTGGTTTCAGAGAAGAAGCGTTTTGAAACATTTCCCCCATAGGGTCCAATGTTAAACTAAGTCCTGCCGTAGCCGCCATTTTGAATTTCATATCAGAACAAAAAACGTAAAGTTTGTAGAGGACCATCCAATGAACATTCATGTACAGTTTGGCTTTAATCATATTTGTAGTTTCTGAGAAGAAGGCATTTGAACATTTTCCCATAGGGTCCAATGTTAATCTATATCCTGCGGTGGTGGCCATCTTGGATTTCCGATCGGCATAAAAAACACACACCTTGTAGAGGACCTTCCAATGATCATTCCTGGGCAGTTTGGATTCAATTATCCAAGTGGTTTCAGAGAAGAAGCGTTTTGAAACATTTTTCCCATAGGGTCCAATGTTAAACTAAGTCCTGCCGTAGCCGCCATTTTGAATTTCATACCGGAACAAAAAACGTACAGTTTGTAGAGGACCATCTAATGAACATTCTTTTACAGTTTGGCTTTAATAATATTTGTAGTTTCTGAGAAGAAGGCATTTGAATATTTTCCCATAGGGTCCAATGTTAATCTATGTCCTGTGGTGGCGGCCATCTTGGATTTCCGATCGGCATAAAAAACAGAAACTTTGTAGAGGACCTTCCAATGATCATTCCTGGGCAGTTTGGTTTCAATTATCCAAGTGGTTTCAGAGAAGAAGCATTTTGAAACATTTTTCCCATAGGGTCCAATGTTAAACTAAGTCCTGCCGTAGCCGCCATTTTGAATTTCATATCGGAACAAAAAACGTTAAGATTGTAGAGGACCATCCAATGAACATTCATGTACAGTTTGGCTTTAATCATATTTGTAGTTTCTGAGAAGAAGGCATTTGAACATTTTCCCATAGGGTCCAATGTTAATCTATGTCCTGCGATGGCGGCCATCTTGGATTTCCGATCAGCATAAAAAACAGTAACTTGGTAAAGGACATTCCAATGATCATTCATTTACAGTTTGGGTTCAGTCAGTTCAGTAGTTTCAGAGAAGAAGATCTTTGAAATTTCAGCCAATCAGAGCATATTATTGGCCCTGGCAGCCATATTGAATATCCGACTGGAACGAAAAACAGTAACTTTGTAGAGGACCATCCAAGGAACATTCCTGCTAAGTTCGGTTCCAATCGGCCAAGTGGTTTCGGAGAAGAAGCTTGAAATGTGAAAAGTTTACAGACGACAGACGACGGACGCCAAGTGATGGCAATAGTTCACCTGGACCTTTGGTCCAGGTGAACTAACAAGAAAAGTATATAGCTTATCAATTTAAGTCTTCAACTATTTTGTTTGGAAATTTTTTAAATAAAAATCATGATTTTCCACACTATTAGATATCTCTAGAATTGACAATGAAACAAGAATAGAAAACCATTTATCTTTGTCCATGTAATTTCTGATTGATTCTGTGTAATATTTATACCAGAGTTAAACAGTTAAACAATCGAACGTCAACGTGTTATAAATGTGGCCATGCAATATCACATCTAGGTCGTTGATTATTGCAGGGCTCTCTGAGAGTACAGGTAATAAAACTACAGCCCAGATCTAAAGTGTGCAATATCTCGTATCTCCATGTATTATTTCATAGTTCTTAGCTGTTGCTTACATTCGGGTATATAAACCATAAAAAGATCAAAGGAAAAGAATGTATTCATGTTACAAAAAGATTTTATTTCAATATCAATTTGAGAGCTTCAAGAATGATATTGTTCAAGGATTAATACATAAAAGATTTGATATGAAAAGCCATATTCTATAAAAATAATTCAATATAAAGAGGTGAGTTTATGAACAGTTTAGGAAATATACAAGGATTATAATTACTATCTCCTATTTCATGCTGTGATGGGCATGTGTTTAAGAAAGGTTACGCTGCTTTATTGATGGTATCACTGTGGGCAACCCACGTCTGATCACGCTCTGATATTCTACACTCATCACCTGTGGGTTCATTCATATATGAAACCCCTTTTTTCAGCTTTGTTCCGCAACTGATCTGTGTTTAGTAGTTTCCATAACAACATAACATCACTCAAATTTTCCTATTAGACGGATTTGTCAGATTATGAAATATATACTATCCGACTAGTCGATATAGCATTTATCATCTATAACCCAAGGATAATTACCACCCTTCACCTGCTCTAAATAATTTAAATTTACAAGGAAATCCCTTATCACTGATTATTACCGTCATAAAGATACAAGATTTACAGCTATGTATTATCTTACCTATTTTGATTGGAAATCCCGCCGGAAGTTGTAATGTTATAAAATCTCTCAGTTTTTTAAAATGTGCATTGCTAGCAGACATGAGATCTATAATAGGTACGACTTGCTGTTGTAAAGATAATGGATAATCCTCACACAACCATAGAGTGGCTTTGAATTTTTGTGTTTTTGTCGTCTGGTCAAGAGGTCGACCAATATCACGTTCACCAAGGTCTACTAATTTACTAAAATATTCCTCTTTTGTTATTGATGTAGGATTGTATGAAAGTGAAGTTAGATCCTGAAAGAAAAATAAGTACAAACTGAATTATAACCAACAGATTCTACCTACTGAACTTGTCAGATAACTATGAGCATTCGCTAACCCTGCTTTCGGGTTAGAGTTATGGTGTTTAATGCCACTTTCAACAATATTTCAGTTATATCGTGGCAGTCAGTTTTATTGGTGGAGGAAACCAGAGTAGCCAGAGAAAAGCACCAATCTGTCGCAAGTAACTGACAAACTTCATCACATAATGTTGTATCGAGTACACCTCGCCATGAGTGGGATTCTAATTCACAACATTAGTGGTGAAAGGTACTGATTGCACAAGTAGTTAATCCAACTACCATACGATCACGACCACGATGCTTCCTGCTTTTGTACTGTCCATGTTAAGTTGTAATTTCAGTGCATTTTTTTTTAGTTCAAGCATATCTGTTTTTCATTGTTTGTTTAAATTTGTTTGTGTACTGGGAATCTAGAAATCAAAAGGGGCGAGTTGAGATTCCAACAGTTTAAATCCAACATATTTTTCTGTCTGACTTAAGCCAGCACCTAGCTATAGATTTTCATAGGTTTCTGTCTTTGACATTTCTTATAAATATTTCTTGTAAATATAATTTTACATACATGTACCTGTATCAACCTCATTTGAAACCACTTGCTTTTTTGTATACAACTTACCCATTTGTAGCCCCCTCCCCCTTTTTTAAAGGGTTCTATCTCATTCCAAGCCCCTTGGTTTTTTTTATACAACTTACCCATATGAAGCCCCTTGTTTTTTCTATATACAAGTGCCTACCCCATTTGAAGCTCTTGATTTTTTAGATATATGTACCTACCCTATTTGAAACCCCTTGGTTTTTTTTATATACAAGTACCTACCCCATTTGAATCCCTTTGTTTTTTTTAGATATATGTACCTACCCTATTTGAAGCCCCTTGTTTTTTTTTAGATATATGTACCTACCCCATTTGAAGCCCCTTGTTTTTTTAGATATATGTACCTACCTCATTTGAAGCCCTTGATTTTTTAGATATATGTACCTACCCCATTTGAAGCCCCTTGTTTTTTTTATATAAAAATTAATACCTACCCCATTTGAATCCCCTTGTTTTTTTATATACAAATACCTACCCCATTTGAAGCCCCTTGTTTTTTAATATACAAGTACCTACCCCATTTGAAGCCCTTGTTTTTTCTATATACAAATACCTACCCCATTTGAAGCCCCTTGTTTTTTTATATACAAGTACCTACCCCATTTGAAGCCCCTTGTTTTTTTTATATACAAATACTTACCCCATTTGAAGCCCCTTGTTTGTTTTTTTAGATACATGTACTTACCCCATTTGAAGCTCCTTGTTTTTTATTATGTTCTTCAGCTACTCCTAAGAAGGACTCTAATGGTGATTTAGAATTTTTACGACTTTTAAGTTTATCCTGTTCAGATAAATGTTCAGTCCTTGTTTTTGTCACCAACTCGACATTCGAGGCACTGAAAACCTGAAAATATACAGGTATACATTATAAATGTTCAAAACAAATTAATTTCTATCTTCTTAATTATCACAATGATTCTTCATTCAATGGCAAATATCAGTTGTCATGATTGTTAGTTCTATGGAATATACAATTTTCCCCCAATAGATCCTGGTGTCATTATTTGTATAATTTACATTGATGTTACATGCAAAATACCGGTACCACTGTTTTTTTTCAAGAGCATGAGTACTCCAGTGATTCAGGTTGTTGACTTCAAACTGCCATCCTAACCACACTGTGTTGATGTGTGCTTGATTGTTGACTTCAAACTGCCATCCTAACCACACTGTGTTGGTGTGTGCTTGATTGTTGACTTCAAACTGCCATCCTAACCACACTGTGTTGATGTGTACTTGATTGTTGACTTCAAACTGCCATCCTAACCACACTGTGTTGGTGTGTGCTTGATTGTTGACTTCAAA